>JAKSZU010000013.1:60773877-62193877 GCA_026018925.1 Tupaia tana
GTACTCAAATTCAATTCTGAGGCATACTTCTGACCTATTTTGTAAATACTTAGGAAACATCTGTTCCATATTTGAACAAACTATGTGTTTATTTCCTTTCTTCTCTCTTTTCTTTCTTTCATTCTGTCTCACAGAATGTAAAATTTGAACCAAGTCTTTAAATTCCTTGTCTTATCCATTCTTTAAAGAATTTTTATACAATTTTAAAGTTAAAAAATTAATATTTTTTTCTTTCACAAATAGCTTCAGCAAAAGTGGCAGAAACTACTTTATTCTATCCCAGGCTCAATACCTTAGAATTTCTTGATCAGAATTCTTACTAATAAGACTCGTTCTCTTTCCTGAGTTGTCTGGGCCTAAGGCTCTTTGTCTGATTTGCACTGTGCTAAGATTAGCCCCAATCTCCATGTCTTTGTTGAACAGCCAGACGGGAAGGGACAAAGTTGTACAGCATTGTCAAAAATGATTTAATGAAGTTCCACTTTTTATTTTTAAGTAGAATCTCGAGAGCAAACCTTTTCCCACTTAGACCTGTGTGCTGCCATTCAGGAGCACAACCCCATTGGTTATAAACTGCTAGCTACTCCACAATCAGCCCCTTTCACACGTAGCTGCCTACAGGTCAAGAACAAGCAGGCAGTGTAAACTCAGCTTGGATCATCAACAGCATGCTTGCTGCCTCTGACTCCTTTTCCCAACAATCCCTGCTTCCCATGACTAGGAAGAGGAGACAGCAACAATTCCTATACGATCATCCTACCCTACTGTCATCCACGGTGATCCCGATGCTTTCTGAAATAAATATAAATAGTGCTCATTTTATGCCATGCTCTCTTATAAGCACTTGAGCAACAATAACTCATTTGATTTACTTGATCCTTATAAAACCTAATGTGACAGATATTATTATTTCATCTTGTAAATGACAAAACAGAGGCATAAAGAGGTTAAATGAAGAATGGTCCCATAGCACAGTGATTAAGCTCTGTGCATCGAGACTCAGATCCCACAGGGCCAACCATGGTTCAAATCCTGGCCCTGGTGGCTTGAAAAACACTCAGGGCAAATGTGCATGCATGCCCCAGATCCTGACAGGGTGGAGAAGTGGAGGAAAAAGGACTGCACTGTGACACATGCCATTAAGGGATTCTTTCTCTCTTTTCCTCTCTCTCTCTCTTTTTTTTTTTTTTTTTTTTTTTTGAGTGCTTGTGCCCTCTGGCTAAAATGAAGAAAAAAAGATATTAAATAAGTTTCTCAAGGTTACATAAGTAGTAAAAATTCCAGAAAAGGAAAATTAGCTATTCCCCATAAAACAAGATATAAGAAAAATTTGATTTTTCAGGAAATCAATTTGTGCAAAATCAAATTAGTATATCCCTAGGGATTCTTTTTTGTTTTCTACTTCTATATTTTATTCACCCCTAGAAATGTCAAGTTAGAGCCAAAACTGAAAGACTACACAAGAGAGTAATAGACTTGACAATGAATTGGGAGTTGAAATTCTGAACTACACTGATAACATCCTTTTAGTGAGGTTCAGATTCCTTTTTAGAAAATTCCCCATAAATACTTTTTCCTTTCAATATGCATAAAATATTTTAGCAGCTCTGTTAAAGCAACCAGGACCCCAAGGACTTACTCTACGGCCTGCCCACTGACACTCAACCTGTTGTCAGGTAGACAGTAAGAGAAGATCGCTATTAAAGGCTTGAAGGAAAAGAAAAAAATAAAAGTAAAAAGTAAAGGCAAAAATTAATAAGTTAGGAATAAAAACTATAGGGGTTATATTTTTAAATAAACTACTAAAATAAATACACCACTAGCTAGCCCATTCTAGCAAAACCCAGAAATAGTACAAATACAGATTATGGTTTGATAAGGGGAAAAATTACAACTATAGAGGAAATTAAAATGTTTAACAACCTAGATAAAGTTATTGATTTACGAGGAAAATACAAACTATTCTGTTTTTTTTTTTTTTTTTCTTTTTGCCACAGGGCATGTACATTTGTTGGAGAGCAACAAAGAGAGACAGTAAGAAGGAAAGTGAGAAATCACACTGGGGAAGGTGACCACACTGAAATCCTTTCCTCCGTTCTTCTCCCAGGATTTTGGGCACACATACACATGAGCCCAGCATGATTTTTCAAACTGCCAGGTCCAGTATTCAAACCATAGTAGGCCATATGGAAGTCCAACACCTTAACCACCATGTCACCTGCTGGCCCAACATCAGGATATCTTATTGTCAATGCTATTTAATATTCTAGATGTGGCAGCAAATATAATTAGATCTAATACTAATATGATTATTTAAATAAAGGACATTTTATACTCTTTCAAAGTCGATATTATCTTGTAACTAGAAAACTTAAAATTATAAAATAGAATTTAAAAAAATTTTAAAGATGTTTTTCTTTTTTTTTTTTTTTTTTTTTAAAGAGGTTTTTGTCTTAGTACCTGTATGCTTGCCAGAAAGATAGAGATAGTGAGAGGAAAAGTGAGAAATCATCCCACTCCCCCAGGGGGAATGGCTATACTGCAATCCCTTTTTCTCCATTCTCCTCCTGGAATCTTGGCCATGCAAACATATGTACCCAACATGATTTTGAAGCCATTGAGTCTGGGACTCAAACCGCAGTCGGCCATGTGAGAGTCCAGCAACATAACTGCTACACCATCTGAGGGCCCCTAATTTTTTTTTATATTCTAAACAATGACTCCTAGGAAAATTTAATAATAAAAAAATCTCACTTTCATGACAATGAAACCATAAAAATTCTTGAAACCCAAATTCAATACCAGTAAAGACTTACATAGACAGGCATATTTCCTTCTTGGACCAGACGATTTAACATTGTAAAGATATCAGTGTTTCCAACATTAATCTAGAAATACTACAATGTCCCTCTCCCATAAAAATACCAACAAAATAATTTTTAAATGGATTTAGAATATATAATAATACATAGACACCTCAAGTGTAAAGAGGGCTTAATAACCCTCTCAAACATGAAATAGATAGTTATTGTGATTAATAGAGTAAGGTACTTGCCAAAGAATACGCAAATTAATAGAACAAAAGAGAGAACCCTCAAACCCAAGCATATATGAGAATGTAATAGATATAAAAATGGCACTTTGAGAGCCAGCAGATAGTGTAGAAGTTATGTCGCTGGATTCCTACATGACCGATTGAGGTTCAAGTCCCAAATCTGGTGACTTGAACTCATGCTGGGCTTGTGTGTATGTGTGCTCAAGATCCCAGGAGGAGGATGAAGGGGAAGGGATTGAGGCATGGCCATTGGGTGATTTCTCTTCCTCTCACTGTCTCTCTCTCTCTCTCTCTCCCCAGTGAGCACATGTACCCTAAGGCAAAACTCTCTTTAAAAAACTAAAAATAACATTCTGAATTAGTAAAGCAGTAGTTAGCTACTAACTAAAGGTCAATAGAAAAATTAGAAACTGAAACAAAGAAAACTAGAGCTTCACTTTAATTCTTAACTCAAAATTCAGAGTGGATAATTTGTTTATATATATATATATATATATATATATATATATATATATATATATACACACACACACACACACTATATATATATATATATAAATATATATATATATAACAAAGAAAAGGTACTACAAGAAAAATGTAAGTGGATATTTTGTAATTGGGAGCAGGAAATGAAATATGACAAAATCTTAAAGCCCAGAAGAAAATCACTGATAAATTTCAATAAATATAAATAAAAATAATCTATCATTCTTTCTTAAACAGCCTAAATGGATAGGCAACAACTTTGGAAGAAAATAATTCCATATCATTAAAAACCAAAGGACTAGCTGGGGCCAGCAGGTGGCGTGGTGATTAAAGACGCTGGATTCCCACATGGCCAACCGCGGTTTGAGTCCCGGACCTGGTGGCCTGCTTTCTCACTTTCTCTCTCTCTCACTCTGTCCCTGTCTGGTCAAATTGAAATAAACAAATGAATAAATAAATAAATAAAGTTAAATAAAATAATTATTTAAAAAAAGAAAACCAAAAGACTAGCACTGATGCTATTATAAAGGCTATATATATCAATGAAGAAAAACTAAATAAATACAATATTAAGCATTATTAATAAAGTTATGAAAATTTAATCAGAGAGCTCAATATTCATCTATCAAAGAAACAATGTTCATGTTATACAACCTGATACTTATTGTTTCTGAAAACTGAGAATTCCTTGCTACTGTTTTGTTTTGTTTTGCTTTGTTTTTGGTCTGATTATGAGGAATTAGAAAGAACCTGAATGTTCATTAGCGAAGTCTGCAGATATATGTTATATCTATACGTGGAGATAGATTTCTACATGTGGCAATAGAAATAATTCTAAAATATTGAGACATTATCTAGGTTATTTTCTGCTCTAATTCAGAGCCTAAAACATTACCTGGTACTTATTTATGTTCAATAAATGTTTTAGTGTTGAATGAATTAATGTAGTATTATATGCCAAAAGTAATCTATAAAATAGCATGCAGCATAAAATAGTGTATCTATAAAAGTGTCTCTCTTCAACATATGTGACCAAAGTATTTCCAGTAGTCTTTACTTTCCAAAAGATTTTCACATATTTGTCAATTTTTTCTATAATTTTGAAATTGCTATAATAAACATGCAATGATACGGTATTAAAATGTTAAACTCTCTCTTTATTATAGAAAGTTTATTTATTAGTAGACAAATCTCTCTGGAAGAAGGCACTTCTCTATGCCTTATACTAGAATGATGTGATTTGGCATCACATAAATTTACATTCCTTGTGATTAAATTAATAAACAGAATACTACAGTATTTAAAAATAAAGAGCTGGCAGGTGGCATGGTGGTTAAGGTGCTGGACACGCCCCACAAGGCCAACCACGGTTTGAGTCCCACTTTCTTATTTTCCTTCTCTATGTGTGTCTGTCTTTCTCTGGACAAATGAAAATGATTGAATGAATAAATAAGATTAAATAATTATTAAAAAAAGAATACTACAGTATATGCAGATTAATACTATATCCTAGTAAAGAAAGAAGATGAGAATAATTAAGGAGTTTTTATTAAAGAAAGCAAATGCAATAGAGACAAGACTTCAATTTCATTAATTGAGGTTTTTAAAGCACTTTCACATACATTCATTTTTATTCATATCAATGAGATGAGTAATACTTAGAAAGAATAAAGAATCCATAATTATTAATAGAGAATAGAGTTGAACTTGCTTTAATTACTCCATTCAATTGCTAAAGCTATGACAACCATCACTATTTAGCAGGTGCCTCTGACTAGGGAGACTATCTTTTTGGGTGCTAAGTAAGACAGAATGGGAAAAAGTGAGTTGGATGAGGAACTATGAATTTGCAACTAAAATATAATTGCACAGCCTGCTATTTATTAACATGATGTTTTGTTTACTTGTAATATTTTTTCACCACCCATAAAGAAACTTTTTTTTTCTTTTTTTGGAGAGGTTTTTTGTTATATGGTGTGTGCACTCACCAGAAAGAGAGAGACAGAGAGACAGAAAGTGAGAAATCACTCCCCAGGGGGATGGCCACGCCGCAATCCCTTCTCCATTCTCCTCTCAGGATCTTCGGATGCACGCACACACGCCCAACCTGAGTTTAAGCCACTGGGTCCAGGAGTTGAACCATGGTCGACTACATGGGAGTCCAGCGACACAGCCATTATGCCAACTGCTGGTCCCAAGAAAATTTGAGGTTTTGTGTCATACCATTAAGGCAATGTTTTTCTACTCAAAGTTTAGTTCTTTGTTGGGCCAAATTTCAATTGAAAAGGTTGTAAATAAAAAATGAACACGTGCTGATCCAAACAAAGAAATTTCAGGAAATAAATATGGTATTTCCATTTCTATATTGTTTGGCCTGCTTGGACATATGTCCATGGGTGCATTTTTATTTATAAGACACAAGACAGGTTGTATATTATTTCATTGTTATGGGAGAATGAGGCTTTATTCACAGAATATTGTATGTCTGGGCATCAAAATTATTTTCTACCTGTATTAAATCCCTGTGTTTCCATAATGAAAAGAAAGCCTTTGTGCTTTAATGAATGATATTGTGCAATCTATAATCAAAGGTTATAAACTTCCACTTTGCAGTACCACCTTTTCAAACATCTACAGACTTTCACTTGTTATCTCTTACACTTACAGAGATAACATTCTCATCCTAATGATGCCCTCATATTGGATTACAAGGAAAACACAATGTCAAGTCAGATTGAGGTACAGTTTTTCTTCAATAAAGAAATTAAGAAAACAAAACTGAACTTGTTTTTATCTTACTTTTAGGAGAAGTTTCAGAAATAATTTGTTTTATTTTTCAACCACTGAATCCCTAGCTGTTAGAAGGTATAAGTAAAAAATGTTAGGAAAGTGAAACTGCTCTTGGATTTTAATTCTCCCCTGTGAATTCTAGTCAGAATTTCTTGTTATTAATACTTTATTTATAGAGAGTTTATTTATTAGTAGAGAAATCTCTCTGGAAGCATTAAGACTCATTAAAAAAAAAGATAGGAAAATATATACCCAATTGATACATATTGGTTTCCAACTTTGGGGAAGCAAGTTTATCTTAATAATGCACTCAATTTAAGAATTCAATTCTTCTATACTTAGATTTCCAGAAAATATAACAACTTAGAAAATAGAAATCTAGCCTTCCAAATCCATTAGATTCTGGGCACTTGCATGTATGCTAGACATATTTCAGGATGACCAGCTAGAAATTCAGACCATGGTCACCACGTAGGATTCAAATTTTCCTGAGCAGACTAGCATTACTGTTGCACCACAAAACTGGCTCATTTCGTCTTTCTTAAAATAGCCAATTTAATAACTATGAGTGAGGCGGTTTTTAATTTGAATTTGTCTGATGATTAGTGATGTTGAAGATTTTTCCATATGCCTGTTGTATATTTGTATGCCTTCTTTCAAGAAATTTATATTTAATAGGGTTGATCACCTTTTTTCCAAACAGCTTCTTTAATTCCTTGTGTATTCTGGTTATCAGTCCCTTATCTCATGCAGAATTTACAAAAATATTTTCCCATTCTGAGGTCTGTAGATTCACACTAGTTACTGTGTCTTTTGCCAGGCAGAATCCTCTTAGTCTGATGTAATCCCACTTGTCTATTTTGGGGATGATCGACTGTGCTTTGAGGGTCTTATTTAAGAAGTCTTTTCCTACACCAATGTCTCCCAGAGTTTCCCCAGTGTTTTCCAGGAGCTGCTTTATAGTTTGAGGTCTTAGATTTAGATCCTTGATCCACCTTGACTTGATTTTTGTCAAAGGTGAGAGGTAGGGGTTCAGATTCATCTTTCTGCAAGTGGAGATCCAGTTTTTCCAGCACCACTTGCTGAAGAGGCTTTCCTTTTCCCACTGGATTGAGTGGTACCCCTTGTCAAAGAGAAGGAGTTGAATAAAATACTCTCTAAAGATGACATACGAATAGCCAAAAGGCATATGAAAAAATGTTCAGCATCCTTCGTCATAAGGGAAATGCAGATAAAAACAACATTGAGATACCACCTAACCCCAGTCAAAATGTCTAAGATTAAAAAAACAAAAAATGATAAGTGTTGGCGGAGGTGTGGTGAAAGGGGAACTCTTTTACACTGCTGGTGGGAATGTAAATTGGTCCAGCCACTGTGGAAAATAATTTGGAGATTCCTCAAAAATGTACAAATAGATCTACCATATGATCCAGCAATCCCATTCCTTGGTATCTACCCAAAGGACAGAAGAATTCTTCATTAGAAAAGTGCTTGCACATCGATGTTTATTGTGGCACTATTCACGATTGCTAAGTCATGGAACCAACCCAAATGCCCCCGTATGGAGGAATGGATTGAAAAACTGTGGCACATATACTCTATGGAATACTACTCAGTCATAAAAACCAATAAAACCCTGGCTTTTGACAGAAAGTAGGAAAATATGGAAGATTTACTGCTGAGTGAGGCAAGCCAGGCTATGAAGGAGAGACATTGTATGTCCCCACTTAACATATACCAAATGTCTGCACTCTATGACTGAAACTGATTGACCAACGGTTGTACAAACACAAGAGATGGGTATGAATGTCAGATGAGGTGTATGTGGAGGGGGGGCCTAATGAAGGACATTTGGAGAAGGGATATGGAGGTAGAACATTGATGGGCTGGGGAAATGTGGTGTTATCGGTTGAAGATATTTTGATCAATTGGACTGGGGAAAAATGTTCACATATTGAAATGCTCATATTGTAAGCTAAACAATGCAATTTAATGTATATACAAAAATAAATAAATAAATAAAGTAAAAAAATAAATTAAAAAAATAAAAAAATAAAGATGGTGCAACAAGAAAAAAAAAGAAATTTATATTCAGGTCCTTTACCCATTTTTAAATCAGGTTAAGGTCTTGCTATTGAATTGTTGAAGTTTCTTATAAACTTTGGATATTGACCTCTTATTAGATATGTAGTTTACAAATATTATCTTTCATTCTATAGGTTGTCTCTTCATTCTGTTGACTATTTGCTATCTAGGAGTTCTTTTTAGATTGTTTTAATTTCATTTGTCTTATTTTTTATTTTGTTTCCCGTGCTTTGGGGATTATATCCAAAAAAAAAAAATCATTATTCATACCAATGTCACAGAGTTTTTCCCACTTTGTTGTCAGTAGTTTCATAATTTCAGATCTTACATATGTCTTTAATCTATTTGAGTTGATTTTGTATATGATATGAGAGAAGAGTGTTTAGTTAATAAACACCTAGAGTAAATTTAATTATTGTGACTTGGTCCTATACAATTTTCTTATCCTGGGAGTAAATAAAAAAAAAAAAAATCAAATTTCTGAGATTGAAAGTTAAGAACAAAGACAGACTCTTTGTTCTTAACTTGCAAACCCCAGCAACTCAGGTAGTCTTTTGAAACTTGTAGTAGGTTATAAACACATTAGTTTCCTACATCCCAAGGTCCCGAGAGGAGAATGGAAGAGAAGGGATTGCGGCATGACCAACCCCCCTGGGGGGTGATTTCTCACTTTCTGTCTCTATGTCTCTCTCTGTCTGTCTGGCGAGCGTACACGCCCTATAGCGAAAATCTCTCCAAAAAAAAAAAAAAAAGTTCATCAACAGGAATCTCCTCAGAGGAGACTTAATATTAGAAGAAAAAAGCTTTGAAATGCCAATAAAGAGCTCTCAGGTAAGAGAAAAGATAACCAAAGGAAGGTCAGAGAAAGGAAGATTTTTAAAGTTTCATAGGGAGTCTGAAGACGAGAATAAAAATGTAGGTTTGATTTTTTCCTCAGCTTCTTCCTGTCTTAGCATCTCACGTGACTTTCCTTCAACTTGCCCTCTCTTCCCTTTTCCAGAATTGGATGAAATTCCATCAGGGCTCAGTGGAGCACATCTAATAGACAAGGCTGTGGGTGGGAGAGAGGATTGTATTATGATATCCCTGGGGGTAACAATGAATGGTGACCCTGGCATAGAGGAGAAGGGGCTGCCCTTTCAACTGCTATTTCCACTTAGAGCACCTCAGGATGGATACATAGCAGTTTCCACAAATACCCTAAGGATGAATTTCATAGGGGGAGAATCTGTGCATTGAGAATATAGCTAGGGAATTTTCACAAAATGTGCATTTAAAAGGAAATGGTTAGTTCAAAATTTCACTTCCACTGTAAACATGTATAAAGGATGTCTTGAAAACATGTCTTTATTTAGGTTATTCCTCATTCCTATAGTTTTCTTCAGAACTAAGAAAAAAAGAACAATTAAGCAAAGTTGAAAGGAAGTTGAACACAAACATGCACATGAGAAGGACAGACCTGAATTTTGTTAAATTCTTATGCAATTCATTTTCTTGATTGATTTGTGTAGATGACAAACTGCTTTATATAAGTATAAAAATGATGATTATAGATTGTCTTATTTTGTTAACTGAATTATTGATTGGTACAAAATATAAAATATTTCAATTTGGTTTTATGAAATATTTTAAAAAGTAATCTGAATTGTATTTCAACATAAGTATTAAAAATGTCCGAGTTGAATTAAAAGAGGAAAATTAAAATACTTAAACTATGTTATGGCATTTTTTATAGTTAATTAAAAAACCCTTAGGTTAGAGAATAAAAAATAACTAGTTTATTGTTTCAAACAAATTTTAATGGATATATTTGTATATTTTTCTTTCTTTTTTTAACCATTCAATAAGTTTCTATAATTGTTTCTATGTTTTATTTTTAATTAACAATTAATAATTGTATGTATTGGGAACAGCAGAGGGCATAATGGTTACATCGTTGGACTCCCACGTAGTCTATTGCAACTGGAGTCCCAGACCTAGAAGCTTAAAACTCAAGCCCGGCATGTGTTCACATGTGCCTAAAATCCCAAGAGGAGAAGGGGTTATCATCCCCCCTTGGGGGTTATTTCTTGCTTTCTGTTTCTCTGTCTCTTTCTCTATCTCTGGCAAGCACACATGCCATAGAGCAAATATCTCTCTCTTTTAAAAAAAATTGAAATAATAGTTTTATGTATTTATGAGGTGATCTTTTAATATATGTTTACATTGTGGAATAAATAAATTAGGCTACTTAACAAACCCATAATTTTTTCTTAGATAATCACTTTACAAACCAGTTTTAATACTAAATTTCATTCATTTTAATACTTCACAATTTTGAAAATAAAAAGATTAATATAAAAATCCAAATGAAATTTTTTTAAAGACTTTTTGCCATAGGGCATTTGTACTTTCTGGAGAGAGACAGAAAGAGAGGGGAAGAGTGAGAAATCAACCCCCCATGGAGATGGCCACACTAGAATCTCTTCTCCTCTGTTCTCTTAGTATCTCAGGTACCCATGCACAGAGACCTGGTATATTTTTAAAGCAATAGGCCTGGGATTTGAATTGCGTTGTTGCCCATGTGGGATCCAAAGCCTTAACTACCACATCACTTGCTGACCCTTAAATGAACTTTTAACTCCCTGTATAGCCTACTGAGACTTCCTGGGATTATTTAAGACTCTGATAAATAAGTACCAAATGGCATACCTTTTACTTTCCTAGATTGCTTACTGTAGGCAAAAAGTGTTTCAAATAAACTTCAGGTAACTAAGAACATTTGTTATAACTGAATATATTACCATCACCCTCTTTTTTTTTTTTTTTGAGAGTTTTTTTTTTGCTATAGGGCACGTGCGCTCACCAGACAGACAGAGAGAGAGAGAGAGAGAGAGAGAGAGACAGAAAGCGAGAAATCACCCCCCCAGGGGGGATGGCCATGCCGCAATCCCTTCTCCTCCAGTCTCCTTTCGGGATTTTGGGCATGCACGCACATGCCCCGGCATGAGTTTAAGCCACCGGGTCCAGGACTCGAACCACGGTCAACCACATGGGAGTCCAGCGACATAGCCATTACGCCAACTGCTGGCCCCACTAAGTAAATATAGTTACCTGGTAATGTCTACTTTATAAAAAGGAATGTACAGAAACTGTTGAAATAAATTAGTAACTCTGGAACATTAAGGTTAATATAGTCATTGTCTAATTTTTTTTTTTTTTGAGAGGTTTTTGCTATAGGGCACATATGCTCACCAGAAAGGCAGAGAGACAGAAAGTGAGAAATCACTTCCCAAGGAGGGATGGCCATGCCACAATCCCTTCTCCTCTGTTCTCCTCTTGGGATCTTGGGCACGCACGCACACACGCCCAGCATGAGTTTAAGCCACCAGGTCCGAGACTCAAACCATGGTCAAGTACATGGGAGTCCAGTGACATAGCCATTACTCCAATTCCTGGTCCAAATTGTCTAATATTCTAAAAGTCAGGGAAGATCAGTTGAACTGAACATGCCATTGCATCTCTTGTACTAATTGGAGTCTAGTGGACCCCAACAGAAAAATGTTCATCTGTGTGATATTTTGAGAAAGTGCTCTGGCTTTCAGTGATTTCTGTGAGGAAGTCCACTCAGTAGAAAGAATTATGGAGCATGAAGTGCAGATGGTGGTGCAGCAGTGATGGGGATAGATCCATGTGGAGAGGTTCTGGTTCATATAATGCCCAAGATTTGAGTTGGCTGAGGCTGGGGGTCAACCGTGGCATGGAGACCCCATTGGGGGTGACTATCTCTTTCTCTCATTCTGCCATGGAACAAAGTTTTCTTTTAAAAAAAGAATTGATGATCCTTGGATATACATATTAAGAAAGTAAAGGTAGAAAAAAGAGGGAACCATAAGTTAGTGTAATGGCTATGTCGTTGGACTCCCACGTAGTCAACCGCGGTTTCGCGTCCCGGACCCCGTGGCTTAAAACTCACACTGGGTGCGTGTGTGTGTGTGTGTGGCCAAGATCCCGAGAGGAGAATGGAGGAGAAGGGATTGCGGCGTGGCCATCCCCCCTGGGGGGGTGATTTCTCGCTTTCTGTCTCTCTGTCTCTCTCTGTCTGGCGAGCGCTCTATAGTGAAAACCTCTCAAAAAAAAAAAAAATTTCTGACTGCCAAATTATTTACTGTCTTGCTTGTGACCAGTAATATGACATCACCATAATTATCTGCTATCTTTTTTTTCCTTTTATTCAATATATAAGCTTCTACTCACTAACTCACATGTGTAAGATGTTCTATAAAAGAAAAACAGGAGAATCTCTTTCTGCTTTCTTGTTATCCCTTCTGCTCTTGCTCTCCATCTGATTTCACAGTCCACAAATGTGTACTGTTAACTAATTCATTCTTCAACAGCCATTCATTTATTCATAAATATTCAATGATAGTTTCTAAAAAGGAGTAACTTCTTTCCTGTTTTGTTAATTATTCTATCCTTAGTACCTGCAACAGTGCCTGAAAGGTCAGACTATAAATAGTTACCAGATAAATGAATAAATGAATGAACTAAGTGTCAGATACCATACTGATTGCTGGCTCTTGGTTCCATATCCCAATTTATTCACCCTTCTGGACCCTAGGATTTCACTATACTCCTGATTCCTTTCCTCATATTTGGGATATCCATGTTTCTAAGCAGTGTTTGGTGCTCTCCGATCTTCAAATTTTGATCTCCAATGGTTTCAGGTGGGGAATTTCCAAATCCAACTGTGGTCCCCCAGAATCTCATCCATTGCATTAATTACTAGACTAGCACTCCAAAAGTTAAAGGGTATAGAAGACAAACACATATTACATGTATAGAATGCAATTATTTCTAATAGGTTTTAAGTTGTATGAATTAACTTTGTTCATATTTATTGAAACCAAAAGCAAGATTTCCCAAGGATAATCAGTTGTGTTCTAGACTCCTAGGACCCCTTGAGAAAAGAGGGGAGAGCTAATAATAATTATGGAATTAGACAATTAGATATGTATGCTAAGAATATAATTAAGGAAAATATTGGTAATAAACTTTTAGTACTATTAGTTATTTTGCCAAAGATACATAAATATAACTATTGTAATTTATAAAAAGGTTTTTGCCATAGGATGTGTGTGCTCACTGGAGAAAAACAGAGTGAGACAGTGAGAAGGAGAGTGAGAAATAACCCTCTCCAGGGGGATATCTACGCTGTAATCCCTTTTCCAATCTCCTGCTGGGATTTTGGGCATGGATGTACATGCACTTGGCATGATTTTCAAGCTGCCAGGTCCTGAACTCGAACTGAAGTTAGCCATGTGGGAATCCATCACCTTAACCACCATGTTGTCTGCTGGCCCCAACTATGTGACTTTTTTCATTTGATAATGAATAAGTACAGATTTTAGACACACACTCATTAAGCATTGTTTAGTAACAATGTAAGTAAGTGATATTAAACTCATTTTTGTAGATGGAAAAAATAAGAAACAGATACTGAGTAACCTTCCTAAGGCTAGAAAGGAAATTAATTATTATAGTTCCCCCTATATTGTAAACATAATGAGAAAGAGTCATTATAAGAGGAGCCAATTAGCATATTGTACATCTTACATTACCCAGTCAGATGCAGAATTCAGTCAGGTATGATCTAATATTTTAAACAAATTTTATGAGAACATTATCAAATCATGCTTCAGAACTTTTCATCTTCAAGTATTTTTACCATTTAATTCCATCCCTATAAAAACTAGCTCATTCAACATTATCTAATTTATTAAATAATATTAGCCCTTAATTCTTTCCAGTTAATTCTTGACCAAAAAGAAATATTAACCATTCTCCCAAAAGTGTCATAAAACAATGCTCTTCCAAGTGTTTTACTAACATAGTCCTAATAGCAAAATGAAAGTCACATTCTGAGACAGCCAGGAAGAATTTAATGGCTTGCATAAGTTCAAAATTTTGCAGGGCCAGGAGAGTTGCACAGGGGCAAGCAAAGCTCTGAGGTTGATCCATGTGGGAAAGATCCTGGTTTACATCCAGACACCTCTCTGAACATGCCAGGGGCATGTGTGCTCATAATCCAGTACTAGCTGAGGTCTGTGCAGATTGCTGTCTGAGGACTCTAATAGGAGCCGTTCTCCCTCTGTCTCTATTTCTCTTGTTCATGGAAGAAGTAAACTTAAAAAAATCCTTTAAAGTTTTATCTTACATCCTAAAAATATAAGCCTAGTTTGAATCAAATTTCATAATACAGCCATACATTGCCTGAACTCTTCAGTTACGAATGGTAGAGATCAATACCAAATTAACATAGAAAAAAAGAGAAACATGAAAAAATTCATACAAATGAAGGAAGAGCAAGAATACGTTAAAAGCTGGGCCCGGGGCCAGAAGGTGGCGTGGTGGTTAAGGGCACTGGACTCCCACATGACGGGTTATGGTTTGGGTCCCGGACCTGGCGGCTTTCATTCTCTTACTATCTGTCAAATTAAAAGTAAATAAAAAGTTAAATAAAATAATTCTAAAAAATCTATATATATAAAAATAAATCAAAAGCCATTTTTACTAAGAACTGAGTAATAGTCTGTCCCTTCCCTTCACTTACTGTCTGATCTCCACATCTCATCTCTGCTCTCTGAGCCCAACAAAGCTCTAATCTTCTAGGTTTGCTTACTTATGCACTATTAGTTCTTCTGCCTTTGTATGAAGGAGGTTGTCTTTTATGCCAGATTCTTGTTGAAGAGTTATAGGAAAAGACCTCACCTGGCTTGGGTCAGATTGACCAACTGGAGCTAAGGGGCACAGAGATAAGGTATAATATGGGAGCCCTTTCCTTTCAGTAGAAGAATGGGTCTTTACCCAATAAAGGGATAAATGCTAGGGAATCAAACAAAAGCAACAGCTATTCCACTATACTATTTTATTATCAAGTGCAATAATTTCTTTTCTATGAATTAAAATTTGTTTCAGGAAAGATTTTTTTTTTTAATGATTATTTGTATTTCCTGATGTACTAGTCTGTTCTGGGAGATAGCTAGATGGTGGCCATCTTGGTGAGATTCTAGGATCTCCGTATGTGGTTGTATTACATAGTGTTTAACTTACATATGACTATTCGTGCATGTAAAGTCAATAAAAATATGGTATTACATAGTGAAGACTGACACTGATATAAAGAACAGGAAATTTTTATACAGAAAGGAATGCTTGAGCAAAGAAACAGATTTTATTTCTGGGTGTACTGTTAAAACATGGTGAGAGTGAAGAGGGACAAGGTGTTTACAGGAAGCCAGATACTATAACACTGGAGTAACGAGCTAAGAACTTTAGATTTTATCCTTTGGCAACATAAATTAGAAAATTTAAAGCTGAAGAAACAACTCAATCAAGAGTATGTAAGTCAATCAGAGGAGCAGAAAATGATTTTATGAGGAAGGGTTAGTTATTTCTTGTTTTGAGAGACTGAAAAGGAGGCATCAATAGAATCTAGAGGTAAGTGGGAGCTGAGAGAAACGAAATAGCCAAAGGTAAGGGAGAATTTGAGCGTAAGCTACTGGCATGAACTTTATGCCAAAAAGTTGATAATTGGTAGATACTTAATGGTAACCCATAGCAACATGATGTGAACGCAATGTCTTCCTGTTATTTTAAAATATATCTTAAAAATATCTAGAATAATTAGACCATTGGTTTAAATGTTTAGAAAATTATAAAATACACTGGGACCATCAGATAATGTAGTGGTTGCATTGCTGGACTCCCATGTGGTCATAGTTTGAGTTAGCTTTAAAATCACCCAAGGCACATGTGTGTTCATGCCCAAGATCCTGGGAGGAGTATGGAGAAAAGGGATCCCCCCGACCCAGGGAGTGATTTCTCTCTTTCCTTCTCACTGTGTCTATCTCATTCTCTTTTTCTTCCACTGGTATCACATGCGCCCTAAGGCAAAAACCTTTATAAAAAGAAAAAAAAAAGAAAGAAAATCCTAAAATGCACTAGAAACTAATCTGTAGAATCTAAATGGTAAGGAAGATGGGGAGAAATGAATCATGTGGTCTGGAGTAATATGTGAGGGTATCATAGGCTGCTTCTCTCAATGACTTTTTTAGTTGCTCTTACTAAAGACATAAATGAAAGAAAAAAAAATAGGAACATGTGTCCAAAAGGCCACCAATAAACTTAAGAGTACAGATTATGATACCAGGTTCCTTTTCCTTTTTTGTATATGACAGTCTGTCTGACTCAATAATTACCACCAAACACACACATCGCATCTGCAACCTAATTTTCTGCCCAAACAAGATCCCACTTGCCTGTTTACAATTTATTCAACTTAGTTAAAGCTCTAATAATAATTGCTTGACTTATTTGATTTCCTGATGTAACTAGGTACTCTTTGACAACAGCCTGGAATTAAGATGTTTTGGCCCTGGCTTGTAACATCATTGATCAGATGTAAGTAGAGCAGCTTACATTTGTTCAGGAAATGGTTCTGCCAGTACTTTTACCCAAAGTCAAATTTATCAAATTAATCAGAAAAGATAACTTTCTCTAAATATTAGACATTACTTTTTGCTTAAATGTAACAAAAAATAAACTCATAGTTTACTACCCCTATGATATTGGGTCATCGGAAAAGTTGTGATGCATTTTTGTATAGAAAAATAAGTCATGACTTTTCCAACAATCCAATAGTATATTAATCGCTTTTGACAATTTTTAAGAAGTGGGTTGTTCCTATTATTATTGTTAATTATTTTTTTGAGAGGTTTTTTGCTATAGGGCGCGTGCGCTTGCCAGACAAACAGAGAGACAGAGAGATAGAAAGCGAGAAATCACCCCCCAGGGGGGATGGCCACGCCGCAATCCTTTTCCTCCATTCTCCTCTCGGGATCTTGGGCACGCACGCACACGTGCCCGGCGTGAGTTTTAAGCCACCGGTCCGGGATGCGAACCGCGGTCGACTACATGGGAGTCCAGCGACATAGCCATTACGCTAACTGCTGGTCCCTATTATTGTTAATTTTGAAGCCAGCAGGAGGCATGGAATTTTAAGGCTGCTAGATCTCATATGACCGCCCGCACGGTTTGAGTATCAACCTGGCAGCTTGAACATCACATTTCCTGTGTGTGTGCATGCAAAATCCCAAGAGAAGGGACTGTGGCATGCATGACTATCCCTCCAGGAGGGTGATTTCTGACTTTACCTCTATCTCTCTATCTTCCTCTGGTGAGTTCATGAGTGCTATATAGCAAAACTTGAAAAAAAAGTACATATATATTTCAGCTAGAAAGTCCTGAAGTTGAGATATGAATCTGGATAATCTGTCTCTGGAGTCCACCTATAGCGAAGGAGGAAAACAATGAATCACATTGGGATAATACATATAATGTCTTGAGAGTAAGGAAGACATGAAAGCAAAGGTTACCTTGACATCATTAATTTGCAAAGTTATCAGGGAAGGTATGTTTGTGATGTGTCTAGATTGTTTTAAACCTTACTGGCTGGTTTACCCCCATATGTGTGGCTAGTACTATGTCATTAGAGTGACCTCTTGGTATTTTCACAGTTGATTCTTGCTCCAAGCTTCAAATTACTCCCTTAACCCCCTTGCACTCTCCTCATAGCCAGTTCTGCCTCTCCTGTGTTTCTACCTCTCGCTTTGCATACTGATAAAGGGATCTGATGCAATACCCTGAATTGTTGCTAGATATTGCTACTCTACCATTATATTTTCTGAGTATGACTCCCACAGAACCCTTGGAGAAGCTTTGAGTCACTGAATGCTTTGATACAGTGACGCACCAACCTAATACCTAGGGAACAACTAGATTGGGCCATTCTTCTATCATAGTTAATCTGTAAGACAGAAAACTAGATAGAAAGGCATCTTAATTTTTCATCATG
Organism: Tupaia tana; assembly: GCA_026018925.1. Classification (NCBI taxonomy): domain Eukaryota; kingdom Metazoa; phylum Chordata; class Mammalia; order Scandentia; family Tupaiidae; genus Tupaia; species Tupaia tana. The sequence goes on from JAKSZU010000013.1 coordinate 60,792,192, forward strand.
AGTTTATAATTTTGACAGAGAAGCCCCGAGTCATAACATTTACAATTTCTTTAAAGAACAATATTTTCCATGGAACATTTGTTCAAAGCAGAAGTGAATCAATAGTGTTTTATTGGTTTCTGTCAAGCTAGCCCTTTGTTAATGGTACACTGAATTTAGTTACTTTCATGCACTTTACCTCAGAGATCCTATGACATGCTAGGGATTTCCAAGACTCAAAGTTGAGGTTTGAAAAGTCTGACTGTGGGGTAGGGGGTGAGGTGCAAAAAGAGAAGCAAGAACTCACCACCATTCTTCCACTAACCACTTCTAGGTTTTATATGTTTAAACCATGCAATAGGCTAGCTGAAAAAAAACTACCCTTAGTACTGTGTGATTTTTGAATTAATGCAGTACCATGCCACTTGTCCTCATTTGTTCTTCGCTTTAAAGAAGGAGAAATAAATGCAGGAAAATAAATTCAGAAATAAAAAAAAAAATCATTGAGTACGTAAAGCTTATGATCTGCCCTTAAGTATTTTTTTTCCTTATTCCTTTTGAACTGGTTATTTTTTCCTCTAGAGGAACTGAGGGAAGTTTCCTTGCAATGATTTTAGTTATTTTCTCCTCTGAATTTACTAAAGCCTACCTTATTAAAGAAATTTTCAGGTTTGTTAGAATTCTCTCAAACTTACGCTTGAACTTCTGGGAAAGAGCCTTCTTTCTTACTCTGGAGAGAAACCTGGTCTGCATAAAATTTGAGCGGGAAGTATCTTGACATTATTTGTGCCCCGACTTCAGTTGATCTCACAGCCTTATCTACATCCTGGACATTTCAGGTCTATCAAAGAATTTTTTTTACTTAAGCCATAGCTTAGATTTTAATTTTTCCTGTAATACGTAGAGTGAGAATTATACCTTTTCTCAAGAAACATGAAGCCCTGATACCTACAGAAGGACTGAAAGTCTATGCACATCTGAGGTAGTGTGAAAACAGGCGTTGGGAATTCTTCAGAAAAATACTCTAGGATCTAGAAATAATTCTTTCCTCTGCCTTAAATCTCTACAGTCCAATTGTCTACATTTAAGAGTAGGTACCTACCTTCCCTGTTTCTTTTTGAGTAGCTCAACTAGCTTACAATGGATGCTCTTATTTTGCTTATTATTAATTTGCATTGTTAATAGCCTGCTTTTCAAAAGCACTTACTTTTTATTGAATACATAAAAATTATTCTCCAAAAGGAGCAAGTCACATTTGTGCAGAGTTATATGTATGGAACTCACAAATAGCACAAATAGCTCTGGAATTATTCATATGTGATTGTATGAGCAACTGGTGTCAAGCCCAAAGATTTGTGGAATCTCAATTGCACTAAAGTAGCTATAATACACCTATATGGCTCTTGGGACAATAAAAATAGTCAGTGAAGTCACCTCTATCTCCACATGGGAGGTAATATCACAAAAGATACTAGAATGACTAGGAGATGGCTTGCAACCTTTTGACATTTTTCAGTAACATCATGAGGAATAAATGAATGAATGAGAAGGACTTACGTAATGCTCGATCTGTGCCAGGTACTGTTTTACTGCTCAATATACCTTAGCTCTTTAAAAATGAACCATATATCTGTACCCATAAATTAAATTTTTCAGACTTCTAATAAAAGGCAAATGCATAAGTAAAAATAAGTAACCCAACTATGAATGGACTAAACACTTTCTTTAAAAATTGCCAGAGGGCACATGCACTTTCCAGAGATAGATTGGGAAGGAGAAAACACCTCCCCAGTGGAGTATGGTCATATTACATCCCTTCTTCTCCATTTCTTTATCCTGTTGGGATCTTGGGCATGCATGCATGCACGCCCAGTATGTTTTTCAACTACTGTGGCCAGAATTCAAACTGCACAGTGGGCCATGTAAGATCTGGTTCCCTTAACCACGAGGCTAACCCTGCACTAAATACTTTGTAGCCGTGTTTTAAAGGATACGGAAAGCTTTATTGTTTTTCTTACTTTTATTTTTCACTTATATATTTTGATAAGTCAATTCAGCCTCCGTGATGGTTGAGGCAGGAGCACATGGAACACTGAATTTTGCAAAACTTTTAAAATATTATTTAAAAGTAAGTTAGAGAGAGAAGGTAAAGTATATAATTTTTATAGAAAAAAATAATTTTCACACTATGTAAAATATAGTCCAGAATTTCCAGTTCAAATAAGGAGCCTTTCAGAAGTCAAGACCTAATGGGAATAAAGCCAGAAGAAAATATACCTAATAAAATCACATCAATTAGTGTAGGAATTATAAGCCACTTTTTTCAAAACATAGTATGTACTAATTTACCCATTCAACAAATATTTACAAGTGCCTATTATACATCCAGGCACTCTTCTAGGTCCTGATATTATAGTAAAGAATAAAATGGGCACCATTCCTATCTTTATAGACCTTACAAGAAGCAAATAAATAGACCTAGTGCATCATCAAGGACACAGACATCTACAGCATGGGTGCCAAAACTAAGAAATGGAGTGGTAGCTGGAAGGGAGAGTGAAGAATGCTATTAATTATTTACTAGGTAAGAGAAATAATAGTGTAAACTTTGTATCTGGAATTCTCCCAGTCTGGCTTGTTTTCCCCTCCAAATATCTGCAAATCTAACTCTCTTCTATGCTTTGCTTGAATGTCATTTTTTCAATGAGGCCTTACCTGATCTGGTCACCTTCTATAAGATTACATCGTTTCCCACCCACTACTGCTACCTATCTTATAGGTGTTATTCCATCATTATTGCTTTTTCTTACTGTCTGCCTCATCTCCACAACAATGGATGCTCTTTAAAGACAATAATCACTTCCTATTGTGTTCAAGGCAAAGTCCTTGGTACTTGGAAGAGTGCCTGGTACTTACCTGGTATTCAATTCATATGCTTGAATGAATGTCTGGATGAATGAATAAATAAGTGAACTAGGAGAAGGCTGGATGTATACTGAGACATTGAAAGTAAAGTGGTTGGAGTGAACATAATGACATTATAACATAACCAGGCATTGTTCCAAGTAATTATATATATATATATATATATATATATATATATATATATATATATATGTATTAATTAAATTAATTTTAAAAAATCATGAAGTAGTTATTACCAGAAAGAAACAGAAGAAACAGCTTTTACTGACACATAAGAGGAACCTATAGGCTACTCATTCAATCTGCTCAATGGAAAAAAAAAGAAAGATAGAAAATATAAGATGTGACTTAACTTGGAGAAGCTACTTAAGTTCTCTGAGGTCTTAAGACCATATGGGAGTCTGGATGACATTAATATCCTCTGGAAACTGCTTCTGCTTCCAGAATGGGTAGTGGCTTCTCATTGCTGCTGGAACAAATTATCATACATTCAGTGGCTTAAAAAACACAAATTTATGGGCTGGTCTTATAGGCTAGTGATTAAGGGAGCTGGATCCCATGTAGCTAATCATATTTTTAATCTGGCTCAAGTACTTTGAAAACAAGCTGGGTGTTTATATGTATATACTTAGACTCCCTACAGAATATGAAGAAACAGAGGTGAAGAAATTGTGGTACAACCACGCCCCATTGGTTGGTGGTGTATGCTCTTTCCCTCTTTCTCAACTCTTTGTGGTATGTGCTTGTGCCCTCGCATGATTAAAAAAGTTTTTATTTATATATATACATACATATATATATATATATATATATATATATATATATATGTATATATATAAAATATATTTTATATTTATATATATTTATATTTAATATATATTTATATTTTATAAATATATATATAAACTTATAATCATTTATGTCAAAAGTCTACAATGGGTCTCAGGGCTACATTTCTTCTTAAGGATCCAGGGGAGATCATTTACTTCTCTTTCCCAGCTTCAGGAGGGTTCCTACACTCCATGGATCATGATGAACATAACTAAACATTCATCACACCTCCTTCTCTGACTTTGGCTCTCCTACCTCTCTTTCTCTCTTATTATGCTGCGTCAGAACCAGATAACAGAATAATCTTCTCATCTTAAGATCTTTGCCTTCATGACATTTGCAAAGTCTTATTTGCCATATAAGGTAACATATTTATAGATTCTGGGGATTAGGATGTGGACATCTTTGAGGGGCCATTCTGCCTATCTTTGTGACTACATTCTGAGAATCATCATACAACGTCTTGCTAAATCGGTGGGTGGATACTTAATCTAAGATAAGCCAATATGTATTGGGACTTTTGCTACTCGGTAATTTATTTTTCACCTGATTCCAACATCTAGACCTATACTGTGGCCAAAGAAATGTACCTCTGGATCCTGACTGAAATGCAGTAAGAACAGCATCTACTATCTCTTTAGCCACTGCTGTTGCTGTATCTGACACAAATGAGTATTCAAGAAACAGTAAAGCTCTCTTCAAGCATTACCTCACTGAATCCAGATAGAACTCTACAAAGAAACATGTATCATTATCTTCATTTTAAGCATCTCAAAACTAAGGTAGTCTTGACCTAAGTGTTGGACATTTTTGTGATTAGAAATACATTAATAATACTCTGAATAGTGAATCCATAAGGTTACACATGAAGCAACTTTTAGAAAAAGATAGGGAAAATTTTAAGAAATTTTGGGAGTTCACAATACTGAAACTGTAAGGTATTACAATACTTCGGTTTGTTCTTCAGGCATGGTTTTCTTTGTTCTTTCTTCTTCTTCTTCTTCTTTTTTTTTTTTTTTTTTTTTTTTTTTTTTTTTTTTTAATACTGAAGCTCTTTCTTTTAACCCCAACTCCATTTTCTTTCTTGTATTTGACAAAAACCTATTGCATTTTCATCTCCTATAATTGAACATTAAGGAAGAGAATACTAGTTGAAATATTGCCTTTTGCCTATGGACTATTTCTTTTATGCATGCACAGCTCTCATCTCCCCATCATTCAAAGACTAGAGTAACAGGATGCAGAGTACAACACACGTAATTGAAAACTTGTTGAAACTATTCTCTTTGACTATAACTATTAGATTCAGTCCTCAAGTACTCAACTGTTTAAAAATTGTGTAGTCTGAAGATGTCAATTCAGCAGAAGTAGTTTCCTTTCAAAAATATTTATGTATTACAATTTTAAAGACAGTTGAAAATTTTTAAAGTCTTTCGTGTCTAATTAATACACGAGATGCTTTAGGCTTACTGGGGCTTATCAGTGTACTATAAGTGGAAAACAACAATTAAGCATCCACTAACACTCCACCTGAGAATCTAGTTCACTTTCCTCCTATTTTTCATCTTCAATTCTAAAAGAACTGGCAGCTCACTTTCCTTAAAATTCATTTATCTTTGCCATTATATCTCTTATTCTACAGGACTTGATACTGAAAAGAAAATAGCTGAGCTCTAGGAGAGTGAAAAATTTGAAAGTGAGACATAACAGGAGAAAAATACATTTTAAAAAACCTTGCTTTTTATTGAGACTTAAAAGAACAGGACCAATTTTCTGGGTTATACACAGAGGCTAGGAGACCATACGATGAGTTACTCATCTACCATCAGGTAAAAAAGAACGTGCATCTCTATGAGACAGCTGTCACAACAGGGACAGGGCTACTGGCCTTTGAAGTTTGGGTGAATATTATCTATACAGAGACATGGTCTGTCAGTCCAGATCTAGAAATGCCATGCATTACAATTGTTCAGTGGCTTTTGACTATGGAATGGTTATCAAAAATGTTTCACTGTATATGTAAATAGTGAGGAAATGAGTTTCCATTGGTTTATTTAGCACAGTTTGTATATATTAAGGATCTTATATCTACTGTGCTGGTTATGTTTTATCTTGTTTAGCCACTGGTAATTTCCTGTACCTTTTGGAGGGTAAAAATTATCCATTTAAAGCCAGAAAACTTTAACTGGATACAATATTACAAGTAGTTGGTTTTTGCAAACCCTGCCTAAAGATTTTACCAACTTTTTACAGTCAATAAAGCTTTGAGAAATTACATCTAAATTGAACTATATATATATACATATATATATATATATATATATATACACATACACATATATATATATACACACACATATATATGTATATATATATACACACACACACACACACACACACACTATAAGAAGTTATCTTTTCACTTAAAATAAAGGACTATGAAAGAAATACTTCCTAAGATATCAATGTGAATGCACTAAGCTTTTTGCAGGAGAAACAGAACAATGGAAAAAAAGCATGTGCACCATGCTTCTGCTAAGCTATCCCAAAGACTGCTCAGTAGAGGATTTGGCTTTAGTAAGGGTGACAGCTGCTTGGTATAAGCTGTGGCATTTCTAAAATGAGAATCCATGCAGAAATATAAACCTTCATTCCTATATTAATTGTAAAGGTGTAATAGAAGAAACCTTCCCTTCTTGGAGATTGAAAAATAAACTATGAAATCAACGCACAAATGGGTCAGAACAGTGCTATGTGAAATTATTTGCTTTCAGTTTACAAAATGTCACTAGCTTGTGAGTCTGTACATGCTGATTTTTCCTCTTCTCTCTCCGTGGCACCTTATTCTGCCTAAATCTCTTTTCCCCTCTCCTCCTCTGTCTCACACAGACACACATACACATATTTCACATAAGCATAAACACTCTTCCAACTAATTCTTGCTCCTCCTTCACATTTCTGTTTAGACATAACCTCATACAGATAGATGACCCTGATTTGGGTCAATTCATCTGCTTCTCTTAGCTTCTCTCACTGTACCTTAGCCTACCATCACACTGTATGAGACTGCCTGCACACTTGATTGTCTCTCCATACATTGTAAGCTTTATGAGAACAGAAAAATCATATGTATTATACACATCACCCAGTGTCTGCTCTGTGAAAGGTACTTAATAAATGTTTAAAATTAATGTTTCAGTGAAAGAATTTTAAAGGATGACTTGCAGTCTATGAGCGACGATGAAGTTTACTCAATGAAGAAATAGTATTTAAAGATATAATGTATCAGTCAATCAAGGTACGGGGCCTGTGTAATATTGGCCTGTGATAGAAAGAGAAAAATGACTATAGCAATGGCACAAACTACCTCTAAGAGAGAGCACCTTTTCAAAGGCTTCAGTCTATCTGATACTGTGGCAGCTGGGTGTTTGTCTCTGAAATGGGTTTGTCAGATTACCTAAAATCATTAGATATTTTAATAATTCAACAAATTTTTCTGGATCTGGGTCTAAATATTCCAAGGAAAACTTCTGATTACAAATAATCTACAAGGCATTCTAAAAATAGATCGTTCTGCATATGAGAGAGAGGACTCCCAAGTCCCACTTTTCATATACTTCATGTACCTTATCACTGGCACTGCAAAACAGAGAGCCAGACCCTAGACAAGGGTGAATTCATGGAATAATGCCTATAATGGTCTGTCCCCCTGAAAGGCCAGTCACTCTAACAAAGCAATCCAGACTTGCTGTGTCATTCCCAATTTTATGTTATCAGCTAAACAAAGCAGAAGTCCTCCAAACAGTAGCTTTTGAAATCAAAATAGCAAATAGAACATACACACTTGCCAGTTGTACTGTATTTCCTTTCTTTGTTAGCAATCTATATTATTGAGTATAGAATGTGTCCAGTTATTAATTATGTCACATGGAGAATATATACAATGTATTAAATAGTATTTCTAAAATTACAGATATTTGTAAGAAATTATTATGCAAGTTAAGATAAATTATGTCAACTTTTGTTATTTCGTAGCCATATATGAATTAGTCAAAGTAAATTCCTATACAACTATAAAATCAAAAGAAATTTAGAAATTAAATGTAAATAAGACAAATTCAATAAAATTAGAATTAGCAAAATTAATTAATTTTTTAAAAATAAAAACCTCCATTTGAAACTTCTAGAACTCACTTCTAGAGCAGGGTCTTTGGCGGGGCAGAGGGGAGAGAGAGAGAAAGAAAACAGAGAAGAGAGACGTTTTACCCATTTTGTTGATGCTCTATTCCCAAGGCGTAGGTATGTGCCGGCATATGAGAAATGCTCACTAAAACTTTGTGCAAGTAATAAAGAAATACATTTTCTGGCTGCTTTTTGCTTTATAAAAGTTCAGTGCTGCCATTGGTTGAGGGCAGTATCATCATATGGCATTTACTTAGTGATAAGGTGTAATTTTCCTATTCAGTACATTCTGCCCTTTGTTCTTTAGTCCCCAGCAATAGATTAGTATTTGACATCCTCATAAACTCAAACATATTCATTAAAACCAAGCACCAAGACTTTGCTATAATGTGGTCATCAAAATGATCCAGGATATGTTTATATGCTTATTTCTAAACCATAAAAACAAAATATAATTCTAAATTTGATCCTGGAATAGAAAAAGGACATTAATGAAAAATTGGTGGAAAAAAAAGATAACTAGAATTGAGGACAGCAGGTGGCATGGTGGTTAAGGTACCGTATTCCCACATGGTCAGCTGCAGTTTGAACATTGCACCTGGTGGCTTGAAAATCACACTGAGTGCATGTGCATGTATGCCCAAATTTCTGAGAGAAGTGTGAAAGAGAAGGGATTGCACCATGGCCATCCCTCTGGGGGATGATTTCTCACTTTCCCTCTGTCTCTCTCCCGCAAGTGTCCTATGGTGACAATTAAAATAATAATAACAACTACTAGAATTTAGTTCATAGTAAAGAGCCAATGTTGGTTTCTCAATTTTGAAGAATATACCATAGTAATTTGATAACACTGAGGGAAACAGGAGAAGCATACAGAAATTTCTGTACTATGTTGCAACTTGTGGTAGACCTAAGTTTATCCCCAAATTTAAAACAATATTTTAAAAATTTAGATTAACATTAATAAAAATATTATCTTATCTTAGGTATTCCCTAGTACCTCCCCAGAGCCTTGTACGAATTCCAGAAATACTATATATATATATATATATATATATATATGTGTGTGTAGTTCTGCCATGGAGAAATCTATAATCCAGTCAAGGACACAAACGTCCGAAACAACTAAATGATCTTGAGTAAAATCACGATAAGATATCACAGAAAAAAAAAAAGACATAATTATAGAATACGATCTTTTGATAAGGCATAATGAATCTCCTGAGTCTTAAACTGATTTTGTCAATATATTCATGTCAGACAGGTCAAAAGGCGAGATGCAATTCCATGTAGGGGAACAGGAAGAATGAGCACATGGAAGCAGAGATGAAAACATGACAGTCAATGTGCTGACTAGAATTTGGAAGAGGTTGAGGATTGGGAAAGAGTGAAATCAACGTTTTGTAAGGTAGCTTGGGCTTTGATAGTTGAGGGCTCTGAAGCTAAGCTTGGTTGGTTAGCTTTAAAGAGAATTACATCTCATTGGCATTTGACATCTGTCTCTAAAAGCTAACACAGTGCTGGACACAAAGGCAGTGCTTATTACCATGGGGCAAATAACTGCACTTACATACATCTTTGCACGCAGAATTACACATTTCCTTAAGATAGAGAATGCATGCTCATACATGCAAGAGAGAGAGAAGCCCCTTTGGCAGCGTCTCCTTACGCTGTGACCCCTTTCTCTGGCCCTCTAGCTCCTTAGGATCTGGGGCACCTCCCACACACATCTGGCACATTTTCAAACCAACGTAGGGATAGGAACCATTGTTTGGCCATATCACTTCTAGCTTGCTGGGCACTTCAGTTACACTGTGCCACAGTGGCTGGGCCATATTTCATTATATCTTTGGCATCAATTCCTAAAAGTCGGATTTCTTAGAGGAGATGATATATATATATGTGTGTATATTATATATGTGCACTTATATGTACATGTGCATTCAAATCCTTAAAAATAAAATTTCTTAGAGATTATATTTGTGTACATAAATATACATAAAGGTACATATGTACCTCACTAATACCTATTAGCAAGTTGTCCTTTCTTCTTTTTTAGAATTATTTGATTTTACTTACTGTTATTATTATTTTTAAAATTTGCTACAGGGCACACATGCTCACCACAGACAGAGTGAGAGAGGGAAAGTAAAAAAGAAAATCACCAGATCCAGGCCTCGAACCAGTCGACCATGTGGGAGTCCAGCCACCATGCCACCTGCTGGCCCCATCAAGTTGTTTTCTTTTTAAAAAAATTGTTTAAATTTTATTTTATTGCGGAGGGTATGTGCACTTGCCAGAAAGATAGAGGGGAAGCACCCCTTAGTGGGAGGTATGGTCATGTCTCATCTATTTTCCTTCATTTCCCCATCCCATGAGGATTTGGGGCATGCACACACATGCACCTGGCGAGACCTTCAAGCCAGCAAGGATGTACTTGAATAGCAGTTGGCCATGCTGGAATTGGCCTTCTATGCTCAGCACTTAACCACAAGTTGTTTTCTATCAGCTGAGAATTGTATGAGGGGAACTTCTGCTCACATTGTATCAATCAGTATTTAGTAAGAAGAATTCAATCTTCTACTAATTCTAGGTATAGAAGGTTTAGACCAAGCTTATACATCATTGGAAGTGCCAGGAAAACAAAGTTGAGGGAAAACGCCCTCCAAAGTCCCAGCCTGCAACAACAAAGCCTATGCCGTAGTTCACCTGTAAGTCACTGCAAACCTTGAGAGCTGGAGGCCCTGTCAGCTATCTCAGTCTGTAGCCCAGTGCAGGGATTTCCAGGATGCTTGCTTGGAATCCATTTGAACTCTACACTAGACTATACATATCACTGCTACTGCCTCTGGAGAAGACTGCCTCTCCTGCTCCCTCCTCTTCCTCCTTCCAAAGCTCTCACAGATTCCTCTCACTGGCAGACATTGACATAAAAATTTAGGGGGAAGTACTCAGAAGTGTGGTTTTAACCTCTCTGTGATTCAGACCATCCACTACAATATCCTCAGTGAAATATTGTCAACTGAAAGAGAATGTCATTGTTTTAGGAATTCTGTTACTCGTAGATAGAAATTACATACCAAGTATTTGAAACTCTGCTCTAAAATGTCATGACTATGAGATATGATCCTCTTCTCAGGAACAGTGTCAATGGGACCCCAATCCAGGGATGTGCCTGGATTATAATGTCAAATGCCTGGTATTCCTTATACCTTTCAGAAGATAAGGGAGACAACAATTCCTGCTCACTCTTATTAAGGTGTTGGTTTTAGAACTCTTCAGCACCCTTAGATATTTGGTCTGTGAATTACTTGTATTAGCTCCAGTAACTCTAGGATGCACTGAATGAAACTCTTGCTCAGGTCTTAGTTCTGATTCTGGACCTAAGGGTGAAGATCAAAGATCCAACACATCTATGTCTGTTTTATATGACCTCTTCAGTCAGATGATACACCTCAGAAGGCAGGGATGACCTATCAGTTTTACTCTTACTTCTCTCTTAAAAAACAAAACAAAACCAATACTGTATTTTGCTCTTCACCTGAAAATATTTCCATGGCTCCTCACAGTATTCAAGATAAAACTCTCAAGTAACTCTTAAGTAGTCAGCTCAAATGTTTTCACAATACAAGCTTTAAACCTACCTCATAAGCTCATCTCCTAGTTCTTCACGTACTTTCATAGTCCAGGCACAAAAATCAACCTTGTTATGTTATGCTTTTATATGGATGCTCATACGAACCCTTCCATTTAGGATGTTCTTAAATAAAGCGTTTTCTTCTTGAAAATCTTCCATCTTAGCTTTCAGAGAAAGTGCAATATATTACTCCCACCTGAAATTTCTAACAAATGTGCTTTTGCCCTGAATTAATTGTGCCCCTTCTATAGCCTTAGAGTACCTTTTCAATACATCTTTAGTAGCAATTTTCACATTGAATTTTAACTCTTAATTAAGATATTTATTTTCTCCATTAGATAGTTACATCACTAAAGATAAAAATAACCTGCATTTCCTTGTTCAGCATCCCATTGCCAAGTAGATTAAGCTCAATGAAGTTCTACTGGATGGGATTTAATAAATACCTGACATCTAGACAATACTTAAGCACTTACAGAAATGTTTGCATATACATTCCTTCACTTAATCTACAACAAGCCAATGAGGCAGATATTTTTATTGTTCTATGTTGCAGATCAGGAAATCAAAGCTCAAGAATATTTAGGATTTGCTCAATACCCCAAACACTCTCCATAAATATTCTTGAGTGATGGTCTGATTTAAACAATTGCCCTCAGCTCTTTGTGCCTTTACAGGAAACATAAACACCTGCAGTCTATTTTTTAAACTTGGTATTAGCAGCCTGTGGCTCATGTTGCTATTCAATCATTTAAAAGCCAAGAATCACATTTTCAATCTTCTCTGACAACTTTCTACACGAACATGACTTAAGACATGGTTCTGACGTCATCTGGGCTCCATTTCCTATAAAATCAGTACCATAAAACATGCTCATTTGTCAAGGTTCCTAGACTATGATTTGATTGAGATAGCATTTACAAATTCCAGGCATTTCTCAAAATTTAAGAGCTACATAGATACAAATGTTATTATGGAAAGATGGGGATACGGCTATAAAATGTACATTTCTATTTCAACATGAAAGATATTCCTAATATGTTGCGTATTTAGATAAAATTATATATAACCTTTGTGAAAGATGTTTTTTGAGTATACTGATGAACAGAAACAGGCTAGAAAACTAGGTATAACTAGCTTGGTGAAATGGGTCTTACAGAAAGCTTATGATTTGGAATTGGCCAAAGATCTGAAAAGTTTTTCACTCTGAAGCCCAAACATTTACAGGACTCCTAGGGAAGTTAGAATTTCTGCCTTCTAATTTCCCAAGGTTATATGATACTAATACTTCAGGAAACTCTAAATTCACACATGTATATCCAAGTCCCCAATCTACCATTAACCTTCATGAACCTTTCTGAGCCTCATTATCTCTCTGTGAAATGGTAATAAAAGAAGTACCTACCTCATAGGCTTATTTTGTGTATTCACAGTTTATCCAGTAAATATTATATTCACTATGGTGGAAGTAGAAAAGTAGAAGCAGTGGCTGGTGGCTGGCCCCACAGCCTGGCAGTTAAGGGAAGGCAGATCCCACCAGGCTGACTGCAGTTGAGTTTTGGCCCTGGAGGCTTGATGAACATGCCAGGTATGTGCGTGTGCACACCCCAAATCCCAACAGGATGGAGAAACAGAAAAGATATTGTGGTATAATTATGCCTTATTGGGTGGTGCTTTCTCCCTCTCCTTTTTTCTCTCTCCGGCAAGCACACATGCCCTCTGGCAATTAAAAAAAAAAAGAAAAGTAGAAATCAAAAGAGAGAATCGACCCAGGCATTTTCTTGATTATTTCATCTCGCTTTTAACAAAACTCCATGAAATAAGCATCAGTGACATCTCTACTTTATAGATGAGCAAACGCTGACCCAAATAGCAGGTGACTTGAAGGTCTCATTCACGTACTATTACCTGTTCTGGGTGAGACTCTTAATAATTTATAATCTGCAGTCAACTGCTTACTTTGACTTTTTCATTCTTTAAAAGAGGCATCTGTTTTAGAGTGCCCAATCTTTAGCAGGTGTTTTTAAGTCAATAAGAAACTATGCAAATAGAAACAGCTCTTTCTTTTACTGAATTCTGGATGGATCCTGAAGGTCTGGAAGCTATGAAGCCTACTTGTAAATCATCGTCAACTATCAGCCTTCCATCACTTTATCTCGCCTTGGTCCCTGTGTTTTAACAGGCTGAGACTGATAGGCACAGCACTGTCTATCTGCCTGACACTTCAGGGCATAAACCATGGGGTGAAATCAAGCTGCAGACACTAGGAGCTCCCACACAGTGTTGTGATAAAACTTAAATTACAACTTACAGAAGACAGTGTATACATTATATTAAAGTGCCCAGGCTTTCACATACAGTGAGAAGGAACTTGAAAATGCAGTTTACAATCTCAGTGAACTTGGAAGATGAATATGAATATGAATGAATTATGCAGTCAAAATATATAACAAGATAGCAATGGATACTCCCCCAAAAATGTGTAAAATATTAAATGGGTAAATAATTTTAGTTAATTTAGACACCAGACATGTGTTGGTTTTAGTGTGCTACAAGCATTAATATTCATTACACAAATAAGATTTGAACACCAGAGAAGAAACGTGGACAAAGCTTTGGTGATAACAGGAAATTATCTTTTCAACGTTCAGGGAATTTTGCTCTCCATTTTCATAAGTTAAAGTTAACACTGAGTGTTATGTTCCCTTTAGACTTTGCATTTTCTTCTATAAATGTGTTCTTTGTATGGCTGGACTTTCATGTTTTTAATCAAGGGATTACAATATAATTGATTCTAGCCAAATGCATAGCATCGATAGCTGGAGGGCTTCCAATCCAAGAAACTTTCCATTTGGAAAGAGGAGTCAAGTGAATAGTTTAGTGCAGCAAAATAACTTCTAGCAGCTTCTTTCTAAGTTAGAAATGATAGAGACTCCATTTTCAATTTTTCTGTACCTATGCTCCATTGGGTTATATCAGCTTTCACCTTTAACATCAGCCAAATAGATTTGAAGAGCGATAAATTGAGATTCAAAGGATAATATAGTTTTTGAAGCTATAATAAAACCTACCAAAATGAATTGAATAGCAACTTGGAGCAAGCAATATATACACACACACACATATATATATGTGTGTGTATATATATATATATATATATACGCACACATACATATATATAAAATATAATATTAGATAATAGTCTATTATATAATATATAGTATATGATACTATATTATATAATACATTATAAAATTTACAATATAATATATAATATCATATAATAAAATTATATATATGTTATATATATAATACATGGAATTGGCATCTGTTAAGACAACTTATTTAAAGTTCCTTTCCTATTTTATTGAAAACTAATAGTTGAAAAGATTTATAGCATAGCCAGTAGACTCTTTTAGAGCTATAGCTGGACAGCTGTGTGTGGAAGCACTGTTTTAACTCATTTTCTTTTTCTTTTTTTCTTTTTTTTTTGGAGAGGTTTTCGCTATAGGGTGCGTGCGCTTGCCAGACAGACAGAGACAGAAAGAGAGAGACAGAAAGCGAGAAATCACCGCCTATGGGGGATGGTCACGCCGCAATCCCTTCTCCTCCGTTCTCCTCTCGGGATCTTGGGCACGCACGCACACGCGCCCGGCGTGAGTTTTAAGCCACTGGGTCCGGGACGCAAACCGTGGTCAACTCCGTGGGAGTCCAGCGACATAGCCATTATGCTAACTGCTGGTCCCAACTCATTTTCTTTTATATTATAAAAGTGGGCATATGATATTTCCCCTTAAGTAATCTCTTACAGAAATTTTAGATTTATAATGCTGTATTCATTTTGTTGTCTCTTTTTAATTTTGTTTTTTCTTAAGATTTTTGTATGGTTTCTAAGTGTGCTGATTACACAGGATTTTGTGGCTAAATTCTTCAATATATTAATATTGAAAAAGTCAAATAACTCCTTAGAGAAATATTTGAAATAAATTACTTTCTTCTTTGAATACATCATTATAAGCATTACACAGATGACTACGGCCTCAAAATCTACAACTACATTAGCCTTCAGATTTTGTGCCTACCATCGACCTGCCACTCACTACGTGATGTTGGGCAAGAAGCAGATATTTGGTGCCTCAGTATGAACTGGAAATAAAACCATATGTTTTTAGTAAACCATAGAAGGCACTTCAAAATAGCTCTGGGAAAGTAAACCCAGGTTTGTTTTATCAGTCTCCACTGGGCTGCCTCCATGCCACATGCTGAGTCCCTCAGGTGGACTTTCCCTCCGTGGCTATGTGGCCAGGTGTATCTTCATAGATAAGGAAAGTTCCTGGCAAACTCAGCAGCACTTCGCTCAAGCTTCTGTCCTGTTACTGAAAGTTTACTATTTTATGGATTCCAAAATAAATTTTGAAGAATCTATCTTATATGTGAGAGCTACATTTGTATGGAAAATATTTACGAGTTCTACTTTCTGCTTTGCATGAGCATGCTCATCCCTAGAATCATTCTTAGGTGAAAGGCAGAGACAGGCCACTTCCTCTTTTTCTTCTCCCAACTCTGTTCCTTTTTTTTTTTTTTTTTAACTTTCTTTACTCTCTATCTTCATGTTTTTCCTCCAATTTCATCTTCTCATTATCCTTATTCAGGTACAAATCATAGATAATAGCTTTAAAGTCAGCTTTTCCAGACAAAACAATTTTATTCAAAAGATAAGAGGTCCGCATTTGCCAGTGAATAGAAGAGGAATTTTGGAGGGAATAGGATAATTTCTTGCTTACTAACTCAATAAATTTGATATTTTGCCTTTCCCAAGAGTGACACTTACATCACACATAGACACACACAGAGAAATGTGCATAAGAGGGAGAAAAACAACAGACTGTTCACTAGTCAAGTTAATGCTAGTCAAATTGGCAGTCACCTGCCAATGTAGTTCTGCCATGTATTTTTGTTGAAACAAAATTATATTATGAGATTCATATTGTATTAATATGTAAGGAAAACTATTTGATATTTATTCGATTTAGGTAAAGACTCCTTGTTCTAAACCTCTACTGTAGAAGCCAAGGCAAATTGGTACCACTAGCCAAGAGATAGACAGAGCTGGGGGAAGATATCAAGCTCAGGAAGCAGCTGGTCTGGAGACTCCTTGTGAAATCAGCTGCAGTCCTTATCACGAACCAGCACATCCACTGATTTCAGGTTATACTTCATAGGTAGGTTCCTAAAAAAGGCACTTAAATTTTTTTTTTTTTTAGAAATTTTTTTTTTTAATTTATTTTATTTATTCATTCATTTATTTTAATTTGACCAGAGAGAGACAGAGAGAGAGAAAGAGTGAGAAAGCAAGCTGCCAGGTCCGGGACTCAAACCATGGTCAGCCATGTGGGAGTGTCCAGCACCTTAACCACCACGCCACCTGCTGGTCCCAGGCACTTAAATTTTTAAGAGGAGACATGCCAGTCGATCAAATAGAAATATCTAAGAAGTCTATGAACCATGTTTGAAGGATTAATCCATCCTACTGTGGCTTGAATAATGTTGGATCGTTGTCATCATTCCTAGACAAAAGGGATGACTCAGGCAAGAGGATCTCAAAACCAAGGCATGATCTCTAGGCCAGCAGCAACTTCAGCTCCTGGAAACTTGCCACAACGCCAATGACCAGGTCCTAACACAGAACTTCTAATACTGAATTAGAAATTCCGGTGGTGGGGCCAGCAATCTGTGTTAATAAGTCTTCTAGATGATTCTGATGTACATTCAAATTTGAGAACCACCGGCATAGACAAATCGGTGAAGCCCAATTAAAGGTTTTTTAAATTGACAGTAAGGACTAAGTTCTGCTTATGCTTCATTGAAAGCCACAGAATGTGAGGCCTTTCCTGGTTTCTCGGGCAGCATCAGCCATAGGGTCAATTCTTATGTCGCAGCCTCCAGAATAACTGGTAAGTTAGCGTGCACAGAAATGCAGCTTTTATAAAAAGGTCAGGTAACTATGATACGTGGGTGAAATTTCTTTCACTTTCTGCTTGTGTAAACTAAGTTTTATTGGCACATAGCAACATGTATTCTCTTACTTATTGCCTATGGTTGCTTTCACACCACAATGGCAGATTTGAGTAATTGTAGCAGAGATGTTACAGAAGGTGATGAGAGTTACATAATGACTAGAGAAAACTGTTCTAAGGACATTGCATAAAATTCCACACTTAATTTAGATCTAGCCTGTAGACATGCAAGTGTTCTTGCAGGAAGTTAGACAGGGTTTCATAGTCAAAACTGGTGATGTATTGAGAGTGAGATCATGTAAAAGAGTATGAAGTTAAAAAAAGAAAAAGTGTAAAGTTTTGGAAGGCCACGGTAAGAGACCATGAAGATGAAGTCAGCCTAGTAAAAGCTGGTTGAGAAAGGAATGAGAAGAAACAAGTTTATATTAGGGGTGGAAAGTTCATATATTGCAACCTCTTTGTTATGAAAATGACGGACATTATGATTTTCCTATTAGAGTGAGTGTGCTCACCAGAGAGAGAAACAGAGACAGTGGGAGGGAAAGTGAGAAATAGTCCTCCAGTGGGGGGTGGCCACGCAGCAATCCCTTCTTCTCCATTTTCCTCCCAGGATCTTGGGCATGCATGCACAAGAGCCCAGCATGAGTTTTAAGCCACCAGGTTCTAGACTCAAGCTGTGGTGGGTGCGCCATGTGGGAGTCCAGCGATGTCACTGCTATGCCATCTGTTGGTCCCACTTATAATACCTTTTAACATAGCTCTCTTGGGACCAGCAGTTAGCGTAATGGCTATGTCGCTGGACTCCCATGTAGTCAATCACAGGTTGAGTCCCGGACCTGGTGGCTTAAACTCACGCCGGGTGCATGTGCGTGTGCATGTGTGCCCAAGATCCCTAGAGGAGAATGGAGGAGAAGGGATTGCGTCTCTCTGTCTCTCTCTGTCTTTCTTTCTGGTGAGTGCACCGGCCCTATAGCAAAAACCTCTCTCAGAAAAAAAAAAAAAAAAAAAAAAAAAAAAGCTCTCTTGACAGCCATTAATACTATGGAGTAGCTATGTTAGAGGGAAATTACTTGTCACCATGTTCCTGGATAGAAAAGATTGGGACAAGATGCTGTGAAGCTTTCTCTAGAACCTGTATGGAGAAGTACTAGGAGATTGGGAGGGTAATCTGGATGGAGAGGTTTCATTTAATGAGTATTAATGAGAAAAGGGAGGTAGGAAGGAAATAAAATGGGACATGCTAGTCATGAAAATGCTATTCCGTTGAATTATCTCTGTACTTCTACAATTTAGCTACTATCCTATTTTGTCTATGCTTTACATAAGAAAATGTGTTCTTGAGTAAGTATCTGGAGGTAACACAGCAAACTGGAGGTACTGTGAGGCCCTTCCGGTGCAACACTGAAGTACCTACTTGCCTGCTAACCTCTTGTACCATCACACTGCTTTGCCTAAGGCTGTACTTTTCCTAAATTTTACTTTTGAAAATGAACTGAAAATTCAACCTAAAGAGCCCATCAGACAGTATAATTTACCTAAATGAAGGAGGAAGGGAGAGAGAGAGTAAAAGAGAGATAGAATGAAGGAAAAAAGAGGGAGAAGAGAGAGAATGAATGAGAGGGAGAGACTGACTCAGAGTCAGATAAACCAAGAATCAGGGAAAAGAAGAGGGAGGGAGGCTGGGGCCATAATTCAAAAAGTACATGTACTTATCTTCTAAAAGAAGAAACTTCAAAACAGAAAAGTTTAACGTAAAACTTGCAGCCAGAAAGCAAATTGGAAAAGGCTTAAAATAACTGTACCCCTACACATAGTACAAGAAAACATCTGCTGCTTTGTCTGACCCGGCAGGCAAATATTCATGTACAAATTCTTCCTTCTCTGGAGAGCATACTAATAATGATGTGGTGGCTGATGAAAGACAGGAGGCATTAAAAACAAACAACCTCTTTTCAGACCGTTAGAGAAGTGAGGAATTGAGCTGAATTTATGGGTAGGGGAAGTAGGTGACTATTTTGAGAACAGCTAGGAGGGCCCAGCTACTTTGAAATAGCATCTATCTCAGGAGCCAGCTTTTCCCAAACAACACCTTTTGAGACTAATTCCTTTGGTATAAACATTGCCGTCTGCTGGACCTCTGCTCAAAGGTAAATAAATTTGGTAGTGTAACACGTTCAATCACATTTCACCGGGGTGCGAATATCAAAGAGCGAATGATAATGTCTTGCCACATACATTTTAATATTTTAGTTATACACAATGCAAGATTTTTGAAACATCCTTACATGACCTCCTTTATTACAACCGAAATAAACTCATATAAATACCCTAACACTATGCCTGCCAGTATTAATCAAATGTGTTTCCTAGAATATCATTCTGAATAATTCTTGAATAACAGGTAAAATGGGAAAAAATAAGTTTGGGAGATGTAGCCTATTTCATCCCCTTCTTAGTATATCCTGATCAGTACAAGTCGTAAATGGCTCTAGGAAGCCCTGCAATAATGTTATTGGATCAAATTTTGTCTAAATATGTTTGTGCAAGAGACTCTATACTCACACCCTTTCTTATTAGTATTCCTTAGAAGACTAGAATATGATTTTAGAAACAGAACTGCAATAATATAGCATTCTTAGCAGCTCCCCATTCTCCACAGAGATTTTCCTGTTGGATACATCTGAGACTCTGATAGCTCATGTGGACTTTAGAGTCCAAAAGAACTATCTGGGGTCCTACTCTAAGGGTTTGTGTTAAGGCCTGCTACTTAGCATGCTAAGGCCCCCTAGGAAACCCAGGTACTATTTCTGGTCCAACCCGAAGACCAAACATGGTAGGGAGCACCTGTGATCCTAGTTATTCAGGAGGCTGAGGGAGGATTATAATATAGTGAGTTCCTATCTTTAAAAAAATAAAAAATAAGAAAAAAAGAATTATCTGGAAACTTTCAGAAACGTAATCAACATTATTATAGAGCCTGATTAGCTATTCAAGAAAGTGGTCAGGAATCTGCATCTTTTATTTACAATTATTATATGGACTGACAAGTGACTTATATGAATCTAAGACTACATTTTGAAATATGAAAAGAATACAGATTTCTGCTTTTAGGAATTTTAAGTTTGGATCACTAAACAATCTTGTCCAGGTAGACTTGATAAAACCAGGGAAGTTCGAATTATCATCAGAGACATTCACTCCTTTGGGAATTGTCCTTATCCACCTCTCTTCTTCCATCCTCCAATTATCTGGCTAAAACCTCTTCTCACCCTCTGATTCCCGGCCCTATCAAAAAACCAGCTTCACGTCCTTGCCTTTTGGACCTTACTGCTTAATTTGACTTTTGAAAGAAGCATACCTGATACCCATCCCTCTACCATGGGTTCACAAATGAATCCTCTTCTTTCCAAGTCATTTCCATGAACCAGATTCTGTTCTTTGGTTGCCTCTACAAAGGCCCACACAAAAAAAGAGAGGCTCATGTTTCTTTTGTGGTTCTTCCAGAGGGATAGGATGGATTAAGGAATTTACTGGGCTGAAAAAGGATATCCAGGAAAGAGGCTACAGGTCCTGAGTGCACGGTTCCTTCATGTAATTATTCATCTGCTTCCCAGTCTCTGGGCTCACCTGGACATAAAGGTCTGAAAGAGGGATTGAAGAGTCTGGAAAGTGGGAGGCTCCTATTCAAACTGGTATTTCTTTAAATGAAAAGAGGCTTATATTATACTTAAGGCAATTCCTATAGAGGCTCTGATCTTACTCATTGGTACTATTGGGCACAAGCAGAACTATGGCCTTAGGGTTTGTTTAGTTATTGTAATTATATATGCAAAATGTACTTAACTCAGCAGACACTTATTGAAAGTCTTCAGTGGACCAGGTAGGTATTATTCTAGGCCCTGGGGAGTCAATAATGGAAAAAAAAAATCAAAGATTTCTGTTCTCATAAAGCTGATCTTCTAGAGAGATGTGACAATGAGCAAAGTGAACCAGAAAAGTATGTGATAGTTATACAAATAAATCTTCTGGAGAAAAGTAAAGCATGGAAAGTGAGTAGGGTGTATTGGAGACAGTGGGGAGGTGTGCTGTGGCAATTTTGTATAGGGTAGTCCAGGAAGAGTTACACAAGTAAAAAACAAATCAAGAAAGACAGAAGAAGGAGTCATACAGATACCTGGAGAGAAAAGAATTACAGGCAGAGGAAACAGCACGTGCAAAGGTCCTCTGCTGGCACAGCATGTCTGATAAACTGGGAGAGCCGGGGTGTTGGAGAGGAGTGTGTAGTGGTAGATGAGGTGGGGAAATGACTGGGGACCAAATCCTCAGGACTTTACAGGCCATTGTGATTTCTTCGCCTTTTACAAGTTGGATGAGAAATAAAGACGTAGCACAGAGGGATGGCATGATCTCACATATATTTTATGGGATCCCTTTGGCTGCTACATTAAGAACCTTTTGAAAAGAACTGATGGTAGACACAGACACGTAAGTGAGGAGACTATAGCAATCTTCCAGCGAACAGATGATGACGGCTGAAATCAGTGAAGGAAGGAAGACGTGGGTGTAGTTTAAAGTCAGAGTCATCAAGGTTTCCTGATAGATAAAAGATCAAGACAGGATTCAGAGATGATTCCAGAGTTTGGGGCTTTAGCACTAAATGGATAAGAATTTTCATTTACTAAGATGGAGAAGAGTGCAGAAGGAACAGAATGGTGGGGACGGTAAAGGTTGGAGATAAATTCTGGCAGTTTAAGTCTGCAATGCTTATTTCAAGTCTCAAGTTCAGGGTAAAAGTCTGGGTTGAACATAAGTATTTGAAAATTTAAAAAAGAATGAAGGAGTTATATATCTTTGTGTTAGGCAAATGTATGCATACTTACTAATTTAGACAATGCTGTATAATTAACATATATGATAACATCTCGAAGTCTTTTCCATAATTTAAACTTCTATGATTAATTTTATATTACAACTAGAAACAAATTTTAAAGCATTGGACTCAGCAGGTGGACTGGTGGTTAAGGCACTGGGCTTTCCATGACTAACTGCAGTACAAGTCCCAGACCCGGCAGCTTGAAAGTTAGGCTGGGCATTTATGCGTGCGTGCCCAAAATCCCAGGAGGAGAATGGAGGAAAAGGGATTGTGGTGTGGCTTTCCTGCCTGGAGAGGTGGGGGTGTGATTTTTCACTTTTCCTCTCATTGTCTCTCTCTAGCAAGCTCATGTACCCTATGACAAAACCTTAAAAAAAAAAAAAAAAAAAAAAAAAAAAAAAAAGAAAGAAAAGAAATTAAAGCATCAGATCCTCTAAAAACTCAGTAATTGCCTTTTAATTCCAAACTCTGCTTTGCTTCTTTATCTTTACTCCTTGTACTCATCACCTCAGGCACATTCATAGCTCCTGGTCTCAGTTATCCAAGCTTGTAATTAGTTCCTCTTTAGAATAGGTTCATTAATCCTTTTTAATATTTCCCTGCTATTTGCTTTGGACTTTAAATGTTTCTACTTGGCCCTTCTTTAGGCCAAACCATTTCCTCTGCTGTCTGGATCTCAAAATCTTTGTGTGGACTAAACAGCAGAAAGGGTTTTCAAATGAGCTTTCCTCAGTCTAACCCAGAGTTAATTTCAACTTACTCACTTAGGGTTTCTTCTCAGTGAATGAACATTATCTTGGAGTACCTGTTTCTTTAATAGTTCATTCCTTCTGGTTACAAATAAAATACAACATTTTAAAAATGCTAAACTGATTCTTTCTGTGAGATGCAGCAACTTCTGACTTGTCTGTGTCAAATTTATAAACAGCTCCTATTTATAAATGAGCATCCTCTCTTACAATACCTATTAAAGGTGCTGAGATGTCAGGGGTGACAGGGCCAGAAACTTCAGATTACTATCTTTCTTATGATTTTGTCTGGGAAAAGCTCTGTTTCAGGAAAGAAAAACTTATAGATATTACACACGCACACACATATATAAAACATATATACACTTATGTATATATGTTTATATAACTTATATATAAAATTTCTCCTCTATAACTAAAACTTTGAGCAAGAATTTTTTTCTATCATTTTTAGATGTAAGAAGCAGTAAGAAGAATGACAGGAATTTCCAGGACATTCTCATTTTTAAAAATAAATATTTAATTTTATTTATTATTATTACTATTTTTAATTTGCTATAGGGCATGTGTGCTCACGAGAGAGAGAGAGAGAGAGAGAGAGAGAGAGAGAGAGAGAGAGAAAGAGGAAGTGAGAAAGCAAGACTCCAGGTACCAGACTTGAACCATAGCCAGTCATGTGGGAGTCCAGCACCCTAACCACCATACCACCTACTGGTCCCTATCATGGTTCTTAAAGACACGTGGAATATAAAGAAAGGCCAAATACAGAAATGGTCATAGCACCTACTTTTGTTTTCCAGAATTGAGAAATAATGCTGTTCCCACTATAGTTGGTCACAAAGACCTTCTAGGATGGAATGGCAACACAATCATTTATGTTTTTACTATTATAAAAAATGCTTCCAGGTTCAAAACAAAGGAAATTGAAACTCATTTGGGAAACACAGTATGTCCTTAATTGCCTATAATTAAAATAGTCTCTTAAGTAACTGTTTAAGATTAAAGAGGTGGGGCCAGCATGTGGCATGGACATGGAGATTAAGGTGGCTGGATCCCACATGACTGACTATGCGTTTTGAGTCCTGAACCTGGCAGCTTGAAAATCATGCCAGGCAAGTGTGCATGTGTGTCTAAAATCCCAGGAGAATGGATGAGAAGGGATCATGGTATGGCCATCCCCACCCCAGGGGCTGGGTGATTTCTCACTTTGTCTCTCATTGTCTCTGTTTCTCTCTCTTCAGTGAGCTCATGTACCCTATGGTAAAATCTTCTAAAAAAAAAAAAAGAATTAAGCGAATTTAAGAGCAACCAAGCAGGTGTCTGCACCCTCACCGTAGTGGCCAAATAATTTGCAATTACATGTGTGGGGAAATTGAATTATTGTGCTCTCTGCTATCCAAGTGTCAGTTAGCATTTTGAAGGCAGTGTCTTAAGCATTAAAGCAGCTAGCCACTCCATCTTTGTTTCTTAATTCCGTTAAAATATTAGGTTGTCAGGAAAGTCATGATTTTTCTGTTTTTCTATGCAAAAATGTGCCATGACTGTCCAGACAACCTAATAGATGGTCAGTTTCAAATCATACCCTTCTGGATCGAGTTTAAAAGAGAGCATAGAAAAGAGGCATGGATATGCTGGCTCTAGGTATTCACGCTGGGCTTTCTGACAGACATTTCTGTGTGGAAGTAGATGAAGGAAATAATTCCTACTCACAGTGGTGAAGGAAGTATTGTACAATAAAGATTGTAGGTGATAACTTTTTCCTTCACATTTGACTATTTATAGAAGGCCTATATAAAACCGTTATTATATATAGTTCATAAAAGTAAAGTATGGATTTGGCAGTTACCTAATCCCTTAAATCTGCTGCTATGAGTCTGGAACCTATGCCTGCAGCCTGTGATTTAATTCTCTAACTAGCACCTCATACAATCAAATATCCATTTTTTAAATCTAGGCAGGAAGAATGAAATAAAATCACTCTTTCCTTCCTTCTTTTTCTTGTTCTTTCCACCTCCCTCTCTGCCTTCCACTTCTCTCTCTCTCTTCTTTTCTTCCAATTTCCTTTCTTTCCTCTCCACAAATGTTTAATAAGCACTTTGTATTGAACATGTATATGTCCAATGTCAGAAACAAGATAAAGCTCTAGAAAAGTATATGGAATGAGTAAGCATCACCAACAACCTAAATATAAATCCAATGGTAATGCTTCTTCTTCATCTTCCTTGATATCACAGCAGATTCTAAAACTTTAACCTCTCCCTTTTTCTTAAAATATATTTTATTGACTTTTGTAAAATTATAATCACCTGACTTTCTTCTGACTCACTGGCTACTTTCCAATCTATTTTGCTGGCTCTTCTTCCCCTACTTGACTGCTAAATATTACCTGGTACAAGTCCTTTTTTAATCTGATTATCTCCTCTAGTCCTAAATATAACCTATGAGTTGATGATTTCCAAATGTTTATATCCACTGTTGGTCTCTCCACCAAGAACCAGGTTTGCATAGCTAACTGCCTACTTTCTATATAATCTGAAAGGAAACTCAGATTTAATACAGCTACACCTATAAATCATTACCTCTTTCTCACTCTTCCCCATCTCAATAGATAGCATATCTTTTTCCCATTGCTCAAGCCTAAAATGTGTCATCTCACAAATGTGTGTGCATGAGTGTGTATATATGCAAAGTCATATATGCTGAAAGAGATAGAACTAATATGTATTGCTTTATATATTTCTCAAGTACATAAAATAGGAATCCAAACTATGTTGATTTAATTAATTAATTAAATTAATTAATGGATGAGCATTTAGGATAAGAAACTCACCTCAGAATAGAGTCCAAATCATGAGTGCCTTGTCTACGTACATATTTGACTACATGACCTCCCACTAATCAGTGATCGTCGTTCCTGCCTATTCTGTTATAGCCTCCCTGCCTTCTTTTTGTGTATGATTATGGTATGCCAAAATCCCCTGCCATGGCTCTGTTGGTGACATGTCAGCCCTTAGTGTAGATGACTTAACCCAAAGTTAATCTATTATATTTCCATGTACATTTAGATGATGTCACTGCATGATTCTTTGTGTGCTAATTTGATTTATTTTAATTTGCTGGAGTGTGCATGCACTTGCTGGAAGAGAGAGACCCACAAAGAGAGAAGGAAAATGAGAAAGCATCTCTTATGGGGAATGGCCATGCCACGGTCTCTTTTCCATTTCCATTTTCAGGACTTTGAGCATGCAAGCACATATGCCCAGTGTGTTTTAAGTTGTCAGGTATGGGACTTTAACCACAAAGTCAGCCATGTGGGATCCAGCAACTTTTAACCACCATGTTTCCAGTTGGTCCTGTGTCACAATTTTTTTTATAAAATTAAACGTTTAGACATTTTATGCAAAGTACTCTTCATTTCTGATAAATCAGTTATTCAATGGCCAACTTGGGTTCTCTTTTGACACCATATGTACACAAAGACATTGTGTGTATGTGCATGCTAAGGGCATGCACATGTGCACAAAAGGGAGAGAGAAATCCCCAACATGGCCTGGTCATGCATGCTGTAATCCCTTTTCCTTCCACTTCTTCATCCCATCAGGATCATGGGCATGTATGCCCATCTCCAGCATGTTTTTCAGGCTTCTGGGGCTGGAATTTGACCTGAGGTCTGCCACATGGGATGTGGCTCCCTCTGCACAGTGCTTAACTGTTGTACTATGGGGCCAGCCCAAAAGGTAAAATATTTTATATATGCATGCATTATGCTTTATAATATTGAAAATACATTTTTGTATGTTAAAATTTTGACCTTGAAGCTGCTGCTTCCCTCTCAGGGGGCACAAGAAAAAATATTAACAGTACCCACTGAATTATATATGAAAGACATTAAGAGCAAGAGACAATGGGGTAGACAAGAAGAAACTAAATAATATGTCACAACACATACTGCTCAATCACTCACATTTAATAGTTACTGACATAGTACAAATTTAACTTATTCCTAGAGGAATCAAGATAAAAAGATAGACTATCCTGATGCTCTCAAAAATTTATGCTGGGAGTTCAAATGGTTTCTAGAATTTTTTTTTTTTTTTTTGGAGAGATTTTCACTGTAGGGTGCGTGCGCTCGCCAGACAGACAGAGAGAGACATAGAGACAGAAAGCAAGAAATCACCCCCCAGGGGGGATGGTCACGCCGCAATCCCTTCTCTTCTATTCTCTTCTCGGGATCTTGGGCACGCATGCACACGTGCCTGGCGTGAGTTTTAAGCCACCGGGTCCGGGACGCGAACCGCGGTCGACTACGTGGGAGTCCAGCAACATAGCCATTACGCTGCTGGTTCCCTAGAATATTTTTTATGTTACAACTAATATATTTTTATAAATATGAGTTCACCCCCATTGCTTTTCCTCAGAGTAGTCCCATTTATTCATAGTTCTAGGAGTTAGATTCATGGTTACCAAGGCTGTCTTCCATTTTCCATGCTATTTTACTTCAAAATATGATTAATTGGCAATTTATGATTAAACATGTACATGTCATTCTCGTCAATGCTCTCAACTGAACAATGAAATCAATGTCTCCTATTATTTTTTTAAATATTAAAAATATAAATACATAGATATAAAAGATAAAAATCACTTGGATGAAAGATACTCAAGATGCATTGTAAATAAACTTTGTCATATCATTAAGGTTGATTGCTCTCAATAGAAACATTCTTTTGAAAATGACTTAAGGGATTTCTAATTTCAACTATTTTCAGCAGTGATATAGTGCATTAATAAGACATTGAGGGGCCAGCAGGTGGTGAGGTGATTAGGATGCTGAATTCCTCTATGGCTGATTGTAGTTTGAGTCCCATATCTGATGACCCATTTTCTCACTTTTTCTCTGTCTCTCTCTGGTGAGCACACATGCCCTATGGCAAATTAAATAATCATAATCATAATCATAATCATAATAAATAAAAATAAGGGTATTCCCACATGGTTGACAGTGGTTCAAGTCCTAGACCTGGTAGCTTCAAACTCATGTCAGGAGTGTGAGTGCATGTCAAAGATTCCAGGAGGAGAAGGGAGGAGAAGGGATTGTTGCATGGCCATCGCCCATCAAGGTTGATCTCTCACTTTCCCTCTCGCTCTCTCTGTCTCTTGTTTTCTCTATGGTGAGCATATGTGCCCTATGCCAAAACAAAACAAAACTCAAAAATATATATATATTTATATTGAGACCAGCAGACAGCATAATGATTATGTCAGTGGACTCCAACATGGCTGACTGCAGTTTGAATCCTGGACCCAGTGGCTTGAAATTCATGCTGGGCACATGTGTGTGCATGCCCAAAATCCCAAGAGGAGAATGGAGAAGGGATTGTGGAGTGGCCATCCCCACCAGGGGGGTGATTTCTCACCTTCTATCTCTCTGTTTCTCTCTGTCCCTCTGGCAAGTGCACACACCCTATAGCAAAAATCTATCTTAAAAATGATAAAAAATAATAATAAATTAAAAATAAAAATAAGACATAGATACATAGTGAGCAGGTTGCTAAGGAACTATGATTCAGAAAGAAAGAGTTCTATACCCTTATAAGGGGCATACTTAGAGTTAGGATATATTTAGGGAAACAGCAAATAAGAAAAGTTTAAGGATTTGTATTTAGCAAGCACTAGATACAAATATATTCTAAAATTACATGGTAAGGGAAGAAGTGTATTTAGTGTATTAACTCCATCAAGACTTGTAAAAAAGTCAATAGATATTTTTTCAGGAAATGGAGATTAAACATTATATAAAGTTAGTTATATAAACCTAACCACTAGAACACAAATACTATTGCTGAAAAACAAATTTCCCCAAAACTCAGTTGTTTCCAACAGCAATACTCATTTTATTCTCCCATCTGTTCTGAGTCAAGCATTCAGAAAGGACTGTCAGCAGTCCTGGTTCAGAGTCCGTTGTGTGAGTCCAGTTATGTGGAGTCTGGAGATGAAACGGTCAAGGGCTAGATCAAGTATGAGCTGTCCATGAATCTCTCCATAAGTAGTCGCAGAGTCTAGTGTCTCTGTACTGTGGACTGGCTGTCAGCATGGCTTTCAGAATAGTCAGACTCTGTATATGGAAGCTGGCTTACTCCAGAGTGAGCATACCAAGTAAAAAAGTAGAAGAGTATGTCATTTTAGTGACTTGCCTTGGAAATTCCATGGCATCTCTTCCACCTTAATCTGTTGGCCAAGTCAATAACAAAAGACAGTCCAGTTTTACTGAGAGAGGATGTACACTCTGCCATTCCAAAGAGGATTATCAAAGTCAAATTGTAAGAACATATGAAATGGAAGATATTGATGTGGCCATCTCTGGAAAATACCATCTCCTAAACTTTCCATATTATCTGAAGAAATACATTATAAAAGAAATAGATACAAACTATATACTGAGAAGTAAAATAAAATTTAAAAAATAAATCTATTACACACAATAGAATAATGACAAACACTATGTGTCAAACACTTTTCTAGTTATTTTTACACATATTAACCTAATTAAACCCTACAATAATTCTGACAAAGATGCCAGTAGTGCCCCCATTTTATAAATGTGAAAATTAAGGTAAAAGAGGTGAAGTAAATTGCCAAAGGCTCCATAGCTAGTCAATTGCTGAGCTGGGATTTGGAGAAGAGTCTGATTCCAAGGTAGATTCTCTCAATCACTTCATCATAATCATCTCATAAGAAAAGGACTAGGACCCAATCTATCAAACCTAATAAGAAATTACTAAACTCACCAATAAGAAGAAAGTTTTAAAATTGAATTAAAAAAATTCTCAGTAAATATTGAGAAATGGTTATAAAACAATGCTAAACAGAAAATAAGAAAAGGCGTGAAAATATAGCTGCCAATGCAGACAACTCCAAAGTACTCCTAGGTTTAACTTAGGGCAAAAAAAAAAAAGAGACAGGTAAGAAAAAGACCTCGGGCCAATCTGTAGCCTTGTGGATAAGAGAGCTGGATGCTACATGGCCAACTGAGTTCAAATTATGGTGGTAGTGGCTTGAAAACACATCAGGCATGTGTGCATGTGTGTATGTGTGTATGTGTGTCCCAGATCCTGACAGAATGAATAAGCCATGGAAACAGGATTGTGATATGACCACACCCTACCAAGCGGTGCTTTCTGCTCTCCCTCTCCTTCTGTCTGTCTCTGGTGAGGTCACACGCTCTCTAGCAATAAGGAAAAAAAAGACCTTATCAAGATGAGGTTGCGGGAACCAGCAGTTAGCGTAATGGCTATGTCGCTGGACTCCCATGTAGTCGACCGCGGTTCGCGACCTGGACCCGGTGGCTTAAAACTCACGCCGGGCGCCTGTGCGTACATGCCCAAGATCCCGAGAGGAGAATGGAGGAGAAGGGATTGCGGCGTGACCATCCCCCCTGGGGGGTGATTTTTCGCTTTCTGTCTCTATGTCTCTCTCTGTCTGTCTGGCAAGCGCACGCACCCTATAGCGAAAACCTCTCAAAAAAAAAAAAAAAAAAAAAAGATGTGGTTGCAACACACCACTGCCCATGTAAGCACAGATTCTCTCAGGATATATATAAAAGAAACAGGTAGCAGAGTATGCTTTCATGGAACAATGGGAATGGTGATGGAAGTGAAATTACTTTTCACCAGATACATGTTTTTTTTCTTTCTTTTAAAATATTTTCCTACACAAATACTTATGCCAAAATTGAGAACATGTATTTATTTTTCAATTCATTTTGCTATTTATTTCTGTTTTTTTTTTTTTTAACGTGCTACATGTGTTTTGAAAATGGAAATATTGAGGAACTTCCAAACGGTGAGAGGCCCCAACCATCGCTAAAAATAATCCTCAGTTTTTTCATTATTATCGTATTTGGTTCTTGTTTTTAAGGAAAACTATCAAGAAAACACTTCACATTCTTGGTAGACAACAGCTAAGAGAAATGATGACTCTGTTTTAATGCATTTCCAATATCCAGCCTAGTAAAGATTAGGACGAGTGCCATTATGTTCACATATAATCTTATGGAAACGTTGGAACTCAGAGTCCAAATGGACCTTTAATGTTCCTCTGTTGTTGACTTGTCAATGATTTCCTGACAAATGCTCTGACTTGACTTCTGTTGAACAATGTGAAAGTTTGACAATTCTCTTCATTGTAATAAAGTAAAATATTATCTAAACATTTGCTCAGAATGTTATGAAGATTCCCAACATAATATTTTTTCCACTAATCTATTTTTTAAAAAAATCACCATGTCGCAGTCAGCAAGAGGCATGGGGGTTAAGGCACTGGCCTCCCACAGAGCCTAATGCACTTTGAGTCCCAGAACTGGTGGCTTGCTTTCTCACTTTCCCACTCGTTCACTGTCTCTCTCTAGTAAGCATGAGTGCCTTATAGCAAATTTTAAAAAAGTAAGGATAACAATAAATAAAATTTTTTAAAAATCACCACCTGTGGGACCAGCAGTTAGCGTAATGGCTATGTCGCTGGACTCCCACGTAGTCGACCGCGGTTCGAGTCCCGGACCCGGTGGCTTAAACTCACGCCGGGCGTGTGTGCGTGCGTGCCCGAGATCCCGAGAGGAGAATGGAGGAGAAGGGATTGCGGCGTGGCCATCCCCCCTGGGGGGTGATTTCTCACTTTCTATCTCTCTGTCTCTCTCTGTCTGTCTGGCGAGCGCACGCGCCCTATAGCAAAAACCTCTCAAAAAAAAAAAAAAAAATCACAACCTGTAATCCCATTTCTCTGTAAAGCTCAGTTTTATTAGAGCACTCTCCCTATGTGTACACATACCATGTCCCTTACTACACAGTATTGCAACTTTCTACTTATTTATCTGACTCCTCTCTGGAGTAACAGCCCTATTACAATAACAACTTTACAGAACAACTAAAGTCACACACAGATTTTTATCAAGAACGTCTTGCATAATATGAATCATACCTGTATAGCCACTATGTCCTGACTAAATGATGACTTTTTAGAAGGTTTTTATTTTTATTTTTTCATATTTTTGTCATAGGGCATGTGCACTCATTGGAGAGGGAGAGACAGAGACAGAGATAGTGAGAAATCACCCGCTAGGGGGATGGTCATGCCACAGTCCCTTCTCCATACTCCTCTCAGCACATACATGTGCCTGCCATGATCTTCAAGCTGCTACGTGTGGGACTCAAACCACAGACCCAGCCACATGGGATCCAGCTATCTTAACCTCCATGCCACCTACTGGCCCCTACACGTAGTTTGGAAAGATAAATGATGGGTCTTAAAGAGAATCATATCTGCTTTGAAAAACTGTTACTCTAACCTGAATGACCTAGTTTTATTTTTATATGACAAGGACGGTATCACAGAAAAAGTATGTGTGATTTATTCTAAAAATGTGAAAACTCATTTATTCTTCCAAATTTCTTTTAATTCTTCCTAAAAGAAACAGAATGGCAAAACTGGAAGGGAGTCTGAGAATCACTAAGCCAATTCAGACCTAGACATTAACACTATCTTTGACTTAAAATGAACTCAAGAGAGAAGGTATCCTATCTTAGTCACTATTTCGTACTTTAAAACCTTATTGACAGAAACTACATTAGTTTAAATGCTTATTGCATCGTAAATCCTGTAATAGCTCTGTGGTTACTTGTGAAGGTAAAACTCCCTTTCCTTTTGAAAAATTCCTTGGTGTGGAGTGTTTTGTTGACTTTGTTGTTCATTTGTCTATTTTTTTAAATTAGCTTTCATTTTTTCACAAGAAGTCTTTAATTTTTCTTAAGTGAAATTTAATTGCTATTTAAAATTAAATTACAGCTGATAGAAAGTAACAGTAAAGATCTTTGTTTAGTTATCTGTGCCTGTACTTTTGGAACCCTACAGTAATACATATAAAGATTGTGTCCAGTGGTAATATTTATTTGGGAAAATGATCTTTTTAGGTATTGCTCATAGTAGTTGGTTCTCCAGAATGATATATCTTACTTCTCTTTATTATGGACATAACATTGGCTTCAAATAGGAAATTAAGATGTGAATAAATGCTAATTCTGATTAGCAGAAATAAACCTTGGGAGAGAGATTTATTTGAAATGTGAGAATCAAATTGTGTTGCCTCAAAATCAAGGAAATCCATGATCTTCCTAGTTACTGAGCATACTGAAAAAAAAAAAAACCCAAAAAACATTTATATTTAATGAAATGCATGCCTTCATCACAAAGCACTTATTAATTGACTACTATGTGCCAGGTAACGTACTAAGTAGGCAGCTTGAAGATCACTCCAGGCACATGTGCATGCATGCCCAAAATACTGAGAGGAGAATGGAGGAGGGACTGTGGCATGGCCATCCCCTGGGGGTTGATTTCTCTCTCTCCCTCTTCTTTCTCTCTCTCTTTCTGGTGAACACATGTGTCTTATGGCAAGAATCTAAAGAAAAAAGATATTTCTTAAAAGTCATTATTTAGTCAGGACATACTGGCTACACAGGTATGATGCATATTGTACAAGACATTCTTGATAAAAATCTGTGTGTGAATTTAGTTTTATAAAGTTGAATATTTAACTCTAATAGGGTTGTTTAATACATAAAGAATGGAAGGAATATATTATTGGAGGGCACATAAATGAGTACCCTCCAACAAACTATTTCTTACTACAAATGTCTAGCTGCAAAATAATAATAAAATTAGCATTTTAAATATGCTGTGGTAAAATGTTAGAAAACAAGGCTAAAGCTATTCAAAGTATCTTTGGTGAAAACAATGGATTGCTTTCCATGTATTTAAAGACAAAGGTGATTCTGTCAAAAAAATAATTTTTTAAGAATAATTTTATTTAACTTTATTTATTTATTTATTTATTTATTTAAATTTGACCAGAGGGGGGGGGGGGGAGAGAGCGTGAGAGCGAGAGAGAGAGAGAGAGAGAGAGAGAGAGAGAGAGAGAAAGCAATCCACCAGGTTCGGGACTCTAATCATGGTTGGCATGTGGGAGTCCAGTACCCTTAACCACCATGTCACCTGCTGGCCCCCCAAAATAATTTTTTAAATTAAATATATCACTGCATATGAACCCTAACCTGGTTACTAGCTTTAGCTATTGGGCTAGCAATTAAGTTGTTTTTTTTTTTTTTTTTTTTTTTTTTTTTTACTTATTGCTTCCTTGATTCAAAGTCATATTGCTATCTACCTGGACATCACTCTGTTGAGTTCATTCTAGTTCCTTGGTTCTCAGGCTTTTCTTGGAGATGGTTACAATGTAACTTCTGACTGACTTTTTCCACCAGAAATGCTTTATGGTATCATCTTCTTTATGGACATACAGGTTGAGTGTCCCTTATCTGAAGTGTTAGGGACTAGAAATATTTCAGATTTGGGTCTTTTTTTTTTTTTCTTTTTTCAGATTTTGGAATAGTCACATTCACATAATGAGATATTTTGAGGAAGTGACTCAAGACAAAATATGAAGATCATTATACTTTTTTTTTTATTTGTTTACGTTCATTCACTGTACATCATTACAGCATACAAAATGAGTTTTTCCATCCAGAGTACACTGTATATTGTCTCAGTCAAGCACATCAACATACATGTTATTGTCAGCAAATAATTTTCCATTTCTTGTTTCCTGTATGTTTTGCCCCCCCCCCCCATCCTTGGTTCCCTATCTCTTACCCTCAGCCATCTCCCACTCTCTTCCCACACTGTCTCTGGTATCTATGTTTACTTTCTATACTGTTTCCCCCCCATTTTTTGTTGAATTACTAAAGATCTTAATTAATCTAAATATTTTCATAGCAAACACAGGTGATATATACATTTCCATGAACACAAGTCTAACTTTAGGCATCCTATAAAGTAGCACCTAGCTGGGGCTATATATATTAACTGCGGTCATCGAATGGATTTTTTTTCCTGAAACTTTTTTTTTTTGTAACTTAATTTACATTCTTACTCTAAGCATCATCACAGCATACAAAATATGATTTCCCATCCAGAATATACTGCATAGTGACTTAATCATACATATTATTATCCAAAATTTTCCATTTATACTTCCTAGAATTTTTTACCCCTCTTTCTGACCCTCTGTCTTTTCCCACCCTCTTCTCCCACTGTCTCTGGTGTCTACAATTGTCTTCTATTCCTTTTCCACCCACATTGTGTTGATCACACAATTTCTTAAATAATCTAACTACTTTCAATGGTAAGTTCATATGGTACTATTAAGAAAACCAGTTTTAACTTAAATTATAGAAATGCTAAGGAACTTTTCTTAAAGCCAGGAAACAAGTTAGGATTCTGTTCAAATGGTAGGTGCATGAACCTATCAGTCTCATGTACTTTATCTTCTGTTCTGGTTCCATTTTTCCTATTAAATTCTGGGATATAATATTCAACTCCTGACTTGTCCCTATGATTAAGCTGGCCGCTTTCTTAGTTTTTGAACTCTTCTTTCCGTGTGTCTGTATTTAATTTTCCTGATATAGCACACCCTTGAGAACTTCTTGGAGATCTGGTCTGGTGCTGGTAAATTCTTTCAGGTTTTATTTATCTGAGAATGTTCTTGTCTTTTCTTCCCACCTGAAAGATAATCTTGCTGGGTACAGTATTTTCGGCTGCAATTGCTTTTCTCTTAACACTTTGAATATATTTTCCCATTCCTTCCTCGCCCGCATTGTTTCCGATGAGAGATCTGCTGTTAGCCTGATGGGATGTCCTTTGTAGGTGACTTGATGTTTTTCTCTTGCCAATCTTAGTATCTTGTCTTTGTCTGCGGTTTTGGTCAACCTGGCTATAATGTGTCTTGGAGAAGATCTTCTTGGGTTGATTCTATTTGGGGTCCTTTGTATTTCTTGGGACTGGATCTTCAAATGCCTTTCTAGGTTTGGAAAGTTTTCTTGTAGGATTTCATGGAATAGGTTATCAATGCCCTTATGGGTCTCTTCACCTTCTGGAATGCCAATTATCCGGATATTTGGACGTTTGATGGTATCCAGTACTTCTCGCATATTATTCTCAAATTTTTGTGCCATTTTCTCAGTCTTCATGGTGGATTTTTCTATGCCAGCCATTTCCTCTTCTACATCTGAGATTCTATTTTCTGTATGATCTAGTCTGCTTTTTATACTTTCAAGGGAGATTTTTACTTCCTGTATTATAGACTTCATTTCTAATAGTTCCGTTTGACTCTTTTGTAAAGCGTGTAATTCCTCTTTTAGATCTTGCAAGAATTTCCTCACCTCCTGGAACTCATCAACTTCTTTCTCCTTTCTCTTTAGCAGTTCATTGTCTCTCTTCTCTTCCATCTCAGTTAGCTTCGCTATTATGAATGTTCTAAATTCTTTATCAGACATTTCCATGATTTGTATTGAACTGCCGGTGGATGAAGAGGAGTTATTCTTTTCCCTTGGAGGAGAGGTATTTTCTTGCTTTCCCATATTTCTTGTGGTCCTGCAGTGATTTCTTGTCATCTGATGGATGGTGTGTTTCTTTCGAATTCTTGAAGTTCAATCTGAGTGTTCAGGAGCAAGCAGAAAGAGGTGATCTGGAATCTCTTTGTCGTTCTGTTGTGATCGCTGGTGCAGCAGTTTCAGTAGATATTGAGGAATATGTTAACCCTAATAGTATTTCGATGTTTAGCTACAGTGCCCTTAGATCCATCACGCTAGCTTTGTTTGCTGGAGGCTGAATTATCAGTAGAAAATCTTCATTTTTCCTGTCCCCTGAAATGACTACTTTGCAGGAGCCATGAGGAATCCGCTTCTCAGATCATTATACTTTATATACCTCTGAGAAACATAGGCTTAAGATAGTTTTAAGTGATATTTTTGTATTGCTGCATTTTGCCTGTAACCTGTCACATGAGGCTAGGTATGAAATATTCGATTTGCTGCATCATGTTACCACTCAAAAAGCTTCATATTTTTGAGCATTTTGGATTTTTGGAATTTGGATTGGGGTGCTCACCTCTCTATATATGTTTAGAAAACAAATCTAATAAACACTGAAGATATTTCAATGCAGAAAGACCTTGGCTCAAATCCCATTCCTGCAACTTCATCATTCATCAAAGAAAGTACTTATACTTTTGGACTACTTGCCTAAACTTTTGAAGCCTCTATTTTTATAAATATAGAATAGGGGTAATGTACCTAACTGGATCTGGAGGAATATAAGAAATGTCCATGACGTAAAGTAAGTGCTAACATGCTCTATTCCAAGTTTAGGTCATGGTACATATTGGCATTTTGGAATATATGCAGTAATGGGCACTTCTCAGATAAATATTCCAAATCCAAACTTCCAGTAAACAAATAGGGGTGGAGAGATACAGTAAAGATAATTTGTAGCTTTTTTATTGCACACAGTAGTGTGTGCTTGTTGTGTACAGAATGCAAACTATGTGAGATGGGTTTTTTTTTGTTCACCACTGTGACATTAGTATGAACTTTATTACTTAGAATCTAGTGCTCAACAAACAGTTAAATGTTAAATAAATCCACAGAAAACTAGAGAAACAAAAAAAATAGGAAAAGATGTAATGCAATGTTTTCTAAAATGTTCTTGCAAGGATTCTTCTATTTACTAGTTTAAAAAATTATTGAGAGCCAGCCTATAGTATAGTGATTACATTGTGGACTCCCACGTGACCAAACACAGCTCAAGTCCCAGACCTGGTGACTTGAAATCATGCATGCCTAGAATCCCAGAGAAGAAAAAAGGAGAGGGGATTGAGACATGGCCATCACCTCTCTAGAGAATGATTTCCCATTTTCCTTCTCACTATCTCTGTCTCTATCTCTCTCCAGCAAGTACACATGCCCTATGGCAAAAAAAGTAATTAAATGCCTTACAGATCATAATTGACCGAGTCAATGGTCAATGGCTTAATTATTCATTTATGCCAACACATATGTCACATGTACCCACTATTTCTACACATTTGAATAGTTTTTTATCTAATAGGATTAGACTATTTGGTTCCATTTTAGGCCATGGTTATCAATCAGGTTAAAACACATTCTGTATACTTTTGGAGGCATAGATAAATAATATTTCTCATTTCCTTATTTTCACTTATACAAGTATGAAGCAATTTAAAAGTTACACTACGGCAAATTTAATGTTTAACACAGGATTTGATTTAGGTCTCATGCATTATGTATTTGTCATTATTGATAGGCTTTCTAGAATAAATTTTCCCTATAAAAAATATGGTTGTTTTTAATATGTAAATAATTTCTATTCAAAATAATGTAAATAATTGCTATTCAAAATAAAGGTACTTTCACGTTAGCCCAAAATTCATGTCAAATACAGTATATTTTCCAATTTCTCACTGTAAACATAGTCAATTAGAATAATCACAGCCTGTGAAGATTAAGATGATTTAATATTATTGAGGGTTCTTAAAATACCAAGTTACAATTTTCAGTAACTTTACATAAATTGTGACAGATTTAT
The DNA here is from genome assembly GCA_026018925.1 of Tupaia tana. Lineage (NCBI taxonomy): Eukaryota > Metazoa > Chordata > Mammalia > Scandentia > Tupaiidae > Tupaia > Tupaia tana. The sequence goes on from JAKSZU010000013.1 coordinate 60,830,874, forward strand.
AAGGCTTTTAGGCAGGCTAACTGATGCCTATAGAAATATTTCTTTAAATTTTATTTAAGGCCCTGTTTAATTTTCTACAGTAAAGAGGCAATTGTCATGAAAATACAATATATATTTGATCAATAATTCCTTATAAGGAGAAAAAGAACTCTCTCCTTTCATTTCATGTATCTAATAATAAAAATGTTCTCCCAGATAATCTTTTTCTTTCTCAAGCCTCTTGCTGATTCACACAAAGTTTAAAAAGATGCCTACATCCGAAGTTTATGTACGTGCCTTAGCTTTCGAGCATGAGCTACAGAGGCCCAGGAGAAAATTCTCTAAACCAATTTTGGGAACTGCTGAGTCTAAAGACATAAGATTTGGTACCATGCCTAAAAATAATTAGCTATCTTTAGCTCCAAAAATAGAATCTCAGTGTCTGCCAATATTTTAACTGAACGAGTAACTTAGATATTTTTTTAAAGTGGAACTTGGCTATTCTGTATGTTCTCACGGGACCTAGGTAATATTTCCATGCCTGCATGAATAAGGAGATAGGAAATTCAAGGTCTGCTTTCTGGTTTCTGTGAATGTCATCAATTGAAACTAATTTCCAAGCCTATGTCAGAAAATATCTCCTTTTAGATTAGTCTTGAACTATGGTTCATTATTTACTTTTTGTGAAAATTGTCAGGATGCTTGTTAATTGTTTCTAAGAACATCTAGATCATATAAATACACAATTGCCAATTTATAGCCCAAATGCAATTATTGTTTAATTTCTTTTTTTCTTTTTATTTTTTTTAAAAATGTTTTGGCTATAGGGCGTGTGTGCTCCCCAGAGAGACAGAGAGAGAGAGAGAAACAGAAAATGAGAAATCACCTCCCAGGCAGAATGGCCATGCCACAATCTCTTCTTCATTCTCCTCTTGGGATTTTGGGCATGTACACACACATGCCTGGCATGTTTCAAGCCTCCGGTTCCCGGACTTAAACCATGGTTAGCCACATAGGAGTCTAGTGCCTTAGCCATTATGCCACCTGCTGGCCCCCAAATGGAATTTTAAAATAATTTCATGTTATAATTTTCAGTTTTGACTTTAAAAATTTCCATAAGCCTTAGGGCCAAAAACTATAGCCCCCTACTCCAACCATTCCTGTGGTGGAACCTTATGCAATTCTCAATATATGGACACAAATCATAATATTTTGTTAAATCCACACAAAGCTTTTATGATGCTATATCTTATGGTACATCATCTCTATTCATTGTGCCTATTTCTTCAGATAATAATTCTCTAATCTATTGTTCAAGAAAATTAAAGTTTCAAACTTTATTGCATGGTTCTAGGTAGAGCAAACTAGGGAAAATGAGTTGTGTGTATATGGAGCAGATAGGCTTACAGTTTGTTCTCATTCTCTGTGTTCTTTTATTGCATTGGTTTCCTAGAGTACAGGGTCTTCCTCATTTCATTTCCAGAGAGAATAAACTTGTCACTCTTGATTTGATGAAGAGGTCCAGGCCTATAATTGCTTCTTATCAGACTTTCAACCAATGTTCCAGTTTCCAGTCTCACTATTCACTTCACACTGCTTCACCTCTACGGTGATTTAGGCTTCCTAGACCTCTGTTCTGCCGTCTTTACCACTTTCTATTTCCTGTTGTATAATATCCTTTCTCTGCTTTCATCAGCTCTCCCCTTCTCTTTGTCCTTTTTTAGGTTTGTCCTCATACAGTCTATTTAATAAAATTTCAAGGAGAGTATAGCCATAAGTGTATGTTTCCATATGCTATATTTCTTGCTATTCTGTATACTCACAGAAGACAGCAAAATCCGTATAATAAGCTTATGTAATCTTGAAAGCAGTTATAGACTGTGCTGGCAATCTCCCATGGTCTATCTTTATTTTTCTTTAAAGCATACTTTCAAGTTCTTATTCACTCTCAAAATATTTTTTGATGATACTGATTTTAGTTTTAATACATTAGAGTTTTTTTTAGAATTATTTTATTTAATGTATTTATTTATTTATTTATTTATTTATTTTAATTTGGCCAGAGAAGTTCAGTTTGTGTGTGTGAGAGAGAGAGAGAGAGAAAGAGAGGGAGAAAATGAGAAAGCAAGCCACCAGGTCCAGGACTTAACCTTGGTCGGCCATGTGGGAGTCCAGTGCCCTTAACCATAATGTTAGCTGCCAGCCCCCATTAGAGATTTTTATTGATAAAGCATATATCGAACAGATGATATATGTGATGCCTAGGTTAGGTGCTATATACATTCTGTTAGCCGTGTAATGTCATTCCTTCTGTCTCACTCTGTTGGATTTGTTTACTCTACACATGTAACTCTTAAGAACACTTCCTACTATTTATTACCTTTAGTTTCCCTTGGGAAATGAATTTTGTTTATACTGCAACAGGGTCTCCATATATATATATATATGTGTGTGTGTGTGTGTGTGTGTGTGTGTGTGTGTGTAATGAAATATTTTGAGTCACCTGTCACATTTTTGCATAGAAAAATATGTCATGACTTTTCATACAACCCAATATTGTACACATATATCATTTAATTTTGCTATAAGGTGTATGCACTCACCAGAAAGAGAAAGAGAGAGGGAAAGTGAGAAAACGCCCACTGAAGAAAATGGCTCTGTGACAGTCCTTTCTCCTCCATTCTACTCTCAAGGTTTTGGGCACACGCACACACACCTATACCATGTATCTCAAGCTATGGAGTCCAGCACTTGAACAACTGCACAGTCGGCTATGTGGGATCCAGTTGTCTTAACCACTATGCCACCAGCTAGACCAGTGGCTGTATTTTCTAAGAAAAAAATCAGGATCTATTGTCTAATGGTCTTAAAAATAATTTTTATTTCCTGACAAGTGGTTTTATTTTCATAGCGAGTGTTATAATCAAATCACCTTTAGCAGTAGTTCAGTTTAATAAAAAAACATTTCAAACTCTAGGTCAATGGTAAGCTAGTTCTGTCTTTAGGAAATTTCAAGTGTAAGTATAGAGTTAATAAATTTCCTGTGTTAAAATAATATAACAGAGTACATCAGAAAAAAAGAAATCAAGTTGTTTTAGAAGATCTCAGGTGTCTGATAGAATGAAGTAATAGTAAAATGTGGTTAACCAGTTACTGGAAATATGTAAGAAAATGAGTATCTTTCTCAGTGTATTTTATATTCCACTTTAATAGATAAGAAAACAGATTCACCCTCCCAGGCTTATAATCACGGAAGACAAGCTGTGAAACTACTCACACAAAAATAAAAAATTCCACCATCTTATCTCCTTAGCTTTAGGGTTATGAACATAAATAATTCAGAAGAACTTTCTATTAACATACTTTAAAGCATTTTAATATAAAAAATAATAAATTCTCTTTACCCTTTAAAGACCGAAAGAATCCATGTTCCTTGTGTCTTGAGTAACTTGCATTAATATGGTTATATTAAACCTACAAGTCCAGTTATTTCACTGTTTCCCAGTTTCTAATGGCTTTGAATTTTTTTGGTAGCTACAGCTCTAGCTATGTGTCAGTAACTTAAGATATGAAATCAGTAGATTTTACATAAATATCTCAAGGCAAAAATATTGAGCTATTCCTCTATACTCCCTGGACCAGAGATTTGTTGAAGTAATTGAAAATTGCATAATTTCTCTTATCCTTAAACTCCAGAGTTTAATGTGATAATGTGAATATATGGAAACTTTGCTTTTAAGAATGAAAAAATAAGAATTACTTGACTTTATAATAGATACTATTCATATGAGCTAGTGAGGTGGGAGAGAGACTGTGATGAATACTGTTTCTGTGCTATTATAATTGATAGAAATTTCATAATTCTCAAAACCTTATTACTTTAAATGGAGGAAGCGGCATGGGCATATTTAATTTCCTTCTATTACAAGCTTGGGTACTTACGTAAACACTTGTGTAGAGAAGACAGCCACTAGGCATACAATTAGTAGAGTTCTGTGACTGTTGAACTCATATCCATGTACATGATATTGATAACTTTATGAGTATTTTGTATTTGGGAAAATATTATTATTATTTTTTGTGAGGCTTTTGCCTTAGGATGCATGCATTCACCAGAGAGACAGAGGCAGTGAGAAATCACCACCTGAGGAGGATGGCCACACTGCAATCCTTTCTCCTCCACTCTCCTCCTGGGATCTTAGGCATGGACACACATGTGCCTGGTAAGAGCTTCAATTTTCTGAGTCCGGGCCTTGAACTGCAGTCAGCCATGTGGAGTCCCACGATGTAACTGCTATGCCATCTGCTGGCCCCAAGAAATATTATTTTTATTTACTTTTAATTGCCAGAGGATGCACACACTTGCCAGAAAGAGACAGAAAGACAGTGATAAAAAGAGAAAGCACTTCCCTAAAGGTGTGTGAAAGCACCCCCTAAAAGGAATGTGTCTGCAATCCTTTCCCTTCCATTTCTCAGTCCTGTTGGGATTTGGGGCAAGCACACACATATACCCAGCCTTTCAATCTGTCAAGACTGGGACTGAAATTTGGTCAGCCATGTGGGATTTTTTTTTTTTTTTTTTTTTTTTTGGAGAGGTTTTCACTATAGGGTGCATGTGCTCGCCAGACAGACAGAGAGAGACAGAGAGACAGAAAGCAAGAAATCACCCCCCAAGGGGGATGGTCATGCTGCAATCCCTTCTCCTCCATTCTCCTCTCGGGATCTTGGGCACGCACGCACACGCGCCCGGCGTGAGTTTTAAGCCACCGGGTCCGGGATGCAAACCGCGGTCAACTACGTGGGAGTCCAGCGACATAGCCATTACGCTAACTGCTGGTTTCCAGCCATGTGGGATCTTGATCCCTTAACCACTAGACTATGGGCTGGCCTGATAAATATTGTATGTTTTATGTCATATTTCTTCATGAAATTTCTATCAATTAGACAGGATATCCAAATATAAGAGTATGTATCTTATAATCCAGAAAGGAGCATCATTCCCAAAATTCTGTCAAGAAGGACATAATAGAGCCAAGAAGTGAGATTCAGAGAAGTCTACCATTCATGCCCAAACTCTGAATAATGAAGATTCCCCCAAGATGCATTTGCTTGTACTTATATATCTTGATTAAGAAAACACATAATTTCATGAGTGCTCTAAATTCCCTGTTCCAAGTCAATTTCTATCTTCTTCTTCTTTTTTTTTTTTTTTTTTTTGGAGAGGTTTTTGCTATAGGGCGTGTGCACTCGCCAGAAAGACAGAGAGAGACAGAAAGCGAGATATCACCCCCCAGGGGGGATGGCCATGCCGCAATCCCTTCTCCTCCATTCTCCTCTCGGGATCTTGGGCACACACACACGCACACGCGCCCAGTGTGAGTTTAAGCCACCCGGTCAGGGACTCAAACCGCTGTCGCCTACATGGGACTCCAGCAACATAGCCATTATGATAACTGCTGGTCCCAGTTTCTATCTTCTTAAACAAACTACACCTGTAAACTTTTAAAAATTGCATAAATAAATGCAGGATAAATGATATTTATTTATTCAATCTAGTCTTCATGGGCTAAACATATACATTACTTGTCATCTTACAATTAACAACTAGCCCATCATAGGTCAGTTACTTACTCACTGGTTAGTAATCATGACCTAGATTACATGGATTTATCAAAAAAAATTGTCAATTACATCATTGGTTTTTGGAGTTTGAAGGAAATCTTTTTCCTGCATTGAGTAATAAACATAACTTACTCTCCTATATAAGAGCACCTGTCAAGGTTTGGCATTTTGGGAGTAAAATACATACTATAATTTTGAAAGTGTATATTTCCAAGGTCTTTCTGGCATTGTCAAATGTAGGAGAGGTGACTTTGTGTCTTATGTTCAGGCTTTTCTCTGCTCTATACACTACTACCCTAAGGAAGAGGAAGTTGCTTATTAGATTAGTTGAAACCTGAGACAGGGATTGACAATAAGTAGATGTGAGCGAAGTTACGGTTTTTTAAAAGTTGAAACCCATATTCTGTGATCTTTTTCTTGCATTTCTTGCTTTAAAGAGGTAAGCAGAGCAGGCCAGCAGGTGGCGCGGTGGTTAAGGGTGCTGGATTCCCACATGGCTGACCTTGGTTCCAATCTTGGCTTGCTTTCTTGCTTTTCCTTTCTCTCTCTGTCTGGTCAAACTAAAATAGATAAATAACAGTAACAAGTGGAATTAAATAATTTTTTAAAAGATATTGGTAAGCAGAGCAAGGCAGGGTTTGAACTCTTGGGACAAGACCTTCATATTCATGAGATTTATAATTCACTCTTGTACTCTCCAATCTACTCTTTACCACCCTCAGGATATTGCTGTGTTGTGTAATAAGCACATTAGATACAGAATGTGATTTTTGTCAGGTCCATGGGCAACTTAGAAGAATGAGACAAAAAATTTTGGGTCAGTCGTATAGCCTAGTGGTAAAGGGAGTTAGATCCCATCTGGCTGACCATGGTTCAAATCCAGCCCCAGCAGCACGTGTGTGCATGCAAACCCAAAATCCCAACAGGATGGATAAATGGAGGAAAGGGACTGTGGTGTGTCCATGCTCCATTGTGGCTGTTTCGCCCTCTCTGTTATCTCTCCTTGTCTCTCTGGCAAGCATACATGCCTTCTGGCATTTAAAATAGTCAATCAGTAAATTTTCAATATCAGCCAGTTGTAGTGGCATGAATTGCTAGAACCCTGTGCTCCATGTTTAGACCACACGGGATGCCTGGTTCTATTCCCAGTCCAACCGAAAGGCAGGACACAGTGTTGTCTACCTGTGGTTGGTTCAAAAGACTTGAGAAGCTAAGGCAAGAGGATTGTGACACCAAGACCCTGTTTAAAAATAAATAAATAAATATTTTAACTAAGGTAGCATAGCAACTGAGGGGCAGAGTCTGAATTTGAACTCAAGTCTGTCATATTCTAAAGTCTATACTCTGCACTTTCTAATATGGCCTCCAACATGTTCCTTTTATTGATATAGTTAGTTTCTTTCATTCTGTTCATGTACAACGTATACATGAATTGGATTTAGGAAAACAATTGTGTATCCTCTTTTAGCTCTGGGTCTCTGAAGCTAGTTAATTTAATTAAGATGTAATATAATGAAAAGTCAAATCTTCCTTTACAGTAGCCACGTTTCAAATACTCAAAACTCACATGTAGCAGTGGCTACTTTATTGAGCAGCACAGACATAGAACAGTCACATCACTGCAGAAAGTTATACTGAATGGCACTAAAAAAAACCCTTTTTTCAAAAGTAATGTGAAGAAATTAGTTTATCAAGGAATTTGTCTGTGACAAGTCCTTTGTCAAAGAAGAGAAAGCATTTAATTTGAAAACTCTTTTATTGACTCTTACCCCCCCCACACACACACACATAGTCCAAATATAAATTGACAATTATTCAAATAGAATATAAAGAGAATTAAAATTCATTTTGTAACATATTTCCTCTTTGGTCACTCTGACTCTGAAGCTGTTTGACATGCTTTTTCCTGTGCAACTACATTCTTAAGCAAAACATCACACACACACATCCTTATGTTATTATCCACTTCGACAGATTCTAATCTTGGACACTCCAAAATATACGCAGGCCTTCCAAGCTGCATAAACATTAGTCATCCTCATTATTTAACAAGTTCCTGGAGAGATCAATTTGTTGGCGAAGCTTCAGTAAAGGAGGACAGGAGTATGGTTATTTAGAAACCCCTGTGTTTTTCTAAAGGAAATTTAAGAAGACAGGAGAGGCAGTATTCTGATAATTCAAGCCAATCTTTGGAAGTAGTCCATGAAGCCACAGAGATATGGAAAATGAAAAGCCAGAGTGATCAGACAATTTCAGGAAAATAAAAAGATAACCACAAAAAATGAAATGAATTGGCATGCTTTCTTCTGCCTAGTTTTCTGAGGATCTATGTGGCAACCAGCAATAGACTATTGACTTAGTAAGAAACACATTTTTTTCTCCCTAGGACTTTTTGAACTCTCTTTAAAGGAAACATAGGGCATTTGTATAACAAACGTTTATCTCATTCTTTATTTTTCTAGTCAAAGAAGGTAAACATTATTACCTAATTCATTTTGTAAGTAGTTTCTTACCAAATACTTAATAAAAGTAATTCTATGAATGACCAGGCAGTATAAATGTGTTCTATGTTTGTACATTGATTTTAAACATTTTATGTTAGTATGTTAGATTGGATTGATTTATTTACCTTTGGAAAATTATTTTTCCTTTTTTGTTTTTCATTTCTATTTTTGCCAGATGGTGTGTACAGTTGCTAGAGAGAGAGAGAGAGAGAGAGAGAAAGGGAAAGCAAGAAAGCAACCACCCAGAGGGCATGGTCACGCTACCATCCCTTTTCCTCCATTTTTTTCCCCTTTTCAGGTTTTTGAGCATACACGCACACATACCTGACATGTTTCTCAAGCTATCAGTCTGGGACTCAATCCATGCAGTTGTCCATGTGGGACCCAGCAGCCTTAACCACCATTGCACAAGCTGGCCAGGAAAATGACTTTTAAAAACTCACTCTCAACACAGTAGGGTGAGTTTACTTCCTAGAGAAAACAGCTACGTTCTAACTTGCATCACTTGCTATTGTCAGTTACATTCAAAGTATGCAATATTTTCTAATTTAACCATCAGCATCTATATTTAAAAAGAATAAACAAAGCTTTACTTTTATATATACATTTAAAATATGCTAATTAGTGACAGAAATATTGTTTGACATATTTTTGATGATATGAGAAAATCAAACATAACGTAAAAAATATTTTTTTTGGTTTCAACGGCACTTTGAAATATCAGATTAGAGAATATAATATCAATATTAGATTACAGTGAGTTGGGACTAGCAGGTGGTGTAATGGTTACTTTGCTGGCCTCCCATGTTGTTGACCACAGTTCAAGTCCCAGAACTAACGACTTAAAACTCAGGCCAGGTGTGTATGTGTGCATGTCCAAAACCCTGAAAAGAGAATGGAAGAGAAGGGTTTGAAATGTGACCATTCCCCTGATAGGTGATTTCTTGTTTTCTGTCTTTCTGTCTCTCTCTGCCTCGCTGTCAAGCACATGTGCCCTAAAGCAAAAATCTCTCTCTCTTAAAACAAAAATAAAAAAAGACTACAGTTAAAGGCAAACATTTTTTAAAGTATGGTAGCATCTTTGTTTTTTGTTTTTGTTTTTTTTCATTTTAATTTTTTATATAAATTCAAACATATTATTTAGCTTACAGTGTGAACATTTCAGTATGTGTATGACCATTTCTCCCCAGTCCAGGTGATCAGAGTATCTTCCACCAATAACACCACACCTCCCCATCCTGTCAATACTCTCTCTCCGTATCCTTCTTCCAAATGTCCTTCCTTAGGTCCCTCTTCTCCACACACTCCAGTTCTGGCACTAACCCCCATCTCTTGTGTTTGTACAACCTTAGGTCAATCAGTTTCAGTTATAGAGTGCAGACACTTGGTATATATTAAGTGGGGACAGTGTCTCTCCTTCATAACCTGGCTTGCTTCACTCAGCAGTAAATCTTCCATATTCGTCCACTTTTTGTCAAAAGCCAGTTTTTTTTTTTTTTTTTTTTTTTTTTTTTTTTGGCTGTGGGACATATACTCTATGGAATACTATTCAGCCATAAAAACCAAAAAAGTATGGTGGCATTTTTGATACTATTGGGTCATTGGAAAAGTCATGACACATTTTTGCATAGAAAAACAGTGAAAAATTAGTCCTGACTTTTCCGAAGACCCAATAAACATAATAAACTCTTCTTAAGTAAGAAATTCTTCATATTTACATGGATAAAAGTAATGGAATAAAAATTTCTGATGGACTAGGCTATTCCTGTCCTCTAGATATCTACTCTCTCAGCAGCTAACGACTATGGAAATCTGGCAGATATCTAAGAGAGCCATTTCCAATCATTTTAAAGCATCTCTTTCTGAGGATGTTGCATTAACCTATAAAAGTTTTATCTACACTTGAAAATACACTAAATGATTCTGTTCCCTCCCCAAAGAAAAGTTATTTCATCCTAACTATTGAAATCCATTTTCCCCAAAGAAAGTCTTAGAATCTGTTTCAGAAAAGTTCCTCTGAGGGTTTTTCCAACAGTGAGTGGCAACTTAAAGATGGTACTGTAGGTCGGTCTTGCCCATTTCCTCATTTTCTTTCCCTTTAGTCCACAAAATTTACTAGGAGTCCACAGAGATGAAGCTCTAAAATAGGATCTTTGGGAATACGAAGAAAATAATGTCAGGCTACTAATGTAGCTATTTTATATGTAAAGTAGTGAGAAAAACTGTAGGTCATAATCACTGTAACATAAGTGAAAACTCATTTTCTGAGAGCCAGGGCCACTGGTGTGTGCACGTTCTTCATTCTGTTTTAACAATCTGGTGCTACAGTAGAAAACCTACTAATCTCAGAATGGAGACAAATCAGCTTGTGTTCCCAACCTCTTGGTAACATGTAATTTAATTATAACCACACAGTAAGGGTACATTCCAAGACTCTAAAAATTGGAATTTAAATGTGAGCACCAGAGAGATTGAACGGCATGTTCTACACATCCCTACTGTGTTTTTAATGATCTGGGGGATTTAAAACCAAAGAGATCCTCTTGCTTCTATGGGAAATGTCATAATTCTCTTCATGGTTTCTTGGCTGCAAGCAAGATGGGGTATCCTGAGTACGACTGATACTGCTATTCCTCTATTACCATGACTAGCATGTGAGCAGATGAAGATAACCCCAAAAGTCAGAAGACAATTTTGGAGGTGTGTTATTCAGCTCTGGTATTTAATAATAAAGTTCTACTTTAGAATTCCACATTTTATATGGAAAAATAAGATACAGAGAGCTCATCTCCTTTCTTCACTACCCACCAGAAAGACTTCAAAATTTGTGCTTGACCCAAACTATAAAATTATTTGTGGAAAATGCAGGGGAAACTCTGGGAGACATTGGAGTAGGCAAAGATTTCTTAAATAAGACTCCCAAAGCACAGGCAATAATCTCTAAAATAGACAAGTGGGAATATATAAGACTAAGCAGTTTCTGCACAGAAAAGGATACAGTTACAAGTGTGAATCGACAATCCTCAGAATGGGAGAATATTTTTGTACAATATGCCTCAGACAAGGAATTGATAACCACAATACACAGGGAACTCAAGTGCCTTATGTGGAAAAAAAAAATGATTAACCTAATTAAAAGATGGGAAAATGAGCTGAACAAAAATCTCTCTGAAGAAGACATACAAACAGCCAAAATACATATGAGGAAATGCTCAACATCCCTCATCATAAGGGAGATACAGATAAAAACCACAATGAGATATCACCAACCCCTGTCAGAATGGCAAAGATTAAAAATATAAAAAGTGATAAGTGTTTGGCGGGATGTGGTGAAAAGGGAACTCTCCTACACTGTTGGTGGGAATGTAAACTGGTTAAGCCACTGTGGAGAACAATATGGAGGTTCCTCAAAGATCTACAAATAGAACTACCATTTGATCCAGCAATCCCACTTTTGGGTGTTACCCAAATGACAGGAGAAGGCTCAGTTGGAAAAGTGCTTGCACATCAATGTTTATTGCAGCATTATTTATGATTGCTAAGACATGGAACCAACTCAAATGTCCACAAACTGATGAATGGATTGAAAAAGTGTGGCACATATACTCTATGGAATACTAATTAGCCATAAAAAAAAGACCCTGGCATTTGATAGAAAGTGGTCAGATACACAGGATCTATTGCTGAGTGAAGCATGCCAGGATATGAAAAAAAGATATCATATGTATAGACTTAATATATACCAACTATCTGCACTTTATTGTAGAGATTGAAATATTGGAGGGCATAAAAGCAGTGAAAATAGTTAGCAATGATAAGACAGCATGGAACAGGGTGGGAGAATAGCAAGAGGACAAATGGAGATGCATGACATCAATGGGACACAGATATGGTTTATTACCTATTGATGATGATGTGTATAGTATTCTCAACCGGACTGGTCTGAGAAGTATTTCATGTTGGGTAAAGTCTTTTTACAAGAAAAATGATAAGTAATAATTGAATATTTAAAAAATGGGAATAATAATAATAATATGGAAAAAATGAAAAGCTATTGGAAGATTATGATGGGGATTTTAATGTCTTTGTATTGACTGATATGCATGGTATTCCTTCTGGAAAAAGAAATGTAATACACTGTAAAGTTATATGTGATTCAATGTAATATAAATAAGATTATGATAATAATAAATAAATTTTTGAAAAGTTCGTGCTTGAGGGATCAGGGCATAGTAGAAAGGCAAGGTTCTGGGGAAAGCTCACCTTATGAATTAGTGTAGGAAATATGAGAAGTTGATGATGACCATGAAAGTTTCAAGAATCAATAATGATATGTCAAGAAGTAAGAATAGAATGCAAATAGCAGTCCTAAATTAAAATGTATGCTCATCTACATACACGCCTTAGGATCGTTATGTGTAATTAAAGTAAATATCATTCATTATGGTGCTCGAATCATGTTTCTGACATGGATTAAGAAGTGAGTATCATTTTTTATGTATTGAATGGTTCGATTTAATCTAAACGTAGTAGACCAAAGATCCAGACAATTATTTCAGTATTAAAAAATTAGTCAAATGGTGTGTGTGTGTATGTGTGCACGTGCACACATGTGTATATGAACTGAATTGATGAAAATGTCTACTCCATTACATCAATATGTTTATGGCAGCATATAAAATACACAGGACCAGAACTCATCATAGAAACACTCTTCATAGTCACGGTATTGATTTCAATTATGATATCTTTTTTTGCTAATGCTTTCTGAGCACCTGTCAGTAGGCTGAGAAAACAGGATTAAATCAAACCACAAGCCATACCTGCAACAAAACAAGGTTTCATGTAGCTCAAAGAAAGAGGAAGAAAACAACACTGTGAGCTATGAGAGCCATTCAGAAACCTGCTCAGTGGCACAGAGTTTAGAATCACCTATAAAAATGAATACATTATCCATCTTTTTCTCTTTGAGCACTTCTGCAGTTGACATTACCACTGTCTGCTGTGTTAAGATTGGGAGAACTAAGCTGGAAAATGTGATAACAATTCCTTAACTCAAGTAGCAGTATATGGGGCAGGCTGTTAAACTGCCATGTTAGTAGAATGCATAAATGTCAACATTATTTTAGAATGATTTATTACATTCATAACAGTTGAAATAAATAAATGTGGCCCCATAGTCCACAACCCATAGATAGCTGTTCTACTTCAGAGTTCTTCAGATGACATTTTTCTATTAGAATGACATTTCAGACCTTTACAAACAAAATTTGGAATTTTACTGGGGATTTCTTAGGTTCTCAGTATATTACTTTGATTATTCTGGAGAAGGAGTGCTTAGTAAAGAAGTGCTACCAAACAGTTAAACTAAAGAAGCGTAAAAAGAAAAACAATGATAAGAGACATAACTTGCTTAGATATTCTTCACAATAGAAACAGAAATGGTAAAGATGATTGCATTATAAAATACCTTTCTTGACTCTGATGTGTTGACAATGTAAATAACCCTAAGGATAAACTTCCACTGACCAGAAATGACAGAGGAACCATAACTAAAAGATTTTGCAATGCAAACCAAAAATTATACCTGTATAAATTTTTAAATATTTGTTTCTTTTTTTTCAGAATTTAAGATACACAGCACATTTTTCTATTGACATTTAAAAACCTACCTAAAATATTTCTGTATTTTTAAAATACAGCAAGTAGTGCCACATAGCAATATTTCTTAGAATAAGAAATTAGAATAAGAAATATCCTTAGGATTATTTTAAAATTTATTGTATTTTACAATTTGTTACCTTTAAAATAACACACTATTCATTATAAAAAATTGATAAATTACATAGTTACCATAATATAAAAATAAAATTTGGTATTATAGGAACTCTCTTGCGTGCGTGCTCTCTCTCTCTCTTTATGTGTGTTATATATATATATATATATATATATATACACACACACACATATATATGATATATATGTATATATATCATATATATGTGTATATATCATATATATGTATATATGTATACATGTATATATGTATAAATATGTGTGTGCATGTGTATACATACATGTATATACACTTTTTAATTTTTTTAAAGAGGTTTTTGCCTTGGGGGCATATGATCACTGGGGACAGAAAGAGAGACAGACAAGCACAGTGAGAGGGGAAGTAAGAAATCACCCCCCAGGTTGGATGGCCACATCACAATCCCTTCTTCTTCATTCTTCTCTCAGGATCTTTGACATGACATGCACACATGCACACCTGGCATGATTTTGAAGCCACCAGGTCAGGGACTCAAACCACGGTTGGCCATATTGATGTTAAATGATGTAACTGCTCTGTCATCTGCTGGTCCCAAAAGACGATATTTTTAACTTTTTCTCTTGGGTGCATAGAATTTTAATTTTCATAGTAACATCTTTCACATTATATAACGTAGACAGAAAAATGTGCTATAAAACTGAAATATACATACTCTCGTATACTCATATAAATAGGGGTCTTCAAAACATTCATGGAGAATGTGTATTATAAAAAAAACTATGCATGGAGAAGATTCCTCATGGCTCCTGGGAACTAGATATTTCAGGGGACAGGAGAAATGAAGATTTTCTACTCATAATTTAGCCTCTAGCAAGCAAAGCTAGCGTGGCAGGAGAGTTGAGCCCTTCCTTCAGAAGATTCCTCATGGCTCCTGGGAACTAGATATTTCAGGAGGGATTTTCTACATAATTTAGCCTCCAGCAAGCAAAGCTAATGAAGAGCCCTTCCTTTTCTATGGCTCCTGGGAACTAGATATTTTAGATTTTCTACTCATAATTTAGCTTCCAGCAAGCAAAGCTAGTGTGAGATCACAACAGAATGGCAAACAGATTCTAGAACACCTCTGTCTGCTTGCTCCTGAACATTGAGGCTTAACTTCAAGAATTTGAAAGAAACACACCATCCATCAGATGACAAGAAATCACCGCTGGATCATGAGAAATATGGGAAAACGAGAAAATACCTCTCCTCCAAGGGAAAAGAGTAACTTTCCTCATCCACAAGCAGTTCAGTGGAAGTCATGGAAATGTCTGATAAGGAATTTAGAGCATTCATAATGTCGAAGCTAACAGAGATGGAAGAAAAGAGAGATAATGAACTGCTAAAGAGAAAGGAGAAAGAAGTTGACGAGTTCCAGGAGATGAGGAAATTCTTGCAAGATCTAAAAGAGGAATTACACACATTACAAAAGACTCAAATGGAACTGCTAGAGATGAAGTCTATAATACAAGAAGTCAAAATCTCCCTTGAAAGTATTAAAAGCAGACTAGATCATTCAGAAAATGGAATCTCAGATGTAGAAGAGAAAATGGCTGGCTTAGAAAAATCCACCACGAAGACTGAGAAAATGGCACAAAAATTTGAGAATGATATGCGAGAAGTACTGGATACCATCAAACGTCCAAATATCCGGATAATTGGCATTCCAGAAGGTGAAGAGACCCATAAGGGCATTGATAATCTATTCCATGCAATCCTGCAAGAAAACTTTCCAAACCTAGAGAGGCATTCGAAGATCCAGTCCTAGGAAATACAAAGGACCCCAAATAGAATCAACCCAAGAAGATCTTCTCCAAGATACATTATAGCCAGGTTGACCAAAACCGCAGACAAAGACAAGATACTAAGATTGGCAAGAGAAAAACATCAAGTCACCTACAAAGGACATCCTATCAGGCTAACAGCAGATCTCTCATCGGAAACAATGCGAGCGAGGAGAGAATGGGAAAATATATTCAAAGTGTTACGAGAGAAGCAATTTCAGCCAAGAATACTGTACCCAGCAAGATTATCTTTCAGGTGGGAAGAAAAGACAAGAACATTCTCAGATAAACAAAACCTGAAAGAATTTACCAGCACCAGACCAGATCTCCAAGAAGTTCTCAAGGGTGTGCTGTATCAAGAAAATTAAACACAGACACATGGAAATAAGAGTCCAAAAACTATGAAAGTGGCCAACTTAATCATAGGGACAAGTCTGGAGTTGAATATTATATCCCAGAATTTAATCAGGAAAATTGAACCAGAACAGAAGATAAAAGTACATGAGACTGATAGGTTCATGCACTTACCATTTGAACAGAATCCTAACTTGTTTCCTGGCTTTAAGCAAAGTTCCTTGCTTTGAGTTAAGTTAAAACTGGATTTCTTAGTAGTAATGAGTGAACTCACCATTGAAAGTAGTTAGATTATGTAGGAAATTGTGTGATCAATGCAATGTGGGTGGGAAAGGAATGAAGGACAATTGTAGACACCGGAGGTGGTGTGAGAGGAGGGTGGGAAGGGACAGAGGGTCAGAAAGAGGGGTAGAAGTAATTCTAGGAACTAGTAATGGAAAATTTTTTGTAATGTGCATGATTGAGTCACTACGCAGTGTGTACTGGATGGGAGATTGCATTTTGTATGTTGTGATGAAGCTTAGGGAAGGAATGTAAATTGAGTTACAAAAAAAAAAAGTCAGGAAAAAAATATATATCTATTCTATGACTGCAGTAGGATATGTAGCCACAGCTAGGTGCTACTTTATAGGATGCGTAAAGTAAGACTTGTGTTCATGGAAATGTGTGTATCACCTGTGTTTGCTATGAGGGTATTTGGATTGATTAGGGTCTTTGGTGATACAATAAAATGTGAGGAGAAAACAGTATAGAAAGCAAACATAGATACCAGAGACAGTGTGGGAGGAGAGTGGGAGATGGCAGAGGGTAAGAGATAGGGAATCAAGGATGGGGGGAGAAAAAAACAAAACATACAGGAGACAAGAAATGGAAGATCATTTGCTAACAATAACATGTTTGTTGATGTGCTTGATTGAGACAATATATAGTGTACTCTGGATGGAAAATCTCATTTTGTATGCTGTATTGATGTTCAGTGAATGAATGCAAATAAATAAATTGAAATAAAAAAAAAACTATGCATGGATTTCAAAATTTTTTGCACCAGAAAATCTGTGCTTTAGTTCCATTTTTTCCACAAGCTTTTTGAAGTTCCCTTATACATGATAATAAGTCCACATATACTACATATAATACTACACATATGCTACTTCGTATGTCCTATATTACATATACTTTTTGTAAATTTACTGAATGGTATTTTATATTTTTCAATACCCTATTTATAGTGAACTTCTGCAATAATAAATCTCAGTAAAACTATTATAATTAGATTATCCTTTAACAAACACCAGACATAAATGAAATATTGCCCATGTCTCTCTGTGCTAATACATTGTTAAGAAATTTTGAAAGTTTTTAAGTTGAAAACTTAAATTTTAAAAGAAGTGAAAATTTCTGCATTTAAAAATAATTTTCAACTTGAAAACTTCTTTTAAAATTTAGAAAAGAAAAACAATTAAAATCAAGGATTTAGAAAAAAATTAAATAAGTTTGTACGTGTTTTCCAAACATAGGAGTCCTATTCATACTCCTAAATGAATACTTTCCACGTTTTTCCTATGATTAAATACTACCATAGAAAAGTCATTATTTTGAAATGTTGTCTTGAACGCAATATTTTCTAAAAATATTTCCTTCATATTTCTCTTTTTCTAATGCCCTTATTTTCCCAAACTATAGTTAATATTGTTTCTTTTATTG
The DNA here is from genome assembly GCA_026018925.1 of Tupaia tana. Taxonomy (NCBI): domain Eukaryota; kingdom Metazoa; phylum Chordata; class Mammalia; order Scandentia; family Tupaiidae; genus Tupaia; species Tupaia tana. The sequence goes on from JAKSZU010000013.1 coordinate 60,848,636, forward strand.
CCCTGATGTCCAAATTAGCTTTCACATTCTGAGATCTATAAAAGACATATGGTGGGGGTCAGAGGTAGCATGGTGGTTAAGGCGCTGGACTCCCACATAGCTGACTTCAGCTCAAGTCCTGCACCTGGTGACTTGCAAATCATGCTAGGCACATGTGTGTACATGTTCAAAATCCCCAGAGGAGAATGGAGGAGAAGGGATTGTCGTGTGGCCATCTCCCCAGGGTGTAGTTTCTCACTTTCTTCCCCTGTCTCTCCAGCATGCGTATGTGCCCTACAGTGAAAATCTCTCTCTCTCTCTCAAAAAAAAAAAAAAAAAAAAAGACATTTGGTGATTTATAATGAGTCTTGGCTCAAAAGACCTCCTTTAATATTTTGGCTTTCAAATACTGAGAAAAATCCATGACTAAAGAGTATCAATTGCTTTTAATGTGGAAGGTTAACAAGAAAAAAAAGGAAAATTTGAACAGCAGGTGCCATGGTGGTTAAGGTACTGGACCTCCACATGGCTGACCATAGTTTGAGTATTGGACCTGGTGGGTTGCTTTCACATTTTCTTGTTCTCTCACTCTCTCTCCCCTTCTCTCTGGTGAGTGTAATGCCCTATAACAATTTTTTAAAATATAGTAATAATAAATAAAAATAAGTAATTCTTTAAGAAAAATTAAAAGTGTATACATAAAAAGTAGGAATATTGTTTTGTGATTTTTTATTATTTATTTGTAGAAATAAGATACCCAGGTAAGTAAAACCAAATAATTACTTTTGAGAACTGAGTTGATAAATAAATGACATATCCTAAAGAAATAATTTGGAAAAAGAGGAAGGAAATACAAATTCTTCTTTTATTTTTTTAATTGCCAGTGGGTGTGTGAGCTCACCAGAAAGAGACAGAAAGGTGGGGGTAGGGAGTACCTTCCAATGGGGTATGGTCATACCACAGTCCCTTTGCTTCTATTTCTCCATCCTGTCAGGATTTGTGACACACAGAAACACATACTTTTCAAGTCATTGGGTCCAGGATTCAAACTTCATTTGACCTTGTAGAATCTAGCTCCTTTAATTGCAGGGCTACAGGGCTGGCTTAGGAATTATACTTTTAAAAAGCTTTAAAATAGAGAGTTAACATAAAACCTAACTTGGAAAAGGATAGAGATGAAAGTAGAGTTATACATATGAAGATCCAGATCTGATAGCTGGAGTCTGAATTCTCACTCTGATATTTGTATATTGTTGCTATGTGAACTTAAGAATTCAATCAATTCAAAATTGACTATTTAATTCAGTTTCTTTGGTTATATAAACACATATGGAGTCTGTCAAAGAAAACATGAACTTTCGAAGTTAGTTTAGTAGCTCTTACAAAGTGACTATCTGACATTCAATCTAAAAATCAGGGCCAGTCTGCTTTCTAAAAAATCAGCTCTACCCACGTCACAAAACCAAGTTTGTTTTGAAATGGGAGGGTCACCATGTATGTTATCCACCATAAAGAATAGATTTGAACAAGCCATAGCATCTAAGAATTCTATGTCATTTTTCAGCCCAGCATTCCTTGCCACTACCTCTTTCCCATAAACAGGTTTCTGTCCTGGACATTGAGTGAAGAATATGAGGCCGTGATGTGCTAATACTTTACTATTCCCTTTCTGAAGACTGAAGTTCTTTCGGAGCCTCCATCCAATCACAGGTAGGTCATTTGTCATCATAGACACAAAGATAAGGCTTGTTACTTATTTAAAATTCCCCCAGACTATATTGTGCACATTAGCTCAGACAACCTGGAACTTTTCTTCACTAATAGATATTTGCCAGAAATTCCAGTTCACTTTCTCTTTGGATATCAACTAAAGCAGGCAATTTTTCAGGTACCAGCTACAAGGATTAGCTATTGCAAAACCCTGGGACAACTTGACCCAGTGGTTACTAGAGTCTTGGTGGCCCCATCTTATTAACTATTCTCTGACAATGCTCCAAATTCCACTGAAGTAGTTAAGAAATAGTCGTGGATGCCTTCATGGCCCAGGGTGTATAGAAGGGAACTGAAAAAGAAGTAATTCTTGGGACCAGCAGGTGGCGTGGTGGTTAAGGCGCTGGACACTCCCACATGGCCGACCAGGGTTCAAGTCCTGGACCTGGTGGCTTGCTTTCTCACTTCCTCTCTCTCTCACTCTCACCCTCTGTCTCTCTCTGGTCAAATTTAAAAATCAATGAATGAATAAATAAATAAAATAGAATAAATAGTTATTTAAAAAAAAAAAAAAAAGAAGTAATTCTTGGTTTCATGAAGCTTAGCAATCAAGAGTACCATTGTTTTTCTCTACTAGCTTTTTATTTAGCCTGTTTAAGAACAAGTATTTAATGTGTGGCTCCTTATTCAGTTATGTACCTTTACATTTCAAAATGATATGCTTGCATTATTCCTTATTTTAGAGGTGCTTCTTTTAAGGTGTCATAACTAGCAAGAATAATGCCAGGCAAAATTTCATATTATTGCTGTCAAATTGTCAATATATTTATTTCTCTTGTTGGAGGCAATGTGAACACATATTCCTTAAATTATAATTTTTCTACAGAATGCCTGTCACATAGATCTTTTATCAAGATTATATTAAGGTTCTGTTTTGGCAAATCAGTTTAACTTCCCTCATAAAGCTATCATCATACATAGTCTCGATATGTGGTTATTCTTTTGAGTTCTTATATTTAAACCCTTTATAGTTACATATGCAAGTTATAGATCAGCATTCTACAAAGTGTGTTCTACACAAAAAAAAACGTAGTTGCTACAACAACTTGGCAAATAGGTTTTCATAGACTAAGTGGAGTGTGAAATGGCTACATAAGATACTTCCTGCTTAGAGATTTACAATGAAGACCTAAATATTAAAAGGTTTAAGTAGGAAAGAAACTAGGTAAAATTTGTTTAATACAACGTTTTCTAAACTTACTTAACTACAAAATCTTTTTTATTTTTTAAGTGAAACGCTGCTTTTCAGTAAAGGTTCACATTTGAAATCACCTTGCTTGCTTTTCCATGAAAGTAAGTTCCATTAGAAAAGGGCCTCTTAGGAACCAGGAGCATGTATTAGGTACTTAAACAAATAGGTTCAAATGAGTGGATAAAATACTGCTATGAGCAATTTTTTTGAAGGAGTGCCATTTGGATTTTTTCATAAATCTTTTACATGCGAGGCTCTGAATATGGTTAAAAAAGAGTTGAACTCAGATTTTTCAGATCAACTATAAAGAGGACCTCTTTATCGTTAGCTTACACATTTGGTTTGTTGGTTACAAGTTCATTTTGCATGTGGGTTGGTTTACATTATTTCATTCCACAAGGAATCAAAATTCTAGAGCTCTGACTTTAAAAATCCCCAGATAGCTCATAAATGCTTACAATTGGTCTCTAGGGAAACCAAAGTGAAGATGCCAGTGCTTCCATGCCAGGCATACTTCCACTGCAAAACAAGAGAGCAAAACAAGCAAATAACGCCCCCATGATGGAGACAAAAAACAAAACAAACAAGCAAACAAAATTCTGAATCGAAATATACTTGCTATCTCTTAATGGTGGAGGTGAGGAAGGTATCAGCACCACCCTCTGCAAAGAACGTATCTGATTCTGTGATTCATGAACATGTGAGCAGTAATCAGGCAATTTTTTCAATTACTAGTAATAAAGGGAGGTATTAAACTTTCTAAATATTGGCCTGAATTTCAAAATACAATGTAAATTTCTGCTCTGTTTGGACAAAGGATAAAACTAAGATATTCAATGCTTTAGTGGATGATTAAATCTTACTCTGAAAATGCACAAAAGATGAAAAATGCTTCAAGTAAATGCTGATCATTCTTAAAAATTCAAAAGGTGCTGTGATTACCTTAATTTTCTTTCATATTTACTAAAACACCCAGTTATCCACTAGTATAAATGTATGCTGGTTTCTTTCTTATAGAAAATACTATTGCCTTGTTTGAGTTTCCTTCAGAGTAAATAAATATCTCAGCTAAGTCACTCCTAACTCTGAATATTCCATTCTAAATTCATTTTGGAAAATAGCCTTACAACATTCATCAGAAAATTGTATCTATATTACCTTTTGTAAAATGTGCTATGGGTTTAGCTTTGAGCTTTGTAATGAATCCCACTCTAAACGGAAAAATCCAGGGGCATGAATGTATTCATTTTTAAAATAAAAATGAAATTCAGAGAACAAAGGAAGACTAGAATGTATACCTGAACATTTTCTCATTTGATTAATTATTCAACAGTAACATTTTTGTGGAAGAAATGTTTCTCATTCAGTAATTTTGAATTCAATTCACTGTGATAAAAATGTGGCAAATGTGAGGAAGCACTGAATATTACTTTTTAAATATTGCTGTAACTTGGTATAAATGTAATTTAAATAGTGCATGAAAATAAATGGCATTTTCAGGTATTATATGACATTGTTCCTATAAAATTCTAGTTTAAGTCATAAATCACAGCTTTTGAATCAAATACCTAGGTTCACTGATGCATTTCTAACAAGTAACTCATTTTAACTATAAAAAACCATTGGCATGCAGAATTTTATAATCACAGGTTCTCAGCTGCTCACCTTAAATTAAAATTGTGTTAGGTAAGGGTAAAATGAAGAAATCAGTATTACCTGGGTTTTATTTTAACAAGTCACCTTTCAAACTCACTCAAAATTAAACATTTACTTCTTAGTCTGAACTGCAGGCAATTCCTATGATAAATGAGCCTATTTAATTTGGCTTAATAAATATTTACTGACCTCAAATGTACATAAAACAAGGTATAGAAGGAGAGATGAGCAGAATCAATCTTTGCTATTAAGGAGTGAAAAATCTATAATGGAGAAAAATCAAGTATATAAAAGGGTTTATATTCAAGTCATAAGTTTCCAAAATCAAGATATGAGGAGCAAAAATATTTATTTATTTATTTATTTATTTATTTATTTATTTATTTATTTATTGAAGGTTTTTGCCATATGGCACATACACTCAACAGAGAGAGGCAGAGAGAGGAAAAGTGAGAAATCACCCCCCACAGGGTATGGCCATGACACAATCCCCTCCTTTCCCCTCAATTGGCCTGGAACTTTGAGTACTCATGCACACATGCCTGGCATGCCTCTCAAACAACCTGATCCAGGACTCGAACTGCCACAGGCCATATGGAAGTCCAGCACCCCAGCCACTATGACACCTGCTGGCCCAAGATAACATAATTTTACTTTTTTTGTTTAGAGCTTTTGTGTGTGCTCCTCAGAGATAAAGGGTGTGGGTGTTCCTCAGAGATAAAGAGACAGAGACAGTGAGAGGAAAAGTGAGAACTCATCCCTGAGGGGGTATGGCAACCACACAATCCCTTCTCCTCTGTTCTCCTCCCAGGAGCATATGCCTGCTGTGATTTTCAAGTCACAGGGTCTGGGACTCGAACCATGGTCAGCCTTGTGGGAGTCCAGTGATGTAAGCACTACACCATTTCCTGACCTTGACATAACATAATTTTAAAGAAGGTAGAATTCACTAGGCAAAGATAAGCAAGATGACACTCTTGGGGCAACTAGAATTTGACCAAATTGGGCAGCCAAATGAAAGTATCAGATATTTCTAGAGAACTTGAATAGACTTATTGTAGGATAGCATATGACTTGAAAAGGAGAACCATCTGAAAAGGAGAATGAAAAGGACGTTGGAGCAATAAGGTTTTGCTTTCCAAATTAAAGAACCTGGGCTCGGTTTGGCAAATAGTCACTGTGGGCCACAGAAAAGTGCTGAGTAGAGACAGAATTAATGTTTTGTCCTAGAAAGATTAATGAGATGTCCATTAGGCTGATTGGGATGGAATGAAAGAATATAGAAAAAAAGCATACTAGATTAAAGGTCAATTAAATAATCAGAATAAGAAGAGACGAGAGGGGCCAGCAGACAGCATAGTGGTTACGTCACTGAACTCCCACATGGCCAACCACTGTTTGAGTTCTGGACCTGGTGGCTTGAAACTCACACCGGGCAAGGCATGTGTGCCTACATGCCCAAGATCCTGGGAGGAGAATGAAGGAGAAAGGATTGCGGCGTGGTCAACACCCACCCCCAATGGTGATTTCTCTCTTTCCCTCTCAATGTCTCTGTCTCTCGCTCTCTCTCCTGCAAGTGTGCATGTCCTAAGGCAAAAGACTTCTAAAAAGAAATGTGAGAAGAACATAAATTATGGTAATGTTTATGGAAATAGATACAAGAGAATGGATGCTGGAAACTTCACGAAGCTTAAATTTACAAGACCTGGTTGTAGAATACATATGAAAGATGGAGAGCGAGAAGACGAAGCTGGCTTTAATTTTTAAAATTTGGATACATATTGTAACAACATTGAACAAAATATAGAAATCAAGAACATAAATTATCCTCAGAAGATAATGAATTGGGTCACAGATATTTTCAGTTTGGGGTGGCAATGATGTCTGGTAGGAAAGGCCACAAGTAATTATGCAAGCTGAGTTGATGTGTAGATGCGGAAGGCATCTGCATTCAGGAAGCAGCTGTAAGCACTGGGATAGATGAGGCACCTCAAACAGAACATAAAGAACCAAAAGATGGCACTTTTAGAATACCTGTAATTGATGAGGCAGAGAAAAAAGCAGGAAAGAGAACCAGTAAAACAGAAAGAGGATGGCAAGAAAATGATGAAATATGTATGTCTTAAATAAACTAGAGATATGATAGATCTGAAGTGTTATTATTTAAAAATATTAAATAGTATTTGGGATATTTTTATAAAAATATAATTACAGTGCCTGGTTAATAAGATTAAATATTTAGAGTACTTACAGATGTCAAATTTCCTCAAATCACTGTATATGCTATACACAATAACAATCAAAATACCAACAAAAATTTTCTAACATTTTGATGAAATTAATATAATATTCCTTTCTAACATAACGCCAAGAAATGCAAAAGAAAAGATTGATAATATGAATATACTATAAGTTAAAATTTCTAAATAAAAAAACAATAGATTAAGAGCAAAATTAAATAGACTATGGTAGACTGAGTGTTATTTCTTTCTTTCTGTCTTTCTGGCAAGCACACAAGCCCTATCGCCAAAAAAAATCTAAAGAAAAAAAATGAGCAAATACATGAAGAAGTAAAGTGAAAACTTCACATTAAAATGATAAATCTGACCATAAACAGAAAAATATATTTAATTTCACTAGTAGCACAAAAAATAAATAATTAGATGTCTTTTAAAATATGTAAAATAGAAAAGATGTTAAACTAAAAGTTGGTTTCATAAGGCTAAAACAAATAGCCATCTTGAATTTCAAAATGTTTAAGTTTTCACAATGGCTGATCACCAAAATCTGTCACCTTTCCAATATGGCCATCTCATTGTCACTCCGGAAATTGATGCTAAATAAATCTATAGGAATATAACATCATGCTGTATCTACAGAGGGCCAGAAGTTCCTCCAAAATCCCAAAGCATAAACCTATTAATACATTTTAGCACTTATTCTTACAATCCAGACAAAGCTCCCTAAAGAGTTGGTCCATTAAATTATATTCTGAATACATCTAACTGAATATTTAAAAAAAAAATGATTCCAAAAGAATTTCATTAACCTGCATGGTGAAATCCAGAATGTAAATAGTGTAAGAGTCGTTATTTCAGGGTTTTATGAATCTGGAAATCTCAGGTGTATCTCTCCAGCCTACCTAGAGAACATTAATTTGCTCTCTAAGACCCTACTGCCACCTATGTGAAGCTTTACATCATGGCCACTATTTACCTAATACTACTTCTTGCACAGTAAAAATGTCCTCCCAGTCCCTTATTTATGCTTCCATTACTGTATGTTATACACAATACAATCTTGTTATGACCATAATTTGCAAGCTTGTTTTCCCTACCAGGCTGAATCATTTTACTTTTTTTTTTTTTTTTTTGCCAGAGGTACACACACTCTCCAGAGAGAGAGAGAGAGACAGAGACAGAGAGAGACAGAGACAGAGACACAGAGGGAGAGAGAAAGCAATGCCCAATGGAGCATGGTCACACTGCAGTCTCTTCTCCATTTCTCTGTTCTTTCAGGATTTGGAGCACACACACACACACACACACACACACACATGCACCTGCCCCATCCCAGCATTTTTTCAAGCCACTAAGGCCAGGATTCACATCATGGTTGGCCATGTGGGATCTGGCTCCCTTAGTCACTTGCTACAAGACTGGCTCCTGATGGGAAAAATATATTTCTCTAACTCTGGGACCTGTGGAAAGAAGAGAAACAGAAACCATGCTGGAGGAAGGGGGAAGGAAAAGAAAAATATATGAGTGTATGTGTGAGAGAGGCAGAGATAGAGAGAGACAGAGAGAAATGAAGAGGAAACTGGATATTATGACCCATTTTCACATGCACTATACAAATTTAAGTGCCTGATCATGCCCTGTAAGTTAGGCCATATCATTCACGTCAGGGCTCAGCTTACCCAGCTTAATTATCTTCATGGGTCAAATCATGTTGACATTGCCAGATATCTCTGTGACTTCATAGTTTGTAGGTATGAAATGATGAATTTGAGGTAATACAGTGAGTATGTATTGTTTAGATAAGGACACCCTTCAGAAATCTGGCAAATCAAATTGTGATATAAAAAATGGCTTTGTTTTTCTGCACTGGTAATGACTATAGCTCTTCCTTAAAATTCCCCCAAAAATTACAATGACAGGCCCAACCTAGGTGTCCCTGTCCATGGCATACTGGACTGATTGCAATGCTGGGAGCTACATGGCCAACCACAGATTCAGATCCCTGTTATGGTCAGTCTGAAATGTGCCAGATATGGGTGAACATGGCAAAGATCCTGAAGACCTATAGGGCTAGAGGAAGGGGACTGCGCCAAGATGAAATCCTGTCAAGGGTGTTTTTATCTCCCCCTCTCTTCCTCTCATTTGCATGCATGTGCATGTGCTCTTTATCATGAATAAGAATAAATTTAAAAAAATACAGTGACATAGACACTTGGGGAAGGAAAAGAGGTTACTTAGGTTCTAATAAAAGAGATAAGTAGAATAATATAAAAAGAGTAGAAGAAAAAGGACAAAGTCATAAAAGTATAATAATTCAACAGTTACTAAACTAAGCTAAAGTGTATGTAAAATTCAGTGACTACTAAATGATGTTAAACTGTGAGGACATCATTGTGAATTACACATTGTCCCTTCTCTCAAGGACATTCCAGACTACTGGGGGCGGCAGCTAAGTAACCAATAACCATAGCATATGCTATGCTGGATGAAGCCATAGGAGCTATGGGACCTGAAAGTACATTGAAAGCCACCTTTCCTAGTTTTGGGATGTCACAAAAGGCTTCCTGGAGGAGGCGCTATGTAAGCTGAGATCTGAAGAACAGTTGTCAATAGACAGGAGAGTGATGATTGTTAAAAAAAATTAAACCAAAAGCTCTTTCAGTATTGAAAAAAACAAAGGATTACCCAAAAACAGTATGGTTAGCTGGTTAGCTTGTCAGTGTTTTTTAGCTGATGCAATTTAAAATGAAATTGATGGGGCCAAAGGTGGTATGGTGGGTAAGGTGCTACATTCTACATGCCCAACTCTGCAGATAAAGTCCTGAATTTGGTAGCTTGAAGAAAACTATAGGCACACGTACATGTGTACCCAAAATCCCTAGAGAAGGAGGGAGGAGAAGGGATTGCAGTGTGGCCATCCTCTTGGGGGGAGGGTGATTTCTCACTTTCCCTCTCCATCTCTTTTTGGTGAGTGTATTCACCCTATGGTAAAAAATCTAAAACAAATAAACCAACATACAAACAAACAAACAAATTGTATACTTTTCAGGTACATGGTTTTGCTTGTGGGCAGGCAATATTTTTTGTTGGAAATCTTTAATGCACTGGGTTATTGTGAAGATTAAATTAGATAATAGATGTCAAGAACTTAGAATGGTGGGCACACTCCATACATCAATAGCCATCATTATGTATACACAGATATTATTATATGTGGGTTATATTGTTATATTATTATATTAGATACTCTAGGATTTTCAGACAAGAAATTTCAAAACGTTCTAATAAATTCCACAGGAGTTGGCAGTACAAAACTAAAATCCAGACAGTTTCCCCCCAGAGGGTCTCATATTTTTAAATGTTAATATGCTTGGTTCTCCTTTACTGATACCACGGACACTGACCCTCTGCAATTCAGGGGAGCTGGAGCTCCCCTTTACTCAACTAGAGGAACAACAAAAAAGGTTCAACTTCCCTATTTTTTTTTTTGGAGAGGTTTTTCGCTATAGGGCTTGTGCGCTCGCCAGACAGAGAGAGACACAGAGACAGAAAGCGAGAAGTCACCCCCCAGGGGGAATGGTCACGCCGCAATCCTTTCTCCTCCATTCTCCTCTTGGGATCTTGGGCACGCACGCACACGCGCCCGGCGTGAGTTTTAAGCCACCGGGTCCGGAACGCGAACCGCGGTCAACTACGTGGGAGTCCAGCGACATAGCCATTATGCTAACTGCTGGTTCCCTTCCCTTTTCTATTTACCTGTATGTTTTTAAAATTCATCTAGCCCAGCATAATTTATGTCACATTTTAAAATAAAAATGGTACATTGCACATGTAGTTACAGGTCTTTAAAATGAAAATGCAGAATTTATATTGTTGTTCTATTTTGCCCTTCTATATGGCTGGTATATGTTCTTAAACAATAAAAGCAATATTCTTAGTTTTCTGTGTTGAACATTAAATATTTAAACTACATAGCCAAGTAACATTTGAAACTCAGCAATTAAAAAAAATAAAAAACTATAAAATGACTTCTAAAAGACTGTTTAGCACCCCTCTAGTTGATAACCATACACTAGGTAATAGAGCTGCAATCAGATCTTCCACCAGAGGGCTTTTGCTCAGTTATAATCCCTTCGGGGATTCCAGTGTGAGCAATATGGATGCCTGGTTTACCATCTGTCTGGTATTCAAAGGGAGTTCAGGAAAGATGGCAGCAAAAGAGCCCTAACAGCTACGGAACACCTGAAATGCAAGCTTTCCTTTTCCACGAATTAGCGAAAACCTATCACTCTAATGGATAATAGTTTATTTATTAGTTATCCAAAGTAACTAAGGCTTTAGTATTTCTCAAAAATAGATAAATTAAGAGAGATAAATGGATAGGTAGATAAAAACTCATTACATATAAAGTCTCATCTTAATGAATCCGTTTAATTGCAACTTACTGAGCAGCATATTGGTTTTGAAAAAGAAGATGTATCCTTTATTTTTGAAGTCAGGTACCTGCCAAAGGGAAGTTCCATAATCTTAAAATTACTTAACCTCTGAACAATATTGACAATAAATAAATAAATAAATAAATAAATAAAAATAAAAATAACTGCAGGAATAACTGCAGATATTTTATGACTGTAAGACAGCTCGATGGCCACACCACAATCCTTTCTCTATTTTCCCCCTGGATCCTGGGCAGACATGCACACTTGCCCAGTGAGATTTTGGAAGCCAGAGATATAACCGCTACCGCTACACCATCTGCTGGTCACAAGAAATCAATTTTTTATTTGGCCAATTTGTGTACAGTTTCTACCCCTTAATCTTAGTTTTGCTCCATGGAATTAAACAGACTAAGTTCAATCTCTTTTGCACACAACAGTATCATGAATCTACCCTCCACATATCTTTCTGTTGTATGTGGTATAAGCACAAGCATGTGGTTCCTCAGGGGAAAATGTTGGCTTTCAAAAATTTATAATCAGTGGAGGAGCAGGGATTGCAATGTAGCCATTCCCTCGGGGGGGTGATTTCTCGCTTTCTGTCTCTATGTCTCTCTCTGCCTGTCTGGCAAGTGCACGCACCCTATAGCAAAAAAAAAAATTAAAAAAATAAAAAATAATAAATAAAAACCTCTCCAAAAAATATAATAAATAAAAAGAAAAAAAACCTTATAATCAGAAAGGTATCGTTCCTATTAACAAGCAATGTAATAATATTTATAGATGAAGAAAAAGATTAGGAAATGTAACATCTATGTGATAATTTTGAAAACATTAATTGAATGGATATTCAAGTAGCTTGAAAATTTAATCTAAAAAATGAGGAAATATGTTATGAAGTGATCCATGTTAAATATCCAAATCCTTACAAAATTAAATCTGAAAATAACTGAAGATATGTTTATAATATTAACTGTGTCAAAATTATTCTTAAACAGAGTATTTTGGAATAATGTATTACTACTTAATGCTAGTCATAATGGTTATGATCAAAAAACTAAAGGATGACAAGTGTTGGTGAGGTTGTGGTGAAAGGAACCCCTCCTACCCTGCTGGTGGGAATGTAAATTAGTACAACCACTGTAGAGAACAATAGGGAGGTTCATCAAAACCTAAAACTGGAACTACCATATCCCAGTAATCCTACTTCTTGGTAGCTACATAAAGGACAGGAGAATGCACTGTTGGAAAGACAGTTGCAAACCGTTTTTATCACAGGCTTACTCACAATTGTTAAGACATGGAATCAACAACTGATGACGACTGGATTAAAAAAAAAACATGGTACATACAGGCAGTGGAATACTACTCAGTCATAAAAAAGCAAGTCTCTGTCATTCTATACAGTGTGGATGAATACAGAAGACTTAATGCTAAGTGAAATAAGACAGTGAGAGACAAATGCTATTTATCTGTAATCATGTCTGCACCCTATGTGCAAAAAATAAATATCTGCATTCTAAGGCAGAAAATGAAAGATCTGAAGGTACAATAGTAAGAAGGGCAAGTGTGGATACCAGAGACTTTAAGTGATGAGGATAGACATTGGAGGGTAGGTGAGAGAGGTGAGGACAAAAGCATTTGACAGACACAAGAATGTAAAGTTCTTTGTTGAAAACAATGTATATGGAATATCCATGATTTGATTTTCACACACTACATGAGTGTTTCAAAAAATTATATTGCAGGGACCAGCAGTTAGCATAATGGCTATGTCACTGGACTCCCACGTAGCTGACCGCGGTTCGAGTCCCGGACCCAGTGGCTTAAACTCACACCGGGCATGTGTGCATGCGTGCCCAAGATCCCAAGAAGAGAATGGAGGGGAAGAGACTGTGGCATGGCCATCCCCCCTGGGGGGGTGATTTCTCGCTTTCTGTCTCTCTGTCTCTCTCTGTCTGTCTGGCGAGCACATGCGCCCTATAGCAAAAAAAAAAAAAAACTCTCCAAAAAAAAAAAAGAAAAACAATCATATTGCATGCTATAAGGATATACAATAATGAAATATAAATAAGAAGTTATAAAATAAAATAGAAAAAATATTCTACAATTCTAGACATAACATACATATTTAAAAAGAATAGGGAAATTAAAAGTATGCAAAATTTCTTATTTAATGTATAGCACAGTGAAAAGATATTATTATGCTATTGTGTCATTTAAAAAGTAATTGTTAAAACATTAAAGAGAGAAGTTCAGGGGTCAGTAGGTGAAATAGTGGTTAAGGCACTGGACTCCCATACACTTGACTGCAATGTGAGTCCTGGACTGGGTGGCTTGAAACTCATGCCAGGTGCATGTATTTGTGTGTGCCCAAAATCCTCAAAGGAGAATGGAAGAAAAGAGATCACCTGGGGAGTAATTTTTCACTTTCTCTTTCTCTGTCTTTCTGGAGAGCACACATGTCCTATAGCAAAAATCTTTCTCTAAAAAAAAAATAATAATAAAAGAAAAGAGAGTTCAAACTAAATATTTTCCAAATATTGAAAATAAAGTAAAAAAAGTTGGGTTGTGACAATAATATATGCTAATTTTTCCATTTTCTTTAAAAATTATACTTCAGAAATAAAAGGGAAAAAAATTCTAATAAATAATGCTTATAAGAAAACTACTGTGTCCAGGAGTTGGTATGGTGGTTAAGGAGCTGGACTCCCACATTGCTGACGGCAGTTTAAGTTCCAGATCTAGTGTCTTGAAAATCATGCTGGGCATATGTGTGTGTGTGCCCCAAAATACCAACAGGAGAATGGAGTGTGGCCCTCCAGGTTTCTACTTTCCTGCTCTGTCTCTCTCTGGTGAGAGTATGCATCCTATGACAAAAACCTAAAGAAAAAAAAAAAAAGAAAAGAAAACTACCCAAAACGAGATAAATACAGGAAGGAGTATTAGAGGAATAGGGAAGGAGGAGAAAGTAGAAGGAAGAAAACAAAGAATGAAAACAAAAACACCAGGAATGGTAGTATTAACTTTAGACATAGAAAATAAGGCCAATGTAAAAAAGAAAGTATGCGTTATCTTGAAAAAGTTAATAGAAAATGCATATTATGAAAAAACTTTGCAAAGATTTCAATTATTTTGTACCAAAATAAATGTTTATGTTAATTCCATTTTCCTATGAACTCTTTGAAGTCCTCTCATATATATGAATAAAAGGTATAATACACAATGACATTAACAGTTACAAACCTTGTGAACTGAATAATTTGCATCAAAATGTACAAAAAGGCCCAGCAGTGACAGTACAAGTGGTTACAGCATTGCTGGGCAAGGCTGGGATCACAAGGCCATCCATTTTCCCAACTGACCTAAATGGTGTGGGCACAGTGGCATGTGCCTGTGAGCCTTGCTAACTGGGAAGGTGGGGCAGGAGGACATGACACAGTGAGACCCCCATTAAAAATCTCTTTCTCACTGTCCCTTTCTCTCTCTCTCTTTCAAAAAATGAAAAACATGCATGTACAAAACTATAAAAATGCAATGGTAATCGAACAAAAATAGTTCCCAACAGATAGTTCCCACTTTTGTTGGCCCAGCTTAAAATTCTTTGACTTTATGATATGCAAAAGTAATATACATTCCATAGAAACTGTACCTCACAGTTTGATCTTCTCCCAGAGTTAGCAATATGGTGGTTTAGCAGAGCAGTACTCTCTGTGGTTGCTGGGTGGCAGCAGTCAGCCCCAGCTTCCAGTCAGCCACATAACCATAAGAATAAACACGTGAGACTCTACAGTGCACTGTGTTGCCAGGTGACTTTGCCTAGCTGTAGGCTTAGGTAAGTTCCCTAGGCAGATTTAAGGGAGGCTAGGCTAAGCCATAATGATTGGTAGCTTAGGTGTATTAAACACTTTTTTGATATATATATTTTTAACTTACCATAGTTTTATTAGGCTTAACCTCATTGTAAGTCAAGGAACATTTATACATAATTAGTAGAAAAAATTAACATGCTTGCTCATAATTTTTTTATTAGAACAAGCAGAAAGAGAGAAATAAGGCCAAAGGAATTTTAATAAGATTGACAAAATAAACACGGAACTATGTACAGTCCTAACACATAATTTACCTCTTATTTATGTGTCCCTGAGAATAGTCTACTACAAAATAAAAATAATTTCTGAAAAAAAAAAAAAAACTTGAACAAACCAACTGATCTGATCTAAAGGAAAAAAAAAAATTCAACAAACAAACTTCCTTCTCTTGGAGTTGATGAGAAAACCAAAACCACAACTGCATGGTTGAAAGTTGTATTAGTTATGAAAATACTTTATAGAAAAACTTATGTGGTATAACCAAATGTCATCTCAATGTCACATTTATAGTTTTTGAAGCTTTCTTTATTACGTAGTATAATAAAAGGAAATAAACTTTATATTAGAGAATTTATAAGGAAACTTCACTAGGAAAACTACTCAAAAAAGTAAATGTACAGGTCCCAAAGTAGTCCTCATTTACCTAGGCAATAATACCAAAGTTTTATATCAGATGCTCTGGATCCTAATTTACCCATTAAAACTACATCATAAGAGATTCCCAGGGGCCAACAGGTGGTATGGTGGTTAAGGAGCTGAACTCCCACAAGGTTGATCATGGTTCGAGTCCAGACCTGGTGGCTTGAAAATCATGGCTGGCAGTGTGTGCATGAGTGCCCCAAACCCCAGAAGAAGAATGGAGAGAAAGGGACTGTAGCATGGCCATCCTCTCAGGGAGGGGGAGGAGTGCAGGAGGGGACAATATCTCACTCTCCCTCTACTTGTCTGTCTCCTGTAAGTGCACATGCCCTGTGGAAAAAAAATTCCTGTGTAGCTACAAGTAATATCTTAAGACAGGTTCTTTATCTAACCTCGCTAGTGTTATGAAACAAATATTTATAAACAATTAGAATTAGAGATCAGGCCTCAGTCAACATCCCCCCCCACTTAGGTACATGCACATGATGGGGGGAGAGAGAGACAGACACAGTGAGAGGAAAAGTGAAAACTCACCCCTCAGCCGGTATAGCCACTTCCCAATCCCTCCTCCTCCGTTCTCTTCCCAGGATCTTCAACATGCACATACATGTGCCAAGCCTGAGTTTTAAGCCACTGGATCTGGGACTGGAACCATGGCCATGTGGGAGTGAAGCGACCTAACTGCTAAGCTACCTGCTAGCCCTCTCAGTCACTTTTGAAATCCCAAGCTGGGAGAGAGTAACTATTATTCTAAGTCATTTATGAAAGGAATAGTCAGTTTTCTAGAGCTTCTATAGACCTTCCATTTCTCATTCAGAAAGACACTTCCTCCTCACTACACATATGCACATAGAAATGTGTATCATCATATATTTACATCTATAATTTGTGGAATATATTTTTGGGGGAAAAACTAAGAAGCAACCTATTATTTTATTTTGGAAAATGTTTTTTCAACATACAACATTTAATATATATATTTCTAAATTACTTTTTGATTCATGAGGCTATTTTAATCATGAGAAAATCTTAAGAGTTTTAGCCAATACCATCTAGAGTAATTAACTCCAAAAATGTATATTTCTTTTGATGAAAATATACTTTTTATGCTGAAAAGAAAGTTTAATATACTTGATATGCCCAGGATAATAACTGAGTTTGCATCAGCATATTAATCTATATTATTATTCATGTTTCTAAAACAACCATGGCTAGAACTGTGTTTAACATGCTTATGGCAAGTGAATTGCAACAAGAACTATTTAAAGTAAAAATTAAAAGTAGAAGAAAAGCAATAACAGTCTCCTTTTCTTCTTTTTTTCTTTTTACAATCATGCACTTTACAAAGAAGGTTTCGTAAATTAATGGGCCATGAGAAATTTTTTGTGGACTGAAGTAGGCTGATTGAGTAATCAAATTCCTCAGCCTAATGGAAATAAACCTCCTAAAGCCCAACCTTGCAAAAAAAACCCACTTGAGTTTTATTGGAGAATATTTTATATCAATGCTTAATGAGATGGCAAGCATGCATGAATAATTATTTTTACTTACTGTTCTCATTAAAGAAAAAAATGAGTTATCATTCTTTTAGGCAGAAGTAAAAATTCTTTCACTATCATCGTTAACTTGACTTATTTTATATTTTAAGAACCATACCCATTTAAATTCTGTCTTGACATGATAGCAGGAATACATAATTTTAACCAAAGGAAGCCACTTTTCCTTTGTTCAAACAATTGTCTAAAGTTTTCAATCCCAGTGCCACAAATGTCCTACAGAGAGGGGCACCATTTGGGTGCCATGAATATTATCTCTCACTTCAACACTCATTAATAAATATAAATAAAAAACTTGAATGTAAAGACAAAAAATTAAAAAAAAATTTTATTCTCACCAACACCAAAGGACTGAAAATAGCTTACAAGTGAATAAAACTCAACAACCTCTGTCTGTCTTCATGGACCGCACAACTGAGTGGTTGGGCTTAAAGTAATGGCTTTGAGATGTCTGTCTATTATAAATGTCCTGAATTTCTGAAACTTAAGTGACCTCCACATCATGGTTTTCAAAAGATATGGAGAATTCCGCTTCCATGGAGATGCAGTGGATGTAATTTTCTTCATTTCTCCCAAATACAATGAAAAATCCTGAACAGTTTATATGAAATGAAGACCACTAACTGGTAGAGTGCAAAATGGTTATGTGGAGAATTTAACATGGTGGTGAGGTTCCTGGGTTTTATTTTTGCCTCGCATATCCCAGATTTGGAGCAGAAGTTGGCAAAGCAGGAACTCAAACAAGAACCAAAAAAAGACCTCAACAAAGGCTTCTTTCCTTAACCAGTGGACCGGGAAAAGGGCAGCTTGACAAGTGAGAAACTTTTAGACAGTAACCCTTCAATTTCTGCCAAATACCAAGGAAAAATCTGTGGCTGCATGTTGTACATGCTGTTGAAGTGTAAATGGGAAGGCTAGGCTCCCACTAAGAGAAGTTGGAACACCCCAACCCAGCACCTGCCCCAAAGCTGTGTTAGAAAAGACCAAATAGAAAGCTAAGATTTTAAACCCCCACCAGCTGTAAAGGGGTGTCTCTGTACCACGAAGAGCCCACTTGGCGGGTATAAAAGTGCACCCATTGGGGGGGGGGGGGGTCAGAGGAGGACTAGTGGAGACTCAGACTTCAGCTATTACGCAGTGGTAATGAAGCATGCCCTACCTTGGACTTGTCCACTCCAACAGTAGGAAGATCCTCCTACATTAGGTGTCAACTGCAGGCTAAATGGGCAGTCTGGGCTTTCCTCCACTCAGCAGTAATAAGGTGTTCTTCCACTTTCCGTATGAGTAAATTGAAATTAAAAAAATGAATTTGCCCCAACTAAAAGATGGAAAGAGATTCTCTTAAAGCATGTATTTTAGAAAACTTGTAATTGTGAATCCTTTCTCTGCCTCTTTGAGATGTATGTAAATGTTTTATAAAAGAGAAATAAGCCTCTTTCCAGTTTTACAACCCAGGAAGCTTTTCTCTTTCATGTCACCTATTTGAAATGTAATTATCTAAGAAGCTAGCCCCCCTAATTATTAGTTTCTGTGAAAGGGGATGCTTGTTCAATAATAAAACTGCTTTCTTTCTTTCTTTCTTTCTTTCTTTCTTTCTTTCTTTCTTTCTTTTTTTGAGAAATTTTTGTTATAGGGTGCATGCACTCGCCAGAGAGACAGAGAGACAGAAAGTGAGAAATTATCCCCACGAGGGATGGCTGCACCACAATCCCTTCTCCTCTCGGGATTTTGGACACACACACACATGTGCCCAGCCTGGTCCTAAACTGCTTTCTTTCTTGTCTGCTTCTGTAAAAATGTTTTCTGAATTGACAGAAAATGTTATTTTTGATTACATTCTGCCAAATTTTCAAAGGAAAGAAACAATTGATAATATTGGGTCTAGTCATGGTGAAAACAAAACAAAACAAAACAAAAAACACTTAGAGGCACACAGAAGGACATTATATAAGGAAAAAGGGTCAATTCTTCAAGAACAAATAGCAATTCTAAATGTGTATATACTAAACAGATATGCATAGTAATTATGGGCACAATTGTTTCTCTGGAGTTGTCCTCACTGGGTAAGTATCGATAGAAGAAGGAATCAAACAAGAGTCAAGAGATCTTGATTCTTAAAGCTAAGTGACCTTGGCCAGTTTGCCTGTCTCCTTGAGCCTCAGTTTCTCTATTCATGGTGTTAGAGGACATGGTGTTAGAGGATCCGTTCGTTTCCTTCCACTGTAAAACTATAGTGTTTTTTAAATCATGCAATTTAATACGCTCTAGAAATTGATAATTTTTAGAACAAGCACAAACATTTATGAGGCTTTATAAAATAGATTATGTTTAAAATAACATTTGTAATGGTTTATACAGAGATTAACATATAAATGGAATGAAAATAAAAACCATAGGTAACGCATTTTAAAACAAACCATATAGAAAACATCTTACTCTGGAGATAAGCATACCACTGTAAATTTGTCCCTTAGAATATACTGAATTGTACCCTTAAGCCTAACCCCCACAAGGCACAGATGAATATGTAAATTATTTAAAAAAATAGGAACCTGGTTGAGAGGATTCAGGAGAACTTATTTTTCTTCAAGTTAATATTTCTCTACCCTTGAATCATGAGTCATATTTTAACATAAAATGCAAAGAACAGTGAAATCAGAGTAATTGTGTCAAAATATATACTTTCTATATATATAGTGCTTAATGTATAATAGTATCAGAAAATATTACTCTGAAGAACTTAGAAATGATTTTCTTCAATGGCTACTTTATACCAGTGAGGAAATTAGGGACAGAGAGTAAGTTACACAGTGAGTAGTAACAGCACCAGATGAGGGAAGCCTGTTCTCCTGGTATTCAATTATGCCTATACGGAGGCTGTCACGAACACAAACAAATCATAATGTAGACTGGCCATTCATTTAAAGAGTAACTTCAATGGACAGCCTGAATTTCTCTATATTCAAAATAAATGAAGAAAGCTATCATTTGGAGAATAAAATAAAGGTTCTATGAACTACCTAACTGCTAAAACGTAAGTATCAAGTATTTTCAGAGCAATTATCAAGTCTAAACATCCTCATGTTTCTCCTTGCTACAAAAATACAGTTATTATTTTCTTCAATAAACAGGTGGGAAAATCAGACAGAGAGAATTAATTGATGTTTTCAAGGCATTATAGTACATATATTGATTTTTATGGGGTATTAGAACAGATGCACATTTCTTTTATGAGACTACAGTTTTATTAAATCTTAAAAGTACACTGTGGGATATTGACAAGTACCCAATGGGAAAGTCCATCAACAAGCATTTATTGAACACTTAACTCTGCAGGGCCATGTACTAAACACAAAGAGACCATCACTAAGAAATGGAAGGCATGACCCTTAACCTTGTGGAAATTAAAAACGAAGTCTGCTGCATACCAATTATTTTACAATTTATGATAATCTGCCATTTTAGGTAAACGAGGAAGCATTTTTATTTCCTTCCCTCACTCAAAAGATAAATATATTCCTAGATATTCTCAGCAATAAGCTAAATGATTCCTGCTACTTGAGTTATATTTTTGTAACCATGTTTTTGCAGTCTCCTCTGGGAAATTAAATGAGTATTAAATGAAGAAAGTTTTTTTTTTTTTCTTTTTTAAGTTGAATGGCAGGTCATTAAGATAGGAGGAGTTAAAATCTGAGGTCTAGAAGCCAGCATGCTTGGGGCCTAATGCCATTTCATCACTTTAACCAGTTGGTCTGGGGGATCTACCATCACCTTCTGGTCCCAGTTTTCAGTTTCATTTGTTTGTTTGTTTGTTTTTGTTTTGTTTTGTTTTGTTTTTGAGAGGTTTTTGCTATAGGGCATGTGTGCATGCCAGAAAAACAGAGAGACAGAGGGACAGAAAGCGAGAAATCACTCTCCAGCGGGGATGGCCACGCCGCAATCCCTTCTCCTCCATTCTCCTCTTGGGATCTTGGTGACACACGCCCACGCACCCAGCGTGGGTTTAAGGCATTGGGTTTGGGACTTGAACTGTGGTCGATTACATGGCAGTCCAGCGACACAGCCATTATGCCAACTGCTGGTCCTCAGTTTCATTTGTTAAATGGGAATCGTAATAGGCTAACTTCATGACATAACTGTATGAATAAAATTACAACATATTCAAGTATTTGACATATTTCCTAGTACATAATAGTTGCTAAAATTTAGCAATTGTTAACATTAATATTAATGGTATTATAATTATTTCTAAAATGTATCAGAAAACACAAAAGAACATTTATATTTAGGTGTTATTTTTTTCACTGTATTGTTGGAATAAAGCAATAAAATAGCATTAAAATAGTAACTCAAGTAAGCATGAAGATTGTCGCTAACCACACTCTCTCAACTATTTCTTTTATATACTATATCTAAAATTTTTTTTAAAAGACTACTTTTAGGGCATTTGACTTATCTGCCTACATGAAAGATAGACACATATGTACTTATTGTACATAAGGTGCAAAGACTATATCACCATGACACTCAGTGAGGGAAATCTTACGGTTCCTAGCAATTGATGACTTTTAGAGGCACTTTAAATTCCATGAGAAGGTTCACTTCCATCATATCTGTATTTTAACTTACATATAAGGAAACCACAAAATCTGTCATTTTCCTAAAAGACAACTTTACTTTGGTCTAGAAGGTAAAGTCACCTGAAGTCTGTCTCTCAATCATTGTATGAGCCATCGATAGGAATATGAAACCAAATATATAAAGCCATGTAAAACCTGTATTTACTAGAATTCTTGCATTACTTATCTTGGAAAATGATACTCTTTCCTCTCAAATTTTATTTCAAAATAGTAGTTGTGCAAATGGATTTATGCAGTCCGGGGAAGTTATTGAGTTGTCAGGACAGTCATGATGCATTTTGCATAGAAAAACAGGGAGACAGAGAAAAAGTCATGGCTTTCCCAACAACCTAATAAATGCTTCTTTTATTATTATTGTTGTCCCTAGCACTTAAAATAATTTAGCTATTTCTAGACACATAGTGACATCTGTGCAGATGTTACAGTAGCCTCCATTATGAGTGTCTTTTGACCTCTGACCTCTTCACTATTGATCTAAACCTTACCTTTCTAAAGAGCAATATTGTGTTGCACAATCGCAAAGAAAGGCCGATCCAGACTTTCCGGGGTTGAAACTCTGCTCCATCACTTATTAGCAGAATATCCTGGTGCAAGTTACTGAACTTCTCTAATTCTCAGTTATCTTTCCTATAAAGTAGAGATTTTGTGAAGATTTTTAAAATATGATATATGTGAAGCACTGAGTACCTAAAATTTATACTAATATACCTGATAAGCACTAGCTACTATTTTATTATTATGACTGTTATTCAAGATACAGCTCAGATACCATGTTTGCCATGAACTTCTTTTTTTTTTGGAGATGTTGTTTTTTTGCTATAGGGCACATGCGCTCGCCAGAAAGACAGAGAGAGACAGAGAGACAGAAAGCGAGAAATCACCCCCCAGGGGAGATGGCCATGTCGTAATCCCTTCTCCTCCATTCTCCTCTCAGGATCTTGGGCACGCATGCACACATGCCCAGCATGAGTTTAAGCCACTGGTTCTGGAACTCGAACCATGGTCGACTACATGGGAGTCCAGCGACTTGGCCATTACGCTAACTGCTGGTCCCCGCCATGAACTTTTAATTGACCTGCTGAAATGGAACAAATACTCATCTTTGACTTAGCTTCTTTTGGCAATTCTATACTGGTTCACCAATTTGGCAAGTTGCTTAACTTTGCAGCTTTAGTTTCTAGGATAATAATAGAACCAAACGATCTTACATGTATAACTCGTGATCTTACATGTCATATATTCTCTCTCTGAGAAACTAAAGTGAAACTGTGGCTCATTTCTTAGACAGAATTACTACTTCTTCAGAAAGATTAACTTAATGTATCCTTAAGTTTATCACTTTTAGTTTTTTTAGAGACTTATGCATAGGGTGCGTGTGCTCACAGGAGAGACATAGAGACAGAAAATGAGAAATCACCCCCAGGGGGAGGAAAGATAGTCATGCTGTAGCTGTAATTCCTTTTCCTCCATTCCTCTCTTGGGATTTTGCGTATGCCTTCACAGATGCCCGGTATAAGGTTTAAGTCACCAGTCCAGGATTTAAACCACAGTCGACTGTGTGGGAGTCCAGCAACGTAATCATTTTGCCATCTACTGGGCCCACTTTATCACTAATCTATGTCACCGAGATGGAGCAGTAGCAATTAGTGTGGAATCCATGCACTCTTACAGTATACTGTAAATCTACAGGAACTTAAAGCATAGCTTCATGTTTGTGTCCACATATGTATGGGCATTTTTCTTAGAGAAACTTTCAGAACATTTATTCTTCAAAGGGGTGCTTACTCAAGATAACGAAAAATATGGACCACTGATTTTGAGAGAGATTTATGATCCAACCCCAGCTGCTGAACAAAACTTTTTGGCATTTATTTTATAAGCTATCCTCACTTTCACTTCATTTTCCTATTGCATTCTTAGTTTCTTAATGCTTATAATAGAAGTCCTTAGAAAGTTCACGGAAATATATATTATGAGAAAACTATGCATGGATTTCAAATTCTTTTACACCAAAATAAATTCATATGTTAATTCCACTTTTCCATATACCTTTTGAAGTCAGTTCATATTCTCCTTCAAAATTTAAATGTATTGGACCAGCAGTTAGCGTAATGGCTATGTCACTGGACGCCCACATAGTCAACCACGGTTCGAGTCTCGGACCTGGTGGCTTAAACTCACGCTGTGCATGTGTGCGTGCATGCCCAAGATCCCGAGAAGAGAATGGAGAAGGGATTGCGGCATGGCCATCCCCCCTGGGGGGTGATTTCTCGCTTTCTGTCTCTCTGTCTCTCTCTGTCTGTCTGGCGAGCACACACGCCCTATAGCAAAAACCTCTCAAAAAAAAAAGTTAAATGTATTTTACCCTACTGAAGCTAAAACATATTTGGTGTTTTGGTAATGCTACTTCCTTTTCTTTCTTCTCAATATGCCTGACAGTTGTTATAATCACAATAGCAAGTATTGATTTAAATTTGAAGAGCACCTCATTTTACTTAACAAATGTGAATGTGTGCCTCCTTTATGCCATATGATCTGAGGACTTAGTAGACAAGTCCAAGAAGTTTTCAGCTACTGTCATAGATTTTTAATACAGTAGATAGGCACTAAACAAATAATTAAACAGTAGGTTAATAATATAAATTCAGATAGTGCCATGAAGAAAGTGAAGCAAGATAAAGGGATAAGAAGCATTATGTAGTACACATTTAATGGAGTATTTTTGGAAAATTTCACTAGGAAATGTCTGAGTAAATATGAATATTGATATTAAACATTCAATCCTGAGAATGGGAAAAGAACATTCTGAGCAAAGAGAGCAAGCACTAAACAACAAGTGTAACATGCTTTAGAAACTTAAACAAGTCTTTAAAGTAACCACAAAGTAAAAATAATGGTTTTATGGCTAATTACAGCAACATTATATTCTTATAGAAAAAGTGAAACATATAGAAAAGTATGAAAATTAAAATTTTACATAAAACCTTTTTAACAACATTTTGTTTAGAATTTTCAGATACATATATAGAAAATGGTAAGGTACAAAAGATGTAGCTGTTCACAGCCTTTTCGTTCTACCTTTTTACTTTTTAGGGTTTATCTTTTCTTTTTTTTTTGCCTTAGTGTGTGTGTACTTGCCAGAGAGATATAGAGAGGTAACATGAGAAATTATCCTCTGGGGGATTACAATGCCACAATCCCTTCTCTTCCTTCTCCTCTTAGGATTTTGGGCACACGTGCACACACATCCAGCACGAGTTTCAAGCCACCAGGTCCAGGACTACAACCACAGATGGCCGTGTGGAAGTCCAGCACCTTAAATACATGCCACCACTTGCGTACTACCTTTTTTTTTTTTAAACTTAATTTATTATGAAAAGCATCTTCCTGGGTCATTAAAATTATTCCTAGACATAATTGCTAATGTCTGAATATTATCCCATCATATAAAATATTGGGACCAGCAGTTGGCGTAATGGCTATGTCGCTGGACTCCCATGTAGTTGACCGCGGTTCGCGTCCCGGACCCAGTGGCTTGAAACTCATGCCAGGCGCGTGTGCGTGCGTGCCCAAGATCCCGAGAGGAGAATGGAGGAGAAGGGATTGCAGCGTGACCGTCGCCCCTGGGGGGTGATTTCTCACTTTCTGTCTCTCTGTCTCTCTCTGTCTGTCTGGGGAGCGCATGAGCCCTGTAGCAAAAACTTCTCCAAAAAAAAAAAATATTATCTTTTATGTAATTAATCTCCATCTTGAACTTTTAGGTTATATATTTATTTATTTACTCTGATAAGAATGCTGCAATCAATATTTCTATGACGATATCTTTGTTATTATCTTGTAATAATTTATGGATGTCTAGGAAGTAGTATTCATTGATCTTAAATATCTTGCACATACCTTCTCTTAGACTTATTAGGCTCATTGCACTTTTAAAACAAAACAAATTTTTAAAGAGCCTTTTTAATCTATCACTTTGTTGGCATCAGTCATAAGCTTCTACATTTAAATATCCACTGGTCTTCTGAAAAGAATGCATCACGACAGAAGACCATTCTAGTCTGCAGGAAAGTGGTTATTAAAGGAGAAAGACCTTTTTGTGATTTAAAAAATGTCTTCAGTGAACATTCCCTCCTAGAGACACTAAAATCATGACTGCCAGAAGTCACTGATTCAGAATAGGGGAAATAAAAAATCTTGGTTTCTTTACAATTCAGTAACAGGAAATAAGTCCAAAAGTAATACAACATTTTGGCAGTGATGGACTCTATTGACATTTGTACTTACCGCTTTACTTTGAGCTACCTTGATCACCTGTTTTAGCAACTCTGACTCACGTGCTTATTTACTGTCTATCCGTCTTATCCCAGGGTTATTTCCGCCCAGTGGAGGAGCAACATCAATAAACTACAAGATTTTATTAGGTTTATCCAACAAACGCTGATCTCTCCTGTTGGGTTTAATTTGTAGGTCTCTTATCATGGTTCCTCCAATACATCATTTAGTGACCTTTCCTTCTCTATATGCTAGAGTCCATGTACATTAATCCTTTCCCATACTTAACATTAGAGAATTAATTATTGATGTACAGTTGTCAATTAATACTTAATGGTGTTGATTAATGCACAAAAAGCAGTCACATAAGCAAGCTAGGAGAGCAATGCTCTAGAAGCTACAAAGTGACAAGTCTTATTTCCTTGTCTCCCATTCACTTCCCAGAACAACCTGAGCAGGCAACTTAACCTCTTTTCTAATAAATATACCCTCATGATGATACATCTATGCTATCTCTGAAGTGGAAATGATGCTCTGTACTGATTTTTTTCCTTAGATGATGGAACAAGTGTCTAATCAAGCTTATTTTACAGCACTTCACAAATACAAAGCCTATCATAATATTGAAAAAGCCTTCTGTGTTCACAGAGTAAAAATGCTTTCTGAAAAATATCCTTCTAATTAAGGGTCATAATTAAGAAGAAAAATATCTCTTTGCCATCCTACAAGAAGAATTATCCCTATGATCTTTTCTTTATTCCTTGTGAGAGTGAGGACCTAAAACACAAGCATAGAGGTACTCAAATAAAATAAATATAATGCATAGATAATAAAATTATATTTATTATTGTCAAAATAAAGATATTTAAACGCCATTACAGAAAATTTGCTGGTGGAAAACATACTGAAAACACACACACACATACACACACGCACGTGCCCCAAGATCATTAGAATTATGCTGTTCTTCCTTTAATATTCTGCTCAACTTTGGCTTTTTATGTATGCTTCATTAAAAATATCTTCTAGGAATTTTTTCTTGGTCTGTTGAGATTAACAGATATCTCACCAGAGAGCCTTTTCAGAGAGGTTTAGAAATAAATCTGAATTCTGCAGCCCAGTGAAATCTGTGAATTACAACACAGAACATTTTCTACAGACATTGGGGTATTATTTTTCCCCTTCTCATCTGGATATTCTCTGACTTGCCAACCATACTAAAGTTTATACATGTGTATAAGTCATATCCAAGTGGAATTACTTTTTCTTCTGAAGCCTGGAAACGTAGGCATGCATGGTTTTGACTTTTCAAACAAGTGAAGTGAATATTTCATATGTTTAAAAACAAATTTGAAGGCAAGAAAATCACCGGAGGATTGGTCTCATGTTACCTTTACTTGTCTTTTGGGTAGATGTATCAGGATTTTGTTTTTATTTTATAACTTAAATTGTTTACCCTCTTCAGAATTAGTTTTTTTACATATGCAATGCATAGCACATTCTGACTAAAAGAAAAAAGAAAGCTTTGTTTGAGTGCTATTCTGTCAGGGATGCTGTTTACCTCTCCTCCTCCAGTCTTGACCAGAGTCCTAACTAGTCTGCAAGTTAAAATATACATGCCTTCTTATTTATAGCAATGCCTTCTTATTTATAGCAATTGCAGAGACTCCTAAACTTGGGATTTAATCAAGATACAATAAAATTGAGCTGATACCAACTGAAATCAAAATATGTGATGGTGGTAGGATATATACATTCAATCTATTTTAACCAAAAGACTAATTATTTTATTTTTTCTTCTTTTTCTAT
Source organism: Tupaia tana (assembly GCA_026018925.1). NCBI lineage: Eukaryota > Metazoa > Chordata > Mammalia > Scandentia > Tupaiidae > Tupaia > Tupaia tana. The sequence goes on from JAKSZU010000013.1 coordinate 60,876,697, forward strand.
GAGGTACTAGAAGAGGAACCTGAAAATCATTTCATTCACCTCTGAGAAAGGTTTGATGATTAATTCCTCCCAGTTTTATGAGAGAAGAAATGCCAATTTTGCTTGCTAATATTTTGGGATCTGTATTGGTAACCCATACAAGATCTACTGGGAAAATGGAAGGCTTTTGAAGAAAGTAGAAGAGACAGAGGGAGGAAGAGAGAAAGATAAATAAAAGGAAGAAAGGAGAAAGAGAATGAGATACCCATAAGAAACAAACAAACAAAGAAAGAAGGCTATTCCTTAGATTAAAAGATCAACAGAATAGATTGGGTAAGAGAGAGGATATATATTGGTGCTAATTGTACAAAAACAGAAAGACTAATGAGAGAAACTCAAAAAGGAACACTGAATAATAAAGGATCCAAAGGTCTAGAAACCAAATGATAATTGAGCTATTATGTACCAACTACCAGCCCTTGGTTAGAGCAAGATACAAGACCCTCCCTTTCCTAATTTCAAAGCCCCAGGAAGTTGAATTTCTCTCCTATCTGCACTAGCAACTGACATCTCAAATACTGACCACTCAGAAAATAATGAGTGTATTTTTCACAAATTTCAGCAGAAGGTGACAATATTACAATATTATTCCCTGTGGACACTTTTTTTTTTTTTTTTTTTAAGGCTTTTACCATAGGGCATGTGCGCTCACTGGAAGCAGAGGCAGTCAGAGAAAGGTAATGTGAGGTATCATCCTCCAGGGGTGATGGCCATGACATAATCCCTTTTCTTCTATTCTCCTCTTGGGATTTTGGGCATGCACACACATGCGCCCAGCGTGATTTTCAAGCTTCCAAGTCTGGGACCTGAACCATGGTCAGCCATGTGGGAATCCAGTGCCTTAAACACCATGCCACCTGCACCCCATTTTTAAGAAACTTTGAGAAACCGTAAATTCAGAGATTATATGGTAATAACTCCCCAAAGTAATGAACGTATTTAGTGAATGCATGTATAGTCATATGTTTTAAGGGGAACATATACTATTCATAACGGATCAAATGACAACTTATTTTTTTTTTCCACTAATGTTTCATGCTTGAAAACTTCTTTGTATCATCTGCTAAAATTTTTCTATACTCCATGTTGCACCCAATCCTCTCCTAATATGTGTGGGAATAGAAACTTTGATTTGGAAATCCGAATTCTAACTTTGAGATTTCTTAGCTTCTCTGTCTAAAATACTTAGGTCCACATTATGAACACTGTCCTAGTCACAGTTTAACATGGACCTTTGGTCTTGTGAGACTAACCACCCTTTTTTAAAAATAATTCGCCAGGGTTTCTGTGCTCGCAAGAGAGAGACACAGAGAGAAAGAGAAAGTGAGAAAGCATCCTCTATGAGGAGGAGTTGTTGATGAAATTCCTTTGCCTCTATTACTCACTCCTTTTCAAGATTTTGGGCATGAATGCACATGCACCTGGCTGTTTTTCAGACTGCTGGGTTTAAAATCACAGGGTCATCCATGTGGGATCTCGTCACCTCAACCACCAACCATGGGTTAAACAAAGACTGACCCTTTAAATGCTGATATTAGAATGGTAGTCTTGTTCCCTTATATCAGGGATGGATCTGAAAGAGGCACACAGGTTTAGATCTTGGTAGAAGAAACATATATTCAATGCACAAGAGAGCCTCATATATAGAGAGCCCACTTTATATCTATACGTGGTATAGATAGATTTATATCTTGAATTTCTCAACTCTAATGAATCTTCCAAAACTAATGTCTTACCTTATGACAGCTTCTCCCCTGTCTCACATTCTGCTTTCTCTGTCATCTGGGTTGTGATTGGAGTTTTATAAACCAAATGGATGTTCAGTGGTGTGAGAATAGCCTCCACACTGAACACTGTCTGAGCAGAATTTAGCACACCCATGTGGAGCCATAAAAGTCCCGTGTCACCATCACAAATCTTGAGCTGGGTGTTTAGGGACGTAATGTAATATTATGAGAAAATACCTATATATCATACAGTTAGATTCCCTAGAATTGACTATTCTTTAATTACCTTTGGACACAATGTATTAATGCTTCATTACTATATAGTTCCAAAACTATATGAGATTGGATTATTCTGTAAAAAATAAAATACTTATATCATTAGATCCCTATGTAACATAGTAGTTTTGAAACCAGAATTATATTTTAACACAAAGGCCAGCATAATAAGAAGAGTTCCTGTTTCATATAAAAATGTAGACTTACAGAATAAAAAGTATATGAATTTGAAAATCTTTAGACAGACATCATTTCTATGTTAGTCTTTTTCCCAGCCATGCTTAAATCTTACCAAGAATAGTAACATAACAAGTTTCTGAGAAAGCTTGTGGCATTTCCACTTTATGCACAACTATATTTACACAGTAGCCATGTATCCTTGGATTGGCATCTAATAATACTTGTCTACTACATAGGAGATGTGTATTCCCAAAATCTTACTATAGACAAAAAATATTTTTTTAAATGACACACAGTCCTTTCATATTCCAAACAAGATACTTTCAGATTTCAAATTTTAAAATCAATCTAAAGAGTTGTATTTTTTTTTCTTACTGGGTGACAGTCCTAGAAATAGAAGTACACACTTCTATAATTTTATGAGGAAAATAATCTGCCTTAAAATTAGATGACAACATGTTACTCAAGCAAAGAACTATGCAATTGCCCCAGTGATGATAATTATAGACTGCAGTACAGAAAATTAATATTTGCTAAGCAATAGAGAATTTTATGTTAAAGTTGTCATAACAGTGAGTGGTATTATTAGAAGATGTTGTAGTTTAATGGGCAAAACTTGGACTTAGTGTTAAAAGGTCTTACATTAATTTTCTAATGTGGCATCAATCTTGTTGGTGACTAAAGACAGAGTGTTAATTACTTTCTTCTACCATCTGTTGAAATATGAATACTTTCAGGGACCAGAGGATGGCATAATGGCTACGTCACTGGACTCCCACATTGTCGACCGTGGTTTGAGTCCCAGACCCAGTGGCTTAAAATACCTCGTATGTGTGTGTGCATGCCCAAAGTCTGGAGAGGAGAATGGAGGAGAAGGCACTGAGGCATGACCATCACTTCTGAGGAGTGATTTCTTGCTTTCTATTTCTCTGTCTCTCTGGTGAGCACACATGCCCTATAGAAAAAAAAAAATCTCTCTCTCAAAATAAATAAATAAATAAATAAATAAATAAATAAATAAATAAATGAAATATAGATACTTTCAATTTTCAATAATTTAAACTATATATAAAATTTATTTACGTTAGGATACTAAGCAAAAATTAGGAAGCAAAATATTTACCTGGATATAATCTAGGTAGAGTCTTCTTTTTGGGATTATGTAATCATTCTGCGCTTGCTGTTTTTTTTGTTTTGTTTTGTTTCTGTTTTTGTTTTCTTTTCCTATTAAGTGAATAGCAGTAGTGGTTCTTATTTCTTTGAGTTGGTTTGAGGAATAAATAAGATGTCTATAAATCACTTAGTAAGTTGCATCCAATAGTGCTTAGTGAAAATTGTTTTTGTGGTTATTATTTATTAGTAAGTAAATAAAATGACCTACAATGTATGAATTTTTTTCTGATGTTGAGGATAATTTTCAAGATATTCCATGGACTCTGATTACAGTTCTTCTGTGAAGTAAAATAGAACAACAAAATAAAAAGACAAAAAAACAGTGAGCCATGAAATCATTCTTGGAATAAAATATAAGAATACAAATGGCTCATTAGGATATAAAAAGTTTATATTTATATAAAAGTAATTTACAATTTATTCTGAATAGCACAGTTTTTATATAAAGTCTCGTATTTTTCTCTGTGGCCTCTTAATAACAGAACTGCCAAGAAATGGCAATAGTTCAAAATGCTACTTTTAAAATTTAGGACCAGCAGGTGGTGCGGTGGTTAAGGCGCTGGACACTCCCACATGGCCAACCTCAGTTCAAGTCCTGGATCTGGTGGCTTGCTTTCTCATTTTCCTTCTCTATCTGGCCAAATTAAAATAAATAATGAATAAATAAAAAATAAATAATTCTTTAAAAAAACCCATAAATAACATAGGTACTGAAAAAATAAGGTATAATTTACCTGTCTTTTCTGATTAGTGGTACCAACTGAATGCAAAGAAAAATGCTGTATTCTAGGGTTGGCCTGCAGTCTGGTGATTAAAGGAGCTAGATCCCATGTAGATAACTATAGTTCTAATCCTAGTCCCAGTTTCTTGAATACACATGCTGGACCAGTGTACATGTGTGCCCAAAATCATTATGGCAGAGAGAAAAGGAGAAAGGATTGTGGTATGACCCCATCCCAATGAGTGTGCTTTCTCTTTTCTGTCTCTCTGGTGTGTGCACATGCCATCTGGCAATTAAAAAAACCATATAATTATATATATTTATTTAATTTAAATAAAGTCAACATCCCTAAAATATTTTTTAAACTTAAAATAGATTCACAATGGCAAACAGAATGTTAAAAGCTTTTATTCAAGGCTTGAATGAGTTCTAGAACATTCTTATTAGCTGGTTATTCAGCTCATGTGTGAATACCATCAGCGGCTAGAAACTCAACACTTCTCAATACTTCCATGCTGACGCTGGGGAATAGGAGAAGCCATGGAAGAAGCATAGGTTTTTGGAGAAGGACACACTGGCTTTGTATTCTGGTCAGGCGCACTCAGTGAGCACCTTTAGTAAAAACAGGGGTGCTAAACCTTACATTCGTTCCTTGTGAAATGTGGCTCATGCTCACCTGTGGCAATTTCATGTGCCAATTTAGCTGGGCCAGTTAATTAAACACTAATCTAGGTATTGCTGCCAAGGCATTTTCTATATGTGATTCACATCTACAATCAGTTGATTTAAGAATAATAAGGATAATATGGATGGGTCTCATCCAATCAGTTGGAAGGCCTTAGGAGCACAAACTGAGGTTTCCTAGAGAAGAAATTCTGTCTTAAAACTGCAGTATCATCTCCTTCTGAGCCTGATGGCCTGCTCTACAGATTTCAGGCTCCAGACTATAGTATTAGTTCCTGGCAAAGTGTCCAGCCTGCCAGACTTCCCTATAGGTTTTAAATTGCCAACCTCACAACTGCATGAGGCAATTTCTGAAAATAAGTCTCTTCATATATATGTGACAAATATATGTATATACACATGTATATATGATATACAGGGGCTTCAAAAGCTTATAGAAAATGCGGAAGATACATATTACGAAAATAATTATGCATGGATTTCAAAAATATTTACACCAAGATGAACCAATACTTTAATTTCACTTTTTCATAAACTTTCTGTAGCACCCTCATATATAATGTAGAGCACTCTGAAGGATACTCAACCTCACAGAGATAACTCTTCTAAGGATAAAAAGGTACTCAAATTTTACTTCGCACATGGGTCCTTCCCAAATGTTATCTAAAAACTGACTGCCTATATAACCTCTTGTTGGTCAAAGTTCTAATACATTAAATACATAATCCTAGACTAGATTTGATACCTGTACTATTGGGTTGTAGGAAAAATCATAACGTATTTTTCTAGGCAAAAATGCAACATGGCTTTTCCGACAACCCAATAAAAGTAATATTATTGTAAATAATTGAAAAAAATGCAATGTGAACTGTAGATTTAAAGTTTATTATTAGATTACATAGAATTTAATAAATGCACTATGTTTATGGAAGAGAATATTTTTGCTTTCAGGAAATACACACAGAAGTATTAAAGGATAAAGGGGCATGGCATATTCAACTTATTCAAGTGGTTCTAGAAAAATACGTACTACATTGAAACATATAAAATGAATAAGGCAAATTTTAACAGGTGTTTATTCTGTGCAAAAGGTTTATAGGAGGTTTTGTACTATTCTTGCAATTTTTCTGGATGTTTAAGATTATTTCAAAATACAAAGTTTTAAATAAAGCAAAAGAAAAAAGTGAATAAAATGACTCAAATGAGCCCAAACCAAAGCTTTGTTCCATTAGCTTCTTTCTCAAAGCAACTGAACTAACTTGCTATACTCTTTGGTTAGGCTCAAAGGCTCACATGTGTCCCTATTTCTCATAGGACTGGACCTACAGTCACACTCAAGGTGAGAAAGAGGGTCAGAATCTGAGATGATCAGAGCAGAGTTTAAAGACACAGAAGCACCCAGTTATTCTTCTATCACTGGCTTATAATCCCATATTTAAATGATTATTAGTTTTTTATTTTAATATTATCTTTAATTGCCAAAGAGCATATGTGTTCACCAGAGAGAAAAAGGGAAGAAGCATCCTCTAGTAGGCTTGGTCATACTTCAATCCCTTGTCTTCCATTTCTCCATCCAGTTGGGATTTTGGCCATGCATGTGCTTGCAAGTAGTGTATTTTTTAAGCCATCAGGGCTGGGATTTAAACTGTGAGCAAAAATTGTGGGATCCATTTTCCTTAACCACTAGGATAAAGAGTTGAACTTAATTTTATTTTTAATTGATACATAATTTTACATATTATGAGGTATAGTGTGATGTCTCAATATATGTATACAATGAGTAATGATAAAATTAAGGTAATTATCGTATTTGTCACCTCAGACATTTATCATCTCTTTGCAGTGAGAAATTGAAAGTCCATTCTTTTAGCTATTTTGAAATATGCAATATATTTTTACTAATTAAATTCTCCTAACTGTGTAATGGAATACTAGAACTTATTCTTTCTCTCTAACTATAACTTCAGCTAAGATATTGATTGAACTTAAGTGTCCACCACTGGAAAAATGGATAAAGAAAATGTAATTTATTTACATAATAGAATTATCTTCAGCTATTAGAATGAAATCCCATAATTTGTGGTAACATGAAGGAGACTGAAGGAAACTATCATAGGTGTAATAAGCAAGACACAGGTAAATATTGCATGACCTCACATGTCGAATTTAATAATGTCAGTCTCAGAGCCAGCACATGGCATAGTAGTTATGTCACTGGATTGTCCATGGCCAACCGCAGTTTGAGTCCTGGACCAGGTAACTTCAAACTCATGCCAGACACGTGTGCATGTGTGCTCAAGATCCCAGGGGGAGAATGGAGAAGATGGGACCGTGGTGTAGCCATCTGCCTGGGGGGTAATTTCTTGCTTTCTGTCTCTCTGGCAGCACATGCACCCTATAGCAAAAATCTCTCCAAGGGATAAAAAGAGTCCATCTTGTAAATGTAGAGAATAGAATAGTGATTACTAGAGGCTAGGAAGGTTAGTGAAAGGGAGGAGCGAGGGGATGGGGAAAGGTTGGTAGATGAGTAATATTTGTTTTAAAAATGGGTGTAATTTGGGCTAGCTAGCAGGTGGCATGGTAGTTAAGGCACTGAATCTCAGATGGCTGATTCCATGATTCAAATCCTGGACCTGGAGGCCTGAAAGCATGTATGCCCAAAATCTTGAGAGAAGAATGGAGAAGAAGGGATTGTGGTGTGGCATCCATCTTGAAGGTGATTTTCACTCTCCCCCTTTCACTCTCTCTCTCTCACTCACTCTTTTGTGAATACACACATCCTATGGCCAAAAAACTAAAAAAAAAAAAAAAAAAAAAAAAAAAAAAAAGTATTTTAAGAAAATTTAAACTCAGTCTGGTTTTCCTTTAATATATTCACCATTTATGTTTCACTTCAAGATGCTTCTTCAGTTCTAGCTTGTTAAACTTTCCTCTCAAGTTAAATAAGACACCAAGATAACCCAAAAGGCCACATTTGATGAAATAGCTCCAAGAAGAACATTTGCTTTGGGGCATTATAAGACGGTTGTCATTTAAATGCAGCATGTCATTTGAATAGTGAAATGTTTCACAAAGAGTGAACTTTACTGAGAGGTTTACTACAAAAAAGGTTATAATTTCCAAATGAGATTCCCTGCCATTTTCTCTGATACAACTAATTGTGACTCTCTTAATGGAAAAAGGTCATTCAGATCCTGCTTTCTGTTTCTAAGGCTAAGTCAGTATCTTTTGGATCTCTCTAAACTAAGCTTCCTAGAAGACACACATTTGGAGAAACACCTTACAATTTCGAGTTCAGTTATATAATATACAATGACTGGGATTTGCCTTTTCTCTTTTCCACCTCAGAGTACTTCTCAGGTGTACACTTCACAGAGTCCCTTCTTTTGATATCTGAATGTCCTACTTAGTATTTGGATGTCATGATACAGAGACAGTTCCACTAAAAGGATGAAACCCAAATTTGGTTCTGATCCTTGGTTTGTGCCTCTTCTGAAACTACAGGGACTTATGTAAGAATGTCTGTTGCTGCGGCAAATCTTCCAGCTCAGCCACTCCTGGTCTCTTGTGCCCTGACTAAGCTATGACCATTATTAATGCCCATCTCAAAGTAGCACGTATGTCATTATTCCACACCACAGGACAGCCACGAACATCTGAAAATAATGTACTAACTGTGGTCTTCTGTACATCTATCTTGGGCAAACCTGTCACCTAAGCCAGAGGAAAAGTTAATGAACTGTGTTACTCATGGCTTCAGAATCCAGGAAGAATCTAAAGAATGGATTCTTCTTCAGATTTCTGGATGGTGCAAAAAGTCCCCTTTGTTTAGGGTGAGCAGGGCATTAACTTCTTAATTACACCTTTCCTGCAACACCAAGGTAGATCTGAGATTGTCTTGATTTCTATTTCAGAGCTAAGACACTTCAGATGCTTCTCTGTTCTTTTCTACTTTTGTTTTTGTTGTTATTCAAAAGTTTGAATCCATTAGAATAACAACCTTCTCCACCCCCATCACCCTTCAATTACTTCCCATTCTCCATTAATCACTTAATCTTATGTTAGCTAGCAAATTCATCTTTCCTCATCTTACATCTTAAAATGAAACAAAATAAAACTTCTAATCACAAACTTTCACATCCATCATGAACTTTCAAACTCTTTTATCTGAATTTCGAGGTTCTCTAGAATCTGCTGCAAGTATCCTTCTAATAACTTCCCCTGCTCTCTCCTTATGACTCTTTCCACTTCTGGCATGGGTTGTCCTCCAGACACCACCTTATGATCTTTCACCTAGATATCTTGGCTGATACCAGTCTCTAACCTGCAATGTCACCTCATTGTCCCCCTACTTCACAGCATTGTGCCAATCCTTTAGACCCAGTTTGAGTTCAATATCTCCTCTTTTATGATCTGTTCATAGTCACTCCTGACAGGGACTCTCTTCCTCCCCTGAATCCCTTGTGGCTAGATGATCTGTTCTCCTATGGTGGGCTCCTAAATGTCCAGTTTCCTTCCAGGGCGCAGAGTCAAGCATAGTTTCTAAGAGTATGGACTCTAGAGCAAGATCATGTAAGTTCAATTCTTGACCCCTCCCTTTCCTGCCTCATTACCTGAACAAGTTACTTATGAATCTCTTTGAGCTTCAGTTTTCTCATCAATAAAATTAGGACTTAAAAAGGTTTCCACTTTATAGATGAAGATTAAATAAGTCAATATTATTATTATTTTAGAGATTTTTTTCTATAGGGTGAGTGTGCTCGCTAGAGAGACAGAAGTGAGAAATCATCCCCAGAGAGAAGGCCACACCACAATCCCTTCTCTAAGGATTTTGGGAGTGCACACACATGTGCTCAGTATGAGTTTCAAATCACTGGTAATGCCTTGCAACACAGTATTCACCAGGTTTTGTCAATATAAGTGGTATTTAGGCACAGACCCACACACCCGTACAGGTGTTTCCATGACATAGCAAAGAATAGAAAATACCACATTACAGGTGGGCTGGTTATTGCATTTATTGAGCAGGGAGGTCTTAAGAAAGTCAACAGGTAGGTAATCAGAGGTTCTATATTTCATTCCTGACCTTGTCAATCAGTATATTTGAGTATAAGATAATTCTCCATATTTTCTAAAACCATAGTGATATCTTTTTCCAGGATATGCTTTTGATTTGTAAAATGATGTATATCGAGGGATAAAATTAAATAACATAATTACTTTTTTTTTCTTTTGCCATAGGGCACATGTACTCACCAGAGAGAGACAGAGAACAAGAAAGTGAAAAACCACCCTCCCTTCTTTAGGGGAGATGGGCACTCAACAATCCCTTCTCCTCCATTCTCCTCTCAGGATTTTCGGCATGCAGGCACACACACCCAGTGTGATTCTCAAGTTGCCAGGTCTGGGACTCAAACCACAGGGCTGGCCATGTGGGAATCCAGTGTCTTAGTCAATCCATGCCATCTGCTGATTCTACATTATTATATTTTTCATCAATTGCCTTTATCAAATGAATTAAAAGTACATGAAGTCAGGACAATATAATCACTGGACACACATCTTTCCACACATTAAGGTCACGCTTCAATATTTTACTGCAGGTAATACAATGCCATTAGTAGACTTTGCACTGCATTATTTGTAACAACCAAAAGCACTGATTACTACATTCTTCAGTTACATGCCATCTACATGGAGAGATAAATTTTGAATACATATTTTGGTATATAAATTCTGAGTGATTTTTCTGTGCTTGCATTTCTGATCTCATCTATTCACTTTGGTAGTTGTCATGCACAAGTCCTTGAACGTCCCAGAATGTACCCTATTCTTTCTGGCCTCTCTATCTCTGCCTCTACACATCTTTTTCCCTCCTGTCATGGTAAACTCATACATCTTTCAAGTCCCAGATCAGATTCATCTTTTCCCACTTTGAGTTTTTTTCTGAGCAGAGCTAAATAAATCTACCTCTGTATTTCCATAGTGCCATGATCATACCTGTGTTTTCTTACTAACACAATTGTTTAGTTACAATTCTGTTTCTTGATTTAACCATGAAGCCTCAGAGGACTAAGATGTGGATCGACTCATTTCATATGCCCTTGCATCAAGTACAAAGTAGGTTTTTAGTAGGCAGTAATTCAATGAGCACCTGGATCAACTTATAACATTTTCCCCAATAAAACATTAAGCTTTCTGTCTATGTAAATTTCCTACGAATTCAATACATGCTACCTTTATGTAAACTAAATTTGTTTTAATTTTCATTAAATATCATATCTGTCACAGATGTCCATTTCTACTTTAGAGAGACTTTCTTCTTTCATTCTAAATTCGTCTCCAAGTTCCCTGGGGGGGTTTATGGAGAAAGTAACAGCTCATAAGCTTAATATTATGACCTTAAGTTTGACAGCAAGGTACATTTTCTGAACTTCAGAACTGGCTTTTTCATCAATAATTCCTCCCAGTGAATGTTCATCTGCCAATCAAAAAGTACTCTACATCTATCACAATCCACTGTGCTCAATTATTTTCTTCTCAGTTTCATCAGTGTAGCCATTCATGCATCTGTTCACCATGCATTCATGCATACATTCATGTAGCTAAGAATTGTCATCTAAGCACTTATTGTCTACCAGGCACTGAGCTCAGGGCTAGAGATCCCCAGAGGAGAAAAGCAGATGACTTGCCCTCACAGAGCACATAGTCCACAGAAAACAGTGAGGCTCATAACCACAACAACCACAACAAAAGATAGCCACAATGTGTTAAGTGCTTCCTTCTAGAGAAATGCTCAAAAGGAAATGGAAAAAAAAAAAGATAGAGAAGCAGGAATCCTCTGATAGTTTGTAAATCAATATTTGAAAATACTTTAAATGCCATACCTCTGAGGATTTGAAGATACATTCGTATTACCCCAGATCATCCTTTCCACGGACATCAGCAAAGGGATAGGAACAATGTCCTACTCTTACCACAGTATCTCTCAGTTGTTCTCAATTATTGTCAGGAAGCACTTTATTTGAAAACCACAGAGCCCTTTCCCCTTCAGCCAGACTGTGGGGTGATGAAAACATGGGAGCTGAGCCTATCAGTGCTTGTATCAAGCCGCTGAAAAAGTTGTAGCCCATGAGTCATGGCTCTTTTCATGTGTTTCCAGATCTGTGGGAGGAGAGGCCTTTGGCTGGCAGCACTTGCAATCTAGCACCTATGATGATCACTTGGGGAAAGAAAGATGCTGGAGCCACCAGGAGAGCTACAGAGTCCTCCCACCTTCCTAAAGTGTTCATATCCCCAATGCCACCACCAGGCCATGCCTCAAAATAGTGTGAGAGCCAAAACCCACATTTTCAAAAAAAGGGACAAATAAATTAAGCTCCTGCCACCCACCTCCCTTATGTGCAGCTAAGAAAAATCAAATGAAATAAACAAGCAAATTAGCAGCTGGTACGTGAGTTTCAGATCACGAATATGTTTTGAAGACTCTGCCAACCAGTCCTTCCTGAATTGGATTTGTTCTTGTTGGGAAAACAATAATTAGTAATCATACTACTAATACTAATGTCTAATATCTATTGAAAGGAAACTGTGTACCAGACACTGGGATTACAATTTACATACACAGCCTATTCAATTGTCGCAAACCTCATGAAGCACTTCTATAATCCAGACTTTACAGATGAGGGATTTCATTCAGAAGGCTTAATAATTTGCCAAAGTTCAACATGTAATATATCTGAAAAGAACTTATGTCTTCAGTATCTTAAGGCCATTGCTCTTAAACAATTAATACACTTTCCTAAAAATTAATGAAAGACCATTAGAAGCATGGACATTCTTTCCTATTATCAGTCATTAAGTAGCCCTTTAATTCTCCTTCTACAGTACTCCTTACCTAAAGTAATTTTTTTAAAAAATCTGGATTGATAGGAAATAGTACCAAAAAAAAAAAAAATGCTTGCAACTTCTAATCAATCACAGAGAAGAAAATAATGTTTTTCTTGCTTCTGCTTGGTTTAGGAAAATGTTTCAGTCACATTACTATCTTTACATACATACATTCATAAATGCCTTTTTCCATGAAGAAATGAATTTTCAATTATCTAACATGAGTTAGGAAGACTTCCCCATATTTATATAGGGACAAATACTTTCAGTGTCTGTACTATAGAGTCTAAAGGATGACCAATGCAAATAAATAAAAAGTGAAAAATGAGGCATTTTTCATTGAACAATTATTCTTTCTGAAAAAAAAATTAAACCTTGTAAATAGTATATGATAGAATAACCTCAAAATACAGAAGATACCTGGAGGGAAGGTAATCTAAATAGTTTCTATGATTTTTAAATCTGAATTGGAAATCTACCAAAAAAACAGCCTTCTGGGGAGATCACAGAGATTTCAGGTGCGCTAATAAACAGACTGAGGAAAAGCCTTCATGTGGTATTTTGAAAGGTGAAGAAAGGAGAACATGGCTGTACCCATATATCTAGTGCTGTAGGTATTTGGATGAGTTAGAAAGGAGAGAGAAGTTTCCCCCCACCCCCCACAAAAACCTGTCAAAGCCTTCCTACTGAGGGTGTAGTCTTTGGCTAGCATCACACCATGAGAACTTGTTAGAAAGTGGAAAAACAGGCCCTATCTCAGACCTTCTGAATGAGAATCTGCATTGTAACATAATGCCCAGGTAATTTCTAAGAATAATGATGGCTGAGAAATACTACTCCAAAATACACTATCCGAGTGTGCTATAAACACTTGCCAAACTCCGCAAAGGCTGCTGCCAGCTCAAAACAATTGCAGTCAAATATGAACTTTGCTGCATCTTGTTATACTTTTCTTTGTCTCCCCATGTCTTTCCGCTCTCTGTTTTCATTGGAGAAAACTGTTCTGATGATATTTGGATGGTATTACAACAATGTTCCCAAGAAAGATCTCTAAGCATTCCAAATGGAATTGGAAACTATAAAGTAAGTATAAAAAATTTTAATTGTAACTAAATTCCAAAGTTATTCCTGAGCCAAACTACTAGGACAAGTATCCCTTTCTTTTCCTCACTCTATAAAATCTCTGCTTCAACTTAAAGAGTTACTCCATCTTCAGGTGTTCCCAATGGACAAAGCTGAATAAAACTTTAGCTTCTTGTTTGAGTCACTTAAATCATTACCTTTAGACATTATTTATTATCTACCTGTTAGAATGTAAGCTCCTTGTAGTTTCTATTGTTAGGATCAATCTTTCTTGTTCACCACCATTCCCAGAACTTAGAACAATGTCTATCCCTTGGTAAGTGCTCAAATACATAAACGAAGCCACTCACTGTAATTGGTTGCTGCCTATCATGTGAGCTGACCACATGTCCCTTTGCTTCTTGACTTCATTCTTTAGAAAAGACTGCTTATTTCATACCTACTGGTTATCTTACTCTTGAATAAAGTTCCAGTAAATAAGACTCTTCATTGTCCTATTTTCACTGGCTTTATTGCCTTAATAACCACCCAATCCAGCCAACAGAAAAAGTACAGTGCTCCTTTTGTGTAGATAATCAGAATAGGGCTAAAATTCACTGATACGTACAAAAGAAATACAAAAACTCACTGGAAGTTTTCCTCAGGGAAAATCATCTTTAGTGTCTTGGTAACTAAGCACCTAGTAGTGAGCAGTGATTAGTAATGAGTGAATAGTGATGAGGGACTAGTGATTCCAAAAGCTCAAAAGTGAGTAGTGATGAGTGAATAGTGATTCCAAAAGCTCTGAAATATACCAGGACCAAGATGGCCATGTGGAAGTCAGGAAAGAACTGCACAAGACAATTTCAAGATTCTAGTTGGATGGAAGACTCTAGCTTGAATTTTTCCATATATATTGTGACCATTTTACTTTGCTGCTTAGTGTTTCATGTAATTAACTCCTTCTCTGTGAAAGAAAGTTAGGACTGTTATGATGACTTTGGGTAATTCCAAGGTCTAGGAAGAAGAGGAAATATAAACACTAAAACTAGGACATAAATTATTATGTCCCTTAGCAGTAGCTATACCTGAATGAGTGGTTCTTGGCATGGCATTCCTATTTAGAGAGTAAGTCTGAAGGAAGGCCTGTTATCTTGTGACACATAAGCCAGATACCATGACTAGAACTAATTTCCTTAGAAAATGGACTAGGCATTAGATAATAGTTTTCTACCTAGAGAGCAATGGGAAAAAAGAGGAATTCCACTTGCCTCCAGATACTAACCCCTGTGTAATGGCAAAGAGATAGAGCAGGGACATACTGGAGCTAAGAAAAAACAGTGAAGAAAACATTACTACATATCAATCCTAGCAAAGAAGATGGAGAGAACTGGAGGTATCTGAAAGGTAACTGGAGTTATAATTAGTCTGTATCGCAGATTGTGACATATATGAACTTACTTTTTGAATCCCTGTTACTCTTGGGTCAGGGGGAAAGTCATGATACATTTTTGCATAGAAAAACATAGAAAAATACGTCATAACTTTCCCAATGACCATCTAATTTATCACCTCAATGAAGAAAGCACAAAAAATTTGTTCCAATCATAGGTATCAACATAATGTTTCCTGGAGACAAATTTATTTTTACCAATTCTCTCCTTTGTTCGATCACTGCACCTTACACAAACTTCTATCTTATTAGTAAGGCTCAATTCTGAGAGTAATTTTGTAAATAATCAAAGTCCACTTATGAATATAAATTTTTCTTCTAGAAATTTGATAATGAGTGACTAATATTTGGGTTAAACTGACATCAAGATATGTTAGATAGTATATTCTAATTTTTTTCTATGTTCATTAATAACTTAGAAACTCTCCTGTTCTAAATTAGGAAAAAACTACATCATGCACAATACTATTTGAACTATACAAATTAAATATTTTCTTTAATTTATCTCTTAAAATTAGATTTATCTACTAATTATTTCTACCCTCCAAGGCAAATTCAGACATAAAGTAGACTGCAATTTTTTCCATAGGCTATTCTTGCTTCACAGGCTATTCAAACTAAGTAAGATGAAGCACAGTTAACTAAATTTTACATAGAACAGTCAAAAGTGTAAGCAGAGTAGCTTTCTGTCTCCTAACTGCCTTCACCTACAAACATGGTAGGGTGCTTCTTTCTTCCAACCACCTTCAGGAACAAGATTTCCCTCTTCCAACACCCAACATAGTAGGGTCTTTCTTTCTCTCAGCCAACTTCAGGAACAAGATTTCCAATAACCACTGGTATCTTTCCTTAGGTGGGTCATCAGAAAGTAACTTATGACCTTGATTCTTCTCAAGTGTAGTCAAAGTATCTTTCTCAGGGCCCTTGAACTTAATTATGTAAGGTGCTCTCAGGTATTTATAGAAGATTTTTCCTCATTCCACAGCAGAGTAAGACTTTATTGATTTCCTGTCAGTGTGAGTATCTTCATCTCCAGACCCCAAACTACATCTATTTCCAGTCCAAAATTCTGTTTGTCTACTCTGAAGTACATTTTCTAAGTATACCAAGTCAAACCTAATCACTCCATCCTCATGGTAACCTCTTTAATTCCAGCCTCATCTGTCTTCAGCTCAAATAGTTCTTTTGGCAACTTCATCCCCATTTATAAAGGCTATTTCCCACCTCCTTTCTTATCTCCTTTAATTCTTAACCTCCCCATTTAGGTTACCGCAGGTACAAAAATGTGTCTTCTCTTAAATTACCAGACACATTAACTCTTATAGAATTAAACTACCATGGCAAACCATTCAAATATATGTAATGTTGAAATAGCTATCATAAAGCACTGGAATTTAAACAAGTTAAAAATTCAAGGCTAGCCTTTTCAAGCAATATCAGGAAAAATGAATATCAGGAAAGGAACTACTATAAATTCAGGAAGTGAGAAATATGCCATTAACCCTTTTTCTATTTTTATGTACTATGGGATTACCTTTATTTTATTCCAGGAAATAATACAGTGTAGGATCAAGTCCAACTTGATTCTGTTGAGATTAGAGATTTGTGGAGGGTGGAATTAGAAAAGGGTGGCAGAATATTGTGATAGCCTGTGAAACCACACAGATCTGGTCTGGAATTTTGGGTCAACTCTCCATGTGTCACTGTGGGCAAGTTACCAAAACTTTCAAGTCTCAGTTTCGATTTATACAAAGTTAGCAATATAATCCTTATAGAGCTATTGAAGATTACAGAGAAAATGTGAAAATTACCTACTGCATGGCTATGAGTGCCAGAACGTTTACTATCTGGGAAATGCTGAAATTTTCCCTTCAGGAACAATTCATTTTGAGAATTTAGAGATAATAACACTATAGGCTTCTTTAATTTTGGCCGGATTTCCATTTCTAATCTTGTTACCCACCAGCCTCTCTTCATGTACACAGAACCAGTCTGTCAAAATGCTATGTTTATGGTGTGCCTTACAGATTTCTTTGTCTTTGCTATTATCTTCCAGTTCTACCTCTCCCTGCTACCTTCATCTTTCCTCATATGTTGTGTCATTGTAAAAGTCATGACGTATTTTTCTGTTTTTCTACACAAAAATCTAATAGATCCAGATCCATTTCTACCTGCTTCATGACCCAAGTTAACTCACCTTCTTCTAAGTATTTATTATTTAATAAAGACGATCCTAGTTGAGTTTTGCTCCAGGTATATCACCAAAGCAAGGCAGCATGACTCAAAAGCATGTCTACCCATGACTGCACTCTTCCCTCTGTTGGGAAGTCTTTCCTGGGTAATGTTGTATGGTGGCATCCACTGAGTACTGAGACCTCTGTGCAACACCTGTGATTTTTCCAGATACTACTTGTCTGGGTATCACATTACCCTATTATTAGCTGCCCAATCCAGTTCCTAAATTTGGACAGCATTTTTGAGGCGAAGAGAGAAACAATGCCTCTATCTCTTTTTATTATCCTGTATTAAATGATAAAATATTTGTACCCAATATATTATAGATGTATGATATCTCAATGTTAACATCTAATACAGTAATTTATTTTTAATGCTATCCATCCTTCTTCCTCCCTAAAATTCTAATACGAGTCAGTGGCAAAAACAGTTACAATGTTGAGAACAAATTCAAGCAGCTCACCTTATCTTTCCTGCTGTTATTAAGGCTTAGTTTCCAGGACTGATTATCTCTCTTAGACTGTATTCTGCCAAGAGGCCCACTGGCCCTTCAAAAGCTGAGAATTCTAGCAGCTTCCCCAAAGAACCTCAGGTTTTCCTAGACATGAATCTACTTAACAGACCTAGCTTGGGCAAAATCTTAGAGCATACTATATTTATATCATGTATGGTTCCTTACTTTGTCATTTTGGAATTTAGTCTTTTGTGTCTACATAGTAAGTTCTTTCAGGGCAATCAAAGGAGTAAACAAGTCCTGAGAAGCAAAGTACAATGTTATGACATCAGAACAGTTGATAAATATTTCCTGAGCAAATGTTAAATGGAGTGATAAACAGAAATTCAGGTATTTGAAGATTTGCATGAACAGCAAGGAATAGGCATTGGCAGATGATGTAAAAGTAATGTGCAGAAAACTTACATTTATTAATTCAGCAAAAACGTTTTAAGGAGCTTGTAAATGTTCAACACCTTATTAGGCACTGAACTACAGTATGAATAAAATACACCAGTGCCCACAAGAAGCTCTCAGTCTAGCAAGAGAACTGAACAAGTTCAGTGGTACAATTTATTGCCTTAAGAAAGAGAATAAATGCAAACTTAAGACAATGGGGGAACACAAACATAGGAAGAAACTCAAGGATGTTAGAAAGTTGTGAATTTATATTCTTAGAAATAAAGCTAGAGAACTACTATAGTTATAGATAATCTGAAGGTCATTTGTATGTGATTTCCTTTATGTGTAATTATTTTCAAGTTTTTTCAATTAAAACAAATTTCCTTTGTTCTTCAGTAAGGATGGTTCAGGGTCAGAGAAAAACGCCTGGAAGATGTTTAGAGATCAGGTGACCTCAATAGCTGGTGATGACTAGGTATCCAGCAGTAAATACACATGGCACTCATGCCCATTTCAGTGATGGTTCTGGAGACTGAACAATTAAAGAGTTGCTCTCCCAGCACAGGTCAAGCTGAGTGAATGCAATGTACCAGGCCAGTGTCCAGTTTTCTGTCGTGATATTTCTATCAGACAACTACAAAATATAAGCTCCTCCCAAAATCAATGAAGCCATTACCTAATTCGTTTCTGACAGTCTGACCTTGAACTGACTCAAATTTGAATATTAAAACCCAGTGATTATTTTCTTATGTAACAATTCTAGCTCTTGTTTCCTTTTTATCATTACTAACACAATGCAGTGTTTATTATAATTATTCAGAATAATCCTTTTTAGAAGTTTCATTCATGTACAAAACCTCTGATAGAAGCTGCAGACTCTGAAAAGTAGGTGCTTTGATTTCTTTTTAACCTAGGAAGAATGACTAAAAAGAGATGGTAAGGTGAATATGGATGCATGTGCAGAATAGGGTGAAATTTGCAAATATTTAAAGCACGCTATAAATGTCACTCTCTGCCAGTAGAAAGATAACTTTATGTTAAAAAAATTAATAAGGTGTGTAATTTGGGAATACTGGCAAGAAGTTACTTCCAGTGTTTTAATGTAATATTCAAATTTGAATTTTCAATATAATTGATTTCTAAGGTAATAAAGAGGATGCATATCCTTTTCTTTTAACCATTAAATGCCTCTATTGACTATTAAAACATTTCCACTGTAATAAATGTCATATGCATATTTATTATCTTACCAATTCATTAATTCACTTATTAGTGAATACATATTAAAGGACTATTGGGTACCGGGATTTTTTTTTTTAATTCATTCATTTGTCAACATCTACCATTTGCAAAACACTATTTCAGGAACAAAGAAATGCTACAGTAGGGAAAAAAAAGTGCCTGACCTTAATATGTTTACTGTCCGATGGGTAAGAAAATAGCAATATAGTCAGCTGCTAATACGGGAAGTGACATCACAAATATACTCTGTTACTAATTATATCAAATTATCCTAAGGCTAATCGGGAAGATATTTACATTCACTTCTAAGGAATCTGGTATTCCATGGTTCTCATTTGTGACAAACTTGCTTCTAGACTAAAACTGTAAATTCCTTCTTAGTGTATTTTAGCTTTATGACTGCGTTTTTGAATGGAAATACTTGCTTGAATCTGTAACTGTTTCCAAACAGGAAACATGATTCCATGTGGTAAAGGCAAACTGAATATGCTATTGATCTTTTTACCACAAACACTTGAGGGAATGTCAATGTCCAGTCAGAGTTCCATTTAAATCATGCTCCTGATTAAATCTCACAATGCACGCCAGATGTAGAGGCTAGACACAGACTCACCTGGGTGGAATTTGATTAGACTTGGCAACTGGAAAGGTTCTTAATACAATTACCGTCTGATTAATTAGAGACCATAGTTTGGAACAGTCAACTTATTTTCAAGATACAAATCTTTCAGTATTAAATGTATCATATTGACTAGGATGAGTTATCGAACACATCTTACAGGGTGAGACAGCTATAACTCATGGGTGACTAATGTGTAGAATTTAGGATAAATGAGATCAAACTGTAATTTGCCATCTCCTTCAGGATGGTTTTCTTGGAAGTTTTCCAAACCATGTATTTCAGAAGGCTCTGGCTTGATTAAGAATTCTATTTGATGAAAGATCAGATGGAGAAAACACTACCTTTCTGCTACAGAAGCATGTTTTCATTCAGCTATAAGGTCACACCAGGAAACAAGCATTATTTTTCAAATAAAAAGGATGGTCAGTTTTCTTAGACACTGAACTATAATAACTGTACTCTTTTAGCTTATATCAGATCAAATTTGATTTCTAAATCTAATTTATGTTAACTGTGTTCTGGGATGTTCAGGAATAAAGTAAAAAACTTTCTATTAGGTAGAGGTTTGAGAAGTCCTAGAAGAAGAGAGTCTCAGTTAAGAAATTATTTTATGGCTCTTCTAGTGCTTTACATTTACTAGTAACCAGCTGTGAAAACACATATACAATGCTTTTACTTTTGTTTTGTCTTTTATTTTTTTAAGGTTAATTAATTTTTTTTAATTTATTTTTGTTTTAGGTTTTTGCCAGAGGGCACTTGCACTCTCTGGAGAGAGAGAGAGAGAGACAGAGAAAAAGTGGCAACACTTTCACTTTTAGCTTTTGTATACCCATACAATATTTATCATTTTCAGTATTTATAATCTGACTCCCACTAACAGGTAGGATGTACTCACTGATACCTTAATTATTACACATAGATTTTTTTTAATATCACTTATACTCCTGTTTTTTTATATGTTATTTCTTGCCTTATAGAAGTAGGTAAACTATGTGGCTGAGAAAAAGAACATTGAAATCCAAGACCTAACTTAAGTTGCACAATGATGGAAACAAACTTGCTCACAGGTATACTTAACAGTGTAAAGGGTTAGTTTCGAATTTTTTTTTAGGACTTTTTAGATTAGAGGTCTCAACAGAGATGGAATATATGTGATGTTGATTACGTTTAATCCAGGTAGGATACACTAGAGGAAATTTCTAGCCTAACTACATTCCAATAACAAAGGGATGAAAAGGGATTTAATTCTTAAAACTTTTCTATCAAAATTAGTTCCAATCTATTTAAAATTGTTCATACAAAAATACTATTATTTTATGAAATCATATTTTTTGAGTCACATTTGAATACCATCTGTAGTATTTCCAGTGCTAGAGACAAAATTTTGTTTTCAATCCTGATCATTTACATCACGTTTGTCAGCCCACAACAGTTTTTACTAGGTTTTCTAGAACTTACTGTTCTTTTCTCCCAGCCCATAATGGCATTTCAGTTAAGTAAAGACAAAATGGAGAGGGGGGTTGGTTTTCACTCATCAAAAATAACAAAAAATTATGTGACTTAGTTTTGATATAATTTATAAGAAAAGGCATATGTTCATTTATACTTGCCAGCTCTGTGAGATACAAATGTTCTGAGATAACAAAGATGAATAAGAACTAGTACCTGACTTAAAGAGAAGTTCCTTTTCATTTAGGAAAACAGATGTGATAGAAATATATTCAAAGAGCCAAGCAGGGCAGATAATAGCCAGGTATACACAGCAGAGGAGGACAATCATTGTGCAGTTACATGAAACAGAAGGT
The DNA here is from genome assembly GCA_026018925.1 of Tupaia tana. NCBI lineage: Eukaryota > Metazoa > Chordata > Mammalia > Scandentia > Tupaiidae > Tupaia > Tupaia tana. Next base: position 60,898,701 of record JAKSZU010000013.1, read on the forward strand.
AAAGTCTATACATAGGAGGTGTGAGGCTTGCGAGATTAAAAAATGTATGATCATGAATTTCCTATTATACATTAAGATAAATGCTTTATTACTAAGAATTTGGAAATGGAATATTGACCTAATTTTAATGTAGGTTTTGATTGGGTAGAAAGTTTCTCTGACACCAGATGTATTTTTTTAAAAAAAAAACTAATGCAGAAAAACATTTTTTAAAAAGAAAGATACTATCCTAGAAATAGAGGTGAGTAAATTAGGCCCAAATTATGGGTGTGACATTGGAGGTTAAGAGAAGTAAATGAATTGAAGAAAGCACCTAAAAACAAAAAGAATGAGTGATACTTTGAGATGGTAGGAGAGATTAAAAAAGAAAAAGTTCCCAGGTGGAGAAACTTTGGATGATGGTGGGGATGTTTGCGAGGGTAGATTACATTTCACTTTTATCCAAGTTAACTTGGAGGTATTTATGAGACATCATTAGACATCTCAACAGTGAAGGTCAGCACATTTTCAGTCTCAAATAAATGATGCCATGTAAGAATGCGACCATTATTAGATAGCTTAATACACTTAGGCTCCTCTAGTATAAGTGTCTGAACTGCAGCTTGGCAGCAGCAACAGCAGCAAGGATAGGCTTGTTTGAGGACTTCCTCAGATTAGCCTACCTGAAGACATGATTTCTCATAGGAGGGACTGTGAGTGAGTCACCCTTCATGAGTTGTTATGACATCTGTGGTATAAGACTGAAGAGTCCTGATCTTTAGCCCACCTAATGGGGTCAGGAAGACTGAAATGAACTATATGCCTAAATTAGTTTTCCAGAAGATCCCATGTCATGTTTACACACATTATGGCTAAATACATGCAACCTTGAAATCCGTATTTTCTTACTAAACTCTTATCACCACTCCTCCACGTGTGGCTGTTAGAACTTCTTGTCTGGTTGCTTCTTCATTTCTTACTGGTTCTGCTACCTTCATTCCAATCCTCATCTCAATCTATCAAGTCTTTTATCCTGACTAATATATATATTTATTGAATAAATGATAAAAATGAATCATTCATCAAAACTGGATTTATCTAGTTTAGGTTTCCTTAAATGCATTGTTTCATGTTTGTTTCTTTTCTTTTTTTTTTTAATGTCAATGTCAGATCCTATTTTAGCAAGTAGTAACTGACTATTTTTTTAAGAATTATTTTTATTTAACTTTATTTATTATTATCATTATTGTTTTCCAGTTTGATCAGAGAGAGACAGAGAGAGGAAGTGAGAAAGCAAGCCACCAGGTCTGAGACTTGAACCGTGGTCGGCCATGTGGGAGTCCAGCGCCTTTAACCACCACGCCACTTGCCAGCCCCATGTTTGTTTCTTTATAATTAAACATTTCAGTTATTCTACAGAGTGAATTCAGAATTCAGATTCAGAATCTTTACCCTGACTTTTAAAGACTTTCCATCATCTTACTCCCAATTGTCTTCTCAAATATCTCTGTATTTGCTTTCGCAAATGTTGCTGTACAATCAAATGGATCTATTTACTCTCTCCTCAACATGTCATAGTTTTTTCTCCTGAACATTAACCTTCATCAGATTCTTTGGCCAAAATGCCCCATTGTATTTTCTCTACTCTTCCTGAACTTGTATCCTTTTTAAAGACACAGTTGTAGATTTACATCCTTCACGAAGTTTCCAGGAGGCTTCTAGGCTGCAATATTCTCTTCTTTCTCTGAATCTCTGTCATTCTTACCATGTACCAGAGTTCTCACCATGCATCGTGCTGACTTTTCTTTTCTTCAGTTTGCCAGAGGGTAAGTGAACCCACAGAGACAAAGTGTGTAGTCATGCTGCAATCACGTCTCCCCCATTTCTCCATCCCGTCAGGATTTGAGGCACACGCGCATGTTTTCAAGCCTCCATGGCCAGGATCAAAACCACATGGTTAGCCACGTGGGACCTGGCTCCCTGACCACTAGACCAGGAAGCAAGCCCAACCTTGGGCTTTTTATAATGTTATATGTCTGCTCTAATTGTCACTGACATCACAAAGTCCTTGAGGGTAAAGTTATTATTTAGATTAGAACTTTCTTTATTCTATCTGGAAGTGAAAACAGAAATTAAGACTATTTTCAGTTGTTCAGTGGACATGCAAAAAGACTCAGTAAAAACCTTCTGATGGTGCTAGTGATGCAGCCTGACACTAACCGGCTTTTGCTTAATAATTAGGCTACATTTTGAATGTGCAAAATGTAGCCTGCATGTAGAATTCTACTATCAAGAGTATAAAAATGAGGTTGTCCTGTAAAGGTATTTCTCTAATAAAAGGAACTCCCATCTATTCAAGTGGTCTTAAAATTGCATTGTCTCTCTGATCAGCAGCAGGAAAAGGAGGAAGCAGTGTACAAAATTTGCTTGAATGAGAAAAACAATTACAACTTTATTGATAGTATAAGCATATCTAAAGAAGGGATATGCTAGTAGAGATGATACCCTATAGTTTAAGCATAGGGAAGCCCAAAAAAGAAAACATTAGCATCTTCCTAGGTTGGGGGGGAAGAATGGAAAGAAAAGATGGGCTTGGGGTAGAGGAAAGAAAACCAAGCAGAAGGAGGAGGAGGAGAGGAAAGAGGATTAAAAGAATGCAGAGAGAGAAGATGAAAGATGGGAGGAGAGAAAGAACAAAGAGAATGAGAATGTGTCTTGCCAAGGGTTTCATTCTGAACACCAGAGCTATAATCTGTTGGAAAAAAAATGGTTCTCCTTCCTTCTGATTACCAACAATCCTCTTATTCAGGAAAGGAGCGAACTCAAGTGGCAGGCGATTACAAATTCTTTATTTTTGAATCCTTTCTCAGGAATGGTCCTTAACTTAACATACCAGAAAATGTATTTGTCTACAAAGCCCTTTGTACATGGAACAAATGTACCTCCAGACCTATTTCCCATAGAATATATGTTGGAAAACAGTTCATTAAAGTACTCTGGCCGCTTTGAGAAACAGGAAAGAAAGTACTATAAAGATGAAAAATAAAGTACTATTCAAATCATTTTTAACCTGTCTCTTTATGCAAATATTCAAAACATTATAGATGAATAAATTAGCAAATAAAATTGACATTTAAATGTGTATATATATATATATATATATATATACACATACACAATTTCTGCCAAGAATTGTATGTGAAGTTTGTACATAAAGTTGTATGATCTTTGATGAAAGAAAAAAAAGATTGTTCTTGAGATTATCATAAGCAAGCATTTATTCTGATCAGAGCCCAAAATAACATGAGCAGTAATGGGCCCTTCGTAAAAAGAAACACTATGGGGGACCAGCAGTTAGCGTAATGGCTATGTCACTGGACTCCCATGTAGTCGACCGTGGTTCAAGTCCCGGACCCAGCGGCTTAAACTCACGCTGGGTGCATGTGCATGCATGCCCAAGATCCTGAGAGGAGAATGGAGAAGAAGGAATTGCGGCATGGCCATCCCCCCTGGGGGGTGATTTCTCTCTGTCTCTCTCTGTCTTTCTGGTGAGTGCACACTCCCTATAGCGAAAACCTCTCCAAAAAAAAAAAAAAAAAAAAGAAAAAGAAACATTATGGGTTCTTCCTCTTAAGCTACTTCAAATTCATGGAAAGGCAAAACATGTAACAAAAGGCAAATCACATAGTATCATAAAAATTTATCATGTAATACAGCAAATTGCAAACATGTATATTATGTAATTTATACAATAAAAAATAAAAAATGGGAGATCATGGAAAACTCATGAGTTTTATAGAAAGGTCTTTCAAAGGGAGGGGGTGCTGACTCGTGTTAACCTGGATAAATTGCTCATCTTTCCATGTCTCAGTTTCTTCTCTTCAATATCTATTTGTCTATGTTTGCATGTTAGATAATACAATCATAAGTGACCTGTATTTAACCTTATATACAACTTAGTGTGTTCAATCATCATCATTTTATTACTATTGTCATAATAGATTCTCAAGAGACATATGTTCTGGTATTATTTATTTTTCCTTAGCTATTTCTGCAGTATCTTAATTTCATGCTAAATCTTATCCTCAGAATCAATAAATCTTTTTCTAATAAAATGTTCCATGTGCCCACTCAGGGATTTTCTAGCACTTAATCTAAAAATGTCTTGCACACTTTTTATTAAACTGTTAGCCCCTGGCATGACTTTGCTTAGCTTTCCATGTAACTTCATAGTCTACCACTTCAGGGCTACTTTCTCAACCATAAGATGTCCCCGAATCCCTTTTCTGTTTACCTCTGGCCTCCTCTGCCCTTCACTGAGGACAGCAGCAAGCTGCAGAGGGAAGGTGGGGTGCTTCCTGTCCTGGTGTGTTCAGATACCCACTGCTCTGATTATTTCACTTTCTCTTCCCACTGTGGCTAGCTAGTCTACACTCCTCTTACATGTCAGCTGATGATCTAGATAGAACTACTCAAAATTCAGACTCTACCAAACACTGGCCAGAAACTCTTGGCATGGTCTCTGATTTATCCCCATTCTTTTCCTAATCCTGTTTTAGATGTCATGCTGTGAAACTAATCATGATGCTTAATTTTTAAGTATTATTTGAGCATGTTAAATACAGTTTTAATTCTAACTTTTCATTTGAAAATTAATAACAGTCTTCCTTATAAAATACATGTAATAACAAGAAGGTTAAAGGCATAATTATAGATATTGCTTGATTAATGTCAGAGACTCTCAAAGACAGTCTCCATGAATGTATAGTACAGTACTATTTGTAAATTAGAGAATTACATGAACAGGTCAGAATAATTTGTTTGCTGCTGTAAGATATATGTTAATATTTCATTTACTGGCTTTCAATATATTTATTGGTCCTAAATATGATAATTTGTTAAGAAAAAAATTCTAGAAATCTTTAGTAAATAAATAAAACTCTATTTACCATAATAATATGGCATCTACCAATAGGATTATAATATGAACAATAATAGATTGTTAAACAGAGCATTATCTCAAAGTCACAACCCTAATTGTAACTCAGAAAACTGCCATTATCCTAAGAAGAAAACTGCTGATAGAAATAACTTAGAATACTATTTCCTAAAAGAGTCCAAAGAAGAAAAATGCTTGCTAAAGTGAATAATAACTACTATCACAATAACTCACACTTATTGAGCACGTCTCAAGTGTCAAGTATTCTGCTAAGCAGTTTACTTGGGTTGTTTAATTTGCTTCTAAAAACCCAAAGTAAAACATTCTGACATAGGCTTAAACAATTAAACTTCTAGGTAGACCTGCTATATACATGCCCTTATATAATCTACATTACTATCATCATCATAATCATTACAGTATCTTATTTAATAATGTATCAAACACTCTGCTGAGTATTTTATGTCTAGGACTTCATTTTTTTAAGAGTTTTTGCTATAGGGCACGTGCACTCACTAGAGACAGAAACAGAGAGACACACCACAATCCCTTCTCCTCCATTCTCCTCTCAGGATTTTGGGCATGCACACATATGCTCCCAGTGTGTTTTAAGCCACCAGGTCTGGGACGGGAACCACAGTCGACTACATGGGAGTACAGCAATGTAACCATTACACCATCTGCTGGTCCCTAGGACGTCATTTAATCCCAACAATTGCATCATGGAGCCACTACTAACATCTCCATATTACTGATGGAGAATCACAGCTCTGAGAGGATAACCTGCCCAAGATCATATAATTTGTAACCATTAGAGCTTGGACTTAAAGCCAATACCTATAAACATAATAGTATATTTAACTTGCTATACACTTGATCCTTAAAAGAGAAAAGGTAGCATGCTAGTACAGTAAATTCCATCTGGAGAAGTACACACACACACACACACACACACACACACACACACACAGTTTGAAAAGAGCGGAGCACACCTAACTTCTTTTTTCCAAGCATATGGACCTATAAAAAGTAAAAATTTGAAGTGTGAAAGTTTGTGGAAGAGAACTGTACTTTATTTTGAAAGCCAACAGAGCATATGGTAAATAATTGTTCTTCTTTTTTAATTTTATTTCTCCCATGAGCAAGTGAAAGAGAACTCAGAAAACTCAGGATCTTCACCCTGTGATCTTCCCTAGACTCAGTTAGCCCTGGATTAGGTAAACACACACACACACATGCCCTCCCTGGTCAGAGATATCTCTGGATGCAAAACATGGAAGCTTCCAAGTGGCTTGGCCTTGCACTGCATTATCATGAGCATTGTGTTAGTACTGCACCCCCATCCAGCTCCTCTTTTAACTCTTGTTTCATTATTTTAGATAAAATACTCCTGTTCCTTATACTATTATCTTTCACTATTTGATTTTAAAATATCTTTTACTAAATAATGGTAGTACTGATTACCAAGAAAGGATCAAACAGCCTTGACCAAATAATGGACAGGATGAACCAAATATCAACCAATCCCACCAAGTGAGAACTACGATTACTGCTATTTAAAATATAGAGATTGTTGGGACCAGCAGATCGTGTAATGGTTGTATCACTGGACTCCCACATAGTCAACTGTGGTTTGAGTCCTGGACCTGGTGGCTTAAAACTCATGTTGGGTGTGTGTGTGTATGTGTGCCCAAGATCCCAAGAGGAGAGTGGAGGAGAAAGGATTGTGGTGTGTCCATTCCCCTGGGGAGTGATTTCTCACTTTCTGTCTCTTGGTCTCTCTCTGTCTCTCCAGTGAGCACATGCACCCTATAGCAAAAATCTCTCTATAAAAAATAAAATAAAATAAAGAAGTTGTGAGGCCAGCAAATGGCATAGTGGTTACATTGTTGGACTCCTACATGACTGACTGCAGTTCAAGTCCCAGACCTGGTGGCTTGAAACTCATGCCAAGCATGTATGCATATGTGCCCAAGATCCTGGGAGGAGAATGGAGGAGAAGGGATTGTGGTGTGGCCATCTCCCCTGGGAGGTGATTTTTCACTTTCCTTCTTGCTGTCTCTCTCTCTCTCTCTTTGGTGCCCTAAGGTAAAAATCCTCTAGTATGTGAGTATGTGTGTGTGTGTATGTACACACATATGTACACATACACATATGCATATATATATATATATGTTGCAATTTTGATCTTAAGCACAGGTTTTGCTATTCATTCAGTCAATCATAGGTCATATTTATGGAGTGGGTATGGAGTTCTGGAGTTAGGTTTTAAAAAATAAAAATAAAGACCATGGCTGTGGGGCCAGCAGGTGCCATGGTCATTAGGGGTGCTGGATTCCCATATGGCCAACCAGGATTCGTGTCCTTGACCTGGTGGCTTGCTGTCTCACTTTCCACTCTCTAGCTCTATCCCTCTCTGGTCAAATAAAATAAATAAATAAAGCTAAATAAAATATATATTTTTTTTAAAAAATGACCTCAGCTGGCTTCAAAATTAATACATTTTAGTGAATAATATCTACATTTCCCTAAGTCTGTAAATTTAAAAACAAGTTCTTGGATTTTTCCCAGACTATAAAATACCTTCTCTGAAGATAGATGATTCAATTATAAGAAATATACTGTCTCTGGTGTACTACTGGGAAGCCTTACAACAATGGTAATTTCAATAAAATAACTGCAGTGAAAGTGATGCTGTGAGTTAGGAGTTTCTTCCACTGGAGGTGTTAATGTGCCTTGACTCATTAGAGAATTGTATCAAAGTAGGTTGGGTTAAAGTTCACACTTCTGTGTTTTGTGTCTTTAGGCGCCCTTCCCCAGTTATTTTCCATAGCCTTAAAATTGTTCTCTATTATTTTGACCACATTGCATTATGATGGAAAGGACATGATACTTTCAGCAGAATTACTTAATTAGGTTTAAGTAAGCAGTACGTGCCAAGTAGGGTAGGTTTGCTTTCTAGTCATAAAAATGTGCCTGCAATGCATGCTGCGTCCCGAGGAGTGAAACATTGTGACTGATGCGATGATAAAACGATGAAGGGAAGGATAAAGCCTGAGAGATAAAAGTCTCAAAAGGGAAATAAAGTAGGGTAGCAGCTGCCCCCATCTTAATTGAAGCATAAATTTTAGGAACAGGATCTGAGGTTTAATTTCAAACACATACTGAGAAAGAGAAAGTGTGTGTGTGTGTGTGTGTGTGTGTGTGAGAGAGAGAGAGAGAGAGAGAGAGAGAGAGAGAGAGAGAGAGAGAGATGGGTATAATGAAAAACTTATAAATTCTTTTCAGCCCTCTATGAAGAATTTTTAAACTGTTTCTAAAAAAAGAGACACAAGGTTGCAAATGGAGAAATGTGTTGATTATCACTGAAAGACATTGATTTAGTTAGGATTTGAGAGAAGAATAGAATCAGTGACGGAATGAACCGTTCTAGACACTGGTAATGCAGTGGGCTAGACACCACGTAGTTCGGCATTCATGGACTGAATACTCTTAATCTTTCTCTCTGCATATACTTTTCCTGCCCCACCCACCCGCTGCCAGAATCATTTAAAAATATAGATTAGATTACATCACTTTCATATTTACAGCCATCAAAGCCATGCACATGAAACACTGAAGTCCAGTCACTAATGGCTACATCTTGTATTTTTCTCTATATCCTAGTGTTACTCTTCTGATTCTTTAAACATAACATTTCTTTTTACACCATGCTGACTGCCAGACTGTGCCCTGAACCTTGAATGCTTTCATACTTGTTGCCCATGAATTAAAGTTCTCCCCACTTTAGAGCTCTAATATGCCTATCAGTTCCATCAGTCCTTTAAACTCATTTCTGGAGAATTTTGCTTGAAACATATCATTAAGGTTTTGGGTTCTCTTTTTCCCAGAATGAGTAGTTCACATATCTGCGTGTGTGTGTGTGTGTGTGTGTGTGTGTGTGTGTGTGTGTGTTTTATTCTAGGTATGAATTACTTCAGGACAAGGCAGAGGAGGGCTATTAATTTGTTTCTGGCCACGTCCTGTTTTACATGTGGTATGCATCCAAAAATGTTTGTGAAGCAAATAAATATGCAGTCAGGAAGTATTTAAGATTCACATGAGACTTTTCATGATGGAATCAGCTCCCTCACGAAATCCTCAAGATTTTATTTCAGAAGACCTCAGAATGCAGAGTTGCATAGGTGAGAATGCTCATTGCTCATTGCAGAGAGCAGGGGGGTATATTGCATACACAGGTGCTACTTAAATGTTTTTCATGAACCACCCTGAAGACTGCATATCCCATTACACAGGGCATACTATTATCAGAAATGCTTTGAAAATCTCACCTTTTATATCCTGTCTTTGTAGCTTAATATCATTTCTATGTATGAGCATAAAGTAATATAATCCTGAGCTAGGCAAGACTCTACTTTAAAAATGCTTTAAGAAAGAAAAATTGCTTCTAAGCTTAGGAACAATGCAAATTTTTTATGGCTTTGTTATAAACTTTGGAGAAACAAAATTGGGAGGCCTTGACACACTCTTTACTTTATGGAGAAGCTAGCATACATCATCATCATCATCAAAAAAAAAATACAACTGCCATTTATATGACAGAGAACAAAACTGAATTTAAAACTGATATAAAATGTAAACCTGTAATGTATAAATTTTCTAGTCATTTGAAAATAGTTAACCTTCACCTGTAAAAACATGTAAGTTCACTGTCAAATCTTTTATGTTCCCGAGGACATTTTTAAATCATAATTTTATACACAAACACAACAGTGGAATGTCCTAGCTCCATCTTAATTAACAGGATTCACTTCAAAGAATTATATGAGGAGATATTATATTTCTTTATGCTATTTGTGTGTTGTACGTGTTCCCCAAATTGATGAGTTATAGACTTAGAAAAATAAAATATTCTGAGGAATGAAAATATATATCTCAGAAATAGAGAGCAGCTCTTTCTTTGTGACAAGATAAATTATTAGTATGTATTATCACTATCATTATGATGGTTTATCTTCAAAATAGATTTAATTTCCCTCCCCCCTTTTGCATTCTTCTTTCCAACTCTGACATTCTGATATGCAACCAAATTTTGTTGAAAATATTAAAATAAATATAATCAGAATGAACTTGATTTGGGGCTCAGAGTTTAAGACTGTAAAGCTTAAGACAATGGAAGTTTTTCATGAAGGGTTCTTGCCATAGTTATAATATGTGTCAGGTACTAATGCACTGAAGCATGGGACTTAATTGAACTTTTTTCCACCAATGCATCTGGATATAGATGTCCCTTTTATTGAAAGACTTGCAGAACTCTTGTAAATATGGGTAACCCGGTTTGCCACTACACAGCAAAAAAATGATCCATCTGTTCAGTTCATAGAATAAGGGTTTCTTCCATGAATTTGGAAATCTACATTATTTCTACACAGTTTTTTAAGGTTTCATTTTTTTGTTTATTTGATCTTGGCCTAAGGCACGTGTGCTTGCTGAAGAGGGAGAGAGAGAGAGAAAGAGAAAGAGGGAGAGAGAGAGAAATCACTACCTGGGGAATTTTGCCATGACATAATCGCCTTTCCTCCATTCTTCTATTGAGATTTTGTGCATGCTCATACACACACGGCATATTTTCTAAGCCACCAGTCTAGGACTTGAACGTGTGGGAGCCGGTCACCTTAATCACCATGCCTCTTGAGTGGCCCTCTATTAATTTTAAATCTCTGATTTTGGTGGTTTTATACTCCTATTATGTCATCTTACAGATAATTAAATTGCGATGAATTGGAAAAGGATGTTTATAAAATAGAGAATTGAGTTTAAACACATTATAAGCCTTCATTTATATCGAAACAATTATGTTAGATTATAATTTATTGGCATCATTCCATTTACTTCATTTTCAGAAAATAAAAAAGAAATTTGTGAAAAGCACAAAGAGCTCAAGCATTAATGGTGTAAAATAATTTCCCTCCATTTTTTTCTAAATTAATATATTTTATAAGGTCATTGGGAAAGTTATGACATATTTTTCAATGCAAAATATGTCATGACTTTCCTAATGATCCAATATTTACATTTTCTGTTTCCATCCTTGCACTTAGGAAAATCTAGTTCGGCAAAGAATAATACTCAAAGAAACTATAAAAATTTTGACTGTCTAAAGTTAGAGGAAAAGAACAACTTTTGATTTCCCCAGATAACAAATAAAATGTGTTATAAAGGAGAAATAGTTAAAGAGAAAGATAAGAAGGACTGACCAAAATATGAATAATAGTTGAGAAGAAATTCTGGATTGAAATTTAAAAAGTATATAAAAAAAACTTGAATAAAAGAATAATATTTTAAATTCTCAGTCACAATAATAATAGAGTATTTCATTGTATCACCATTTTATATAAAACATGAAGAGAATTTAGAATGATACTTTCAAAGAGATAAAGGCAGAAAAAATGGTATAATGTTCTGAATTGGAATAACCTTGAAACATATTTATAAGATCATAGGCTGTGAACCAATATTCACATCTCTGTATCATGTAAAATATAACACTTAAAGGCAACACTTTCACTGCTGCACCTTCAAAAGTACAACTGTTTATGCCATTAGAGTTCAGAGTAGTTACTTAAAGAGGAAATCTTGATAGCTTGCAAGTTTTGGTTCTTGCTTAAAACTAGCATCTACAATATTATTGTGCCTGCTTTATATGTATCTTAAAATAGCTCTCTCTCCTCTTGAGAGAAAAGGAATTCAATTATTACTTTATACATTCTCCTGAATCCAAAGAAGCCCCATTCTTCAACAACCTGTTCAGTGGACTTGGAAACAACTAGAAAAGCTATACATTATTCAATACATCTTGGCAGCATACTAAAGCCCTTAGAGCAAGTGATAAATGATCAGATGTCTCCCTCAAACCTTACCTGGTTTACTCTTTTTAAAAATCCAACCCTTGCCGTCTATCACACAAAGCTCTTGGCCACTGGGTGAAATCCAAACTGGGTAGTTGATCATGATAATTCCAACATGTCATGGATAGCAGCATCTCTTAGAGTCCCACAAGCCAACTGCTTGAAATGAACCTGCAACAAACAAGATATTGCTTCATTTTAATTGAAAAATAGTGAACCATGTCTTAGGTCCAGGAGGCATCACTACTTAATCAATAAAGGAATCATAAAGGAGTGTGTAAAGGGCTACAAATGCCTCTCAAGAAGCTGATAAACATTAAAACGGAAACATTGACATTTAAGTGCTACAGAAGGTATTTTTGCAGAGTGCATGCTCCTCTTTGTTATTATTGATCTACTTAAGTTGTCTGAATTAATAAACATTATTGATATGAGCACTCACACATGTTATATTATGTACTTCTTTTCCGCATTCACATAGGTGACCACTTAAAGTACTCGGAGTATTTCTCTAACTCCACCCATAATATTTTCAGAGTAACTGGGAAATGAAATACAATTCAATGAAACCCATCAGCAGCTACAATAAAATCTATTCAATACATGATAGCATGGATCCAGGACGGTCTCCTTTGTGAGTTCTGCAATGTTAATATTCCTGGTATAAAAACTGGGTCATTGCTTTAGGACAATGTGTAAAGAACACCTTTGACAGCCACATGTCAAGTTTCACATTCAGCAGTCATCATTATTCATACTAAGTTGCAAATCACAAGACAGAAACCATCACAAGCATGCGATAGCTAGAGTTTGTACACAAAGGTATGACTAGAGCTCAATAAATGAATTAGACAATTAATTCTGGGGCAATCTACCACATATTTTATGGTCTGATTGTATGTGTTCCTATGAGTAAACTTCGTAAGCATGTTTGACTTCCATTCATAGAGAAAAACCTTATGTACAATCAACATGTCAATGAACTCTATTCAAAACAAATTTGGAGAGACTAGTGAACAAAATTGCTAACGGGTCTTCCCAGGGAACCCTTTAACAACTATTAGATTTTAAAGCTAAAATCATATTTAGTAACATACATAAAAAACTAATGTATCATTATTTTCTTAATAGTGCACAGAAAGGGCTGAGAGGTTGTTCTAACTCTGTAGGGGAACTCATGTGAGTGATTATTTGCAGATTCATGGACACAGGTGCAGAAACTGATTTTTAACAAGCCACAAAATGATATATCCTCATGCAGCTGTGATTAGAGCTTCAAGTATTCAAGTATTCCCAGAAGTCTATGTAGAGACTTTGTTAAAAGGAACAGTAGAGAGCCTAGTATGCTGTTTCAGAAGAATGGTAAGGTGATGAGGGGGTAAAGTTGAATTGCACATGGAAGACTAAAATGCAACAGTTCAAAATAAATTCTTTAAGAAAAAGATGTATATTTGGACCCTAAATGATTATACTGCAATTTAAAAAATAAATCACATTGATGTTATTACTGATAAATGTAAATATCCACACTTTTAGGCATATGCACAGCTAAAGTTTTCTAATTTGTTGATCTAAGATCTAGTATTTATTAATCTAAAACCTAAGCCAACTTACAGAGGCAAATTGTTTTTATTCATGCCAAAACTTTTCCACTTCTTATCTTTTTCTTTTTTTTGGAGTAAACTCAGAAAACAAGTCAATTATCTTATAAGAGAAATCTGTTTTTATGAGTGGGATTGCTCTTTTGATCTCTTAGCAGTCACGTAGGATATTGGAAGAAGCCGTGAACTGGTAAACCAGATAAAAGAAAGTATTCATAAACATTATTTCCAATTTATTCCCAACTGGCTGTGAAATGAGGAATTTTTGAAAGCAACTTTCTTTGGAAGCACCCTTTGGCAACCATACTGTTACTTTACAATTTAGTTCTGCCGTTTATAAAAATGTTATAATAAGGCAGCATAACTCTTTACTTTTTAGATAGCTTCATTTCACTATACAGAAATAATAATACTACTGATCCCTCCTCAGAATAGGGAGAATTTGTGTATTTTGTTTTCTGAGTAGTGATGGTTTTCTACTGATCATGAGGACTGTTTTATTCATTAACCTACCTGTTCATGCCATGAACTTTAGTTGAGCATCGCTATCATGCCAGGCATGGGATTAGGTGTTATAGATATAAAATGAAAAGAAATATTCTCTCATGGAAAGATTGCCATCTATTCTATTCTGTTAATACTTAGTAATAACTGAGAAGGCAGCAACCTTAGAGCTAATCAAAATAGCTAGCCTGTCTTATAACTAATCTGCCCTGCGACCAGAGCAGGACATGTTATAAAGTTTGTCGGTGCTAGCACTGTAGGGCCCAGGGCAAGGACAAAGCTATAGAATAAAATGATGGATTCACACAAAGGACAAATGTGAGGATTGTACTGGATGTGATGGTTTTGTGTCACTCAGATTTTCTTCCGTAAGCTCAGTTAGCGGACTGAGGTAAAATGGATCAGAAAAATACAACTAATTAGAATTTGGTGGTTCACTAATATTTCTAGCTCTAGAGTGGCTGTGTATAAGGAATCGCAATACAACTGTGTCACACGCACCCCAACTATCATCTCATGGCAGTTGCTTTGCACAGTTTCTGTTTTATTATTCCATTTGTTTTCTCAGAGAGGATATATAAAATTAAATGCATATATTCTCAAAGAGAAGTTCAGGAGGAGGTCATAAGTACCAATCCTATGACATTGGTCTAAAACTATTGTTAACACAAACGTTCATTATGAAAAAAATGCTTAAAATACTTTTTCCATTTCTTTTTCCAGTTATATCACTGAATAAGAATACAAAGAGAACAAAGAGAAGGGTAATAATTTATACAAAATACTCTTAGAAATTAAAGTTTTTTTTTTTTACTAAAATCAATAGGGTTTTCAAATAATTTAATTTTCAGCTATTCTCTCAGCTTTTGAAATTTGCTTACTACTGATATGAGGAATCTGAAAACAGGCTATTTTTAAAAATACTATTCTTATTTTTAAGAAGCCTTTATGCTTTTAAACACAAATCACAAACAAATGCATTTTAGTGTATACAAATTATACCCCAATCATTTTTATTTAAAATTTTAAATGAATTTCTAACTATGTTTAAAGAAGTTTCAGATAGAGGCCTGATATACAGAAGCTATTGATAAAATATTATTATACATGAATTTAAACTAAACAAGGCCAAAATAGAACCTAGGAAATAAAGAATAAATCTGAATAAATACAAATTCTGTTTTTGTTTTTTTTTTCCCCTGGTCTGACCCTATTCAATCGTGCTACTCTGTGACTAAGTTTTGGTATTCTCTCCCTTTTCTTATGCACACCACTCCTAAGAAAGCTTTCCAAAGGATCCCCTCAGCACTTATGTACTTGTTTTATTGGCTCATGATTATACTTGTGTTTTTCTTGCAATGTTAACTCAGGAATGTGTATCATCTACTCTATAGAGGCAAATGGCATAGCCCTCTGGGTAGCCCAAGAACTAGAAGTGAGCTCAGGATTCTGGGAGTGTATTGCATTTTGTTAAATGTCTATTTGATATATTTTCTGAGCTTTTCATTTAAGTCACTCATTTTCCCACACAAATATCAAAAATAAAATCCTCGGGAATGGAGGAATAGATAGATTGTCAATGATCAAAGGTATGAGACCTCATAAATTTCAAATAAGTCTCTTATCAGTGAATTTTGGAAAAGGAAGGATACCTCAAATTTTTAGTCACAAAATTATTCCTTCTAATTTTTTTCCTTCATTTAGTCATATGAAAAGGTCACAGATTCTTCCTCAGCAGAAAGAGGTCATCAACAACCACTCATAATACTGTCAGTTGCTATCTGTTTTCTATGTACTTTCTCATTTAATTTTCTAAAAAACTGTGTGAAGTAACTTTTATAATGAAAGTAAAAATCAGAGAGTTTAAATTACTTGTCAAAGACAAAAAGCCTTTGAAAAATGCAGAGGAAGGAGCCAGTAGGTTGCTAGGTGGTTAAGATGCTGAACTCCACAGGGCCTACTGCGGTTCTTATCCAAGATTCAATGGCTTGAAAATCATTCTGGCGGCATGTGTGTGTATGCCCAAAATTCCAAGAGGAGAATGGAGTAGTAGGGACTATGGTATGGCCATACTCCACAGGGGGTGATTTCTCACTTTTCCTCTCACTGTCTCTCTCTGTGTGGTTCTCTCAGGCACATGCCCAATGACAAAAACCTAAAAAAAAAAAAAAAAAGAAAGAGAGAGAGAGAGAAATGCAGGAGAGATTCCAATGCAGTTAATTGATAGTGCTTTATTCTCAATTAATTCTAAGTTCTTATTGATTGAATTTGAGAGATTTGGTCAATCTATAGATGAAAAGCTTAGTTTCAGGGAAGTGAAGTAACATATCAGAGGTCATTCAGATCACAGTGAGGCATGGATGATGCCTAAACCCATGATGTCTCTGTCTCCCCAACATTCTGTCCTCTTCTCCAGGTTACTCAGCACAGGGCCAGACATATTTTTTAGATTTCCGATTTCTTTGTGAAGATCCATGTTTTTCATGGTTTTAGAAAGATGATACTAAAGCCAGCAAACAAAATATAAAGGATTTCTGAGTACACAATTTCAAATGTGCTTCATTTTCTAAAAGCAACAGATGATCTCTCTTTCTCTCAAGCCATTTCTCCCATGAGGTGGAAAAATATAGACACAAGGAGACTGTGTTGATAGATTGTGACAAATCCTATGATTTGTTTAAAATACAAATAGCATACTACTGCTGTGCTAATGCCCATTTTGCATGTGAAACTACATTATTAGAAATAACAAGCTTAAAAGAATCCTCCAAAATATTCATTTGATATTATTTTCATTTCAGAACCCAGCAGGAAGCCTCTTGACTGATATAAAACAAGACCCAGAGTAATTTAATCAATACCTAGATTCTAGTAGCTGATACTCAAACACAAACAATTCATCATGTTCCTCTTTCTTCACATCTAGTTCTGAATTTGATTCTGATCCAGAAACTTTGTTAATTAAAATAGGTCATATTCCTATCTGTGTTTTCTTAAAAGAGGCATTGATTCAATGTATTCCCAATTTTTCCACAACTGAAATTGCCTCCTTCCCTTCCTCTTTCACCATTTCTTCTTTCCTCCATTGTCTCTTTTCTTCTTACCTTATACATAACTCCCATCTTTCTCTTCCTTTTCACTATTTTTCATCTCAACCAACATTTAAATATCAATGAAATTTTTTGTAATATGTAGGACTCTGGTCCAGCAGGTGGCATGGTGATTAAGGTGTTAGACTCCCATATGGCTGATCCTTGCTTCCTCACTCTCTCTCTCTTACTCTGTCACAAGTGTGTGCATGTTCCTTACAGAAAATTTAAATAAATAATAATAATAAAATTAAATAAATAATTATTTTTAAAAAGTGTTGGGCTCTGCGGACAATACAAAGTATAAAGACCTAGCTTTTGCCTTATACTGCTCATAGTCTAGTGAGATGAACAGAGAAGTAAACCAATATCTTACAGAAGAGGGTAAATATCAAACTAGCACTGACTCTTTTAGAACATGTCATCTTTGAATAAAAAGTTTGTAATTTGACTCTGATTGGCTTGGTTTTGCTTGGTCAACAGAGAACTTACAAAATTGAATCATCACCAGGCAGTTTTCATTATTTCAGGTACTCTAATTTTCTATGACTTGGAGGGGAATCTTCTTTTAAATTTTTGTTCTTATTGTCAGAGGGTCTGTGTGCTCACCAAAGACAGAAAGACAGAGAGAGAGAAGGAAAGAGAAAGAGAGCATCCCCACGACGGGGGATGGTCACACCACAATCCGTTCTTCTCTATTTCTCTGTCCTGTTGGGATTTTGTACATGCATGCACATGTGTCACAATGTTTTTCAAGTTGCCAGAAACAGCATTTGAACTGCAGTCAGCCATGTGTGATCTGGTTCCTAATCCACTAGGCCAGCCTAAGAAGTAGGACTCTTAAATTCTGAGAGTTCACAAACTGAAATGCCTCACGGTCAGTGTATCACTTAAATATGAACATAGAATGGTTGATGAAGAGTTAAGAACTAGCCAACGTAGACTAGAGAAGGTAAGCTTAGCCAAAGGACATTACAAACAACATTTAAACACCATTTCTGCTAGACCAAAAACATTAATGGACTGGTTTTTGTCCTTGGCCACCACTTTTAGATCCTTGACAAGACTTAAGGAGCCACCACCTATTGCTGTCAAAATATTGGTCTCATTTTCCCACCTTTTGGCAATATCTATGGTAGATTAAAAATGCTTTCCTGAGTATTCTTTTAAATGGGAAATAATAACTCTTTGGACTAGCTCATTAAAATCACCAAAGAGTGTGGTTTCTTGGATTCTTGGACCCATACTCCAGCATCAAAGAATCAATATTTCTAGAGACTGGATTCTGAAAATAAAACTTCACCAGGTTACACTCATGGTTTAAGAACGATTCTTCTGGAACATGGCCTGGTTTTGAAATTTTTAAATTGTTTTTGGAACTTTCAAATAATGATATTTACTTTTTTTAAAATTTCAAATAACAGCTTTTTTAAAAAGAGTTTTTTCTATGAGATGCATAAATTGTGAAAAGCCATTTCGAATTTATGAAGTTATCAATACTTTCTCTTCAAGTATTTCTTTTGCCATTCAAAATGTACATAACTTCATCACTGTTTTTGGTTAATATAGATTTATGGTTTTGAGTCAATAAAGAAACTCTCTAAAGACAGTGAGAACCAACTATAAACAGCTAGAATCATTGTAAATAATTGAGATTAGTCATTATATAAAAGGAGAAACCAAGTTCTTATTCATGTAAGAAAGATTGTTCCTAGAATAGGCAATTAGATAATGAAGAATGACTGGAGGTCTCATCATGGCTTGTATTTTATGAAGAAGAAACTGATGTCCCTACATATGACCACCCTCAAGGACAGTGCCACTGCACAAGTTTAACAGCAAAAAGCCCAATGTGATGCACTTAGCTTATTTGGAATTTACCACCTCTTTTATCAGGGTGGTAGTAGCAGGGGTGTTTCAAGACTTACATAGTATTCTAGAGAGAAGAGAAGGGGAAACAAGAGTTTGGCAAGTAACAACAGTGAGTTTGTGTGTCATGCTGGAAGCTTTACATACATCTTCTTTAGTCTTCATGGAAATCTGAAAGACTAATATTATTCCCATTTAACAACTGAAGAGACTTAGAGAAGTTAAATAGCTTGCACAAGGTCAAAAAGGGAAAATTAAGATTTAAGTCTATAACTTCTTAATTATATAGGTAATATTCTTCCTAACATAATAAATGCTCTATCGTTTGTCTTATCAATTTGCTTCATTTTTCCATGTCAAGAATAAACCCAGTTCAACCAGTTCTCATATCTAATGGTGTTATTTCCCTAACCACTATATTCTACTTTATCCCATTATCTGATCATAAAGACAAAAGACAATAGAGACAATATAATGGGGTTGATATTTTATGTTTTTTGTTTTTGTTTTTGTTTTTGTTTTTTATTTTGAAGGGGATTCTATCTAGTGACCAACACACTCCTCTTTCTATCACTTTTCTGATAAGGAGAGCAGGATGGAGGTTGCTGTTGAGAATAATCCTGGAGGAAAGGGGTAGCCTTCTTCCTACTACCAAAGAGTCCTATTTTCATGAAGTTTACTTTCCAGTGAAAGAAGGCAGATGATTAAAAAATAAGATAATTTCAGAGAATAACATGTGCCATGGCAAATAAAAATATGGTAATTCTACACACAGGTCTGAAGAGATACTCCCACAAAATGGGTAATGAGAGAAATCCTAACTGATGAGTGTTCATGTATAAAACATTCACCTCGGTATTTATGACAATAAAAAATTAGGGGGCCAGCAGATGTCACAGTGGTTAAGGCAGGTGGATCCCACAGGGCCAGCTACCTAATTTGAGTATCAGACACAGCAGCTTGAACAAACAGGCTGGTGCCTATGTGTGCCTGACCAGAATCCCAAGGGCAGAGGAAGGAATTAAGGAATTATGGCATGGCTATCCTCCATGCTTCTTAACTTTCTCTCTTTTTCTCAGTTTCTGTTCAGCAAGCTCACATGTACTCTCCTAAATTTTTAAAAAAGAAATCATTAGGAGACTAAATGCTCAAAAATTTACTAGCATTGACATTCCCCTGACACAAGAAATAGTTATAAAACTGATTAAAATAAATGAAGCAACAGTTTTCAGGCACTGAACATGCAGTCCAAGCCAGGGATATTTGAGAGAAAGGAAATACATAAGGTGACCCCTAGATTATTCAACAGTTGCCTGTCTTTTTGCCTAGTGACACTTTGCCAATACAGAGGAGGAAAGTAGAACACACAGAGGGTAGTGAAACATTGGTCCAAACAGGGAAAAATAGAAGCTCCTGGGTATTGAAGCAATTGGAATGAACAGGGCAAGGTACCTGCAAAGAGAGATTTGCAGACAAAGAGCCCCTGAAGTCTAAATAGAAATTTGCCATAACTCTGGGAAATAAAAAGAAAAACAGCAACAAAAACCCCCCACATTTTTGAATTGGATAATAAATAAAATATAAAATTCCAAAATACATTGGATGCAGCTAAATTTATGTTTAGATGACATTTATAATTTTGTATTAGGATAGAATGAAGACCTCAAATCAATGATCAAGGTTTCTACTCTACTAAACTGGAAAAAGATTAAAAAAGATAAAAGGAAGAAAATAACAAAGATAAATGCAAGAACTAACGAAATAAAAACTAACAATAGAGAAAATTAACAAAGCCAAAGTTGTTTCTTTGAAAAATAAAATTGATAAATGCATAGCACAACAGGAAAAATAAAAATTACAAACATCTGCAATAAAAGGAAGGCTATCACTACAAGTCTTAAAGATATTGAAAGGATAATAAGGGAATATTGCTAATAACTTTATGATAACAAATCTGGTAATGTAGATGCAATGAACAGAATCTTTCTAAAACACATAAAAAAAATTCCTTAAAAAGTATACCACAAGGCTATGCTTCCAGCCACATAGATGGTCTGATTTGAAGCACCAGCCCAGAAAGAAGATAAGATGATTCTGGAGCAGCAACTGTGGTACCATAGGAGAAGAAACGACTCATGGGTATCAAGACCAAAGAAATGCTCACTAAGAAGTCAATGCTCCAGGACCAGACCAATTCTGACCACCACACACAGGCCATGTAAGATAGGTATAGGGAGGTTAGTGGGAACGGGAGGGATTTGTATGATGATAAAGATGGGTTATGAAGGGAGGAGCTCAGTACCAGTCAATGAGTTTACTGAATTGTATAGTAGACTCAAGCAAATAAATAAATTCTACCAAAAGCACCCAAACAAGATGTCAGTGGATGTTGGAGGAGCTCCTAAAATCCAAATAAAAAGGCACAAAACTTGGAGGAGTTCACAGATGAAAAGGGAGATAGACATTACCTCTATCTCCATGACTATCATCTCCAGTACATTAACCTGAGGCATCTGAGAAGCTGGATTACATCATATACCTACCCATCTTTGACCAATTATTTGACATTCCTAAAGAAAGGAATGCAGAGCATAAGAGGTACTTAGGGATGCTGCATGAGTACTTTCAGGATTACACAGATAGAGCAAAGTCCCTCCAAGATCAGAATGAATTTTGTGGGAAGATTCAGACTGAGTTTGAGAAGAAGTGGGAGAATGGTACCTCTCCTGGATGGCTAAAAGAGACCAGCAGTGCACTGACCCGTGCTGGAGCCCATCCTGAGCTCTTCTCTTTCTCCTCCTGGAAGGATTTGGCCTCCCTAGATCTGGATTGAAATCTGCACTCGTAGCTTTAAGCCTGAAATGTGGCAGAATCCTAGAAAAGTGAGCCCAGAGACTGTTCAGCAATCAAAGTAAAGTCACTGGTGTCACTTGACACCTCTCTGTTTGCAAAAATTCCCAAATCAAAGGGCACTAAGTAAGACATTGCTTTCCAAGAAACCCATGACAACGTAAAATGGAAGCAAGCTAGAGAAGAGGAGGAAGAGCTGATCAGTAAGAGTGAAAGTGAGATAAAGAGAGTGAGGTCATTATAACCCCAAGAACCTACTCCTCAGCTAGTAAAGCAAACCCATCCCTACTGGCTGTAGAGGCTTCACAGCCTCAGTATCAACTACAGTTGTGAGATCTGTGGACACTACACCTACTGAAGGCCCAAAGCCTTTCAGACACACTTTACTGAATGGTGTCACGCTCATGGATGAGGTGCTTGGGTATCTCAAACACAGCTTACTTCACTAATGTGACACAGATTGAAGATGCTGTCTCTTTGTGGGCTGAGCTGAAACTGCAGAAAGCCTCAGAATGATGGCAACCCAACATCGAGGAAGAGTATGAAGACTCCAGGGGAAATCTTGTCAATAAGAAAACATATGAGCAGCCCAAGAGACAAGGGCTGCTCTAGAGTTTGTGGACATAGCACAACTATTGGGTTTGCCGAGCCTTCCCTGAGACCTACATTTTCTATTTCTCCCAATCAGATGCCCTTAAAGACATCTGGCTACATCCTGTTATGATCTAGCATGTGTCTTGAAGAAACAAGGCATGCTGTCAGATAGCAGGGTTGAGGTGTGTTTTATCTTTGTTTTATATTTTAAAAGATTCTCTCAGAAAATAAAAATAAATACATAAAAATGAAAAGAATATCACAACTAAGCAACTTTATTACATCTATATAATAAAGAAATTGAATTTATAATTTTAAAACCCTCCCACAAAGAAAAGGAAAAAGAGAACTCAAAATTCAAGTAGTTTTACTAGTGAACCCTCTCAAACATTTCAGGAAGATGTAATACCACTCTTTTACCAAGTAACTTAAAAACTCAAAAAGAAGAAACATTTCCCAATGTTATAAAAATCTAACAAAAATTTTTTAAAATTATAGACCAAAATCTCCCATGAATTTCAACACAAAAATGAGTAACATAAGGCTGACCAGTGGTGTGGTGGTTACAACAGCTAGATCCCACATGGCAACTGTGTGATTTGAGTTTTGGACCCTGCAACTTGAGAATCATGCCAGGTGTGTGTGCATGCATGCCCCAAGTCCCAAGAGTAGAATGAAGAAGGGACTGTGTGTGGCCATCCCCCTTGGAGGGGTGCATTCTTCTTCTCTCTCTGTCTGTTCCTCTCAGACAAGCTTACACACCCTATGCAAACAAAAAAAATATTAATGTATTATCAGCACATAATATCCAGCCATATGTATAGAAGATAACACAGCATGGCTAAGTAGGGTTTATCTCTGGAAAGGAGGTTTAGTTTAATACTTAATTGTAATTCATTGTGAAGTAATCTCAATGGAGAAAATCATTTAATAAAATTTAACATTGATCTATGATAAAAACTCTCAGCAAACTAGGAATAGAATGAACCTTCCTCAATTTGATGAAAGGTATCTATCTAAAATTAACATAATATTCAACGGCAAATGTTGAGTCTTTCCTAAAGTCAGGATAAGTCAAGTATGTTGCCTCTTACTGCCATTATTCAATACTATTTTGGAAATCCTAATCAGTTCAATAATGCAAGATAAAGAAATCAAAGATATATGGATCAGAAAGAAAGAGGCAAAATAACCTCTGTTCTCACCTGGTATAATCTTAGATGTAGCCAATCTGATGGCATCATGTAGGATTAATAAGTACACTTAGCAAGGTCAGAGGATTCAAGGTCAACGTACGAATAAAAAAGAATTGGTGTTCTACTTATCAGTAGCAAACAACTGGAAAATAAATTTTTAAAAATACATTTCTTATAGGATCCCCCCCAATCCTTTACAAAATTAATCAAAAGATGTATGTAATAGGCAAAATTCTAACATAGCCCCCAAAGTTTATTCTCCTTGGTCCACATGCCCTACATATCCTCCTCCTTTTTCAGTGTGAGAGAGGCTTATGAGGATGATGGAATATCATCTTTATGACTACTAATCAGTTGCCACTGATTTAAGAAAAGGAAGATTATTTAAGGTGGACCTAATCTAATTTGACAAGCCTTTAAAACAAAGTGAGGACCAACTTCCCCTCCTGTCTTTGTAAAAGAAAAGTGCGGTAGCTAAGTGCTATGCAGAGGGAACTGGATCCCACATAACCAATGGAGGTTCGAATGGCAGCCTGATGACTTGAAAAACATACCAGACATGCATTTGCTTGAGCCCAGAATCCTGACTGGATGGACAGAGGGAGGAAAAAAGATTGCGGCATGACCAGGCACCACTGGAAGTTCCTCTCTCTCTCTTTCTGATGTGTGCCTGTGACCTTTGACATACCAGAAAGAAAGAACAGAAAACAGAAATCTGTTTGCACTTATCTGATCAATTATTTATACAAACCATATACAGTAAAAATATAGACATGAGAGAGTCACATTAAATTAAGCTCACCATTTCCATCAGGGGCAGGAGTCAATTAAAGGAAATACGAAAAGATTGCAAAGAAAGATTCAACATTATCTACACAAATTTGATTTTACATATCAAAACTAAGAAAAGATCTTAAGCATATACTAAAAAAAAAAAAAAAAAAAAAAAAAAAAGCCAACACAGACTGAAGCAAATATTTTTTAAAAATGCCAACACTGGTTACCTGAATAGCATTGGGTACATAGAATATACTTCACTACTTTATATATTTTTGTTTGTTTCAAAAATTTCTTTCAATAAAGAATCTTTCATATGATAAACCACTTTTTTTAATGAGAAATTTTTGCTATGGGCACATGAGCTCATTGAAGACACACAGAGAGACAGAGAGACAGAAAATGAGAAATCACCCATGGGAGAATGAGGGGCATGGCCATGCCAAAGTCCCTTCTCCTTCATTCTCCTCTTGGGATTTTGGGCAAGTGTGCACATGTGCCCAGCATGAGTTTTAAGCTGCCGGGTCTGGGACTTAAACCGCCGTTGACTACATGGGAGATCAGTGATGTAACCATTACACCATCTGCTGGTTCCAACAAACCACTTTTACACCTTGGTTTCATACAAATGACCTATATTATGACTTTTTAAACATTTTTTTTGGCTTCTTTCCACTTGATTTTCATTACTAATAAGAGGGGATATGTGATTTTTTAAAAAATAATTCTTTGTTTTATCTGTATCTATCTATCTATCCATCCATCCACCCACCCATCTATCTATCTATTACTAAATTTGACCAGAGAGACATAGAGACAGAAAGAAAGGGAGTGAGTAAGCAAGTTGCCAGGTCCAGTACTCAGACCATGGTCAGCCATGTGGGAGTCCAGCACTTTAACCACCATGCCACTTCCTGACCCCAGGAAATATGATCTTTATATGCCTGATTATCAAAAAGATATCTATAAAATGTGGAGTCTTATCTGCATATGTCATCCTATACAAAAGATCTATATCCAAGTGTTACCCACAAAAGATGACTGCTACCATACAGCGGTGTTTGACCTTCATTTCACAGAAAGAGACAAATCACGGCATTTCTGAGCTCATCTAAATGGACAAGGCACGGCTTTGCTTAAGGTATAGCCTTTACGGGACCAGCAGGTGGCATGTTGGTTAAGGCGCTGGACACTTCCACATGGCCGACCACAGTTTGAGTCCCGGACCTGGTGGCTTCTTTTCTCACTTTCTTTCTCTCTCTTTCTCTGTGTCTCTCTCTGGCCAAATTAAAATAAATGAATGAATAAATCAAATTAAATAAATAATTATTTTAAAATAAAGGTATAGCCTTTACTTGGGTGTACATTCAGACTTACAGAGCTGTGTGAAATAGGTATACTTGCAGTTGGATTGGATACACCTTAAGGTAGCCACCCTTTGTCATGTATCTGTGTTCTTAGGAAGATACTCTTTTTTCTTACATCTAGATAACAATGAGCATCTAATCAATCCTTTTACTTCGAAAGGATTACTTTCTTACTAAAAAGAATATTTTAATTGGCCAGCTTACCCTTGCAAACTTTGAAATAAAAACTTGACATAAGCTCATAACAAATTTGCCTATATGTTTGTTTTTTAAATTGTAAATCATTTCAATGAAGATGAGAGAGAGAAAAAGGTAAAGGTGATAGAGAGAAATTGTCCCAGGGAATAGGGAAATGACTTGTGTAAATGGAATGACTAAAATTTTGAAGAAAAAAAAAAACCAGGAAATTTTTAAAAATTAAATTGGATGATGATAAACCAAATTTTGAAATGAATAGTAAACTTGCAGAACAGCTCAGTGGCTTTCAGTCATAAACATTAGCATGCATAGAGTACTGTATTATAATGTTTATTCTGATCAGAGGTAGTATTTACAAAATCATTAGTTGGGTTTAAATAAGTCCCTCTCCTTTCAACCAAAAATATATTTTTGACTTTACACAAGACAGAGTAGGATCACTATCATTCTGAGAAAACTTTAATAGTTTTATTAGTGTATGCTAATATGAAATAAACCCACTAGTGGCTTAGTTCAGTTGCTGTTTCCCTTCAAAGTACAGTAATCACTTACTCTCATCCCAGAGGAGGTTTCACAATAGGAAATCACCTTGTGTCTTTACACTTAATCAGAGCTCTGCTGTGTCAGGAAAAAAGGACAGCCTGACCTTCTTGCTTTTAATGACCCACAGGGAGTTATTTATTACATTAAATGCCATGAAAACCCACAAAATATAAAAGATCTAAGGTAGAGACAATATATCATCCCAACTTTTCATACAAACTGATTAATAGTCCAGGTACCAAGTAAAATACCAACAGAGAATAATCCTGACACCTGTTCCAACAACTGATGAAAAACTATGCTGAATGAAAGTTTAATCACTGATTTCCTATCACACAGCCAGTTTCCTAACGAGACCGCATAATTACAAGTGAGAGAATTCATATTCTTAGCTAATACATAATTATATCTGGAAGCATAGCTACTAAACTAAGAAATTGAATCATTTCAAGAGGGTACTTTTCACACACAAAATAGGAAAATATTTAATGAGGGGATTCTGGGGTCCTGTTTACATTTAAAAAATCTTAGATCCAATTTGAGAAAGAGCCAAAAGGTTCAGAAAAGGGTTTTAATATTTTATGGAAGAATAATTCAGTCAAAAGGATGGTATAGAAATAAGCTTTGGTTAAGCTTCAATTCCACAAGGTTCACAAAATTTTGGAAATAGTTGACGGTATCATTTTTTTTTCCCTAGGATGATTCAAATTCCTGAAGTTGCACATGTAAAGATTAGAAGAAATTGAAATCCGTCAATCATTGCCAACTCTGTCTTTAAGACAGCCCATTCTTAAATCGTTGGCCAGAGAGGATGGATGCTCTCAGAATCACCCTCAAACATATTCTATGTCAAATTTTATTTTGGAGAAAGTTGTTTCTCAAGTTCATGCTTTTAAATGAAATCAGTGTCAAGTAATAAATTCCTTTCCTAATGCAAATCAGAGCTGGGAGAATGTAAGGAATATGAATGAATACTAAATTGAAGTCCTATTCATACTATCAGTCAGCTTGATAGGGCTTTGTAGGTGAATGTGAATGGTTATTTGAAGAAGGCCTTAAAATGTAGATAGACAGGTGCTGAACACCGGGAGAACTTCAAACATTATGACCTAATAAATATCATATTGCCTAGATTTAAATAAATATAAGGAAAGTTAAATTAAGGATTGAGATTTAACAAGAACTGGTTGGATTATTTACAAGTTTGGATCATTTTACCATTCTCTCAAACTAGGGTATGACATTCCCTGGGTATACAAGAACAGCCACTGAAGTTCAGCAAATAAATACAAAAACTGTCAAAAATATTTTTTATGTTATAATTTTTATTTTAGGTATCTTTTTTAGAGTAAAAACTACAAGTAAATGTTTCAAAAACACACAATCCTCTGCATAAAGTATAACAAAGGCAGGTGGTTTGTAAAGATGCAAAGCTATTTGTGGGTTAAGGGTATAGGCTCCCAGGCTAGTTTATCTTAGTTTAAAGTGGCTCTACCACTTACCTATGTGATTGTTGGCCAAGTTTCTAAACCTTTCTTTGCCTCAGGTTTCTTCTCTGTAAATACAGATGATAATATAAAATAATATTTCTCACTTTAGAGGACTACCATAAACTTTAAGTGAGCTAATACATATGAAGCACTTACTATAGTATTTGGCATATAATAAGTAGCTAATAAATGTTAGTTACAAGAGCAATTGTTAAATATATTATTAAGTACACACACACACACACACACACACACTTTGAAAACACGTAGTACAAACACTTTCTAATTTTGATAAGAGGACACAATGAAATTCACATGGAGAGGTAAAAAATATAGGGCAAAGTGATTTATGTAAAAGTCAAGGATCTTTTATATTCAATCTCTGTGTTAGAATTTGAGGGAATTCAAAATTAATAAGACATTTACTTTATCTTTTAAGAGTTTAAGATATTGCAGAAAGCACAAGAAAGACTAAAAAGTAGAATCTAGAGAAACATATCTAATTTGAGAAACTGAAAATGTCTATAATACAGGTGTAATTATAAAAGAAATAAAAAAATGAAATAGATTATGTAAAATTAGGATGTATTAAAATGTCAAGCAAATCTCCGGAGAGGAAATAGTGTTAGAATGTGGACCAAAAATAAAATCATATTTATAAACCCAACATACATAGAGTACACACTATATGCCAGACACTATTCTACAGGCCAAGTACAAAAATGACCCAAACAGAAGAGACCAAGGAGACATTAACAAATACACACAAACTAAGTAGGTAAGACTTTGGAGGATATATAAATTATATTGAGAAAGGCCTTATAGATTATCCTTTAATCCAATTCATCTGACACCTGAATAATAAGTAAGAACTAGCACTGGGACTATTTTATTTTTTCTTGGGGTGGGGAGAGGCTTAGTTTTTTTTTTTTTTTCTTTTTTTTGCCATAGGGTGTATGTACTGACCAGAGAGAGAGAAAGTGAGAAATCATACCCCAGGAGAGATAGCCATGCCACAATCCCTTCCCCATTCTCTTCCAGGGATTTGGGGCATGTACACATACATGCCTGATGTGATTCTGAAGTTTCCAGGTCTGAGTCTCAAACTATGGTGATTTTCAAGTTGCCAGGTCCGAGTCTCAAATCATGGTAAGCCATGTGGGAATCCAGAGCTTTAACCACTACACCATCTGTTGGCTCCCAGCATTCGGACTTTTAACTACCCTTATCTGCTAGCCATGCAGAGAGAAGTCTCCTTATTCATTCTGCTTTCATTCATTGCCAAAACTTCCTTGCATTAACTGAGCACATACTACGTGCCAGGCACTATGCCGCTGGTCTGTTTTGCAAACCTGGCAACATGCCTCCCTCATGATAACCTTATGCTTTTTTTTTTTTCTAAAGAATTATTTTATTCATTCAGTCATTTATTTTAATTTGATGAGAGAGAGAGAGAGGGAGAGAGAGAGGAAAGTGAGAAAGCAAGCCACCAGGTCCAGGACTTGAACCATGGTCAGCCATGTGGGAGTGTCTAGTGCCTTAACCACCACGCCACCTGCTGGTCCCCATGATAACCTTATGTTAAAGATGCTAATCCTCTCCTTTTTATAAAAATAAAACTCCAAGAGGTATATCCTTTTTCACTACATTTATGTATTCCAATTATTAAAAAAAGTTACATAGGCCAAAGGGAAATTTTGAATTGTGAAGATTCAGCTCCAGCTATTCTTGAGGTATATATTATAAAGATGTATTCAGGGGTCTGACAGGTGGTGTGGTGGTTAAGGGACTGGACTCCCACATGGCTGACCATGGTTCATAGTCCCAGACCTAGTGGCTTGCTTTCTCACTTCCTCTCTCTCTCTCTCTCTCTCTCTGGTCAAATTAAAATATAATAAGAAGAAATAAAATAAAATGAAATAATTATTTAAAAAATAAATAAAGATGCATTCAGTGTGCAACTCATTTGGTCAGCATGAGTTCCAATACATACTTGCCAAAAGAGGTAACTGTAATTTATATTGATAACATAAAAATTCAAGACTGATCTTACCTTGTTTTTCTTAACTTTGAGAGCTAGAAGAAAAGTTTTTGATAAGGAAATTTTCTCCCTAATTGGTGTCAAAACACTAGTGTCTTAAAAAGACAAATAAAAATCTTATAAAAGTGACTGGAAAATGTTCCTACATTAAACATGCTGTTTTGTGAGTTTATTTTATTTTAAAAAGCCTTTCAGATTATTGTTAGAAATAAAATATGGAAAATATCTAAAAGTAGAGTTACTCTAGGTGAAATAAGGCTGGCATAAGCCATGAGGGTTGTTTGGAATACAATCTAAACTTCAATAGCGTAAGGCTGAAATTCTAATGCATTCAATTGCCATTTCGTTATTTCGAAAGACATAATTTTTCAAAAAAGATATTTTCAATAGACACTAATTCTATTTGCCTTCTCCCCCTTCTGCTCTCTGTTCACATAGAAGTAGGTTGACAGTAGAGATGAAATATTGTGTTAATTCACACACGATATGTGAGCAGCTCGCTGTGTTAGCAGTTACAAACTTTCAAAGGCTCCCTATCTGCTAATTTAAGTCACACTTTTGTCTGCCGTATAAAGTATGAGCCAACTTTTAGAGTTTCCATAATAGTTTCAATAATGCAGTCCAGTCAAATCCAGTTCCAGTCTTTGTTGGAACTAAGTATATCAAAACAAGAAGAGATGAAGAGGTAGCTTGAATAGCCATTCTCTCAGCTATCTGTGCTGTGAGTCACATCAAAAGATCATCCGCTAGTACAATATTACCCATATGCTGCCGCCCTATAAGAAGCAACTGAGTTGAAACAGGTACCGGGCCCTTCATCCCACCAGGATTCCCATGTTCTTTCAAGGTTCACTGAGTTAATACCAGGCTACAATCATACTAATTTGCTTCACAAATGGAACAATGACTCAAAGCACTTCCACACTCAGGATACCTAAGAGATGCAAACAAAAAAATTCTCTAATTTCATTTTTTCTATATGAAATAATAATACCACCAATAAATTGAGGATTCTGTAAATTAACACTTGAAACAGGTGCAGACCATGAATATCAAATTATGCATATATTCCTATTTACATTATTGATTTATTTATGAGCATGTATCCTATTATTTAATCTACAAATCTCTGTTTTGGAGAAGGAAATTAATGTTTGCACAGTGTGTACTGTGTGTTTGTCTTAAAAGTCTCACAATAACGCTGGGAATTGAAGATGACTTTTATCAAATTAGAAGGTCAAATTTGAGGTCAATGGCATGCCCAAAGTTACAAAACTGGTAATGGACAGAAATAGAATATGATGTGTACTTGCCAAAATTAATTATTTTTTAATAACTATAATCAAAATTATTTGCTTAGATAAGCTTTAAAGGGCAAAGTCTAACTGTTCTATTACTACTGAGAGAAATTCTGCCTGGGATTATTGATCAAATCAGTGTTTATAAGTAGGTGTGTCACACCTATGAGATACTGATATTTGCAACTGAGGTCATAAGAGCTACAATTGGAAATGTTGTAATAATAAAACCATTTATTAAGTACTTTTTCTAGGCCAGGCACTGAACTAAACAAATACCTGACAATACATTTCACTTAATCCTCACATTACCTGTTATTATTTCCCACTTTTCACAAGTTAAAAACTGATACTAAGAGTAGTTCAGCTACCTGTCATGTTCACATGGGCAGCGAGTGGCATAAGCAGTCTTAGAATTAGGGTTCACTTGGGGCCAGCAGATGGCATGGAAGCTATGTCTCTGGACTCACACATGGCCAGCTGTGGTCCAGTATGGACCTGGAGGCTTCAAAATCATGCTGGGTACATGTGCATGCATGCCCATGATCCTGGGAGGAGAATGGAAGAGAAGGGATTGTGGTGTGGCCATCCTCTTGGGGGGTGATTTCTCACTTTTCCTCTCACTGCCTCTGTCTCTCTCTCTGACAAGTGCATGCGCTCTAAGGCAAAAACTCAAAAAAAAAAAAAAAAGATAGAAAGAAAGAAAAAGAAAGGAAAAAAGAATTAGGTCTCACTCAAAAACCTGTTCCATTAGTTAATAGATTAAAGCTCCTTAAAGTCAATGACAACTTAGTTATTGTATTTATTAGGAATGACTAGAAAGTATTAATTTTGTCCCAGACAAAAGAGGGGAAGGACCATTTAAAGCAATAATCAAGAGATATAGATAAACACAACTTCAATATAACGTGATGTGTAATAGGGACATTACTGAACAGCTACAGCTTCTGTACAGATTTCAGAAGTAATAGAGATGGCCACTCACATTTCTTGACTTGTGGCCCTCTTCTCAAACATTCTCCAAGCAAGCAATAATAGGTCCAGTCCCTCTCATGCTTCAATATCTCCTTTTTGCTACAGCCAGAAAAGTTTCTCCTTTTAAGGATGCATATGATTAGATTAGGCCCACTCAGACAATCCTGGCTAATCTCTTTATTTTATTTCAAGATTTGTAATCTTAATAATATCCATAAAATCATTAAGGTAAAATATTCATAGGTTCTAGGAATTAGAGTGTGCACATATTTTTGGGGGGGAGGGGAGGGGGAAAGGTAGACATTCTGTCTATCACAATCTCTACTCTGGAATATAAGGAAATAAGCTATTGACACATGCAACGTGGACGGATCTCCAATTTATCATGCTAAAGAGAACACTTTTTACTTTTATAATCTTATCTGAAAAATGGAAAACCATACAGACAAAAAAAATTGATCACTATGTCCAGGGATTGAGAATGAGAGGAGCAGACTGAGTAGAAAAGAGCTTGAGGGGGCACTGGCTGGTGGCTTGATACTTAAAGGTGCTGGACTACCACATGGCCAACTGTGTTTCAAGCCCCAGACCTAGCAGCTTGCTTTCTCACTTTCCCTCTCTCTCTCTCTGTCTCTCTTTGGTCAAATTTTAAAACATAATAGTAATAAATGAAATGAGATAATTCTTTAAAAAGAGGGCTTGAGGAAACTTTTTGAGAAATAGAAGTGTTTTAGATATTTTTTGTGATGGTGTCTACTGTACACATTTGTCTAAACTCATAGAACCAGTCTCTAAAAAGAATACATTTTTCTGAATGTAAATTTTACCACAACAAGCTTTATTCAAAACAAAAAAAAAAAAAAAAGAGGAAAAAAGTACTAGTGATGAGAATATGCACCTAATTTTCTGAGGCTTTCCAGACTTCAAACATTCTGTCTTATTGCTCTTATAAAACTTCAGGTATGTCAATAGTTTGGTGGGGAAAATAGACTTCTTAAACCCAGGGAAAATTTTTCACATGTCAGTTGTTCCAGTTTTGCATTGGAAATACATTGCTACTATTCTTAAAGATCACAGAGCCTATTCCCATCATTTTAAAAAAGAAAAACTAGAAAGATTAAGTAATTTGCTTGAGGTCACATATCTCATTAGAATAAGAGCCAGGAGTAGAATTCGGATTTCTAAGCTCCAGTCAAATACTCTATCACTAAACTGAAAGGTTCCTAAAACTCTTAGGGAGACTATAATTGTTTCTGTCAATCCCTATATTTAAACATTAATGAGACACCTGCTCAACCACACAAATTGTGAATGGTGCTGCAGTTAGCACACATAATTGGTGACAATTTTAGTAGTTACATTTACTTTTCCAGATGTGTGTACTGCTCTGAGGCTTTGGTGGAATAAAGTTATACATCATTAGACTTACTTATGAGCTGGTCAAACAACCAGAAACCTTTTGGTTTTGCCTTTACAATGTAATCTAGGCATGGGTTGAGAAAGGGAACTTGTGGCACAGAGCACAGAAATGGAAAAGGCAGAGGCAGTGCTATATTGCATAGTTTAATGAGGAAAGCCAGATCACTCTCTCCATGAATGGCAGCTTCATTACCTTCAAAGATCTCTTCTCAAAGATGCAATTCAATAGAGGACTCTCAATTCAGACTGAGACTAGAGATTTGTTTACCTGCCAACTTCCTTGCACATCTGTTCCCCTTCTGTTTCTTTCTTGATGTTAAAAAGCCCTGTTTCATCATCACAGGACATTGAAACTCAGGGAGCACTTTTAGCTAGTTCCAAGTAACAACAGATTCTTACAGTACAAAACTACAGTGTAGTCTGATTGACAGCATCAATAAGTGAATATACTTTGTCTTGCAGCTGCCAATCTACGGCATATAATGATAGCTCATTTAATTACATTCATAGGATGAACGAGTGTACATTGCTTTCATTTTCGTTACTTTAAATTTTTAAAATATTAATAAATTCATGGATTTGCATTCATTCACACCCTTCTTCTCAAATAAAAATACTTACTTTGATTAAAAAAATGCATAATGAAGAGTTGAGCACAAACTATTCCATATGTTTGTTTATAACTGCCCTGATAAAATACCCAAACAAATTACCTACTGAAATTTAAGAATCAAGAATCTAGAGATCTTTCTGAGAATTGAAACATTTGGCAAACATGATGGCACAATAAGTGACAGAGATAATTTAACCCAGAAAATGTATTACAGGCAGAAAACTGCCTATAACTAGACAGAGAGTACCTAAAAGACATACAGATACCAGTTTGATAAAGTTTTAAAGTTAGAAGCTCGAGTTCTAGTTCACCTCTACCTCTAATCAGAACCATTACCCAGGGCTAACTATGTGCCAGGGAATTGTTATGCTGCAGTATTTAAGACTTTTGGTTGTATACAATTGAGACTATCACTGGCAAAACGGAAATACATTAGGACCTTATAAATTCAAAGGGAATGACAGAGAAGCAAATGTCAAAAGAGGGAAGTGCAATGAAGAGGGCCAGGAAGTAAAAACTATAGGACAAATCCACTTAGTATGAATGAACATCGAACATCTTCCATTTCGTCGTCAGTCTGCTTCATGTTCAAACTGCAGGTTGGAAGCATATGATCAATAGGCCATGGCCTGGGTTGAGGAACAGTCATGGCCTACCCAACTACACATGCCAATAAAAAGACAAATTCTCAAAAAGAATTCCACTGGAGGTAAGGGCAGGTAATGGAATCCCAGATGAAAACAAACAAACCCAATGACTCGAATCTGATGCATATTCTTTTACAATACACCAGTGAGATTTTCTTTTCAAATAAAATTTAATGACATCATTCCAATACCATTCCATGTTACTTAGGATAATACCAATGACTTGCCTCAGCTTACTAAGCCTCTTCTCCAATTTTGTATTATAATATTGTCTTTTTCATGCCTTAAACATGAGACACACTAGGCTCTTTTTCTTTTTCTAGTCATTCCAGGCTCATCCTGGTATTGGACCCATGTACCAACTGTTTTATTTGCCTGAAATGTTTACACTCCCTTACTTTTCAAAGTGGAATCCTTCTTACCATTCAGATATCAGCTCAAATATTTCTTTTTATTTATATCTTCCATGAGTGAGAGAGACAAAGAAAGAGACAGACAGAGAGCCAGCACCTTTGAGAGGGTTGTGATGCCCAGTCCTAGCTTCAGCTAGCCCCAATCATGAGCATTCATGTGCCCAGTGTACTCAGAAAGGTCTCTGGGTGCCAACTGGAACTTTTACACCTGGATCAACCTCAAAGAGTGGCACATTGTACCACTGTGCCACTGGCTGGCTCCATTTCTGCTTAAAAATGTGGTCATCTATCGCTCTCAAAACATAAGATTATATGAGAGTAGTAAACTTCTTTGCATCTTTGACAGTCTCCGGCACAGTAGGCACTGTCATACACACATATATTTTATACACACACACACACACACACACACATACACACAGACATACATAATATATGCATTCATATGTATATAGAGTATATTTTTATATATTACATAATATATATGTGTGATCAAATCTAATATATATATAAACATAACCATATATATATATATGCACACACTCCACTTAATAGACATTATATATTCATTTTATACAGAAGATACTGAATTTAGTAAGAGGTAAGAAATATTCATGTAGGAAATTTATGTTGGTATGATTCAAAGATAAATCTTTCAGGGTTCAAGACCAGGCTCCTCAATACTATCATATTTGGATGTTCTACCATTAGTTCTATTGCTGAGTAGCAAGATAATTTTCCAATTTTGGCAATAGGCTCCTTTTTTCCTTGGTAAATAAAATCAATGTAAAACAACAATAAATTGCTCATCTCATATGTTTGCAGATGTGATGTTTAGGTATTATGAAATAATACAGTGAAAATTAAATGATTTTCTTGATAAACACAATTTTTTGTTTTAGATTTTACTGTAGGGCATATGCGCTTGCCAGAGATGGAGACAGAGAGAGAGACGGAAAGGAAGAAATCACTTCCCAAGTGGGATGCCCATGCCACGATCCCTTTTATTACATTATCCTCTTAGGGTTTTGGGCACAAAAGCACACATGTCTGGTGTGATGTTCAAGCCACTGGGTCTTGGAATCCAGTGCTTTCACACCACCACACCACCTACTGGCCCCCTTGATAAACACATTTTTAAATTTGATTTTGGTTGCATATGTTGAGAAAAATCCCTATTTACACGAATGCAGTGGTAAAATAAGCTTTTAGAAACTGAACTCCTTAAACACTCAGAATACTTATTGATTGGAAGTATGGCAGAAAAATCTTTGCTCCATTTGTGCTCTGAAAGGAGTTAACCTAAAAGCATGTGACTATGTACAGACGGTCTGCAGTATATTAAAATCTGGTTACAATACTATTCCCAAAGTGGGCTGTTTATTATTATACCCTCTAAAATATAATTTTACATGCTTTATGCCAAAAAAAGTATGCAATTCCCAAAACAGTCTCAAAGATTCCACAATTGAAATCTGTACACCTAATATTGTCCAGGGTTACCTATATAGTTCTCATGTTCTGCAGTCCAATCTTATATCTTATGGTACAACTGTATTCACTCTGATAAAAGAACATAAGAAGCAAGTCAACAAGACCTAAAGTAGTCTTGAGATAAGCTGTAAATAACCCAAAAGCATAGCATCAAAGCAAATATGCTGTCAGAGAACAGTGGTAGGATAATGGGCAAGGGTAGCAACCAATCACAATTAATCACCATTATCTACTTTAAAAAGCAGAAGGCTGACAGCACCACATAGCAGAATAAGAGGGAAAGAATAATCAGATAAATAATGTGTAAAGAAGCTGATAGAAATAATGCATGTTATTATTAACAATCAATTTAAAAGCTACCCCTAAAATAATAATAGGTGGTAAAGATAGAAAGGTAAGTTAATATACAAAGCAGAAAATTGAAAGATACACATTTCCATGTATCTTTCTTTGTATTATAAATTCTAAAGAAAGTCACCAGCACTTAATATAAACAACAGCATCTGTGTATTATATGGGGAAACATATTTGTCTAAAAGCAAAATGTTTTATCGATGACACTAATAACTAAAGTCAGAAGAGGACTAACCATGAAGTAGGCAAGTTGAGGATTCAAGACCATTTGTTTGCATGAGTCCCTGTCAAGGAATGATTCCTAGTTATGCATTAGCAATTATTTATTCTTTTTCTTAATAATTTCCATATCTCAGGACCAGCAGTTGGTGAAATGGCTATGTCTCTGAACTCCCATTTAGTCGACCCCGTTTCGATTCCTGGACCCAGCGGCTTAAACTCACGCTGGGCGCGTGTGCGTGCGTGCTCAAGATTCTGAGAGGAGAATGGAGGAGAAGGGATTGCGGTATGATCATCCCCCCTGGGGGGGTGTGATTTCTTGCTTTCTGTCTCTGTCTTTCTGGTGAGTGTGTGTGCCCTATAGCAAAAAAAACTCTCAAACAAAATTTAAAAAAAAATGTCCACATCTCTTTCCTAAATTTTATATGTTCCAAGACTCCTATCTCCTAGTCTCTGTGAAAGGGTGGAAGCCTAATTGCAAAAACTGGCACTTAGTAAACACAGATGGCCTGATTGCATTGACCAAGTTTCCACCTAATGTCCTCCAGTGATTTTCCACTAGCTTACTCCAGGGCTTAAAAACTCTTCTACCTTTTGTTTCAATGGACTTAAGTTCAATTTTTCTCCTCTATTGTAATAATTAGAAATAAGGCTGGCCTTGCCTATTTAAGTCTGTGCAGTATAATTTTTCTTTGATAATACATAAATACAAACGATATTAATAATACTGCAGATAAAATATTCAGTTCTATTGCATATCACTATCTTTCTTTCTTAAAAGTCCTTAATCTTATTCTTTTTACCCTACCCTGATTTTTCA
The DNA here is from genome assembly GCA_026018925.1 of Tupaia tana. NCBI lineage: Eukaryota > Metazoa > Chordata > Mammalia > Scandentia > Tupaiidae > Tupaia > Tupaia tana. Next base: position 60,936,898 of record JAKSZU010000013.1, read on the forward strand.
CTTCATTTGTGTGCTTATTTAGATCTTGCTTTCTCTGATATTCTTATCTATATAAGACTTGCTATTCTATATCACTACACCATATTTGTTTCTTATGCAGTTATTACAATACTTAGTAGCATGTGCTCCATAACAACATTTAAATAATGAACTGCATCTACAAAAATGGCCTCATAAGTTTGCAATGGAGCTGAAAAATGTCTATTATGTAGTGATGTCACAGGCATGTAATAATATAGCACAATGCATTTGTAGTGATCCAGTTGTTAAAAAAGAAAAACAAAAAAACAAAAAACAAAACACTGTACTTTCAGTCACCTATAAGGGGACTTCAAAAAGTTCATGGAAAAAACCGAATTAAAGTATACATTTATTTTGGCTTTAAAAATTCATCCATAGTTTTTTTCATAATACATATTTTCCATGAACTTTATAACAAGTATAAAGTATAGTACATATAATTATGACCAGTACTAATACCTGCTGATGATAATAAATGACCATTTTACTGGTTTATGTATTTACTATACTGTACTTTTTATTATTAGTTTATAGTGTACTACTTATGAAAATATAAGCTTACTATAAAACAGTTATGCTCTTATGCTACCCTTGTGCATCTTGTGCTTACTGCATCTTTTTTACAGTATACTTATATATTATGATATGTATCTGTATCTACATAGATACAGATATAAAATGATATTAGAATGTGTATGTACACATGATGAAGAGAGAGAAAGCACTCTGACCAGGGTCTCATCATACTGTGATCTCCTTTATCAGCCCTGCAGCTCTTTAGGATATTGGGAGCTCATGTGCAACACCAGAACGCTTTTATGTCAGCCAGGGGACCCAAGTAATGGTTGCCCATGTGGCTTCCAGCATTGCAGTCCTGTAGCTATAGACTGCGCCACCTCGGCTGGTGTCTCTATATTGCCATCATTTTCTTGTGTGCTCAATTTAATCTTGTGTTGTTTTGTATATCATGGCTCCTCCAGTGGGACAGGATGGGCAGGTCATATTAATGATCTTGATCGTTAAGCCTAGACCAATATGTGTCTTTGTGTCTCTATTTTTAGGATGAATAATTCAAGAATAAAAAATTAACTTTATAACAGAGAAAGCTATGAAGAAGAATATAAAGAGAGAACATATTTTTGTAGAGTAGTTTGATGTATTTGTGTTCTAAGATAAGTGTTATTACAAGAGTCAAAAGTTTTAAAAAATTATAACACTTATAAAGTAAAAAAGTATAAAATATATTTTAAAATTTATTTATATATTATCATAATCTTGTTTATATAACATTGAATCACATATAACTTTACAACATATTACATTTCTTTTTCCAAAAGGAATACCATGCATATCAGTCAATATCGAGACATTTAAATCCCCATCTTCATCATCTAATAGCTTTTCATTTTTTTCCTGATTATTATTGTTATTATTCTAATTATTTTTTTAAACAGTCAATCACTATTTATCGTTTTGCTTGTAACAAGACTTTACCCAACATGAAATACTTCTCAGACCAATCCAGTCGAGAAAACTATACATGTCATCATCAACAAGTAATAAACCATAAATTGAATGTAGCCTAAATATACAGTGTTTATAAAATGTATTGACAGTACTATAGACACTATTTACTGTACTGTCAATAATGTCCTAGGCCTTCACGTTACTCCCTACTCATTCACCCAGAGAAAACTCCATCCATGGTAAGCACTATGCAACTATACCATTTTTTATCTCTCTCTTTTTATATCTATATATATATTTTGCCAGAGGGCACATATACTTACTGGAGAAGGAGAGAGGAAGAGAAAAGGAAGTGAGAAAGTATGCCATCACCCCCACCCTCATGGAGAATGGTCATGCCACAATCCCTTTTCCTCGGTTTCTCCCTCATTTGGGGATTTGGGGCATGTTCATTCATGTTCCTGGCATGTTTCTCAAGCCACCTGGTCTAAGTCTCAGATTTCAAAGTCAGCCATGTGGGATCCAGGGATCCAGATGCCTTGATTAGCATGCCACAAACTGACCACATTTGTTTGTATCTTTTATTTCACATTGTTCCTGCACCTTTTTTATATTTAGATATGTTTAGATACATAGATACTTACCACTGTGCTACAAGGAGCAGTAGGCTCTGCCATCTAGCCTAAGTGTGTGGTAGGCTGTACCACCTAGGTTTGGTGAATACACCCTCTGATGCTTACAAAGTGATGAAATCTCTTAATGAGGCATATTTCATAATTTAGCACTGACATTAAGTAATGCTTAACTATACCTTGTTGTTCATCTGTTTATTGCCTGCTTCCTCCATTAGTACGTAAATCAGGGGTTAAATTTGAATTGTTTCCCCCCTTTTTTTTTTAAATCCTCAAAACCTAACACAGTGTTCTAATACATACTACATACTTAATATTATTTTGAATAAATTATTATTTGAATAAATTATTATTAAATAAAACACACCAACAGTATTTTCCTAGTCCTAAATCAGCCTCTATGACCCACAAATATTAGAAAGATTCAATATTCCCTGGGGTCATAGTCACCAGAGAACAATAGGTAACATGACTGGTAATTGTGGAATGCTAATTGCATGATCCAGATTGAGACTTGGAGAAGGTCGTCTGCCTGGTCCTGATGCCATTGGGACATTCGCCCCAGATCATGCTGCACAGTGAACTGTTTACAGCTGGGAAGGGGGCTGCAGAGCGTGGCTTATCCCCTCCTCCACAAGCCTTGGAACTCTCAGGTGTGTTCACAGGGACTTGGAGAAACCTGTCTTTGCCCAGTCCCCACACTACCTAGACATTCACCTCAGTGACAGGCCTGGCTGAGCTGAGTGGCAGGGACACTGAGCTGCAGACTGTGGCTAATTCCCTGCGACAGGCCTCTGAATTCTCAGACTTCAGCGTTTCTTGAAGTGCACAGCGTGAAGTGCACAATGCACCCCCTTCTCTCTTGCTCATTTGAAGATCAACAGCTCAGCCCCAGGTACACCTGTTTTCTAAAAACTGGGAGGACTTTGGATTATCAAAGTCCATAGACAACAATTGCTGAGTTAGCATTAGGGACATAAAGCAGCAGAGAGGTCGCCAATCACCTCTTCCTACTTGTCTTCGAACATTCAGAATTAACTTTAAGAATTTAAGAAGAAATGTATAATTCACCTGGCTAGAAACCATGGCAGAGGAACAAGAAATATGAAGAACCAAGAAAATATCTATCCCCCAAGGGAAAATACCAATTTCTCATCATCCACAGACAATACTATGGAATTTGTGGAAACGTCAGATAAACAATTCAGAATATTTATAGTGACAAAACTAAATGAGATGCAAGAGAAAAGAGACAATGAATTCCAGAAGATGCAAGAGAAAAGGCACAATGAGATCCAGGAGATGAGGAAATCCTTTTATGATTTAAAAGCAATAGATACCATAAAGAAAAATCAAACAGAATTGTTAGAGATAAAAACTGTACTACAAGAAATCAAAACCTCCCTTGAAAGTATTAAAAGCAGATTAAATCACACAGAAAACTGAACCTTGAATGTATAAGATAAAGCCTCTGACCTAGAAAAACTTTTCAAAAAGACTGAGAAAATAACCAAGAAGAATGAGGACAATAAATAATAAATATTAGATACAATTAAGTGCCCAAAAATATGGATAAATGGTATCCCAGAAGGTGAAGAAACTAATAAGGGCATTGATAATCTATTTCATGAAATCCTGAAAGAAAATTTGAGAGGCATTCAAAAATCCAGAATCAAGAAATATAAAGGACCCCAAACAGAATCAGTCCAAGAAGATCTTCTCCTAGCAACATCATAGTCAGATTGGCCAAAATCACAGACAAAGACAAGATACTAAAATTGGCAAGAGAGAACTATCAAGTTACTTACAAAGTTTATCCCATGAGGTTAACATCAGACCTCTCATAAGAAACAATGCAGGCAAGGAAAGAATGGGGAAATACAGTCAAAGTGTTAAAGGAAAAACAATTTCAACGAAGATGACTATACCTGGTAAAATTATCCTTCATGTGGGAAAAAAAGATAAAAGCATTCTCAGATAAACAAAACCGGAAAGAATTTACCAACTCCAGCCCAGCTCTTTAAGAAATTCTGAAGGGAGTGCTATACCAGGAAAACTAAAGTCAGACAGACAGAAATAAGAGAACAAACAATCAAGAAAATGACTAACATAATGATAGGAACAAGTCCAGAAATATCAGTAATAATGTTGAATGTAATAGATTAAATTCCCCCAATCAGGAGAAACAGACTAGCTAAATGGATTAAAAAACAGAAACCCTCTATCTGTCGCCTGCACGAAATGCATCTCATGGATAGAGACATGCATAGATCAGAAGTGAAGGGCTAGAAAAAGGTATTCCATGCAAACAGAAATCAAAAAAGGGCTGGAGTTGCAATACTGATTTCAGACAATATAGGCTTTAAGACAAAAAAAGTAAGAACAAAGAAGGGCATTACATAGTAGTAAAAGGACTAATTTATCAAGAAAATATAATGCTCATAAATATCTATCCACACCGCTCAGAAGCACCCAGATAAATGAAGGAAAGACTGCTAGATCTAAAAGCAGAGATAAGTGGGAACCAGCAGTTAGCGTAATGGCTATGTCGCTGGACTCCCACGTAGTCGACCACAGTTTGAGTCCCGGACCTGGTGGCTTAGAACTCACGCCGGGCGCGTGTGCGTGCGTGCCCAAGATACCAAAAGGAGAATGGAGGAGAAGGGATTGCGGCGTGACCATCCCCCCTGGGGGGTGATTTCTCGCTTTCTGTCTCTATGTCTCTCTCTGTCTGGCGAGCGCACGCGCCCTATAGTGAAAACCTCTCAAAAAAAAAAAAAAAAAAAAAAAAAAAAAGCAGAGATAAGTTACAATACTATAATCATTGGGGATTTCAACACTTCATTATTTCCTTTAGACAAATCTTCTACACAAAGAATAAGCAAAGAAATACAGGATCTAAATGATACCATAAATCAAATGGATTTAACATACATCTATAGAACTTTCCACCCTAAAACCACAAAATATTCATTTTTCTCACCCCCGTATGGAACCTTTTCAAAAACTGATCATATGATAGGGCACAAATCAAACCTTTACAGATTCAAAGTCATAGAAACTATATCCATCATCTTCTCTGACCATAATGGAATTAAACTTGATATTAATTTCAGGAAAAATCCTTGAAAATATACAAACACACGAAAACTAAACAACCTACTTCTAAATGACTTCTCAACTACTGAAGAAATTAAGACTAAAATCAAAAGATTTATGGAAACAAATGATAATGAATACACAAGTTTTCATAATCTATGAGACACTGCAAAAGGAATCATAAGGAAATTCATAGCAATTAGTGCATATAAAAAATATAAAGTGGCAAATAGACGACTTAACATCATGCCTCAGAGAACTTGAAAAAAAAAAAAAATCCGAAAAATGGAAGAAGAAAAGAAATAATAAAGATTTGAGCATAAATAAATGAAATAGAAAAGAAATGAACTACACAGAAAATAAATGAAAGCAAAAGCTGGTTATTTGTAAAGGTTAACAAGATTGACATACCATTACCTAGACTGATTAAGAAGAATAGAAAAAGGAACCAGATTAATCAAATTTGCAATGAAACAGGCAATATTACGATAGACAAAACAGAAATACAAAACATTATTAGCAGATACTATGAATGACTATATGCCAACAAACAGGAGAACCTAGATGAAATGGACAAATTCCTGGGTACATATAATCTACTAAAATTGAATCAGGAGGCTGTAGAAAGTCTGAATAGAACCATAACAAGCAATGAGATTGAATCAGTAATAACTAACTTCCCAAGAAAGAAAAGCCCGGGTCCTGATGGCTTCACTTCTGAATTCTATAAAACTTTTAAAGAAGAGTTACCTCCCATTCTACTCAAACTATTTCTAAAGATCCAAAAGGAATCCTTCTGAACTCAGTTTATAAAGCCTCCATCATCCTTATCCCTAAAACAGATAAACACATGACAAAAAAGGAAAACTACAGACCAATATCTCTGAAAAATATAGATGCAAAAATTCTTAACAAGATACTTGTAAATCATATCCAATAACATATAAAAAAGATTATTTATCATGACCAGGAAGGCTTTATTCCAGGAATGCAAGGGTGGTTCAACATATGCAAAACCATAAACATAATACATCATAGTAACAGAAAGAATGAGAAAAAAACATATCATCGTTTCAATTGATGCAGAAAAAGCATTCGATAAAATATAACATCCCTTCATGATTAAGACCTCAGCAAAATCAGCATAGAAGGGTCATTTCTCAACACAATAAAAGTTATATATGAAAAACCTATATCTAATATTATACTGAATGGGTGAAAGCTGAAAGCTTTTCCACTAAAAACTGGTACTAGACAAGGGTGCCCACTTTCTCCACTCCTTTTTAATATAGTGCTGGAAGTCTTAGCCAATGCAATTGGAAAAGAGAGTAATATAAAAGGGATTCAAACAGGGAAAGAAGAGTTGAAAATATCTTTATTTACAGATGACATGATAGTATACTTAGAAGACTCAAATGTTTCCATGAAAAAAGTTCTCAAAATAATAAATACAGTAAAGTGGCAGGATACAAAATCAACATTCAAAAATTGATAGCATTTTTATATACGAACAAGCTGAACGAGGTAGAACTGAAAAAATGAATCCCTTTTACCATAGCCATGAAATGTATAAGTAACCTAGGGATAAACCTAACCAAGGAAGTCAAAGACCTTTACAAGGAAAACTATGAAAATCTTTAAAAAGACATAGAAAACAACACAAAAAAGTGGATAGACATCTCATGTTCCTGGATTGGAAGAATTAATATAATCAAAATGGCAATTCTACTCAAATTAATCTACATATTTAATGCAATTCTAATCAAATTACCATAGACATTCTTCCCAGATCTAAAAAAGATAATTAGAGAATTTGTCTGGAATCATAAAAGACCCCCTATCGCCAAAGGAATCTTGCACAATAAGAGTGGAGTGGACAATATCTCACTCCCTGACCCCAAAATATATTAATAAAGCTGTGATAATCAAAACAGCATGGTATTGGCACAAAACAGACAGGTAGACCAATGGAACATAAAAAAGACTCCAGAAATAAATACCCAAACATACAGCCAACTAATTTTTGACAAAGGATATCTGTCACTCCATTGGGAAAAGGAAAACCTCTCTAGCAAATGGTGCTGGAAAATCTGGGTATACACTTGCAGAAAAATGAAATTGGAATCCCATCTTTCACCTTTAACAAAAATTAGCTAAAAATGGATCAAAGATCTAAACCTAAGACCTCGAACTACAAAACTACTGGTGGAAAACACTGGGAAACTCTAGGAGATACTGGGGCAGGCAAAGACTTTTTAAATAAGCACCCCAAAGCACAGGTAATTATCCCCAAAATAGACAAGTGGGATTACATCAGATTAAGAACTTTTACACAGCAAAAGATACAGTAATTAGTGTGAATTGACAACCCTCAGAATGGGAGAATGGGAGAACACTTTTATAAACTATGCCTCAGGTAAGGGACTGATAACCAGAATCCACAGAAAACTCAAGTAGTTTACTCCCCCCCTCAAAAAAATAAAAAGATTAACCCAATTAAAAGATGGGAAAATGAGCTGAGTAAAAAACTTTCTAAGGAAGACATATGAACAGACAAAAACATATGAAAAATGCTCAACATCCTCATCATAAGGGAGATACAGATTAAAACCACAATAAGATACCACCTAACCCCTGACAGAATGGCAGAGATTAAAAATACAAGAAATGTTTAAGTGTTGGAGGAGTTGTGGTGAAAGGGAAACTCTCCCACACTATTGGTGGGATTGTAAATTTGTCCAGTCACTATGGAAAACAATATGGAGTTTCCTCAAAGTCCTACAAATAGAATTAACATATAGTCCAGCAATTCCACTCCTGGGTTTCTACCCAAAGGACAAGAGAATACTCAATCAGAAAAATGTTTGCATATCTGTTTATTACAGTATTATTCAGTATGATTGTTAAAACATGGAACCAACCCAAATGTCCTCGGACAGATAGAAAAAGTGTGGCACATAGACTTCATAGAATACTATTCATCCATAAAAATCAACAAGATCCTGGCTTTTGAAAGAAGGTGGATGAATATAGATTTAATGCTGAGTGAAGCAAGTCAGGCTATGAAAGAGAGACATTGTATGTGTCCACTTAACATATACTGTTTGTACTCTATGATAGAGATTAAAGATTGGAGAGTAGAAATGCATTGAAAATAGTTAGGAATACTGGAGATAGTGTGGAAGAAGGGTGAAAGAGGGGAAGAGTGCAGGGAAGGAAATTGGGGAGAAAAATAGAGAACTAAGACATTTGTGGGACATAGAAATGGTTTATTACCTATTGATGATAACAGGTATAGTATTCTCAACTGGACTGGCCTGAGGTGTATTTCATATCGAGTTAATTTTTCTGTACAAGTTAAATGATCTGAATGTTTACACAACCTCTGTCAAATTTATTTCTTCAAATTTGATCTCCACTGTAGTGGTATTACGAGGTGGAGCTTTGAGGGGGTTATTAGGTCATGAAGGCTTCAAATACATGAATGGGATCAGTGCTCCAATTAAAAAGGCCCAAGGAAGTTTGTTCATCTCTTCCTCAATGTAAGGATGCAGGAACAAAAGGCTCCATCTATGAGGAACAACTCCTCACCAGACACTGAGTCTGCTGGCACCTTTATCTTGGACTTCCCAAACTACAAATTGTGATGCATACATTCTTATTATTGATAAGAAATCCAAATGGACTAAGAGAAACCTATCAACACTATTTATACCTACAGCTAAATAAGTATTAAGTAGGTAAAAAGAAGTCCCCCTCCCCAAAGGAAGCTCAGTACCCATTGACAATGTATTTCTTCCAGGCCTGAGGTAGGCAGAAATGCTTTTCTAAGCTCATCTTGTAAATTAAGGTGGAAAATTCTCTCATTTTTTATCTATTTACAAGCTTAGTTCAATAGCAGTTCTCCCTTAGGGTAAGTACGGAGGATTTTTTGCTTTAGAGTTTAATTACTATAGGCCATAATCTCTTTATAATAAAAGTGGCAAATTCTCAGAATTTTACATTTGTTTTTCAGAAATAGTAAAAATAAGTATATTTCTTTCTGTTTAAATTGTAGTAAGTCTACATCAATATTAGACAGATACAGGCTTTGTATGGAAATAAACCAACTGGTTAATTTAGTTTCATCTAATAAAATGTACTTGGAATCCTCCTTACAACGCTGTGAAGGTAGTGCAAAAGTCACTTGTCAGTACAAAGAGTTAGCTGATAGTCAATAGTCAATGAGTAGATACTGCTGTTAAATGTCTAAGGTACAACTTCTTAATATGTGTATGTATATGTGTGTGTGTGTGTGTGTGTGTGTATATATATATATATATATATATATATATATATATACACATATATATATATTAGATTTTTTCCACAGGGCGTGGAGAGAGAGAGAGACAGAGAAAAGGAAAGTGAACCATTTTCCCCTGGGAAGATGACCACACTGCAGTCCCTTCTCCTCCATCCTACTCTTAGGATTTTGTACACATGTGCACAAGTGCCTGGCATGAGGTTTAAGTTGCCAAGCCCAGGACTTGAAAACATGGAGTTGGTCACAGGGGATCAAGCCCCTTAACCACTAGGCCACCTCCTGGCCCACTGCTGGGACCATGCAGTTAACACAGGCTGAGTATGAAAGAACTGCCCCTCGTGCCTAGAGCAAGGACTCGGCTGAGGAGAACTGTTTGCAAGGTCAACAGTTTTACGAGTTCTGGACCTCACGAATTGTGTTGCTGTACTGTCCTGCACTCAATTTCTCTGCCATGGGCCTTGTTGCCATACCCCAGTACCCCATAAAGGCACCCCCAGCCTTACTATAATTTTTACAATAATCCTGAAAGAATGCGGATCCACTAAGGCGGCAGCTGCGTAGGGCGGCGGCTGCGAACAGGAGTTACTCCCATTAGACTCACCCCACCTTCCTAGAAAATGTCAACAGAGAATGCTACATTCACTTCTCCTACTAGGGATTACATAGATAAGCATTAGAAAGGTCTGAGTTAAAGCTACTAATGGGCAAAAGGACCTCAGTAGCCGAGAGGGACTCGGGGACTCATCCATGAGGTGCTGTTACCCCAAAGACCATAAGCCACCCTTACTCTCAGGACAAGGGCAAATTGCCATTCCCCAAGCCACAGTCATTAGCAGCATGTAGAGGGTCCCAAGTACACAGTAACCTTCAAGTCAGCTACTCACAAGACCACATTCCTTTCCTATGTAGACTCACCCTCTTAGCTGTAGACTACCCCAGAGATAACATAAGTATTTCACTTTAGTATATACTAACCTTGTCTTTACTAAACCAGACAGGATTTATTTCTAGTAATTGCTACCACCCTAGCCTGAAGCTAAAGTTCTCAAAAGGCTGACCTGAGGCCAATCTGGGACTAAAGTGATCAAGCTGGTCTGACTGAAGTGGTCAAGATTCTTGGGAGCCCTCTCATCCAAAGACCCTCCCTGGTAATCAAGATCAAAGAAGAGAATGCACCCAAAAAATGGACTTCCTCGTTCTAAGAATTATGACTGTTTATACCTAAACAAAACAGATGTCATGTTTTATGATTATTGTTCCTATACTTTGAATGCCTTACCTTTTGGAGCAAAATGTTTCACTTACTTCCCTTCACCCATCCCACTACTGTAAAACTCCTCCTATAATAAATACGCATGACTTCTGGCCATCAGGGCTGCAGTCTGGAGATTACTCTGGCTGCAGTCGGCTGAGAACATGCTAAAGGGGCGTGAGGTCTCAGTCTGATTCCTGTTCACCCGCGTCGCCTCCCTGTGCACCCACCCCGGCTGGGGCACGGCTCCCGGCAGCCCACCATGATTCTTTAAAACAAAAAAGAAAGAGAAGAGTTGCATGAATGTACAACACACATCCTCAGCAGCCAGGGTCCTAGATGTTCCTTTTAAACTTTCTGCATCTGTGAACATGGACATCTAAAAGCTCTTACAAGGAGGGAAACAGCAAATGTGAAACATGAAGAATAACACTGGAGGATTTCAAATCAAAAAGAAAATCATTTGGTGGATTCAGGGGAATCACTGAGAAAAGACCCTATTGTTCACAGCACGTGTAACAGAAATAAGACAACAGTTCTCAGGTAAGTACAATGAGAAAATTTTGAGGAAGGCTGTTATTTAACTTTTGATAGGTACAGAATAGTTACTAAAAATAAGATATCAATAAAGTAAAAAGCTGTTAGTGATATTACTTATGTTATTCATTATTGAAAAGCCTAGAATGTTCTCATGACTAGAATGAGAGTTGGTTGTGAAACAAGAACAAAAGGAAATATGCAAGACACATTTATGACAGAACATGTGGACTTAGAATCCTTGTAGAACATGTGATTCTTAGTGCCAAGGAGCTGGCTATTATTTTGAGAACCTTGGAAGGCAGGAAGCATTTTCAGAAAGATTATGTAAGAACAGAAGTCCATCTTTGGAGGGGGAAAAAAAAAGAGTGATTGTAGCAATTTAGAATGCTAACCTTAATTTCAGTCTTGGGAATGGCATAAAATAAATCATGAAGAACCTTGGGGCACTAAGTAAGTTAGGAAAATCAAGTTATGCCAGATAGCTTTAATTTCCTTCATTAAGAAAGTAATGCAATGCACATTAAAAGCATCATATGAAATTTATCTGAATTCAAACAAGTTACAGGGTTCTGTCAATTAACGTTTTTAGTATGCCAAGAATACCATCTCAATATCATACAATGATTAGGTGACCAAGGGGTAGTAAGGTCATAGTCAAAGGTCAGAAAGATTTGTTGTTGGATTACAAAAAAATAGTGAGCAATGTCTTGTTAGGACTAATGCTGGTGCCATTTGACAAAACAAAATATCTAAGAAAGAATTCTTATTTGTTGGTCTTAGTAGTATGATTTGTACCAAAACTAATAGAATAATATTAATGGTCTTGGCTCAAACTTCTCAAGCTCTCACCCCATCTAAATGTGCAATACCAGGCCTTATCCCTTACAAGATCAATCCTCAATATTTCTTTGGTGCCTTATTTTGCTCATGAATATTTCTCCATATATCTTTTCTCTAGTCAAAAAAATCAGAAAAGGGGTTACCAAATCTGAAACTCGGCCTTCAATAGCTGAAGAAGCCCAGATTTCTTTAAAGTGTGTTTTTGTTTTGTGTTTATCTTTTTCCCCCTAGAGACAGGATCTCTCTCTTACCCAGGCTAAGCTTGAACTTATGATCTTCCTGCCTCAGCCTCCCACATAGTTGTGGCTACAGGCATGGACTCTTGCCGAGCTCTATAAAGTTTCAGTTATGTTCACATCGGTCTAATTCTGTCCAAAAGTGGAAAGGATGAACCTCTACCCTTGTTAAAATTCTCTCCCAAAACACAAAGCAAAGAGTCTTAGTTCCCTATACTTTATAAAGACCCCCTTGTAAGCAGTACTTTCTTCTTTTGTTTTAGAGACTTTTTTGCTATAGGGCACGTGCGATAACCAGAGAGACAGAAAGCAAGAAATCACTCCCCCCCAGGGGGATGACCATGCTGCAATCCCTTTTCCTCCATTCTCTTCTCAGGGTTTGGGCATGCATGCACATGCGCCCAGTGTAAGTATCAAGCCACCAGGTCCGGGACTCAACCTACGGTGGACTATGTGGGAGTCCAGCAATGTAAATATTACATCATCTGTTGATCCCCAAAGTAATAATACCTTCTTATTCTTACTGAATTTTTTTCTCTTCATAGGGTTGAGACTTAAGGTCATGGGCTGCGGCAGGGACGTATGTCAGGCTATATCTTCAGCCCAATCGTTATTTCTGGTACCTGTTTTCGAAACAAGTACATCCAATCCAAAATGTTCACACTAGCTGACTCCTGGTACAACATGTATACTTAGACCTGTTTGAATTAGACCTTGGGTTTAAGCCAAGATACTGCAGTATAGACACTAAGTACATGATCATACTGCTATTCTGGCTGCTTGAAATGGTTCCCTAACCACCCTTTCCCACTTTCCTCCCGCATTTACTACTGTTCAAGTGACTTCTCCTTTAGTCTTTGCTGGCTAATTATAGCTTGTCCTTCAAGACTTCACCAGCCTGACCTTTATCAGGTAGAGCATTCTCATTCTATTCTGAATTAGACAACACCCTTCTGGTCTTATCTAGCTTGTGTATATCTCTATTAAAGGACCACCCTATTATTATCTATTTATGTATTTAGCTCTTCCAGTTGACAGCCACTTCTTTTTCATTTATATGTATGTATGTATTTATTTTTTAAGAAAGATTTTAGGTATAGGGTGCAAGCATTCACCAGAGAGACAGAGAGAGAAGGGGAGACAGAAAGTGAGAAATCACCTCCCAGGGGTGATAGCCATGCCACAACCCCTTCTCCTCCATTTTCCTCTCAGGATATTGGGCATGGATGCACATGTGCCCAGTGTGTTTTAAGCCACCACATATGGGTCTCAAACCAGGTCAACTATGTGAGAGTCCACTGATGTAACCATTATGCCATCTGCTGGTCCCAGTATGCATTTATTTTTGATAAATTTTATTATTTTATGTACTGAATTCTGTGCCCCCAGTATTTATATGCTGAAGCCTTAATACCCAATGTGATCATATTTGGAGATGAGGCCTTTACTAGGTAATTAGGTAATGAAGATGGCACTCCTGTGATGGGATTAGCACCCTTGTAAAAATAAATGAGAGAGCACAAAAATGGCACCCCTGTGATGGGATTAGTGCTCTTGTAAAAATAAATGATAGAGCACTCTCTCTCCTCATTTGCACAAAGATGAGCACAGAGTAAGGCGGCAACTGCTGACAGCCAACAGAAGAGACCTCAGAATAATATCTATCTTGCCAGTACCTTTACTTTGACTTTCTAGCCTATAAAACTGTGAGAAATAATTTCTATTGTTGATTCCACCCAGTTTATGGTATTTTGTAATGACAGTCCAGACTAAGACAGACAGTTGTAGGTGTACAGAAAAAACTAGCAAAAACTGCCTCCCTACCCACCTCCGGCAGGGGGGAAAAAAAAAGACCACCACATTTCCCTGATAATTAACATCCTACACTAGGATGGTACATTTGTTATCATTCATGAGCCAATACTGATACATTATACATTAGACAGTCATTTTGTTTCATCTTTAAAACCTTAGTCTCTAAGGGCTGTGCTTGGTACCTTGTAGGTGCTCACTAAATATTTATTAAAAGAATAAAAAAATGAATTAAGAAATGGGTGAATTAATAATGACTCTGAAGTACATGATTCACCTAAAATAGGATCTGTCATTGTGAATTGCTGATCACTTCGCCTCTTTCTCTATCCTGGATGTAGTCATCAGGTCTAAAGCTGAATTCCAACTTCACGGCATCTTTTAGCATCCTCTTGTATGCTTGATGCTTGGTGGTTCACTCTTCTCCCACCGTCATCTTCAAAGACATGTAGTGTTCCAAATTTAACTCATCTTTATAATTTTGAGAGCAAATTTGGTACTGGAAAAATAACTATGGTAAACTTTTAATATGAACGCTTATAAATCATTCTGCCTCACCTAAAAATGAGACCAGTCTAGCTGCATGAGCCATGATGATAGACACTGCTGCTCGGCAGGCCGAGGCCACAAGAGAGGCCCACGTGGGGGACTCAGCCCACCCTAAAAGCTGGGTGTGGTGGCATGTGTTTGTGTTCTCAACTGCTCAGGAGGCTGAGGCAGGTGGATCACAACATAATGAAATCCTGTCTCCAAAAACACATTAATTGGACCAGCCACATGACACAGTAGTAGTGACTGCTCTGTGGTGCTGGATCTACACAGATCAGGGTTCCTGGTTCTACCTGTACACATGAGGCAAGCACTTGCTGCCTGGGAAGGACGGTGGGACAATCAAGGCATGAGACTTGTTGCCTGTTGAGGTTGCCTGCCTGGCTTTCTCTCTCTCTCCCTCATGAAATAAATAAACTTTAAAAAGTTAACTAATTTTGAAGGACCAGCAGTTGGAGTAATGGCTATGTTGCTGAACTCTCACGGAGTTGACCGTGGTTCGAGTCCTAGACCCAGTGACTTAAACTCACACCGGGCGCATGTGCATGCACGCCCAAGATCCCGAGAGGAGAATGGAGAAGGGATTGTGGCATGGCCATTCCCCCAGGGGGTGATTTCTTGCTTTCTGTCTCTGTCTTTCTGGCGAGCGCATGCGCCCTGTAGCAAAAAACTCTCAAAAAAATTACATAATAAAACTTTGAAAATATTAATCAATTTTGAATAAATGAAAGTTTTTTTGAGTGATTTTTGCATGTGCACTCACTAGAGAGACAGAGAAAGAGACACAAAAAATGAGAAATCACCTCCCCCACCCCCGAAGGAATGACCATGCTGCAATCCCTTCTTTTCCATTCTCCTCTTGGGATTTTGGACACACACACACAATCAGCGTGTTTTAAGCCACTGAGTCTGATACTGAACCACGGTCAACTACGTGGGAGTCCAGCAACATAATCATTACGGCATCTGCTGGTCCCTAAATGAAAGATTTTTTAAAGTATGCTCAGATCCGTGAGACTCCTCTTCCCACTTCTAATCTTTTTTCTTTTTTTTTCCTTAATGATTCCAAACTTGAATAGCTAAATGATCTTTATTAACCTCTTATAAAGTTTATATTGTTTTAAGATCAGTATATTATTTAGTATTTCATCTAAGGTCAAAGTTTTCTCTTTTTTTAGTGAGAGACTTTTGCTACAGGGTGTTTGCACTCACCAGAGAGACAAAGAGAGGCAGAGAGAGAGAGAGACATTAAGTGAGAAATCACTCTCCAGGAAGGATGGCCATGCTACAATCCCTTCTCCTCCATTCTTTCAGGATTTTGCTCATGCACACACACGCATCCGGTGTGAATTTTAAGCCACTGGATTCAGGGCTCAAACTGCGGTCAACTACATGGAAGACCAGCGATGTAGCCATTACACCATCTGCTGATCACATAAGGCCAATATTTTCACACTAATTTTGAAAAGTATATAACTAAAACAAGAGGATTTACTCTTTTCCCTGTGTCTTTATTGCTAGAGAAAAAAAAAAAAACTCATACTTTGTCAACAAACTTTTTTTTTTAGTTTTTGCCATAGGAAGCATAAACTCTCCAGAGAGAGGGAGGGAGAGACAGTGAGAGAGAAAGTGAGAAATCACCACCCGGGGGGGATAGCCCTGCTCCAATCTCCTTCATTATCTTCCTGGGATTTTGAGTACACATACACAAGTGCCTGGCATGATTTTCAAGTGACTGAGTCCTGGACTTGAACTGCAGTTGGCCAAATAGGAGTCTAGCACTGTAACCACTATGCCACCTGCAGGCTTCTAACAAATCTTAATTATTATTAATTGTAAATAAATTTTAGTTGAGTCCCATAATTTGTGGCCCAAAATATGGAAGAAAACAACCCCTCATACAAGAAAAACAAATAAACAACAAACTTAAGCCTCCATAATCTTAACAGAAATAAACACTATTAAACATGTCATGTATGATAAATTTGAATCTACTCTAAACATTTCCAGAAATTGGGCTATAAACCATACAAAGTAAAATTTCTGAAACAGAATCACATTTTCTGATGTATGTGTAAATTTCCTCATATAACTAATATAGATATACTTTTAAATCACAAAAGGCAAAAACAATCTAAAATAATTTTAAAACTAAAAAGTTTCTTTTTGCCTTATATGATTTGTTAAAGGGTTATTTAAAACATGTATGGATAATAAAAGACATGTATTGATCCTTCATTAAAAAAATCAGCCCAACTACACAGTAAATTAATGTTTCTAACAGAATGTTCTCTTAAACTGACATCTGTTTAACTAAGGCACATAGTTACGTGCCATTGAAGCAAACTTTGAGGATTTTCTTTTTTTTTTTTTTTTTTTTTTTTTGGAGAAGTTTTTGCTATAGGGCACGTGTACTCGCCAGAAAGACAGGGAGAGACAGAGAGATGGAAAGCAAGAAATCACACCCCCCCCGGGGGGGATGGCCACACCACAATCCCTTCTCCTCCATTCTCCTCTCGGGATCTTGGGCATGCAAGGACATGCGCCTAGCGTAAGTTTATGCCACGAGGTCCGGGACTCGAACCACAGTCGCCTACATGGGAGTTTAGCAACATAGCCGACCATGTGGGAGTTCAGCACCCTTAACCACCATGCCACTTGCCAGCCTCTCTCTTAGACTTTTTTAAGAATACAATATATTGTTTTTAATATGCTCATCATCTTCCAATAGATCTCTTCCAATAGATCCACTAACTGCTGGTCCGGATTTTCCAATTTTTTAAATAGTCTTTATTTTTTTTAGAGCAGTTTAGATTCTCTCCAATCTCCTTTTCAGGTTACTCTTCCTTTCCTTTTTTTTTATTAAAGAATTATTTATTTAACTTTATTCATTCATTCATTTATTTTTAATTTGGCCAGAGCAAGACAGAGAACAAGAGAGAGAAAGAAGGTGAGAAAGCAAGTTACCAGGTCTAGGACTTGAACTGTGTTTGGTCATGTGGGAATATCCAGCACCTTAACTGCCATGCTACCCCTGGCCCCTCTTCCTCTTACTAGGTCTTTAAGTTCTGCACTGACTATATTTCTTGTCAGCTCTGCATTCCCACTGTTCCCCAAAGAGTTTTCTTATGGACTCAGGGAAAAGAGGAGGGTTTCTTCTTCCTTGTCATGAACAATGAACCCAGATTGTCTTATAAACAGAAGAGTAAGAGCGTAGAGGTAGAGAGTTAAAAGGGGCCTGGGTGATGGTGGGGGAGCGGGTTGGGTGGGGAAATGTCCAAGGATACGAAGTTCCTGTTAGATAGAAGGCACGACTTCAAGAGATCTATTGGAAGATGATGAGTATATTAATAACAATATATTGTATTCTTAAAAAAGTCTAAGAGAGAGGCTGGCATGTGGCATGGTGGTTAAGGGTGCTGAACTCCCACATAGTCGACTGCGGTTTGAGTCTTCAACCTGGTTGTTTGCTTTCTCACTTTCTCTCTCTCTCTCTTTCTCATTCTGTCCCTCCCTGGTCAAGTTCAAATAAAAAATAAATAAAGTTAAATAAAATCATTCTTGAAAAAATTTTTTTAAAAAGTCTAAGAGAATAGATTTTAAATGTTCCCACTACAAAAATGACAACTCGTTATGTGATAAGTTAATTAGCTAAATTGAGCCCTTCCATAATACATATATGTGCATATATATTAATATCATACTTAATATATATGCTTCAAAACATCATCTTGTGCACACAATTAATCCATATAATTTTATCACTTAAAAAATGAAAATAAAAATTTTAAACAAAAATAAAATGATGGGGGACCAGCAGATGGCATAATGGCTATGTCGCTGGACTCCCATGTAGTCTACCATGGTTTGAGTCCCGGACCCAGTGGCTTATACTCATGTTGGGCGCGTGTGTGCGTGCCCAAGATTCTGAGAGAAGAATGGAGGAGAAGGGATTGAGGATTGGTCATCCCCCCTAGGGGGTGATTTCTCGTTTTATGTCTCTCTGTCTCCCTCTGTCTTTCTGGTGAGCATACATGCCCTATAGAAAAAACCTCTCCAAAAAAAAGAGATACTTTTTTTCATTTTTTCTTATCACTCTCAAATATAGCCCAAGTATTGCTGGTATAACAGTGGTGGAGAGTTTTGTTTGTTTGGTTTGGTTTTTTCAAGGGAACAAGATATAAAGTAGTCCCAAGACTTAGTGATTATATAGGACCATCAATGCATAAGGATCAGGACAGTGTGGAGGGCCAGAACACAGAAGATGGAGGAAGAGACTCATTACACAAGGGCTTGGCCCAGCAACCACTCTCCCTGCTCAAGCCTATGGAGTAGCAGTGCCTTCCCCAAGGACCTGAGTTCTGCCACCCCCTTTAAGGTCCCTTGAAGCTTAGGGGTGATCTGTGCTCAACTCCTCCATAAGGCCCCATTCTCCTGGGTACCAAATCCCTTCTACGCCCAGCTAAAATCTTTGTAGTCAGAAAAACAACCTTGGAGCAGAACCAAGGTCTTTTGGGGAAAGCGGTACCTGCTTCTGCAGAACCCCTCACACCCTTTGCCCAGCCCAGTGCCACACCAAGCTAGGGTACGATGGTGAAAATAGCCAAAACCATCCCTGCCCCATGGAGCTCACATTCTGATAGAATGTTACTTTAAATTTCAGGATATATCTAATGTAATGATTTTACAGAGTCATATAAACATGATTTAAATATTAACATTACAATGGACTGGTTAATAAAATAAAGCTTAAAAATGAGTCTCCATCAGACTAAGAAGTTTCTGCTCAGCAAAGGACACAGTAACAAGTGTGAACCGACAACCCTCAGAATGGGAAAATATTTCTGTTAAATAAGCCTCAGACAAGGGACTGATAACCAGAATACAAAGGGAACTCAAATGCCTTATGAGAAAAAAAAAAAAAAAAGATGAATCCAATTAAAAGATGGGAAAATGAGCTGGACAAAAATCTCTCTGAGGAAGACATAAAAACAGTCAAAAAGCATATGAGGAAATGTTCAACATCCCTCATCACAAGAGAGATGCAGATAGAAACCACAATGAGATACCACCTAACCCCTGTCAGAATGGCAAAGATTAAGAATATAAAAAGTGATAAGTGTTGTCGGGGATGTGGTGAAAAGGGAACCCTCCTACACTGTTGGTGGGAATGTAAACTGGTTCAACCACTGTGGTGAACAATATGGAGGTTTCTCAAAGATCTACAAATAGAACTACCATTTGATCCAGCAATCCCACTTCTAGGTATCTACCCAAAGAACAAGAGAACGCTCAGTCGAAAAAGTGCTTGCACATCAATGTTTATTGCAGCATTATTCACAATTGCCAAGACATGGAACCAACCTAAATGTCCACAAACTGATGAATGGATTGGAAAAGTATGGCATGTATTCTTTATGGAATACTACTCAGCCATAAAAAATAACAAGACCGGGACCAGCAGTTAGCATAATGGCTATGTCGCTGGACTCCCACGTAGTCGACCGTGGTTCGCGTCCCGGACCCAGTGGCTTAAAACTCACGCTGGGCACGTGTGCATGCAGCCCAAGATCCCAAGAGGAGAATTGAGGAGGAGGAATTGTGGCATGGCCATCCCCCCTGGGGGGGTGATTTCTCGCTTTCTGTCTCTCTGTCTCTCTCTGTCTGTCTGGCGAGAGCACATGCGCCCTATAGCAAAAACCTCTAAAAAAAAAATACGAAAAAAAAATAACCAGATCCTGGCATTTGATAGAAAGTGGTCAGATATGGAGGATCTATTGCTGAGTGAAGTAAGCCAGGCTATGAAAGAAAGATATTGTATTTATCCACTTAATAAATACCAACTATCCTCACCCTATGGTAGAGAGCGAAATATTGGAGGACATAAAAGCAGTGAAAGTACTTAACGAGAATAAGACAGTGTGGAATTGTGGGGGGTGAAGAGAAGAGGACAGAGAAAGATAGCAAGAGAACAATAGAGAGGCAGGACGTTAGAGGGAAACAGATATGGTTTATTACCTGTTGATGATGACATGTATAGTATTCTCAACTGGATTGGTCTGAGAAGTATTTCATGATGGTTAAAGTCTTTTTACAAGCAAAATGAGAAATAGGGATTGACTGTTTAAAAAAATAATTGTAATAATAATAATGATTGGGAAAAACAATGAAAAGATATTGAGTAATGAAGTGGGGAGATTAATGTCTCTGTATTGACTGACATGCATGGCATTCCCTTTTGAAAAAGCATTGTAATACACTGTAAAGTTATATGCAATCCAATGTAATATAAACAAGATTATGATGATAATAAAAAATAAATAAATAATTTAAAAAATGAGTCTCCATTACATGTGAGTAAATAATCTAGTTCTTACTAAATATTGAAATAATATAGGATTTGCTGCCTCAATTCTGACACACTACCTTTTTCTTTCTTTGGTTTTTAGTCAGGTTATCTGTATCCGTATTTACAGTTTTAGGAAAAGATTGAAAAGGTTAAGGTGAAAAAAATGGGATGGAAGCTGTTAGGTTGAGAAAGACTAAACAAATTATTGCAGGCTTCTTTAGAGCTGCTCAAGTGTCCGAGAAGAGGCTTAACCCGCATTCTAATCATATTTAGACAACAACACCTTTTTGAAGTATACATGTGAACACCTCTGGGAACACAGTTCCATAGAATACCAATTTAAGAAAGGGAGGGTTACAATTGAAGGTGACAAAACCGAGCTTTTTCATTCCATTTTCCTGAAACAGTACTGAGGACTAAGACAAGTACCTCCTTACATTTTGTGCCCCAGGTAACTGACTGGCCTCACCCTATTCTGACCATGCTTGAGAATTTACTGACCTTTTGTGTCTTCTGGTCACTTTCTCAGTTCCTGCCTGGGGCTAAGTAAACTTCTCAACTCACTGCTTGGCTCCTTCTTTCTCAGTAAAAATGTCTTATATTTGAATTGGAGCTTTACAGTCTTCCAAAGAACTTCTAATTACAAAGAATCTCACCAAGTAGCTTTGTTTTGTAAATGAGGAACAATGTGCTTTTAAATTACTTGCCCAGTAGGCTGCAGGCCTGGGGCTTTAGTTTCTAATTCAAGGTGCTACATTGAGTTTCTTCAACAAACTTTACCTGAAATGCAACACAGGTTTTTGTTTTTGTTTTTTTTTTTTAGGTGAAAATGAGAATATAGCAATTTACTACTGCATGAAAAGGATAATGTCCTGATTCAAGGCATACACCTTGAACGTTGGATATTTCTTACAAGGGCACTTCCCTAATTATCCTACTGTAGTAACTATAAATCCTCTAAGTGAGCCCTGTTGAAATGGGATAGAAATCAAATACTGCAAAGAAGGGGGGGGTAAAATTTAGTAACAACCAATCTCAAGATAGAAAGTGTTCTTGTAAAATCTAACTAGATAACACATTAAAAGAGAGGAAAACAAAAGGAAATGAAGGCATTCTGATTGCAAGAGTCTAGTTTAGTCACAAGTAACTGGCTCTTGCCTGAAGGAATATGTAAATCACTAAATAGGCTCCAAAAGGAAATAGTAAATCTCTGCCCCAGGAAAAATCCATAGAAAGTGACTGGTTAAGGCCCTTGTTGGCCTGGGGGTGGGGGGGGTGACTCAATAATCTCTTGAGTTATTTTCTAGTTCTGTAATCTGATGATTAAATATAATCAGAAAGAGGACCAGCACATAGTGTAATTGTTATGTCACTAGGTCCCACGTAGTTGGCCGTGGTTCAAGTCCTGGACCTGGTGGCTAAAACTCATGCCAAGCACATGTATGGGCATGCCCAAAATCCCTAGAGGAAAATGGAGGAGAAGGGATTGCAGTGTGGCCATCCTCCCTGGGGGGTGATTTCTCACTTTCTGTCTCTCTGTCTTTCCGGCAAGTTCACACACCACACAGAAAACTTTTTTGTATATATACAAAAATGTGTGTGTGTGTATATCTATATATATCTATATATGTGAGTGTGTGTGTGTGTGTGTGTGTATGTATATATGAAAATGAATGGGGATCAGGTGATGTCCTCACCTCTAAAAGTTTAAAGCTAGCTGTTTTAACAGGAAAATAAAAGTGTTATGATTCAGAGATACTCATCTTTAATTTGTGCAGCTTTACTAATCAGAATCCAGCTGGTCTCTTCAAAACTCAGCGAGTGGGAAGTGGAGGCACATCCACAGGAAACATTGAAATACAAGCTTTCTAACAAGTCATGAGTCATATAAAAAGAGTTATTGAGTTGGGTGAACATCCTGCCTATGTCTTTGTGTTCGGACAATTGAAGGCAAAAACTCACATTTTATAACATAGGTGATTAAAAAGGAAGCACCCTGATTCAGAGAGAAAACATTTACAGCTGCTATAAAGTGTCTTTAAAAGAAAAATACCTTTCAGTATAAAGGTAATCCAGGTCATCCACAATTCTACAAGGACATACCAGAGATTCATAAAAGATTCATGTAAATTTAATCTAGGTAGGAGGCTAAGGGACATACAAATGTAAATGCAAAGATATTTAGGACAACTGCATGGCAAACTCAAGCCCTGACAGTAAGTAACCTGGTGGAGTTAGTAGATGATATTTTCGTCTTTTTCCAATCAAATGCTAACCCACTATTAGTTTTCAAAATACATCAAATTAAAAAAATGTACATTACTAGAAATTAAACTAAACTGAAAACCAGTCAATTCTCAAGTGTGCATATGAAGGCTATGATGTACTCTGAGGATATTGTTAATGAACTTTAAAAATGTAATCATGTCAAGGCCTCACCACATCCTTTGATTTATGCATACCTAGTTCTTTAAAATCCTCATGGATACTATGTAAGACATTCTAAAAGTGTATCATCATCGCTTCAAATGATTTTAAAAAGCGTACATGAGCAGACATCTCAGTGAATCAAACCTAATATTATATCCATTTGAAAAGAGCAAAGGCAATAAAAATATTGCTTACGAATGACCTTATTATATAATTTTGTCAGCTCACTGTTTTGTAAAAGAAAGGAAACTGGAGTACTGGGGCATGATAACATTAGCGAAATTATCAAGAATTTATCTAATGCAGTTTTATATGAGATTTGAAGATACAATTATAGGCTTCTCTTGTGCTGCAGAGTTTCCTTTGCAAAAGTGGAGCTGCTTCTGCCTTGAAACCTTGTCTGAGCCCTAGGAGATGAATGTTGGAGGGTCACACATATATGAAGTCTATAAGACATTTAACGGAGTTTTAAAAGAGCATTGCCTGAGCGATTTCAATTTTATTAGGAAAATAAGATACATAAGCAAAAAGGTAGTGTAAGTGAACAAACTACTTGTACAACCTGTGTTTCTATTTCTTCTGATAGAGAACTAAGAAACTAAATTAATTATCCAGTTAAAATGTATATTTTCAATTGAGGAATATTTAATAAAAAATATTCACAACACATGTTCAATAATATATTGAGACATTGGAAAAGTCACGGCACATTTTCACATAGAAAAGTACGTCATAATTTTTCTGATGATCTGACAGTATGGGTTTATATATGTAAAATTACATGCTTAAGGACTGGCCTTGTGGTCTTATGGTTGAGAGAGTCAGAGCCCACATAGCCAACCATGGTTCGAATTTGGGCCCTGGTGGCTTGAAAAATATCCTGAGTGCATGTGCATGAGTGCCCAACATCTTGACAAAAGGGAAAAATGAAGGAGAAGGGATTGCCTTCTGACCACACCCCATTGGATGGTACTTTCTCCCTCTGCCCCACACCCCCTCTGGTGAGCACACATGTTCTCTGGCAATTTTAAAAACAAATCAATAAAATAAAATCATATACTTGAACTCTGTACCTGTTTTCTCTTCTAGCGAAAGGGAAAATAATGGTATCTTCCAGATAGGGTTATTGTGAAGAAAAATGAATTAAGAGTGATGAGACACCTAGAACAATGTCTGGTGAAATAAGCATTTTCCTTAGACAACACACTTCTGGTAGGTTTGGGCATGTGGGGGTTGAATGAGAACTGTCCATGGATTCCTACACCCAGCTTACATGAAACTGCAGCAAACCTCAAAGGAAAAGGATGTACTTCCAGGAGCTGGCCTGGCCTCCCGTCCAAGGTAGGTATTGGAGCACTGAAGTCATGAACCTGGAAGGATCCTGAGGATTAGAACAGTGGGCGTCGCGACAGTATCCAGCTTCTAAGGGGAGGACCTCCCTGAGACCCTAACTTTATTTTAAACAGCAGAGTTCAGACACAAAGCAAGGTCGAAGGGAGTTTGGTGGGGAAAGCCCAGGAATGATGAGTCAGAATTCCCTGACAAGCCGTGAGACAGAAGCCAGGAATAGAAGTTAAATTAGAGATAATAAAGAGAGAGAATATTTCTTGCCTATCCATGTTGGTGGAATGAGCTTTATGCTCACTGCATTTATTATTATTATTTTATTGCTTGGGAGTACATACACTTGCAAGAGAGAAAGCACTCCTTGTCCCCCAGTGGGATATAGTCTCATACAATCCCTTTTCTTCTATTTTTCCTTCCTATCAGGATTTGCACAAGTGCCCAGCATGCTTTTCAAGCTACCAGGTCTAGAATTCCCATGGTCAACCCTGTGGGATCCAACTTTCAATGAATAGCACTTAATCACTGCACTATGAGGTTGGCCCTCAATACAGCTGTTATTACTTTTGTCCCCTTCCTCTTCCCCTCCTCTAGTGAATCGTGATCCAAACTGTCCACCTCTTCTGAGGCAGAAGATCAATGCTAAGGTCTAGGAGGCAGAGCTGATATTCCATTCCCAATACAGGTCAAATTGCAGGTAGACACAAAAGTCCAGCGTCTCAGGTATTAAGTTCCATGCACATAGGTGCTAAAGATGTGCGTCATACATTGTAATCTAAGAGAAGAATGAATAATGTAGAGAGAAGTACACTGAAACCCTCAGGGAGCTGAGGGCGTAACCCTGAGGCACCCACTTCAAGCAAGGCATTTCTTTGTAATCATGTTTTATGTTTTAAAAATATGTACAGAGTTCACATTCTACAACAAAAAAAATCTATGCTTCCTCCTATGTGTGTGTGTGTGTGTGTGTGTGTGTGTGTGTGTATATATATATATTTTTTTTTTTTTTGGTGGATTTATGTACATGGCTCTGGGCTTTCCTTAAGAGGAAGAGGATTATCCAAGTTTGTGAAGCATGT
The DNA here is from genome assembly GCA_026018925.1 of Tupaia tana. Taxonomy (NCBI): domain Eukaryota; kingdom Metazoa; phylum Chordata; class Mammalia; order Scandentia; family Tupaiidae; genus Tupaia; species Tupaia tana. The sequence goes on from JAKSZU010000013.1 coordinate 60,962,854, forward strand.
TCTTTCTTTCTTTACAAACATTGTTGAGACGTTCTTTTTTTCCCCTTTAGTTATAGAAACAATGCATACTAACAGTCCATAAGCTGTAAAATATAGCCTTGATTCAGTGAAAAATCATCATTGGCATTTTAACAAACATTCATTTTCTTAAAAAAATGTGTTTATGTATAATTCTGAGACTTTTTTATGCATATATGATAGATTCCTGAAACCACAACCGCAAACTAAACACAGAACTGTTCCGTCACCATACAAGGGCTCAGCTCCTTCCAAGCATCCTATTATAATTGTATTCATCCTCCTTGTCCCTATACCTCGGCAACCAATGATCTCCATCTCTGTAACTGGGTTGTTTCAAGGATCACACAATATATAACTTTTCAATACTGGCTTCTTTTTCTTTTTGGCTCAGCATAATGCCTTTGAGAGCCAGCCAAGTCATTTCATGTATCAGCAGTCTGCTCCTTTTTATTGGCTGGGCAACATTGGTGTGATGTACCACCGTTTACTTAACAATCCGCTGAAGGCCATTTGGGTTGTTTCCAGTTTTCAGCTATTACAAGAAAAACTACTTTGAGCATTCACATACATGTTTTTGTGTTAACACATTTCCTTTTCTGTTGGATAAATGCCCAGGAGTGCAATTACTAGATATTAAATTGTACATGTAAGTTTCTTAAAGAAACTGCCAGACTGATTTCCAGAGTGATGGGGCCATTTTGCATTCTCACCAGCAATACACGATGGAACTAGTATCTCTCCATCCTTGCCAGCACAGCATATGAGCTCTTGCCTGCATAGTAGGTGTGAAACAGTGTGGTATCATGGTTTTAACTTGCATTTCCCTAATGGCTAAATGAGTTGAACATCATTTCATGGGCTTATTTGCCATTAGTATACATTCTTTAGTAAAATATTTAAGTCTTTTGACTATTGTTCAATTGGATTGTTTGTTTTCTTACTATAGAGTTTAGAATTCTTTATATATCAATATTTGGATCCAAAACCTTTGATAGATATAGGAGTTGAAAACATTTATCCCCAGTTGGTAACTTGTCCTTTGATTTTAGCAAGTTCATTCACAGATGAAAAGTTTTTAATTTTTGATAAAATGCAGTTATCCAATTTTTTAAAAAAAAAGTGTATTGGGTTTGTGTCTATGAAATCCTAACTCTACATCATAAATATGTTCTCTACATTCTTTCCTAAAAGTTTTACAGGTTTACATTTTACATTTAGATCTACAATCCATTTGGATTTGACTTTTATATAATGTACTAATTGTAGGTTGAAATTCATTTTGGGGGCTACTGGTGTCCGATTGTTCCAGTACTTTTTTGTTAAAAAGACTCTTCTTCCACTGACCGGCTATTGCTCCTTTGTAAAAGCCTTTATTTGTATTATTTCTTTATTATTATTTTTTAATTTCATCAAAAGACAGACAGCATGTGAGAGAAGGGGAAACTGAGCAAGCAAGCTACCAGGTCTAGTAGTCAAACTGCGGTTGACCATGTGGGAGTCCAGCATCTTAGCCACCATGCCACCTGCCAGTTCATATTTTTACAAATTTTCTACAATGTTCACATACTACTTTTGTAAATGAATGGAAATACTTAAAAGTAAGCACTAGAGGCCCAGCCATGGTGGCATACATGGGAGGGCATCATTTCACAAGGGCTCAGGTCATGTAGGAGGCCTAGATTTCATTCCTGGTCCCACATAAACTAGCCTGGCTCAGTGGTGCAGGGCTGTGGTCCTAGCTAACTGGGAGAGCTAGCAGAAGGCAAACATATACCTCTGTTTCTTTTACTCTCTGTCTCTCCTTTATTTAAAAAAATAAAAAGAAGAAGAAAAAGTGCTGGAATCTAATGGAAACAATGATTCTCTGAATTAAAATTTAAAAACTGAGGTTTAAAATAAAATACAATAAAGCAAATCACTTTATAACTCTACTGAATTATTATGGAAGTGGCTTGATTCATCTTTTCTCTTGCCGTCTTTCTCAGTTTTACTAAACATACACTATAACCAAAACAGTTTCCTGAGTTCTGTGGGATAAATAATAGTTCTTCTGAGAAGCTGAAAACCATAAATTTCCTTCACTCTAACTTTAGAATGGTTTTTTTTCTCTTGAACTTTTTATTTAAACCACACTGGAAGGAAATCATTGAAAGGACAAGTGGTGACTACAGTTTTGTATGTAGCTATTAGTGGCTCAATGTAGTTATTAAAGAATCATTTTTAAAATACCGAAGTTCAGCAACCATATTATTTTCTGTTCAGCCTGTATTCATGGTAACTCTTAAATGTTTGAATGTCCCTATTAGCTAGTGACTGTAATATCTACTTTTCTTGAAAGAGTAAAAATACATTAATTGGATTAATACTGATTCATAAGTATTAATTGCTGTCTAGTCTAATACAGAAATGTTTTTCTATGTACTACATTTCAATTACATGCCATCAATTCTCATCACTTTAATTTGGACACATCTCCTCCAACCTCCAAATGAACAAACTAACAAAACAAAACAAAACATTAATATGATGGCAGAGGGGATTAAAGGGGATCTCCCAAGTCTTGGAGCACGGTTCCAAGCACATTCTCTAAGTAGAAAATGCCTTGAAGTCTCTCATTTTATATTATAGTCAAATGACATTACATTTACCCTTCAGATATAACAATACATTCCTATACGGCCTTTTGCTAACATTCTGAACCTTTTTTGGTAAACATAAGTTATAAGTTAACAATAATTTTATAAATTAATGAGTTATGACTTAAATGTAATATTAACTACTAATAATAACTGACGGTCTTAGATTAAGCTTATGCTGTTTTACATTTATTACCCATTTTAATATCCACACAATTTTTCATGGTAAGTAGTATTTAGAAACTAGAAATTAAGGCTTAGTTTTTGCATCTAAAAAATGGATCATCATAGAATTTACCATACAGAGTGTTGTGAGGTTAAATGAAATGACACTTCCTTGGATGATTGGAAAAACAATAAGCTCTTGATAAGTGTTCAAGGCTGCATAAGGTCAGCAGTACTGTGGACCTGAATATTTTTGAGTGTGAGGACACTTTAATGTCAACACATTTTCTAAACCTAATTTCACGTAGGCCCATTAACTATTCATATTAAGAGAAATAACCTGAGAAAATATTTTATGACAAATTCTGAGTTCAATAATACCTTAAAATAAATGCATATTTTAATTGCCAGAAAGTGTATACCCTTGCCAAGGAGAGAAAAAAAACAGCGGGGAGAGGGTGTGAGAGTACCTCTCCATTGAGTCATGGTTGGGCCGCAAACCCTTGTCCTCCCTTTTCCATCCTGTTAGAATTTTGGGCACACACACACACACACACACACACACACACTCAGCATGTTTATCAAGCTGCCATTCTCCAGGATTTCAACTGTGGTCAGCCATATGGAATCTAGTTTTCTTAAACGCCAGGCCACATGGCCAGTCCTATTTTAATTTTGATAATACAATCTGTATACATTTGAAAAGATAGTAGTAAATATTATTTATTATTTTCTGGCAATGGTTGGAATCACATATGATCTGTTATAAGAATTTCATCCCCACAGGAACGAAGGCTGAAAAGCTCTGATCATGGCAGAGAAAGGTACTGGGTAGGTGGAGCTGCCAAACCTAGGCTTGCTTCTCTGAGTCTGTAGCCTGTTTAGCCAAGAGTACATACAAACTAACTTGCTTCTAATGACCTGCCAAAGCCTGGACCCTTGCCCTTGGTCAGCTTCATTCCCAGATTTATTGCACCTCGTGAAAAACTTGGTTTGCAACTCTGCAACTTAGGAAAACAGGATATCATTGGAAATACACTACAAGACTCAAGATCGTTGGGACTAGCAGATGGCATAATGGCTACATTGCTGGACTTCCATGTAGTCTACTGAGGTTCAAGTCCCAGACCCGGTGGCTTAAACTCATGCCAGGCGCATGCATGTACAAGCCCAAGATCCAAGAGGAGAATGAAGGAGAAGGCATTGTGGCGTGGCCATCCCCCCTGGGGGAATGACTTCTTGCTTCTGTCTCTCTGGCAAGCGCCCTATAGAAAAAACCTCTCCCCCCGCCCCCCAAAAAGGACTCACAATCAGGTGGAATATAGTGGCAGTGAAGGGCACAAATGCTTCTAACAGGTAGACCCAAGGTTGATTGCTGACAATTCTGTGGCTACATGGAAACTACTTAATTATCTGGGTCTGAGTTTCCTTGTACACGTAAAATGAAAAATTCCTAATTCACAGGGTTATTGTAGGGTTAAATGAGATAAGAACTGTCAAACTCTCAAGTACAATGTCTAGTATATAAATAAATCCTCAGTAGTGGTAGCTGGTTTTATAGCCTTAAAAATAGGAAGTAGCTAACAGGCCATACACTTCCTGAAACACATAGTATTTGTGTATTCTCTTAATGGGATATTAGGTGTTTACAAATATACAAAGTTTGATTTGAAGTCAAAGTAGTAATATTCCAACATACATGCCACTAAAAAAAATAGAATAATGGTAATTTTCCATTTTATCACGAGGGAGAGATAATTTGTCAGCAAGACACTTCTTTTTACTTGATCCTTTACAAACTTTCTTAACAAAATGTCCTAGTCAAAGTCTCCAACTTGTTGGCATATTCAGAAGTCAAATAGTGGATGTCACTGAGAGAGGTTCAGCTATTTTCTTAGCACTACAAAACAATTCAAGGGTAGAAAATGTTCTGTGGATTAGCAACTTGTTTTCAGAGCATGGAGAAGAGTTATGGGCTTTGGATACTCATTAGAGAATACATTTAAAACAGTAAACATTTTAATAGAAAAATTTGTTATTAGGTCACTCAGCACAGTAATAGATGAAGTAATCATAAGAATATTTTAATAATAGAATCATTCCTTCATGCCATTATTTTCCTAGAAAATTAGGAACAAGTTCAACAGTACAATGAAGCCTTTTCCCATTCTCCTTAAAGGGCAAATACAATGCATAGCAATGAAACAATCTTATGAGTCCCTAAAGAAAAATACAACATGAAACAAAAAACTAAGTACAGCAAGGACTAATTTCTCATTACATACTGTTATCTAGATTTTGTAAGGAACAAAGAAAGTGCATTATCAGTGGAACAAGCAGTTTTCAGCTGAGATAAATCTTTAATCAATTCCTAGATATGGCTGGGCCATTTTAAAATCCCTTTCTTATCACACACACAAATCCAAAAGCAAAAAATTGAAACTTTACATTTTAAATATAAAGAAAAAGAAAAATAAGAAAAGGCGTTTGGGCAGCCTAATAAAAGAGCAGATGCAGATTTATTTCTACCTAATAAGTTAACAATTATTTCAGTCATGTGTTACTGCTTTTGCTATTTAGACTCACATCAACTACCGTTCAAATAATACTGTTGTAAAAATATAACTCTGTAATGATAACTTTTAAAACAGTGTGCAGATAGGACATTAGCCAAGAAAAGACTGCTATGGTCTGGAAGAGACTGATTAAGATGAGTAGTCCTGAATCTCAGGCATTTCTCAAGGTGGATGATTTAAGCCTCACTGAGAGCAGAAGGGTCTCTAGGAAGCTTTATAATCCTCTGGAAGTCAGTCACTGAGCCATTCTATAGAAACCACCTGTGGGGTTTGGTTGTCCCACAGCCCCTTAAAATTGAGCCACTCGTCATCATGAAGTGAAAGCAATTAATGAAACAACTGAATAAAAATAAAATAAACAAAAATGATGGCATATAGAAAAGCCATCATTTATATTATGAGTCATTTTCTTAAAAGAATATTCAAGAATCAGGTGGATAATAATTATGAGGTATATAATAGCTTTTTACTTCACAAAATCCATTTCAAAATGTAACCATATTTAACTATTGTGAGAATCATATTCCATAACTGCAATTCTCAGTAACTACAAATCTTTTACATTTCTACTATACCATAAAGTTCACAGGAACAATCAAATGTAGCATTCCCTCATTAGAAATGTTAAAACACTCTATACTCACAATGGAGTGTTGAAGTTTTTACTAACCCTAAATCCATGACTAACAACAGATTTACCACCTTTTAGTCTTCCTACAGGGTGGAGTTAGGAAGAATATCCAACAAGTTACCTTAAAGGCTCAAGCCTTCTTTACAAGATAATCCCAAATGTATCAAGGGATAGTATTTCTTAAAACTAAGCCAGAAAAAGCTACGGTTCTGAGAATATTATGTATATCATGTAATGAATGCTAACTTCTTTCTCTCTTTTTTTTAGAGAGATTTTTTCTATAGTGCTTGCCAGAGATACAGAAAGAGACAGAGAGAGAGAAGGTGAGAAATCACCTCCCAGAGGGGATGGCCATGCTGCAATCCTTTCTCTTCCATTCCCCCTCTGGGATTTTTGGGCACACACGAACATGTGCCTGGAGTTGAGTTTCAAGCCGCTGGGTCTGGGACTTGAACCATAGTTGGCCATGTGGGAGTCCAGTACCTTAATCACTATGCCACCTGCTGGACCCATTAACTTTCTTCTTTTTGAAAAATGCTGACTACAGAATGACTAGTCTTCCTTTTCTTAACTTAAAGGAAGTGCAAAGCAAAAATTTTTAACGAAACTCTCGATTTTTAGGAGGCTAGTCCATCTGTGCTCTCTTTTGGCTTCTCTGTTTTAATTCTATTTTCTAATTCATTTCTTCCCTTGTCATTTATTTCATCTATCTTTTAGTGTTTATATTCCCTTTGGCATACAGATATTACTACTGTAAATTGTCCTAAATGCTACATATGGAAGACTGTTCAACAAACGTGCAGTCCTCATCCCTATGTGCCATTTCTACTTCCCACATCCACCCGTCAGAGATATGTACTTCCAGTCTCAGCTGGGCTGCAGTGACCCACCAGCAGTAGTTGTATTGGAATCAAAAACTTGTTGTCAGGCCTTCTATTGGTTGCTTTTTTGCTTTAGACCTTCTGTAAAATATGTTCTTCTCTGCTTGGTTTCCTGTCATGTAAATGTTATGGTTCCATTCCATGATATGTAACAGGTCTTTCCATTGGAAAATAACCTCAGATAAATACTGTATGTAGACTGGGCAAGGACAGGATTGGGGACTAATACTAATTAAAGTATATTCTAGAGCAAGGGCCCCCAACACCTAGGCCATTAACCCATAGTAATCTGTGGCCTGTTAAGACTGGGTCTTACAGTAGGAGGTGAGTGGTAGATGAGCAAGCAAAGCTTCCTCTGTATTTTTTTTTTCCTGCTTTGTTATTAAGTTTATTGTTTTTATCTGGAATAACATCATAGAAAATTGTTTGGTTTAGGTCTCAGTAGCCCACTCCTGAGATCTGAGGAAGCTTGTTTTCTTCCGGACTACTTGATCTTTCTTCTGGGCAAGGGGCATTTTAGGACCATTCTACCTCTTCTTTTTAACTTCTTTCTTGGGATTCTTTTCATAGACTGGGTTCTCTCACATAGCAGTGTGAGCTTTCTTATATATCTCCTCCATGTCTGGAGTTACATTATTCTTTATGTACTGAGAGAACCGTTTATTATAATCATCTTCATCTTCTTCTATTAGGTGATGCATACGCCTGCAACATTATATGTGATGGGATTTGTTGAAGTTGTCAAGAATAAGGCCTACTATAAAAGATACCAAGTGAAATTTAGACGACAAGGAGAAGATAAAACTGATTACTATGCTCGGAAATGGTTGGTGACCCAGGAAAAAAATAAGCACAACGTACCCAAATATAGGATGATAGTTCATGTAACTAACAGATATCATTTGTCAGATTGCTTTTACTTGTATAGAAGGGTATAGGATAGTCTGTGCAGCTTATGTACATGAACTACCAAAATACGGTGTGAAAGTTGGCCTTACAAATTATGCTGCAGCATATTGTACTGGCCCGCTGCTGACCCAAGGCTTCTCAATATATTTGGCATGGACAAGATCTATGAATGTTAAGTGGAAGTGACAAGAGATGAACACAATGTAGAAAGCATCAATGGTCAATTTGGTGCCTTCACCTGCCATTTGGATGCAGGCCTCACCAGAACTACCACTGGCAATTAAGATTTTGGGGTCCTGAAGAGAGTAGTGGATAGAGGCTTATCTATCCCTCACAGTACCAAATGATTCCCTGGTTATGACTCTGAAAGCAAGGAATTTAATGCAGAAGTCCATTGGAAGAACATTATGGGCTTCATCTGAATTTACAGCCACTCCTCATCACTCACATTACTGCCTGCGCTCTGTCTCCTGTCAGATCAGTGGAGGCATTAGGTTTTCAGATGGAACCATCAAGTTGCAGGAAAACAAGCTCAGAATTCTTACTCATTCTGGTGAGTCATATAATTATTTCGTTATATATTATAATATAATAATAATAGACAATAAAGTGCACAATAAATGTAATGGATAGCCACAGACCATCCTCAAAACCCGGCCTGTGGAAAAATTCTTTCATGAAACTGATCCCTTCTGTGAAAAAGTTTGGGCACCACTGGTCTAGAGGACATTGTGTAAGTAGAGCACTTAAGAACATAGAAAGTTAGACAGTGAGGCAATGGTAAATGAGACACTCTGTGTGGCCAACCCACATGGCAAAGTTCTTGGCTTGTGTCCTGAGCTCTTCCTGAGTAAGCTGGACACTCACATGCCTATGATCTAGGGTTTGCTTGGGATGGATTGCAAAGTGAAAACCTCTCTGAGGATACTCTCTTTCTCTCTCTGTCTCTCCTCATGGAATAAATAAATAAAATTACAAAAAAAGAAAAATTTTAATGCTTGAAATAAGCATTTACTATACTTAAACTGGCAAATAATAATAAAGTAAACTTTAGGGCCAGCAGGTGGTGTGGTGGTTAAGGTGATAGACACCCACATGGTCAACTGTGGTCCGAGTCCCAGACCTAGTGGCTTGCTTTCTCACTTTTCTCTCTCTCTCTCTGGTGAGTGCACATGCCCTGTAGTAAATTGAAATAATAATAATAATGATAAATAAAATTTAAAAAATAATTATTTCAAAAAATAAAATAAACTTTAACATGTATTGAAGTAATAAAATAATTATACATATAGATTAAATAGAAGCATACTTGAAAAATATCAAAGATCAGTTCTTTAAGAGAACAATAAGGCAGACAACTGCCATAATACTATTCAAAAATAAAAAGAGAATATTTAATACATATCATTAAAATGAAGAAGCAAAATACAATATTATTAATTTTTTTTTAATTTGACCAGAGAGAGAGAGAGAAAGCGAAAGTGAGAAAGCAAGCCACCAGGTCTAGAACTTGAACTGTAGTTGGACATGTGGGAGTCTAGCGCCTTAACCACTATGCCAACTGCTAGCTCCATAATAGAAAAATTTTAAGTTACAGTAGAATACTTATGCAGACTGGTTAGCATTAAAATCTTAATAAACTGGGTTGACCACCAATTTTAAATTAGAAAATTTCAGGACGTTCCAGTTAAAACACCGATGAGGGGACCAGCAGGTGGCATAAAGGTTAAGGTGCTGGATCTCACATAACCAACTCCATGATTCACGTCCTATAGCTGGCAGCTTGAAAACCACATTGGGTACATGTGCATGCATGCCCAAAACCCCAGGAGCAGAATGGAAGAGAAGATACTGTGGTATGGCCAACCCCTTGGCGGGGAGGTATTTCTCACTTTCTCTCTCTCTCTCTTTCCGTTTCTGTCTTTCTCTGGTGAGTACATATGCTTTATAGGAAAAATTTTTTAAAACTTAAAAAAGTTAAAATTATTAAAAAAAGTTTAAAACACCAATGAGACTCAGTGTTTGAGTTTGCTCGGTGTTGCTGCTTAGTAAGCTTGGGACCACCTGGGAGGCTGGGCTTAAATCCCAGTCCACCCTTAAAGCCAGGCATGGAGGTGTGTGCCTGTGGCACTGCTGTGCAGGAGGCTGAGGCAGGAGAACTGTGATTCAGCAAGACCCTGTCAGAATAAACAGCACATTCACAGACAAACACTGATGAAATAAAGAAACATTACCAAAACAGAACACTCCGAATGTTATCATCTCACAAGAAAACCAGGTTCAGGCCTAATACATTTTTCTGCTGAGTTTAGTAAAAACTTTCAAAGAGCAGAGAAATCCTAGGCACTTTTAATTATCTTAAAGTTAGGCAAACTTTTTCTGCAAAAGGTCAGATGATAAATATAGTGGGTTTGAAGACCATAAGGTCTCTGTTGCAACTACTTGAATCCGTGGCCATAGGATGAAAATAGGCATAGACAATATGCAAATACATGGACATAACTGTCTCAGTACCACCTTACCCATAAAAACAATGTTGTCAGGAAGCAGCAGTTAGCGTAATGGCTATGTCGCTGGACTCCCACATAGTCGACAGTGGTTTGCGTCCCGGACCCAGTGGCTTAAAACTCACTCCGGGCGCATGTGCGTGTGTGCCCAAGATCCCAAGAAGAGAATGGAGGAGAAGGGATTGCGGCGTGACCATCCCCCCTGGGGGGTGATTTCTCGCTTTCTGTCTCTATGTCTCTCTCTGTCTGTCTGGCAAGCGCACGCGCCCTATAGCGAAAAAAACCTCTCCAAAAAAAAACAAAATAATGTTGTCCCAAAGGCTGCAGTTTGCCAACTCCTATCCCAGCATAAAGAAATGTAGACTTTTACGACTCATTTTATGAAGGTAACGAAAAGCTAAGGCTTGAAATCTGACCATGACAATATATTAAAAAAAAAGACTAATCTCAGATAGGAATATTTATGAAAAATCTTAATTGAGATTTAATAAGCATAATCTAGCAATATATTAAAAGAATAACACATTGATTAATGATATTAATCCTAAGAATGCAGAAATGGTTTCTCTTAAGAAATCTATTACATTAGTAACTCCTCGTATTAAGAAGCCAAATAAGTAAATATAATCTTTATTGATTAAGTGGATAAAGCAGACTGTAAAATGATATAAAACAACCTTTGCTAAGTAAGTAAGGAAGAATGAATAGGACTATTTATCCATGATTAGGAAAAAAGTATACACACACACACACACACACACACACACATATATATATACACACATGCACATATACACACACGCACACACACACATACATATATATGTATTCCTGACTTGAGGAATTAGATATTTTTAAAAATTATTATGATGCTTTTTAGTTTGCTATAGAGAGCATGTGTTCACTAGAGAGAAACAGAGAAAGAGGGATTCCAGGGGGATGGCCATGCCACAATCCCTTCTCCTCTATTCTCCTCTCAGGATTGTTGGCATGCATGCACATGTGCCTGGTGTGTTTTTCAAGTCTCCAGGTATGGGACTCAAATTGTGCAGTTAAGGGGATCCAGTTGCCAAAACCACTATGCCACTGGTTGGCCCAGATATTATTTTTATTATTTCCTGTTGGCTTTTCTGCATTGAATTAATTTTTTTCACGCTGAGCTTTACTCTCAGAAAAAAAGAACACTCAAATTTAAAATATATGAATGAATAAGTAGCACTAATAGCTGCTCTCAAAAAGAAAGATTCTTATTTAAGTGCAGGTGGTTTCAGCTAATAAAGACTCAAAAACCCAACAAATTAAATTTCTAATGTATATTGCATTAGGTCTTATCACCCAGCATTTGGCCTAAATAACTCCAGAGAATAGTTTGCCTAATTTAACAAAAAAATTCACCGTTACAGTTCCCAAACTGAGCACCAAAGCATCTTAAGGTGTTGATACAAATTCATAAAAAGGTACGGATTATTTTAAAATTTCAAAGGGAAAACAGTAATACTAGACATTTGTTGGATACTGCACAAACCTTACTAGCGAGTGGTAGTTCATAGTCTCAACATTAGAGCTTGTTGCAATCCCTTTGATGATGTCTTATCTTTGGAAAGATTGTTTTTTAGTGGCTGATGATTAAAAGCAAGCACCACTGAGAATCAATTTAGACAGGAAGTTAGAATGGCAGCATCTAGTCTGATCCTAGGGTTTGAGAAGCCTTGCATTACCCAACAGGAGCACCCATCTGCTTAACAAGTAATTATGCTTATTTTAGGATAAAATTTCATAATATCTTTCTTTCAGTTTATATGTATTCTCTTTCAAAGAGCTACTAAGCTACTAGGTTACAATGTAAATATTTACAGTTAGCTACTAGGTTACAATGTAAATATTTACAGTTACTTAGGTCTAGATATTTGATAAGCAAAATCAGTAGATATCTCTTTTGCCCTGAAAATATCACAAAGACATAAGGGCATCATGAGCTGAAGTTTGGAAATGTCTAGTCAGATTAATGACCTACATCAGCCTGCTGGCAGGGCAGAAGGACCTACTCAATTTGGGTATCTCACAGTAGACTAGTATCAAATGAGCAGGCTTATATTAATTCATAACTAAAATTGAATCTAAACATGATTAATTATATAACTTGAAATTATTCCTCTAAATTTCTCTTGAAGCAATTCCTCTAAAATTCCATCACAAAACAGGCATTTTGAAGGATGATGTTCAAAAGGAAACAAAGCTTGAATGAAGACCTATGTTGCTTTCAACTAGCCTTCTAGTTTTGTCCAATAATACACTTTCACCAAAATAAAGTCCTCTTGACTCTCATTGTTGTAACAAAATCACTGACGTGGCCTATACATGTGAATTTACAAATATGGTTCATTGTGTTTTTCATTATGCAAAACTTTAGTATCTGTGACTCTTTGAGACTTTATCAATTACTCAGTGGTTACTCATGAAAAAGGATTTCTTAAAATGAATGTTTCCTAACCAAAAATAACAAAAAGTACTCATATAAAGAGTTCACCCATAATGTAACATGACAGCAATCATGGTTCAATACTATATTTGGTAAAGAGACAATTCCTAGCAAATAAGTTACCTAGGCAAAATTATCACTAAATAATTTGGATAACTAAAGTTATCTTCCACAGATTACTAATTTATCAGAAACTAAGTCACTTTTTGTAGAAGCAAAATATAAACTTTATATTTGTTCCTAGGGACAAACAGATCTTTCAAAATATGCCATGTGAATCTGTGGTTTCATTTAAAATAATGAAATGAGGAAAATCCCTACAAAGGATTTATAAAGTACATAAATTTGCAATTTAATTCAGCAAAACTATTACATTTAGTACAGGCTTTATTAGGTATTTAAAACATTCTAGTTCTAACTAGAACTATTCTAGTTCCATGGTAATTTCTACCATAGAATTTCTCACAATTGACAAGTCAATGACTAGATAAGCACATTATTATTGACTTTCAGGGAAAATCACTTGAGTAGAAGGGAGAGATAATGTAGTTCAAACCTTTTAATATATGCCCTGAAAACTAAGACCCATAAAGGTAAGAGAACTTATCAGAACTATCCATCCTCCATTCATCCATCCATTAACCCAATATTTACTTAGGCCTTGAATTATTCATTGAAGACAAGATACTTCCTGTCATTGAACTTACTATCAAATGCATGGTTTCCTTGGCTTTATGTTAGAATAAGCTAAGTTGTTAGTTTTGAAAGATCTCACTCTCCAGACTACACTCCAAGATTAATTACACTGGAATTGCTAGGGTGCCATCCAGGCACCAATATTGTTTTATTAACAATGTACAGTAACTTCAGTGCACATTCAAGACTGAAACCACTAAAAGGGAAGACCAACACTGACAAATAATTCCAAATGCCCTGAGTGCTGACAGTTACTGAGAGTGTCAAATCTCCTGTCTATCTCAAGGACATTTTCACTCTATCTTGCTGCCTCTCTTGGGGTATGCATTATCATTTATGGTAATAGCCCATTACAAAGATTTGGATGTAAAGTGTGGCTTCAATGCTCAACATATTAGAATAAATGATTCTCGAAAGTGTAAGTATTTTACCATGTTTCTAAGATGATACAGTGACGATAAACAGGGAGTATAACTTAGAAAGGAAATCATTTAATGAAAAGTCAAATGTGCTCACATCATACAAGTTACGATTAAAATCATTACGACATGTTTTATCAAAAGTTTAGGCTTTTTCTTCGGGAGAGATGATGCTTATATCAACATGCTTGAAACAGAGGAAGATGTCCTGTGTTAATGCTTATTATTGTTAATTTTTCTTTATTTTATAGCAAATACGTATATAATTTTATCTATTTCCTCAGAAAATATAAAGAAAATACATCATCAACCCATAAATACTATACAAAATACTATCTATAGCTCTAAAATTACATACAGAAATGATAGCCTGTAATGGCTTTAGATATTCCAAAAATTCAGATAATAAATGCAATTTTACTTCTCAATTCTTTCAAGCCATAAATGTAGGCATCTTTAAATAGAAAATTTAAAAATTTTGTTCAAGATAAAGAGGATCTTAGTTTATAAAACAATATTTTGATAGCTATGTTTTTGTTACTTTAAATATCCCAACCCCCCAACACAATAGAGCAAACCGTACAAATTTTATCCCTTTGTTTGATCAAATAGCAACATTATGCATTTTGAAAAGCTTTTACAGTTTTTTAATTGTCCTACCACATTTAAATTCAGATTGAAAAACCTTTTAATATTACTTCATACCTATCATTTCTTAATTCACAATACCTTTGATAGGAGGTATGTTGTCAGCAGCTAAAGGCAGCCAAATGGAATCTAATGATATCATATAAAAAAAATGAAATGCCAACTGAGATTTGAACAGTTTCCTATTTTGCACTGCTGAATTGGTACTGCAAGCTAGGGCCATTTGAATGCAGAAGCGACCATCATGATTTAACTCAAATCCTAAAAGAAATGAGCTTATATATTAATGGTGCTAACATATCCAAGAAATTCTGAAGCCATCTCTAACTGAAAGACGAATTCATTCTAACTTTAGTCCAGAGAACACTCTTCTTTTAAATACATTAGAATTCTACTTACCTGTCTTATCAATCTATTTTTTTTTCTCATTGTTCCAATTCAATACAGATTTCAGGTCTCTCCTTTTTTTATGTCTCTGTCTCTCCCTCATGTGTGTGTGTTTTTCTTAAAAAGTTATCTTTTCCAAAATAGCATTTTGTCCCTAAAGTAAACAGCTGAACATTTTTATATTCTTTATCTAAATATATAAGACACCAGTTAAAGAACTGTGTATTTCCACTTGTGAGGTGATGACAAAAACTTTCTTGAGGGGAACAGGTAAGGGTCAGTCTACACAGTTATAAATGGAGCCTTTCTCCCCCCATATGTGAACAGAAGTCCCTAGAGGTCTCTGTTTACTTCTCTGGAACTGGGTTCTGCATGCTGATCAGCTGGCTTCAGGAGGATTCACAATGAAGGATCGAAACCCTAGGCTAAGAAAGATTGTTTTTTTGGTAGTTTCTGCATGTAACTCTCACACTGTCCTCTTTGGGAACGTGACTTGCATTAAGGGGTGAGTATGTGTGCATGAAGAATGAATATGTATCACTAGAGCTTTAACTTCTTGCCACAAGCCTGCACACCGTTATGCTACACAAATGTGCAAGAAAAACCTGAAAACGAATCAGAGGAAGTTGGCCTGGCAGAGAGTAATATGCATGAACTGAAAGAGTCTGTGATTTCCAGAGACTTGAGATAGTAAAATAATGTTTATAGCATCTAGTTAGGTGTTCAATCACTTCTACCATTTGTAAAGAGCTATTGATCTAGCAATAGATTATGGAATTTTCTCTGAAAGATAGCAATCAATTCTGAACCCTTCATCCATGCAGTTGCTAAAGCATCTTCATTGTCATACATCTACCACAGAGATATTTGCTTCTGGCTATTATTAACTAAATTTGACCACCAAAGTCAAATGGTACTGAAGACTTATACATTTTTAAAAATAATCAAGAGAGCCAGAAGGTGACATAGTGCTTAAGGCACTGGAATCTGACATGGTCGACTGTGGTTTGAGTCCCAGAACTGGCACCTTGAAACTCATGCCAGGTGGGACCAGCAGTTAGCGTAATGGCTATGTCGCTGAACTCCCATGTAGTCGACCATGGTTCGAGTCCTGGACCAGGTGGCTTAAACTCACACTGGGCACGTGTGCGTGCATGCCCAATATCCCGAGAGGAGAATGGAGGAGAAGGGATTGCAGTGCAGTCATCCCCCCGGGGGGTGATTTCTCACTTTCTGTCTCTCTGTCTCTGTCTTTCTGGTGAGTGCACGTGCCCTACAGCAAAAACCTCTTAAAAAAAAAAAAAAAAAAAAAGAAAAAAAAAAGAAAAGAAAAGAAAAGAAAAGAAAGAAAAGAAACTCATGCCAGGCACATGTGCATGTATGCCTAAGAGGAGAATGGAGGAGAAGGGATTGTAGTATGACAATTCCCCCAGGGCAACGATTTCTCACTTTCTGTCTCTCTGTCTCTTTGTCTCTCTGTTGAACGGACATGTTCTATAGCAAAAATCTCTCAAAAACAAACAAAAGAGTCACTGAATATCATGATTGTTTCTCTGGTTCCATTCAGGGTACATTTCTTACTTCTCCCTATGTCCTTTGGAGGACATAACTTCCTATATCTGTAGACCCAGACTCAATTCATATTATAAACACCTAGTATATATTGATACTTAGAGCATATATGTACTCAGTCCTCACTACTTGCTTATTAAATACTGTGTTTCTTAAATCTTTAAAGACTGTCTTTGAGAAAGTCAAATGAGTACTTTATGGTCACTTGGCCAGTCAGTGACAGCAAGATTCATACCCAAGGTTAATCTGTTTTATCATAAAATTAGTACTTTTAACAACTATACTATACAGCTGCTTCTTCATACAAAAACAATTTTAACCTAGATAAACTTCCACAATCAAAAGGAAAATTCTACAGCTGTAAGGAAATTTAGAAATCATTTAGTCAAATATCTTACCACTAGAGTTATCTCTTATACCACATTCCTAAATTATAACCACCCAGTCTCTGCCTGAATAATCCCCACGACAGGTGGTTAATTCTCTGCTGCTAGCAGCTTTAATGATCAGAAAGCTTATCTTTTTGTTGAGATGAATCATTCTCTAAAAGTTTTTATGTTAGATCTTATTTCTTTCTTTACTTCTTATTTATTTATTTATTTTTTAGATTTTTGCTGTAGGATATGTGTGCTCACCAGAAAGAGAGAAAGAGACATCACTTGTCGGAGGATGGCCATATCACAATCTGTTCTCCCATTGTCTTTTCTGGATTTTGGGCATGCCCGATGTGCTTTTCAAGCTACCAGGTTAGGGGTTTCTCTTGTGGTGTTCGCCATGTGGAATCTAGCCACATAACCACCACACGGCAGCCACCTGATGGCATGAAGTTTTCTTATTCACTGTTTCTAACACCTACCAGGGAATAAATACATGTTAGCTATATCAATTAAAGTAATTAATTAAATCATTACTGGATATTATTTTTGACCTCTGGAGAAATAGGAAGACAATTATACTTCTTCGTCTTCTGAATGATGACATTACTTATTTCTTATATAAAAAATATGACAGTATGGGACCTGCAGTTAGTGTAATAGCTATGTCGCTGGACTCCCACGTAGTCAAACGCGGTTCGAGTCCCGGACCCGGTGGCTTAAACTCATGCCGGGCGCATGTGCGTGCGTGCCCAAGATCCCGAGAGGAGAATGAAGAAGAAGGGATTGCAGCGTGGCATTCCCCCCTGGGGGTGTTTTCTCACTTTCTATCTCTCTGTCTCTCTCTGTCTGTCTGGCGAGCGCACGCTCCCTATAACAACAACAACAAAAAAATATGACAGTAGAGGTAAAAACTGCTCCAAGAATTTTAAAAATGCTGTAAATTAGCTTCAACATAAAAATGTATATTAATTATTTAAATGTACATACCTACGCAATTTGATTTCACTGAATGAATACAGAACTAATACATTCAGAATACAGTACCTCCTTTATTTCCATGTATCCCAAAAGAACGGATCTTGGTGAGCAGTTGAGGTGGACAGTACTTAAAACAGATAACATGTAGCAAGTGTTCTCTTGATGAGTCAGCTCGTCAAGCTTGCACTGAGTTGAGTTTACTTATTCTACGGGCTTTAAATTAACCATCTGTTTTATTGGTTAAAGTAGAAGTCTTTCAGATACTAAAGTAAAACAAACAAAATATCAATATTTTAAATAATTATTTTATTTAACTTTATTTATTTATTTTAATTTGACTGAGAAGGATAGAGCGAGAGAGAGAGAAAGAGAGAGAGAAAAAGTGAGAAGCAAGTCTCGAGGTCCAGGAATCGAACCCTAGTCAGTCACGTGAAAGGCCAGTGTTCTTTTTTTTTTTTTTTTTATAATTATTTATTTTATTTTTTAATTAATTAATTCATTCATTCATTCTAATTTGACCAGAGAGAGACAGAGAGAGAGTTAGAGTGAGAAAGCAAGCTGCCAGGTCCGGGACTCGAACCGTGGTCAGCTATGTGGGAGTGTCCAGCACCTTAACCACCACGCCACCTGCTGGCCAGTGTTCTTAACCACCACACCACCTGCCGGTCCCAAACATCAGTATTTTACTTGAAGGACAGATGCTCCTTGTTTTATTCAGGAATATAATTTCATTGTGTAGTATATGTTGTGATTAATTTAGAGGGAGATCAAGAGACAGCTTTTTTTTGCACTCGCCAGACAGACAGAGAGAGACATAGAGACAGAAAGCGAGAAATCACCCCCCAGGGGGGATGGTCACGCGGCAATCCCTCCTCCTCCATTCTCCTCTCGGGATCTTGGGCCGCACGCACATGCGCCCGGCGTGAGTTTTAAGCCACCGGGTCCGGGACATGAACGGCGGTCGACTACGTGGGAGTCCAGCGACATAGCCATTACGCTAACTGCTGGTTCCCAAGAGACAGCCTTTTGATTGTAAACAATTATAGTCCCATATTATAAGCAAGAATTGGGGTACAGATAATATGATAACATTTTCACTTAGGTAATGATGTTATTTTACCCTGAGCAAATAGACTACAGAAATGTAGTTAAGGATATTTCAGTCAATAACAAAGTATCATTTTCCTATACTCTACAGCATCACTTAGACAAGTTCAGTGCTAATTAAAATTTCAAGTTCATGTTTTAAAAAAGACAGAGTAGGAAAGATTGGGGAGCCTCTTAGGGAGCACAGATTCTACAGATTTTTATACAGAAGGTTTTTATTCACTGTTTCTAGCACCTACCAGGGAATTAATACATATTAGCTATATCAATTAAATAAATTAATTAAATCAACTATATAAATCAAGAAGTTTAAAATGTATATATGCATTCCTTGGATAGAAAAGGGTAATTTAATGAAAGCCTCAAAAAGTTATACTTATTTCTGTTTTTAAATCTGAATTAATTTCATAAAAATGATAGATTCGGAATAATTCACTTTTCTTTCCTTCTAGACCATTATGACTATATCAAAACTATTTTACATTTTTAGCTTGAAAAACAGGTTAGTAATAACTATAACAATAAAAGTTACCTAGCTCTTACTAATATAGTGCCAGGCACTATTTTAATTGATTTGCATTAATTAACTCATTTAATCCCCATAGCAACTCTGTGAAGAAGGTTCTATTATTACCTGCTATATTAGATGAGAAAACTGAAGCAGAGGAATTTAAGTTGCTTCTGCAAGGTCCCATTGCTAGTTAAGTGGATTCTAATATAGGAATCCAGGCTCTAGGGTTTACCTCAGTCACTGAGCTGTCATATATCACGGTGCCTAGCTCATTGCAGATTCTAAATCATTATTTTTCATCTGATCAGTCTCAAATGAAATGAATAATTCACCAGATACTGTGTTCAAGATCTGATGAATGGTAACCAAACCTTTTCCATGAATCTCAGGATAAAAGCAAAGTGGCTGAAAATTGAGATGTACCTGATAGTTTTTATTCAGATAAGATAGTTGGGCCAATGACTCCTGGAACCAAGAGAATGGGCGACAGGCAGAATATGTAACCTCCCCGTGCTTCAGTGACTTCACGTATAAAATAGGAAGGAGGTGATGAAGATGGTGGTGATGGTGATACATCACACAGCTGATGTGAAAAATAAATGCCTGGTGTATAGTAAACCCTCTATCAAGCCTATTGTTATTATTAGAGCTCAGCATTTTTACTTAATTCCCTTCTTAGTACACAACTTCTTGAGGCTAGAAAATCTTTTTTATTCATTTGAAAGGGAGGTTATTTTGGCTGATTTGCCTGTCTTGTAAAGGTGGAATCCAATCTTTGCTAAAAGGGAGTCTGTGTGAGTCTGTTCATTCTCATTAGCTGTTGTCAAGGCTTGCTAATTCCAGATTGTTTTGAGACACCAGGGAGAGTGAGGAGATTCACAGAATGCAAATTTTCATGTGCTAGATGCCCTTGAAAACAGGCCATTCTGTTACCTAATTTGTCTGTCTAACCCAAAACCCTACTTACTATTGAACTGACTGGAAGGAGGACATCTCCTGTGACTCTCATAATTTTGGACAGGGGGCAAACAAACTGATCACTGCCATGCAGTGTGGTGTTGAATTGAGAAAAAAAGTCCCCCAGATTCCCGTAGTTTGGTAGCTAGTCATAGCTGCCTCGTTCTTTCATCTCAACCCTCACAGGATGCCCACAGCGAATAGATGCCGGGAACAGCTATCCAGAGGGTACTATACTCTCTAAGGGCTACTTCCTTCTATAGAACAGAATCCGGATCAAATTAACACTGACCTTCATAAATACCAAGCACAAAACAAAAAGAAAATACTGGTCCCGGAATAACATACCTCCGCTCAACACACACATCTACCCTAACCCTGGCCCTGAAATTATAAAAATATATGAAACAATTCATTTTCTAACTGTACAGCCTGTACAATCAGAAATACATTTGTAGCATGATGCTGTTTTCATCTCAATCTAGCATTTGCATGACAGAATGCAAATAAATTTATAGAGCATGCCACAAAATTAACATTTAAAAGGGAAAAGAATAAGCAGCCTCTTTTTCCATGAAGTCACTTTAAAATCCGAAAGGCACGATGCATACACAATGTTTATAGTTATAAAGATGTTGAGACACTGAGCATCTTCAGCAGACACTGACTGGGTAATACACACATTTTGTTTAGCTTAATTGCTTGACTTTGCAGGCATATTTCCCCCTTGGAAACAGTGCAATGTATGTTGATGGACTTCTAAAATTAGTCTACAAGCATCTGTTTGCCTTAGACATTGAGACAGCAAAGGATAGCTACAAGTAAATGATGGGAGAGACTTGGGTGTGAATTCTACTTCTGTCCCTTGCTACTCTTCTGGATTGAGGTTAATTACTTAATCTATTTGAGTTGCAGTAAGATCATCTATAAAGCATGCACACTAAAATTTTCCCCCTAGAGTTCTAGAAGACAGGAAATTATGGTTGTAAACCACTTAGCACAATGCTTAGCACAGGATATTAGTTCACAGAATTGTGTTCACTAATATAACCACAAAATAGTACACTCAATGTATTATTTTCACTATCTCTAGCTACGAAGTAAGGCAATGCTTTATTTAGAATGGGAGGCAATGAATGTCAAAAACACTTTCAGGTGATAAAGCACTATTTCCTTGGCCTGGCAACTAGAGAAAGAGCTCTTTTACTATAAGCTGAGACTTTGGTTTCAGTAGAGGTAGTTAGGGAAGAGAAGAGTATCTGACAACTCAAGAAATGAGTAACTTTTACCTTTACACCTGCAAAATATTATCCCTTCGCAGTGTGCTTTACAGTTTAGAAAGCTTGCAGATGTATACTGCCGCATTTCCTTCAGTCTTTCAGTATCATTTTTTTTTTAAATTTTCAAATGAAACTGCTCTAAAACTCTTTTCTTCATGATCTGAGAAGCCTAGTGCCTTCCCCAAAGTTTTTAGAGCACTGCAAATGAATATATTCTCTTTTGCCTTCCCTTCTATATTCCAGCTTCCTTTATATAATCTGAGCTATGGATGTCGACTGTTTATTGCTCTCTTTTGCCCCACATTGGCCAGAAATTTTCTTTTTCATTACTAAGTTTGCACTCCAAACTCAAGTAGGAATATATACAAATAGACTGAAAAAAAATATACAGAATAGTACAAAAACAACTTGAGTGAAATATTAGGTATCTTTTTAAAAACTCCTTTCTCTGGGTAACATATTCTGATATTTTTTTATCCCATTTCATACCTTCCCATCTTTTCATTCCTTCTCATTTTATTCTGTCTTTAAAATGCTAGGGCCATTACTGGGACCAGCAAAAGACATAATGGTTATATTATTGAACTTTTACATGGCCGGCCACAATTTGAATCCAGACCTGGTGGCTTGAAACTCTTGCTGGGAGTGTATGTATGCTTGCCCAAAATCCCAAGAGGAGAATGGAGAAGAAGGGACTGTGGCATGACCATCCTCGCTAGGAAGGTGATTTCTCATTTTTTGTCTTTCTGTCTCTCCAGTGAGTGCATGTGCCCTATAGCAAAATTCTAAAATTAACAATGACAACAACAAAAGACAGGGCCACTATGAAACTGATTTCACAGTCCCTAATAAGTCATGACCTGAGATTTAGCACACCTCTTTTATCTAGAGCAGTCAGAAGTCATAGCTATAAGGGCTTGATTTTCAAACTAAAATAGCTGTTTGTCTCTAAAAATTCTTATTGCTCTTCTCCTAGACTAGAAATTAGATGGCCATTGAATTATTTAAAATATTTTTCTTCCTGTTACACATATTATTTCAGTTATTTTTTTTGTAGAGACTGTAAGTCAAACCTTTGCAGATTTCTCCATCTTTTAAAAATTCATCTGAATCTGAATCTCAGGCTGGTGAGTGATTCTCTAAGGTCCAACAGATAGTAAAGGGTCATTTCCACATCGTTCCTCTGCACCACACAAGTTATCCTTCTCCAAAGACAGTATCGTCTTAATCTGACTTTCCCAGCCAAATAGTACTTGGGAAAAAGACAAAAAAATACAGATTCCTGGGTCTGTCCTAATTTTCATAATTGGAATCTCTAGGTCTTGGCATGAGAATATGCAACTTTGTAAATGTCCTTCGAGGCCCAGCATAGACCCAACTAGGTGTATCATTTTCCTCGGTAGGTAAATTGCATGTGTTGGCGACAAAGAGACAGAGAGACATGAATGCTAAATATGAAATTCTTCGTTTTGCTTCAAAAGATTTGAGGGAATCTAAAAGTCAAATGCAAATGAAAATTATACCATTATAGATAGATCAAGAACAAAAATTGAGTAACAGGAAAAATTTAACCTATAAGAAAAGCCTCTTGGCCTTGATTGGACTATAATACTGCCAGAAGTTCAGATAAAAAATAGAACAGTGTTTGAAACATGTTTTATTATGACAAGATTAATTTTGTTAGAATCCTTCCAGTAGCTGAGCAAAAGAAGAAATAACTACTGTGTTTTCATTTTCTGAGTAGGAACTCAAGGGAACTGCTTACATGTATGGTCAAAGTGTATAGCATTTGGAGACCATTTTCATATTGCCTCCCATATGTCATTCAGCACAATCCTATAATTACAGTAATAACACCAATTCAATATCTCCTGCAGGCCAAGTAGATTATCCTGTTTAATATGTATGAAGATCTTAGGATGCATTTCCCATTTTATCGATGAGGAAACTCAAGTTTATAGATTTTAAGCAACTCGTCCAAAGACATGCACAGTAAGTAAAAAACAAAAACAAACAACTGGGATTTAAGCCCAGACTGTTCCTCTCCAGAGTCTATGCTCTGCTGATTCTTTATAGAAAAGGAAATCATTGAACATTATCAGATCAATGATAAGTGAAGAAACCATGACATATAAGCGACACTCCTACTGAGAAGAAAAGCTAAAGAAAATGGATAGTAGGGTAAAAAAATGGATAATAGGAACAGCCTGTGAGAGGACAGAGCTGAGGCTAAACATTCATTCACCAGGAAGGGGTGACAGCCCCTCTGATAGTATGAAATTCCACTTAAGTCAATTGAGCATCTATCTCATTCATCTCTTTGGCTACCAATAATAAGCTTTCAAGTAATAACCACTAATTAATAGGAATGTAGGCTTTGGGTGTATGAAGAAATTCACACAGTACCATAAGTCATAAAGGGTGGGCCAAAAGGACTTTATTAACACTTCTTCCGTGAAAAAAAATCACAAATTAATTATCTCCACCGATCAGTGGACTCATTAGCATCAACTGGCCAGATAAAATTGCATGTACATGTTCACTAACAAAGAAAATTTGTTATTACAAACAAACTATATTAAAGAATCCTTACTAACTATTGTATTTATAATCTATTTCTTTTTTTTTTTTTTTTTGAGAGGTTTTTGCTATAGGGCCGATACGCTCATCAGAAGACAGAGAGGGACAGAGAGACAGAAAGCGAGATATCACACATACCCCCATCCCAAAGGGATGGCCACACTGCAATCCCTTCTCCATTCTCCTCTTGGAATCTTGGGCACACATGCACACGTCCCTGGTGTGCGTTTAAGTCACCAGGTCTGGGACTCAAACCTGGGTCGACTACGTGGGAGTCCAAGGACTTAACTATTATGCCATCTGCTGGTCCCTATAATCAATTTCTATACTCATTAAATGTCTTGAAGGTTTACAATTATTTTGTATGTAGTTAAAAATTTTATTATATGAGAAGCAACATGTGACTGAACTATATGAGATGATGTTTTGTACATACTGATGGCTAGAGAGTGTTGCTCACTTTCATCGGCTCAGCTTCCTCTCCTATATGTTAGTTAGTCTCTTGGATTTATCTTCTAAACCTAAGATCTGAAAGTGAGTCCAACATTATGTGATGTACTGTTTGAGTTTCTTTTGTGTTCATCAGTAAGCTCTTTTACAGATAATAATGCTTTAATTTGTGTCGCTTAAACATATTGGGTTGGGAAAGTCATGATACATTTTTGCATAGAAAAACATAGAAAAATATGTCATTACTTTCACAGTGACCTAATAAAATTAGTTTTACCTACAATAGTTTTTTAAAAGAGATTTTTGCTATAGGGCATGTGCACTTGCCAAAGAGACAGAGTGACAGAGAAACAGAAAGCAAGAAATCACCACTTGGGGTATGATCATGCCGCAATCCCTTCTCCTCCATTCTCCTCTCTGGATTTTGGGCACACATGCACAAATGTCCAGCATGAGTTTCAAGCTACCAGGTCCAGAACTCAAACTGTGGTTGGCTATGTGGGAGTCCAGTGCCTTAACCACTACACCACCTGCTGGCCCCACTACAATAATGTTTTATACTCTGAGATGATTTGAAAATTTTGTGGAGCAATGAAATTAAAGGATGACTTTATTTTGATGCAAAAAATTGAAAAACTATGACAAAACACATAGTTTTGTCATAACTCGTGTTTTCCATGAACTTTTCCAAGACTCCTTGTATACACACTGGTATTTTTGTTAGCTTTGTATCATTCACATTAAACAAAAAGATATAATAACATATTCTTTGTAAGCCACTTGGCACAAAGCTCAGTACACAGTAGGTGCTCAACAAATATTTCTTTCTTCCTTTCCAAAGTCAGACCTTTCTGTATCACATAACTTATGCTTGTCTTCACTGTATGCTTTTTTCTAGTCACATTCACACTATGTTATCACCATTACCTTTGTCTCCAAATGGGGTGATTTTGAAGTTGACTTTTTGGGTAAGAATTTTCAAAAGAGCAAATACTATTGTGATTATGTTAAGTACAAAATTGTGAAATATTTTCCACATTTACCCTTTGCGTGTTGATGGCTATGACCTTCGGTGGTCATACGAGCTACTGGTTTACTTCTCACACATGATAAAATTATCATTCTAAACCTCCCAGAGAGACTGTTACATAATGTGAGCTGATGAATGTAAAATCCTTCTGCAGGTGACTCTGAAATGATTTCTATGATCAGACATAATAGTCTGTTCCAAAAATGCAAAGGATGCTTTGCAAGCGATTATGTAGAAAGAATTCATTCTTCTTTCTGCAACAGTTTGGTTTCCTTTCAGATGCTGTCTCTGTTCTAAGTACCATCTAGTGCTGTCACTTTATCGTGTTCTCTATGTTGTTTTCTAACTGGGATGCGAGGTAAGATGAACACCACAGTCAAAATGGCACCACGCTGCTGAAGCTGACATCAAGCACTTGGGTGGTCTTCAAGAAACAGGATCACCTTTTATGTATTTAACATCTATGATGTGGAATCTGCTGAGACACCTGCCATTTTATACAGCGCTCTAATCTTCCCCTTTATTAGCTGTCTGGAAACATCATCACACTGACTGCTTGCTTTAAATCTTGTTCACTCTTGTAATATAAAAAGACAAGAGAATGTCCTCAAAAATATAAACTTAGTCTCTTGTACAGTAGACAGTTATTTTTTTCGATGTAATTTTCCTTGAAACAAAAATTCTTTTATATTTCAACAGGAAAAGAGACTCTTTGCCTCCTAAGTAAATATTTTGCATTACAATTGTCCAGATGTGCAAGATGCCTGCTGAAGCTTTCTTTGTTTAATGACTAATCCTTTAGTTGTGTAAAAAGGCACACACTATATTCTCATTCATTTACTTATTTACTTTTTTCATTCAAATAACATTCATTGGGGGTCCTGTTATAAACCACACACTGTGGTAGGTACTGTGAATACCAAAAAGAATAAGATGCTTTTCATTGAGAATTTGTGTAGAGAAGATAAATTCACAAATGGAGGAAGTGTGAGCAATAGTCCTGGTAACACAGAAGAATTTCTGTCTACATTTGAGAGTGTAAACAGGGGAGTGTAGGGAGGTTCCACAGAGGAGGAGATATTTGAGTTGGCCTAGTTATTGATAGCTTGTGCCAAAGAAGAGAGAAAGAGGAAGGCTGTTCTCAGAATTGAGGATGTAAAGAGTTTAGTGTGGCTAGAACACAGGAAACTTGGTAAAGAAGAATACAAAAGGTTGGATATGTCATCTGGGTCAGACTGTGAGAAGTTCGTATGTCATGCTGAAGAGTTTGTAATTAATTGCCTGGCAGCTGGTTAGCCAATATAAATATGGCTAAAAGCTGAGAGTTATATCTTGGCTGCAGAGAAGTCCCTATCTCCAAACAATTGTAGCCAAGCACCAGGAGATTGAGCTAGAATATCCTCTGATATGATCGATATCTTGGAGCCATAATCCCAGCTTGGAAAAGGGCCCCAGCAGGCCTGAGTGAGGGCTGATTACAGAAGTAGCAGGTAAGAAGAAGCTGGGCAGTTGTGAGACCAGCAGATGGTATAACGGTTACATCGATGGACTCCCACATAGTTGACTGTGGTTTGAGTCTTGGTGGCTTGAAACTCACGCTGGGTATGTGTGCATATGTGTCCAAGATCCCAAGAGGAGAATGGAGACGAAGGGATTGCAGCATGGCCATCTCCCCTAGGTGGTGATTTCTTGCCTTTTATCTCTCTATCTCTCTGGCATGTGCACTCTTGTGTAGAATTTCCACATAAGACTCTTTGAAAGAGATAGCAAAAAATCTCTCTACAAATAAATAAATAAATAACTAAATAGAAAGCAAGCAAGCAAGCAAGCAAGCTGGGCAGTTGAAAGGGCCTGGGAGAAAGCAAAACAGGGACAAAAGGGAGAAGACAGCCATATTGAGTGAAGAGTGGTTTTGGATAAGGTTTCTTTATTCGTTTTGGGATGTACCAGAGCTAGGAGGTATGAAGGAAATTCCCATGTTTGGGTCCTGTTTTCATTCCTTTCTATCAGAAGTGGATCCAGTTTGAGACTAGTCTGGAAGCTGTTCAAGCAGAGAGAGTAGAGACAGGAAGGGTGTTACTGGACAGTGGGTATTCACAAATCTTGTTCT
This sequence comes from Tupaia tana, assembly GCA_026018925.1. Taxonomy (NCBI): domain Eukaryota; kingdom Metazoa; phylum Chordata; class Mammalia; order Scandentia; family Tupaiidae; genus Tupaia; species Tupaia tana. Next base: position 60,990,761 of record JAKSZU010000013.1, read on the forward strand.
GCTTGTGTGTGACTAGAAAGAAAAAGGATGGAGTTCATAGCAAGAGCGAGCCCTGAGTCAGCCCTTTCCCAGGAGAGCTACGCTGCTTTCCAACGTGATATTAGATCTTTGCCCTTACTGTCTGTATGGTCTTTGAACTTTTTCACAGTGTTAAATCTGGGTCAGAGTTTAGCTCAGATCATTCTAATTCTACTTTTTACATTTTTCTTAGTGCTTAAAGCAGACAAAATCCATTGCTTCCCTTATCATCTCTGTGGCTACCATACTATTAACTGCAGCCTGCTTTCTTGGTGGTCTCTGCATTTCTGGAGTAGAAACAAGGAAAAGAATCAGCCAGTCTGGAAGGACCAGGAAATTACCTTGTTGATCTGTCCACTGCTTGCATGATGTCTATATTTTACCTCTGTTAATGTGATCTTTGGGCTATGTTTGAATCATTCGACAATGAAGCATTCACTATAGTTACCTGTGCTCTGGAATAGCCATGTTTTAAAATAACACTATATTGAGCTGGATATTTTTCCTTGACTCTTTTGACTTTCTTTTTTTTTTTTTTTTAAGATTTTTGCTTTAGGGCATGTGTGTTCACTGGAGACAGGCAGAGAGAGCGAGAGAAAGTAGGACAATGAGAAATCACCCCCCTGGGAGGTGACTATACCTCTATCCTTTCTCCTGCATTCACCTCTTGGGATTTGGGGCATGCATGCACATGCACCCAGCATAATTTCCAAGTTACTAGGTCCAGGTCTTGATCCACTGTTGGCCATATGGGATCCAGCCACCTTATCCTCTGTACCATCTCCTGACCCTGACTTAAGTCTTTTTATCACTTGGAACCATAGGGCATATCATATCTCTTTTCCACATAAGACTGTCAAATATTTTAAAAACAGATAATATATTTCTTGGCTTCTTAAAGAGAAAAATGAAAATGAATGTTGAAGGACTCTCTGCTTTGTGTCAGACATTAAGGAGGATCATATACTTGCATTAGCTTCTTTGAGAGAAGCAAATAAAGCCCTCAAATAAACAAATAAAGCAGCAAAAAGAACAATAAAAGAGGAAGCAATTTTTCCATGTAAAGCCAGGATTTAAAGCATGAGTAAAATATTAACATTTTTATACTAAGTACATTTAAATTTAGCTTTAGCTTTTTTAAAAAATTGTTATTTATTTATTTACTTATTTAGGGAGATTTTTGCTATAGGACATGTGCTCTTGCCAGAGAAACAGAGAGATAAGAGAGACAGAAAGTGAGAAATCACTCCCTCCCCAAGGGGGGATGGCCATGCCACAATCCCTTCTCCTCCATTCTATTGGGATTTTGGCATGCATACACAAGTGCCTGGAGTGAGTTTGATACTACTGGGTCTGGGGCTTGATCTATGTTCAGCCATGTGGGAGTACAATGATGTAACCATTACACCATCTGTTGGTCCTTTAGCATTTATTTTTATCAAACAGAAATAAACATACAAAACCAAACACTACTATACTAATATAATAATAATGTGCTATAGTTTTCTTATGAAAACTATAGTGACGATACTAACCTACCTCATCCCTCAAATAAAGCCTATTCCCACCATTTGTAGTTTTTTATTTTGATGATAACCTATTTCTAACTGACATAGGTTAGATTCTTTTTCTTCTTCATCATATTATCATCACCATTGATCCTGATGAAGACTTGGCTATTTAAAACTGTTCCTCCAATCTTCTCTATTTCATTGTATTCCAATTTTGGTAAACCTCAATTTATGATTCTTTTCATATTTTCAGCTAAATGATATAATGTTCTATACATTTTTCTTTCTTATCTTTCCTAGAGTTAATAATTACTCTGCTTCATGACTTGAATGATCTACAAACATATCACTAATTCACTCTCTAAATTCTCTGCAGAACTGATATTTTTCTCCTAACATATGCCAGCATGCTGATGATTCTCTTAGGTTTTGCTTGGTGTACTGCGTTTGGTTTTAAGACACCTCTCCTGAAGCCCACTTTATTTTACTACAGCTGGTCCATTGTATTGGCTGTTCACTAGAAAGGTTGGCATAAGGTGATTTTCCAGAACTTCTGTGAAAATCGGGAATTTTTCATTCCTTCCTTTATTGGTGACCCATTTCCTTTTCTTGGTGGAACATGTTGAATTTTGAGACAATTACTCTATTGCATTCTAATTTTCAGGGTTGACATTGAGAAGTCATAGTTTATTCTGGTTCACTATCCTTCATAAGTGAATCTTTTTTTATTATTTTTCCTTTATTTTTTCCTCTCTCTCAAATCATGTAGGATACTGTTCTGTTTCTTCTACTCTGACCTTTTACAATGATCTTTTTCCCCTGCTTATTGTTGGGAGCACAACTAGGGCCTTAAACTCTAAAAATTCACATGTTGATTCTAGAAATTAGTCTTTAATTATTACTTAGAATCACCTATCTCCGACTCCTTCTTTAAGAACCATTAAGAGTCAGGTGTAAAGTATTTTGAATTAATTCTGGTTCGCTGAGCTCTTATCCCTATTTTTAATCATTTCATCGTTTTTCCCCCTACTTTCTGGTACTCTTCTTAAGTATAACTTCTACTATGTACCTTTACTGAATGTTTTTCTTCTTTAGCTATCAGATATTTTGTATCCAAGAGCATTTTTATTTTCTTTTTAAAATAGGTTTCAGTTCCGCCTTGGGGGTTATAACATCTCATTGTTTTGAGAGCAATATAGTTTTTCTAATATTTTCTTTTATTCCTTGCATTGTATTGGTGTTTCTGCTTGTATTGGTATTCCTTTTCCACAATCTACAGTTCCATTCTGTTTATATTAAGAGCAGGACCTGAAATCTCTGGGTATATTAGCTCCTGCGAGTTGGAAGCCTTGGTGTAGCCCACAATAATTCTCTGAGCTACATTTATACTGGGAGAACTACAATGTCCATATTTTGTAGTTCTTTGTTTTGGGTTGTTCCAGTCTCCAGAGAGAAAACCCTCTGTTCTCTTACCTTGGGTACTTAAACTTGGTTTCCAGAATTCTGAGAGCCAGGTTGGGGTAGTGTATTAAGGGTCTCACTTTTCAATATGTATATTTTATTTATTTATTGTAGACTAATTAAGCCCCCCTGTTTTCAGTAGAGTGCCTTGACTCTGACCTCAGCTGAGGGAGTATTTCCAAGACCGGTGCTTCTCTGATTGAATTATCCAGAAAGCAGATCTCAAGTCTGACAAGATAGGGCATGGTTAGTTACTTAGCTTCATTCTATAGCAGAGAGGAATTGAAAGTCCAATTGCTCCATTTACACACTTTAAACTCCTACTTTTCTGTTTGCAGTCACTCCCTCAGTCTTTATTTTCAATATCTCTAATCTATGGGCCTTTTTGAGGTTCGGCAACTCAAACACCCTTAGTGCATGTTCTTTTTCTGCATGCTTTAGTTTCAACTCACTGCTATGCTAAGACAGTGGTCCTTTGTCCACCCACTTTTCATCTTTTAAATTGTATTTATCACTTTTATTCTGGTATTGTCTCCTCTTCTTATTACACTGCCCTGTGTGTGTGTGGGAGGGTATGTCTTCTTTATCACTTATTCTCATTTTATTTGTGTTTCATAAGGGAATGGAGACAAATATCCATACCATATTTAACTAAAGTGAACCAATTGCTTTATCCACTATGCATGCTGCTTCTGTTTACTTTTCTAATAACATAATTTTGAGTCTGTCACCATTCTCATTTATGTCTACAGAATATACATGGCCAAGACAAGATTTACTGACATTTGATTATATTGAGCATTTCTCTAATCTGCCCTATCAATTCTTACCTCTTTTGCACTCAGAAATATTTGGAAAATGGGCCAGTATAAAACCAAAGAGGTAGAAGAGTAAGAGATAAGGGTGTACACAGAGAGACTAGGATGAACTCCTAATAAAATGCCAGAAGAAAGCACACGTAAACAACAAAAATGGCGAGAACTGGAGATTAAGAGGAATATATCATTCGATGAAGATTAAAAACTTTACAGTGTGAAAGATTTGACAAGTGGAGAAAGGGGTTTCTGAAAAGATTTTCTGTGAGTTATAAATATGATCACCTTTAATGATCTTTGAAAGAAATGAATTTAGAATTTCTCTTCAATTAATAATGGGATATAATCTGTGTTTCTTTAGATAACATTTTGTATATTTAACAGGTCAACATAGGTTATTTATAGCCTTCTAAATTTCTGGTGCTCAAATCTAAACACAACACTCCCAGTGTGAAAAAAATTAAACAGTTCTGACAGTCCTGGAAATAAGAGCTACATTCTCTTTCCAAATACACAGGAAGGACAAAAGGAAATTAGATCTAGAATCTGCAATAAAAAGGAAATTAGTTTTCTTATTTCTAATGTTTCTTATTTCTAACCTGTATTTAAAAAATTCAGTCCATTCATTTTTATGTTTAGCCTCTGGACCCTCCCTGTTATCTGTCTAAATATACATTCATATTTTCAATAGTTTTCTCTATTCTTATCAGTCCTCCTAATGGTTTAGCTAGCAAGTCATTAAACCCAAGTAATCTCAGATACTATTTGTAAATAATTCCTTTTGATAATGTCCTCCTCACACATATTCTAAAATATACACACATGCAAAACCTAAAACAAAACCCAGCCATCTTCATTTGCTGATCCCATGCAGTGATTTTCCTTTCCCTGGATCTTCTACTAAAAAATGTCAGTAGAATTTACTGAGCTGGAAAAGAGGCAGGGTTTGGTGTTCTTGACAAGGTTCAGAATGAAAATAAACTGCACACCACTTACTTAGAACATAAGAATAGGGTAAAAACACAGAGAAATGGCAGCTCTGAACTCTGCCCTCAGGGAACTCATGATATAGTCAGAGAAGTAGGATGGCTTGAGAAATGCTTAAAAATAGAAGATAACAATTTTGGCAACATGCTGATATCAGATATGGTGTTTCAGAACAAATGCTAAACAAAAGACCTGTCTACCCTCCTTACCAGCCTGTCTGGTAAGAAGGCAGTAGAACAAGGTGATTTTGGTTCTTACTTCCTAAAGAGAGAACTCCACCATATAAGATAATTTGCCTACCTCCATCGGCTAGATTTCACTATCTGAAAAGGGTTAAAACAAATAACAGTTGAGGTATTAGATCTGAAAATCTATAGCAAAGATTGTTTTTCATGAAAAATGCATAAGCACACAACAGAGGCTATTACGAACCATCAGAAAATAAATGGTCAAGTGTTCACATGATGTTGTAGGAATAAACTCTGTTTCAAGGCAGATTCAAAATTAGATCCCTTCAGTCAAATATCTAAATATTTCCTGAAAGTAGATACGTAGCTATCAAAAAAGATTTTTTTTAACCTCTTAATTTCTCTATAAGGGCATTGTACTTCCACAGGATGAGAGATAATTAAGTGTTACATTTATCTGTCGTTCCCAGTGTGGAGACTATCATTCTATTTCAACTCATTAATGTTTTAGACCTTTATAGATGAGTACTCTTGGGTCTTAATTTGTTCAGGCTATTATAATAAGATACCATGAACCTGGTAGCTTTTTCTGCTTAGTTGCCAGAGATTGCATGCTCTCACTAGAGAGAGACAGAAAGACAGAGAGAGAGAGAAAAAAAGAGGGTGTGGTCATGCCACAATCTCTTTTCCTCCATTTCTCCATCCTGATGGGATTTTGGGTGTACATGTATAGGTATCCAACATATCCTCCAGGTACCAGGGCTGAGATTTAAACCATGCAACCAGCCATGTAAAATCCAGTTCCCTTAACCACTAGGCAATGGAGGTGGCCCAAATGGGTAGCTTTTAAACAAAAGAGATTTATTGCTCAGGGTTCTGGAGGCTGGAAGTCCAAGATTGAGGTGCAGGTGAATATAGTGTAGATGTAATTAGGTCCCTTCCTCTTCAGAGAGAGCTATAAAGTGTTGGAAGAGTGTATAGTCCTTGCATACTGAAGTAGGGGAGGATAGCCAAGGCTATTTAGTGTATGTTGAGGGCCTACTTCCTTATAAACAGCACCTTTTGTATTTTCACATGGTACAAGGTGGCTCTCTGGAGCCTCTTTAATAAGGGAACTAATCTCATTCATGAGGGCTCTGTCCTCATGACTTAATCATATTGCTAAAGGCCCTACTTACTAATATCATCACTGTGGGAGTAAGAACTTCATCATAGGAATTTTGGGGGACACACATACTCAGACTATAGCATCTTGTCATTGGAGAGCTACACTTCACCTTTATCCAGTGTCCTTATGTACAAATTCAGTTCTAAATTTTCTCAGAGGCCAGTTAAAGTTTTTTAGTACTATCCTGCTTTGCTTGAATTATTTGGAAAATTCTATTATACCAAATTAGAAGTGTCATTTTCTCCACTGAGTCAGAAAGAGCTCTTTCTTCATAGAGATTCTAAGCTTAACATGCTTATGTAATCACTGCAGTAAGTACTGGAATGAATCTAGTAGCTTATGAAGCAAATCTCTCTCCCAAGACATCAATGAAAGGGCCTGTGGAGTGTCACTGCTTTACTTGGGTTGGCTGAACAAAGGGGGACCTTGCCATTGGGCTCACTGTATGCCAGCACCAGGAGGTCTGCATGGCCTTTGGGTGTTAGTGAGGGGCTCTGAGGTCACTGGCCACTCTTAACTAAGGGAACCTTGACTATCCTCCGCTACTTCAGTATGCAAGGACTATGTACTCTTCCAACACTCTATAGCTCTCTCTGAAGAGGAAGGGATGCTGATTGCATCTGTTTATATTACTCTTCCACTCTTCCTCAGATTTCCCACCTTATCAATGTTATTGCCTGGAAGAATTACTTTCAATTTCTCCTGAAATTCTCTTCTCTTACCAATCTGCAGCTTCCCCTGCATTGCTAGCCCTTGCATCACCTTGCACGATGGGACTTTCTGCACACAAAGGCACATACACTGCTGGTTACTATGTAAGCAAGATTTGAAAGTTGGCACTAAATCTCTTCTATTGCTTCCCTCATAGCCCTTTCCCTCTTTTTCCCACTTTAGCCATCACTCAAATTGCTCATTTGTCTCACCTTGGTGATGATTATCAACATGAAGGAAATAAAGTATATGCGATTTGCCACACCAAAATATCACAATTGTAACAGAAAATCCCAGGTTATTTGTATTTTCACATGGAACACAATTTTACCATACAATCTGAATGACTGATCATTTGATAGATTAATGAATATATCTCTGATTGTGAAACATTAGAGATCAATCAATTCCATGGCAGAAATTTATTTCAGAGAAATGAAGATGCTGCCTGCCTTTAATAATAATGCTGATGGGGAGGCCAGCAGTTGGTATAATGGCTATGTCGCTGGACTCCCATGTAGTTGACCACAGTTCGAGTCCTGGACCCAGTGGCTTAAATTCATGCCAGGCGCATGTGCGTGCGTGCCCAAGATCCCAAGAGGAGAATGGAGGAAAAGGGATTGCGGCATGGCCATCCCCCCAGGGGGGTGATTTCTCACTTTCTTTCTGTCTCTCTCTTTCTTGCGAGCGCACGTGCCCTATAGCAAAAACCTCTCCAAAATAATAATAATAATAATAATAATGATGCTGATGGGGCCAGCAGGTAGCATGACAGTTGGGGTGCTGGAATCCCACATGGCAGACCATAGTTCAAGTCCTGTAACTGGTGTCTTGCTTTCCCAATTGACCTCTCTCTGTGGTCATATTAAAAAATTATAATAATAAAATAATTATTAAAAAATGCTGGCAACAAGAGTAACAGTAGCAAGTAATAATAATGGCAGCTATCATTAATTACATTTTTAAAATGTGCTAAAGTGACTTTTTAATATCTCATCATATTTATTCTCCAGTAATCTTTTTTATTTTATTTTACAATTGAAGAATGGAAAGATTAAAGATGTTAATAAGTTGGCACAAAATACGCAATATCTCTTGGTGAAAAAGGATTCAAACTTGGACATCAGATTCCAGATCCAACTTCTCAACCAGTAAGTTTCCTCTCAGTATGACAATTAAATAAATTGATAGCTAAGATAATTTGGACTATTTTGGAGTGGATTAGTTAAATTACATTAATAGACAGACACTGCAGTCCCTTCCAATTATGATAGTTTTGTTTTTGAAAATACCATGGTAGTAAAATTTTCCATTGAGGACCCTATGACTTTAAAAAGAATATGGGTTAGGGGAACAAAGAAACTAATGGAATTGAAAAAGCCTTTAAGTGTATTAATGTGTATTAAAGTAAAACAGTAAAATAGTTCCCTAAATTAAAAGAATACATGTTTTTCCATTTTAAATTAGTTTAATGAATACTCTGCTATTAATCTCTATTTACTAACCCTTGCTCAGTAGAAAATATTCAGTCTCTGCCTTCCACAAAGTTTGCTTCAACCCAACATTGCATTCTTTAAAGGAGCCATTCCATAAGTGTCTGGTCTGCTACCTGATTGGCAAATGCCTTTCTTATTTTAAAATTTATAGAAGCAAAACACCTGATTTTAGAAGACCTAAATACTAGAATTTTGAGGCAGGGTAACTAGTATTACAGATTACTATACTAACCCTGGTAGTAATAGCTAACTAACCACCTATCTGTCTCTTATCACAAAATAATGAAAGACATCACACAGTCTATTGTCAGATTACACAGTCATTTTCTTATTACTGTATCACATTGATGGTTTCCTCTTTCCCTCGTTATTTGGGAGTAGTCATATCCAAACACATATTAGCTAAGCAGTGCTGGGGAAATATTGTTTACTTATCAGATACAGTAAGTTAATTTTTAGATCTGTGATAATAGGTCAAGGTTTATTGTTGACATTAACAGGAAATGCTGGGAATATGGTGGGATTGGGAATTTGGTGAAGTCAGACAAATAGCCTATGAAGAAAATCAGAAGACCAACCCTTATCCACAATATGTATATAATAAGCATTATGAAAAAGTATATATGATTGGTGAGTGAGTGGAACAGTGTATGGAGAAACAAACAGATGGATGGTGGAAAGAAGAGATGGAGAGGAAAATAGTGAGTATTTTTTATTTCACACAATTTTGGCATGGATTGAATCAGCTATTCTATTTGATTGCTATATTGCATTCTGTTACAATTTTGTTGTACTTTTCCATTCATGAATAAGAAAAATAAAAACACAAAGTCTTCTAATAGCTACCTGTGAAAAGCTAGGGATATATTTTGCTCTTCTACTTAATTTTTTTAAAGAATTATTTTATTTAAACTTATTTATCCATTTATTTATTTCTTTTAATTTGACAAGAGAGGGATAGAGTGAGAAAGAGAGAGTGAGAAAGTGAGAAAGCAAGCCTCCAGGTCTGGGACCCGAACTGCAGTCGACCACGTGGGAGTACAGTGGCCTTAACAACCACATCACCTGCCAGCCCCACTCTTCTACTTTCACACTATTTTAGATATTAATGTATGTTTTAAAACATAAAAAGTACCAACCTTGAAAGCTGCATTCTGTTTTGCTCACTTCACCTAAAAAATAAAAATAAAAAAAGAAAGAAAGAAAAGAAAAAAAAGAAGAATTTAAGTGAAAGCCAATTAAAGCAACACAAGTAAAAAGGCTATTTTCCTTCTTTTATCCATTTTCCTTTGGACAAAGGAGTAGCATTTAACTATATATAGAGCTAAATAGCTGATAAAGCATTTTGCCTGCAAAATTGTGTTTAAAATGTTTTACCTATTTTTTTTAACTTTGTGATAGTTTACTTTTTAAAATATCTCAGGGACAGAGTAACAGATAACAATAAATAGAGTTAGAGAGGAGATGTTTAAATAAAAATGATTAAACTACATAAAAATCATATATGTAGCACTTAGTCAAACCATGGAAGTTTGCCATCATATGATTTTTTGGTAAATACAGGCAAAAGTATTATAAGAGGTTATTATGACTTGTTCTCAGGTTCTGTATTTCTGCTCTTGAATGCTGATTAGAACACAAGCTTTTTCTTCTCTCTCCTCACTCCCTAATAATCTGTTCTCCCTCATGGACTAAGTGATTATTGTGTTGTTTATAATAACTGTTCTACATTCCTTATGGAAATTGTAATTATGATGCTGAATATTCAAACTGCAAGCCACTTTTCTCAGGGAAATTGTAATTATGATAATGCAGTATTTACCCAACCAATGTTTTCTAGTCATTGTTCTCTTTGAGAAATGAGGAGGTGAGAGAAAAACACTGAAATAAAACATCCTGTTGGGACCTCAGATACGTTTTCAGGCAAGCATAATAATAGCTAATATTTGCTATATGGCAGGCGTGACACAGGGTTACATGTACTCATATGGTTCGCATAGGTCCCCAAGATTTATGCATGTTTCTCATTTAATTTACACAACAACCTCATGAGGTAAGTGATATTATTACAATGTTATAGGCAAAAGACCTGGAGCTTTTGAACAGCACCATGATCTGATGGCCCATGATATATCAGTACATATAAAATAAACTTAACTTTTGTTAAAAACCTATTTTACTTTATATGCGATATCTGACTGTGCACAGAAGAAAAATCCAGACTAATAGACATCAAGTACCTAACCTTTCAGTAATAGACTGAAGAGCAAATTCTTCTTTGCTAGGATATACAAATATTAGTGCTTGAAATATTTATAGTAATTGTATAATTTTTTTGGTAAGCAGAGAACAAATTTTTAAAAGCATGAAAACAGAACCAAGGATACCCAAAAATAAATTTAAAAATTTTACTATTTCAAAAAGAAAACAAACAAAAATAAGTAAAAGGCCAATTGCTAAAAGGTTCTATTAGGTGAGTCCCTGGATAGGATGGGAAGTGGATCTGTATTAACTCACTTTATCTACATGCATTATTTTGCCAGATCTCTACAACCAGTGCACCAAACAAAAATGGAAGCTCAATCTTTTCCTCCTTTGTTCAGCAGAGATTATTTAGGATTTTTTCTCTCAACCCTAAAAAGCAATTATTGATCACTTCCCATCTACAACCACTTGATAGACATTCTCTTAGCTTATAGAATTATGATAACTATACAAAATAGGTAATTTTACTCTACTCTTATAATATGGAAAATGAAGTTCACACACACACAAAAGAAAAAAAAAACAGAAGTTGGTCTGTGTTCTTTTAATTTGAAAAATTTACTGATCTTGATTACAAAAAAGAAACAAAGATTAAAAAGAAACTCAGAAAGAAAGGGAAAATAAAACAGAAAATTTTAAAAAGCCAGAACAAAAATGTAAATTAGTAATTTTTAAAGAAGTACATTCTAACCACTGGCTTATTACCTTGTGCAGTTTGAAAATTTCCAGGTCTGTTCTGAATCATCCTTATATTTGTAATATCCAAGCAAGAAGTTTCATCTCCTTACCAGAAACACATATTTCTTTTTTATTTTATTTTTTTTAAGAAACAGACAGAGAGAGGAAAAATGAGAAATCACCCTCTGTAGGCGATGGCCACATTACAATTTCTTCACTTCCATTTTCCTCTTGGGATTTTGGGCATACATGCACACACACCCAGTATGATTTTTAAGATGCCAGTACTGGAACTCAAACCATGGTTGGCCATGTGAGAATCTAGCGCCTTAACCACCACACTGCCATCTGCTGACCTCACACATTTTTTTTAAGCCTTGGAAAAACATCCTCTCCATTCCCTCAGTAGCACTCCTTTGTCTCATATGGGTCATTCAATAATCCATTTCTGATTCTACATACATGGAAAGGTTGATGAGCTGTCAAATCTGATAGCACCAGGAATCAAAAACAAGGCTCAGCTTTAGGACTATCTCTCACAGGGATGAACCAGTCATTTGATAGTACACTGATAATGGCATTCAAATACTGGCTGAGCATGGGGGAACTCCAGGTTCTGGAAGAGAGGAGACTAGCTACAGTGGCTGTGCCTGTGGCTCCTACTAATTGTCCTCTTAGAGGTTCTCTCAAGAAAAGAAGCAAAACATTTAAGGGACACAAAATGAAAAAATTATCTGTTGATTATAATGTCCATGATAATATTAACTAGACTAATACTCAGTGTATTCATGCTGGAAAAATTCATTTTGCAAGTGGTAATGATATACAGTGATTATATTGTGTGTGTGTGTATATATATATATATATATAAATATATATATATATATATAAATATATATATATGTACAACTTTATATATATATATAGTTAGAGATAGATATATAAGAAAAAAATAAAAGATATAAAAAGAAGTGACCCACCAGCACTCTGGAGGAACTGTTCTCACATGGAATAAACCTGTTATTTGAAACAAGCTGGGCCTACTAGATGCTGTAGGATATACTCAGTTGTTCTTTCATGACAAACCACCCATCCCCTTAGCTGCCTTTGCCTGAATAAGAGCTCACAGCTTGGTCCTTCTCTGGGCATTTTCTTCTTGCACCAGAGGCAACTGCATTGACTGAGGCTATTCACTCTCTTCAGGTAGTACACATCTACTGACTGATTAATAGGTGATACAAGGGCCAGGCCCTATTTTCTCAGCTTGAGACACCTATAAATATATTGATTCCAAGTCCAGTTTATAATAAACATCCTGCAAGAAAAGCTTTGTCTCAGAATCTTTTTGGTGGGGAAATTACCAAAAAGCAAGATGACAAAATTAGAAAGACATGGAGCTAAAAGTTAAACACAGATATGTCTGGTTCTAAAGTCCATCTTTTCCATTATATCTTCTTGCTTTCCATTAAGAACAGTTTAAACAAATTTTCAACACATTTGTGCAGTAGACATGGTGAGTCTGTGAAAAGCAATTCTCAGTGTTACGCAATATCTGTAATTATACTGCCATTGAGACATCGAACTAATGCATTCACATCTCTTGAAATCTGGACGCTTGCTGAGATAAAGCAGTAGATACATATACCTATGCACTAATTTAAATATTGTGAGTACAGGACAGCTCCATGACTCCTGTGATCTAGCCATTTTGGGGGAAATGGAGAAATGAAGAGGTCCCACTGATAATTCGGCCTCCAGCATACAAAACTCACGCGGAGAGGCGGAAGGGAACAGAACAAGTCTTCTGCAAGAGAAAGCTCCATGGCTCCTGCGATCTAGCCATTTTGGGGGAAACGGCAAAATGACGAGGTCCCACTGATAATTCGGCCTCCAGCATACAAAACTCGTGTGGTAGGACAATCCCTTTCAGGCCTTCTGTCTCTGTATCTGTCTTTGTCTCTCTCTACCTCTGTCTCTCTCTCTGTCTCCTCTGTCTTTTTTTAAAATTTTTGCTTTTTAGAATTTTTTATTTTTAAGGTGAGGCATCTTTCTGGGCCTGTTGGCCCCTCCTAGCCCTTTATCTTGTTAATAATTCCCTCTCCCCCTCCCAACCCAGGAGAGGCGGAAGGGAACAGAACAGGTCTTCTGCAAGAGACAGCTACATGGCTCCTGCAATAATGATGTACAGTGAATGAAAGTAAATTTAAAAAAAAAATGGAAAAATAAAAAAAAGTAAAAGAAAAATATATTATAAGTATATATATTAATTTGTTTGTATATTTTATAAGATATATCTCAAGATCAATTTCAAGTTTAGTTTAATCAAAATCCCTAATGATGCTAGCTTGTTTTCAAAATGCAATATAATACTTTAATCATGCCACTTTGGGGAGAAAATAATTCAAGACTTCTCTGTGTCGGAAAACTTAAAAGATTAGTTATGGAACAGGGACTTACATTTTCTACCATGAATGTAAGGATTTTATCAGGCATAAAATGTAGTCAGAACAATCTACGGTCCAGTAAAATATTACTTCAGGCAGCCTTTACAATCAGAACACAGAAGTTACTTAATTCTATGGAGGTTTAAGAAAAATGCAGTTAGGATTTTATGACCAGTCAACAGTGCTTCCCACTATTCCTGAAGAAATTCTGCATCACCAATTCCCTTGGTTCATTCATAACTTAATTGTAGATAAATCATTATATGTTTCTATTTAAATATATGACATTAATTAGGTTCTCCCATCACCATATTGCAAAAAAAAGGCTTAAATATAAGAAGGAAAAACAAGGTGTCAGATAACATTCCTCTGACAGAAAAATTAAGACAAGGAAATTGCAAGAAATCTATCCTATTGCGTCCACAGTGAGGCAGAACATAGTTAATATACTTCTAAAAAGAATACACCAGCCTTAGTTTTATCTTTGTCTTTAATTAGTGACAAAAGGCTACTTATTCCATTTTGCTGGAGATAATTTTTTGAGACTCTTTCGAATGTCAGAGGGTTGTGAGTCACTTGAACTCTGGTAACTAGGATAGGAACCTCTCCTTTGAAGCTGCAGTATGTACACCACACGGCAATATGGATAGGAAACACTTCAGATGAAGTATGAAGCTAATGGAGGACTTCATACTAAGAAGTATAAGGTTTTGCAAAACACACTCTACTCAGTTTTAAATCAAAAACATTTCTATACCTCCAGAAACACTTTACTTAGTCCATTGTTTACCTAATGATTAAGAAGTCTGTGGATGTAGACTGGGACTTTCTAAATTTATCCTGGGATCAGTGATTATTCTTAACCAGAGTCATTAATTATAAACCTATAAACTTCAGAAAGATAGCAACACAGATTTACACCAATTCATTCTTCATTGTCACGGTAATTGTGAAAGTAAAGGTGTACACCATATACTCTCACTTTGACTTATAAATGCCAGTACGTCTGACATCAGTAAGATGGAGCCATGCTTTCTAGTGAGTAATTTTCTTGGATTCAGGAATAAGAGTCTATATTTTACCCATGACACCCAGAACTGCTGTAGCTCAGTGAGTGTCAGCACAGATAGCAACAAAATACACTACATTTAACACCGCGATCATACATACCAAAGAGTAAACCAACAAACAGACTTACGTATAAAGGCATGGGTTACTTTTCTAACACAAGGGTCTCTCTAGGATGAAGTTCAACAGAGTAAAAAATTATGTTGTACTATGTGAATGTGCCAGAGAAAGAGAGAGAGAGAAAGTGGGAAATCACCCTCTAAGGGATATGGCAATGCTGCAATCCCTTCTCCTCCATTCTCCTCTTGGGATTTTGGGTACACATGCACACTCATTTGGCATAATTTTTAAGCCACTGAGTCCAGACCTTGCTCAAATCACAAAGTTGGCTGTGTGGGATCCAGCCTCCTTCACCTCTGTGCCACCTGCTAGCCCTCATTTTGATACACTTTTAGAAGTGTTAAAAAGTCTTTCTTTTTAAAAATTTTATTTATTCATCCTTTTATTTTAATTTTACCAGAGAGAGACAGAAATGGAGGGAAAGTGAGAAATCAAGCCTCCAGGTCCAGGACTTGAACCATGGTCAGCCATGGGGTAGTGTCCAATGCCTTAACCACTACACCACCTGCTGGTACCCCAAAATTCTTCCTTTTTAATTAAGTAACACAAAGTTGTTTGGACAATGTCATAATCCACTGTGGGGTCAGTTTTGAAAAAACTGGATTGAGCACAAAACCAGAGAAGTAGTTTAGATATGAAAATGTATTTTATAAGGATTGCTAAGGTAACATATGAAAGAAAGTGAAAGCAGATTTGTTTGCTTAGGTGGGTTCTATTGACAGGGCTGGCAAATATTACCCAGATGAACAGGAAACCATGTTTTTCTCCTTCTTCAGAGAAGCAGTGATGTGGTTAAAAAGCACTGGACTAGGAATTAGGAGGTCAGGGCTTAGTCTAAACTCTTCCTCCAGCTGGATATGTTTCTGGGCAATGTTTTTCCTTGGCGTGAGTTAAAAATTAAATCTCAAGAGCATCACCCTGTACCCTTCTTAGAAAAGAAAGAAACATACACACAGTGCTTCCTAGTACAGAATGGTTTATATGAGAACACGGAGTTGAAGAATTACATAATCAACAAGAATGTGATGTGCCTCCCACAAACAGTAATGCTATCTTAATTTTTATTATTACACCTGTTGTATATAGAGGAAGGTAAGAAATTAACCTGTTTTACTTTTCAGGTGTCATATCAAGATGTAACATTTCATTTTGTTTAGAATTCTAGACTTTATGTTATCCACAAATAGAATAATACAATGTGGGAGAAAAGCTAAATTAGTGAAGAATCTCAAAATAATACAAGGAATGACTAAAAGAATTAAACATGATCAGAGGAGACATAAAATTTGTTATGGAACATTTGAATAAGTGTCATAAAATTTTAGCTATATACAAGGAAGAATGTTAAAAACTGACTTAGGATGGCTTGTGTTTCTGTAAGACGGGCTGGGAATTACAAGTCCCCAAATCCTGCCCTCCTCTTTTATTGTTTATGTCTGCTTTCCTGCTATGGTAGCAGAGTTGAGTCATTGCAGCATAGTCCAAACAGCTGCAAAGATGAATATATCTACAACCTGACTCTTTACAAGAAAAGTTTTCTGACTTCTGTTTTAAGAAACAACCGACCATTCATTCATTCATTCATTCATTTAGCAATCATGCTTCAAACATCTCCAATGTGTCTAAAATGTACCAGATATTGGCAATGTATAGATAAGAGATAATCTGTACCTCTTCTTTGTCACCAAACATAAGCTAGAGGACCAGAAACAGAAAATTTCAAAAGGGAATAAGTCATGAAATAATCTATTATATTCAATGACATCAAAGTTCCTTAAAAATAAAAGATCTTTGAAGAGGAGAGCTTCATGAAGATAAAAGGCCTTAAAAAACTGATAAATAGAAAGAGATGGACAAGGAGGAGACAGAGGCCTTAGAATTATGTAGAAAAGTCAAAGTGAGTAATCAGAGAATGAAGACCAGTCAAGCCAGATACACACATAGGACAGGAGATGGGAAATCCTGTGGAGGTAAGTCTGGAAAGCTAAGAAGCACAGTACTGTGGAGGATATTCTATGTCAAACCTAGTATTTTTTGGGCTATTGTTTGCCAATGGAGGCTACAAAATCCCTTTTCAAAGGAAAAGTAGAAGCAAAGTGAAATCCTGGGGAAATCAATTTGGTAGCTGTATGTGGAAAGATTGAAAACAGAAGATAGAAAAGCTTTAGTCCAGGTTTAAAATAAGAGCATGGAATACTAAGGACTGGATGAGAAAAGAGCAGTGGAAACAATTGTGTATTTCACATAAGTGAGACATGTGGGGTCCACAGCTCCTTTCAACTGTGAGATCTTTAAGAGAAATCTTTATGAAGAAAATGGCCTAAAAACTGCTAAATAGAGATGGAGAAGTAGGAGGTTGGGACCCTCCAGGTATGGAGAGGAGTCAAGGTGAGTAACCAGAGAATGAAAACCTTAGACTTGTGAAGAAAAATAAGGAGCAGAGGTGGTGGGTGACTGGGACCTGCCATTGAGTTCTTTTTCCTCAGGGCTAGAAACTTCCTTTGTATTGTACCCAACAGAGCATGGTAAACCCCACCCTGATTTGAGTCAATATCTAAGCAAATACAGCATTGGTGGATAAAAGGTGTCATTCAGAAGAGGATACCCCACAGTGATTATGGCTACATAGGATGAAGTCTGGATTTTCGGAGAAGAAGCTGTCAACTTTTCCAGGGCCCTAGCTGAAGAAAAAAAGCTGTAAGGGAACTGTAGAACAAAACAACTAGAAATTCAATTGTAAAGTTTTTAATAACTTGGTAGAAATAGGAAAAAGCTATGAGTCTGGGTATTTGGGTGCCAACAATAGCACGAATGATTCCTAGCCCCATTGGTTGGTGAGTTTGAGGCTGTGAATACACTCATGAGATTTGGAATTGGGTATGGCTATGCCATGTAGGTAGCAGATCTCAGGAACATAAGCACTACCCAGGGACTAATTATATTTGTGGGGAGTTCAAAATGTGTGCTTTTCCATTTAGGCTGGAATGTACACACATATATACACACACATATCCAACTATCTCTCGCTCTATATATACATACTATATACAAAACCATACTTGGGTCTGAATGGGCACGATAAAGAAGAAAAAAGGCAACAATCTTTTGAAAAGAGTGCAGCTCATGAAGTCACTCTGTTATTCTTAATTTTGGCTATAAAGGAAACCTCATTCTCTACCCATAATCTACCCAATTGTGTCAGATTGATGTGCTTAGCCTAGAAGAATTTGGCCAGTAATTAACACTGAAGAAATGACTCAGTATATGTTACACTTCTAACCTACTCAGCCTGTTGTATGAAGAATCTGACACTGCAAATTTGGGAAAGACAACAGTTTCAGGCTATCATTCAGATTTTGTATCTTTAATATTTTTCTTTTTCTGCTTATATATCCATGACTGTTGGTACACTAAAAAGATATTAAATTTTATTTTTTCCATAAGCAAGAGAGAGAGACAGCAGCCCTGATAGGGTCTTGATACTGATCCATTCAGCTTCAGTCAGCCCTGATCATGTGCATGTGTGTGCCTGGCATGCTCAGGGTGGTCTCGAGATGCACCTGGAGACTTCTCATGTGGGTCAGCCTCACGTTTGCATTTTGCAGCTGTGCCACCACCTGACCACTGAACATTTTTATTTTTTAATGATAGAGAATGCACATACATATAAGTGTGAGAGAGAAAGACAGAAAAAGAGAGAGAAACATCCTTGACAGGTGTTATGAGGGTGTGATTCCCTTTCCCAGCCTTCCTGCTCCTGAGGACCTGGGGTGCCTGTGCTTGGCCTATCTTCAAGCTGACTGAGGGATTTGAACCTATGCTTTGCCACATCACATGGCTTCTAGATTTTCAGAACACTTGCATTATTGCTGTGCCACAGCAGCTGGGTCCCTCTGCACACTTCCAATGCAGCCTATGACAGTGTAGGCATGACAGTATAAGGAATCATGTCTTTGGATTCAGAGGGACCTATGTTAGAGCCCAGCATTACTACTAATTAACAAAGAAAACTTGGGGCAATTTCTTTAATTTTTCTGAACCTCAGTTTCCTTATGTATAAGACAGGGATAATTATATCTACCTCAAAATTTCTATTGAAAATCAGTGAGATAATATATAGATAGCACCTGACATTTATTAGACACAAAATAGATATTGGTTCCTTTTCTTCTTTAATACTGTTTCTGATTATTAAGCTCTCTCAGCTGGCTGCATTTATCATCTGTGACATTCAAAATATGAAAACATTGTTGGAATATCTCAAATGTCTAGAATTCAGATAAAGATGTTCTCACATGGAATAATTCACATGGAAAAAAACTCATTAGATGTGTCTTTGTAAAACAATCACATTGATAAATTATGTATTAAATGAGTCTAGTTAACCACCTACAACACATTATGGACCATTAATAGGTACTCATTTATATTAAGTACAGAAATAAAATCCACAGGGAGAGTTAGCTGAACACCAATTAAACACACTTTGTTTTCTATGTTGCACATTGGCAATATTTAGAACAAAACTTGAATCTCACAGGGGTTCATTCATGTGCAGTCTGGAGCTCTTTAGTACCTGAAATCCTCCTATAGAAATATTATAATTCTACAGGAGACAGTATCCATTTTAATCAGAAACACTAAACCACGGCTGTTAATAATAATTGCTTTGTTTTTCGACAGCCTGGACATGGCTTCTGAACTTGCTGTGTAATTTTGAAAAGTTACTGGACCTCTTTGTCTTCTTTTCCCAATTTGTAAAAGGGAAATAGTAATAAATGGTATCTACCTCACTGGGCTATGGTGAGGATAAAATGAGATACTGCAATTAAAGTGCTGGATACCTTGGGATCAAATAAATAAATATTATCGCCTTTTTCACATCTTTTTTTTTCCCCCAAATAGGATTTGTAGAGATTTATAATATATACATATACCTGACAATTGGAACAAAAAGCACAACAAAGAACAAAAATCCTGTAGTAAAAGATGGTAGCAGTGGAGGTAGAGTTTCCCATTCTGCCAAAAGGCTGATCTTCCACAAGCCCAATCCAGAGTGTCTTGGTTCCCGGTCCCCAAGGTAAACCTCATCACCTGACTGATAAAAGATCATTTACTCTAGCATGTATACAGAGCCCTTCAAGGGGTGGCTCCTATCCACCTTGCTGGTAGCACTCACCCTTTCACTTCTAAAATTGAAACACTAATGATCACAATCGTTTATTGTGTATAAGATCCTAGATTTCTGCCCTGCCGCTTGTCTCTATACAGAGCTCCTTCTGCATCTGGAATGCTTTCTCCTCTTTCTTAACCTCCCATGAGTGATTGTATACACCACAAGGAGACTTCACTAAAATTCATGGAAATTGGAATTAAAGTACATGTTTATTTTGGTGCAAAAAAATCCCAAAATATTTGAAATCCACACATAGTATTTTCATTAACTTTCTGAAGACCTCTTGTATGAGACTCTGGTATGAGAAAAATTTCTGAAAGGGAGTCCATGGACTCACTGGAAGCAGGTATTCAAAAAAGACCAACACATCAAGGCAGTAGAGATTACTGGTAAGGCCAATGGATTCCAGAGAGAGGGGAGCCAAACTTCTCAGAGGATCTCACCTGAAAATAATTCAGCCCACACAGAAACTCCTGCTACACAAAGCCAAAAATAGAGACAGAAATATGAAGGTGAGTGAAAAACTGAGGGATTGTCATCCCTAAGCCCTAACCACTAAATTAATGCTAAATGTTGATCTAAGCTAATGACAGTAATGTAATTCTCTGTGAGAGCATCTGTACAATATTTCAGATATTCCCAGGGGTGCTTAGAGAGAGGGAGTAAGTCAGGCAGATAATATTGTGTGAAATTAATTAAACAGAGAGTTTAATATAAGGAAGCTCTGAATTGGAAAATACATCTGTTTTGTGTACGCATTTTTTCTACCTTACCTACAGCTTTTAGGTTTGCCTAGAATTCCTGTGTTAAAATAATTTGAGGTAGAAAAATCTATGCTCTTATGCTAACACAGCAAATAAAGGCCTGAGGGCAGAATTACACCTATGGAAGCTCATCTGCATTGTTTCACATTCATGAAAACATCGTACCATCTGTGAAAATTTATTAATATTAAATTAGTGCCAAAGTATACCACCCTATTGATTTCTATTTTAATGCTTTAAATTATTTTAGACAATTTGTAGACAATGGTTAATTTTTTATAATGTAATAAGCAAACCCACTACTCAAAGCAAAATCAAGGAAATTGGCATTATGCTCTTCTTCAATTCTAAACACATGGTCTCCTTCAACCCATTTCCCTGGGAAAACAACACTCTGATTCCATATTTATTGTTCCTTTCATTTTCATTTCACATATTATTATTATTTTTAGATAGGTTTTTGCTATAGGATACGTGCACTTGCACTTGCCAGAAAGACAGACAGAGACAGAGAGACAGAAAGTGAGAAATCACCCCCCAGGGGGAATGGCCATGCCGCAATCCCTTCTCCTCCATTCTCCTCTTGGGATCTTGGGCACGCACACACACGTGCCTGGCATGAGTTTAAGCCACCAGGTACAGGACTCGAACCGCAGTCGACTACATGGGTGTTTAGTGACATAGCCATTATGCTAACTGCTGGTCCTCATTTCACATATTCTTAGTCCATCTGTAGGCAGTCATATAAAAAGAGATATGTATGTGCATTATGTGCATGCACACTTTTTTTTTTTTTTTTGTAGAGGTTTTTGACTTAGGGCACATGTACTTCGTGGAGAGAGAGACAGTGAGAGAGAGAAAGTGAGAAATCATTCCACAGTGAGGATAGCCATGCCACAATCTCTTCTGCATTCTCCTGGGATCCTGGGCACACAGGCACATGTGCCCAGCATGAATTTTAAGCCACCGGGTCTGGTACTTGAACTGAGGTCAACCATGCAGGAATCCAGTGATGTAACTGCTATGCCATCTGCTAGCCCCCCACACATATGTTTTAACCTACAAAAAGTTAATCATGGTTTGTGTAATCACCTATACTTTTCAGTTATTTTGTTGTAGTTATTGATACATTTTGACCTGCTTTTACATTTCAGTTTATTTCTATTTTATCTTCTTTTCTATACTTTAAGTAATAATAATTTTCCCTTTTCCTATTATTTTTTAAAGCAAACACTTCAGCATGCACTCACTGAATTCCACGCTTCAAACACATTTGTCATGTTAGTAATATCACTCTTGACTTTTATTTTTGTTAGTTTATATAAGCTTACCCTATTTCTTTGCTTTTGGCAATTTCTAAAATGACAGTTTTATAACAAAAGATAAAGGCACTTTTAAAATACCATATAGTTCTTGCAACATCTCCTAAGATTAAATCTATTTTCTTAACTAAACACTTTATCTAAACTGCAAAGTTCTTATAATAGTCTAAAAACAGTACTCCATTGTTTTTTTTGCATCCAATGTTTCATTTGAAAAATCTGACGTTCATCTGATTCTTATTTCTTTGATGTGATCTGTTTGCTCTTATTCATTCTTCTTACATTCATTCACTACTTATTAAATGTCTACCACAAGTGCTGCACTAATTAGGCAGGAGTGCACAGAGAGACATGTCTCTAAGTGCTTGGAGTTCACACTCTGGTAATACGCATTTAATGTACTCATAGACAGGTTTTTAAGGCCAATGTCAAGGGAATCACTACTTTCATTCCATTCTCTTAAAAGTTCAGTGCTTAGAATATTTACACCTATGCCACTTCCTTCACCTGTTTGCTGCTTCCAGTTCCAAATTCCCTCTATTACTTAATTAACCTCATCTAAAATGATTTAACATTCATGCAGCTTACCTAGAGTAGGTTCACTTTTCTCACAGCTGCTGAAAAGTAGCACAGCTTAATTTTATATAAGGTGAACTCATAATGGGGAGAGTATTGCTGTGTTCAACTTTATGCTTCTACTCTAAATTAAGAAATGGAGAGAAGGCACAGATACTTTTATGCTTCATAACACCATTTTCCCCTTTCTAGGCAAATAAAATTAGGCTTTGTTGCTGGGAAGAAGCTATATGCAGCTTAGGGGAAATTGTGAAGCAGAAGGAAATGCAGTGAACAAAAGATAAATATTCAAAATATAATCTTGCCCTGGAAGCTTCGAATGTACTAAATCCTCTATGAATTGTTCCTTTCCATGCACACACACACACTCAAAAGGATGTGATCACAGACCAATACATGTGCGTGTGCTTCATTAGCATTCCTTTCCAGAGAACTACAAGGCTTAGCCCCTGATTCAGAGAAAGCAAAAGAAAATGGACCCAGGGAGGAAAGAGGGATGACAGTTTGGATTTATTAGGAAAACCTGCATATCCTTGGCAACTGTGTGGGCTTTACTTTTAATGAAATAACACAGTTCAATATATATCTTCTTACAGAACATCATTAATAAAATACCACAGTTCTGGGCCTTCTGGGAACTCAAACATGATAGTAGCAGATAATTGCCTTTGAGAGGAATATCAACAAGCACGAACTATTTCTTTTTCCAACTAAGTTAGACTTTTATGATTGGAAACCTTGCACATAACACATTGCTGACTTATACCCCCGCTGCCTGTCTGAAGTTTGCCTGTTAGCAATGAATTTGATGAGGTATATTGTATATTGCGTGTCTTCCAGAGGGAAAGGCTACACAATAATCTCGCAGAGATCAAGGTCCGCTCAAGTTCCTTTTACTGTAGCTGGCTATGGATGTCTCTTGACAGAGATGTGCACAGAAGAGAGGCGAGGTTTTTTTTTGTTTTGTTTTGTTTTTAGTTTTTTTGCCAAAGGGTATGTGCACTCACTTTAGAGAGACAGAGACAGAGAGAGAGAAAGTGAGAAATCATCTCACAGGGGATGGTCCCTTTTCCTCCATTCTGCTTTTGGGATTTGGGGCACATATGAACATGCACCAGTGTGCTTTTCACGCTCTGAGTCCAGGACTCAAACTGGGGTCAGTCATCAGGGAGGCTAGCACCTTAACCACATGCTGAGCTGAGAGGTAAGTTTTTAGTTAGCATCTTTGTTTGCTGCTCATATATTACCTATAAAAAGGGATTTGTGTTCATGTGTGCATAAGTGTGTGCATTTACTCTATTTAACTCTACTTCATATTTCCCTAAAACTGCATTCGCCCTATTTTAACCCACAACAATAAAAATATTTTAAATAATTGCAAAGTTCAGACAAATAATAAATCCACCAAATACTTCTAAATGTGAAGGACATTATTTAGTTGCCTCTGTCATTTCAATAAGATATAATAGGATATGTAAATATAAATGAAAAAACCTACAATATCTTCAACTAATAAAATAAAAACACTTTAGTAGTCTTTGGGAACAATCAGAGCTGATCACCTCAATTAAAAGTGCAGTGTCTTATGTGGTATCTGAGAATTTATGTCAAACATTATTCAACACGAAACTTCTAATTTTCAAAACAAACTATTTTAGACAGGCTCTTTTAAAGGTAGATGAGAATTTCTTAGAATAGTTAAATGAGGGGGCCAGCACATGGCCTGCTGCTTAATGTGACTGGATTCTATACTGCTGATCACACAGTTCAGGTCCAGGTCCCTATGGCTCAAAAACCATGCTGGGTGGGGTATGTGTGCACATGTATGCCCAGAATCCTATTAGGACAGAAAGATGTCTCCACTCCCATGAGAGGTGTTTTCTTTCTCTCTGTCTTGCTCCAGCAAGCACACACCCTTGAAGAAGAAGAAGGAGAAGGAGAAGGAGGAGAAAGAGGAGGGGGGGGAGCAGGAGGAGGAGGAGGAGGAGGAGGAGGAGGAAGAAGAAGAAGAAGAAGAAGAATTACTCATGAGGTCAATTATATTTTAAAAAATCATTAACAAAATGATCATTTTGATTTTGACAAAGATAAAAGAAAATGTATGGAAATAAAAAGGCTATCAGGTAAGTTTGAGTCTATGGAGTATCTAAATTTTAAAAATTAAGCATTTAATAAATAGTAAAAATGTTTGTAAAGACTGTGTTAGGGATAATGAATGACAATACAGTGAACACTGTATATCAAATACCCAATTTAAGCAACAAAACATGCCCATCACCTTGAAGGCCCTCATGGGTCCATCGCTGATATCAGTCACCAAAGGTACACTCCATTAGTGTTTTATCATTCTCTCACTGTTCTTCATAGTTTAATCACACTAGTTAAAATTCTCAAACATAACATCCCACTTTTCAAGTTTTTAAAGTTGTTGTTACCAGATTCGATTTTTTCTCTCAATTTTATGTTCTTAAGATAGAATATTATGTTGTTTTATGCAGCTGCAGTTTATTCATTCTCATGATGCTTAGTATCCCATTATGTAAATATACCACATTTCCCTCCACCTCTGTTCACTGTTGGTGAACACGCAGGATTTTCTCATTATTTTGCTATTGCAAACATTGCTTCTGTTAACATCCCTGCATGTGACTCCTGGTTGAGGCTTACTGGGACACAGGTACGAGTGTTCTCTAGGTTTATAACTAATAATGGATTGCTGAGCCAAGGAGTGCATATGTTCAACTGTATTACGATGACAGTTCTCTAAATATGTTTACATGGACCATGAACTTTAAGAAATTTTGTTTGGGGACCAGTAGATGGAGAAATGGTTATATCGCTCGACACCCACATGGCTGACCATGTTTCGAGTCCTGGACTGGTGGCTTGGAACTCACACCAGGTGCGCATGCATGTGTGCCTAAGATCCTGAGAAGAGAATGGAAAAGAGACTGCAGTGTGGCCATCCCTCCTGAGGGGTGATTTCTCACTTTATGTCTCTCGCCGTCTCTCTGGTGAATGCAGTGCTCTATAGCAAAAATCTCTCAAAAAGAAAAAAAAAAATTTGTTCCACATCTTTGCCAAAATTTAGTAAGACTTCAAATTTTTGTCAATTCCATATCTTACTCTTGATTTTTATGTTTATATCCTAGTTATTAATCAGGTTGATGATATATAATTTTTCATCTGTGACATGCCTCTTTAAGGTACTTCTTTGTGTATTTTGTGATTTTTGACTATGCTCATATTTCTTTGAAGCTATATCTGAAGGAATTCTTTGATGATTGGACCAAATGTGGATTCAACCAGATATAATTTGCATTTTCTCCTGCCAAGTATTTAGCTAGACTGCAGCAACTTTAAACATTTTGCTTGAGGGTTTGTTTAGATCTCTCAACTAGAATGAATTCAGTCTGCAAACTACACAGAGACTGTTTGTGGCAAAAACTCTTAAGATTTTTATTTACCTCTAACCAATGTCAAGATTTTTAAAAGGCAATAAAGGACAATATTGCCTTTTTTTCTCTTGTCTCCATATATATTAATATACATATAATTATTTAAGGTTTTTGCCACAGGGTGCATGTGCTTGCTGAGAGAGAGAGAGAGACATAATAACAGGGAAAGTAAGAAATTACTCCACTCGAGGGATAGCAACACCACAATCCCTTCTCTATTCTCCTCCCAGGATTCAGGCAGGGACACACATATACCTGGGGTGATTTTCAAGGAGCCAGGTCTGGGGCTTGAATCACATTTGTCCACGTGAGAGTCCAGTGCCTTAACCACTAATCCACCTGCTGGCCCACAGTCTTCCAATATTTTTAGAAGATTTTTGCTATAGAGAGCCTGTGCTCACCAGAGAGACAGAGAGACAGAAAGTGAGAAACCTTCCCCCTCACCCCCCTGATAGATGGTCACGTCACAATCTCTTCTTCTCCATTCTTCTCTTGGGATTTTGGACACTCACACACAAATGCCCAACATAAAATTCAAGCTGCTGGGTCTAGGACTCGAACCACAATCAGTCACATTTGGATTCCAGTGCCTTAAACACTATGTCACCTGCTGGTCCCCAGTCTTCAAATATTTTAACTTTATAAGTTTGAAGGATTTATAACCATAGATTAGAAGATCAGGGGACCAGCAGTTAGCATATTGGCTATGTCGCTGGACTCCCATATAGTCAACTGCAGTTCACGTCCTGGACCCGGTGGCTTAAAACTCACACCGGGCGTGTGTCTGTGCGTGCCCAAGATCCCGAGAGGAGAATGGAGGAGAAGGGATTGCGGCGTGGTCATCCCCCCATCCCCCCTGGGGGGTGATTTCTTGCTTTCTATCTCTCTGTCTTTCTCTGTCTGGCGAGTGCATGCACCCTATAGCAAAAAAACCTCTCCAAAAAAAAAAAAAAAAAAAAAAAAAGAAAGAAGATTAGAGTTTTCAAATTTTGCCCAATAGTTATTCTTTAACTCCCTTGACCTGACTGGGTTAGATTCTATCTTCCACAAAGTTTGGGAATTACACTTTCCATAAAGGTATGACAACCTTGGCACAGAGGCACAATTCCCATGTACCTAAGGTCTCTAGACCCTACTATCCTCAACTTTCTGCCCCATCTCTCACAGATTTTAGGATCAGTTCTGCCCAGTGTTGTATCATCCATGCTGTGGTTTGTCCACTAAAGTTTCATGTTTTGGATTTTGGCCCTCAGTATAATGGCATTGAGAGGTGGTGAGACCTTAAAGAAGTAAGGTCTAGAGGTCAGTGCTGGGATCACAGAGGCATCACCCTCATAAATAGATCAATGCTGTCTTGGGAGACCCTGGAAGTTCTAGCTCTTGTGAGAAGGTTAGTTCTTACAAGGGCACAATGTTATAAAAGAAAGAGGGCTGCTCTTCAGGTTTCTTTCTGCACCTGCTTGCCATACTCTCTTCTGTCAGTCATCAGGCCAGTTATACCTTCGGACTTTCTAGTTTCCAAAATCTATGAGTAAAGTAGGTCTATTCTTTACAAATCCACATGATGTCAGGTATTTCTGTTAGCAACCTGATAGTGGGATAGGACAATCCAACAGAGAGCCTTGTCATCTTCTGAGAAAATCGGTGAGCCTAGGGGTCAGCCTAGGCCTGGTAATATAAGCTGGATCTCACATGGCTAATTGTGGTGTTAGCAATCTGGACCAGATAGCTTGAAAAACACACTGAGCACTTGTGCTTGTGTGCCCAAAACTCCAAAAGGAGAGAGAAAGAGAGGAAAAGAGATTGGGGTGTCACCATTCTCATATAGGTTGCTTTCCCTCCATCTCTCCCACTCCCTCTCCACCCCCAGTGAGTCCATACTCACTCTGGAAATAAACAAACCAAACTAAAACAAACACACAACTCCCCCCCACACATACCTAGCATTAGCACTTCCCACACTGAAAAAGAAAACCCCACTTTGGTGAATGCATTCAAAATTTTTGCAACCAAAAATCCTAGTAACTATTTTAAAATCAACAGACATCTAGAATTTTATTGTGCAGTTGAATGATATTTTTATTTTAAATTACATATGAAGAGCACCACAGATTTCTGATTTGGATGAAAATAAATTCTTAACCTAGCCCTAGCCCTGGCACCATATTACACATTCCTTGCCTCCTTTTTTCTCTCCTAGTGTCAGGGTTTGGGCCAGTGCTAAATTGCCCTGAGTTAATTTGATTAAATCAGAATGAAAATATTTTGTGAGGTCTGGAAAAATTTATGTCTCATGTAACTGAGCAATCTGTTTTCTACTTTTATTAGTACATAACTTAGTTTTTAAAGCCTGAAGAGCCATTATGCCAATAATTGTTACCATTTTCTTTTTTTATTTTTTTTTTGGGGGGGTGTATCTACTGTCTGTCAGACATTATGTAAATGTTTTGCTTACATTTTCTCTAATCCTTATAACTCTTTATGATGGCCTAAGGTTTCCTGGCTAGTAAATGCCTGAGCTGCCTCCCACCTCAGGTCTCTGCTTCCACAGATTCTGCCTCCCCCTGTATGATGCTGCCACACATTGTGAGCAAATAGCATCCCATTATTCAAATCCAGCAGGTGGCTACAAAATTAAACTACTTCTTTCAGCACAAACAGGTTTAAAATTATTTGGCAAACAAAGATTCTATAAAATCTTAATTCACACCCATGCATAATGGGTATTTTTCTAAAACCTTATATTATTTAATAATTATCTAGTTAAACCCCCTTATGTATGAATTTATCCAGTCTGGAATAAAGAAATAGCATAACTGATATTTTCAGCTTTGGTGTTTATGGATAGTTCCCATTGCTCTCTTGCTATTAAAATATTGACATATGTACACGGAAAAGTGACAACTTTTCTTGGAATGTCACATAAGCAAAAAAAAGAAAAAAAAAATCACAATGGAGTTTTCGATCACAGCCCGGGTAGACCGTGACATATACGCACAGAGGTGTGTATGTCTCGTACCTAAATCTGCCATTTCCTCAACCTTCCTGTGCTCCAGCGTCTCCCTATAAAATGGGGTTAGTACACATTTGATTTCTCTTGGTAGAAACTATTTAACAAAGACATAAATACAAAACAATTTAGTTTCTCCAAAACTAAGAATTTTATAAACAAAAGATATTTTATCATGATGCTCTTGTTATTATTAAGTTGTTCTGTGATGCAGCCAAAGTATGGGGAAAAATCCAGTCTAGTGCAGCATTGAAAATGCTTTTATGTTCTTCACTTTTTTACCTTAGCGACATTAGTTGAAAAATGATGTCTGGTTGTTACAGATGTAAAAGTAATCTATAAGCAGGTACTGATCTAATAATATATGACATTAGACATGTATCACCACTAAAATATAGATGCACACGATCATCAGAATAATTCTAGTTTATCATTAGTGTGGTTGCTCATTGACCCATTAACTTAATTCTAGCTTTATTTTAAAATCAACTTTATTTTAGTATAATTTATGTATGCTAGAGTTCATACAGTTAAGCTCTAAAATTCAATGAACTGAGACAAAGTTATAAATCCAATAATAACCACTGTACTGATCAAGATATAGGATATTTTCATCTCATCTGAAAATTTCCTCATGTTCCTTTGCATAGACTCAATTTTAACTCGTTAGAAATTCAGTCCTATGTTTAAATAGATGATATTATCTTGGATTCAAACCTCTAGTGCTCAGATTCCTGTCTCGGGGGATGAGATAGATGGAAATCATTTATGATTCCATCACTTAAGAGTTATCATTTCCTGGAACCAGCAGTTGGTGTAATGGCTATGTCGCTGGATTCCCATGTAGTTGACCACAGTTCAAGTCCTGGACCCAGTGGCTTAAACTCACACTGGGCACATGCGCGTGCATGCCTAAGATCCTGAGAGCAGAATGGAGGAGAAGGGATTGGGGCTTGGTCATCCCCCTGAGGAGTGATTTCTTACTTTCTGTCTCTCTCTGTCTTTCTGGCGAGCACATGCACCATACAGCAAAAACCTCTCCAAAAAAAGATAACCTACCTAAGTCATAGCCTATTGGAAAGAAGCTTGCTTGCTTGCTTGCTTTCTTTCTTTCTTTCTTTCTTTCTTTCTTTCTCTCTCTCTCTCTCTCTCTCTCTTTCTTTCTTTCTTTCTTTTTCTTTTTCTTAGTTAAGTAGTAGATGAGGACGAGATGGTGGGATGGTGGGATGGTGGGGAAGTGGTAATACAATGCTCTGCAATGCAAGCCTCACATGGGAAAGTCCCCGGGTCATGTGTGTCAGGGCATCCCTGTGCACACTGAGCACATATGCATGCTCATGATCGGGGCTGGCTGAGTCTGGTGTGAGTTACAGCATAAAGGCCATGTTTCAGTGCTTGTCTCTCTTTCTCATTGAAGATATAAAGAAACAAACTTGAAAAAAAAAGGTAGGCAGACATGAGGTAATAGATTAATCTTTTTTCTCTCAATTTTTTTTGTTTTCTAAATCTCAGAAGATTTATAAGGTAGAGGTACTAGGTAAGAAAAAAAATTATTAATATTAGGCTGTATTTAGAGCTCCTTTTTATTATCTAATACTACTACACATACATTATTATTAAGAAATAAAATCCTTTGTGAAGAAAATAATCCATTTCATTTTCCAAATGAGCATAGCTAGCAGAAAGAACAGAATTAACAATAGAATTCCTAGCCCAAATCTCTTGTCATTTCTTCCTGTAGTAAAATGAACACAAGTAGAGAATGTATTAATTTCATTACAAGGTTGAAGAACTAAACACACCCATCTTTTTGTATTAAACTCCCTTTTAGCAGGAGGTCATTTCTCTCTCATTTATTACATTATCAGAGCTCAAATAACTAGATATCTTGGCACTAGAGACCTGAATTTAGAATTCTGATTTCATTAAAACACAGAATGACTGACACAGAAAACAATATTAACATGGACTTCCTAAGGGCTTTGTTGGCAAGTCAGTCACAGTTCGCCATCAAAACTGATAACTGTCCACACTTGAAATGAACAGATGTAAGCTCTTTCATTCTATTCCTTAGAATAGGCTCTGTGATCATAAAATAATACAGATCAATTATGCACTTATAAGAAACAAAGGAGATACAAACACCAAATATGCAGATAAGATATTAATGAAAACTTTTACCAGTTAAATTCAATAGGAAGTGTGCTGGAAAATGTCACGTTATTAATTAAACTATTACTCACCCTAATACTGGCATTTTATTTCTTTTTTCAATCCAACACATGAGAAATTTAGAAGAATATGAATTCACTACCAAGAAGACAAATATTACTGTATGAAGTATATTTCAAAAGCATTTGAACTATAATATTGAAGCAAAGATAAGAAAATAAAGCCTAAATAACAGAAGTGAAATAGAAATCAATCTCTTGCTGTTCAAAGTAAAGATCCTGGACTCTAAGCCTCATCTTCTAGACTCCCAAAACACTCAGACAAGGTAGGGCAACCTTTGTCCTCTCTTGGTCTCTGTCTGTCTTTCTTTAAATTTTTTATTATTATTTTAAGAAATTTTTAAACCACTTCTTCTCACCTCAGGCCTTTTCTTTCTCTTGCTAATTTCAGAAGCCATTTTAAATAAGAGGTGTGTCCTGGTGTGTTCCCATGGCGTGCTAGCACACTGTGTGGTTTTGTTTTTAACCTTTAAAAAATTTCTTTTTTCTTTTCTTTGGGTTATTTTTGTCTAGTTTTTTAAAATTTTCTTTTATTTTTGCTTTTATTTTTTTAATCTTACTTTCACACTATGCTCTTCAGTCTCCACACACTATGTGTCCAGACAGGCCTAGGTGCATATTAGCCAAGCATCTGAATACTTTTAAGGTCATTGAAATCCTTAACACTTATTGAACCTCCTGCTTTAAGGAAGAAACTTCTTTTTATAAATCTGAACTCAATAATCTCTTTCTGTGGATACCATGTTATAAAATACAGTAGAGGAGAGATTTTGTCACAGAATGATCAGATACCACCTCAGAGGAAAAAAAAATATGAGAAACCAAAAGAATATCTCTCCCCTAAGAGAAAAGAACAATTCTTCATCATCCACAGACAGTACAGTGTAACTCATGGAAATGTCTGATAGAGAATTCAGAATATTCGTAGTGACAAAATTAAATGAGATACAAAAGCGGAAAGACAACAAACTCCAGAAGATGCAGGCGAAAAGAGACAACGAGTTTCAGGAAGTGAGGAAGTTCTTGCAAAATCTAAAAGAGGAAATACACACCATAAAAATAATCAAATGAAGCTGTTAGAGATGAAGGTTGCAATACAGGAAATCAAAACCTCCCTTGAAAGTATTAAAAGCAGATTAGTCCATGTAGAAGATCGAATCTCAGCTGTTGAAGGCAAAACCTCTGACCTAAAAAAACAACAAAAAACTGAGAAAATAACCAAAAATATGAGAAAATAACCAAAAACATCCAGATAATTGTTATCCCAGAAGGTGAAGAAACTAATAAGGCCACTGATAATCTATTCCATGAAATCTTGGAAGAAAACTTTCTAAATCTAGAGAAGCATTCGAATATCCAGACCCAAGAAATACAAAGGACCCCTTATTGAATCAATCTAAGAAGATCTTCTCCAACGTACATCATAGCCAGATTGGCCAAATCCACAAAGACAAGATACTAAAATTGGCAAGAGAAAAATGTCAGGTTACTTATAAAGGTTATCCCATCAGGATAACATCAGACCTCTCATCAGAAACAATGTGAGCAAGGAAAGAATGGGAAAATATATTCAAAGTGCTAAGTGAAAAACAGTTTCAACCAAGAATACTATACCGGCAAGATTATCCTTCATATGAGAAGAAAAGATAAAAACATTCTCAGATAAACAAAACCTGAAAGAATTTACCAACACCAGACCAGCTCTTTAAGAAATTCTGAAATGAGTGCTTTACCAGGAAAACTAAAGACACACAGACAGAAATAAGAGAACAGAAAGCAACCAAGAAAATGACCAACTTAATGCTAGGAACAAGAAATGTCAATAATAACATTGAAAGTTAACCTATAGGATTTAAACGGAAAAGATCGAACCACAGTAACACTGCAAATTCAACAGAAGAAAGGTAAATTACGTAAGACTGAACTGGTGAAATAGAATTTTATGACTTTTGAGTAAAACATTATTGTCCTTTTCTTTACTATGCTTTGTTTTCCCAATTTAAGGATTTTGCTTTCTTTTGAGGTGTTGATAGGTTCAGTAATTTGTTAAAATGTTTTTTTCTTGTTGTTTGTTTATTTTCATGGAAACATAAACTTTTCTCCCTTCCTAACCCCTATGAAATTGGCAAATATTTGGAAGTATTCTTATTTTGTGGCAGAATGGTTATTCACATAATATCAATAAATAATACCTGATGCCCTGAAGCATAAATTGGAAATATTCATTATGGACTGGAATGTCATATCTAAAGACAAACCAGAAAACTATGGAACTAAGGTAGATCTCAAGTAGGCCAACAGAAGCTCTTAGAAGGATGTCCTGGCACCATTAACAGTCCTGCCTGGCAGAGAGGATTAGAGAAGCCATATGAAAGAATTCATATCTTAAAATAATCTAGACTTTTTCAGCGCAGCCTTGTAATCAGTAGAGATTGCAAAAGAGCAGCCACAACCAGAGGATTATCTTGAGGAAGACTTTGAAGGAAGAAAAAGAGACAGATCTTTGCTAGCAGATGGTATATCACAGAATACTTGGTAAGCAGGGCTGAATTGAAAAGGTTTATATGTAAATTGTGTACTGGGCATTTGCTTTTCAACAGTTTGAGTAGCTGACATGTAAATAATTTCTCAAAAATATTTAAAACCAGGAACCAGCAGTTAGCGTAATGGCTATGTCGCTGGACTCCCACGTAGTCGACCGCGGTTCGCATCTCGGACCAGGTGGCTTACAACTCACGCCGGGCGTGTGTGCGTGTGTGCCCAAGATCCCGAGAGGAGAATGGAGGAGAAGGGATTGTGGCGTGACCATCCCCCCTGGGGGGTGATTTCTCGCTTTCTGTCTCTATGTCTCTCTCTGTCTGTCTGGCGAGCGCACGCGCCCTATAGCGAAAAACCTCTCCAAAAAAAAAAAAAAAAAAATTTAAAACCATACTGTCTCTATTGTTATAGAGTCACAAACAAAATGATAACAAGTATTTCAAACATTATCTTTAAAATTCAGTTTTTTGAAATTGTTAAAGTTGTTTATTAACTATCAAGAACTATGGAGAATGAGCAAAAATTTTTTGATATGTAAAGTAAATGTTTGTAGGAAAATGTGAAAATAAATAAATAAATGATAGAAAAAAAAAACAAACAAACAGAAAAACAAAAACAAAGTAAGGACCCTGTTCCCCTTGGTGTACATCAGTATGGCAAAAGTTAATGCACAAAGCTGGCATATACCCTGGAATATTCCTTTTATTCAGTACTAAGTAATTTAAGAAATTATTTATATATTTAAATAAATGTAGGTATAGTATAAAGTTTAATGCAAACTTTTTATAATTTCTCAAGATAATACATTACCCTTCAGATAAGTCTCATCATTGCAGCTGATCTCTCTAGCTATTGCACTGATCTCTCCAGGGTAAGTTTGCACTCCTCTGAAATCAGGCATACTTTGTTGAGAAGCACTTTCTGAACTTGGTTGTTAGCAGCTGTAGAAATTTCAGCAAACTTTTCTTTTTTTGCATGTAAAAAATTAATATTTGGGACCAGTAGATATCATAATGGTTACATTGATCGACTCCCACATGGCTGACTATAGTTCAAGTCTTGGATCTGGTGGCTTGAAACTCACACCAGGTGTGCATGTGTGCATGCTCAAAATCCTGAGAGGACAATGGATAAAAAGGGATTGCAAGGGATAACTTAAACCCTCTGGAGGTGATTTCTCACTTTCTGTTTCTCTGTCTCTGTCTGTCTCTCCGGAGAGCACGTATGTCCTACAGCAAAAATTTCTCTAAAAAACAATTTAAAAAGTTAATATTAGACCTTATGTTTGGCTCCTTGGTCTTCAATATTTAGATTTATTTAGAAAGGTCAAAAATGTGCCTTGGGAACCAGCAGTTAGCGTAACGGCTATGTCACTGGACTCCTATATAGTCGACTGCAATTTACGTCCTGGACCCAGTTACTTAAACTCACGCCGGGTGCGTGTGTGTGCGTGCCCAAGATCCTGAGAGGAGAATGGAGGAGAAGGGATTGAAGCATGGCCATCCCCCCTGGAAGGTGATTTCTTGCTTTCTGTCTCTCTGTCTCTCTCTGTCTGTCTGGTGCCCTATAGCAAAAAATCTCTTCAAAAAAAAAAAAAAAAAAGTGCCTTGTAGCTTATTTCCATTTGTCTCAGTTAAAAAAACAATGTTAAAAATTGGAGCATCTATTGGTAAGAGGAGACAAAGGAAAGTTCTTTCTTTTTTTTTGGTGGGGGGATCTTTTTGCCATAGGGCACATGTTTTTGCCCAAGAGATTCAGATAGACAGAGAGAGGAAAAGTGAGAAATCACTCCCAGGGGAGAATGGCCATGTTGTAATTCTTTCGCATGCACCTGCGTGCAGCATGATTTTCAAGTCACATGTTCCAGGACTTGAAATATGGTTGGCTATGTAGTAGTCTAGTACCTTAACCACCATGCCACCTGCTGGTCCTGGAAAGGGTCATTTAAGTACCATAATTCGCACAGAGTTCTGAATAACAGATACTGAAGATCCCATCCAACTTCTTACACCACACTTCACTTCCAGGCCTTCATTTTCTCTTTGCAAAATGTGGTAGACTGACTATTTAACAGACACTGATGTAGAAATTACCAGGTGTCAAGTACTATTCTAAGTACTTTGCATGGATTGACTCATTTAATCTTTAGGACAAAGACTTGATTTATAAGGGATATGAATAATATGCAAAGTAAATTCAAGAAAGAAATTTGGGATACATAGGACTACTTTCTTATTTTACATGTTATATTTGGAGTTGACAGCTTTGATAGTAAGTAATATTTGAGTAGTATCAAGTAAACTGAAGGGCCATCCATGCAGCTGTTTGGGAGAACATATCAGACAAGCAAATCAGCAAGTGCTATGTGATGGAAACAGGCTTGAAGTATTGACAACTAGCAAGTTTTCCAGCTTCCTAGAGAGAAGCTAGCACAGGGACGAAGAAAAGAGATAAAACAATCAGAGACAAAAAAGATTGGGGGGTTATATATTTCATGGAAAAACAACAGGTTCACTCTCCTGTAAGTTGATTTTGTAAGTATTTTCCTAATTTAGCCTACTCCTTCTTATCATCATAAGTACACACCCATATAAAGGGTTGCACATTTTTAACAATGCCCTAGGTCTACCATCTTTGTATATTCTTTGCAGTACTGTTTGTCTTTGAGTAATTTGTCAGTACTTACATCCTCACATTCCTAGACTTAATCTTCTAAGAAGAATTTTATCATTTGGCATGTAGTGAGTTTTTATAATACACATAATTCATGCCAACTCTTATGGAAGAAGCTACAAATGTAAAATAGGATCCTCTATCTTTCAGAATCTTCTGGAGTGTATAAGACATATAACAGTAAAAACTTTAGATTTGTGTGATACACAATGTTAATATAGTATGAAGGTTTTTAACTAACCTAAACCACAGGAACATAATATACTCCAGTACTTAGATTAGATTCAACACATACAGCTATGCTTTATAGTATACTATCTGTGTTAGTTCAGGTTGTCTTTAATCTTCCTTTATTCTATAAAATGCATGAGTTTTAATTTGTGAAAAAAATTTCTATTCTCTGTTCTAGAGTAATTTCTTCTGTTAGGCTCTAAAGTCAAAGTGCCCAGGGCCATTTCCTTATTTTTTAGGGAGATTTTTGCTATAGGGTACTCTCTCACTGGAGAGAATGAGAGAGACAGAGACAGAAAACAAGAAAACACCCTCCAGAGGGGATAACCACATGGCAATCTCTTCTTCTCAAGTCTCCCCTCAGGATTTTGGGTACACACACACACTACACCTGGCATGAGTTTCATGCTGCCCAGTTTGGGACTCAAATCACAGTCGAACACATGGAAGTCTAGCAACATAACCGCTATGCCATCTGCTGGTCCCAAGGGAAATATTTTTTTAAGACTGAGGAAGAAAATGATTGGCTTCACTACACAAAATTGAATATAATAAATATTTAACGTGATGTCTCCAAACTATATTATTCTGATATATAACTGTTAAATTTAATAGTTAAAATAATACCATATTTGAAAATAAATTCAGCAGTAATCCCTAACTGTGCCTCAAAATCTCTGTAAAATTGGGCTAGCAGGTGGCATGGTGAATTCCCACATGGCCGACCATGGTTTGATTTCCAGACCTGGGGCTTGCTTTCTCACT
This sequence comes from Tupaia tana, assembly GCA_026018925.1. Lineage (NCBI taxonomy): Eukaryota > Metazoa > Chordata > Mammalia > Scandentia > Tupaiidae > Tupaia > Tupaia tana. The sequence continues at coordinate 61,028,435 of JAKSZU010000013.1, forward strand.
CTACCTTTCTTTATATCTCTGGTCAAACTATTAATAATAATATATAAAATTAAATAATCTTTTAAAAAATTCTCTGTATAATCACAGTCCATCGTAAGTTGACTTGTGGCTTTTAACTAGGTAATTTCAAAAATAGAATTGAAAACACTCTATTTTTTAAAATATGAACAAGTTATCTTTTTTTTTTTTTGGAGAGATTTTTTCGCTATAGGGCGCGTGCGCTCGCCAGACAGACAGAGAGAGACATAGAGACAGAAAGCGAGAAATCACGCCGCAATCCCTTCTCCTCCATTCTCCTCTTGGGATCTTGGGCACGCACACACATGCGCCCGGCGTGAGTTTTAAGCCACCGGGTCTGGGACGCGAACCGCGGTCGACTACGTGGGAGTCCAGCGACATAGCCATTACACTAACTGCTGGTTCCCTGAACTAGTTATCTTTACTATGAGATGCGAATGTACTTTTACATGTGTGCTATAATGTGGATGGTTCTTTCAAAATGCGCTGGTCAGTTACATCTTAAAGCACACTACTGCTTGGCCACTTGCTAGGCATGTGAACTTAGAGGCATCGAATGACTTGCCCTTCCATCTCCTTACAACAAAATGGAACTACAATACTCATTTTGTTAGATTATTTAAAATATTAGTACAAGACATCGTATCATATTATTATTATTATTATTATTATTTTGTCTGACACCTAGTACACCACTCAAAAGCTGGCTATTATTACTGTTCTTTCCCATGTCTACTTCAAATGTATTTGCCTCATGGTCCCTATAAAAGTGGCCATCTTTATCAAACTGTAACCTTTGTGCCCTTCTACAGCATGCAGGACTCATAAAAGTGTACTCCAATAGGCTTTGATAACTCTCATTTCAATTTAATAATAACAGTTATAAATGAGACCAAAAGATGGTGTAATGGTTACGTTGGTGGACTTCGACATAATCGACTGTGGTTTGAGCTCCAGACTTGGAGGCTTGAAACTCACAATAGGTGCATGTGCATGCATGCCTGAAATCCCGAGAGAAGAATGGAGGAGAAGGGACTGTGGTGTAGCCATCTCCCCTGGGGGTGATTCCCTGTTTTCTGTCTCTCTGTCTCTCTCCAGCAAGCACACACGCCCTATAGCAAAAATCTCTCGAAAAATAAAAAATAAAAAATAAATAAATAAGTTATAAATTAAGAATGAAAAGTATTTAATGTTGGAGTTAAGTTTTTATATTAACTGTCAGGTTGGTGACTCAGAAAAGATCAGTCACTGTTGTGATTGCTCACAAACGCAGGTCAGGGATTGGATGGAGATTATTTGAGTGGGCCATGTTATGCAGTGGTCAGGCTATGTAATTATGGTGGATTATAGGATTGATGATACATACACTGATTGTGTTGCTTAGTACTGTTCCTGAATTTAAAGGATTTTTAATGAATGAGTTTGACTTTACTAGTTGCAAAGAATTAATGTTAATTTAATATCCAAATCCATTCAGTTTAGTTTCTCCCAAAAGTTTAGCAGAAATCTTTTTCTTTATTTGGTTATAAATGAGCTTTTCTATAGTCATTTCCTTTCTTTAGTTTTCTTTTCCATAAATCTGGCTTAGATAACTTGATTTAGAGTAAGAGCTGGCTTAGGTACAATCTGGCTAAAATGTAAAATAATTAGCTAACAGGATTAAAACCTATCACAAAAGAGTTAAGCAATAAAGATAAAATGAAGTGCTTTCAATATATAGTTGGGGGTCAGTGGAATATTATAAATATTACGATATGCTGAGAAGTAGAAATCTATAATAGAGGAACAGAAACTGTTTGGACAGGTAAAAATGTGAGGGAGGACCACACTGAGAAAGAGAAGGCCAAAGAAGAGGTTTTGCATCTTGCATCATTCTCTACTTAAGGAGACTGGGTATTTCTTTGTACATGGGAACTTCAAAAAGTTCATGAAAAATGTGATTTACAAAAAAACACAGTAAACACAACAGAGTGACTCTATTGTGAGCCTTTGTCACTAGACAGACCAGACCAAAAGATGATCATACGTTTGAAGCACAGACTAATTTGTGAAGGGAATTTATTTGGAGTCAGAATACCGAGATTCAAGTGCCAGCTCTGTCTTTTATCCTCTATGAGTTTTACAACTCTGAGTTTTCCTCAATTTCTGTACAGTGGTGTGCCAGAACTGGTTCATACTGGTTCTTTTTTTTTTTTTTTTTTTGGAAGAGGTTTTTGCTATAGGGCGCGTGCTCACCAGACAGACAAAGAGAGACAGAGTGATAGAAGGCAAGAAATCACCCCCCAGGGGGTTGGCCACACTGCAATCCCTTCTCCTCCATTCTCCTCTCAGGATCTTGGGCACTCACACACACGCGCCTGGTGTGAATTTTAAGCCACCGGGTCCGGGATGGGAACTGTGGTCGACTACATGGGAATCCAGCGACATAGCCATTACGCTAACTGCTGGTCCCCATACTGGTTCTTAAGAGCCAATCAGGAGCATCTCTTTCCAGTTTCACATTAAATGATGTTACGTTAGTAGCCTGAAATTAGACATGGTGGGCAAATGCATATCACAGAAAGACACAAACACTACAAACCAGGCTTCCCCAATCCAAATATGCCAACTGTAAAATATTAACCAGCATCCCACTCTTATAAACAATTGATTGCTGAAGAATTAAGAGCAGTATGACTAAGAGATTTAAAACTGCCTTGTAAAACCTAACATGTGCTGTATGATGTTGTAAGAAATATCATTTCTATGCTTTTTTTTAATTTAGGTTTTTGCTATAGGACACATATACTCACTAGAGAGAGACAAAGAAAAGGGAAGTAAGAATTCACACCTCAGAGGCATGGCAACACCTCAATTCATTCTCCACTTGGGATTTTGGCACACATACATTCCTGGCATAATTTTCAAGCCACTCAGTCTGGGTCTTGAACTGTGGTCATGTGAGAATCCAGCACCTTAACTACCATACCACCTGATGACCCTACATAGAGTTTTGGTAGCTCAAACTTTGCACAAATAATCATCAAAGGCGCCCATTACATCTAATAAAAAGAAAATGAGAAATGGGTAATTAATGAGAACTAAAGTAGGCTTTCTTGAATTTAAAACTTTATGTAGAAGGGGCTGGCAGGTGGTGTGGTGGTTAAGAGTGCTGGACCTCCACATAGCTGACTACGGTTTGAGTTGCAGACCTGTCGACTTGCTTTCTCACGTTCTCTCTCTCTCTCTTTCTCCCCCCACCCCCAGTCAAATTACAATAGAGTTAAATAAAATTATTCTTTAAAAAAATTTATGTAGGTACAAGACATTAATGAAGGATGGAATTTAAAGGGACAACCTGAGTAAGGTAAAGGGAATATGTGAAGAGTTCTGAAAAATAAATTAAGCCAAAATACAAGGACACTTGAATGTTAAGCAGAACAGCAAATAATCTGAAATGTCACTTTTATTTTTTCAATATAATATAAAAGTCTGATGAGATCTTTTAAATAATTTTTTCTTTTTTTTAAATTGATATTGAATTAAGGTAAATGCTGTTACATACCAATAAAGTGAAAACATGGAAGTATATTTGCATTATTAATAATTATATACATGATGTTTATACATAAAAACATGATATTGGGATATTTTATAATTCTGTAAGTCAAGGGCATGTAGTAACAAAACAAAGGGCAGTAAAGACTTCAAGAGTTCTTTAAATTGAAAAAAAAAAAACAAAACCTGTTGGGACCAGCAGTTAGCATAATGGCTATGTTGCTGGACTCCCATGTAGTCAACTGCGGTTTGCGTCCCGGATCCGGTGGCCTAAAACTCATGCTGGGTGCATGTGCGTGCGTGCCCAAGATCCCAAGAGGAGAATGGAGGAGAAGGGATTGCAGCATGGCCATCCCCCCGGGGGGTGATTTCTCGCTTCCTGTCTCTCTGTCTCTCTCTGTCTGGCTGGCAAGCACAAGCGCCCTAAGAGCAAAAACCTCTCAAAAAAAACCTGTTGAGGTTTGAAGGGGAAGACTAGCTTTTTGGCACTTAAGCGACCAAGGCCTTGCTAGGACAACAGAAGCGATTCTACAACCACCCATGTAGATGTAGTCAGTGTTGTACTATGCAACCCCATCTTGTCTGTTTGTGGTTTTATGAGTACTTATAACCATATAAGGGGAGAGAAAGTTAAAACTTGATATCAGCATTATAAACCAAAGAATAAGTTCTTTCATTTATAATTTCTCTGTCCTTTCTGTTACTCCTATTTATTAAAAACAAAAAAAGAATAGTATGTAAAAGGAGGAATAGTCACTATTAAAACTTCATACTGGGGAACCAGCAGTTAGCGTAATGGCTATGTCGCTGGACTCCCACGTAGTCGACCGCGGTTCGCGTCTCGGACCCGGTGGCTTACAACTCACGCCGGGCGCGTGTGCGTGCGTGCCCAAGATCCCGAGAGGAGAACGGAGGAGAAGGGATTGTGGCGTGACCATCCCCCCTGGGGGGTGATTTCTCGCTTTCTGTCTCTATGTCTCTCTCTGTCTGTCTGGCGAGCGCACGCGCCCTATAGCGAAAAACCTCTCCAAAAAAAAAAAAAAAACTTCATACTGTATAGAGCTATGATGCAGTGTGGAAATAAAATATTTAAAAAAATTAGAGTAGAGAGTTTGAAATAGCCATGAGGATTTCAAAGAAACAGTGAGTGATAAATACAACAAAAATCATCATCAAAGATTTTACAGATTTTTGCCATAAATAATCTTAGCAGATTCCTCAACTTCCTTCCATCCTCTCTGCTCTCCTCCTCTTTCCTCCTTCCCTCCCTCCATCTCCCCCTTCCTTCCTTATTTTCATTGCTTTTTTAAATTAAGAAAACAATATGTTGCACTTCTGTATAACAAATGAATAAATATATTCTTCAAATGATTTTTGTAGAAATCTAAAAAAAATCAACTCACTTTTATTATTTTTGTTTTCTTAAAAAAAGTATAATGGTAACCTATTTTTAAAAAGAATTATTTATTTAATTTTATTTATTATTATTATATTTTTAAAAATTTGCTATAGGGAAAGTGCACTCATGAGAGAGAGAGAGAGAGAGAGAGAGAGAGAGAGAGAACAAGCTGTCAGGCCAGGTCCAGGACTCAAACCGTGGTCAGCCATGTGGAAGTCCAGCACCTGAACCACCACACCACCTGCTAGCCCCCTAGGTAACCTATTTAAAGTATTTTAAAACTACGGCCAGCCTTGTAACATAGCTGAAGGACAATACACAGAGGAAGTCAGATCCCAGATGGCCTAATAGGGTTTGAGTCCCAGCCTGTAAGCTTCAGAAACACAACAGGTATATATGTATTTGTGCCTAGAATCCTGTCAGGATGGAGAATTAACGATCAAAGGATTACTGGGTTACCAAGCCCCACCTCAAGTGCTTTCTCTCTCTCTGATGCATGCACACTGATCCTTTGGCATAAAAACAAACAAACAAACAAACAATAAATAAGCATGTCAATATATAAAATCCACAAATCTCTTAGGTTTTATGTCCTGCAAAATATGCTACTGGAAAGAAGATCTAGGTGCAGAAACAAATTTCCACAATGAGTTATTTTATGTTTGTCACAGTAAAATAAATATAACTACCCTTAAAGTATTATAACCAGTAGCACTACTATGCTAGAACCAGTAGCAGTACTATTTCAAACTTGGCTATTGAAAGTTGAATGTTGCCATCTTGAGATGTATAATTAGAAGGATCAGATTATTTTGAAATACTCCAGAGACACTTACACAGTTTGAGCACCTGCATTTAGGCTAAGTTTTGATAATCAGCTCTGTATCATCCTCTCGTATTGTGTAATGCCATTCTGCCACTGTAAACATGGCAAGGCTAAATCATTTCATCAATAAGGTAGAATTACTTTATTGCTATACTTGTTTTAATTAGCCAATGGAAACAGTTTTAGAGATGGTAGTTTTAATACAAACTAGTTCACTTTCAATCAGGTTTCTAGCTATTAGCTTTAAATGAGTTGCAGTGACCATCAGAATAGAAGGTAATAGCTGGTGAAATATATGGAAGAACAGCTAAAACTAAAAGCTAAGTTGCTAAGTTGCCATTTCTTTTTCAATGCAAAACTCCAGGAAGACTATACTTCTGAGTGTGGCATCTAAACCTTTGAACTGAGGAATTTCATCTGGAGCAGGTCAGGGGAGATTTAATTCTCAATTAGATGAAAAGAGATCTAATTCCATGAGGAGGATCATACTATCTCTTCAGGAGGTATAGAAAGACACCACTTAAAGACGAATCACTGCCTAAGAATTTTATGCAGAAGCTCTTGATTAGGTTCACTGATAATTTAATATTCTGCAAGCTCAAAACTTTTTAAGGACACTGATATGTATTAAAGTAACTTGCATATTTAATTTGAGCTATTTTATTTTTTATTCTCCCTTGGGCTTTAGAAACACTGCATTATTATTCAACGTAGTTATATTAATATGTGTCCTCTTAATTGAAATAGAATTGGATCCTTCAAAAAAAGTGGTCTTCTGAAACCTTTATTGTAGTTAATTCTAAAGCTCTGTCTCTATTCCTGTCCTCTGAAGGGAGTTTAGGCCCACCCCCTCTACTAGAGGTCTCACTGTCATGTCTAATTCAATTTAACTCATTATTTCAAGTATCAAGCTCACTAACTTTTTCACCTAGCTACCTTTTCCTCCCAAGAATGCAAGGGGAGCCAATGTGAACACAATGGTAAAACATCATGCTCTGCAAGGCTGAGCCACAAAGGAAGTCTAGGTTCCAATTCAGAGGCCTCACTGAATATGCAAGGCACGTGGTGTGCCTGTGATCTGGGGCTGGCTGAGGCTGGGGGTCAGTTGTCATGGTGCGGACACCCTTGTGCAGTCTCTCTTTCTTTCTTACTCATGGAAGAAAGAAACTTTAAAAAATCATCGAAAAAAATAAAATAAGAAAGAAGACCTGCTAGGTCTTTATTTATCTCTATTGCTACTAGCATTTCATCATTCACCCTGTAGTAGAAACTCACATGCACATAAGAGGAGTAAAAGGGCGAAAATAAAGTAGAATTTCTATATTGTTAGGCTTGTTTTAATTAGCAAATGGAAACAGTTTTAGAGATGGTAACTTTAAGAATACAAAATAGTTCCCTTTCTATCAGGTTTCTATTAGCTTTAGGACACATTAAACTCCTTCCTTTTTCTTACTTCAGACATCCTATCAAAATTTAAGCCTCCCCTATTTTGTTATCTGACTTCTCTTTCTTACATTCTTTTCAACTTAAAATTTCACCATGTGTAGATTAAAGGTTAGCTCACTCCTTCATTCATTCATCCACAGAATATTTAAGTGGCTACTATTGGCAAGGCATTAGGAACTTTAATTCCTAATTAAGCTGATAGCTTTGTCATTTCTCCCCCCATGGTTCTAGTTTTTATCTTCTCAAACAATGCATTTATATTCTTCTTTTTTTTTTTCATTTTCTTGTTTCCAAAATTATATTGTCATTGGGCAAAATTTGAAGTTTTAATTTACATTAATTATTTTTGGTATGTGACTACTACATACCTGTCCAGTCTTGCCTCCCGTAATCGTGAAATGTACTTAACTTATGATTCTTTCTTTTTTCTTTTCTTTTTCTTAAAGAAATTTTTGCTATAGGGTGGGTGTGCTTGCTGGAGAGACAGAGAGAGACAGAGAGACAGAAAGCAAGAAATCATTTCCAGGGGCATAGCCACAATGCAAGCCTTTCTCGGTACACATGCACATGCATCTGGCATGAGGTTGAAGCTGCTGGGTCCAGGACTCACACAGCAGTTGATCATATGGGAGTCCAGTGACATGACCATTATACCATCTGCTGGCTCCCAACTTATGATTATTTCTAACCAGTTTGGCCAGGTTGCTATTTCCTCCACACATCTTCTGCTTTTCTTATCTCTGAATAATAAAGCCATAGTTACAAATCAATTTTTTTAAAAAAAAAGACTCTCTACTTTCCTCACATGGATTCTGTCTATGCACACTTTAGCCAAAATGCTGCTTTGGCATTTCTTTGACAAATGTAAGGATATCTGCAGCATTGTCTCCTCCCCAAAATTGTCCTTGGTTTTTCCTATTTGTTCTTTAAAGTCTATGTTAAATATACAACTAGGAAAAACATGTCCCTAGATAAAAAGGTATTATGAAGGAGCTATTTTAATATTTTCTTCCACCAAAATCAGTCCAGCTGAAAGACACTAGGCTGGCCAGAACTCTGTTAAGTAATGAATTTCTAATCACATTGTTCTACTGGAACTTGGCTCTTAGAGTTAATTATGGCTCTGCAGTCTATACAGTCAGTTATCCACCAGCAACAATCTGAATTAATCTCTGTATCTCTTTGTTCAGTAACATTTACTCAATGAAATCTCCAGTTGCAGAGACTAAGCAAAAAGATACGATATTGCTATTCTTTTGGGGATATATATCTATCTTTTGATATATAAACATAAATTGATATATAGATATGGGTATATGTATGTATTCTAACTGCACTTATGGTGGTTGATGCAGAACATTAACTATTTATCAAGATAAAGTGAGAAAAAAAAAAAGATTTCAGAGAGGAAAAAAGAGAAAGAAAAACATAAAGAAGAAAGAAGGGAAGAAGTTTCAGATTTTTAAAAATTGAGGCAAAGTGGGACAGAAATAAGATGCAGGCAGAGCCAGAAGTAATAAAAAAAATCACGTACGATATGGAAAAGTAATTTCTTTGTAACTCAGCAAAGCTGGACTTTAAGAGTAACCACCAACACATAAAGGTACTATTCAAAGATTATTATTGCTCCTTAATGAGTGATACTATTTGAAGGCAAATGATAACACCAAAGTTAAGAAGTAAAGGCAAGCTCCCAGGTTTCACACACAGCTCACCCACTTTCCTCTGCCAAGATTCTGCTCATCTCAGAGGGGAGGTTTCTAAGGCCATAGCACAGCAAACAATCTGAGAAAGGAAACTTGGATTTGGTGCCAACACTTGCAAATTTTCTTAAGGGTTCCGGCTAATTTGTAGCAGATAGCAAAACAAGTGTGAAAGTGTTAAGTGACACATCCTAGAGGGAAGGGTGGAAGAGGGGAGAGAGGAACCAGAGAAGGGTTCTATTTTAAGAAGATGCTTAATTTCATGAGAGTCAACTCTCAGCCTTTTCCTTACATTACTATTTACTGAATGACTATAATTTTCCTAATAAGCTTGTATTTGAGCTCACCCATAAACTCTAATAGAAGCAAACAGACCTTAAGATTCACACTGATGAAGTAATCTTAGGTGGTTAAGGCATTCCGACTGAATAAAAACATGAAAAATGAGGTATATTTGAAAGCGTATACCAGAAGCCCAATCTTTGATTAGGCAAAAGTAAATCATGGAGTAGTGGGAGATACAGGAGAGAGGAAGGGAGAGGAAGAACAAAAAGAGCAAGCTGACTCTTTTACTATCTTGCTTAAAATTTTCTCAAGGGCTCTATGGTCTGTAAGTGGAAGCAGTGCTAGGGGAATATTGGGTAAGACCAGCACTTGTCTTTGCCAGGAGACAGGCTGGGTGCAGATAGGGTCAATAATTTTCAAGAGAACCTTCGCTACATCATTTATCTCCTTTAAATTTTAATTTCCTTATACACAAAGCAAGGACATATGAATAGAGTATAGATATCATAATGATTTATTGTAAATGTGTGGTTAACTGAGATCACTTTATAGTGTACTGAATACATTGCATGGCAAATAAGAAATACTCAAAATATTTTGAGTATTATCATTATTATTAGTTGGATCATGGACTAGTAGATTTGGAAAGGCCTTCTGAGAATTTTTATTTTATTTACATGTGAGGGAACTCAGGTCCAGGGATGATTCTCAACATTTTTCATAGTTAATCAAATAGGAAGATGAACTTCTGGTCAACTGTCTATAGCATATCTACGTGTCTAAGAACGTCTTGCTCTGAAATTTACAAAGGATGAAAAATTTAGGAAATAGACATGGGTGGTGCTTGAATTTCTAGCATTTCCTCTAGAAGATTTTATAAACATTATTAGAAATGAATTTCATCTCCTTTGATATCATAGTCACTGTTTTACTAAATAACATCAGGAACACAGGACAGATTTCCAGTGATTTTCTCCTTACTCGTATCACCTTCACTCGGATTGGGTATATGTTACAAATCATTTGCATGTAGGCCTTAATTTTAAACACAAGTCTCTGAGAAAAAGTGAGAAGAAAGTCATGTTGTGACTAGTTGTTAATGGTAATTATTTTTGAATTTCTGCTATATGAGATGATTTGCTCGTCCATGTTCTCATTCAAATACATTTACATACAGTTCAGTCATCTTCCCTTCCAGAAAGGCAAGCCGAAAGAATTTTAATAGGCTTCACAAGTATTCTTTTGAAAAAAGAAACCAAATCATCCCATCCATTTCTTATGATAGCATGCACATGTGTACAATCTTACAGTAATTTGTGTTGAACTTTGAGGTTGATAGTGGTATATGTGAGTCATTTTAATTAACTATGATGTAGATTTCTTGAATAATGTTAAATATTTAAATATATATCCCAGTTGAGATTTTGATGTATAGAATCTAGACTAGAAGAATTAAAATTCAAATTTCATATAAAATCTAGATTCTTTTACAAAATGGGCTTAACAAATGTGCAAGTAATTGTGTGTGTGTGTGTGTGTGTGTGTGTGTGTGTTTGTGTGTGTGATGTTTCAAATTCACTGTAAAGAGAAACAGAGCATTAAGATCACAAATAGCAGTACCCTGGATGCCAAGAACAGGAGTACACGGTACCCTTGTCTTGAACTGGCCATTGGGATTGCAGTCATTGCACACCAGAGCAGAAGAAACCTCAGACATCATCTGGCTTATAAACCTCTTTACATTAATCATGAATCTGAGGTCCAGGAGATAAAACTCATCTTTTTTACTGTTAATATAGAGGTGGGAGGGTAGAAGAAAGAGCGAGAGAAGAAAAAGGTGGAAAGAAGGAAAAAATAGAAAACAGAATAAACAAGGCAAGAAAGAGGAAGGAAGGAAGGAAAGAAAGAAGGAAGGAAGGAAGGAAGGAAGGAAGGAAGGGAGGAAGAAAGAAAAAAAAGAAAGCAAGGAAGGTGGGAAGGGAGAAGGAGTTAGGGAGGAAGAAACAGAACAAGGCCTAAGATTTGATTTAGGCTTCTCAAAAATGTACTCTCCATTTTATGTTATAATTTGTATATAAATTACTAGGCAGGCAAAGTAGGAGTTTCATGAACCTCTCCATAGTTGAATAGTTGTTCATTTCACGGGAATTTTTGGCTAAAAAATAACAAGACACTCTCATATTAAAATCAAAATACTGAGAGCCATTAACAGAACTGCACAGGCATAAAGATCAGAATGCTCCCCTGCTCCCTTGAACCCCAGCTGAAAGGTTATTTTGAGTTTCACTCAACTAAAAAACAAACATACAATAAAACAAAACAAAAATGAGTGCCAGAGCCAAGCGTCCCACGAGATCTCCTATGATTTAAGCTCTGGCATTAATGAGAGCATGAGGCTGCTGTTTCCTGACTGCCAGTGGCTCGTTATCTCCAAGATGAAGACCAACAAAGTATAGTAAAGGAAATTCTACTCTCTATTAGACTCGGTATTTGAAAGATTCAGAACAATAAACACAATATGGGGGAAATGTATGGTGTATATTTACTTGCTTTCTATTGCAACATAGCTTTGAAAAATTTTGACACCTTGAAATTATGATCATTTTTCTTCAGATAAAAATACTTAAAGTCAATTGTTGGGCAATAATTTAAACATCTTTTTCATAAAATATTTTTTGTAAGTGAGTTATAAGTACACAGCTTCACAGTAGTTTGTTGATGAGAAAGAGGTCTAGTTCCCTTACAAATTGCTTTCCTCTCAGTGTCAATATGTACAACAACCCAAACTGGCTGAAATTAGAGAAGTTACCACCTCTGAAGATTGCTAGCTGCAAAAACAAATTCTCAATATGAGCTGCTCATCTCTGGGAATTCTCTTTTTTTATTTAAATATGACAGCATATCATTATAAATCAGGTATTGGGAGAGCTAAAAACTAATGCATAAATTTTATAACAGATCTATGGAAACATGCTAAGATTTTTTTTTTTTTTTTTTTTTTTTAGGTTTTGGCCATTGGGCATGTGTACTCACTGTAGAAAGACAGAGAAAAGGAAAGTGAGAAACCACCCACCAGAAAGGATGACCATGCCGCAATCCCTTCTCTTCTATTCATCCAGGATTTTAAGCATGCATGAACATGTGCCCAGAGTGTTTTTCAAGTCACTAGGTCTGGACTCTTAGACTCTGGGACTTGCAACACGGAGTTGGCCATGTGGGATCCCCCACCATAACTACCACATCACTGGACCTACAGCTTAACCATTTTAAGTACACAGTTCATTGTTATTAAGTCCATTCATATTGTTGTTTAATCATCACTAAAATCCATCTCCGGAATTATTTTCATCTTGCAAAACCGAATATCTTACCTCTTAAAACAATACTATAACATTCTTCCCTACACCCAGCCTCTAGCTATCCACCATTCTACTCTGTCGCCATGATTTCGACTACTCCAAGTATTTCCCAAAAGCACAATCATAAAGTATTTCTTCTTGTGACTGGTTTATTTCATTTAGCATAATGTCATCGAGGTTCCTCCACAGTGTCACAAATACCTTAATTTTCTTCCTTTCAAAGGCTGGATAATGTTCTATCATATGTATATACCACACTTTTTCTTTTTATCTGTTGAGGCACACATGGATTGCTTCAATGTGTTAGCTATTATGAATAATGCTGTTATAAACATGAGTGTACAAATATCTGAAGATCATGCTTCCAATTTTGGTGTGTATGTACTCTCAGAAGTGGTTTTGCTGGATTATATAGAATATCTATTTTTAATTTTTTGAATTTTGGGGTGTATGTACTCTCAGAAGTGGTTTTGCTGGATTGTATAGAATATCTATTTTTAATTTTTTGAGGAACACCATACTGTTTTCCACAACAGCTATAACATTTTACATCCCATCAATAGTGCAAAAGAGTTCCAGTTTCTCCACATCTTCACCAATACTTGCTATTTTGATCCTTTGATATTAGCCTTGTGGGTGTGGAATGGTATCTCACATGGTTTTAATTTACAGTTCCCTAGTAATTCGTAATTTTGAACATCTATCTTTTCATGTCCAGATTGACCATCTGTATATCTTCTTTGAAAATGTCTATACAAGTTTTTTTCCCATTTGTGAATAGGGTTGTTTGTATACAGGTCCCAACCAGGATATTAGATAAGAAAAGAAATCTTTAAATGCCCAAATTGAAGAGAGTGAGGGAAAGTGAAAAAGCAAACTGCTGGGTCTGAGACTTGAACCATGGTCAACCATGTGGGAGTCCAACGCCTCAACAACCGCATCACTTACTGGCCCTCACTAGTTCTTTTTTTTAATAATAATTTTATTTATTTATTTATTTATTTATTTATTTATTAATTATTTTAACTTGCTATAGGGCACATGTGCTCCCACAGAGACAGTGAGAGAAAGCTGTTTGAGTCCTTGGTTTGGAGGATTGAGAAACATGCCAGGAACATGTGCATGCTTCCTCAAAATCTGAAAAGGAGGGAGAAAGTCACAACTTTATTTTCTCTCTCTCTCTCTTCTTTTGGCAAGCACATGTATCCTCTGGGAAAAATCATATGCATGCACACATATACATACAAACCTAAACACCAAAAAAATGCCACTTTGTATCTAAAATGATATTGTAGAAAATTATTTAATGATATGGTAGACTGGCGACTAATTATACTCTTAAGTGACAATAGAAACATATATAACAAAACAGAGATGAACACAAAGCACCAGAAAACTGACAAGGATATGCACCATGATTCTTCATAATAGTAAATTCTTTTGACATCCCTTTAGTATAGAAATCAGTTCACATGCTAGTTCCTTCTGTTTTTTAGTTAAAAAAAGAAGAGTGGATAGAAGATTATCAAATCTCATCTCAGTAAACCCTGGACATTGTGGCTTCCTCTTGGCTGCCTCTCTAGCCTGTCTGCTTCCACATTTAACATGCTCAAAACATTTCTAAGACAATAGCCAGGGTGACATATTTAAAATAAAATTTAGGGGACCAGCAGATGGTCGGTCTAGTGGTTGCGGGACTCCTACATATCTGACTGTGGTTCCCAGGCCTGGCGGCTTGAAACTCATGCCAGTGCATGTGCATGTGTGCCCAAAAACCCTGACATGAAAATGGAGAAGATGGGATGATGGTATGGTCATCCCCTCGGAGCGGGGGAAGTGATTTCTCACTTTCTGTCTCTCTAGTGAGCACATACACCCTATAGCAAAAACGTCTCTCTAAACATAAACAAATAACTTAAAAATTAATTAATTAAATAAAATTTAGACATTAAGACTTTCCAACACCTTCAATGGCATCCCATGACATTGATAATAAATCCGAAACTCTTTATCGTTGCCTGCAGAGCCCTGCATGGAATAGCCCTGTCTCTGTCTGTGATCTCATTACATGTAGCTCAAGTGATGTTCATCATGTTAACACTCTTTCAGGATTTTCCCCGATTCACAGTCTCTGACTATACTATCCTTTTCTTTGAAATAGTCTTACAGTTGCTCTTTCTTTAGATCTCAGCTTAATTATTATCTTAGATAAACTCCCAATCTTAGCTAAAGTAGGCCAACCTGTATCGTGTGTCTTTTCCAATAACAACACCTTAATCAATTTCTAATTATTTTATTTGTCTGCCTGGCCTTTTACAGAAAAAGTGTTAGAGTGTAAGTTCCATCAGAGTGATAATCATGTCTATTTATGACTCTTTACAGTACAGTGCACGACACATAGTAGGTACTAAAAAAGAAGTGCACATGGATGAAAATCTTATCCTTTTTGGTGTATTCATCCAAACTGCAGTTGTGACTTTTATTAAGTCAGGAAGAGCAACATTAAGGCAATATTCAGGTTTTAATTTTTACAGAATACAATATACACTATTAAGCCATAGGCTTGAACAAAATTAACTACACTTATCTCTATAGCTTTTATTTCATCAATAAAGGATTGTCAAGAATTAAGGACTTTTGGGATCAGCAGATAGTGTAATGGTTACGTTACTCGACTCCCACGTAGTTGACCACCATTTGAGTCCCGGATCTGGTGGCTTAAAACTTTATGCATGCATGCCCAAAATCCCGAGAGGAAAATGGAGAAGGAGGGATTGTGGTGTGGCCAATCCCCTCTGAGGGGTGATTTCTTGCCTTTTGTCTATCTGTTTCTCTCTTTTTCTCCAGTAAAAGCATGCACCCTATAGCAAAAAGCTCTCTACGAAAAGAAAAAATAAATTAAGGACTTTCATGTTATTCAATGAGTTTATCAAAATCTTAGACAAAATGATCATCACACCATTCTTACCTCTGATAGGAATAGCTCTAGTAGATATATAAACAACATGGCTTCTCTGTCCACACAAGTAAGGCCAGAAAATTATACTCTTTTCATGAAATTAAACATTTTCTGTTAAGTAAATATACTTTATCATTATCCATTTTAATTAAAGATTCTAGATTAATAAGCTTGGGCAGGATTTATCATTATAATCAACATTTCTGAAAAAGAAAAGAACTGCTATGATTTTTCTCTTCTTTGTGGTTGTTCTTGAATTTAAAACACTCACACACACACACACACACACACACACACACACATACACACCGGTTTCTCCATGTATTTTGAACATTTACCATTTACTAAAGTGTGTCGTCATTTCACTATCACTTAAAATAGACTTTAAATTAAATTTGCTTCAAGAGATATTACCTTTTGTGAAGCATTAATTATTTTTGAGATAGATAGGGAAAGTCAAGATTGCAAAGTGTTGCAGATGAATTACAATGAGAGGATGCTTTCTACCCCTCATATTCAGCTCCAAATCCCATAGAAGAGAGCTTTGAAATGCCTATCAATCAAAAAAATTTAACACATTATCTCTTCTCTGTGAGTCTCCCAGAGAAGGTAAGAACCTGTCTGGAAGCAATGAACAGTGGAGTGGTTTAGTCCGGAGAACTGCACAGTGCAAAAGTTGTATTTATTAGACTATATTTAAGCTGTGAAAGTTAAGATAAAGGTATGGTGTGTAGCACAAAGTTCTTTGTATTTTTAAATCTAATGTATACCTTTTCCTGTTAAAATATGCCTACAGAGATGAGGCATTTTATATATATACCCAATTCTTAGTAGTAATAAAAGAAATACATGGACACACACATTTGCATTTATATGCCCCCATAGCCCTTTATAAGTACACTATTCACTGAAAGTATCAGGTACATAAGTGTGGAGATTCGTAACTGTAACTGTGACCTAGTGAAGAAGAAATCGCTGCTGATAGAAACAGCATATGGTCATATAGTGAGGGGTTTACATAAAAAAGACTATCTCAATTCAATACTAATGTGAAATTTATAAAAGCAAATCAGTTTAGAAATTGCTTAGGCTGTGAAGGATTCTGGCAAGGCCAAATTGTGGTTTTCAAGAGCATGGACTAGGTAGAAAAGGAAATTTGAAGGCGATGGGGTGGGTTAATCCAATCTCTACTAAGAACGACTAGTTCAAAGGGATTTAGTCCATTTGATCCCATTAAAGGACAAGATTATTAAGGCCAACATGGTCCTAAGATATGGTTATATAAAGATGAAGGATTCAATTTTGGTGTGAAGAAGTAGGTTTCCAGTCCTGCAACTATAGTGCAATGTACCATACAGTGAGATGGGGAGTTGGAATATGGAAATGGTCTGTAAAGATGCATTTAGATCTAGGTGTAAACTAAGAACTAAGAAGTAAGTTATCAGCCACAGAGGACAAAAGGATTAATATGTCCCCTTAGAATTACTCTGCATAAAGTTATTTTCTGTACAATTTTAAGGGAGCAAAAGATACTATCTAAATTTGTAATAAATAAGTATCCTAACAATTACATATTCAGAAAGAAACTTTTTTACTTTCTTAAGGAAGAAAGGAAGTTAGAGAGAGGGGAAGGACATTTTCCTACAAATATAAGATGTTTTCTCATTTAAATAATTCTAAGAATAGTTGAGAAAAATAATGAATTATCATTATATCTTTCTCCCACATCACTCCTCTTCTTCAGACTGAGGAAATGAAAAAATACACACACACACACACACACACACACACATATATATTTATAATATATATATATATATTACACACACAATTTATATATAAAATATATGCATGCGTATATGTATGTATACATATAAATTAAAAAATATATATTGTATACATACATATACACATACAAACATACATATATATTTTTATATATAAAGTTTACTTAATGTCTTTGGTAACCCAAGTACCATATATAAAATATAAATAATTTTATAGTTATAATCATGGAGCTCACAGAGGCGTTGCACATAGTTGACATCAATACTTTCAAGAGTTGGTGTTTGTTTACAAATGCCAATGAGCACTTGGGTTATCAAAAACATTAAATAAATTATAGCTGGTATCCTAAGTTATAGATTCTAAAATACTCATTTCAGATCTAAAACTTCCAGGCTGACATAAACAGAAAAGTCACCAAAATTGGGAACCAGCAGTTAGTGTAATGGCTATGTCACTGGACTCCCACATGGTCGACCGCGGTTCGCGTCCCGGACCCGGTGGCTTAAAACTCACGCCGGGTGTGTGTTCGTGCGTGCCCAAGATCCCGAGAGGAGAATGGAGGAGAAGGGATTGCGGCGTGACCATGCCCCCTGGGGGGTGATTTCTCGCTTTCTGTCTCTCTGTCTCTCTCTGTCTGTCTGGCGAGCGCACACGCCCTATAGCAAAAACCTCTCAAAAAAAACAAAAAAACAAAAAGAAAAGTCACCAAGATTAATAGATTTCTTCAATTCATACTTTTTATGAATTTCCTTTTTCCCCCTCACCTAATTTTTTCTCTTCCAAGTAAAATAGGAGATAAACTGACAAAGGAGATACTCGAGTCAATGATGGAAAATAAACACTCAGATCAATTTGAAAATAAGCAACAAAGAAAATTCAGAAAGAAACTAGTACTTCTTCATACTTGGAAGAAAGTATGAGTAAGGAGTTGATATGGACCAGTTTGTTTGTGAACCAAAACCTCTCCTGACCCCCAGAAAAAAGAAAGGTGCAAGAGGCCATGATCCCCATCCACCATCCATAAATGGCTCTTTGTTTTCAAGCAGAAATGTAGAATAGGAAATGTGATATAAAGAGAACAATATAGGGGACCAGCTGGTGGCATGGTGGTTAAGGTGCTGGACACTCCCACATGGCTGACCACAGTTTGAGTCCCGGACCTGGTGGCTTGCCTTCTCACTTTCCCTCTCTCTCTCTGTCTGTCTCTGTCTCTCTCTGGTCAAATTAAAGTAAATGAATGAATAAATAATTATTTTTAAAAAGAGAACAATATAGTAATAAGAAACTAGAAAACAATTCATATACTTGAAAGTGAAAAGAATAGAGATAATTTTGACAAGGACCTCCTACATGGTTCTGAGTAACACATTTAAGTTGATGGGGGGATAGCAACAAATGACACACAGGACCTACCCAGAACCTAGATACATTCACTAGTTGACACAGAACATGTTGAAATAAATGAGGATTTCAAAAAAAAAAGAAGAAAGAAAAAGAAAAAATAAGAGGTCTCTGTCAGTGGTTCTACAGAGATTCAAATTCTCAGGCTGTGTTCTCAGTTATTAAATGAGCCCATGGCAGGACAAGCATCTGCTCAGATGATGGCCAATAGAGCATACTTAAACATTTTTCTCTGCTTTGTCAGTACAGCATTAGTACAGAAATTCAGTGGCAAACATTTTATAAGGGGAAGGTCATCTTTACTATTACACACTATAGCTATTGGATTAGGGGCTAGCTAAATCTTCCCTTATTAACATAAAGTGATAAATTTATAGAACTTTTTTTTTCTTTTTTTTTTTTTGTTTTAGGGTTTCACCATAGGATGCATGATGCATGCACTCCCAAGAGAGAGATGGAGAGAGACAGAGGGAAAGAAAGTAAGAAATTATCCCACAGGGAGAATGGCCACATCACACTTCCTTTTCCTTCATTCTTCTATCAGGAGTTTGGGCATGTATGCACACATGTTCAGCATGATTTTCAGGCAATTGGTCCTGGAGTCGAACCAAGGTCAGCCATGTGGGAAACCAGAGCCTTAACTACCAGCCATCTGCTGGCCTCTAGAATGTTATTATTTTAAAAAGTCTCTATTATTTTCATTTTAAATTATGTTTATATAATTTTCATGTGCAGTGCAATACTAAATTTTATTCCATATAAAAGGTACGGGTACTCTCTGTGGAAAAAGGGATAGGAGTGATAGGAAGGAAACAAAGATCTGATTTCAAGTTCCTTAATTTAGCAAGTTCTCATTTACCCCAAGTCAAGGCAATGAATCCCATGATCTTTCTAGAACCCTTCCGAAACTTAAATTCAATAATTATGTTCAATGTGGGCCAGCACATGGCATAATGGTTATTTAATGGGACTTCCATGTAGTCAACATGGTTCAAGTTCAGGACTTGGCTTCTTAAAACCGATGTCGGGTGTGTGTGCGTGCGTGCCCAACATTCCAAGCGGTGAATGAAGGAGAAGTGATTGTGGCATGGCCATCCCCTCAGGGGGTGATTTCTCACTTTCTGTTACTCTGTCTCTTTAACAACTACATTTGGCCTATAGCAAAAATCTCTCTATAAAATAATAATTATATTAAATTCAATTTAAAATATATTAAAGACAGTGTATTTATTTAGTTATCTAATTATTTATATTTAATTATTGTAGAACATGCTTTACTTAAAATGCGGTGCTATATGCCAGGCACATGTGCATGTGTGCCCAAAATCTGGAGAGGAGAATAGAGGAGTGGGGATTGCTGCATGGCCATCCCCCTGGGTGGTGATTTCTCACTTTCTGTCTCTCTGTCTCTCTGTCTCTGGCAAGTACACAAGCCCTGTAGAAAAAAAAAAAAAAAAAAAAAAAAAAAAAAAATCTCTCTTAAAAAAAATATGTGTGGGGCCAGCAGATGGCATGGTGGTAAGGTGCTGGACACTCCATATGGCCCACTACGGTTTGAGTCCTGGACGTGGTGGCTTGCTTTCTCACTTTCCTCCTCTCTCTGTGTCTGTCTTTCTTTGATCAAAATGAAAAATAAATAAATGTATGACTACAATTAAATAAATAATTCTTTTAAAAAAAAGTGGTGCTATAGTTAAATGTCATAATATATAAATCAAAGCAGATTACTGTAACATATGAAATCTGTGCTTTATGTCAGTAATTATGATAATCTTTCTACCTAAAAATGTAGTATTGGCATTTGACTAGTTTGATACTGTAGAAATATATATTACACAATTATCAGAGGATAATAATTCCTTAAGGTTAGACAAAATTTCTTTAGTTATTTATAGACCCCTGAAAAAATATCAAGTTTCTATTTTACTTTGTGTGATGAAATTTTACTGATTTCTAAAAATCTTTCTCAAATGAGGGGCTCCTTCAAGATTTCCCTAAAAGTAAAATAATCTCTCTCTCATTTTCAGTCATTTGTGATGATCTCCTGTGTGATACCTGTGTACTCTGTATGACTTCCCATGGCACACATGTCTTACTGTATGTTGTTTACATGCCTGTGGGTCCACTGAACTATGAACTTCTTGGGAGTAAAGAATCCATTTTATTCATCTTTCTATATTTCATCCTAAAAAAAATATGTAGTAAAGTATGGATTTTTGCCTGGACATTTGTGACTGAACAAATGAATAAATTTATAGTCATGATTTTAGGTAGTTCTACAGGTTACTCTTTGGGTGATAAAAAAGAGATTTAGACCAGAAACACTAAAATCTATTAATATACTGAACCATACATGTAAGGAAGTCTGAGAGAATTCTCATTTTTCCTCCTATGTATAATTACTATTTTGAACTAGCAAATATAAAATTTCTTCCATTTATTTGGTGTTCCTAATTTTCTGGTGCTTTGAGCATGTAATTAGTATTCCTGGTCATTACAAAAGCATTTAGTATTTAAGAAAATAGGTCCTAATATTAGAAAGACCTGGCTTAAGTCTGAACTCTGCCATATATTAAATATATAATGTTAGGCAATGTTACTTTTCCTCTCTTAAAGCTCTGTTGCCTCATTTACACATATGTAAAACAGAAGAATACCATACCTACTCTCCTAAAGTAATTGGTAAAGTTAAAAGACCATTTAGATTCAGTGCTTAGCATATAGGAAGCATTTAATAAATAGAAACAATCAGAGGCTACAGTCTCTTGATTATACAGGAAATTTCTTGATTACAAGAAAATCTTTGATTGCAAAAGGAAATACCTGTACTATTTCAACATGTAACATAAATTTTAATATTAATTTGAAGTAGCTTTTTTCATCACATTAAATAATTGTTTTTAAAATCTGGAATGAATATTGTTAAATGTATTTTAGTACCAATAGAAAAATTCATATATATTTTTCTCTTTTAATCTTCTAATTTATAAATAATGAATTACCAAGGTCATTTTCAAATTTTAATCAACTCTAACATTTCCAGACTAAATTCCCTATGATTAAAGTATATTATTCTGTTACTAAATTGAAGAATTAATATGATTGTATTTTTTCCTATTGTCTTCTTTTGTGTTATTTTATAGTTCAAGCTTTGGTATCAGGGTTAGACTCAATTAAATAAATAAATGGGGAAGTTTCCTTTTCTTTCTGATCCACAAATATTAATAGTATAAAAATTATTTGGTCTGGGCCAGAGGTGGCATGGTGGTTAAGTTGCTTGGTTCCCACAGAACAGATAGTATGTGAATCTCAGAACTGATTACTCAAAAATCATACCAGGGGACCAGCAGTTGGTGTAATGGCTATGTCGCTGGACTCCCGAGTAGTCGATAGCAGTTTGAGTCCTGAATCCAGTGGCTTAAACTCACTCCGGGCACATGTACATGTGTGCCCAAATCCCGAGAGGAGAATGGAGGAGAAGAGATTGTGGTGTGGCCATCCCCCCTTGGGGGTGATTTCTCGCTTTCTGTCTCTGTATCTCTCTTGTCTCTCTAGTGAGCACACGCACCCTATGGCAAAAGCATCTCCAAAATGAAAACAAAAACAAAAACAAAACACCAGGTACATGTGAGTGCCCAAAATTCCAGGAGGAGAATGGAAGAGAAGGGATTGATGTGTCATCATCCCTCCTGGAGGGCAATTTCTCACTTTCCCTTTCATTGTCTCTCTGGCAAGTGCATGTTCCCTCTGGCAAACTTTTTGAAAATAAATTTTAAAAAAGTTGAGAAAAAACTTAAAAATTTGGTCTTAAGATTAAAACCTTATCCTTAACTTGTTTTCTATGAAACATATTCTGAGAAAACAAAGAAACACATTTATTGAATATTTATTGAGTGGTAGACATTCTACTAAGTTTATTTAATTTTTGCGATACCTACTTATAGTTGGTAATACTATTTTCATTTTCCAAATATGAAAACAGATCTGGAGGAGCTATTTGTTTAATCAAAGCTGCCGGAAAAGGTAAGATTTATATCTAAACCTATCTGACTCCATTAGGTCATCCCATTTCTAAATATAAAACTTAAACTAGAATAAACATGGCCAATACATTTCAATGTCCAATAAGGGCAAAGACACAAATATGGAGATGTATGGAGGGAAAAATCACTTTTCAAATTTTTAGCTCTGAAATAAATGAAATTCAGCAAGAACACAAAAGGAAGAAGGAAAAAAAAATGAGCCCTTTTAAAATTGACATTCAGAAAATAATTCAGCAGTTTTAAAATTTCTATTCTAAGGAAAATAATTTTCAACATTTCTAATAATAGAATCTCAGAAAAGAACAAAATTATACGTAATATATATTTTATATGAAAGTAAAATTTCTTTCAATAAATTTTGAAAGAATTATATACTTTTTTATTGTCATTATTATTATTTCTTAATTTGCTACAGGGCATGTGTGCTTACCATAGAGAGAAGATGAGAAAGCAAGACACCAGGTTCGGGAATCAAACTGTGGTTGGCTATGTGGGGGTCTAGCACTTAACCACCATGCCATGTGCTGGCCCCTCAATAAATCCTCAAAATATTTAATGAGTAAGAAATGGATTATACATATTAATAAGTAAGTATATTACCAATATAACAAGTCAGCAAAGAGTGATTTAAAAATATCTCACTTTTTCTGGCCCCAGCAAGCACACATGCCCTACAGCAAAAAAGTAAAAATAGAGAGAGGGAGAAAAAACAGTTGCACAGAGGAAGAAAGAGAACATAAAGGAAAAATAAAAATCACTGTAAAAACAATGAGATCCGGTCATTTGATATGAAATGGATGAATATAGACAATTTAATGCTAAAGTGAAGCAAGCCAGTATATGAAAGACAAACATTGTATTAATATATTCCCACTCAATATATACCAAGTGTCTATGGCAGAAATGGAAAGATTGGAAGATGTAATAATTGTGAAGGAAATACAGATACCAGAGACCATATAGGAAGGAGTGAATAGAAGGGGATAGGAGGGAGAGGCTCAGGGAAAAAATCAACAGACACAAGAATGTCAAGTTATCTGTTGAAAATTATGTATATGGTAATAAGCTTGACTTAATTGCTATGACTGCCTGTATGCTTAGAAAAACCATATTGTATTTTGTAAAGATGTACAATGATGAAATAGAAGTTTTAAAAAATCACCAACACCAAACAATGCATCTGCAGATTGGGCAGTTCTGTTAATATGTCAAAAATACAGAAGACTATGGTTTTAAATGAGACAGTAAAAAATTTAGCTTGTCTGTGTAATTTCTTACAATCTTAATAGTGTACGTTAGTGACTTCACAAAGGAAATTCCATTGTCCAAACAAGATTGACAACTCCAATCTCCAAACATGATGAAGTGTAAAAATAAATTTTAAATGGCCAAATAGTTATTTTTCTTATTTTAAACCTAATTGCTCATTCAGGTCTAATCACTGATAAGTTTGTTCTTATTTACCAGTTAATTTCAGGAAGAAGCAGATGATATTTTCTTCTTGACAATAAACCATTTATAGTAATATAAAAACATTCTATAATAGATAATTTTCAGTTTAAACTTGCTAGCTCACTATAAAGACTTGCTTCATTTATCCTACAAATACATTTTTTCCCACTAACATCCCACCTAGCACATACATGCCATTGTGCATACATGAGAAAAAATAAAGTAAAGCAAGGAGATTAATTTACAGGTATGGCTGGGGTAGGTCAGGATTACTGTGGGGCTATAGGTCACAGGACTGAAGTAGTGTCATTGTTCTGCATACAGGTAAATGAACCATATTCAAAGAGAATAAGTATGAAGTCTATATTTCAGGAAACATTTACACTCACTCCTTCCTCTCATTCTCTGTGCCACCCATAGGTTTGCATAATGCAATATAGTCCACCATGTTGTGATATTTTGGACGACTGACTTGGAACGTCTTTTGCTGTATTCACCACTGTTTTTTTTTATTTAAGAATTATTTTAATTTGACCAGAGAGAGAGAAAGGGAAAACAAGAAAACAAGCCACCAGTTCTGGGATTCAAACCATGATTGGCCATGCGGGAATCCAGAGACTTTATCCACCATGCCTCTTGCTTGGCCCCTTCATCATTCCTTTATGGCCATGTTGAGTGGGACTAGATTTTTCCATCTAGTATGTAAACACCATGCACGTTAATTGTTTTTAAAAATTAAGAGATAAAAATGTTGAAAAAAACTAAAAACACTAAGCAAAGTTCAAAGATTCTTAAGTTACTTGAAGAAAATGATATAGTTACTGGTGGTATAAATAATTGAATAATAATCCATCTAACATTTCCCAGGTGAAATACCAAATGTCATAACTATTGTCCAAAATTTTCTGATCAATATACAGTAAGTTATTATTATTATAGAAAACTGTAGAATGTAGACAAAATTTAGAAATTATATGATCTATATAATCTTTGCAGAAATGTTCCATTCTGGCCAGAGCAATTAGGCAAGAAAAAGAAATAAAAGTTATCTGAGTTGGAAAAAAAGAAGCAAAATGATCTTTAGTAGCATGATCTTATATGTCGAAAATTCTAAAGATTCCACAGTAAAAAAACAAAAACAAACAAACAAAAAAATACCCAAACAGACAAACCTGGCTATTCCAAATAATAGATTAATTTATCAGTTGCAAAATATAAAATTAGAACACACAAATCAATTCAAATTCTAACAATCCATTAACAAAAAAGAAAGAACATTTTTCAATTTACAGTAACATCTAAACAATGACACAAGAATAAAATTAATCCAGGATGTGAAAGATTTGTAACTTAAAGCTATAAAATATTGCTGGAAGAAATCAAAGAAGGCATCAAAAAATCAGGACATTTAATATTCATGGATGAAATGACATTAAAATGTCAATATAATCAGGACCCAGCAGTTGATGTAATGGCTATGTCGCTGGACTCTCATGTAGTTGACCATGGTTCGAGTCCCAGACCCGATGGCTTAAACTCACACCGGGTGTGTCTGCATGTGTACCCAAGATCCCGAGAGGAGAATGGAGGAGAAGGGATTGTGACACGGCCATATCCCCTGGGGGGTAATTTCTCGCTTTCTGTCTCTCTCTGTCTTTCTGGTGAGCGCATGCTCCCTATAGCAAAAAGATGTCAATCCAAAGCAATCAACATGCGTAATGCTATTCCTATCAAAATTCTGATGGTATATTTTATATAAATAGAAAAATCCATCCTAAAACTCATATGACATTTCAAAGCACCTCAAATAGTCATAACAATCTTGAAAAAGGTCAAAGCTTGAGGTCTCATACATCTTGATTTCAAAAGTTACTACAAAGTTACCACAATAAGAAAATGTGATACCAACATAAAGACAGACATATACAGATCAAAGTAACAGAATAAAGAACTCTGAAATAATCTCTTGAATATATTGTCAAATAATTTTCAACAAAGGTAAGAAAAAACTTTTAATGGTGAAAGGACAGTCATTTCAACAAATAATGCTGAGAAAACTATATATTTACATGCAAAATAACAAAATTGAAACCCTATCTGCTCCATATATAAACTCAAAATGTTTCAAAGGCTTAAACATAAGAGCAAAACTTATAAAATTATTAAAAAACAGGAAAATTTTCAGATGTTGGATTTGGCAAGAATTTCTTGGATACGACACAAAAGGCACAGGCAACCAAAGAAGAAATTGATAAAGTAGACTGATTATAACTGTATGTCCTCAAAGAACTATATCAATGGAATGAGAAGACAGTATTTTCAAACCATATAGCTATTACAGATATTAATATCCAGAATATATAGAGAACTCCTACAACTCACCACAACTATAAAACAACCTAATCTAAAAAAATCAAAGATAAAGTAGTTAAATAAACATTTCTCTAAGAAGATACACAATGGCCAATAATCACATGAAAAGATGCTCGATATTACTAATCATTAGGGGGAATGCAAATCAAAACCCAGTGAGAGATCAGCTCATATACTGTAGAATGACTACTTTCAAAAGCATGGAAAATAACAAGTATTGACGAAGATGTGGAGAAATTGGAATCTTTTTACACTCCTAGTGTAAAATGGTGTAGCTGCTATGAAAAAGCAGTATAGAGGTTCCTCAAAAAATTAAAAATAGAATTATTGGGCCTGCCTGTGGTATGGTGGCTAAGGTAGCTGGTTGCATGGTTCAAGTTACATACAATGAGGTTTGAAAAACATGGAGGGTGTGTATGCATGTATGTCCAAAATCTTGAAAGGAGGGAGAAATGGAAAAGAAGGGTCTGTGGAGTGATTGTCTCCCATGGCGCAGGGAGGAGGGGTGCTCTCTCATTTTTTTTTTCTCTCTCTCTCCAGTGAGTACACACACCCTCTTGCAAATTATTTTAAAAAGAAAATAATAAGAAGAAAATTAATCCATGATACTGAACCATCAGTGGATAGCTTCAGCCATAAAGAACTACCTATACATCTTTCACAATTAAATCAATTAATGATGTTCCTGTCACTAAATTAGTTACACTGCTTAGAATAAAATATCCAAGATGACTAATGGTATGGTTTGTAATTTTCCAAGGTAATTCTGAGAGAAGAATAACTTATAATAGCTCTGCATACTTATAAAACAGTCACTTGTGACAAAATTGAACTAGGCAATACTTCATTTTCAGTGACCCTGTATTTTATATAAATTTGAGGTATCCGTTTTAGAGGACTCAGTTCCTTTGGTTAAAAGGTAAGTGCCTAACAATGACTTTTTTAGAGTTGAGTGGAGGAGGTACAGAATCTCTAATTCCTGGCTCTTTTCAAGATACAGTTCAAAGCAATAGAATGGTGGTATTTTTCAAAACTTGTTATTCAGGACCAAGCAGAGGGCGTAATAGACTCCCATGTAGGCAGTTGGAGTTCGAGTCCCAGACCTGGTGGCTTAAACTCATGCTGGGTGTTTATGTGTGCATGCCCAAGATCCTAAGAGGAGAATGGAGGAGGAGGGTTTGTGGCATGGCCATCCCCCCGGGAAGGTGGTTTCTAGCTTTCTGTCTCTCTGTCTCTTTCTTTCATGCAAGCACACGCCCTATAGCAAAAATCTAACTCAAAACAAAACAAACAACCTTATTATTGTATTTCTTAACCTTGATTTGCAAGTGTTAATTTCAAAAACAAGTACATACAATGCCATTTCCCTGGCTAAGTTTTAGTGGAAACGCCATGAAGTGTCTCAGGCAGCTTTTTTCTCCGATCTCTGTCCGCAGTGTTATTGCTGGAATTATGTTCTCAAGCCACCAGTTTCCATCTACTGCTTTTTCTTTTCATGTTGTTTGCCAAGCTAACTCATCAGGAAATTAAGTCACTTAGGATCACCTTCAATTAAGCCATGGTAGATTACAAAAATGGGTACAACACTTTTTTAGTTATCAATACTTTCACCAAAGGGAGGATTCTCTTTCCCAACCATTGAAACAGGGCTGACTTTCTAATTCACTCTACCTAAAAGAAGTCAAAGGAGGTAAAGTTTTGTCAATCCTCAGAGCCCTTTCAGTTTCTAATCTAAGATTGCTGCCACCATGTGAATAAGCCCAGTTAAGTCTGATGGAGAAGAATGCCCTTGTAGGAGAACCAAGGTACCTCTGCTAGCAGCTGGGCTATTGCCAGACAGTGTGTGTGGCCACTCAAAACCAGTCTTCAGTCAACACACATGACTGCAAATTTGTGATCCAGCTTGACAAGGTCAGCAGAGCTCAGTCACAATCAAAACAACTGTCCAGAAGAGTTGTGAGCTAAATTAATGGCAGTTTCTTTTAAACCACAATATTTTGGGGTAGTATTTTATGTAAATTGATAACTGACATGTAAGTCCATTTTGTTAAAGCACATCCATGATATAGCAAATTAATTACTCTTTTCTTACTTCATAGTTTTACCCAGAATTCCTCTTATTACAACAGGGCCTGACTTCTCTTTTATACTTTTTGTAAAGAGTATCTACCGGCACTCAAGCCAATAAAATCCACATGGAAGGATTAGGATTGCAAAGAGTCGGTACTGCTGACCTCATTTCAACCTTTTCTACCATATACTGTTCATTGGTCTTGAACGAGTAAATTCATTTCTCCATCTTTGTCCTTTATAAAACAAGGATAATTATACCTATTTTATAAAGCTGTAGTAAAGATAAAATAACATATTTAATGTCTCATGTGCAGTAGGTCTTCCATGGATCTTTATTTTTATAATTTCTTTTTTTTTTTTTTTTTGGAGAGGTTTTCGCTGTAGGGCACGTGCGCTCGCCAGACAGACAGAGACATAGAGACAGAGAGCGAGAAATCACCCCCCAGGGGGGATGGTCACGCTGCAATCCCTTCTCCTCCATTCTCCTCTCGGGATCTTGGGCACGCACGCACACGTGCCCGGCGTGAGTTTTTTAAGCCACCGGGTCCGAGACGCAAACCACGGTCGA
This sequence comes from Tupaia tana, assembly GCA_026018925.1. Taxonomy (NCBI): domain Eukaryota; kingdom Metazoa; phylum Chordata; class Mammalia; order Scandentia; family Tupaiidae; genus Tupaia; species Tupaia tana. The sequence goes on from JAKSZU010000013.1 coordinate 61,057,665, forward strand.
CTATGTGGGAGTCCAGAGACATAGCCATAACGCTAACTGCTGGTTCCCTATTTTTATAATTTTTCATCATACTTCAATGGCACTGATATTTTTGATTAATATGTAATGAATATATAATTTTCAACTCAACACCCACAATTTCTTTTCTTTAAATGACTTTGTATTCTGTATTTTATATATATATATATATATATATATATATATATACACACACACACACACACACACACACACTATATATATATACATATATATACATGTATATATATGTATGGGTTCATTCATTTCACACCTAAACTGTGAGAGGTAGATACTATGATTATATTCATTTCAGAAAGGAGAAAAGAGAAGTGTCATAGAGAGGACAAGTCACTTGCCCTGATAATGCTAAAGAATTTGTGGAGACAACCTGGCTATAAGCAGCTTGAAGGGATTTTGCCATATTAAATCCCATGCTCCTAATACTATGCTATGCCTTTTATCATGATCTGGCATAATCCCATCATCTGATTTCATTGATAAATGTGATATCAAACACTATAGCATTTGTTGGGGATAGAGAAAATCATTTCTCTTGCATGAATCATATCGAAAAGAAAACTATACTTAAAGATTGAGAACACTAAAGCCAGAGATCTTATCTACTAAGACATCTTCCCTAAGAAGTAATTTCTTTTTTTTTTTTTTTTTTAGACTTTTTGCTATAGGGCACATACACTAACTGGAGAGACAGAGAGACAGAAAGTGAGAAATCACCCCACAGGGGTATGGCCACACCAAAATCCCTACTTTTCCATTTTCTTGAGATTTTGGGCACACACACACACACACATTCACCAATGTGTTTTTTTTTTTTTATTATCTATTTTTTTATTACATTGAATTACATACAACTTTACAGTGTATTACATTGCTTTTTCAAAAGGGAATGCCATGCATGTCAGTCAGTACAGAGACATTAATCTCCCCGCTTCAACATTCAATATCTTTCCTATGTTTCCCCCAATCATTATTATTATTATTCTAATTATTTTTTATGATAAACATGATTTTTTTTTTCCAATTATCAGATCATAAAGTTCCCAACAATAGGAAACGTAGACTGCACTCAGGGCTGGACCAAGGGTGGGTCTCGTGCAGCCCCGCAAATGTAGGTGAATCTCCATGGAACACAGTTTCAGGAACGCGGCTCAGGAAAGCAGAGACGGCCATCAGCGGTTGCGGCACGCGGGGCAGATCCCGGCCACAGCCCGCGGGGGCAGAGCCCCGGCCACGGCACGCGGGGCAGACCCCGGCCACGGCACGCGGGGCAGAGCCCCGGCCACGGCACGCGGGGACAGAACCCGGCCACGGCACGCGGGGCAGAACCCCGGCCATGGCACGCGGGGCAGAGTCCCGGCCACGGCACGCGGGGCAGACCCCGGCCACGGCACGCGGGGCAGAACCTCGGCCACGGCACGCAGGGGCAGACCCCGGCCATGGCACGCGGGGACAGACCCCGGCCACGGCACGCGGGGCAGAACCCCGGCCACGGCACGCGGGACAGGGCCCCAGCCACGGCACGAGGGGGCAGACCCCGGACCAATGTGTTTTTAAGTCGCTAGTTCTGGGACTTGAACCATGGCCAAATTCGTGAGAGTCCAGCGATGTAACCATTACACCACCTGCTGATCTCAAGAAGTAATAACTTAATTTCAGTGCACCAGCAGTTTTGGACCTGTGCTAATAATATTTTCACAACATGAGAGCTGTCCAGAGAAGTCAAAGTGAAAATTCTTCCAAAGAGCAATTTCTTTGAAGTCTATGTGTGAGTGTGTGTGTGTGTTTTGTTACTGTTAAATTCAGATAAATTACTTTCTTTTCAAAATGCCTATTCAGCTTGCTTTTTATTTTTTTGAGATCCACTTTAGTTGTATTTTCAAGATTAAATTCATATAACTATAATTTGCTTTGCTTCAGAGAAGATAGAGTCATTTGTTTTGAAGTTGAACACATTTAAGATACTTGGAACTGTGTCATGGAAATCAACTACTTAAAATAGAATTCTTTTTGCCATTATAAAGATCAAATGGTGGATTAACAGATCACACACACACACACACACACACGCACACACACACACGCACACACATACCCTTGCTATAATACAAAGACAATTTATCCTACCAATAAACACTTGAAAAACACACACTTGCTACAATACAATCATTTATCCTACCAATAAACACTTTTGAAAAAGAAGGCTAAATGAGATTTCTCCCCATGTTCATATGGCTACTTCAAACACATAATACTTCATAAAACATGTAATCAGAGGGGGGGTCTTCAGAAAGATTAAGAAAAATACGTGTCATGAAAAATTAGGCATGAATTTCAAAAACTTTTTGGACCAAAATAAACTTGCACTCTAATTCTATTTCCCACAAACATTTTGAGGTACTCTTGTCTATATGATTATTATTTAAATAAAATAGCGAATGCATGGATAGCTATCTAGATATAATAAATTTATCTTTAAGAAAATAGCATCAACTCAGAAACTCAAAAATCATAAGTTTTAAAATCTGACTTGGGAAAGTGACCACAACTGTTCATTAAATTCTTATAGACAATTATAATAGTGTATGAGGTGAGCTAAAATTCAGAATGGAGACAGTTTAAAAACCTAGGAATAAAGTCTATTTACTCTGTATTTTAAGAATAACTGGCTGGTTGGTTTGTTTATGTATGTATGTATGTATGTACATAGTATGTATTGGGCCAGAAGACATGTATGCACACCTGAAAGAGACAGATGGAAAGAGAGAGAGAGAGAGAACACATCTCAAACCCTGGTCACACTGCAGTCCTTTTTCTTTTATTTTGTCATTCCATTGGGACCCTGGGCATGTGTTATCATAAGGGTCAAAATCTGAACTGTGGTTGGCCAAGTAAGATCCAGCTCTCTCTGCACAGTGATTATCCACTATGCTAGAGGACGAGTTCTATTTAAAAATATTGTCATCTTAAATATACATAGGACTTGTGATACCAGGACTAATATCATATGTCTGAAAAGTAAGTAACATTTTTTGTTGATGTGTTCGAATAAAACTGCAACTTCAATGAATCGAAAGCTGCATTTATGACACAGGGTAAGAGGATCAGGGAGAAACAAGTGACCCCAGTAAAGTTAGATGGTGGGGCCAGGGCCTGTTTTTTGCTCCTTGAGACCAGTTTTCCTCCCCATGCCCCTCATTCCTGCAGCCACAGGGAAAGAGATTCTTCTCTTCTCCTCCTTCTCCCCCTCCTTCTCCTCTTCCTTCTCCTCCTCCTTCTCCTCCTCCTTCTCCTTTTCTTCCTATTCCTACTCCTCTTCTTTTTTTGAGAGAGGGATTCTTTGCCAAAGGGTGTGTGCACTTGCTGGAGAGACAGAGAAAGTGAGAAATCACCTCCTAGGGCTATTGGCCTTGCCACAATTCCTTCTCCTCCATTCTCCTCCTGGGATTTCAGGGCCAGGGACATGCGCCCAGTGTGTTTCAAGCCTCCCTAGATCTGGCACCTGAACCATGGTAGGCTATGTGAGAGTCCAGCAATGTAACCACTCCACCACCTGCTGGCCACAGGAAAGAGGGTCTTCAAAGAAATCTGTCCATTGATTTTTGGCTTACACCAATTCCAATGAGACATATGCTAGAATCTTTATTCGTCTCAGTGTAATATTGTCCACTAACATCTCTTGTTCTCCCCCTCCCTAGTGCATAGACCCTATTCGGATGATTTTTTAAAGGAATTATTTTATTTTACCTTTAATTATTTATTTTAACTTGACCAGAGAGGAACAGAGTGAAAGAGAGAGAGAGAGAGAGAGAGAGAGAGAGAGAGAGAGAGAGAGAGAGAGAAAGCCACCAGGAATAGGACTCAAACTGTGGTCAGCCATGTGGGAGTCCAGCTCCCTTAATCACCATGCCACCTACCAGCCCACCTATTCAAGTGATTTTAAGATTCTCTTCATTACTTGTTTTCAGCAATTTAATTGTAATATTCTTGTTGTCATTTTCCTTATGTGATTGGAATTCAGTGAGTATTTTGGACTTGTGGCTTTGTAGTTTTTATTCCTTTCCTGCATCTTTGCCTTCTTTATATGCTGGGTAATTTTTATTGTGATGTCATACACTGTTGATTTATCTATTATTGCACCACAGTGGATAGACCAGTTTTAATTTTGAATAAAATAAATATCAATAAATGTAACCCACATAAATAAACAAACAAACAAAAAAAAAACAAAGAAAAAAGTTACTTTTACAACCATACTAATTTGGAAAATGGAAAGAATGGAATAGCATTACTCTGTCACCATTACTGGAAAACTACCTCAAAATGATGCTTTGTTTTCTTGTTTGTTTAAAGGGCACATTACCAACAGAAGTTTTAGAATATGCATGTGTATTGCAATAATGTTTTCATGCTCTTCACTATGTTTGTCAAAGATAAAGAAGCTTATTTTTGAGAAGTACATGGCTCAAGTAGAGATTTAGGGTCTATCCAACAGAATTAAGCTCAATAGATAAAGTTTAAGATTTGAATGAAGAGAAATTACACCAAGCATGTTTTTCTGCTTTCAGCTTTTATATCTGAAATATCTCCGGGTTTTGTTTTATTTAGCAACAAGGAGAAAACAGACTATCATCTACCTGACGAACTCTTTTTTAACAACCATGGTCCAGTTCAGACGTTACTTCTTACTTTCTTTCTTCTGTCACTTAATAGCATGAGGTTCAGGTTTTTATTAGATTTATTGTTTTTTACTATTTATTGATTTTTACAATTTTCTTTTCGAAGGTTGGTCTCCCCACCCCTCCATCCTTTCCTCTCTCTCTTTCTCTCTCTCTGCAACTACTAGTATCCTTTCAAAGGGCAAGGGCTTTACATTTCCCTCTTATGTATTCGTTAATTCAACAAATATCCACTGGCAACCTATTGTAAAACAAGGATGACACTAATAATTGATGATACAAAAATTTAAAAGGCAACAAGAGCTATTTTATCTAACCGGGATCAATGAGTAGTATACTTAAAAAGCTTGTGAAAAGTGAAATTAAAGTATGAGTTTATTTTGGTACAAAAAATTTTTAATTAATGCATGGATTCCTTATAATATGCATTTTCTATTAACTTTTTGTTTAAGGTTTTTGCCATAGAGCACATGCACTTACTGAAGAGAATGAGAGACAGTGAGAGGAAAAGTGAGAAATCACCCCTTGGGTGGGATGGCCATCCTGCAATCCCTTCTCCATTTTCCTCTCAGGATTTTGGGCATGCATGCACACATGCCTGGCATGATTCTCAAGCCGCCAGGTCTGAGACTCAAACTGCAGTCAGCCACGTGAGAGTCCAACGCCTTAATCACCACATGACCTGCTGGCCCCTTTATTAGCTTTTTGAAGATTCCTTCATATTGCTGTAAAGGGCAAAGTGCTATGGGATCATAACATAGGAGAAATCTTAATATGGAATTGGATGTCCAGGATAGACTTCTTAGAAAAAAAAAAAAAGATTATACCAAACAAAAAACAAAAATTCATTCTGGCTGAAGTGTAGAGTACTTGTCTTTTATTTTAATATACAGTGTGTCATATATTGATAGTAAGACCTTAGTAAATACTGAATGAGGACTGAGTAAATTTCTGAGAACAATGTTGCATGGTCGACAGATCTACAAAAAGAAGCATCAGATTTGGGGTCAAAGAACATCCACAAGGGAATTTAGGATCCACCTCTTGCCATCATTTAGTCCAACAGGATAAATGCCAACAAAGACCTTCCACTATATGTCCAAGGATATCTGTCTTCTGGGTAGTGGGGTGGATGGGTCATGGTCAAGAATGGCCTGTTCTAGCCGTATGTTTTATCTATCACGTATTATACACAAATGGGGGATTTTAGCAGACTTACTCTCTGGTTCCTTCCCTCTCAGCAGCTTTAGATACCAAAGGAATCTTCTTTTCCTCTGCTCTTTATTTCTGTTTCATTTAAAAACCACACATGACTACCTCCCATACACCTGATACTAGAAACTATGTTATATAATCAATGAATACAAAGGTGAAAAATCATAAGGAGACATAGTCCAGATGAGATTTAAAAAAAACCTTGTTATGAGATCCCTCCTTCCCTGGGGTCCACTGTAGGTGAGAAGCGGATAGCCTGAGGAGCTTGTCACAAGGGATCCAACCCACCTGCTCTCACACATGTTCCTGCTGAGGAACATGCAGGTCCTTCATATGCATATGAATAAAATCCCTCCATTACACTAGCAAATAGCTACTTCTATTTACAGAAACTGTCATGTACTTAGCACTTGATTTATATCCTCTCCATTAATCCTCCCCACAATCTTGTGAGGTCATAAGGAAACTGATGATGTTATAAAAGTTTTTTGCTTAAATTTATGTAACTAATAAGTGAAGAGCTGGACCTTTCAAAATTGCCTCCTTGCCCATCATATAATTCTATCCATGGACTTACTTTTTAAATTATTTTTAATATATATATATATATATATATATATATATATATTCTTTCTTTTTTAGTTTTTGCTATAGGGTGTGTGCACTTTCCAGAGACAGAGAGAAAAGGGAAAGTAAGAAAGCACTCTCCAGGGGCAATAGCCACACGACAGTCCCCTCTCCTCTACTCCCTTCTTGAGATTTTGGGCATGCGCACACACACACACCTGGTGTGATTCTCAAGTCGCTGGTTCTGGGTTTTAAACCACAAAGCCAGCTATGTGAGATCTAGCACTTTAACTTCCGTGTCATCTGCTGGCTCCCATCAATGGACTTTCAGGTGGTTGTAAAATCAGGCCAAGATGAGCACTGTGTGATGTTATGGACCTCATTCTGTTCCCTCCCAACAATATCACATCTTTGTTTTCTTTCGAGAGAACGCGCGTGTAATGCAGCCAGATGTATCCAGGACAGGAGCAGCATGAAATAACTCTGATAATTTCCACAGGCTTTTTTAACATGGCAAAATATTCCTTAATCATAAAAAGGTAACGGGTTGAAGCCAGTTATAGCCATGCATCACTTCCTAATTTAAAATGATGCCTCTCCTAATAATGTAATTTCACAGAACAATAAACAAAACAGCCATCTATTTGGTTTTTATATTTCATCTCAGATTGGAACAAGGGTTTCTGATATTTGAGAGGGTTTTTTGGGCAATCTCTGAGAAAAATGTTTAAGAAAACCACAATGTGAATAATAAGCAAAGAAAGAATGGGGTTTTTGCCTGCCTCCACCCTCTGGCTGATAAAGCAGCACAGCTGCTTCTCCTTAGAGGAGGAAAGCTATAAGGTTTTTTGAGACTGTTTCCATTTTTCAGAAGTAGGTTATTTTCATGTCTAATCAATTCTCTGGTTCATCAAAATGGTTAATTGCTGAGAAAGTCATCTGATCAAAACAACTGGACCTTAGCAACTACTTGGCAATGCAATGGGGTTTTTAGTCATCAACCTCAATTGACTCAAAAGTGCGTGATTTATTCAGCTTTTAATCAGAGTGGTGATGCTATTATAAGGCTTGACTCTACTTTTCATCAGGGTCATGGTGTTTCAGATGCAGTTGCTGCTGGTTATAGTAAAAGGAGCACAAGCTTTAGAATCAGACAGACCTGGTTTGAAACCACCTCTGTCATTTATGAAAGACTTGACAACTTACTTGAATTTTTCAAGGACATGTTTCCTCTGGTGCATAACAATGAAATTAATAGTGCTATACAGAGAGAGAATGTAAAATAGTATTAAGTAGTAAATTATTAGTGCATTCTAGTTTTCTTTGGTTATCCTTTTAATCAAAAGGTAGACCTAACAATATAAACAGGTAGCTCCAGAGCATATGATTCTTTATCTTGCCTCAACTATCTAATTTGTTAAAAAAAAATAACTGTTTACTTACACACTTTTTTGACAACTGTATCATAGCAGTGGAAAATGGAAACAGTATTATTCTAATAAATCATCTTAACAGCTCAGTAAGTTTTTAATGTTGGCTTAGCACTTTTATCTGTTTAAAGAAAAATGAGACAGATATAAGGAATATTCAGCTATTATCCTGCCTCTGCAAACTTGCAGAACCTGCTGCAACTGAAAAGGCACTGTGCATGAATAAGAGTATATCTTGTATGCCCTGGACTTTTTTCCTTCCCAAATCTCATAAAAGATTTAAAATGTTTGATCAAAATAGTAGTAGATTAATTACAAAGCCCCTTCTTCTTCCCTTTATGGCATCAGGGCAATGTCTTTGATTGCAAAGATATTCCTTTGTGTTACTCATCTGATGAAAAAGCTGCATCAAGAAATATCACTCTCTCCTTAGTGGATAGAGTTCACTTCTCAACCACTCTTTAATATGTAAGGTTAAGCTACTAATACAGAGCTCTGCGTAACTGACAACAGTATATGTGGGTGTTCAACATCTTCTTTAAGTGAGAGCTCTGAAATGCTAGAAATTTCTAAGGACTCAACAAATACTTTAGCTTTAGGTTATAAAGTGGCAGAAAAATAGTCTTCAAGTTCTTATATACTAATGTAACTACTGAATATCATCACTACTAAAGTACTACCATTATCTCATTAATCAATCTGCTTATTTGTGGTTGTCAACTTCATCAAAGACACTGTCCATGGTGTTCATGTTGTACCTGAATTTATGCTTATAAAAATTGAGAAGTGGGGAGAGAAAAGGGGAAGCAATAAATTGAGAGTAACCTACGTAGAGTGTTATGAAAGTTGCAATTCAACTCAACAAATGTGTACTGAATCACTGCATTTACAAACCCCTGTAACAGCTACAAAGATAAGATTGGATACATCTTCAAATTGCTTAAACTGAATTAGATGTTATGTGTCCAAGTCCCAGAAACCACCAGAGTGGACTGGGGTTGCAGTTATTTCAGCACTTCATGGGGGGTTGAAGGATCCATTTCTAAACTCATTCAATTAATTGTCAGGCCTCAGTTCCTTGTAGATCATTGGACTGAGGGCCTCAGTTTCCTAGTTTCTTGATATACCAGAGGGTGTCTCTATTGAGCTTCTCACAACATGACAACTTGTTTACCCCAGCATAAGCAACCCAAGAGAAAGAGAAAACCTCAAAGCAGAAACTGCAGTCTTTTTTAATAACCTAATCTCAGAAGTGACACATCCCATCACATCTGTCACATTCTACTCATTAGAAGCACATCAATAAGTCCAGTCCCCACAAAAGGGAAGGGATTTTATAGGATATGAGTAACAGAAGCCAAGAATCATTGGGGGTCATCTGAGAGACTGTCTACCACATATATTATCTTCCTAACGAGACACAGAGTTCTTTGAAGGCTAAATCAAACTCAATCTGTCTTTTTTCCCTATCATCTTAGTGTCTGGCTCAATAAATATTGAATAAATGAAGAGAGAGGTGGAAAAAGAGGAGAGAACAATCACAACCAACTTACAAATTAAATCCCTTAAATAGTTGGAATTGGCCAGTCTATAGAATTATTATGTGGAAAAAATAAATGGAATTCACATTTTTAGACAAGATTGAAATTATATTAAATTTCTACAACATTGACCTTGATTATGGCATTTAACAGAAAAAAGAATTTGTAGCTTAACAATTCTTATATTGTTTTGGGAAAGAATCGCTGAAGTTAGAAATAAAAAGACCAATTATGTTCATTCTCCCAGTTCACGGCAGCTCCTTGCAGTATTATTTGGTGACTCCTCTGAAAGGCCCTGTGGCTGAAACACTGACATTTATGGATGCAGTTTTATGTAATAAACAGAAGTTCAATTATCTTAAATGGTCTAGTTTTAATGTTTTAGCCAAGTGAATTCTAATTTAGGCTGATTTCTCCTCAAAAGCAAGGTGAAAAATTATCCAATCTCTTGCTCCAGTAATACTTGATATAACAACTTTTTTCCCTTTTGAAAACTAGCTTTCCTAGCAGAGATAGAGGAAGAAACAAATGGCAATTAAGTAAGATTTTTTTTTCATACATCTAATAAATATAATTCGGTTTGAGGAGTCAAAAAAAAAAAAGAAAAGAAAAGAAAACTAGCTTTCCCTCCTTTATTTAATCCCTTTCTCTCTTCCTAATTGTGTAGGTGATAGAAAAACAAAAATTATTAAACTATTGTCCCTGTCTTCAGTATCAAGTGTATGCACATATAAATTAACATGTAATCAAGATAGCATAATACAATGTGAATCTGCCTTTCCATATTATATAATAGGTACTGTAGGGTCACAGGAAAAGAGAGATTAGCTTGGTTTGGAGAGGTCAAGAAGTCATACAGATAAGTCACAATTTAGATTTTTAATGTTGAGAAAAGTTGACAATGATTTTTCATCTTAAAAAGATGTAAGAATAAAAAAAAGATTAGTTTTGGGGCAAGCGTCTTGAAACTTACTGAATTTTACTAAAAGTTCATTTTGACATTAAAAGACATTATTCAAACTAAAGTTTTAGATTTCGATATATCATTCTGTCCATGGAGCCAGCAGGTGGCATAGTGGTTAAAGCACAAGACTCCTACATGGGTGACTCGATTCAAGTCCTGGACCTAGGGCTTGAAACTCATGCTGGGAGCCTGTGTGTGCATGCCCAAAATCTGTAGAGGAGAATGGAGAAGAAGGGATTGTGGCATGGCTATGCCCCCTTCAGGGATGATTTCTCTCTCTCTCTCTCTCTCTCTCCAGTGAGTGCACATGTCCTACAGCCAAAAACCACTCTAAAAAATAGAAATTATTCTGTCCCAATCAACATCAATTTAATTTGTAAAATAACAAAATATTTACCATTCTACACAAAATATGAAGATTTCAACTTGAAGCAATTTGAAGGAAAGAAAGCAATAATGAAAGAAATCACAAAACAAAACTTCCTCTGTCACTGCTAAGAGAAACCAACTACAATAGTTTCTAGTTCAGATTAACTGTGATTGATTTTGTGGTAATTTAACTATACAAACAATACATTTATTCGCATGGATTAATTTGATTGCAGCTTCAGAACTAATAAAGGATAGTTTGAATTCTTTCAGATCTGAATACTATCTTTGTTTTCTTTGCATTTATGGTCATATTAATCATGAATTAAGAATAGAAAAATGTTGTAAGATACAGTTTGACTATATTAATTGCACTTTTAAGATACAAGATTCTGATGGTTGTATTTAATTCTGATTAATTTCCATAATAAAACATTGCAGATAAAAGAGATGTTAACTTCAGCTTGACTACATTTTTAATTTATTATCAGCCAAATATAGTGAAGATTAACCACCCTTCTGCTGGTAGAAAATGAATATCATTGGTCCAGTCATGGAGGAATAGCAGTGGCTCAACACTGCAATGCTGGAAGCCATATGATTATGTTTGATCTCCAAGTACACATTAGATGTGCATATTGGGGTTGGGAGGATGGCTGGGAATTGGGGGTGCGTGGAATCACAGCATTAGACCCTGTTGAGGATGGTTGACTTTCTCTTTTTCTCTTCCTATCTATCTCTTATGAAAAGTAATAAATCAACTTTTTTCTCAAAAAATGAAAAATAATTTAGAAAATAAAAACTATTACAAAGTCTTCTTTAAATTTCTAGGGAGAGTTAGAACAGTTAGGAAATGACAAAAATGAAGTAAATAAGAATATGCCTATTTTTATCCTGACCTTGGATTTTCATGAAGAAAAAAGTGGTTTCAGAAAAACAAGCAAAACACTAAAATTGCCACTTTTTAACATTCAAAATGGCTATCATCTCTTTGGAGGTTTTACGTTGCTGGACTCCCATGTAATTGACCAAGGTTTGAGCCCTGGATGCAGCAGTTTAAAACTCACACAGAGCGCATGTGTGTGCGTGCCCAAAATCCTGAGAGGAGAATGGAGGAGAAGGGATTGTGCCATGGCCATTCTCCCCCACCCAGGTGTGTGTGTGATTTCTCTCTTTCTGTCTCTCCAGTAAGCACACCTGCCCTATAGAAAAAAATCTCTTAAAAAAAAAAAAGACAATAAAAGATATCAAAAAGGTAATGGAAGGGGACCAGCAGTTGGTATAATGGCTATGTCACTGGACTCCCATGTAGTCGAATGTGGTTCAAGTCCCGGACCCGGTGGCTTAAACTCACGCCGGGTGCATGTGCGTGCATGTGTACCCAAGGTCCCAAGAGGAAAATGGAGGAGAAGGAATTGCGGTGTGGCCATCTACCCAGGGGGTGATTTCTCACTTTCTGTCTCTTTCTGTCTCTCTCTCTGTCTTTCTGGCAAGCGTGTGCTCCCTATAGCAAATAAATAAATAAATAAATAAATAAATAAATAATTGAAAAAAAAATCTTAATGGAAGATGTATTGGTTGACAGCATCGTCACAAAAAATTCCGAATTGGGAAAGAATACACTATGTGATATTAGAAGTAGATTTTTTAAGTTAAAAATCCAAGGTCATCCCTGTTTTCCCTTCCCAGCTGTATACCTCCATACCAGTACACAAGGAAGATCTTGGTCACCTGATAGAGAGGCCAGTCTCTAAAGATTTTTGTTTCCTAACTATTCCACACATATAATTTGCAAATATTTCATATATCAGGCATCATTGAGAGCCAGAAAAACAGATAAATAACAAATATTTCCTCTTCTCAGGGCCTTACAACCCAGCAAGGGGAGATGAACTTCATTAAGCCTAAACTAGTGCTAATGAAAAGGAGTGAACAGATTTGAGACATATTTTGTGACTAGAGAAATCTGGAGTAGAGATTTCTCTATTAAGAGAAGATTTCTCTATTAAGATAAGAGATTTCTCTAATAAGACATTTTCCCCCCTTTCTGCATTTGACTTCTCCCAAGCTGGAAGTCTTCTGTTTCAGCATTCTTCATAAATGGCTTATTCTCTTCTGCTCTCAAGACCACATTTGCCATCATGTTTTTTTCAAATGAGAAAGCTAAGACAAGCAGATATGAATGTTTTTCTTCTCTACTCCATCAGTTGGGCCAAGCTTTATTTTATTCTGTAGTCCCATTCATAACTTGGATATCCATTGTTCTCTTTTGTTTTTTTTTTTTAAAAATTTCAATAAACTCTTTTTCTATGAAAATGTTTATAGAATACTTCTACATAAAAAAAAGAAAAAAAATACATTGGTCTAACCAACAAAGAATATACTTTTCCATTCTACAATTAGCTTAGACCATTTCATGCTTTCTTCTGACCTCTACATTTTTCCTTTCTCACACTATCATTTATTTTAAAACATATATTCTCTTTTAATAAAAGCCCATATTTTTTTCCTTTGGCAGAGTTAACTTTTGGGTGAAAAAAGGGAATGTCACTGGTAATTTTTTTTTATACTAAAGAACAAAAGTTAGCATTAAATATATAAATTTTAAGACAAAATCACTAAAGAAAATAATTAGGCACTAGAAACCAGATTTTATAGGGTATACATACTAAAGGCTATGAATTAAAGTAATTTTTTTCAGTTTTATTGAAAATTAATATAACTCTTGTTTATCATTAGTCACTTAACCATGTTTCATAGTTTAATGCTCTAGTACTTTTAGAACTTTTTTATCCAAGTATCATTAAAACATTTCTTTACAGATATAATTATACTTAAGAAAGGTTATGATTTTTTACCCAGAAAATTCCTAAATTAGTAGATGTTGTAAGGCCTCAACTTCTCAGGCTAAAAAATGCTAGATGAGATAATGGATAAAATAGGAGTTGTCTCTCCTCCCCCCAATCAAATTAGCTCTGAAGTTTACGGAGTTTGATGTCTAAATATTGCTCCATCTGACTTCAAGATTTCTGCAGAGGACTGATGAGCTTAATATAGAATGAAAACTTAGTAGATGAGAAACAAAGTAGACTGGTACTTGAATGTAGACTCTCCTTATCAGATAATCCTTCATTCTCAATTTATAGCATGACAGTGAAATATCCTTTTCTACTTGTGTGCATGAAATAGTTCTCGCCTTGGAAAATGGAGCATCAGACTAAGAAGGAAAGTGATACAACAAAGGACTAAGTAAGATTGAAGTTATTATGTGCAGTGGGGTCAATAGAGAGTAATAAAAATCAATACCAAAGATAATACAATGAGCAAAACTTGGAAAAGTCTTGGATAAATCAATAGAAAGAGTGAACTGGGAGCATGTGAGGTTTTAGAACACTAAATACTTGCTGATTGATTGATAGGTTGGTTTAATATTCTTGCCACTTATTTCTTTCTTAGGGTTTTCATTTGTGTCTACCAGCAATGTTCCACAGTAGACAACAGTTACTAAGATTCGTAAAGTTTATTAATTTAATATAGAGCCCCTCTTTCTTTTCTTAACTAACAAAATAACCCACTCTGCAGTTTCTCAGAAGCCTTTGAACAAATTTTCCATAGCAGTAACATGCAAGGACTTCAAATATTTTTTTTTTCTCTTACTTGGTAAAGTAAGGACTTAAATTCATTCTTTATATAATAGTAAATAATTCAGAAACTAATAACTTGAAATCTCAATGGAATATTAAATTCTGCCAAGACTTTTGTATCCTAAGTTTTGATTTTTGGCACTGCACATAAATATATGTCATAACACCTGGAGGTAGCAAATGGATCAGTCAGGATTCTGGCAGAAAAGAGATCAGGATAGTCTAAATGGGAATGAAGAATAAAAAAGAATATTTTCAAAGATGTGACATTGTGTAGGAAAACAAACAAGGGATGCTCTATTACGCCAGGGCTGACAAGGGCAGAAATTTTTACTACCACGAGATCTGAAGGGACGGGGCAGAAATGGTTAGTGAATCCTTTAAAGCATGCTTGTATGGACTAAACGATCCAATAGGATTGTATGTAGCCTTTGTTAAATGGATGCAGACACACTGTGTGGACCTGGTAGAGAGTGAACTGGAGATTAAATATCCCAGTGTGATAGCTAACTTGACTGGATTAAACAATACATAAGGAACTGGAAAAGCAGTATTTCTGGATGTGTAAGTCTGTTTGTGAGTGTTTCTAGATGAGGTGAGTATTTGAAATGGTAGAACGAGTAAAGAAGATTCACCCTTTGCAGTGTGAGTGGGCAACATACGATTGGTTGAAAGCTTACATAAAACAAAAAGGTGAATTCTCCCTCTCTCTCCTTGGTTTGGGACATCCACTTTCCTGCCCTGAAATATCAAAGCCCCTGGTCCTTGGGCCTTCAGAGCTCATGATTCACAACTGTGCCTCCCTGGTTTTCAGGTCTTCAGCCTAGGACTGAATTATACCACTGACTTTCTCAGTCCTCCAGTTTGCAAGAAGGCATATTGTGAGACATTGGTTTCCATAATAGTGTTAGACAATTCCTACAATAAATTTCCTCTTATATATTTCTATACACCTTATTGGCTCTGTTACTCTGGAGAACCTTAATATGCCAGTTGGCAAGTGGCAAAGATGACTTAATCTCATAAATTTTCACTAAATGTCATTGAAGTTCATTAAGGCCTAATAGCTTTGTCTTAAATTTGAGAAAGGTAGGTTTAGAAGATAGATTTGATATTGGGAAAATCAAGAAAAAAGAGAAGTACCATGAAAATGCCGGAACACCAGAATCCTAGAGATGATTGATCATTATCAATCAAATATTTATGGTTCTCCAGACCTATGGTGTGAATCCACTCCTCTGTTCATTGTGATTAGGTTTGACTATGATGATTTTCTTTGTCCAGTGATATGTATCACTTTGGGGAGTAAACTTCAAGATCTAGCATATATGATTCATACTGCAATCTCCTTCTCCTTGCTAGAGGACTGAAAAATGCTCGGGTAACTTCTCTAAAAACTGAAATACTGAAATGTGTGTGTGTCAAACAATAAATTTCAGCTATTTTCAAACTCTAAAATCTGTTGTTACTTGTTATCCTGGTATAACAAAACCTATCCTGACTGAAACAACCCTCAGAGGAATAACTTAATACCACACACATTTTTATTCTTCACAGCAATACTTTGCTTCCCTCAAAACTCTGTTTTCTATAATTTTGTTTTTAAAGAGTAAAAATATATTTTGTGAGTTGATGTATCTGAAATTTAGAATGCTGAAGAAATTTCTAGAAAGTAAATTATATGTATTTAAATGATTATATTTAATGAGTAAAAGAGAGATATATCTATATCTATATATATGTGCATAGTGTGGTTATATAAAGTAACAGGTACCTTTCAATAGAACACACAAGGACATTCTTTAAGAGTGCTCTTCTGGGGAACCAGCAGTTAGCGTAATGGCTATGTCGCTGGACTCCCACGTAGTCGACCGTGGTTCGTGTCCCAGACCCAGTGGCTTAAAACTCACGCTGGGCACGTGTGCGTGCGTGCCCAAGATCCCAAGAGGAGAATGGAGGAGAAGGGATTGCTGCGTGACCATCCCCCCTGGGGGGTGATTTCTCGCTTTCTGTCTCTATGTCTCTCTCTGTCTGTCTGGCGAGCGCACACGCCCTATAGCGAAAACCTCTCCAAAAAAAAAAAAAAAAAAAAAAAGAGTGCTCTTCTGAAAAAAAAAAAAAAATGTCCTATAATTACCTTCAGAGGAATTTGGAAATATCCCCTCTTTGCAAAAACAAAGCCATCAGTTTTGAGCCAAAAGTTGCCTCTGATAGTCTCATACTGTTGGTCTCATGAGTTCTTTCTATCTTTTTTCTTTCTTAAAAGTTCTAGGGCTTTTAAAGTTTAGTTATGCTTTTTGGAAATACCATAGGGGAAAAAGAAAACAAAAACTGCGAAAATAAAATAATTTACCTTTGGATATAATAACCAAAGGGATGTAAATATCGCAGAGAATTCTTTTCTGTTTCAGCCATGACTGCTTTATGGAGTAGAAGAAAAAACAGAGATCACATTAAAACAAAATTAATCAGCTGAAACATACTACATATGCCTCAATGATTAACAAGAATATTTTATTTCTATCAGTTATGCAAATGAGAACAAGGCATTTTAAGGTTTTCCCAGTTCACATATTAATTCAGAATATATAAAACAATTTGAATGAAAATGACCTAGAGGCATGTCTCCTATGTCAGTACACAAATGCAGCATTATAGATTGGTTGCCCTTTTTGTGGTGCATTAGTCTATCCTCCTCATCAGAAAGTTTAAAGATCATACTAATTTTCAGTTAAATAAAGAAACTCCTCTTAAAGAGACATGTAAAATCTACCACTTTGTTAATTTTGATGGATTTTAGCCCATATACCATGTTTTTAATGTGTTCTCCCCAAGTTGATGTGTTGAAATATGGTGAGCTATTGTAAGATATTAAGAGAGAGGGAATTTATCTGACTATAGTGTTAAAAGGTGGGCCCTTTGGGAAGTAACTATAATTAGAAAAAATTGTCAGTGTGGAGATGGCATGATTGGATCTTGTTGGGTTTATGAAGAGGGATTAAGACAGGGCACAGACACGCACGCTTTGCTCTTTTCTCTTGCCATGTGATTCCCTATGCCATTTTGGGACACCCTCCAGAAAGAAGATACTAGATGCAGACCCTTGACCTTAAACCTGCAAAACCATGAGCTAAATACATGTCTTTTCTTTATAAATTACTTAGTGTAGTATTCACTATTAGCAACAGCAGAGCAGAACAAAATGCCACAGTTCACATTTGTTGTTTTAAACTTTAATGATCATCAGAATAACCTTTGGCATTTATTAAAAGAGCAGATTCCTCAGGAATGTGACTACAGAGAACATAATTTGGTAGTCAGGATAAAATTCCCAACTTATTTCTGCTGCTGGTGGGCTAGGTACTACCCATTGACAAACAGTGCCCAAAACAGGGACCTTGACATCTTATGAGTATTGGCTATTGATTTTCTTCTTTTTCATCTTGCATTTATAGTTTTCAAGCTTTTTATAAACATAATTTCTATTAATAATAAAGGAGAAAAGAATATATAATCCAATTCATTTTCCTTGATGAAGAGTAAATTACTCTGCATTTGTTAAACAAGTCACTTATTACTAGGTATATATTTCAAGAAAATAACTCTCTTAGAAACTCTATGGCCACAAAAATTAGACTGTTATAACTTACTGTGTTTTAGATTGTGTTAATTGTTTCTGTCTTTCTTGAATTCAAACAAACACCTCAAATTTTCACCAACAATTTTCTATTGTGAATGCTCTTCAAAATTTACATTAATTAGATATTTTATTATTACTTTGTTATAAAAGTATTTTGTTTTCTGTGACTGACAACATCTTTATAAGTGTATCTCCATTTGATTTGTTTGATTTCTACAGGCTCTCTCTCTCTCTCTTTTTTTTTTTCCCCTGGGCTTGCTGAGAAATTTCCTGAACTTTCTGAACATAATGAAAACATTGTTGGGACCAGCAGTGGTGTAATGGCTATGTCGTTGGACTCCCATGTAGTCGACCGTGATCGGAGTACTGGACCTGGTGGCTTAAACTCAGAGCGGGCACATGTGCGTGTGTGTCCAAGTTGCTGGGAGGAGAATAGAAGAGAAGGAACTGCAGCATGGCCATCTGCCCTGGGGAGTGATTTCTCACTTTCTGTCTCTCTGTGTTTCTGGTGAGCGTCCATGCCCTATAGCAAAAACCTCTCAAAAAAAAAAAAAAAAAAAAGTTCAATTTTACATATTAAAAAATAAATGAACCCTGCTTATTGTCATTTGGTCAGCTCACCTTGCATATATGTTTATTTCTTTTTTATGGACATAAGACACAGTAGAATAATTAGAAAATAGTTAGTAAAAAGTGAATAAATGAATAAACATCCCAAATGCTACCACTAAGGCATAACCACTGGCAAATTTTTGGCTTATATATTTCTACAAGTCTTAATGCTAACTCTGCCTACAATTTTTAAAAATAAAAATAGATTAATAATTCCACATTTTACATATATTAAAACATCACATTGCACCCCATAAATATATGACTATGCTAATTTAAAATATTATTTCTCAATTAGAAATTAGTATTAATAAAATATTTTAAAATGGACTAACATAACATCTGTTTGTAATCTTTTTTTCAATATGTCAATTTCCTTCTTCATAACTTACATCTATTTCCCTTTGTTTTGGTTTCTATTTTTACAGCCAAAGCAGCAAATTTCTCCATTAGATGCATTCGTTTTCTTCTCTTTCATTAAACATAGCCTGTCCTTACAACAGCAACCAAGAGATTATATTCAAGACAGCCAGGGTCTGCTGATAGATAATAAGGCCCATTTACACTTCTTTACAGTCTTGAGCACTATTAAGTGTTTATCTGCCTTCCTGTGTCAGTTATACTAACAGTTATGTATTGTTTAATGAAGAGCATACTTTCTGAGAGAAGCCTTATCATTAGGAGATTTCATTTCTGTGTGAACATCATAGTGTGCTTACACAAACCTAGATGGTACAGTCTAGTGTATATCTGGGCTATATGATATAGCCTCTTATGACTTTATGAGACCGCTCTTATATATATGGTCTGCATTGACCTTAATGTCAATTATATGGCATGTGAATAAATTCTCATTATAAATTCATGGCTTTTTATCAGTTGAGATTATAATCCTTTTTTATTTTTTATTTATTTTTTAATTTATTTACATTCATTCACTATACATCATTACAGCAAACAAAATGAGATTTCCCATTCAGAATACACTGTAAATTGGCTCAATCAAGCACATCAACATACGTGTTATCATCAACAAATAATTTTCTATTTGTTTCCCATATATTTTGTTATTTTGCCATCATTGATTCCCTATCTCTCACCCTCTGCTGTGTCTCACCCTCTTCCCACACTGTCTCTGGTATCCATGGTTGCTTTCAATGACTTTCCCCTCCATTTTATTTATTCACTAATGAACTTAATTAATCTAAATACTTCCAATAGCAAGAGCAGCTTATTTATACATATCCATGAACACAAGTCTGACTTTAGATATAAACCTCAGTCAGTAGAATGAACATACTATAAAGTAGCACCTAGCTGGGACTATATAGTTTACTGCAGTCATCAAATATGCATTTTTTTAATTTCAGGAAAAAGAGTTTTCATGTGTTTGTTTTCTCCTGAATCTTTTCTTTAATTGATTAATTTACATTAATCTCCTGATCATCAGCACAGCATACAAAAAGTGGTTTCCCATCCAGAATACACTGCATAGTGCCTTAATCATGATTGTTATCATAAATAATTTTCCATTTCTAGTTTCACATTTATTTATTTATTTGTTTGTTTGTTTGTTTATATTCACCCCTATGTCTGACCCTCTGCCCTTTCCACCCTCTTCTCACACCATCTCTGGTGACTACAGTTGTCTTCCATTCCTTTTCCCCCCACATTTTATTGATCCCACAATTTCTTACATAATCTAACTACTTTCAATAGCAAATTCAGTTGGTAATTTCAAGAAAAGCAGTTTTGAATTGGTAAGGAAATTTGCTTAAAACTTAAAGCCTGGAAACATGTTAGTATTCTGTTCAAATAGTAGATACATGAACCTATTGACAGCTCAATATAGGACAAAAACTCTTAAAACCAGACAATAAAGCCTAAAAGAAAAGCAGCAATATTTTAGTCAAAAGTCACAGAATGTTACTTCCCAGTTCAGTCTCATGTACTTTATCTTCTGTTGTGTTTCGATCTTTCTGATTGAATTCTTGGGTATAATATTCAATTCCAGACCTGTCCCTAAGATTAAGTTGGCCATTTTCTTAGTTTTTGAACTCCATTTCTGTGTGACTACATTTAATTTTCCTGACATAGCACTCCCTTGAGAACTTCTTGGAGATCTGGTCTGGTGCTGGTAAATTCTTTCAGGTTTTGTTTATCTGACAATGCTCTTGTCTTTTCTTCCCATATGAAGGATAATCTTGCCAGGTACAGTAGTCTCAGTTGCAAATGCTTTTCCTTTAACACTTTGAATATATTTTCCCATTCTTTCCTTGTTTGCATTGTTTCTGATAAGAGGTCTGTTATTAGTCTGATAGGATATCCTTTGTAGGTAACTTGCTGTTTCTCTCTTGCCAGTTTTAGTATCTTGTCTTTGTCTTTGGTTTTGGTCAGTCTGGCTATAATGTGTCTTGGAGAAGATCTTCTTGGGTTGATTATATTTGGGGTCCTTTGTATTTCTTGGGACTGGATCTTTGAGTGCCTCTCTAGATTTGGAAAGTTTTCTTGCAGGATTTCATGGAATAGATTATCAATGCCCTTATGAGTCTCTTCGCCTTCTGGGATGCCAATTATCTGGATGTTTGGATGTTTGATGGTATCTAGTATTTCTTGTATATTATTCTCAAATTTTGGGGTAATATTCTCAGTCTTCTTGGTGGATTTTTCTAGGCCAGCAATTTTCTCTTCTACATCTGAGATTCTGTGATTTAATTTGATTTTAATACTTTCAAGAGATTTTGACTTCCTGTATTATAGTCTTTATCTCTAACAGTTCTATTTGATTTTTCTGTAAAGTGTGTAATTCCTCTTTTAGGTCTTGCAAGAATTTCCTCACCTCCCAGAACTCGTCAGCTCCTTTCTCCTTATTCTTCTGCAGTTCATTGTCTCTCTTCTTTTTCATCTCTGTTAGCTTCACTATTATGAATGTTCTAAATTCTTTATCATACATTTCCATGATTTCCGTTGAACTGCCTGTGGATGAAGAGGAGTTATTCTTTTCCCTTGGAGGAGAGGTATTTTCTTGCTTTCTTGTATTTCTTGTGGTCCTGCAGTGATTTCTAATCATCTGATGGAAAGTGTGTTTCTTCCCAAACTTGAAGTTCAATTAGTTCTCAGGAGCCATGAAGGTGTCTTCTGCGGTCAGCTCCCTTGCCTCTCCACTGGATTTGTGGGCTGGAGGCTGAATTTTCAGTAGAAAATCTTCATTTCTGTATTCCCTGAACTCACTAGTTCTCAGGAGCCATGGTGTCTTCTGCCATATAATCCTTTGTTTTTGAAAGTACATGAACCTTGTGGTAGGAGTTTAATTCTAAAGGATCAAATCCTTCCTTTGGTGGCACTTCATCATAGAATATTTATTTTCAATATACTCAGTATTAAAAGTATTAACCTAAACAATATTGTTTTGCTTTAACAAAAAGGATTTTAAAGATGAGGTACTAACATGCATAAACTTAAGCTTTAAAGTAAGTATAACCTCAATCATAATTTTCCATAGACCACAACAGGTACACAAGTGAAAAAAGAAAGAATGATTTAATGATAAGTCAAACAGATTAAGAGAGAGGGTGCACAATGGTGCAATAGAAAATATATGCTCTGTACCGGCTCCCCTTTTTCTTCTATTACGTGTCTATTTCTGTGCTTATTAAAGAGTTTGGCTGGGTAGTGCAAGAGGACAACAATAATTGAAGGTAACATACCTCCAATGTTACTAGGTACCAGGTACTGGACTGAGAGGTTTATGGATCTTGTCATTAAACTACCCAATGACCCTATGATTACTTCATTTAAGTGAAGTAACTGAGCCAAGGTCACAGAGCTAGAGGGTGATGAGGCTGGAAGCCAGAGTCCAGAGCCTGTGCTTTTAACCACTCCATCATAATAAAGTTATTGATTAAAATGTATATTCTTAAAATGCTTTTTCTTAGCCTTCATTTTCATAATTTATCATGATATCTTGAGGCACTAAATTCTGAGCCCTTGCCATATTCCTTGTCATTTGACAGTTGCCATGTTTCTCCCATTACCTCCTAGTACTAGAGATACATGGTCCCTGCACCTCATCCTGACCACATCATGCGTTGCAATCAATATCAAAGAATGGGCTCCTCCTCTACAAATCTGGCTTCATCTACATAGTCTGGGTTAGCCTCTGTTGGAAAAGGAATAACCTGGAGAAATAGCTGTGTGCCCAACAGCAGGCTTGTGAAGGAGGCAAACCTATTGCATCAACTGAAGTGGTCTATAAACATTTAAAATAATTACACATTTTTTTAAAATTCCCTTTGTTCCATCTCAATAAAATGTGCACTATCCATGTGCAATTATACCTAAACTGTATACTGCATTGCATAGGAAACAATATTCACCATGGAAGAACATTTTGGAAGCAAATCTTACACACCAAGTGTGTGTGTGTATATATATATATATATATATATATACACACACACACACACACACACACACACACACATACGGGAAAACAAATGCACCTGCTTTTGCCTAGTGACAATGTTACCTCTTGGTGGCAACAATTTTAAGAGGAAATCCTGAGGCTATAATTCCTTTCGTGACTTTTAACAAAAAGAGAAAAGACTCTAAGTATTGGTTATGTTACTATCTCACACAATCAAGGGTATTTGGATTCAAAAATGGACAGAGCCTACCTGACCTCAGATATAAATAATTCTTCTGATTTGTACAAATGGTTACATAGTAATTAGAAGAAATGTATCATAATTTAAATATCATTAAGTAAGACAGAGTGAGATAAAACATTATATGGAAAACATTTGATTTTATTATTTGGAAAAAAGTTTTTCTTTCATACAAGGATCCCCAAGTAATGCCTATTTTTCATTTAATCTTCAATATTTTATTGTGATTTTATTGATACTACCAGGACATAGAATAAAATCAAATGAAAAATCCCTATTTTTTAAGCTTCTCTGAAACATCACCATACCAGATTCTAAAGGATAGAACCCAGATTTTCTCCATGATCCATTAGCAGTGCATAAGTCTCTCCAAAACATTGTCATGTCTACTGGAGCACATCAAGGTTATATTGTAGAATTTCAAATATTGGAATGCAGGACCATTTATTTTTAAAGAGAGACTTTGTTATAGGGCATGTGCACTCACTAGACAGAGAGAGAGACAGAGAGACAGAAAATGAGAAATCACCCCCCAAGGGGGATGGCCATGCTGCAGTGCCTTCTCCTCCACTCTCCTCTTGGGTTTGGGCACACACACACACACACACACACACAACACACATGCACCCAGAGTGAGTTTTAAGTCACCGAGTCTGGGACTCAAACTGTGGTTGACTATGTAGGAGCCCAGCGACATAAACATTATGCAATCTACTGGTCCCATGGAATGCATGACCATTTTAAGCTGGGTTTCAGAAAAGCATAATGTTAAGAGCACACATTTTTAACAAAGTTCAAATCCCTCACACTTATTAACTTATTTGTCCTTGGGCAACTATTTAATTAACATCCATCCTGTTGGATAAACCTTGCCCTTTTCTCATCACCTCATTTAATTAATTATTAATTCTTGCCAATTTTATTTTCTAAACAACTCTTGACTCCATTCATTTGTCTTGATTCCTTTTATCATTACCTTCTTTAAGGCGCTGATATTTTTCTCCACTCCTACAAAACTTCTGTACTGGTCTTTCTATCTCTCTTTCTTTCTATTTCAAATGTTTCTTCCATAAGAGAGAGTAACACACACTCACAGAGAGAGAAAACACTCCCTATAGATTCTAGACACTGCAATCAACCCTCAACTTTTGCCACCATCATATCGTAGGCTAGTATGCAGGGCATCTTCAGGGAGGCTTTCAGAGGTGAACCTGGAACTGTTCCATGTGGGCCAGCCTTGCAGACCTTTGTGTTTTACAATTGAGCTGCTATTCAACCCCCAAACTGATGATGCTTCACCAACGTGTACTGTTTTCTAGTCTGCTCCCTACGAAGCAGCCAGAATGATCTTTTCACAGTGCAAATCTGGTTATACTTCACTCCTTATTAAAACAAACAAAACACAAATAAGCCTTCTGTCTTCCCATTCCCTTTAGGCAAACATTTTAAATTGATAGGTGGCCTGCAGGATGGCTGTTTCAATGTTAGTCTTTTACATATTAAAATGCCTTTCTTGGGTCATTTAGTCTATTAAGCAAGGAACTGTGGCAAAACTTAAGTGATGCTTTTGTTAGATTTTACACTCACGTTCTTGGACAGTATCCCGAAGTTCAGTTACAAAGATTTAGCAAAGCATCTCAAAGTCCTAGAAAGACATGGTAGGCTACTTTATAACTTCCTGCATGTTGTACTCTCCTCTTCATGGAAGGTTTGTTTTCAAATAAATCATGGGATCTTTTTCTCTCTCTCTCTTCTCTCTCTCTCTCTCTCTTTGTTTCTTTCTTTCACACATGCTTGGTATCATTCCATGTTAGTATGATGAAAAGCTCTCATGCCTTAAAAGGTAGAGTATACTAAGAATTTTTCACCTTATTTAACATGATTTGTTTTTTTACCCAATGTTCATATGTACTCTTTCAACAAAGACAGATTATAAAAAGGTTATTTTTCTATCCTATTCAGATGTGATTTGGAATATTTTCATATGTGAAATAAGTCAATATTCACATAATCACTTACATCTTACTAAGCAAAAACTAACAAATAAATAGTACACATATCCTCATTTCGAGGAGCTCACAGGCTTTACAAAATAACAATAACAAATAAGATAACAGAATAGAATTTTCTCGAACTACATTTAGTAGAATACTTGTGTCCCATGGATGTTAAAGTATTGTGTAAGAACTGAGTTTCCATAGAGAAATACGTATGTAGGAAACTGTATTATATAGTCCACTCATGAAGATTCATGAGGAACATGAGACCTGAAAAGGCAATGACTATTCCTAGATTAAAACACCTGCTCAATTTTTTTAAAAGAATTATTTTATTTCTCTTTCTTTCTTCCTTCCTTCCTTCTTTCCTTCCTTCCTTCCTTCCTTCCTTCCTTCCTTTCTTTTTCTTTTTCTTTCTTTCAAATTTTACCAGAGAGGGGAAGAGAGAGAGAGTGAGAAAGCAAGCAGCCAGGGACTCAAACCACAGTAGGCCATGTGGCCATGTGGGAGTCCAGAGCCCTTAAACACCACACCACCCGTGTTCAATGTTTCAACTTTTTTTTTTTTTTTTTTGAGAGGTTTTTGCTATATGTGTGTATGCTCGCCAGAAAGACACAGACAGAGAAACAGAAAGCAAGAAATAACCCCCCAGGGGAGATGGCCATGCTTAATCCCTTCTCCTCTTGGGCACACACACATGGGCATCCGGTGTGAGTGTAAGCCACCAGGTCCGGGTCTCGAACAGCAGTCGACTACATGGGAGTCCAGAGACGTAGCCATTATGCCAATTGCTGGTCCCTCAATTTTTTTAAATAAGCAATTTCTAGACTTTTTTTGATCTTAGGATATTCCTTACTCCTTTTTCCCTTGCAATACACTTGTTAGCATCCTACAAAACCAGTTTCCTTGAAGTTTGATTTGGGGATCTGTAAACACAAATAGGCAGAAAGGTGAAGTGGTTAGAGTTGAGAGTCAAGGAAGTTCTCACAAACATAAACATGTCTGGGATGGGCCTTGAAGAATGAGTAGCAGTTTGCTAGATCTAAGAGAGAAAAGGGAAGACTAGGCTAAATGTAAGAGTGTGTGTAAGACACCAGAGTTAAGGGGGAAAATGTAATATGGTGAAAAAGAGCAGTGAGAATTCAAACTGAAAGAGGAGGCATAACACAGAGATAATCACAGGTCTTGTGTGTCTTGCTTAAGGAGGGGTTTGAACTTTTAAATTTTATTGTTAAAACCTTGAAAAGCCAGATATATATGTCAAATGTGTATGTGTATATATATATATATATATATATATATATATATAAAATTGATTTGAGGGGTATGATTCTGGCATAAAAACTCAATTGACAATATATAATGTACCATAAACGTTTGCAAATGGTTGTTTACAAACAGTTTTCTTTACTCAGTGTTTCTCAGCAGTATCTGTGTTCCAAACACTATACTAGTCATTGGGGATCTGGGAATGAAGAGAAAAGAATCCTTGCTCTCAAGAAATTTAATTTATTGTGAGAGATCCTCATGTAAAGAGAGAAAATATAGTGAGACACATACAATCTCATCATTTAATACTCTGTACTGTACAGATGTTCAATTAATATATTTGGCTGTGTGAAACAGAACTAGATGACTGTTGGTGCTATTGTCAATACCTACGGAAACACGGAGAAACCAGATCGATGAATGGTTGATCACATTTGGTCTACTCTGTTTTATAGCAAAAAAACTTTTTGAGAGGTTTTTGCTATAGGGTGCGTGCACTCGCCAGACAGAGAGAGAAGAGAGAGAGAGACAGAGAGACAGAAAGCGAGAAATCACCCCCTAGGGGGGATGGCCCGCCACAATCCCTTCTCCTCCATTCTCCTCTCAGGATCTTGGGCACGCACACACGCACACGCGCGCCTGGAGTGAGTTTTAAGCCACAGGGTCCGGGATGCGAACCGTGGTAGACTACATGGGAGTCCAGCAACATAGCCATTACGCTAAGTGCTGGTCCCCCTATAGCAAAATTTTTATGCAGTCTTTTAAATTATGAACTGAATGAACTATTTAGGTATATTTTAAAGATAAGGTTCAATGATAAACAATTATGATCAATTATGATCTCTTCTTTGTTCTTAGAAATACTGAAATACACAAATTGTTTAAATCATAGCAGAGTTTTAAATCATAGCATAGTCTCTAAGGAATCTCTGAAAAGTGTTCAAAAGAGGAGTAAAATGGTCCAATTCACATTTATAAAGAAAGCACACCAGATTCCTTGCTAACACTAGAATATATTCATCCAAATGTGTGTTGAGCTTTTTATTTCACTGATGCCGAAGAGATTTTTAGAACTCTCCTTTGGCCATGGCACATAATTTGAATAGCTTCCTAATTCTGTGCTGAGGGCCAGTGCCATTAGAATTGTTTCTCTGGTTAATGTCATCCTTTAAAATTCACCAGATGGCTTTTCTGAACCGTGTAGATATTGAATATTGACCCAGGTCTTTTACTTTTGTTATAATTGTCTTAAAGTCTGTCTATTCATAACTGGAATGGTGAAATTAGAGGACTAAAGAGATTAAAAGTAGGTCATGGGCTTGAAACTAGGCTCTTAAAGAGACATGCCGAAATCATTCCGATAATGACTATCGCTGGAAATACAGAGGTTACTCACAAGTACACACAGGGTGGGATACACAAATTTTGTTAAAATATTACTCTTACTATTTCACTTTATAAACTCTCAGATTCCTAGCTTCATAAACAATAAATCTCAGTATATAGAAACACATCAGTCTGTTTTTCTTTTCCTGTATCTGTAATTTTCCTTTAGTGATACTTTGCTAAAATCATTTTCAACTCTTTTTTGTTTGTTTTTTTTTTTTTTTGAGAGATTTTTGCTATCGGACACATGTGCCTGCCAGAGAGACAGAGAAAGACAGAGAGACAGAAAGTGAGAAATCATCCCCCCGGGGAGACAGTCATGTTACAATCCCTTCTCCTCCATTCTATTCTCTAGATTTTGGACATGCATGCACATGTGCCTGGCCTGTATCTAGTCACCGGACCTGAGACTGGTAAGAGTCCAATGATGTAACCACCATCTGCTGGTCCCCATTTTGAACTCTTGTAATCAGTTTTATTTTATTTTATTTATTCATTTTTTTTTTGTTAGAGATTTTTGCTTTAGAGCACTTGTGCTTCCTGGAGAGACAGACAGAGATAGAGAAATAGAAAGTGAGAAATTACTCCCTGGGGGGGTGGCCGCACCACTATCCCTTCTCCTTCATTCTTCTCTCGGGATCCTGGGCATACACGCAGACATGCCCAGTGTGAGTTTCAAACCGCTGGGTCTGGGGACCAGCAGTTAGTGTAATGGCTATGTCGCTGGACTCCCACGTAGTCAACCGCAGTTCAAGTCCCAGACCCGGTGGCTTAAACTCACACCGGGCACATGTGCGTGCGTGCCCAAGATCCCGAGAGGAGAATGGAGGAGAAGGGATTGTGGTGTGGCTATCCCCCCTGGGGGGTGATTTCTCGCCTTCTGTCTCTCTGTCTCTCTAACTCTGTCTAGCGAGCACACGCACCCTATAGCAAAAACTTCTCAAAACAAAACAAAACAAAACAAAACAAAACAAAAAACCACTGGGTCTGGGACTCAAACTACATTCAGTCATGTTGGGAATCCAGTGTTGTAGCCATTATGCCATCTGTTGGTCCTATTTCTTGTACTTAGTTTTAAGGATTTCTGTAGTTTCATGGAGAGTCTCTGTTACTCCTCCTCCAGAAAAAAAGCACATCCAACTATACACACACATGCCACCTGGAAACAATGAACTCAAAATTTCCAAAAACATTTACATAACCCCTGAAGAATATAGTATTAAAAAGATTCTGGTGCAGGTAAAAGATGGACATTAGAAGCAGAGTAGAGATGAAAAAGCCTATAAGCAAAGTAGATGCTCAAATGTTGAATTTTACAGTACAATATGTGTGTATGTACATATATATACAATTTCACACTACAATATGTGTGTGTAGATATATGTATATACACACATAGTAAATACAAAAGAATAACATATATTATAATAAATATATATACACATATATAAACACAATGTATATTATATATTCTATATCCACATATATAAACACATATGTTATATATATATATATATATATATATATATATATATATATATATACCATATACGTACACACACATATATGCTTTGTGTATAAAAATCTAAAGAAAAAATCAAAAGGCCATTGAAACTGAAGATAAAGACAGGTGAGTTGAATGAAATCAGATGAAAGTGCACTACTGTAAAAGGAATCAATTCAAAGCAGTGAATTATCATGACTAATTCCTTTAAATAGGTTTTTGCACTTGACATAAATCATAGAAAATGGATTTTTCTTCCAAATAAAATATCACAAACATTTCTGTAACTTCTTTTTTCCTTTGGGACAATTTTAATACAGATGAAAGAGCTTTAGATAAATGAGTTAACAAAAAGATACTACTTAACCACCTGCTAGAACATAATGTGAAACATTTTCAACACCTCTTAACTTCTTTAGCTGAATTTCAGAATGCAACCATTAGAATTAAGACAAGTATTACAGAGTTCCCAAAGTCATTTTTTCCCTCTCCTTGATGTTTCTAGTGTTCTTTTAGATCCTTTCACTAACTTTCTCTATTACTTTTCTATTCCTAAAATTTTAAATTAAATTTCCCTTTTTTTCAGCTTCTAGAAAAATCATCATGCCTGCCACAGAGTGTGAGTTATAGGAAAGACATGGTGGGAGACTTTCGTTTAGAGACTAAAAAACATTAACATCTGAAGTGGTTCATAAGTTTTCCAAAACACAAGTATTGCATATCTACTGTTGTATG
The DNA here is from genome assembly GCA_026018925.1 of Tupaia tana. NCBI lineage: Eukaryota > Metazoa > Chordata > Mammalia > Scandentia > Tupaiidae > Tupaia > Tupaia tana. The sequence goes on from JAKSZU010000013.1 coordinate 61,087,923, forward strand.
TTGGAATATTAAAATATACCATCCTGATAAACACTATTGGTACAAGTGAATAGAACAGAGAAAAATTGATTTGCAAATTATTCTGATCATTAGAATGGTTTCCTATCTAAATGCTCAAATGCTCACTTGATGTCAACGAGGACAAATCTACCCTTCCTCTAACGTGTACACAAGAAAGCTACACTCATGTGTAAAGCACTCAAACAGGCTTGTGATAACATGACAAGCAACCAATATACACACTCAAAACTAACACAGAACATAGGATATAAAGTCAGGAGACAAGGAAGGAAAAAGAAGGGTGTCAACATCAAAGTGGATTAAAAAAAAGAATAACACAACATAATGGTTTTAAAAGGAGGCTAGACCAAGAGTAATGTATTTGTTATTTTTAAATATTTTTTTTCTTGAGACGGTCTCGGGGAACAGGTCACATCACTATCTAGCTTACAATTAACTCAGTGACATTCTGCTCTCCACAGGGACAGGTACGAACTACTTCCATAAACAAATACAGCTTTCACGAGGCAACTTTTATGTAATTCTGAAATCACATCTCCCATATCCTCTGCCTTGCACAGTGCACTCTGACAGTATTAATCATTTTGTTGATCCTTATTCACACCATGGTATTTGAACGTGTGCAATATTCTCCATGCATGCTGCTCCCATGTCTGGAATATGCTGCATTCTTTGTCTGCTAAATGGACAGATTCTTCTTTAAAGATTCAGGTCAGCATAGTATTATTTCTAGATTACATATTTCCCATATGCTCTCTTCGTTCTCATTTTTATCCTCAGCCTTTTCTGTTTCTCAAATAATCATCATTTGTTCATCTACTTAATTCATGTAATAACGGCCAGAAATTTCTGAGTGTTCACTTTATTCTAGGTACAGTGTTAAAGTCTGATGCTATTCAGTCAGTATATCGACTTTATTAAGACATATACTTTGTCTCCTCTATTTTACATATGAGTCAAATGAAAATACTTTTCAAATCACATGATGGTTAGTACTGAGACCAAGTTTCAACCCAATGTGAGTGCTTAGGCTGGCCTGGGTCTATCTCTAACCCCAGAGCTGTTTTTATACTGGGTTGCCTCATTTACAGCCTGTCCAAGCATTTCTTAGACTCCATTCTCTCCATGGCTTCTCCATCAAAGGCATGGCAGTATATTTCTTCCAAATATGAAAAGACTTTCAAGAGGAGGAGGAGGAATCAATAAAAAATGCAGAGAGAATAGCAGAAGATACATTTGGGTGTGCCGAAGTCTCCCTTGTTTTCAGAAGTCTGCCCGGTTCTGACTGTATGCCTTCCCAAGCACAAAGACACTGTTGCAGATGTTCTGTGAGAAACTGCCCAGGATACATCCCTTAGAACCAGTGCCCTGTTTCTCTCCCCATCCCAGATGGCCCCGTGAAGATTCTGACATGCATGACAGCAACTATTTCACATTCTTTAATTTGAAACTTCTGATTTAAAGAATACCTGAGAATATGCAAGAAATGATCTGAAACCAGGTTTCTTTTGGGGGGGAAACACTTCTTTCATTACAACAGATCACTAGTTTGCCATACACACATATTATGAATCATCTGGTATTATTTTTTATGGACAATTATCCAGAATAATATTGATTGTATATACTCTAAATGTCATTGCCTTCTTACTACTTCCTTAGTTTGGGAGAACTTATAACCACAGAAACAAGATAGATTTCTACAGCCTATGAGGAGAGATTATTTTTCTTTTTTTAAAAAAATATTTTATTTAACTTTATTTATTTATTATTATTATTATTTTCCAGCTTGATGAGAGGGGGAGGGGAGTGAGAAAGCAACCCACCAGGTCCAGGATTTGAACCATGGTCGGCCATGTGGGAGTTCAACACCTTTAACCACCACACCATCTCTGAAATTGGCAATATGCTACTAAGTAGCTACTTAAATTATCAGTGACTACGACCTATCTCAGAGTTAATTCCAGCAGCACAACAGTAAAATAGTGCATCATGTAAACATATAAATCTAGGGAGGTGATGGAGAAACTGGACCCTGTCACAGTGGTTTAAAAAAATTCTCATGGGCTCTGTGGAGGGCAGTCCTCTTTCATAAACAACATACATTTTACTGTGCACAGAGCCAGTTACACATCGCATTGAATGGTAGAAAGAAAACTTTCCAAAGAGTACAGAGATGCTGGCAAAGCACACAGTGAAGCCTTAAGATCTATTAATGGGATTGAACTATATTCCACAATCTTCGGTCTTCAATATTGTCACCAAGTCACAAAGAAAATTTTATTGTTTAGTTCTAGGAATATAAAACTACCTCCCCTTGAGGGGAAAGAGCAACATTGTATATGGATTTCATATTAAGGATTTCTTTTTTTTTGAATCAACACCATTTCCTTTTCCCTCTTAGAAAAAGTGACTAAGAGGCATACATTTTGATTAATAACACAACTCTGCCAAAGTCTTCTCACCGAAAAGAATTAGCAATCCAGACAGGGTACCAAAAAGTGAATCTCAATGAGAATACTTTACAAGCAAATTACAAAGGAGACTATAATTATCAATTTCTTTCTGTGATGTTCAGCTTTATAGTATGTAAGGGAAAACTGTTGGGAAAATTGACTTGATATGAATTTATAGACTGCTAGGAGTACTTTTAAGAGATGAAAACAACAAATTGTTCTTTTAGACATAGTTCACAACATGTACCTAATGTCTCAGAAACCCACAATTTATCATAAATAATTCTCTGAAGATTTTTAACTGTTTAAACTTATTTCATTTCTTCATACTAAAGAATGATATTTCTGCAACTGGGTTATATATTTCCAGAAGGCTTTATCTACATTTTTTAATATAATACCTCCCAGGACTAACATCATGGCATCTGTTCAAAGCTCAAGAACTACTTGCTGATTAAATAAATTTTCTGAGGTTTCCATTTCAGTCTTGTTATTTACCTCATGACAATGTTCATCTCTGTTCATCTCTACAAACTCTTATCTTACTCATTATAACAGATGCCCTGCCTTTCAGCTATATTAACTGAGTTACTGTTCATATGTTTGGGTATATTCTATCATATTTACATATACTGTGAAGAATTCAAGAAGCTTCAGAAGTGAATGCCAGTCTTCCTTCTACTTACCTTGTAAGGATCTGAAGTTTCCTTTCTGAAACTCATTCTGCATTTGGTGGGATTTTTATTAATTTATTGCTAACCCACCTGGCACCTGTTTGATGATCACTGCCATGCTTATCTAACTTCTTATAGATGAACTCTTACATTCTCTGCCACCCTACTTCTGAAACACTCTGGATTAACTGTGCACTCTTGAAGGTGTCCCTAGCATACATCTAAACTTATCGCTTACCTTGAAATCTGCTCCAACCCTAGATTTTCTAAAACTCATAGCAGAGTAAAAGCCCAGAGAAGTCATAGAGCATAGGTAGTACATGCCTGTCCTTAGGGGAATTGAGATATAGTGAGCTGTTAAAAAGATATAAAGCCCATTGGAATTATGATTCTGCATAACCAAATTCCAATGCAACCACATACTTTTAAAAATAATCATTCACAAAATACAATTCTGATACTACTGAATAATGTTCTAGACCAACATTCCAATAGTGCATTAAAAATTACCTTATGTTAATTTGCAAAAGAAAAAAATGATGCTTTAATTATGAAACTAATGACATAAGTAAACTCCAAAGGGCAAACAAAACATAATCTACATGATGTTCTGGCTTTTTTTATCCAATTCTCTGGAATAAAAATATTAAATATTAAGGAGAAAACTTGGTAAAAACTCTGTGCTGTGTCTTTCATGTTTTTTACTGCTTCAATTTTCATGATAACCTCCAGATTTAGGCATTTACATATCCATTTTAAAGTTAATGATTCTGAACTAAGGAGATTGAAGGTCAATAGAGATAGTAATAATTTTCATCTCATTGGACAGTTGTAAAAAGGTGACTTGAGACAGTACTAGTGAACACTAGCTGGGATCTCCTAAGGACCAGAAAAATTCTGTCTGTGTTACGTCATTTCTGTTTTTAAGTGGATGAAGGAACATTCATTATGGATATTAATTTGGACCCAGATTATTACATAGACTTGTTACTTTTTAAAGTGAGGCATAATGTCTTACTCACAGTTGTATTCTTTTCTTAGCCTAGAACACAGAAGATACTAAGTAAATACAATATGTGGGGAATAAATGAAAGTCTGGCATCATGAGAGGATTAAAATGGACTATCTGTAAGTAGCTGGAGCTAGTAAAGGAGCTATACTTTTGTTATAATGCTATTTTATGTAACTTGAAATTTACACAAAATTGTAAGTGAAGACATTGCTTTCATATTGTTTGTACCAAACACCAGTTTTCTTTTTTTTTTTTTTTTCTTTTCTTTTTTTGGAGAGGTTTTTACTATAGGGCGCGTGTGCTCGCCAGACAGACAGAGAGAGACAGAGAGATAGAAAGCAGGAAATCACCCACCGGGGGGATGGCCACGCCGCAATCCCTTCTCCTCCATTCTCCTCTCGGGATCTTGGGCACGCATGCACACGCGCCTGGTAAACACCAGTTTTCTTAAATCATACAAGAACTTATGAACATATGAGAGCATGGACAAAAGAAACTAGTAGTTGTCTAGGAAAAAATTATTTTAAAAAGGTGTATTACATATTCATGTCTTTCATGAACATAATAAAAAAGACACATTCTACATATTCTACATGTTCTACTGTGTCTGAGGAATTCATTTTCATGGGGGTAGAGTCTTCAAAAAGTTCATGAAAAATATGTAATACAAAAAAGTATGCATGGATTTCAAACACTTTTTGTATCAAAATAAACCCATACTTAAATTCCATTTTTCCACAAAGTCTTCTCATAGATCATAATCAGAGTTTTTCAATCTTACCCATCTGTACATTTGGGCATGTTTTTATTTTGCCCAATTGCTATTTGGTCAGTGGTCTCTTTCTGGCACTCTCAGTATATCTGATTTAAACAGCTCTCTACCTCTTTCTAATAATCTGTGGACCAGAAAACCAGATCATAGAGTGATTGAAATTATACTTATACAAGAGCTAATATATTATTTATAATACCTACATATCTGTAAAATCTCAGAGTCCTTTTATGATCTTATTCATGTTTTGGGGAGTCAAGTTTGGAAAATGAATGACCTATGGATAATGAAAGATTGGAGTACTTACAAACCATCTGATAAATATTAGCAAAATGTAGACTTATTTTTAATTAAACCATATTTGTAAATAATGAAAAGAGCTTTGCGGTATAGGAAACTTTTGAAGTCCAGATTACAGACTGCTTACTACAAATGAAGGATGCTACTAGGATCACGTGTAGAAACACAATGCAGTACAAGAAAAGGAAGTGAAAGAAAGAACTTCAACTAATTCATAGTAAAGGAGAAATGAGGAAACAAAACCTTCATGGGTGTAAGTACAATGCTATTTCAATAACAAGATACTGTGTACAATATAATGCACTTATAACAGGAAAATGTATCCCTTCCTCTAAGAATTAATTCTTTTAATGTGTAGTTGGAAAGGGCTTTTAAGATGCATGGCATTTCTCGGTAGAGGACTTGATCCTTCCTGAAAGACACATCGAGGGGAGGAATCAAGAAAAGTGAGGAAGAACTCAATAATATAAATAAATTAAACATATCTAGAGCCCAGTATGTATTTTACTTCATAAGTCAATTTTATAAACAAATAAACTTAATTTCCAAAAGGTGTAAGTACCTAGAGATCATTACAAACACCTCATGACCCTAAACACTCGGGCACAAACCCACTTCTGATTCGGCTTCTTTATTGTCTTCTTTTTTCTAATACCAAGAGAAATGTACACTCTGACACAAATACTTGATTCACTTTTATAACAACATAAAATGATAGAAGATAGTACTGGAAATAGAAGTTGTTTCTAAAGGAATACAAATCAAAATAATGCTCTGAATGGGCATTTTGAAACATATTACACAATATCGAGATAATAAGACAATCTTGATCTGCCGCACTAGGAACCTAAACTGCTACACAAGCAGTCTTTCCATACCTTCAGTGTTTTCTCCTCACTGTTTACAAATCACTGTCACTTATTTGGGGGCTTTCTGGAAAGTAGTGTGGTCCAGCCTTGCAGGGTATCTTAATTTATTTACCATCAAAAATAGAAACACGTTTTGTGTCCAATAAAGTCTTTGTGACCAGTTGGGTACATATCCTTTTCTTTTGACTAGAAATGACTAAAAACTGGGACCAGCAGATGGCATAATGGTAACATCGCTGGACTCCCACATGGCTGGATGTGGTTCAAGTCCCAGACCCAGTGGCTTGAAACTCATGCCAGGTACATATATGTGTGTGCCCAAGATTGCTAGAGAAGAATAAGGAGAAGGGATTGCCGTATGTCCATCCCCCTAGGGGATGGATGCTTTCTTGCTTTCTGTCTCTTTGTCTCTCTCTGCCTCTTTGGTGAGCATATGTACCCTAAAGCAAAAATCTCTTAAAAAAAGGTTTTTTCAAGGAAGCAAAATAATTTTTCTAATGAGTCTCAAATGTTGGTCATTGGTGTCTTGGAAGCTGCATCAGCTGAATTGACATCAGCACAGTCTATGAATCAATGGCATTAATGTTTTATTTGTAAGGGTGGAAAAGTAAGGGATAATGAGGGGATAATTTATAAGAGTCTAATATAAACAAGGTTTACAGAAAAACATTAAGCTCCAAAAACTAGTGAAGTAGTGAATTTCCTAATTGTATCTTTTCAAGGTTCCCAGGCAAAGAAAAGTAATTGCTACAAATTCGTAGCAACAGTGACAGCTCTATTTATTAATCTTATTTAATTTTCTCAACTACTCCGTGAGTTAGATGTCAGCAGTCCATTTTACAGATGAAGAAATATAGGTAACAGTAGCTACAAACAGTAACTTAGTCTTATGTTGCAAAGCAAGGCAGCATAGACCTAGGACTTGAAACACGATCTGTCTGCTTCTAAAACCTGCATTCATTCCCTTCCAAACTTACCTCTAATCTTTGTACTAATATTTATCTTTGCTTAACCTTCTTCAAATCCATGCTACCTTCTTATTCCATAGGCTCAGGAATACTGAATGGACTTCTCAGAGAACCTAACCCTATCTGTTACTGCATTAACAAAGAGAACAGTAGTTAAGCTGCCATTATTATCATCAGAAACCACTGCAGAATCCCATGGGTGATAATATTCTTTCTTTATAAATAATACAGAATTATTACAGATAGCATGTTTCAAATAACGTTTTGGAATAAATAAGACAAAAACTATTGCCCTTATTTTGTTTCATGGTCAGTACAAGGGTCACATACTGGACTAACATTCATCATACTCGAAACAAACATTCTGATCTGATACTTGAGTTTTCAGTGGCATCTCACTTTTGACAGAGATCAAGCACACTTGGTACTTCAAGACCAAAAAACGGGGAAATTGGAGTTGCAGGTTTCTGTCTACTTTCTCTTTGACCGTTATTTCAGAAGGCTCAAAAAAGTTCACATCAATTGTATATAAACAACTTTTTTAGTTTGTGTTATTATTTACTGGAAGTATGAAAATTTATCATAACACTTTCTCAGACTCATAAACTATTACCACTCCCTACCACCTGACAGACAAAAAAGTCAGGTTTAATGAAGTAATGGGTGTTAATAGTGACTTGGTTTGTGAGGATTAAAAATGAGTAATATCAAGTAATTTTATATTTTGGATGAAAAATTGAAAAACAGCCCATGCTAGGATGTTATCTCTGGGAGAGCTTAATGAACATCTGACCTTAAGTTTTGCCTGATATCACATGTATGCAAACTGTGGGAACCACAGAGGGTTAGATACCCTTGAAAGAAGATTTTAGGGCTAGAAGATGACATTTATGCTGGGTAACTATATGTTCTGGTTTACCAGGAGCACTTCCAGTTTATATCATTATGTTAGCACAATTATTACTAATGCCTTTTTTACTATAGGTTTCTTAGTTTGGACAACAAACTTTACGGTCATACAATTTTTTTAAAAAAAATTTAATTATGTCAGAGAGAGATGTACTTTCCAGAGACACAGAAGGAGAACAAAAAAAAATTCCCCATGGGGATGGCGATGTTGCAATACTGCCTCTACCTGCGCCTCCTTCAGCATTTTGGCCATATATACACACTTGTCTGCCATGTTTCTCAAGCTGCAGGTCTAGACTCAAACCATGTGGGTGACCATGTAGAATCCAGCTGTCTTAACCACCATGCCATGGGTTGGGCTGGTCACACAAATTTTAAGGTAAGTAAGCATTTTCTTTATTTTTTGTCCTCAGTGCCTATAATTCAATATTTTAATATGCAATATTCCTTATGACAAAAAAATGCCATCATATAGGAGAGTTTAATCATGTCTTTCAATCTATTGTGAAGTATTTTATCAAGCCATTTTTATCTGATACCTAAATAAAATTGATTTATTGGGAGGGTAGGATGGCTGAATAAGAGGGCATTAGATCATAAGGCAAAATAATTTTTAGAAGAAAAAGATGAAAGAGCAAAAATGAAAAAAACCGATCAGATACCTTCCAATTTTGCGTATAGATAGTCTGGATTATAGGTATACTAAACTAGTACACTCTTTCTACTGAGGAAAGGATTAAGGTTTGTAAATCAAATAGGAGGAATTTAGCCTTGAATGTTATGAGAGAACGACTTATAGAAAAGTCACCTGTCCTGTCCTAAATGAAAATGCATGAACTTTTTACTTGAACTTACATAGGCAAATATGTGTGTGTGTGGTTGTATGAGCAACACGTGGGGTTGCTTCACTGAGGGGGAGAAAGCCAACATGAGCTCAGTGAGTTTTGTAAGTGGATGATAAACATTCCATTAAAGAAACAAATAGTAATTTAATAAAAGTATGGCAAGCCTATGGTAGCTCTCTTAATTGAGTACATTTGACAGGGAAAAACATCTTCAATAGAATTAATACATTTAAAGCACTTCATAGTCACTCCTTCCTGTCATAAAGATTATGTTTTCTATTTGAAATGAGAGACAATTAGCCTGTTTTCATCTTCATATACTTCCCATTATGCCTCTATAGGGAGGGAAGCCATCAGTGATACAGTATCAAGATGTTGCTAGGTTTTGTGCAGATTTATTAAGAGATTTCTTGGGGACTAGAAGTTGGCATAATGGCTTTGTTGCTGGACTCCCATGTATTCGACCACGGTTTGAGTCCTGGACCTGGTGGCTTAAATTCACACTGGGCGCGAATGCATGCGTGCCCAAGATTTCAAGAGGAGAATGGAGGAGAAGGAACTGAGGCACGGCCATCCTCCTAGAGGGTGATTTCTTGTCTATCTCTGTGTCTCTCTGTCTTTCTGGCGAACACATGCACCTTATAGAAAAAACCTCGAGAGATTTCCCTAATAATTAGGGCTGGGAAGTGGAGCCATTCTATCCAGAGAAACTTATTTCTACTTCATAATCCTAATAGTCTACACTGTGACCTCTAATGTTGTAACACAATGTTTTAGATATTTTTCTTATAATTAAATAAGCAAAAGTATTCTATTATAACAGAAAAGCTAAACTATAGTGATTGGCATAAATTCTACTTCAATGTTACAATGTAGCTACTTTGCTACCTTTCTTTTTTCCTACTAGGAAAATAATAATAATATAATTGGAAGAGGTTTTTTTTTTTTTAACTATTCAGTTTTTTTTTCAAGGAATAAAGGTAAATTCATTTAAAGTAAATCTAAGTGGTATGTTATAGTTTTTTGAATGAATGGACATTCATATTTTCTCTTTTTAATCACTTTCCCTAAAGGATGGTTCGTTTACTTTACATAGCTGTCATCTTTGGTGATTTTTGTTTCTGAAGAATATGTTAAATATACAGTTCCTTTTATGTAAAACTAATTACAAGTGTTCCTAGTTTGAAAGCCATGTTTGTGGGAGAAATCTATAAATGACATCTGGGGTATAATCTTGAGGAAAATAAACATGCCTGAATGAATGGATCATAATCTTCATATTTCTTCTTAATTCTTTTCAGTCTTTTTAAATAAATGCTTACAAATTCTGGTGAAGGAAGGGCTATTGGCAGCTTTTTATTTTAGGATGAGTGCCTTGCCTATAGAAAATTAATCTAATGTTTTCTTTTCTTTCTTTCTTCTTCTTTATTTTTTAAAATTCCTATAGGGCATGTGTACTCACCAAAGAGAGACACTGACAGAAAGAGGGAAAGGGAGAAAGCACCCCTCTGGGGGAGGGGACAGACACACTACATAATCCCTTCTCCTTTCAGGATTTTGGGTACACATGCACATATACTCTGTGTTTCTCAAGCTGCTAGGTTCAGACTTTGTGGCGGGCACTGCATACGGAAGCCATCTTGAGCTATCCGCCATCTTGAGCTATCCACCGTCTTGGAAACCATTAGGCTTCACTTCCTCACTGAGCAAACCATTTCTCAGAAATCATGTGACCAACCGTTCTCCCCAGAAGTGGTTGGGTTTCTAGGCAATGGGAGAGATCCACCCACATCAATGATTGGTTCATGCTGTTCTATCTCATTTGCATTTTGGGCAACCAATCAGTGCCCACCAGCTATATATAACTCGCCATTTTTCCTCAATAAACGGAAGAGGAAGAAGAAGAAGACTTGACCAGCACCTCGTATTGTGTGTGTGTGTGTTTGTCCCATCTCTCACTCCCTCCCCCAGGGAACCTGCCCTACTGTCCCCTGGGTCGGGACAAGATTTGAACCATGAAGCCAGCCATGTAGAATCCAATTGTCTTAACAATCATTCCACTGAATGGCCCCTAATGTGTTCAAGGCAGTATTCATTTTACTAAAATTGTTCTTTAAATTTCAAGGCTTTTTTTTCTTTTTATTAAATTTAACAGAATGTATAAATAAAATTACCCAGTAGCTCTATATGACACATACATTATGCCAACTGCTGGTCCCAATCTTTCCCTTTGAAATAGCATTACTGTATTACATTTGAAATAATTTAGATAAAAGCTTCTAAAAAAAATCATCAGTCAGGTGACAGACTAGAAAGCTCAAAGCCCTTTCTATTACACAGATAAAAACATGTTTTTTTTAAAAAAATTAAAACAATTTCATCAAAAGACTTATTAAAATAACAAGATTTCAAGTCAGTTGGTAGAGTGCTGGTTAGGGTGGCTGTATCCTACCTAGCTGACTGGATGGTTTGAGTCCCAGATCTGGTGACTAGAAAAACATGCTGGGCATAGGTGCATGCATGCCCAAAATTCTGGAGGGAGAAATGGAGGCTAATGAACTGCTGTATGGCCATTTCCACCACCCCCCCTCCCCCCCCGAGTGTGCTTTCTCACTTTCCCTCTCTTTGTTTCTTTTTGGTGAGTGCATGTGCCCTATGGCAAATTAAAACTATGTAATAATAATGACAGTATAATAATAAAGATCTCTGGTAAAGATCTACAGCAACCTGGTGAATGCCCAGTCAAGGAAAAGAGCCACCTTCAAATTGATGAGAAATTTCAGTGTTTCACTTGCCTTGGCCTCACTCCCTCCCTAGGCTGTGCTTCAAAGTTGGGAAGAAGTAGCCCAATTCCAGACTCCTCCTTTGAGACAGAAAGAGCAAAGTAGAACACATTTGCAATAGGCTAACCTGCCTGTCTGTGCTGGGAAGGATCTGGTTCAGTCTGGTCTGAGCTGGAGCTTACAGGAGGAAACAATGGCATGGTTGGATCTCAAATTAGAGATCAGATAAACCAGTGGTAGGCATGTGGAAACTGACGAAGGCAGGGGGACTTGCAGACCCTCAGAAGCCAGTAGCTTAGGCATCACATGCAGAGGAAAGCAATAGAGTATCGAAGGCATCAAGAAGTGGAGGTAAGATGGAAATTAAGACATTTCAAAGCAGCCAGGAGCAGCATCAGCAAGATGATGGATCAGAAAATGACAGGCTCTTGTTCTCTAACAGTTGCTAAGTAAACAACTATAGACTGACTGACTGACTAATAAAGGTTTGTGCGTGCTCTGGAAATCAGCGAAAGATCTATAGTGCATTTAAGAGGTAATAAAAGCACACACATACATGTCCAGACAGGAAAAATGCTCAGAAAAAGGCTGAGGAAATCTTAAACCTTAACCAGACTGACGAGTGACAGTCTTTCCTTACATGGAACCTATTTGCAAAGACTGTAAGTGGCTTCTTTTTCAAATGGTCAATTTTCAAACAAAGATCACAGGGTGTTTAAAAACACAGAGAAATGTGGCCCATTAAAAGGTACAAAATAATGTTTCAGATACTATCTCTAAAAAAACCCATATATTAGACTCACTCTGTAGAACTGCAAGACAATTGCCTTAAATATACTCCAAGAGCTGAAGAAGAAAATAAACAAGAAATTTAAGAGAATTAGAAAAATGACATCTGAATAGAATAAAAATACTGACAAAGATAATAACCAAAAAAACATAAATTCTGGAGCTAAAAAGTAATTTACATTAAAAAAAAATCACTAGAGATATTCAACAGCAGTCTTAAACAGGCTAGAAAAAGAACCAGGGAACCTGATTATAAGTAATTTACAATTACTGAGTCGAAGGGTAAGGAGGCAAAAAGAATAAAAAAAAAAAAGTGAACAGACCAAAGCAAAAGGTAATTATGGGGTACTATTACACAGAGCAATATACACATTTTAAGAATCTAAAACGGAAACCATAGAGAGAAAGGAAAAGAAAGATTATTTGAAGAAATAATGGCTGAAAAATCCCCAAATTTGAGAAGATAAATGGATGTATAAATTTATGAAACCCAACAAAATCCAAGTAGAATAAATCTAAGCAGCCTCACACTGAGATACATTATTGTACAAACTAGAAACTATTGAAAGCCCAAAACAAAGAGAGAATCTTGAAAATAAGAGAAAAACGAGTCTCCACATACCTTCATATCCTCAAGAAGACTGTCAGAGATTTCTCAGTAGAAACCTTGTAGAGCAGAAGGCAATGGAATGATAAATTTAAAATGCTAAACAAACAATGAAACAAATGGGGAAAAAAAGAAAAATTGCCAACCTAGGATTGTATATTTTGTATAAATGTCCTTCAAAATGTAAGCGCGAAATTAAGACATTCTCAGACAAACAAAGCTGAGAGAGTTCATTACAACAAGACCTACCTATAAGAAATTTTAAAGTGATTACTTCAAGTTGAAATGAAAAGACGCTAGGCAGTAATTCAAAGTTGCATGAAAATATAAAGTTCTCCATTAAAACAAATACAGAGACAGATAGAAATGATAGTATTATTATAATTTTGGTTTGTAACTTTACTTTTGATTTTCTACATGACTGAAAAGACAAATACACAAAAAGAAAACCTGAATAAATAGATACATACTATATAAAGCTGTAATTTGTGACATCGATTAGAAAGGAAAGGCAGATCTATAAAGGAGTAGAGTTCATGTGTGATTGAAATGAAATCAGTAAATGAAAAAGTTCTGGAGACAGTTGCTGGTGACAGTTGTACAACAGTGTGAATCTAATCTTTCCAAACTATGCTCAAAAATATAATTAAAATGGCAAATTTTCTAATATATGTACTTTCTTACCAAAAACATGTATATTAGCTAATTTCTGATAATATAACTTCATAAAAAGACATGCCACATGACAGCTTCGTATCAAATTATGCACATCCAAATTGTGTCAACAACATAGCAGCCAAGCTTTCACACTGTTTTGAAACTAATAGTACTGAAAGCAAATGAACCGTCATACAGTTCACCAGAGGAATGCCTGGGAAAGTGATGGAGCTGTCGCACTTGCTGCATGGGTGAGAGCCCTAGGCCCTTTGTCAAAATCATGCTGCTCTCCTGGATCATTTTCATGCCTATTGCCCATGTGCCATCCCTAGCTTCAACTGGCTGGACAAATAATTGGCTTTCCTAGCACAGAAATGGAGTGTGCAATCGCTCTCCTGCAACAAACTCTAATCATTACCATTCTGTAGTGATTCTGCTTTCGTAAGATTGGTGGGTACCCAATGAAACAAGATAAAATGTGATAAATTGCAATGACTTAATTAACTAATGGCAAAGTCAAAATTGAACAAAATAGATGGGATGAACTTGGAGTCGAATGGGATTGCCTGGCTTATATACATTTAATGATACGAGGTTTTATAATTTTTTATTTTCTTATTTAAAGGGAAATTTTAGGGGGGCGAATGGTGGCACAGAAGTAAAGTGTGACACTTTGTGAGGGTGACCCACATGGGAAGATTCCAGGTTTGTGTTGGAGACCTCTCTGACTATGTCAGGCATGCATGTGCCCATGATTGGAGCTGGCTCAGGCTGGGGGTAGACCCTGGGGCTAGACCCTGTTGGGGGTGCCGTGTCTCTCATGCTGTCTCTCTTGCTCATGGGAGGCATGAATAAATAAACAAAAAATAAAGTTCTCTTCAGAGTGTTCATTCAGTGGAGATGAATAAAGCTACCACTCCTCTTAATGCCTGTTCTAAATTTCCAGCAGTATTTAATTTGGAGGATGCAAGGCAACAGTTGCCCTATGGTAGCAATGCCATTGTTACCAGTCATCACAGAAACCTTAATGAATACCCAAATGGGATACAGAAGCACACCCTCCAGAAGAGCTAAAATGAACATCTCTGATAGTTACTAAGTATTGATAACAATGAGAACTACTAGGACTCACGCTGTGCCAGTAGGGATGCGGATTGTTACAATCATTTGGGGAAGTAGTAGACTCTATTAAAAACAAGCTTTTAGGCCACATAAAAACAATTGTACATTCAGAAGTTTGCACATACATGCCCCAAAAGACACATGTAATGATAATATAACATATACACTAGTCAAGACGAAATACACTGAAAATTGGACTATTGCTACATAAGTAAATTTTGTATTCATCACACTAAGAATAAGAGGTAACACACAAAACAAGTACCAACTCTATTATTCCATTCATGTAAAACTTAAATGTAGGTTGAATAATCTACAGAATTATTAATAGAATTTAGGAAAGAGTTTATTTTGTTCCTGTTCTTACAGGGCATGTGCACTCTCCAGAGAGAGACAGAGACAGAAAATGATAAATCAACAGCCCCTCCTCAAGGGGGGATGGTCATGCCACAATCCCTTCTCCTCCATTCTTCTTTTGGAATTTTGGGCATGCACACACATGCTTCTGGTGTGTTCTGGGTCTAGGACTCAAACCATGCAATCAGTCATATGGGATCCAGTGCCTTAATTACAATACCAGGAGCTCGTCCAGGAGGCCACTTTGTGAAGGACTGTGACTTATGACTTGAAAAGAGTAAAGAGCACTTTTAATGATATTCATTTTGTTCTATTTCCTTTTTAAATTTTTTTTCAATTTTCCACAGGGCTTGTGCACTTGCCAAAGAGTGGGAGGGAAAGTGAGAAAGAAACCCTATGGGGAATGGTCATGCTGCAATCCCTTTTCTTCAATTTCTCCTTTTGAGATTTTTGGGCATGCACACGCATGCCCAGTGTATTTTTCAAGCCAGCAGGTCCAGGACCAAACTGCACAGCTGGTCTTGTGGGATCCAGCTGGCTTCACAGCCAAGCCACTGGCTGGCCCTGTTTTATTTTCTAATCAGAATGGCTTACACAGGTTGTGGACATTGTTATACTTTGTTGAGCTTTTAAGTCATGATTTGTGCATTGTTCTTATGTATATTTTAATAAAATATCTACTTAAACTATGTATGTGATTATTTATGTTACAGAAAATAGAAAAGACTAAAAAGTAGGAAATGTTAAAATCACTTATTTTCCACTGATTTCAAGTCTTTTTATTTTATATGTAGGTTGACACATGAACAATTATTTAGCATTAATAACTTTTTTAGGTTAACACAAACTATAAATTTGTTAAGAAACAAGAAAACCTGAATAATCACAGAAGTAGGAAATATTTTTTTAAAAAGGTAACACATTAAAAAAATCTTTCATCTATGAGTTGTTATTCTCATTTTTTAATAATAGCTAATTCTCATGAAATATAAAAAAAATTGGGACCACAACAAATAAATTTTAGAATGGTAAGAACCTGTTTTACTTATTTATTAAACAAGATTTTATTCCATTTCATTAATGTTTTTAAACATTTATCCTGTTTCTCTTTTTTCTTAAACAATTACCAACAGATTTTATTTCTGTTTTCCATACTGGTTGTTTTTTCCTCTCATCATTTTGATCATTTTGTCCTTGCCTTCTGAAGTCCTGGAGAAACTTAAGCATTCTTTCCACATTATCTGATCTTGTTATTTGTTGTCTCTTAAGGCAAATTTAATTTTTCTATTTCCTTTCAGTTATTCTTTCTATTTCTTTAATCTTTTGTATTTTAATCTCCACAGCATTTATTTCTGAGTCATTCAGTGGATATGTAAGGATAGTAAGCAATTTTCTAAAATATTATTTCTGGTACATGTACTAATCCACTGGTCTACATTTGCTATTCCTCTGAGGCTTTCATTCTTCATGTCAAGCAATAATTTCCCTGATCCAGTTTAGCATTGATGGACTTATTATTTGTTTACTTACTTGAAATTGTGATAAAAATCTACTGATGTAGAATGCTTTCCAACAGATAAGAGTGATCCTTTGCCTTGATCCTATGATACTTGCATTTTAGTAGAAAACAAGACTGTTCTGTAAAGCAGAAAATATCTAAGCTTCAAGGTTGAAGAGCAGATTTAACTTCAGGGCTAAATTCCAATGAGTAGAAGCATTTTATTTTTTAGTTTTTGTCTTCTTTTGCTTTTTGCTAGAGGATGGGTGCACTCGCCAGGGAGAGACAGAGGGAGAGTTCTGGCCATGTGGGATCCAGCTGCCTTAAACACCCTGCCATCAGCTGGCTTAAATAAAAGGTATTTAAATAAAGCAACTCTTCTAGAATGTTGGTGGACCATCTTCTTTCTCAACCGTGTAGTTCGCTCTCTCAGATTTGATAAAGTATTACACACACGCACACACGCGCACACACACACACACACACACACACCACACTACAACTCTATTGCCATGCCTGTCAGAACTACATCCGCCTGTATTTGGATGCATGTATTTCTTTCTTCCCTTCTGAGAGGGAACAGGAGGGATAGTCCCCCAAAGGATACAGATATGAAGTCATTGACTAAGGAGAGGTGCCGGGGTATGACTTAACTTTTTGAGTGATACAAATCTCAGGTTTCTAAGTCACAAGGCAGAAAGTAACAGAAACACAGTCTTTCTGTACTACCTAAGACCAAAGGTTTATTTTACTTCAGATTGTGAATTTTAATTTAGCAATGTAGAGTCTTTCCAGAAACTAACAACAAATCGACTGAGAATTTCAATTAAGAATATAGTCAGGCATTTTCACCTTTTTTGTGCCATAGTAGCCATTTAAAAAAAAAAAAAAAAAACGAGTTTATTTCTTTTATTCATGTTAGAGAGCATGTGCATGAGAGAGAAAGAAAGAGAGAGAGAGAGAGAGAGAGAGAGAGAGAGAGAGAGAGAGAGAGAAGCAGGCTTTCCAGGGACATATTACAATCCTTTTTTCCCAGCCTTGCAGTTTGTCAAGATTCTGGGCATATGAGCACACACCTTACATGTTTCAGGTCCAACAGGAATCCAAACCTATGGTCAGCCATGTGGCTTCTAACAGTGCAGTTCAATTTGCTACTGACTGTGCCACCAGCAGGTAAGGTCCTTTTAAAGCCATTTTAAACTGTATCAGCCACTGTTAAGCTGGTAGAAACTTTAAAAAAGGGCTGGCAGGTGACCTGGTGGTTAAAGCTCTAGACTCCCATGTGACTGACTATGGTTCAAATTTTGGACCTGGTGGCTTGAAACTCATGTCAGGTGTGTGTGCATGCATGCCTAAAATTCCGAGAGGAGGATGAAGGAGAGGGGACTGTGGTGTGGCCATCTTCCCTGGAGGGTGATCTCTCACTTTCTCTCTCTCTTTCCCTGTCTGTCTCTCTGGTGAGCAAATTCAAATGTGCCTTATATCAAAAATCTCTCTTTCTCTCTTCCTCTAAGAAAAAAAAGGAAAGAAAGAAGAAAGAAAGAAAGAAAGAAAGAAAGAAAGAAAGAAAGAAAGAAAAAAGAAACTTAAACTATCTCTGACATTTTCAACTATGATAAAAATCATTCCACCAGCATCATTTGGAAAAAAAATCAATCTTAATCTAATATTTACTCACAACCAAAAGCCATTCCTGAACATCTGTGCAATATTACTTTGACACAGATGGTAAAATAGTTATTAATAAAATAGCACATGTAAATATTTGGATCCATTTCAGTAGAACTAAGAAAGCCACAAAACCATCTTACAAAGTAAATTTTCATTGCTGACTCAATGTTCATTTTACTTTGCACCAAAAGTGCTGCAATTTTCTCTGGTAGTTTTTGAAATGAACAAGTAACATTTATTTTCAAGTCCCTTCAATGTAGTGGGGAGATGAGTTCATTTTCATTTCATAGCAGGCCAAGATCCACTTTTATCTCTATGAATTGTATACAGTACTGTATACTGCTTGGAAACTGACAAGGTCCAGTCTCATAAATGCAACTTAACTTCTCTTTTCAAAGAATAAACAAAATAAAAGGAGAAGAGAAATGAAAAATATCTGAGCCTTCCAACAGCATATCACATATCAATTTTTTTAGGAGTCTTGATGTCTTACAGATAAATTTAGAAGAAAACATTTCTATAGACATCCAACTGTTTTTTCAACTGTTTCATACAACAGTTCTTTTAAGATGTTTTGTCATTGTGACTTTTCTTGCACCAGTTTCATTTTAGCAATCTGAAATTCTATCTTCTTGCCTCTTAGACCATCAAACAGGTTCTTGTTGTATGTTAAGGCAGTCTAGAGTAACGGAGAGGTAGCACTAGAAGATGGAAGGCTTAGGATTGAGTGATTGAGTATCAGATTTGTGTCGCATTAGTTCTATGCTGTCTGGTTTGGAGGCTAGTGTCAGTCAGTCTATAAATTGTTCTACTGCAAGAGGAGTATGGAAACTGAGAGAAAGCATTAGGGACAAATGTGTAAGAGTTTGTATATTTTGTCTGCTTTTTAATAGTTTTGAGCATTTCATTTGTCTACTAATTAATGTTTAGTAATTGTACAAAGACAGTCTACAATGTATTAAAAATAAATGGATCCTTAACTATACAGAGTCTAGAAGCACTGGACTCTAAGACAACCCATAAACCAGATAACCTCTAGGACCTCCATTTCTCTAGCTACAAAAACATAAGTAATGATCCCTACCCTGTCTTCTTTGCACAGTTATTTTTAAACAGAAGTACACATTCATAAGCTGTGTGTAAACTGTATGGCCTTATATAAGTATACAGCTTTCATATTCTACGTACCAATCATTAGTGAAGTAGCACAGCATCTCAGATAAAAGAAACATGGCATATATTAGGTGCTCAATAATTGTTTGTTGGGACCAGCAGTTAGCGTAATGGCTATGTCGCTGGACTCCCATGTGGTCGATCGCGGTTTGCGTCCCAGACCTGGTGGCTTAAAACTCACACCAGGCACGTGTGTGTGCATGCCCAAGATCCCGAGAGGAGAATGGAGGAGAAGGGATTGAGGTGTGGCCATTCCCCCGGGGCGTTGATTTCTCGCTTTCTGTCTCTCTGTCTCTCTCTGTCTGGCAAGTACACGATCCCTATAGCAAAAAACAAAACAAAACAAAAAAAAAACCTCTCCAAAAATATACAAAAAAAAAAAATTGTTTGTTGACTTTGTGAATAAATTTAAGAACCAAACTGTGGCATCTGACAGAATTGCACTCAAAAAGGTATTTCAGCGAGCAGTGTGTGATAAAAGGTAAATAACACAATACCTTCCTAGCATTTTCTTCTTCTAGTAATAAAGGTTATTTTAACTTCTAACTTTAAAGGCTATATAAGGATTAAATAACATAATGCAGTATTTAGTGCTTGGTACTTTGAAAATATTCAGTAAGTATTAGACGTATAGACTTATGCTTTTAGGGTATTTTTCTATGATAAGAAAATTACTGGTTTCTTTATATACAATTTCTTAGTTAACTTTTAGTAAAGTCTAACAAAGTGACTATTAAAATCTCCATTTTATTTATTTATTTTATTTTTTTTTTCATTTCATTTTCTTCCATACCTTCAATCACATTATTATTTGTCTTACAAAATGGATATTTCAACAGGTGAACAGGAAACCAACAGTTAAAGAATAGAGGCACCTTTCACAAAGTCAGGTATCTTTATTAGAACCACATCTGTCTATAACCAAGTTAGTGACTTTCCACAGAATACTATTATACCTCTCTAAGGTCTTCCAAGTCATGAAAATAAATTTCACAGGCTACAATTTAAATGCACTCTCATTTTGATTTATTCACCACAGGGATATTTTTGTAGAAGAAACAGGACACAGATTTCCTGACAACTAGAAAAAGAGACCTTCAGATATTCTCTTTCCACTTACCAGTGTGGATTGTTGGGCTCCTCATGCTGGTGGTGGCCACTTGCAGTGCTCTGCTCTGAGTCTCTTCTCATAACCCTATTTCAAGGCTGCAAAAAAAAAAAAAAAAAAAAAAAAAAAAAAAAAAAAAAAAAAAAGGACATGAGCTTGCTTTTAGAAGGATCTCTATATATTAATGACCACAATAGAATTATTTTATTATTTTACCTTTGCATAGCACCTGTTATATAAAGTTTTTAAAGAAACATGATAGGAATTAGTCAACTTCACATGCTGGGAATATTTTTTTTTTTCTTTTTTTTTTTTTTTTTGGAGAGGGTTTTGCTATAGGGTGCATGCGCTCATCAGAAAGATAGAGTGAGACAAAGAGACAGAAAGCAAATCACCCCCCAGGGGGGTGGCCACACTGCAATTCCTTCTCCTCCATTCTCCTCTCGGGATGTGGACGCACATGCGCCTGGCAAGAGTTTAAGCCACCGGGTTCCGGACTTGAACCACGGTTGACCACATTGGAGTCCAGAGACATAGCCATTACGCTAACTGCTGGTCCCCACATGCTGGGGATTTTCTATTTTGAAGACAAGTATGTTGTCATGTTTATCTTGGAATTCACAGAATACGACAAAGTATCTACTACCTAGGTATTCATGAAATTATTTTATCTTTTTATTAAGAAGACAAATTAGACTCATGTTCAAATCCATTAATATATTTGCAAGTCTATGTACTTCAATTCCAGAAGGCAAAAACAACTATAATGTAGTTGTTTGCAGAAGAGAAGAAAACAGACAAAAGAGAAAGAATCTTTGCTGAATCAATAAGCCTGCCACTTAAAGGTGAAACTTTGAAAACGCAATCAGCATGCACGTAACAGAAAATTCTATGTGGTTTCAATATTTAATAATTATTGGAAATTGGGGACAAAAGTTGGCATAATGGCTATGTCACTGGATTCCCATATAGTTGACTGCAGTTCGAGTCCTGGATCTGGTGGCTTAAACTCACACCGGGTGCGTGTGCATGTGTCCCCAAGATCCCGAGGGGAGAATGGAGGAGAAGGAATTGTGGCATGGTCATCCCTCCTGGGGGGTGATTTCTCTATTTTTCTCTCTCTGTCTCTCTCTGTCTTTCTGGCTAGAGCATATTCCCTATAGCAAAAACCTATACAAAAAAATAAAATAAAATAATTATTGGAAAGATTAAAAAATCTAATATAAAAATAGTCCTGACCAATTTATACAAGAAAACTTAAATACTGTCAATTAAAAACTGGAATATGCTTTTGAATCAATTACAAAGTTGCAAAAGAAAATTAGATTCTTTTTAGAATTAGAAGGTGACTTTTTTTGTTTTCCTTATTATTTCCTTCTTATCCTATTTCCCGACTATATACAACTCCCCTATGCAATACAGAAAAAGAAGAAAAAAATCAAGATGAAAACTGTAAGTTGAAGAAAAACCAGTAAAGCTATTCTAAGATAAATTTCATTCACTCAAAAGAGATGTAATGAGGTGAAATGATTTCTTAAAATAATTAGAACATCAATCACTTTTCTTCCAGCCTCTCATTTGTGTATCAGATTTTCTACCTGACATTGCCACTTATGTGGCCAATATTAATAGCAATAATTATTATGAATTGCTTATAAGGTATCAGGATCTCTTAGCATTTTATATAAGCACGACCTAATTTAAAATTTACAAGTTAGGGCAGGTATCAATACCATCCCTATTTTCACAGATGAGAAAAGTTAGGATCAGTTTAAGTGAATTATTTAATATTCACTGCTAATAAACAATAGAATAGGATTTGAACCCTCTTTCGAGCCATTCTCTGTCTCTTTCCTATTTTTTTTTTTTTTTTTTTTTTTTTTGGTCAGAGTGTGTTTATAATTGCCAGAGAGAGAAGAGCATGAGGGAGGAAACACCCCTTGTGAAGCATGATCACACCTCAGTCCCTTCATTTCTTCACCCTGTTGGGATCTGGGGCACACATGGACATACACTCAGTATGGTTTTCATGCCACTGGGGCTGGGATTCAATCTGCTTACTCAGCCAAGTGGCACTTGGCTCCCTTAACCACTAGCCTCTGGGGCCAGTCCAGAGTCTGTACACTTTATCTCTAAAGTATTCTATTACCTTTCAAACGTAACTGAAAACTGAGTTTTTCCTGGTACCTCAAAGTAGCCTTCCTCCAATCATATACTAAAAATGTATTTTAAATTTATTTAATTGTCTATTTATTATCTCTCTTTCCCATTGGAATCTCCATGTTGACAGGAAACCAGCACAGATTAGCACTTAAAATTTTCTGCTTATGGGTGACATGTTGGCTAAAACACAGGATCCCACATGGCTGACTGCCTGGTTCAGATCCCAGACTCAGTGGCTTGAAAATCATTTTTGGTGCATGTGCATGCATGCCCAAAATCCGGGAAGGAGAATGGTGGAGAAGGGATTGTGGCATGGCTACATCGCAAGGGAGGATGATTTCTCACTTTCTCTCTATGTCTATCTCTGGTGAGCACACATACCCTATAGCAAAAACTAAAATAATAATAATAATAGTAATAATAATAATAATAAATTAAAAAAATTCTGCTCCCAAATATATGGATGAATGGATAGATGTCGAAACATATTCTAATTATTAATCTTATTTCTTTTCATTCCTAAAAGGAAAACAGGAGAATCCAATATTTAAACAATAAGCAGACACAAAACCACAAAAAGTAATTAATTTTGTCATACTACATCGAGTATGTCTGCTCTTTTGAGATATATTAAAAATTACCATTAAAAAATAAAATACATTTCTTCATGTATTTTTTTCCTTGAAAAAAAGAAGACCACAACTGTATGCTTAAGTTTACATTGTTTTCTCAGAGCGTCTCAACTATTACATGGTCAGTGTAATATTAATTGGGCAATGACTGATACATTGTAAATTATGAGAATGCATAGGCTGGGTTCAAATATTTTGAGATTTTTAAATCACCTGGGTCCTCTCTCTAGCTCTAACCAATGACAAGCCAAAATGCAAACCAGTAACTGTCAAATAGCCTGAAGAGAACTTGTACAATGGGGCTCCAGCATTATTATTTGAAGGCATACACTTTGGTTTTGTTCCCACAAAACATTAACATGTCAAGTTTCTGTTTCACCAGCAGCACTTTCTTTTTCTTAGCTAAATCTTTTTGCTAAAATATATGCAATCCTGTTAATTTGAATTTCCTAGCTTGTTTCTTTTTTCATTTTTATCATTATTATTTAGAGAGATATTTTTGCTAAAGGTTGCATGTGCTCACCATAGAAACAAAGAGAGACAGAAAGACAGAGCATAAGATATCACCTCCCAGGGGAATGGCCATGCCACAATCCCTTCTCCTCCATTCTCCTCTTGGGATTTTGGGCACAAATGCACACAAACACACTCAGTATGAGTTTTTAAGCTTCAAAGTTCAGGTGTCAAACCATGGTGACCATGTGAGAGTCCAGCAACTTAACCATTATACCATCTGGTGGTCCCTTTATTATTATTTTTAATTTTAATTTTTATAAAGCAAAAAGCAGAGATATTTTTTAACAGAGAACTTTATATTCTTTTGTCAATTAAATGTTTCTTCTCTTTGTCCTTCCCACCCAGCCTCTACCATTCACTCTCTACCACCCACTCCTCTCTCTTATAGTCTGTGTTATCTACACTTATCCTTTCTACTATCATATCTTCAGCTCTTCCAATTTCTGTTATAGAGTGCAGACATTCAGTACATATTGAGTGGGAGATATACAGTGTCTTTCTTTCAATGTCTGACACACTTCTCTTAACATTAATTCCTCTGTATTCATCCACTTTTAATCAAGGATAGGGTCTCATTCTTTCTTATGGTTGAGTAATATTCCATAATATATGCCATATATACCACAGTTTTTCAACCTAGTCATCAGTTTTTGGACACTTAGGTTGACTCCATGTCTTAGCCAATTATGAATAATGTTGTAATAAACATGAAAGTGCAAGTATCTTTCTAAGTATTTTCCTATCCTTTGGGTAAATACTAAGGAGTAGGATTACTGGGTCATATGACAGTGCTGTTTGTAGGTTTACGAGGAAACTTTATATTGTTTTCCACAGAAGTTGTAGTCATTTACATTCTCATGAACAGTGTAAGAGAGTTTCCTTTACACCAAAGCCTTGCCAGCACTGTGGGTTTGTATGTATGAATGTATGTATGTAGTTATTTATTTTATCATAAAGCATTGCTTCTTAAGTTTAAAGTCTATGTGAGTTACACCAAGGTTTATATGCACATTTATCAAATAGTACATTTTTGACTCAGTAGGTCAGAGTGGAGCTAGTCTTTGTTCATCGCAAACTTAGGCTATGCTGATGATGTTGGTCCACTAACAACACTTCAGATAACAAGAATTCAGAGGACAGTAGCAATTCTGAATGGTTTCAGAAAAAGTACTTCAATAACTCATGGCCGTGTGTGTGTGTGTGTAGTGGGGATGCATGAGTGTGTTTTCTATGTAAAAAATAAAAATATAATTAATAACATTTTTTAAAAACTTACATTATCCTCATCCTACAAATGTCATTATTTATTTTAATTTATTTTTATTATTTATTCTATTTTTAATTTATTATTTATTTAATTTATTATTTTTGGAGCAGTTTTTGCTATAGGGTGCATGTGCTCACCAGAAAGACAGAGAGAGACAGAGAGACAGAAAGTGAGAAATCACCCCTCCAGGGGGGATGGCCAAGCTGCAATCCCTTCTCCTCCATTCTCCTCTCAGGATCTTGGGCACGCACGCACATGCACACACACCCAGTGTGAGTTTAAGCCACCAGGTTGGGACTCGAACCGTGGTCGACTATGCGGGAGTCCAGCAACATAGCCATTATGCCAACTGCTGGTCCCACAAATGTCATTATTGTGGGATCAACAATACACCACTAAATAAGTAGTTAGCAAATCTTATATATTTCTTCTCTTATTTATTTTTAATTTATCAATAATTCTGAATAAAGATTTTCCTTGCTTTGAAAATAAGTGTGCATCCTGATGTCATATAGTACCAGCTCCCTTAAATTTAACAACACAGAAC
The DNA here is from genome assembly GCA_026018925.1 of Tupaia tana. Taxonomy (NCBI): domain Eukaryota; kingdom Metazoa; phylum Chordata; class Mammalia; order Scandentia; family Tupaiidae; genus Tupaia; species Tupaia tana. The sequence continues at coordinate 61,113,639 of JAKSZU010000013.1, forward strand.
AGAAATGAAAGATTGGCTTTATGTCTCTGCATAATATGATTTGGGATAATTTTACTATTTTTTGCACTTTTTTTCTATGTTTCTGATATCTTTTACCTTACATATTTTAACTAGCATTTATTGAGTTATATATAATGTTAATTATGTGTATTTGTATACTTTCATGTACATATATGTTATGTTAGCTTATTTAATAGATAAATTGATGAAATATTAATAATTTTAGCCACTTACACTGGCCAGACACTGTATTAGATCTTTGCATGTCACAAAAAAAAAAAAAAAAAGCTATTAATGTTTTGAGATTTTAGGTAGATAAATTAGTTCAAAGTTGTATGGTTTAAAAGTGCCACAACTGGGGCCAGCATGTGGCATAGCGGTTAAGACAGCTGGATCCCAAATGGCTGACTGTATGGTTTGAGTTCTGGGCCTGGTAGCTTGAAAAACACACCAGACATATGTACTTGCATGCCCCAAATCCTTGGAGAATAGTGAAGTAGAAGGGATGGCAGCATGGCCATTCTCCCGAGGGGCGATGTCTCACTTTCTTTCTCTCTATATCTTCATCTCTCTGTCTCTCTTTGGCAAGTGCATGTACCCTATAGAGAAACTCTAAAAGAAAAAAAAGCCAGAAATGGGATTTATATTTAGGTATGTATGCTCAATGTTGCTTTTATAATTAAGGGAAAATGAGCATTTAAAAAACATCAAATATCTTTCCTGCCATAAGATATTCTAGGCAGTCAATCACATCACAAAAACAATCTAGGTACAAATGCTAGATCATATAATTTACTAAAGGGAAATATTTATGCAAAAGTAAGAATTGTTTACAAAAGCACAAAAAATACCATTACTAATTCCACAAAATATTGATCTAGTCCTCATTTCCAAAATTTAGCTGACGATTTTTTATTTGCAAAATGTTACTTGGATTAATTACTGCTGAAAGTAATTAGGTTTCTGAAAGCATAAGTTTTATCATTGTTGAAAGGTCAGAAAAAGTAACTGGATATTAAAATAAATGTTTAAGAATAGTGGACCCATATAACAAGAATATGCCTATTTCTGACATGTCTTCTCAGCCAAATTTCTAAGAAGGAATGTATGTCAGGAGCATTTCTCCAAATTGTACAAAACACAGAGTCACCACTGGTAATACAATCACCACCTCTCTTATTGTGAGTAGCATTTACTGAACCATTTCATTATTGGAACTATGCATATATGTTTACTATTATATAAATCAGTCATGCATGCAAACATATATGTGTGTATGTGAGTATGTGTTATTAAATTTGGTGAAAAACTTAAGCTCACTTTGGAAACATGTATATGTGTGTGTGTTATTACATTTGGGGAAAATCTTAAGGTCACTTCTTAAACAGAATTTCAATCACCATAATAAATTGTTACTACCTACTTCAATAGATTTTTGTAATGCTGCAATTTCATGTTAGGTTCATTTCCATTTCCAAAGAGTTACTATTATAAACCTCGTAGGTTATTAATGGTTTTACTTAAATTTGATGGCAGAAAGTTCAAAATAACTTTGCGTTTAAAGTAAAGATCTCATTAGTCAGCATCCTCCTTCCTGCCTTAACTCAAGTATCTGGAACTACAGACATGTGCCCTCATGCCCAGCTTTCAACGAGGGCTTCCTACACGGTCCCAATATGCACAGAACAGTGTCTTAGCAGCACACATCACTACTGCTGGGCTCCAAATCAAGAACTGTTTAAGAATATAGAAAAGATAGACTTTGTCCAATACGTTAGAATGGCTCTTTTCTCAAAGAAGTTTAATAAGAACAAGCCGGTTTCCATTTCCTTCATTACCTTGTAGAATCTCTTATCACGTTCATTGGCTACATATTCATTAGTTAGTTCTCTGAAAAGAAATACCTAAGTGACTCCATGATATAAACTATCTTGACTATAATTATGTTTGTATTCAGAGAAGTTTAGTTTTTTCAAGTGCAGATGGAAAAACATTCAGAGAATTCCCGGCACTAGACACAAATGAGGAAGTTAAAAATGACAATAATTTAGGTTAACTTCAGATGGAGGCAAAAAAAAAAAAAAATAAGCTGGATATAGAAGTGAAGTGGAAAATGGAAAGAAGGTTCAAGATTAAGGCAGGAAAATATTGCTAAGAGGAAAAATTCAAGAATTTTTTCTTTGTTCAGATTTTTGCTATATATAAGGCACGTGTGTTCACTGGGGAGAGAGAGAGAGAGAGAGAGAGAGAGAGAGAGAGAGAGAGAGAGAGAGTGAGAAATCACCTCCCAGGGGGATGGCCATGTTGCAATCCTTCTCCTTTATTCTCTTCCTGGGATTTTAGGTGCGCATGCACACACACGTATGCACCAAATGTGTTTTAAACTGCAGGTCTGGGACTAGAATTGTGGTCAGCCATGTGGGAGTCCAGCACCTTAACCACTACAATACCTGCTGGCCTCAAATTTAAAATTTGTAATAACCTTAAAATTTTAGTAACCTTACCTTCTAACTGGCTGCTTAAATTTCAGCTTCTTATATTCCATCTACTCCTAAAATGCTTCCATACTTTCTGTGCAATTTTCTCATCTTTTATTTTATTTTTAATCCAAACTCTTCATTTAGGCCTTGATGCCCTTCTAGTTTTATCATTCTAAAGAGAACTGATGGACTTTGCTGAAGAAATAAAATATGTTTTTTTTCTCTATTTTTATGACTCCCACAATCTCTTGCCTCTATTATTGCAACACTTTCTTAAATAGGTCATCTGCCTCAACTATAGCCCTGCCTCATTTTCATATACCCAGTCCTCCCCCAGTTTCTAAATTAAATTAAGTTCTCTAAATCAGAGCTAGAATCTTGTCAACCCATTATCAAACCATTCCTCAGTCTTCCTACTGCCTATAGAATGGGGGTGTTGTGAAGCCCCATTTCTAATTCCTAAGCCTGGGCTCAACTATCTCAGATCTGCCTTTTCAGGCTCATTTCCTCATGCAAGTGCATAATGAAAGAATATATTGAATTCTGTAAAAATCCTTACAACTAAGAGAAAATTCATTCTCAGAATAAATCTGCAAAATAATTAGTAGTATCCATATTTCACAATGAGACAATTAAAAGAGATGTTATAACTACAATAAGCCTTTATCAACCCAATAAATTGTAGAAAACAGGTTTTGTTCTTCTACCTCCAAAACCTATAACCCCTAAAATTATTTTCCCTTTAAAATTACACAATTAGCTACTTCTTTGTATTTCTATTCAGAAGAACATTCATCTCAGAGTCTTTATTTTCAGATATTTATCATTTTCCAAGGCCTGGATCAAGTGGTAACTCCTTCTGTTACCTTAAGCTGGAATGTTCCCTCCCTCTTCTGTATAAATTTTTGTTGTATTTTTCTTACAGTGTTTTATTTCTAATGTCATTTTTTTAGGTTACATGTGTGCTGAATATTTGTCTTTGTCATTTATAAGCTTTTACTGGGCCAAGGATGTTGGCCCATCAGTGTTTATGAAGCCCAGTTAGACATATTTTCAGAAGGATTTTCCACCTAGCCCTTGATGGATAATAACTCTATCACCTGGCGGATGCAACATAAATTATAGAAACATTACAGAAGAAAAATTAACCAGCTTCAAACATTGGATTTACATTTCAAAACCTAAAAGTTGCAAAGCATCCAAATCCCATTATGGCTATACAAGTTTAGGATAGATAGATTCATTTAATATAAAACAACTTCTGTTAGAATTAAGATGGTTTCTTCTTATCATCATTTTAGATCTCCACTGCCACAGAAAATCTTGCTGGTATTCCTGTCTCCAAAGTAATGGGCTGTCTGCTGATAAAGTGCTTTTTTATGTATTGCAGGCATTTTGGAAATAGCTCTTGGATCAAACTAAATGAGTTCCAGTATAAATAAAGAACCTGAGACATTGCAGACGACACTCAGCAAGATATTGGCATGACAGCTAGAAAGATGTGGTGTGACCCTCCACAATTGATGCTTTGTATTGAGTGCAGGGTCTAATAAAATGAGTTCCATCATAGAACTTGTGTGCTCAATGAAATCTGTATTAAACCTAAATATGAGCTTTGACTGCTGCTTTAGTGGAAGAAAAAAAAAAGATAAATAACAAACTATAGCTGGAATGGTAACTTGAGTCATATTGGACCTCAAAATAACTATGTACATTCTATTCTAATCCAAGTGAGAAGTGAAAGAATATATTACATATGTTGCCTTGTTGTGATATGACTTCAAATACACCGAAGCACAACTTTATTCTAAAACCTTTCGTACTTTTTTATAGTTTGATTCATTTCCTAACACTTTCAAAGCTACAGTTCATTAAATTACATGTGTTCAAAGAAGCCACCCTGAACATCCAGTTAGCCTCAAAAAAATAGGAGGCAAGAAGTTATATTAAATACATTCCATTTCCTTCATGTAGATCAATACAGGCAGACTCTTAAAGGATTGTAACTTTTCACTGGTTTAGGAAAAGCTTCATATTCTGGTGAGTTGGGTAGGGAGAAAAAGAAATAACTTCAGTAACAGATTAGGCTCTGTGTATATACTAGACATTTAATTAGGGGTTCTAGTGTCAGCAGTGGCTTAAAATAACATGATCTTTACTGACATACTCTACCTGAGTAAGATGACTGAGAACTGCTGCATAGGTTTGATTGTTTTCCATTTGGGTACAGCTTTGTGGCACAGATAATCACACAATCTGCAAGTCACAAGTGGATTCAGTTGGTCCAGTATGCCTACCACTCAATGTGGGGATACTGGCTTTTGTTGATGAGGGGGCCCATGATATAGCTCTCTGGCACCAAAACAAGAGCTAAAACAACAGCTCTAAATGTCAGATATCTATATGGAATGGGAGTTAGCCTACTTATACCTGTCACATCTTGATCCAATTTGTGTCCTCTAGAAATATTCAGAATATAGCTTCTGAATAGTTTCACATGGCAACTTTTCTAATAATTGAAGGAAGTTATCATTGCTCTGCAGGGGTATGGATCATCTTTCAGACTCAACATCACCACTTTCTTGAGCCACGTTCCTCACATGACATGTTTGTAGACACTTCACCATTCTGGTCACTTTTTTTTTTTTCATTGCACTTCAATTTGTCAATGTCTCTTTTTAGAATATATTGAACACCTCATGACATTTCTGGAGCTCTCAGCAAGAATGAGATATCTTGAGAATAACAGTAAATTTCTCTGGTTTGTGAAGAGTGACGAAGCCTAAACTTAAATAAAATTGCCATTTCCCAAAGGCAGCTAGAGAAAGAACTTACATTAGAATACTAATTAAAAATTCAACTCTAAGCCTACTGGTGTCACAGAATGGTGTCATAGAGGGAGAACATTTTCTGTAGTGTTGCCTGCAACCCACAAACAATACTTATATTAGGTCTTTAAATGTATTGTCTGTTATGAAGGAAATTAAAAAACTACATGGCAAAGTGTAATTAAATCATAAAATAAAATATTTATTCCTCAATATAATTTTCATCAATTGAAAAAAAAAACTTTGATAACAACCATTTTGCCCAGTTCTTAGAACTGAGGGTCCTGTAAATTTAACCATGTTTAATGCAGTCTTTTTTATCTTACTAGCTGAAGAAAGATTGGTGCTCTTTAAAGATTTTTTTAAGAAGTGCCTTTTTCTTCCAAAAAGAAGTCAAAGAATGGAGCCAGAAAGTGGTGCATTGTTAAAATATTACTGACTGACCGCATGGGAAGGTTATGGGTTTCCATTCAGTAAATCCCTAAGTATGACAGGCACACACATGCCTATGATCTGTGCCTGGCTGAACTGGAGGTGGATCTCAATGTCAGGACTCTGTTGAGGATGCTGTTTCTCCCTCTGTCTCTCTCTCTCTCTCATACACATACACACACACACACACACACACACTCACTCACTCACTCATGGAAGAAATAAATTATTTATAAAAATTTTAAAAGAATTCATAAAGAGACAAATCAGGACTTTAAGGTGGATTTCCACTGATTTCCCATTGAAACTCTCACAAAATTGCCCTTGTTAGATGAGAGGAATGAGAAAGAGCATTGTTGGGGTGAAGGAATCTCTGGTGAAGTTTTCCTGGACATTTTTCTGCTAAAACTTTAGCTAACTTTCTCAAAACCCTCTCATAATAAAAATATATTACTGTTCTTTGACCCTTCAGAAAGTCAACAAACAAAAAGCCTGAACATCAAAAAAAATCTGTTGCCAAAACTTTTGCTCTTTAGCAGTGGGCTTTTGCTTTGACTGGACTATTTCCACCTTGTACTAGCCATTGGTTTGATTTTGCTTTTTCTTTAGGGTCATACTAATAGTATCATGTTTCATCTTCTGTTATAATTCTTTATAGAAATGCCTCATAGTCTTGATCCCACTTATGTAAAATTTCCATTCAAATACCGGCTCTTGTCTGCAGCTGATCTGGGTGCAACAGTTGGGGCTCTCATTGAGCAGAAAGTCTGCTCAACTTTAATGCTGCAATCAGAATCGTGTGAACTGAACCAGTTGAGATGCCCATAGTGTTGGCATTTGTTTCTGCTATTACTCTTCAGCCCTCTTCAATTGGGACATGAACAAGATTAATATTTTTCTCACACATTGATGTGGATGGTCTGCTGCTGAGAGCACCGTTTTTGACATTGTCTTGTTTCTTCTTAAAGAAATTATTAATTTGTAAACTGCTGATTTATTTGGGGCATTGGCCCCTTCAACTTTTTATAAAGCACCAATAATTACATCGTCCTTTAATCCTAACTTCACCATGAATTGTTCTTGTTTCTATTTAGGCAGAATTTAAGTTGTTCTGATAGAGGCTCTTTTTAAATTGATGTCTTTTCTTTCTTAGTGCCTCAAACTTAGATTTTGTCAGACATATTGTAACAAGCTGGTATAAGTTTATTTTGGTTTAAAAAGAAAATTTGAAGTTCAAGTAATTAGTTCATAATACACATAACCATGAACTTTTAAAAAAACTCCTCACAAATCCCTGAAATATTGATCTCTTTGAGAGGGATGAAAAGAATGTGTCAGAGAATAGGCACCTGGGTATGACTCTGCAACCATCTGAGTAGTCTGGGATAAGTCACTAATATTTGTGTTTTCCTCATTATCAAATGAAAGCATTGACTAGATGATCTCTGTTTCCATGTAAAAATGCTAATATTTTCAAGTAAGGGATTACAATGTTTCAAAACTTATCTGTCAGGAAGCATTCTGAAGTTCTTTGATTATAAGTTAGTCCATATACAAATAGTCTTATTCTGAATAAAATTTGAGAAAAGTACTTCGCCAGTTCCTACAGTCTTCCTATTTGATAGTTCATCAGGTGATTCACCTGAAAGCCTACTTTGGCATATGCTATGAGCTTTGTATAATGCTTGGCAATCCAGATGATACAAAGAAATGTCATTACTGTCTTTTCTCTTAAAAACTTACAGGGTAGTTAGGTCTCCACAGTTCAAAACGATGAAGTAGGATGACAAATGAATGGAATTTGGAGGAGAGAATGGGAACCGTGGTCTTAAAGATGGAAAATATTTCAGGAAGAAGATGTAAAGAGAGGGGAAGTTGAGGAGGTAGAATTTTGATAGCTGGGAAAGGGGAGTAGTTGCATATTGGTTGAGTCATCAAGCATTAGATAGAGCCCTCTACTGCTCCAGAAAGTATGCAGCAACTGCATGCTGCCTGCGACAACCCAGAAAACTAGGCAGTGGACAAGAATCCAAGCATAAATGTAGGGTTTCAGCAGATCTTTATACACATAACTTTTTACCTAGCTTATTATTAACCTCTATCCCCATAGAGGGCTATGTAGGCTTGTAACCATCAGTAGACTTGGGAGCAGTGGGAGATTTGATATCTATTTGAGGATCAGAAATATACTAGGAGATATAAATTAAAAAGTAAATAATTTGTTTTCAACTGGCTTTGTAGAGGGTTAGTCCAAGAGTTCTGTTACTGCCAAATCACTTTTCTTGGCACCTGCATTGACCAGAATGGCAGAGGTTTCATGACTTTAATTATTGGACCAAACAATACAGCTCTGTATTGTTTGTAGTATGTGCAAAGGCATGAGTCTTCTGAACTAATTCCAGTTTGTCTGGAAAAACATCAACTTAACATGGATGAGAAAAGCTGAGGATATCCTTTTTATACCTTTTGGAATCCAGAAGATTTGAATTACTGAATCTTCTTCCTAATCTGTTCTAATAATTTGCTTGAGTGTAACACTAGTTGTTATTTAACATAATTATTTCTTGAAGACAACAGATACCGTGGTGACAAGTCACATTCTGTGTGTCAATTTCTTACACTCAGGTAAAATTACTGTAAGCCATTAAGTTTGGCAATTGTGTGTAATCGAGGTTTGATAAAAACTAGGAATGCTTTATATGTATAATTTAGAGAAAATATATGTATATTACAATCAAGAAATTGTCTCCTATAAATTTCCTCCAATGACTTCTATCATCAAATACCTAAATGCCTATCTATGTGCACATGTACACATGTGTGCATGTATGAGCACACATAGGTTTGTGTCTTGTTTCCAGGTACTCAGATTTCCTTTTTGAAAGGTGTTTCCTTATGCACAGATAATTCATGCATTTACTAGGTCTCTAACCAAACAGTCTTTTAATGTCACAAAATATCTTGGATTGACTCTCTTTCAACTCATGAAACACAGTCCCAAATTCCAAGGAATAAAATGCTGAATGTAATTTTAAAAAGAATAAAAAATAATATAAAATTACAATCTGTGGGTAGGAGACAGACTGTAGTCATTCTCTGAAAAGGTAAAACCTACAGCCAGTCTTACTTTTGTCGGGATCTTACATTCTCTCTATTAACAGCACTGAGTTGGATGAGACAGGGAGTAACCACTCCACATGTCTAATGCTAAGCGAAGGCAGGAGCAGTTCCAGAGCAAAATGGCCTCCAGGCAGTGTAAAGGAAGGTATAGGGTCACAAATGTCAACAGTACACAGATTAAACCGCAGAAAGAAAAAGTGGAGTTCTGTTTTAGATGGCAGGAAGCCCAGATAAAGTTAAAGTTACTCACTGATCCAACTGATATTATTGTGGAGACAGACAGTAGTCCCCATGGTGCACAGAACTAGCTTCTTTTCATCATTTGTGCCTTTTCAATAGCAGGCTGTCTTCTAAGAGTCTACAGAAAACTGGAATTTCTTGACAAATAATCTTTTAGTATGCTTTCCTCACTACTGTGATTTAGGAAATGCATTAAAGAACAAATTGATATTTTCATTTTCTACCTATCAGGTATTTCTGAGACGTGGGTAAGGTGATTTAGCATAAGCCGATTCTACTTAAATAAGTCTGATCCCATTATTTTAGAAAACACTAAATAGTGTTTGGGTCATATGCATGCTAATTCTCATACCAAATCTTAAAAGAAAATTTGACTAAAACTATTTGAAAGTTACATTTGTGAGAGTCAATTTAATATAATCAACCCTCCCATAAAACATGGTCCTTCTCAATTCACATAAAATGTGTGGGAAATGTCAAATTGCCCAGTGGAAGATTGAGTAAAGTATACACAAATATCCATAATATGCCCACAAGAAAGACTAATATAAACAGCAGCATAAATCGTAATCTTTTCTGCATTGTGAGAATTCAGGTCTGAGAATGCAGTTAGCTGTATTCAGACTTGATCCTAATTTATTGCTGATATGGCTTAAATGTTAAAGACTGCTACTGCAGCCATTAACCCAAACTCATTAATTAGGGAGGAAAATTACGGAATTTTTTTTTTCAGCTTAATTTACCAAGAGGCTCTCAGTCAACATAGGTTAGCTATTTGATGAGGTTTCTCAGCTCTTAATATGACCTACAGTGTATAGATTCAAAACCAAAACAAAACAAAAATAAAATGAGCTATTCAGCCTAATTAAAATGTCCTAAAACATATTCACAAGCAACTTCTGAAATTTATGTTCTTATGTAAGGTCTTCCTGACATCTGTTTTCAATATATACATGTGCATTCTTATCAAGTCAAATGATAGTCATTTCATTAAAAATATTTCTTTTTTCTTTCCCAAAGGGGGATTTTTAGTAGTGAAAAAGGTACATGAGGCATGGCAATGGGTATCAAGGGTGCTGAGATATCAGTACTGATTCTTAAGGTTTCTGTGCTTGCTAAAACTTGACAAATATTTAGGAGTGCCTCTTGAAACTTATGGAAATATTAAAACCAGAGTTTTAAAATATGTAATGATATCCATGATTTCTGAAAAAGAAGCTTGGTAAGAGAACGCTCTCATCCAGGCCTCAGTGATCAAGGTCAACATGAATATAGAGAATCCCTGAGTTAAATTTGCTATAATTCTCCCTTTTTCATGGATTAAAAGCCTAAAGAAAGTGAAAAAAGTCAAAATCTTAATTCGAAGAATATATCCATAAAAGACTCTAATGAAAACTTAGAGCTATTTTAAGCATATATGTTATTAATCATTTTGCCTTAAGGCATCCTTTGATGGCACTCCATGAAAAAAATATTGGTCTAGGTGAGCAAAAAGTGTGACATATGATGGCAGCTTCTGTTTCTCTATTATCTTAATTACACTATTTCATTTCCGCAAAACTTAGTTTTCAAGTACTCTGAGTCAATGCACATAAGTGAACAAGCTCACTAAATACTTTAGCAAGGAGACATTGCCCCGAGGAACTAAAACCTATTACTTACTAATTAAATTATATCGTAAATAGATACAACTCATTAACAGGATCATTCAAAGTGAGATATCCTAGGACAGTTAAGGAAACTATATAGTATAGTGGTCAAATATTTAGCTTTTGAGTGAAACAATGAATTAAGATCTTAGGACTACTATTAATTAACTATGCAAAAGGTTTTCATAAAGTCTATGCAAAATGAGTATTATGAAAAGACTATGCATGGATTTTTATGCTAAATTGCACTAAAATAAACTTGTACTTTAATTCCATCTTTTCATGTACTTTTTTTGTGTGTCCCCTCATGTAATGAATAGGTTATTTGACTTATCTAACTCAATATATCCTCATTTGCAAGTAAGGGAAACCACAGTATGTACTTCATGTAGTTTTAAGAATCAATGAAGCACTTGAGAGTATTTAGAACACTATGAGTAATTCATTCAGTTATTTTAAATTTTATAAATCATCTTATTATTTGTACCTCTAATGATAAAACCAGACATTCTTTAGTGAAAGACTTTTCTAGAGAATTTGATCAGAATTGTCTTACCATATAGCAATCTTAATTACACTGAATCATAGTTTCAAGATAAGGTGTCATAGGGCAGGCGCCACCACGCCCCCAGTTTCAAGATAAGTTGTAACAATGACTCAGTTAATCATGCTATTTGCTGTCACTGAATTGTCTGATGGGGCATCAGGGCTGAAAAAACGTTCTATAAGTGTTTGACCAATAACCTTGTATTTTGCAGTGTTTTGAAATTTACGAAATGTTTAAAATTAATTTCTTTTTATTTGTATAGTCAATATTCAGAATCGGATCTGAACTTCAGTAGTCCACTTCAGACCTGGACTTGAAGGAAATGGAGAATGCAACAATATATGAAGGAATAACCTCTATCCTCAAAAGAGCTTATACTCTAATCATGTGTAAGTGGTAGAAGAGAGGAATACCTCCATCCTACTCTACCCTCCACCACCAGCTGTAGTCAGTTTCCAGGGTACTGACTGGGCAATATTTATAAATGACTATGACCATCATGCTTTAAAATACTACATTCCTGGGAGATAGGGGTATTTTTCTCCTATTATTCCTTTTCTCAAAAATTTCAACCTTTTTTCAATTTTTTATTTCTTTCTATTTTATTTTGTAATTTCTTATTTACATTTAATTGTACACCTTTGTAGGATTTGGTATTTGTTTGCTTGTTTGTTTTATTGCTGGAAGGCTCATGCACTTGGTAGAGAGAGACAGAGAGTGGAAGAAAGACAGGGAGAAAACACCCCCAATGGGGTATCATCATGCCTCAATCTGTTTTCCATTTCTCCATCCTATTGAGATGTGGAACACATGTGTGCAGCATGTTTTCAAACTTCTGAGACTAGGGTTTGAACCAGAATTCCTTCCATTTCCCTCAACCACTAGGTTATAGTACTGGCCTCCTTCATTTTAATATTCTGGGTAAGTAGGTGAAGGGCCTGCTCCTTGAAGAAAGTCAGGAATTTTTGTTTTCCTATCTGTTCTTGTATTTTGCTATAAGTTTCTCCTTTTAAATTTATTAGCTAATAAAGGTGAGATTTAGCAAGATAAAGAAAGGTATATAACTATGGGTTACATAAGAAATAATGTTTGTTGCTCCAATAAACAGACCAATAGTTATATAAATAGTTTTGATTCTTTTCCAAAGGTTGAAAAAATAAATATATGAATATAAATAAAAATCACTAGTGATTAAAAAAATTGTACTTATGCAGTTTTCTAAAGTATTTAACTTGAAGGAAATGAGTTTCCTTCACTTTGCTATGAATATTTCATTGCTATATAGAAAGCTTAAAAAACTATGTAACTTTAGTAAGTGAAAATAGCTAACATCTTGGTCTTTTCAATAAATAAAGATGCTTGATGGGAGCAGAAATGTTTCTGTGTATTAGAGAGTGACTTCAACTGAGAAAACAGTGTGCCCTGAACATAAATAAATGTGTTTTGTATAATAAATAAGCAATTTGACTATTTTGGCAAGAATGCTATAGGATTATCAGGTCATCTGTTGAGAAAGTGTCTCTGTGCAAGGGCACAAAATTACTAAGTTGAAACAGGTTTTATCTACTTAACATTGTCCTGTGTTCAGTTCTCTCAAAAGTTAAAAGGAAACAAAAAAAAAAAAAAAAAAAAAAAAAGAGTTAAAAGGAAATAGTGTTTGACCCACTTTGTTTGACCATTCTTCTGTTGACCAAATCCTACTCACATCCGTAATATTCGAAAATAAGATAAGACAATAAATGAAAATAAAATCAAGAATAAGAAATGCTGAATTCAGCCTTGACAACAAAGTTTCATATTGGTTCAAAGGTATATGGGGCATGCTGCTCTCAAATCCCTCCCCAGGAAATAGTTAGATTCTACATAGATTCCCCAGGAAACAGGCCCAAGGGAACACATACCTCCAGACCCAATAAAACCTTGTGGGGGAGAAAAGCGTATGTCACAGAGGAAAACAAAAATACTTGATACAGTACTTCCCAAATGTAATCTATATATGGTTCCTTGCTGGTTGTGTAAGAATCAACTCAAGTGCTTGACAAAAAGCAAATTTTCCAGTCTCTAGCTCAAGAGATTCTGATTAAGTAAATGTGTGTGAACTGCGGATGTTTATTTTAAAAGCTCCCAAGGTAAATCTGATAGGGAGTTAGGTTTGTGAGCAACTGGGTTAAGCAATTTGCCCAGAGCCATAAATCCTATGAATGATAATGCCAGAATGAGAAGCTACTTTGCCAAGTGTTTCTTCTTAACAGATTCCCTACAGTTAACCTTGAATTAATGCTGTCTATTTCTGTATGACACAATAGACACAAACACTCTTAGATTATGAATCCCAACCAATGGCCAATAAAAAAACCTCTCACATATTATTAAAAATGTATATAAAACATTTATTATAAAATTTTTTGTAAGGCAAATATCTGGAAAAATGCAAATTCAAAAAAAAGCAAAGCAGAAAATAATGTACATGGTATAATTTAATTGTCAATATGCATGTGTATACATAGGAAATTCTAGATGGATATATGAATAATTCTTAACGTGGTTAACTTGGAGAGTTAGTTAGGGGTATTGGATTATGTACTAATATCCTCTTTTCACTGCAACAGATTTCCACAAAGGTGATTTAAGATTACACAGTTTGTTCTTTCATGGTTCTGGAGGTAAGTCTGAAATGAGTTTTATGAAGATGTAATTGAGATATAGGTAGGGCTGGTTCATTCCGAAAGCTTCAGGAACAAATCTATTCTTGGTCCCTTCAACCTTGTAGAGGCTTCTTGGCATTCCTTGATTTTTGGTGAAATCATTCCATTCTCTGCCTCCATCATCGCATTACTTTCTTGTCTGTTTGACCTTCCCTCATTCCTCTTAGGAGGGCTCTTGTTTACAAAGGGCAATGAACCCACCATATAATACAGAATAATCTTGCAGCACAAAATCTTTAATGCGATCACATTTGCAAAGTCTGTTTTACTAAATAAGGTAATATTCACAGGTTCTGGGGACACAGTAAGACACAGGCATTCTGGATGTGGGGGGGCAGCCTAACTTTTGTTTATTTTAACTATCTACATTAGCTTTAATATGAAATAAAAGTAATTAAACATTTAAAATGTATCAAAACTCATGCCTTTCTTAGACACTTTTGATATATCTAAGCCATCAGGGAAAGTATTTATTTATTTATTTATTTATTTTGGAGAGGTTTTCGCTATAGGGCGCGTGCGCTCGCCAGACAGACAGAGAAAGACATAGAGACAGAAAGCAAGAAATCACCCTCTAGGGGGGATGGTCATCCCTTCTCCTCCATTCTCCTCTCAGGATCTTGGGCACACACACACACACACACCCAGCGTGAGTTTTAAGCCACTGGGTCTGGGACGCGAACCACAGTCGACTATGTGGGAGTCCAGCGACATAGCCATTACGCTAACTGCTGGTTCCCAGTAATAATTTATTTTTAAAGGATGATTTATTTATACATCACTTCATTCCAAATGATATTTAGGAGTTTATACATAAGGTTTATTTAATAAAAAATAAAAATAAAAATAAATTAGAACTACAATAATAAGAGAAAGCTAATATTATAATTATATGAGTATAAAATGCTTGCTTTGATTTATGCCAGGTATGTATTTTGGCTTTGAGGTTCTTGCATGCTAAAGTAAAATGGGAAATTAGGGGGAAAGTTTGCATTATCCTTATTGCAGGCAAATTAACAAATATACTAAGGCATCAGGAGGAGGTTGATTTTTCAATACTAAGATTTATTTTAAAAAGTTCTCTTGTGCATCATTGCATGAGGGCACTTAGTTTGTTGCAAATAATATCTTCAAAAATAATCTTATATCAGATTTTAAAATTTCAGTTTCAGCTCTCGCTGCTGTGGTTTCTTTACTAGAAGACATGTAGACAAGAATGTTCTACGCAAAGGTGAAATCCATTAGGTGCTGTGTATTTTGCATGTGCCAGTGAGACTAAATGAGGTAAGGGAACAAATGTCTTATCAATCTGTCTGAACTATACAGTCTCCCTGTTCTAGTGTTTTGGGAGGAAAACTCACTATGACAAATAAATAAAGCATTAACAACATACAGCATTAACTCATATGCTGAACACTTGAAAGCTCTGTGCTAGCCTGAAGCACTTTTTTAGAAAGAATCTAAAAACACTGCAAAGTATGGATGGAATATAAATGCTGCCACCGTCATAATGAAGAATATAATACTGGCAACCTGGAGCTACATAACATAGCTAACATAGCTTTGGGTTACAATAAAACACCACAGTCCTTTCAAGCTTAATTTTGTTGTTTTTTTTAAAAGTAGATCTTTAAAAATTACTTTGAGTCTCTTCCAAAATTCTGGAATACCAACAGCTGCCAATTATTCTCTCTATTAGATAATATATATGAAATGTCTTCAACTAAAAAGACCCCAACCATTGAGTGTCTGAATTTCAATCGGCATCTAGAGGGACTATTAAACATTACCATGACATAGGCTAGGTAAGGTCCTCGACCTGTCCTGGAGGGAAGGGGTCAAACTGCAAAGGACTCATTAAACGAAAGAAAAAAAAATAGTAGTCTACTTTATCACTGAGAAATTATGTTAAAAAATAACCACAACTTGCCAGGTCCCATAAATTTATTTACCCATTAGCCCATTTAGGTATCCAGTTTAAACAAACAAACAAACAAACAAACACAAATCTCAGAGATAAAGGGTTATTTTTCTCTCAAGTCTCTGGTCTCTGGGCTGGTTGAAATACTCAAAATGTGTGTCTTTAAGGGCACAGCATCCCCTTTCTGATCCATAATTTTTAGTTGAGGCCTTTTGTCTTACACATTTCCAAGAAATGAGTTGTATTTACCAGACAGGCAAAGAGGAAATGACCAAAGGAGTAAGATCAAATGGCTTCTTCTGACGAGATGTTGCATTTTTATTTTAGAACGGAATCTCTTTGTTACTCTTTCCATCTATTAGGTTGTTGGGAAAGTTATGACATATTTTTCTGTTTGTCTGTACAAAAATGCATCATTACTTTCCTGACAATCCTATATATTTCTTTTACCAGAGCTCAAGACATGACTACCTCACATTGCCAGGGATCCAAGGAAAGAAGTATTTACTGCTGCCACATTGTTTCCAAATCAATATTGGGGGTCTATTTATAAAGGTGAAAAATGAAGACAGATATTCAATCAGTATCCAGCTGAGGATACCATAACTGTCTAAAGAAGATATGATAATAAATTATTGAAGAAATACTAGTAAATGTAGTACCTACTCTCTAGCCATCTTTTTAAGACTTCATTTGCTATTTTAGAGTATAGTTGATAATATAGTTTATACATCAGTTATTTAAAAAAATCAGTCACCCAAGAACTATGTAATAAAAATGTACTAGAATCATAAATTCATCAGGCATTAGATCTAAAATGGATATTCATATATATTTAGGATAACTTGATCAGTAGGTATCTAGCACATTGGAGATGTAAGAGTCTACAGATAGAAGACAATGATTTACAAGATAATAATACCAAATTGTAGGGTATGGACAAAGGTAAGCATTGTAGGATAGAAAGGATCCAGGGAATCATATTTTTTACTAAAGACTTTTGTGTTAAAATCGCAGAAGGAAGATTAACCTATGTGCATTTAATATATATCCATAAAATCTGCATGTACATTCACAGACCAGTAGCCTTCAATTTATTTATCTACACCCTGAAGAGGAGCTTGCTTAACTCTAACATTTTACAACTGCTATAAGTTTTTACCTTTGTTTCTAAGCCTTAAGTAAGAAATGGGAGGTCTGATGAAAATGCAGAAGATGAATGAGAATAACATTTTTAAGTTTAGCATGAAAGACAGATAACTTGCCTGTTTTCTGAAGCATTCAGTAGAAGATGGGGAATTAGGAAGTAGAAGATCTTATTCAGACCTACCGAGGGTACTGAATCTCACTTTTATCATAGTAGTCAGTATGTATGTAAGGATGCATTAATACCTGATAGCTTTGGTTGAGCACAGTTCTTGGTAAACCCTACCTGTTGATAGCCAATTAAACTAACTTGCAGCTAGTTCAATTCAAGTGTCTGGTAATAATTATCTATGTTTTATTTTGACCTGAATTGGTTAAATCCAACTTACCACTTACCAACTGAATAACTTTGGGTAAGTTACTTAACTTTACAAGTCTGGATTTTCTTCATATGTAAAGTTGTAAAGATATGCCTTTAAATATTAAATGGCGTAACATACAAAAAAGCACACAGTACGTCGCCACAGTAGATGTTAATCAAATGGCATCGACGGGACCAGCAGATGGCGTAATGGTTATGTCACTGGACTCTCAGGTAGTCATCATAGTTCAAGTCCAATGGTTTAAAACTCATGCTGGGAGCATGTGTGTCCAAAATCCTAAGAGGAGAATGGAGGACAAGGGACTGCAGTATGGCCATCCCTTGCCCAGGAAGTGATTACTCACTTTTTGTCTCTCTCTGTCTCCGGCAAGTGCATGAACCCTATAGCAAAAATATCTCTCTCTCTCAAAAAAGAAAAAGAAAAAGAAAAATGGCATCGATTCATCTCATTTCCACTGAAAAAAAAAATCTCTTTTTACAATAGATGGAACATTTCCAAAGATGCTTGCTACAATCCCACCTTTTTTAAGACTCTAGAATAATTTGAGCATAACGGATAACTATGTGTCTCTCTGGATGCCACAGCTGCAGAGTTGCAGGTTATATAAAGTATGTCACCTCCAAGAAATTCTCCTTGGACAATTAATGAAAATGTCCCCTGACTGAAAGGTAAATTGTGACACCAGAGACTTATCTTGCTATTACTTTTCCTTGTAAGTGGCATCCTCAGTTTACAATTCTGACTACTCAGGAGCCAACTGTTCCTTTTCCTGTTTTGTTCAGGTATCATCTTCACTCTTTGGATTTCAGGGTGAAAAACTGAGGAAAGCCAGCATGTGGATCTTCTAACCTGGAGACTCTCAGAGTAGGAAGTAGAATTGGAAACGCAGAGTTGTGCCTCAGGAAACTCATGGATGCTAGTAAAGGTGGAGATCTCCACATCAAGAAAATGTACCACCAACATATTCTACCTTATTAGACCTTCTTCTCCTTCCATATCACGGAACACATGCTTCTATCATCTATAACTTTACAGGCAGGAAACTTGGACATTATAGGAAAAACAATACCATTAGGCTTGAATAGGATCCTCAGAGATTAAAGATACTACCATATCTGTAAAAATAATATTTAAAACATAATTTTTGAAGAAAAAAATAACTGCTAAAATATCTAGATCAACTAACTAGAGAACTAGATATAAACTGAAGTCAACTGGTTGAAAGATTGAGGTAAGGTATTTTATCCAAATGCACTGCAAAAAAAAAAAAAAATACAGATATAAATAAAACAGAAGAGTTAACAGGCAGGAAGAATAGACCTTAATGTTTCACTCTTTATCTAATAGACGTTCTAGAGGAGTATAACAAAGGTCACGGAGGAGATAATTTTAAATTTAAAAAAAAGAAGAAGAAAAGAAATCCCCAAATGAAAACAATAATGTGACTGAAAATAGAAAGGAAATCACTGAGTACTGAGAAGAATAAGGAAAGTAAAAATTGGCCATGTTTCAAAACTCAAATAATAAAAAGCTACCAGAAGAAATCTAAGTTGGAGTGGGATGAAGAAAAATTGGATTAGTCTAAGGTAGTTCAGCAGTTACAGTAGAAGATTGAAGATAGCAGTGCAATGTCTTCAAAAACCCTGATCCCATACCCATCAAAACAGCATGTAAATATAGAAAAAATAAAAATACTTTATAATATTCTATCTACTAATATTTATTTATAATATTTATCATATTCTATCTATCTAGCAGATTTTCAGATAGAATCTGCTAAGGAATATACTCTAGCCAAAAGAAAAAATATACTTTAATAAGGAGAATATGTAGGATCCATACAACTCCACTGAACAATTTTTCATGATATACATACTTGAAAATACACTTGAAGCATCATATACAAATTGTTAACAATCAGGAACTATCTATTTCAACTAAGGCAAAAGCAGGACAAATGAAAGAAATCATGCTGAGTTTTTTGTTTTGGTTGAATGTAGATATAGAAACTAACCAATTCTCGATGTTGGTAGAAAAATGATATGTTTTAAAGTTTAAGTATTGTTAAAACTTCATGATCACCACCATTAGAGTGGTAAATAGGATAAGTATGTGGGGATGAGGGGATTGGGGAGAGAAAAAGAGGAAAAGAGAAAGAAAAAGAAAAAAAAAGAAAAAGGAAGGAGAGAAGGGAGAGAGGGAAGAGGGAAGAAAGGGAAGAAGGGAGGAAGGGGAAGGGAGAGAAAGAAAAAGAAAGAAAGACCAAATGAACAAATGATCAAAGGAGATAAAGTCAAGGAAAGGGAGGACAGAAGATTGAAGGAAGGAAAGAAGGAAGGCAGCAAGAAGGGAGAAAGGAAAAGACTGATAATAAACATTCCAGGTTTTGGTTTCTAAGTCTCTAGGTGAGAAAAGTAGCCCTCCCTCCCTCCCCCCCCAAAAAAAAAAAGGGAATCATTCATGTGGAATTTTACACATCACTTCCAAGAATTTTCCTCCTGTTTCCATGATAGTACTCTCCACTTTTGCATCCTTTCTCTAGGCCAATTTGATCTCATGGAGTGTTAGTGTTTATTCCCTTCTTAAATATCAGCCTTTCCATCTTGATTCCATCTGTTCTGTCATACCATCTTCCCAAGTGATCTTATTCATGCTTTTGGTTTCAACATCTAATGATTTATGTATTATTTCCTGCCCAGATCTTCCTAATGAAATTCTAGATATTCTATCCAAAGACTCACTGATCAAGATTAGAAAGTACGTTCAAAAATGAAAATGTCTTTTACCCATATTGATTACTCTAGCCTCACTACAAACGCTCTTTGGAGATACACACAGTGATAAATCATAAAATATGTACTTTTAGAGGACATAGAAGAAAATCTCACAATAATGGAAATGTTATATGGTGTTTGTTATTCAGCATGGGTTGACAAAATAAACTTTAAAATCAGAAGTTAATTAAAAGAACTAATAATGAATGCCACCAAGTTTTAGAATATTTTATAATTTTATACAGTGCAACAAGCCAATAAGTGTAGCAGTAAAAACAGCCCTCGATACACAAGTATTGCTTTTTAGTGCTATAAAAATGTACTTTCAGGAGAGTAGCACATTATAGTTTAAGTGAAGCTCTTCATTAGATAGTATGAGAAAATGAGGCATGAAAGGAAGATGGAAAAGCCTCCTTAATAGTTCCTGTGCAGATAATGTAGGCCAAAGACAATCAATAGCCATGGCTCATTTATTTTATGTCCGTGAGCACTTAGAGGCAAAATGTTAGTGTTTGCTATCCTGTTGGCTTTCTTTGCTCTGCATCAGTAATGAAAAAATGGATTTGCATATTAAGGTGTAATTTTTACAAATTTGATTCAAAAAACAGGCTGTTATTGTTAACCAATATGGAAAGAAACACCTTCTGTATTACTTTGGGTCCATTAAAGTCACTTCTAAGCATTCGGATTATAAATTGATAATAGTAAGTCTTAGGAATAAACCAATCAATACTGAAGTTTATAAATACCTTGTGAAAGGTATTTATATACTAAATGTACATGAAAAATTGAGTTCCACAAAATAACTGATTTAAGATATGTCATTAGAGTTGAGAAAGACAGTCTTGAAATCAACAAAGTGCAGAGCATATGGTTTATGAAAGACTACTGATGATATTCCATCCAGAGCAGACCTTGAGGTATCCAGTAAGATGGCCCACCTAGCATCATCGTTAGGGTGACAGCAGACTGGAGTAAAACACACGTCTATGTAAAAGCAAAGAGCTTCTTTTCTTATTTCTGCCATATTTATGGGAACTAAAGCTTATGGGAGAAAATCCTAAGCAAATAAATTTTATATTTAAAAAAATCAGTTTTCCATAAAGAAAATGACTTAAATACCATATAGAAGTGGACTAATGTTTATTTTATATAAAAATAACTGAATGTTGAACATTATGCTTTGAATTCCAAGATTGTCTGTTATTAAGAAAAGATGAAGAAATTCTAGTGAGAGAACGGTAACAGTCAATAACGGTCTTCCACAAGAGATCTGCATTCTTCCACACCCTCCCAATGTGTGAGTGAGTATGGGATAGTACACATGAACAGGAAGAGTTACTGGGAATGCTACAATGGCAGTGGAAGGCCAAATAAAAAAGACACAAATAATTAAAAAAAAAAAACTAGAAAAATCAATGGATACATAAGAAATTAGGAATGGCAGCACACGAAAGGATAATTAAATATGAACATAATTTAGGAGATTTTCCTGAAATTCAGTGAGGACTTCTCTTACTGACTCTACAAAAATCAAAAGAGAAGGAAAGAATGAAGTTCCACACAACAGAAAAATGATCAGCAGAGGTCAGGGCGATAGAATACACAATCCAATAATCTATTCTGATTTTAAAAGTTATACAGCAAAGCATATTTTTAAGAAAAAAGTTTCTTCTTTTAATGTCTCAGCTAAGACCAAGAAAATATTCACAACAAAATAATGCAAAAATTTCTTTCTCTCATCATTTCTCTAAGTTTGCCCATTTACTTATATATTTAGTCTCTGTAGTATTTTTTAACATCTCAAATGTTGTGTTAGAGTTCTATTTAGCCTTCCTTTTTCCACTAGAATTTTTAATTTAGATATACTTATGTTATGCACAAAAATAAAGTAACTAAAGCAGGAAAATGCAACTTGTCATGGTATAGCAGACATTAATGTGGCATAAAGCTTCACGAGGGGCCAACTTAAAATTAAAGGTCTTGAAGTAATCAGTGTACCCATAAGGCTTCTAAACTGGGAAGATAAAAAATAAGCCCCTGCTGTGCTGTGTTTACATTGGCACTGTTTTAATGTGGTTGTTTGAAAAGTGTTCTTTCATCTGTTTCTGGTCTCACTTATTCTTTTCCTGCTAGATTTTTTTCATCACATTTTACTTTAAAAAATGCATTTAGCCTCATCCTGAAAAATAAGTAAAACATAAATGATTTCTACATAGTTATTATATACCTAATATGTGCCAGATGCACATTGTAGGAAAATTATGTCATTGTCAGTGCCTTCAATCAGCTTATAAATTAGCTAGGAAATAAGATTAAGAAAAGAGAAAAAAGAGGTGGGGTGTATTCGATGGTAAAACTGCGTGTATAAGCTCACTTGGAGTTAGAAAGGCTTCCTAGCTGAGGCAAGAACGAGTAGGGCTTGGAAGGAAATGCTGAGGGGTCATTCTAAGTAGAGAAAATGGCATGAGCATAAAATGATAGGAAGACAAAAGTGATTGGAGTGAAGGGCCTAAGTCAGGGAAAGATGTGGAACCAATTATTTAACTCAGTGTGAGCCAATTTAAGAATGGCTTTGAATGCCATATTGAAAAGAAAGGCAATCATGCTAGTGAATTAGCAAATGCCAGTCCTATTTTAGTTTAAAAAATTAGCATCTTATAACCATTTTATAATACATATTTGGCTATATGAAATATCTGATGTTTAAGAAAGATTACCAGAAACAGTCTAGAAAGCCTAAGCTAATGAGAAAAACATGAGACATTTTCCATGGAACAAAGGAGACTTAGTGTACAGACGTGACTTCCGGGTAGGGTAAAAGGTAAAAGCAAACGAAACATTCCTCTGTAGATCTGCTTTAATCGAAAATGTACTTCATTTGCTAATGATTTATTTAAGATGAAAACGAATGTCTGTTTTGTTATAAACTTAATTTGTGAACAATGACACAGTGGATTGGGAAGCCTTAGTTTTATTATATAGGTCAGTTCATATATTTTTCAGAAATAGGTCAAATGATGATTATAAATTATAAATGAATATTCATGTTAAATGGAGGGCTTTTTGTCCTTTGGGGTTTGCCAAAGAGAAACATTACATTAATGTTTTCTTTTTGACCCTAAGGCTAACAACTGGTACATTTAGCAACTAATATATAATCTGCATTTCTAAACTCTTAATTCTGAGCCTCATATTAGGGAAAATCAACCTTATCAAATTTTCATATTTTTATACTTCAACCCATTGTTACTTTTATTTATTTACATCTGCATTAAGTATCACATATTTGGTTTGATCTAGTATTTCTAATTGTTTTTCTTCAGAATACTAATAGGAAAGAGGCAGATTTTCTTTGGGCTGTGGGAGTAATTTGTTGCACTAACCACCATACAAAAATGCATGACAGGACTAAATAGCTTTCTTCCTATCTTCTAAGTACAAAAGAGCTTTTTCTTTGCAAGGCTATTTCTGCTCCTCTTTCTGCTTTATTCTGTTCAAATACTCAACTTATTTGTACTAACTTGTGAAAAAAATCTCTCATTTCATTAATAATAAAGTAAAATATGAAAAGTAATATACATATTTCAAGGTGCTTTATCTGGATGGTATAGTTGAATTTGATCTGTGTAGTAATACTCCATCTCATGTAATTATAATTTCTTATTTTATGCTCAAGGTAACTAAGACTAGTTTGAACTCACTCCACACTTTACTAATAAAACCACTTTAGGCTAAGTCAAAATTTGGAGCTCAATTTCTTCATTTGCAAGATTTCAACATTGTATTATATACATGTAAACCATGTTCAATTGTTAGAGTAAGTTCTAATAAATTATTGATGAAGCAAAATCCAAAGATTGCCAAGATGACCTTCTCATTTCAACTGAGGATTTCTTATGCATTTGTGCTGGGACCTGCTCAGCCTGAACACATTCTTCTGAGTGGGGAAGGCTGTGGATTAGAAATAGATGCAATAACAGACACACAAAGACACATAAGTATAGAAAAGCGAGGATCGGGTGGACACAGCTTCTCTGATGGAGAAATTGCAACCAGGAACTGGCCTCAGGTTTATTCTTTTAAAGGGCAGAAAATGGGGGAAGTGGAAATGGGATTCAAAGAGAATGGGGGAGAAGAAAATGGCATGCCAAGCCAGTTGTTTTGGTGATGTTAATCATCTGAAGATGTGGAAATGACTGGCGCCATTTAATTTCCCTGATCTTTTTGGGGGACCATCTGGTAAACACATGTGACTTCCTTTAGCCCCATACTGGCAGTATCAGGGTATTGGGTATCAATGACGGCAGGCAGACAGTACATTCTGCTGTTATGTAGGTTAATGCTTCTCAATAGCCCTGCTAGAGTAGCTTATGGAAGCGTGTTTCTGAATGTGTCTAAAGGTCACATGTTTTCTCAGACTGGCTGCTCTCCACTTATTTCCCTTTTTCTTTTTCTAATTTGAGTCTGTGGAGCTGGATGGCTGTTGGATGGAGCTCTCATTGGGTGATTTGGCAGACTAGTCGAGAAATAAACATAAGCAAGATTATCGACACAATTCTTCCCAAGAAATACCATAAGGAGTGATGAAGCATGTTAAAACGATTAGTGCCTTTAAGTTGATCCAAAATATTAGATATATCCAAAATATCAGAAGGATCAAACGAAGGTAGAAAACTATTTTGTAAAATCTATGATCTTTTTATGAAGATCTTTTATATCTACTGAAATACTGTTAGAAGACCATACCCCATGGAGATGGTTTTGAATAGATGTCCAGTTCCAATGTGTGCCATTATATGGCAAAGGAGTCATGCAGATATTTTGAAATAATGCATGACATCTCAAAAGACTTTGTAACTGCATTTTAAACACCTGTTCTCCTAAATTGTCTACAGTAGTCTCAAGCTCTCAGAAATGGACAGCAATACCTTCATTAATATCTAATTGAGTGC
Source organism: Tupaia tana (assembly GCA_026018925.1). NCBI lineage: Eukaryota > Metazoa > Chordata > Mammalia > Scandentia > Tupaiidae > Tupaia > Tupaia tana. The sequence goes on from JAKSZU010000013.1 coordinate 61,138,819, forward strand.
CCATCATATGAGGAGTATTATGAGCGAGAGCATTGACAAAAGTGGTGGTGTGAGTTTGTTGACTTAAAGCGACCACTGACGTTGCTAGGGAGGCAATCAAAGTGATTGCAGTGAGAACTCCAAAAATGTCTGCTCCCAAAAATCTTTTCAGTCTACCTAACAGACTGTGAATTTCATGTAATAATTGAAGTCCAGTGTCATCGTACCAAGGGTCAGAAATTGTTACTGGCATTGCCATGTATGAGGAATGGTGTGATATTAATATATCTTGGCCAAAATTACAACTAGTTACACAGTTCATCAGATTACATTTAGTGCAATCTATTTTTATCTTGTTGTTTCAATAAGTAAAATTTAGAATTCTAGTTATTATGGTAAAAGGCTTTGGAAGACATGTCATAAGCCCAAATGTTTGGATGGGAAACTATGAGTCCCTACTGGATAAAACTTTGGCATGATCAAGGGCCATGGCTGTTTTCCAAAGTTCTTTTTGTTGGTGGCCTTCAGGGGTTGTTAAAATACTAGAAATAAATTCTCCTGTAATTGGCTGTTTGGAATAAGACCAGTCACAAAGTTTGGTGTTGTGAGAGGTAACTCTGACTGGTGAATTGTAATAACATGAAATTCAGGGAGGGTGACCGTTTTCAGGAATAAAATTGGAATTGGAATGACAAGTTTGGGCATGAAGTTGAAATATGGTAATATTAGAAAATGATTCATTTTTAAAGGTGGCATGTTGCAAAAGGAATGTAAACCAATGTGTGTGGGTTTCATTATAGAATTGTACATGGGCTCTTTTTATCCCTCAAACAATTTGTACACAAGAGTCTTATGTGGAGGAAAGACAAACAGCAGGTGAATCAGTAATAGCTGAAAAGTTCAATCTTACAACTGATTGTTAAGGTCATCAGCGGGAATTCTCCCTCGTCGACATAAATCGTTTATGAATACTTTAATTTCTGGATCCTCCCAAGTGACTGGATGTAACATGGGAGGATCTAGAACATAGGCCCGATGTGTCTTATTTTGATGTGTTCTGGGGAGTGCACTTACCTGAGTGGCTACAATACTTAGCATGGCCAGAAATAGTAGGGGAGCTGTAACTGATTCCTTGCTCTTTTTTTTATTATTATTTATTTATTTATTTTACAGTGTGATACATAAATTTTCTTTTTTTTAATTAATTAATTTATTTATTTTTGTATATACTTTCAATCATATTGTTTGGCTTACAATGAGACCATTTCGATATGTGAACATTTCTCCCCAGACCCGCTGATCGAAATATCTTCAACAGATAACACCACACCTCCCCATCCCGTCAATGCTCTACCTCTGTATCCCTTCTCCAAATGTCTTTCGTTGGGCCCCGCTCCTCCACATACACCTCATCTGACATTCACACCCATCTCTTGTGTTTGTTCAACTGTTAGTCAATCAGTTTCAGACATAGAATGCAGACAAACGGTATATGTTAAGTGGGGACATACAATGTCTCTCCTTCATAGCCTGGCTTGCCTCACTCAGCAGTACATCTTCCATATTCTTCCACTTTCTGTCAAAAGCCAGGGCTCTGTTGGTTTTTATGGCTGAGTAGTATTCCATAGAGTATATGTGCCACAGTTTTTCAATCCATTCCTCCATACGGGGGCATCTGGGTTGGTTCCATGACTTAGCAATTGTGAATAGTGCCGCAATAAACATCGATGTGCAAGTTTTTGTAAGATGTTCTGCTCTTTTTGTTAGACATGTAATCTGTCCCCATGTAAGGGGTTGAGCCTTTTGTGTCAAGGTTCTCCTTTTCTTCACTTTTTTGGGTACTGTGTCCAGATTCAAGCCTTTTATCTTCTTCTGCATCTGTTTCATCAGTAGCTTTTCTTCACTCATTTTAAACAACTTTTCACTCTTTATACTTATACAGAAAAAGTCTTCGCTCACACTACTAGCTAAAACAATTGTTCCCAGGAACTATAATTATTGTTAGGGTGTTTATGCTATGTAGAAAGTTCTGAGTGTAAAAAAAAAATTGCCATGTCAGTTGGTTGCAAAAGTATTCCTCCCAAGGAAAACTAACACTAGCAAATTCATTAAGTAATTTTCAATAGAACCATCAGGCAATTTTTTATTAAATTTTATTTATTTTCCTATACTACTGTAAAATTAAAAAGAGCTACAAGGGGAATGGAAGCCCTACATAATAGGAAATACATAGGATCTAGAATTGAATAAGCAGAGAAACTTGTTTCCACATTTACTCATTAAAGAATCTTGACCATCAAGGACTATGCAAGTAAAAGACAAATATCTTATGATAAATTCCAAAAGCAATGCCCTCCATGGAATGCACCTCTGACTAAGTCTTTTTGTCCTTGACAGATCAACAGGATTCAGAGCCTTATTGCATCTTGGAGGAGTGTGAGTAATTGATATAAATAAAAGTTGGTTATCTTCATAGTAAATAATTATTCTGTTCTAGACAAGAGGGTTTTGTAGCTGTGTCACATTCATCCATAAGGACAGGATAAATTCCCAAGTCTGTTAGATGAAATTCTATTGCAATGCAAATTGGAGCTTTGATAAAGAACCTAACTTTCCATTCTTGAATCATTCATACTGAGTGGTGTTCCCCCCCCCCCCCCCCCCAGCTCTAGGAGTCTGTATCCTATGCAACATCCTGCCTTGGATATGTCATAGACATCTCAAGCTTACACATGTAAAATTAAATTCCTCCAGCCAACACGTGGCAAGGAGGTTAAGGCACAGGATCCCACATGGCCAACTGAACAGTTGGAGTCCTGGACCCCACAGCTTGGAAAATCATACTGGGTACATCTGTGTACATGTCTTAGATCCCAAGAAGATTGGAAAAGGGAATGCGTGCAACCTGCCCCCCCCCCAGTGGAAGTGGTGATTTCTTACTATCCCACTTTCACTAACTGTTTCTGTGGTAACCACATACAGTCTATAGCAAAACTAAAAAAAATAAAAAATAAAATAAAAAACAAATAAAAAACTGAATTTCTTATCTTTCTCTCCTCTAATAATGGAATTTAGCAAAATATATTGATAACAAAAGATGCCGAAGATATCTTAGTAAAGAACAAGCCAAGTTTCAGAACATAAAAAAGTATGACTGAAGTTGTGTTAAAATGATGTATACATGCACACATATACATCTTTATATATTTGTATCTGTTTGAAAAATATTTGTAAGTATATACAACCAAGGGTTAATAGGGACAGTGTATGAAATGGAATGAAAAGACTTTCATGAACTATAAAACAGGAGATTAAATTATTAAGGATGCTTGTAATGAGTCCCTAATATTGTTTTAAGTGGGGAAAATTAATTCAAAACTAAAATAAAAAGGTTTTAATATTTTTCTTAAAAATTTAATTTAATTATTCTATTTTGTAACTTAGAACAAAGCGATTGATAGGATGGCAGTAAAGAGTCTGTTGTAAAGCCAACCTTGCCAATAATGGATTTTGTCATATTTAGAAAGAAAAATAACAGTGAATGAAAATAAGTTTTTTCAGTGGGTAGGATAAATATATGAGACAATCTAGATTCATTCCAATTCTTGTCAATGATTCTGAGTTTACTTTAAAAAAACACATTTTTAGAGCAATAATTTATTACTCTAGATAGTACTGACATGCAGCTATCAATATTTATACTTTCCCTCCTGTTACTTTAGTCTTATGTTTTGTCAGTTTGTTAAAAGTTCAATAATTTTCATTCATTTGTATGCCTAGAGATTACAGGGCTTTTTGTTTTGTTTTAGAGGTTTTTGCTATAGGGCATGTGCACTTGACAGAAAGACAGAGAGAGACAGAGATAGAAAGCAAGAAATCACCCCCCAGGGGGGATGGCCACTCCACAATACCTTCTCCTCCATTCTCCTCTCGGGATCTTGGGCACGCACGCACACACACCTGGTGTGAGTTTAAGCCACTGGGTCTGGGAGTAGAACTGCAGACGACTACATGGGAGTCCAGCAACATAGCCATTACGCTAACTGCTGGTTCCAGATTACAGTTTTTATATGTCATTATCAATATGATGTGTATATATATATATATACATACACATAGTGCTCATTTGCACGTAACATCCTACAGAGCTCAACAGTTGACTGATCTTTTACTCAGATGATTTATAACACTTTAAGTTGTTACCTGCAGGCATATATTAAATACCAAAGGAAATTATAGAACTGAAACTATTCCTACCTTCCTATCTTCATTATGTATTTTGCCTACCCTCTTTTTTTTTCTTTGTATGCTCTGTAGTTGTTAATAATTTCTCTTAAAGTCTAGCTTGTCTATCAAATGATTTTCATGCTTTTTGCACCATATTTATCTGGAAGTTGAGTTTTTGTTATTCCTTAAATTTAGTCTTGGATTCCAGAATACACCTTCTCCTCTATTGTACTAGCAAACAGTAGGTGCTTATATTAATCCTGTTCTTGGAGGGCAAAAGAGAGTACTTGTAAGACATCCCATACCTTGTGCTTATATTTAATATAGAAAACCCTGTTTGTGTAGTAGAAAAATCATGAGTTACAACAGACAGAAGATGTGTTACTCGTTACCTTTGTTGACTTACTATAAAACACATATGCCCTTGGAGTTATCTTCTTACCCTGCCTGAATATACACATCAATATTTATAGCACTGGCATAACTTTATGGAGTTGTGTACTACATGAAGTAACATGCCAACAATCAAACAGTCTATGATACTGTACTTGCACTTTTCTCAACCTAGAACTCATTTTCTCTGATCTAAATCAACCTTACTCTAGTGCTAGTTTCTGTTTTATATGTTTTTTTTTTTTTTTTTGGGGGGGGTCACTTTTTTGTTTTGACCCTAGGCTATTGCTTACTCCTTAATGAGTAGCACTCCATTTTATGCACTCAATTTTTAAAAATTGAGTTTAGCTTAATTTCTCCTGGATGTACATTTAGTGGGCTACGGCCTCTGGAAGTGAGGCCTCACATTCACCCTCCTACTTGCAGTATTTCAGAGAATGAATTCAGCCTTTCTACTACAATTTTATAGCTTAAAATTGCTTCCTATTACAGGACTTTCTTATTGCCTTTCGATTGAAGGTCTGACTGTTGACCATTTTTTGAACCCCTGACTGAAATACTTTCCTGACTGGACGTTCTCCAAGCCAATGGTTTACAACTATTGCCTCTACTGGAGATGCTTAAGAGAAAACACTGCCCTACACATTTGGTTATGGACTGATTACGTCCCCAGTGAAAGGATTACGTTGAAGCCTTAATCTCCAATGTGACTATATTTGATGAGAAGGCCTTGATGGAGATAGCAAAGGTAAAATGAAGTCATAAGGGTGAAGCTTTAATACGATGCTATCCTAATCAGAAGAATAGACTTCCTGTCCACCGTGCTATATGAAGACTCAATCAGAAGACAGTCCTCTAAGTCAGGAAGAGAGATCCCACCAGTTATCTACCCTTGTAGCACCGAGACCATGCACTGCCAGCCTCGAGACCTATAGAAAATAAAAGCATGCTGCTGAGGTCATTCGGTCTGTGGTGTTTTGCTATGGCAACCATAGCGGACTAATACACGTGTAGTTAAGATTTTGGTTACTCTGGTGTTTTAACAAAATCCAAATACTTCTGTAGGAAAAAAAAAATAATCAGGATTACAGTCATAACATTCATTGAAATAATTCATAATTATAACTGCTATTAATGTAGTGACCTTTGCTGAGTTTGCACTATGATAAAGGACTCTCCATCTCAGGCAGCTTTCAGCCCTGTACTTTAAACAGTTCAACTCCTTACTGTGGCTTGGGAATATAAAAATGTTCAAATATTTGTGAAAGACATTTCTGGTTGACATATTTCACAGAAAGAACCCCTTCAACATGATTTTTACCATACAGTAGAACTTGGGAAATAGTCTAGGTTTAACCCTCATATGTAAACTTATTTTTTTAGAGAGAGGCTTTTGCCTTAGGGCATGTGCACTTAGAGAGAGACAGAGACAGGGAGAGAGAAAGTGAGAAATCACCCTCTGGAGGATGGCTATGCTACAATTCCTTCTCCTTCATTCTCCTCCCAGGATCTTGGATATGCACACATGCTCATCTACCTAGTATGAGTTTCAAGCCACTGGGTCTGGGACTTGAACCATGGTCAGCCATGTGGGAATCTATTCATTTAACTGCTAGCCCCCACATATGCTAACTTTATTTGTTGCAAATAGGCAAACAAAAGAAGGGAGATGTAGGTATATCCATCTTTTCCATCATTCAATCAATCAATGCAATCTGAATGTATGCAATAACTACTATGGGTTAATTACAACTTAAACTGTTGATATATATATATATATATATATATATATATATATATATATATATACACACACACACACACACACACATACACACACACACACACACACACATATATACATATATATTCTTTTATATAAAAATATTGTTTTAAATAAAATGTACATATAGTATCTAAAATCGAGAGTGTCTCCTATAAGTAAAGTTTACCACGTGAATTGTTTTAGGATACAGGCATATACTTTCAGTTTCTGGTTTTGTTTGCAATCTTCCTATTTAAGTGTGTCGAAAGGACACAGTTAATAAAAAATGCATTTTATTTCTACATGATTTGTACGTATTTACTCAGTGTAGAAAAAATCACTTGTGTGAATATCCTCAAATCTGTTATTATCACTTTAGTTCTACAGTGAGATATTTTGCTATATTTTGTCTTATATTTGGACGCAGTTAAACAAAAATGTGCCTGATGCTTCCATTAGGTCTTTGGGAAAGTCATGATACATCTTTCTATTCAAAAATGCACCATGACTTTTCCAAAGACCCAGTACTTTTGCCAATATTTATGAAAATTTGTACAATTTTCCTATAAAATTTATGTAATTAGAGTCTGTTTTTCTTCCTTATGTGTATGCTGTTCATATTACACGATTATTTTGGAAGGAATAACCAATAAAGTATTTTGCAGAAAAATTGGAGGTTGATAAAATAAATGCTTATAAAAGAACATGATTTTGTAAATGCAGGTATAGTAAAGTTGATAATTAAGCTCACCACTCCCTGCTCCCCTAAAGTAGAGTGAGCTTCCATTACAGGTCGGATCATTTCAAAATGACTTTGGGATATCTACCATCTTCACAGAGAAGAGAATAGAAACTAGATTTAGATTTAAATTTTTACAAATTATTTTTAGAAATGAGAGAGAAGGAATATAACATCACTAAGACCATGTTTGGAAGTGGCGGAGCCAAAGCCAGTTCCAGCAACACAGATCTTGGTGTTTATCCCTTAGAGTTTCACCTCCTCCAAGCCAGGGAATCCTGAGAAAGTTAAATTTTGTAAACTCTCTCCCCCCTGGAAAGTGGTGGTAACAATGTATTTATTTCAGAGGAACCAAGTCAGAATTAAAGGATACAATGTATACAAACCATGGAGGACCATATCTGACACCCTTGCCATCAACATTGTTTATATTATGTGTTTCACATTGTTGCTGTTGTTACTGTCCCTGAAAATCTCTGTCCCAAGAACTAATAGCTCAGGTTTAAATGTCTCTTCAGTTAAGTCTAGAGCCTGGATCAGATGATTTATAGATAACATCCTTTCCTTGTCAGACTCTGGGAGATTTTGGAGAACATCACAAAGAGTAAGACCTGCAGTTAGGTCACTTCTTTTTCCTTTCTTAAAGATTAGTAATAATGCCTATTCAGAGTAATTTCATTGTAACGTAAATAGCTTAGGGTCATACGTTGTCAGCCTGGATCTGAGGCATTACATACCACTTGATTATCAAGGTGTTGAAACAACTTGGCAAATGTCACTTGGGCTCTTCATGCCTGGTTGGCAGAATAACTACCTCAATTTTTCAAGGTGATTAAGCTGATTAAGTAAGAACACTGTGATTCTTCATTCATTCATCTTCACTTAACCAGATGGAAAGGGCTGTTCTACAGACCAAAGAATTTAAGTGGTGTGACTTAATCCTATTCTTTTTCTTTCTCCTCTATCCTCAGCGCAGCCACCATCCTTTCTATGAGAGTAAGATCTTTATAAAACACTAATTCAAACTCTCATTTCAGAGTTGTGAGGTTTCTCTCTTCTCTTTTTAATTGAAAACATTTAACAGACTTTCTAGGAACTAAATGCTAGAGCACTAACCTCTGAATGCCATTTAATCACTCCTTTCAACAATTCGCATGTTTATTCATGAGAACTGCTGTACTTGTTAGGTGTTGAATGAAAAGAATTGGAGGGGAGTAGAGTAAGACACTATTAGGAAAAACTCAGAAAGTAGTGCTACCTGAAACATTTATTAACATCTATTGCAAACACTCTTAAAACCTGGTAAATTGCATTTTAATTATTTTGTAAATGTACTGAAATTAAAGAGCATTTGGAAAGCAGTCATCTAGAGTTGAGGAGGTATAAACTAATCACATGGTTTCATTGAATATTCAAAAATTCAGGGATCCTTAATAGAGCAATAATAATTTTGAAGCAACATTAGAACTTCCTGGCACATGCTCAGGGCTGCTTGGAGCATATTTTCAGACTGCGGAAATGTTTACTCTACCCAGCAGCCTATTTCTCCCAATAGAAACACAATGAAAATTCAAACACAATAAATCATTCCCCAAGGTACACAGAGATTCAAATGCCACAAGTGCTTTGATTCACTCTGCTTCAGGGGTGGAATTTATAAATTGAAGAACTTTTAAATTCGTTAGAACATAGCACTCTGGAAATGAGAAAAGCAAAGCCAATTGGATTCCGGGTTCTCATTTGTGTGTCGTTCTGCATTACCCTGGGCCATGAGTCACCCGGCATCACCGATAGGGTCCCAAAGTGTGATGTATGAGGCAGACTCGCTTCACCTCTCCAGGCAGCTGTAGGGCTCTCTGAGAGATTCTGACCTGGGAAAGATCTCAGAGGTGCCACACAGCTACCACCCTGTTTTAAAAATAAGTAAATGAATCTGTGAGATAAATTAATTCTGTCTGACAACAGCTAAAATAAATCAAGAAGAAAACTCAGGTTTCCTCATTCCTAGCCCAGTTTCTATTCCTCTCCACCATTCAATAAAATATATGAAGACCACTTTGCATACATACACTTACGTGTCACCTCCAATTAACGAATCACTTACGAGAGGTGACAGAATATGACAGCTAAAAATATGCCACTTTGACCTACAATGACTCGGCACTAAAGGCCCTTGGAAAAACAGTACATGCAAGAAGGACATTCTAATCTTCTCTTTTCCTTACTGAGCATAAGAGATAAGAACTCTCATGTGAAAGATGCTTCCTGTACCAAGAAAAAAGAAACATTCTTTATAAAGCGCTAAAGCCAAGATAATTCTGCACAAACAGGTCTTGTTAAAATAACTCCTATTTTTAAAGCCGCTCTCAATAATTCAGTTGTATTTTCACGACTTTCTTTTCTCTGTCTCAGTATATAAGGGACTGACTATTTCTTTGGTCTTCATTTCCTACTGAGGGCTCCCCCACCACATCCCCATGCACATAAAATTTACATTAACTTATGTGCTTTTCTCCTGTTAAGTCAATCTTATGCTAGCTTAAGTCCCAGCCCCTGTCAGGATCCTGAGGAGGGAGAGGTAGAGTTTTGACTTTCCAGCACGTACACGCACTTATTTGACCACGTTCCACTTCCTACTTTTCTTGTACTCTGGAATTCTTATAAACATTTCTTTTTCTTTAAGTCTATTTCATGATCTTTTCCCCCTTTTATTTTCATTTCTTCAATAAGTGGCTCAGATAAGTAGATTAAGAGCTGATGCCACTGACGTATGAAGAGCCAATGCCACTGAATAATGGTTCATTATTCCGTCAGGACTCTCCTTTCTGAAACATCAAATGGTGTATAACTTCTAAGATTTTAGCAGTGGGACCAGCAGGTAGCATGGTGGTTAAGGTGCTGGACTCCAACATGGCCTACAGCAGTTGGAGTCCCAGACCTGGTGGCTTGAAAGTCACACTGGGCATGTGTGTGTATGCACCCAAAATCCCAGGAGGAGAATGGAGGAGAAGTGATTGAGGTGTGGCTATCCTCAGGGGTGATTTTTCACTTTCCCATTCACTGTCTCTCCCTCTCTCTTTCTCTAGAGAGTGCACATATCTTATTGCAAACACACCCACCCACACACACACACACACACACACATACACACGTGTATATACATATGTGTGTGTGTTTATATATATATATATGTGTGTGTGTTTTATGTATACACACCGATATATAGGTATATACATAAAGATTTTAAAGCAGCTATAGAACGTTTTGTGTCATTACTTTCTCATGTACTACGCTTGCTATCATCAAACTTTGGAATGATGTTTATGTAAAACCAGGATGCTCCAAAAAGTTACAGCTCCATAAATGAGGTTGTAGATGCACAGAACTGCCAGATAAGAAATGCTACTTGGACTATACATCTTTCAGCACACCTGAAAAATCTTCATGAAAGTAAAACTGCGTCTAAGTCAAGTCTGTACCTTGTCTTTCATCCTCATCACATGGGTGTTTTGCACAGCAACGGTTTTGAAGAGGTAAAATTTACCAAGTTTCCTTTCTATGGATCATGTTTTTGATGTCAGATCTAGGAAATTTTTGTCTTGCCTTATATTTCAAAGCATGCGTTCTTTCTCTCCATCCCCCCTCCTTTTCCCTTGAATGGTTTATGGATTTATATTCTGTCTCCATGATTTATTTGGAGTTTATTTTTGTATAAGGTATGAGGGTTAGGTCAAGGTTTATGTTCCAGTATTTTTTTTTTTAATGACATAAAAGAATGCTATTGACTTGTACACTTTGGTTTAGCATTTCATATTTTTAACTTTTTAAGTTATTATTAGTATTAAGATATTTTAAGATCATTTGTATTTTCAACATAAAAATCACAAGATATAAAAACAAAGGTAATTTTGCCTCAGCCTTTTAAGTCTTATATCTCTTTTATTTTCCTATTGCATTAACTAGAATATTCAGTAGGATACTGAATAGAAGCAGAAGTAATAGGTATCTTTATTTTGGTACTGACTTTAAGAGTGCTTCTCAACTTCCATTCTCAATTTTAATAAAGTCATTGTTTTTTCTTTTTTTTTAAATTTCCTCTTTTAGGTTTTTGCCATAAGGCTCATGCACTTACCAGACAGACAGAGAGAGGGAAAGTAAGAAATCCCTGGGGAATCACATTTTGTATGCTGTGATGATGCTCAGTGAATGAATGTAAATTACTTAATTAATTAAAAATTTAAAAAGTAATAAAAAAAAAAAAAAGAAATCACCCCTGTCTTGGAGATAGGGACATGGCCATGCTGCAATCCTTTCTCCTCCATTCTCCTCCTGGGTTTTGGGCACTCTTGTTCACAATCCCAACTTGAATTTCAAGCCGCTGGGTCTGGGACTCATACCAGGACAAGCCATGTGGGAATCCAGTGCCTTAACCTCCAGGACACCTGCTGGTCTTCAAAAGTAGGTTTTTTTTAAAAGATAAGTTAAAAAAAATTCTCTTTTACCAGCTTGTTAAGAATTGATTAGGAATATTTGTTGAATTTCACTAAATGCCTTTTCCGTACATAGCAACAAGATATCCTATCTATCCTTTTAATCTGTTAAGAGATTTTCTGTGTTGATTCATCCTTGTCACTCAAGGACAAATCTCATCTGTTATATTGTTTAGTTCACTGAATAGGTTTTTATGATACTGTTAGAATTTACTTTAAGATGGTCTTAGTGATAAAATTTTATAAAAGTTACATGTTTGAAAATACCTTTCTTGGCTTCATCTCATCAAAACAATTATCTGTTATATAATTTTATGCAACTGTTTTGTTCTCTCTGTAAGTCCTTTGAAAATGTTACCTCTTTGTTTTCTGTTGTCTAACATTATAGGTGAGAGACCTGTGGTCGCAATAAGCCTACCCCTGTTACTCTGAAGGACTCTGTTCTTTCTTTCTGGTAGATATTGTCTTTCTAAAATTTCTGTTCTTTCCTTTTTAAATATGTTTACAAGCTCATTTTATTTTTGTAGGTCTTACTTAATATTTTCCTATTCTAATGTTTTATGTGAAAAAAATTCATTTTCATTTTGAGCACTCTCATATACTTATTTTGAAATCTTTGTCAGATTGTTCCATATAATTAAATATACTATAAATAAGTGTATTTTTCAAATATTGGTTTTGTTGGTTGCCTTTCATAGAAGATGTATTAACTTCCCTATAATTTTGATTTCAGATTTATTTTGAGGAGGACGTGGTTTGTTTATTTTTTTCTCTGTATGTCTGTTACTCTCCTTTACTTTTCCTCTATCAGGTTTCTTTTTGGGCCTTTACTCAGCCACTAAGTACTCAGCCCCAAACTAGCCCAATAACCGAGACATCACGGTCTTCCCCATCTCCCTAACTGCACAGTGTCCAGTCAAGCACCCAACTGTAATATTTTCATTCTCTTTCACTCCACCAGTGTGAACCACTGTGTACCAGTGCTTCCTGCCTGGCCAGGTAGTAAACCTGGGGCCTCAGTCACGACTTTGTAGTTTTTGCCTTTTCTCTAGTACATGGAGACATTTATTTTTGTTTTATAGTCCAGCTACATCTTTGCTTTCTCTTTTCAGATTTTATCTAACTTTGCTGTATACTAGAACCGAGATAGTGTATCAAAACATAATTTGTCAACTTGCCCAGAATACTCTCATTCTTCCTTTAACCTGCTCTAATTGGACTTTTATCCTCCTAGGAATTTGTTCTTGGAATGGTCATCATAAAACATCCATCCTGCCAAATCTAATGGCTAATTCTCAGTTTTCATCCAAGCAGTGGTTGACATAAGTGATCATTTTCTCCTTGATGCATTTTCCTCTTTGGGTTTTCAGGACACTTGACTCTCCTTATTTTCTTTCTAACTTAATGGCCTGAGATCTGTTGGCTGGCTCTTCATCTTTCTTTTGAGCTTTAATTGTTGGACTGCCACAGTGCTCCTCTGATATTTTTCCTTCTTTATGTACAGTTTTTGCCCACATAATCTCATTTAGTCTCATGAATATGTATATGTGTATAGTATATAATATACAAATGTATACTATAGTTTATAAATATATCATGATATACAAATACAATATTCATTATATAAGTTGTATAATATATAATGTATACATAAACACACACATATTACTTGTCTCTCTTTTTTATAGGGACTTTATCTCTGCAGTCACCATATTTATCTATTCCACATATCCACTCTGACATGTAAATTTCATATAAACCTAACACAGTAAAAATATCACTTTTTATTCTCTCTACTCCAACATTTTCTGCCTCCGGCTCTAGCATTCCAATCTGTGCTGGTATCTTCTGTTGCGTAAGGTTTCTACAATATTGTCCTAATTGTCCTCCCTGATTCCGCCACTGTCCCCTACAGTTTCCCTTTTGCCTAGTATCCAGGTCAATCAGATTCTATCACACATTCCAAACTATGCAGTAGCTTCCGATCACACTAGAGGTAACTCAAACTTTGTATCATGGCTTTGGAAACCTAACGTCTCACAGCTGCTCTCCGGCACTGCTGTCTTCCTTTTGCATCCTTCTTGCCCTTTAAACATGAATTCCATCCTTGGAATACTCTTCTCCAGGATTTGCGCATAGTTCACTTCTGCACATCATTCAATTTGTTTAATTATTACCTCTTCAGAGAGGACTTCTATAATCACCCAAGCTAAAATGAACAAACAAACAAAACAACCCTCCTGCTGTTTTCTCTATCCTTAATTTTCTTCATTTTTATTTTTTCATTAAATTTAATTAATTAATTAATTTGGTTTGCTACAGTTTGCAGGTAATTACCAGAGAGATACAGAGATGGAAAAAGAGAGAGAACATGAGAAAGTATTCCCATGGGGGGATAACCATGCCACGGTTACTTATCTTCCACTCTCCTCTTGGGATTTTGAACATTAATGCACATACACAAGTGTATTTTTCAAGCTGCCAGGTCCAAGACTCAAACTGCACCATTGGCCATGTGGATCCAGCCACCTTAACCACCCTGTTGTCTAGTTGGTCCCATTTTTATTTTTTAAGGTATCAGTCATTACCTGATATTTGAACATGTATTGCTGACTTGTTACCAGTCTACTTCAACTACTAGAATGCAAGTTCCTTGAGGGCAAGCATTCCACACGTTTTGTCTGTCTGCTTCCTCAGCATTTAGAAGAGTACAGAGTGCCTAAGAACCATTCAATAAAGATAGTCACAGATGTTTTCTAATTACATCAGCCAGCTACCACAGTTAATATATATTATGGAAAGAAAAGAGTATACAGCATATTTTTACATTTAGTAATCGTGAGCATGAAAGAAAAATCAATTTAAAATTTTTTTCATTAAGTCTCCTTCACGTACATTCTAGAGTAAGAAAACAGCTAACAATAATACAACAAAATAGCGCTGAAGACGTGTCACAATAGCACCTGCACTGTGCTCTTTGGTTTCTTTTACACCTGTGCATTTTGGATGCTCAGTTTCTCTGTTTTTAGTAAGTGGATGTGAGCAAAATGTTTAAAACAACTAGAACTAAACTTCCCAATAAATAATATCATTCTTTCATTGGAAGATTATGACTAGTAGAAACTAAAATTGAAGGGAATACTAATCTCCAAATTATTTCTTATATTAGTAATATCATTCCTTTGTAGGTTCTTTTGACATGTTTTAATGTAGCCCTTAATTTTAAACTGTATTCAAAGCAAGAGACCAATCGCTCAATTCTTGATAACTAAGTGGGTATTAGAAGTAGTTTTGAAATTCAGTAAACTATCTAAAAAAAGCTTATTTTTCTTTCATATTAAAAACAAGTATAGTATGGGTATAAAGGAATCTTTCTTTGTTAAGTACTTTTACTCTAGGAGGCAACTTCACTGTGTACAGAGACAGCTATTATTGAGAATGTCAGTCCTATAGGAAGAGTCATGAAGCCCATAAATGACAAACATTGAGATTATAGAAAGTTTAGAGCCCATAAATATCATGTATGTTGGGACATATGTAATGAACTCAAAACTTAATATCCATCCTGAACCTGTGAATGTGACTTATTTGAAAAAGGGTCTTTGTAGATGTAAGCAAGTTAAATGAGGTGCTACTGGGTTAGGATGCTCTAGTCTAATGACTGATATCCTAATAAGAAGAGGGAAATTTGGACAGATATACACAGAGGAAAGACGACCACGTGAACATGGAAACACAGGCTGGGGTCATGCAGCCACAGGCTAATGGATGCCAAAGGATCTCCAAGTTACCATAAGCCATAAGGAGCTAAAAAGGATCCTTCTCTGGGTCCATGGAGGGAATATGGCTATGCCAACAGCATGGTTTTGGACTTCTAGCCTTCAGAACTGTGAGAGAATAAATTTCTGTTTTCCATGCTACCTAGTTTGTGGTAATTTGTTACAGCAGCCCTAGGAAACTATAATGGCAATTAAAATAAGCAGAGATTCTATTTCAATAAGATCAGGAAAAACGAGGAGTGTGGGAGGAATTGGCAGTAACGAATCTAATAAATGAACTACAAATGGTAAATATCCAATTTCAGAAAGAGATGACCTTACATGAATGGAAATGCATGTGTGGGACTGAAATCAAATAGAAAGCTATCACTGTGGACTAGCAAAGAAAGAAATCACAGGAAATGGCCGGGGGAACCAAAGGAGACAGATTTCAGAAATTTTCTCCTTATAAAAGGGAAAGTTCTGTTCCTTATTAACACGAAGGCCAATACATCCACCAACAGAGCACAGAGCTACTGGCAAAAACTCTCTTGAACTTTCTGTTTCTAAAAGGCAAATAAAGTATGACTCTTCAGGGGGGCAGTGTTTTCAAGGCACAGTCCATCAGAGTACCATCAAAGTAAGGACCTATTAAGCAGAGAAAAGTAGAAATATTCATATCTTCTAAGGAACTTTCTTCCGATAACTTCGGTTAGAAGTTCTATCAAAAAATATACAAAATCAAAAGAAATATTCAAGTCACAGCTGGAATACACAAAAATATTGTCAGAATAAAAAAATGAAGAAAACAGCACAAATTCGTTGCTAATTATAATAAAAGAAATGTTACCAGAAAAGCATTTCTACAGAGCATATGAAAACTATAACCTAACATCCGTCATGAATTATAAGTGGAATATGCACAGCTAGGAAGCAAAACAGCTAAGCAGGAGGATAACAACGGTGATGGGCAGACAAGGGGAAGAGACAAGAAACTGGGAGAAATTAGAAAAAAGAAAAATGTATTCTAAGGTCCTAATGAAAGAAAAGATATGAGAGGAAATAGAGGAAGGAACACAGAAGATATAAAAACTAAACAAATGAAACAGAAAGAAATGAATATAAAACTCTAAGGATGTGGCCAGTCAGTGGCATGGTGGTTAAGACAGCTGGATGACATGTGATCAATTGCACAATTTGAGTCCCAAACTCAGTGACTTGAAAAACACATCAGGCCCATGTGTGTACAAGGCCAAAATCCTGAAAGGAGGGCAAAATGGAGGCCAAGGTATTGCAGTATAGCATAACCATTCCCTATGGGAGGTGCATTCTGTTTTTCATTCTATTTCTCTATGACGAGTGCATGGATCCTCTGGCAAATTAAAATGAATGGATAAATGAACCAATAAATAAATAAATGAATGTCTCCTGGCAGTAACAAAAATAGGTGCCTTCTACAACATAGTTTGACAGACAAACCATCTTCTTTTTTAATGATATTAAATATTATATGATTATGTTCAAAGTCATGTCTATTTGAAATACTGACTAAATCCTTCCTCTGAAATCACTTAAGAGTAATTTTCTAGAAACATAATAGCTCTTTTGTTTTCCCCACAGAAGTAGAGCCACTTTATACATTTCAGATATCAAGAGACCTCAGAGATGATGTAGTCTAACTTGCTCGTGTAGAGGTGAGCAAACTTGGACCCCTGGAGAACTGATGACAGTTAAATCATTATAGGGCTGGGGCTAGATGCCAGGTTTTTGATTGCTTGTCTAAAGCTCTTTAAACCACCCCATAACCTCCTGTCTTCAGTTTGGGTCTGTACTCATAAACATGCCCTAATTTTATTCATTCCATAAATACATATTCATTATTTTCTATGTGACAGTTATTCTTTGTGATGCAGGAGATGCAAAGATAAAGAAGGCAAAGCCATGACCTCAGGGAGCCACTGTCCGCTGATCATGCTTGACTTTTGCAAAGTTTCATAGAAATAGCCTCCCATTCCTCTTTTTGCTGTTCTCCTTCTAAGCTCTACCTTCTTCAAGTACCCAGGCATTTCTGTTCTCTCTGTCACAGGCGATAAACCTGAGGTGGACTGTCCCTCAAGCCGTCCATGCTGCTCACCGCCCCAGTCTGGGTTACGTGGCTTTACTCTGTGCGGCCTTACCGTTGTGTGCTTGCTCCATCACCACCACTACCGGAAAAGGTTATCTGTTTGCTTATGTGTCATTCCTTCCTCTTAAACTGTGACCTGTTTAAAGGCAGGGACTGGAATCATGTTTGTTCCAGGATCTCTAGTATCTGTACAGAAACTGAAGCAGAATGAAGGCTGACTAAGCATTTGTTGTCAACTAAATTGAGAATGTCTACATAAACAGAAGCTCTTACCTGGGCCACTTACAGCTCAGTGTAAATAACTCTTTTTAGGATTACCTGCACCTTATTTGCTCCAGTCTAATCATTAGCGAAGAAATCAAATCATATTGAATTCATTTCTGGGCCTACCTTCTTTTCCACATGGATGTCTCGTATTCTCTGTGTAATCTCTCAGCAAAGAACATATCACATCTATGGAAAAATAAAGCCCTCTCCTCTGCTCAGCCCCAGATTTTAACAAAACTGAAACATGGTCTGTTGGACTTTGAGAAAAGTACTTCAGTTTTCTGTTAAATGCCTAATTGATTTAAAAATTGCAACATGATAAATTGCAAGCATAAAGCAGTGTACCATTTAGAACGTGGGTGTCTGTCAGAAGCTATCTTTCAGAGTTGAGCGATCATTTGTGATTGACCAAAGGAACTCGAAGGTCTAGTTTCAGAAACAGAAAGCAGAAACCTCCACCCTCGGCACCAACATAACAATACGCACATCCCAGTTTAGTTATACAGGCCGATTCGGAATTCTTTCTCAGGTGGAATCTGAAATGACTGTGTCAATAGATTCATTTGGATCTAAACTTTCATCCTTTCACTGGGTCATATTTTCTAGTTGAACACTGCTTACACTTTGTATTGGGCATGGGAAAACACTCAGGATGTCTTTGTAGTAAAAAAAAAAAAACTACAGGGTTGTATTACATAATTGTCTTTGAACTGCATAACAAATAACTCGGCAGGAGACACTGAATTCAAATCTACTATCTATGAAATACTAAGAAAAATTATGTCAACCCTTTATTACTTGAAGCAAAGGGAGGGTGTTTGTGCATGCACACACAAGAGGTCTTCAAAATGTTCGCAGAACATAAGTATTATAAAAGCTGTGCATGGCTTCCAAATATGTCTTTATACCAAAATAAACTCTTAATGTGATTCTATTTTTCCATGCACTTTTTGAAGTCCCTCATATGTATGTGTGCATGTGTGTGTGTGAATGTGAATGTGTGTGTGTGTGTGTATCATGCTATTATTTGATTTTGATATGTAAAAATTATCATTACTTCTCAAACAAATCAGTAGCTACTTTAAAATATAGCATTATTTCTATCTCAATTACTAAGGATTATGTTGCTGGTCAAATTATCAGCAGTAATAGTCCCCCTGACATTCCTTGTGGATTTAACCTGAATATCATTTAATAATTTTGAAAGTCCTTTGCAGTGGAGGAGAAACTTTCCTTCTGCCCACTGAGGTTTGATAGTTAAGCCTATGAAACAAACTGACAGTAGGCAGATCAACAGGAGAAAACGAGGTCAAATTCATTATGTACCAGAGGCCATCACAAGAGAAAAGCAAATATCCCCAAACCCAGTGAGATCTAGAAGCTTTTGTATCCTCTTCACAGCGGGGAAGGGAAGAAGAGATGAAGACAGCTTAGGGGAGGGCAAACAGCTTTGGGGAAAGATGAGTGGGCCCTCGGAAAGGTGGGAGCCTGTGTCCAAGTCTGCCTGGACACAGTGTGGACCTCCAGTCTCCTCTCCTGTAATATGAGTTATTCTTTCTTGTCTGCTGAGATTCTTAGGGAGGGGTTTCAGAGTTTCTTTTGGAGAATCCATCTTTAGGCTAGAAAAGAAATTTAGGGAAAGTCCTGTCCTACATTTGCTATTTCTCAAGTGCTCTCAGTTTGCAGTTCAACACGGCATATCTTGGGATAGCATTTCTGAACTCCTTTACCTCCACATTCCTTCTTTCAAGAACTTCAGTTTGAGTCATTTCACACCTATCTGGCAACTATGGAACTCTTAAACACTGTAATGACATATTCTCTTTCCAGTACCACAGGTAAAGTTATAGGAAAAAGGGATACATTTAAGATGTGATTAACCTAAGGCTATTTTGGTTATTTATTAGCATTTATTTATGTAGAATATAATTAATCATTAGAAGGACTAGAATTAAATTCATATTCTTCCACATATTAGTTGTATTACTTAACCAGTTCAAGACTTGACATATATATAACTATAGAGCTTTGCATTTTAAATGCAATGGGACCAGAAGATGGCATAATAGTTATGTTGCTAGACTCCATGTAGTCAACCACAGTTAGAGACTCAGACCCAGTTGCTTAAAACTCATGCCAGGTGCATGTATATGAGTGCCCAAAATCCTAAGAGGAGAATGGAGGAGAAGAGATTGTGACGCAGCCATTCTCTGGGGGGTGATTTCTCACTTTCTTCCTCTATCTCTCTGGTGAGCGCACATGCTCTATAGCAAAAATCTCTCTCAAAAAAGAAAAACATGTAATAACGTGTCTAAGACAGTGCTTTACACACATTAAGGTCTTGAGGGATTTATGTCCCTTAGCCTTCAGTTCCTTCTTAGTTACCAACAAATGTATAGTCTCATAGTATAGAGATAAGGTAGACATATCCAAGGCAATAACATTCTTTTTTTTTTTTTTTTTTTTTTTTTGAGAGGTTTTTTTCGCTATAGGGTGCGTGCGCTCGCCAGACAGACAGAGACATAGAAACAGAAGCGAGAAATCACCCCCCAGGGGGGATGGTCACGCCGCAATCCCTTCTCCTCCATTCTCCTCTCGGGATCTTGGGCACGCACGCACACACGCCCGGCGTGAGTTCTAAGCCACTGGGTCCGGGACATGAACCGCAGTTGACTACGTGGGAGTCCAGCGACATAGCCATTACGCTAACTGCTGGTTCCCAGAAAATAACATTCTTTACTGAAGTTGTCTGTGTTTTTTTCTCCCCAGAAGGCATGTGCACTCCTCAGAGAGAGAGAGACGAGAGAGTGAGAACCACCCCCAACACAACCCTGGGGAATGGTCACAACATAATTCCCTCTCCTTCATCTCTCCCTCCTGTTGAGATTTTGGACACAAACACACAATCCACTGATGTGTTTGTCAAGCTACAGGGTCGGGGACTTGAACTGTTCAGTTGGCTGTGTGAGATTCGGTTGCCCCTGTCACCAAAGCATTGGTTGGCTCCCTCCTGAACCTTTAAAGTCCTACCCAGCCAATTTTTCAGTTAACCATTAAGATCAATTTCAAATAGATTCATGTATAACCCCTGTTAGCTACTGAGTTTACTGTTCTGGGAGATAGAAAAAAGTTTCAAATACAGTGTTCGTCGTAAAAATTGAATACAGCTGGGACCAGCAGTTAGCATAATGGCTATGTCGCTGGACTCCCTTGTAGTCAACCGCGGTTCGAATACCGGACCTGGTGGCTTAAAACTCACATCGGGCGCGTGTGCGTGCATACCCAAGATCTCGAGAAGAGAATGGAGGAGAAGGGATTGCGGCGTGGCTATCCCCCCTGGGGGGTGACTTCTTGCTTTCTGTCTCTCTGTCTCTCTCTGTCTGTCTGGCGAGCGCACGCACGCTATAGGAAAAACCTCTAAAAAAAAAAATTGAAGACAGTTGTTTAGATGAATAACATAAACACAAAAACATAATGAATATTGTAAGGCTGAATACTAGTTCTTTTCCAGGATCATATAAATATAAATATAAATATAAATGAATAGATTATACAATTTAGTGAAATAGCATGGAAAAGTGAAAATGGCTCTAAACTTAAAGAGCAAATTTTGAAAAAAAAATGACTTCTTTAACTGCTTATTCAATCTTGATTTTATTTATCAAACTTTCTGGGCATCAAATATGTTCCTCTTAAAATAAAAGAATTACACTTGGCATAGTATTTTTTAGTTTTAACATGCTAATGAGGTAGGAGACAGGGACCCTAAAAATATAGTTAGGGTATGGGACAAAATGGAATCACACAGTCACTTAGTTTTGAGATGGAGGCGGTGGTGGCTCAGTGATTGACCTAGGCAACTTGACCTAGACTTAAAGGTTTTTTTTATGTCCCACCACATTTTGGGAAGAAGATAATACCTTTTATGACTCAAAGCTTTTAGACAAAGAATTTTTTGACCTTGGTACCCACTCTAAAATTAGGAGAATAATTGGACGCATCTGGCATTTTCCCCTCCCCACCAGGAGGAGAATGCATGTACAAGCCCCAACTAGAACCGAAGTTTGGACAAAGCCTTTTTTGACCTAAATACAATTTTTTGCTACAGTTTTGTTTTTGCTTTTTGTTTTTGTTTTTGTTTTTGTTTGTTTTTGGTAACCCATTTTTTTGGGACCCTTCTCTTTTTGGGAGCTCTGTTTTTCCTTTCTTCTCCTTTAATAAACTCACTGCTTTGTTAATAAATCCTCCACTTTGATAATAAACTCTCTACTTTGTTATAAGTACTCTCTGGGTCTGCGACTTTAATTTTTCCTGACTGTGGGACAAGAACCCGTGTCTCACTGCATGCGTTCCTGCGTCACTATGATTCAAGTTAGAGAAATCAGTAGGAATTGATCTTTACGTTTTGGGAGCACCAGAAAAGGCTCAGTGGAGTCAGGAGCAATTGAAATGGCCTCTGAAAGATTGGCTGAATTCAGGCCAGTATAAGAGGGTGAAGATGGCATCTTAGATGCAAAGTTATTATGAGCAATGGCTCTTGATCAGACTATTCCAGACAAATTTAACAACGCAGTGATGATGATGATGATGATGAAGATAATACAAATATTTTCAATTATAACAATACATCACAATGTACCATCTGCCATTCCATTTAGAACATATTGTCTCTCAGGCAATAACTGCACTTTCCAGGTTTTACACAATGAACAATACAGTTTGCTTAAACAAAATCCATCTAAAATTAGAATGCCTTTGCCCCAGCAAGAACAAGTGTGATGTCTTCATTACTATGCTAATTGGCCCATTGCCTATCAGGGTAAACATAAAGGCCCATGCACAGGTTGACCCAATTAACAGTATACACTCATTTCTTTCCAACTCTAAAAAGTAAGTTCCAAAAAAGTACTGTGTGAAAAGAATGAAACCTGTGGGAATTTCAGATTCTATGGGGAAATAAGATGAAAGGAATAGACCTATAAAAGGGCTTAACATTGTTCTCAATAACTAAAATAAAAGTCAATAACATATTACATAAAGACAACCTTGATTAATACATTTCAAATCAGTAAGACTGAAATTTGCACTATTGATTTCCCTCTGTCATGTCTGATCATGAAAAACTTTTTAGAATTTCTCTTCTTTAAAATTTAATTGCTGGGACCAGCAGTTAGCATAATGACTATGTCGCTGGACTCCCACGTTGTTGACCGCGGTTCACGTCCCGGACCTGGTGGCTTAAAACTCACACCGGGCGTATATGTGTGCATACCCAAGATCCCGAGAGGAGAATGGAGGAGAAGGGATTGCGGCGTGGCCATCTCCCCTGGGGGGTGACTTCTCGCTTTCTGTCTCTCTGTCTCTCTCTGTCTGTCTGGCAAGCGCATGCACCCTATAGCAAAAAACCTCTCAAAAAAAAAAAAAAAAAATTAATTGCCAGGACCAGCAGTTAGCGTAATGGCTATGTTGCTGAACTTCCATGTAGTCGACCGTGGTTGAGTCCCGGTGGCTTAAACTCATGCCGGGCACTTGTACGTGTGTGCCCAAGATCTCAAGAGGAGTAGGGAGTGTCCCGACTCGCGGGACAGTCGAACAGGTTTCCTGAGGGAAGGAGTGAGAGACGGGACGAACGGCGCACTGTCACAGCACAGAGACCACGCAGTGTCTCTTCAGGGTCGTCTCTTTATTGCGGGCAGCACGGAGACGACACAGTATTCAGGGTCATTCGGAAACAACACAGCATCACAGCTCTGGGTCGTCCGGAGACGACGCAGCGTCACAGCTCAGGGTCGTCCGGAGACGACACGGTGTCACAGCTCAGGGTCGTCCGGAGATGACGCGGTGTCATAGCTCTTCAGGGTCTTCAGGGTCGTCTGGCGATTATGGCCCAGGGACCGTGGTTATATACACATTGGTGGGCTGTGATTGGTTGAATGACGGATAGTAAAGGTGGGTTATGATTGGTTGCTTTGTGGACCAATCATGGGGTACCTGGATATGCAAATCTGAGGGATTCTAAGCTCACTGATTTACTATGGGAAGTGGCCAATCAGAGTGTGATTTTGAAGGTGAGGTAATTGTTTGCTCTCTGAGCCTAAGATGGCAATAGTAAGAGACTCATGAAAAATGGCCTCAGCAGACTTGCTGGTGCGCAGCCTCCCACAAGGGAGGAGAAGGGATTGCAGCATGGCCATCCCCGCTGGGGGGTGATTTCCCGCTTTCTGTCTCTTAGTCTCTCTCTGTCTTTCTGGCAAGTACACATGCCTTATAGCAAAAACCTTTCAAAAAGAAAAAAATTAATTGCCTATGGGACCAGCAGGTGGCATGGTGGTTAAAGGCACTGAACTCACACATAGCTGACCATGATTCAAGTCCTGGACCTGGAGGCTTGCTTTCTTGCCTTTTTATTCTCTCTCTTTCTCTCTCTGTCTCATTCTGGCCAAACTTAAAAAATAACAACAATGATAAATACAATAAATAATTCTTTAAAAAATTTAATTGCTTATATATGTATGCTATATTGTTTGTTAAATGCATATTGAAAAACATCTTTTTCTCTACCTGGCCCTTTCCCTAATATCTTATACCATTCTTCACAATGCTCAGTCTTAACTATGTTCTCAGAGATGCAGTCACCAGTGTCGCCAGATTTAGCAAATCAAAATATAGAGTGTCAAATTAAATTTCAATTTTAGGTAAACAATGAAAATATTTTAGTATAAGTATTCCCCATGTAATCTCTCTCAAATGAATATTGCTGGCATCTTGTATTTTATCTGGCAACTGTAACTGTGACTGAAATCATTGGGAAAAGAAATTACTTCTGATCATTCCTCAAGCTTTCTTTTCAAAATCCTTAACAATATATTATCAGCTCCCCTCACAGTCATGCAAAACACATAGAGGTGGCCTCTTTCACAGGAAGCCGGGGTCACAGCAATCTTTATCCCTCCCGTCTCATGCAATCCCAGGAGTTCTAAGGCAGTTATCATTTCTACATTGTCCTTTTTCTTCCCCACGTTTGAAGACCATAACTCTCCATTAAGCTTTGGATTCATTTTTTAAGTTTTTAAAAGTAAGTATCTACTTTTCCTAATTATGTCTAATAATTTATATCATTTGATTTCCTATTCTTAAAGTGTAGACATAAGATAATTTGCGTGTACCTGTCTGGAATTTTACATAAAAGGGAGCTCACATTATGGAATAGTTATCTTATATTTAGGTATCTGTGGTTTTCTTTGATGCCATCAAAACACAAAGATACAAAATAAGATCAGAAATATTTATGTAAAAATTATCTGCAGATTACCTGTAAAACATATGCCTTATTTCCAAATGTCCATTCACTTTGTTTCTCTTAATATTTCTGAATAAACAACTCTGAATTTGCCCTGTACTAATGGATAGCTCTTCAAATTTGCAGGGTAAGGATAAAGAAAATTCAGTTCAGGCCCTTAAGAGTGAAAAAAAAAAATAAATAGCTTTCATGTGCAAAAATTCTGGACCATTTCCAATATAAAACTTTTAGAAGCACTGAATTATTCATTTTTATTTGGAAAATATTATGGGCTAACAGCTGAACAAATAAAATAGTATGTTAAAATTGTAGCTATTGGTGTCTAAAAGCATAAAAATGGTTTTTAAACTGTTATGAGAGCATTTTACCCAATTTTACAAACTGGTAATGTTCCAATAAGACTCATTCAGATTTACAAAAATGAGGCAAGTAAAAGTGGCAAGATATTGAGCTGAGAACAAAGACTCTCCTTTTAATTTCTTATAGAAGCAGAAGCCAAAAGATTTTAGACAAATATGTTCTGCCTCTATTTTCTTGTCTGAAAAGTGGGGATAATAGCAATAGCTTGAGCTGAGGGAAAGTGGAATAGATGTTTTCCCCCCACTTAATTTCTCTTCCTCCCATTTTCCTTGTCACTCTCCCTCTTTCTCTGTCCCTGAATTTCACCCTAAGCTCCTGAGTTTCTATTATCTATTCATCAGAAGGGATATGTTGGAGAAATGAATAAAGGCTGAGTGGAGAGTGGAGGAAAACCTAGAAAAGAAAAGGAAGGAAGAGGATTGATTTTAGAAAGCCAGGATAAGATCCTGCTTTAGCCTGTTCCTCAAGTAGGTCATCAGAAGGTTGCCAAATAATCTTTCGTTCTTGCTGATAAACAAGATTTGTCCTCAGATATTTTTCTTCCTAAACTCATTTTTATTTTTCATTCTTTTCATGAAAAACTGGATCTCCATCACTTTCATTTTCTACATTGAAAAACAAAACAAAACAAAGACTTTGAGCCTGCCCAATTTCTTCAAAGTTGATTTCTTAAATATTTCTTAATATATTTATTCACATTGGTAAAGAGGTTAAGGTCTCTAAGGAGAAAGGAAAAGCAGGAGGCCTCAGGTTACAGTGCTACATCCTGCCTCAGACCTCCAAAGTGTTCAGCTCTGGATTCAGCTAGAGACAGGAAAGTTAACCAGACCAGACCGCGCTGGAAAACTAGTGTGTCTGGTTGTGGAGGATGTGGGATAAGCCATCAAAGAACTCTTTCCAATGATACATAGGTCTTATTGATAGGTCATTTGTAATTAAATTAAAAAAATTTTTTTTGAGGTTTTTGCCACAGGGCAAATGTGATCTCTGGAAAGAGAGAAAGAGAGAAAATGTGAAATAATCCTCCAGGACAGATGGATATATTACAATCCCTTCTCCTCCATTTTCCTCTTGGGACTTTGGGTAGGCACACACACATATTCAATGTATTTGTTTGTTTGTTTTTCTATTCTGCCAGTGTTCCAGGACTTGAACAAGCAGTCAGCCACGTGAGATCCAGCCAGGATAATCTCCACATCACCTGCTGGATCCACGATAGGTTTCTTGAAGGCTACACTTAGGACTACCAAATTGTAACTTCTGCCTACATTCTACTGAACAAGCAAGTCATTTGGCTAAACACAAAGTCAAGGAGGAGAAAAACTCACTCTTCCTCACCTAGACCAAGATAAGTTGCGGATGCAGGGAGATTAAAAAAAAAAAAAAAAGTTGGCTACAGGTTGTCAGTTGACCATAGTTTCTCCCGGACTACTACAGGACGTTCACTGACTGTACCAAAAACAAATCACGGTCATGCTCAGGAATATTTCTGGATCCTCTGTAATGTTTTTTCCCTCCCATTCAACAACTCACTAAAGTCTTATACTATAAAAATTCTCTTTAATATTTCTATTTGTCACTAAAACTACAAAAATATTTTCATTCTAAGAAAACCAGTTTAATTTACTGTCTTATTTTTCATATAATACTGCTTGCTTATTATGTTTGTTTCCCTTAAACATTCTTGAATATTGAAAAATAAGCAAACTAAAAAAGCCGTTAAAATTATTCTACTGAATTTAATATAGAAATTTAGAACAAAGCAGGACCAGCAGTTAATGTAATGGCTATGTTGCTGGAATCCCATATAGCTGACCGCAGTTTGAGTCCCGGACCTCATGGCTTAAACTTACGCCGGGTGCGTGTGCGTGCATGCCCAAGATCCTGAGAGGAGAATGGAGGAAAAGGGATTGAGGCGTGGCCATCCCCTCTGGGGGGTGACTTCTCGCTTTTTGTCTCTCTGTCTGTCTCTGTCTCTGTCTCTCTGGCGAGCACACGCACCCTATAGCAGAAACCTCTCCAAAAAAAAAAAAAAAAAGAAAGAAAGAAATTTAGAACAAAGGAATAGGAATTAATGCTGTATCATCATAGAAAAATACCTATTTATATTTTAATTTCAGTTGTATACCAGCATCATTGAAGCTCAGTTTAAAGGTTTACCTATTATTTATTGCATAGTACTCTGGAGTTTTGTCCAAAATTAAAACGAGGCTGGTTTATAATTTTGTATGGGTGAAGAAAATTAAAAATGAATAAGGGCTGGCAGGTAGTATGGTAGTTAAAGGCATTGCACACCCCACGGCCAACTGTGGTTTGAGTCCCAGATCTGTTGGCTTGCTTTCTCACTTTTCCTCTTTCTCACTGTGTCCCTCTCTGGTCAAATTCAAATAAATAAATAAATAAATATGTAAGTAAAGTTAAATAAATAATTCTTTAAAAAAAGTCTATGTTGGGACCAGCAGGTGGCATGGTGGTTAAGGCGCTGGACACTCCCACATGGCTGACCACGGTTCGAGTCCTGGACCTGGCAGCTTGCTTTCTCACTTTCCCTTTCTCTCTTTCTCTCTCTCTCTGTGTCTCTCCCTGGTCAAATTAAAAAATAAAATGAATGAATAAATTAAATTAAATGATTCTAAAAAAAAAGTCTTTGTTACACATATATACGCTTTTAGAAAGCTTAAATTTTACAAAATATGATATTATATATTTGAAACTTTAATAATGACTTTATTATTTGATTCAAAAATTTCACTCCAAAGAAAGTCCACAGTGGAATGGTTAGAGATGGATTCATGGATGTTCTTATGTTTAAGAATACTAATTGCATTGTTGATTACAGTAAACCTAAGAAAAATCTAAAATTGACAATACGGGAATTTTAATGTGAATGTCGTCACACTCATACAATGAAATACTAGGTTTCACATTTTATGAAAAGCATGCTTCATTAGAATGTTAAGTGGGCACGGGCATAATCTAACTAAAAGATGGAACAACACTAGGGATGGCCCTGTA
This sequence comes from Tupaia tana, assembly GCA_026018925.1. Classification (NCBI taxonomy): domain Eukaryota; kingdom Metazoa; phylum Chordata; class Mammalia; order Scandentia; family Tupaiidae; genus Tupaia; species Tupaia tana. The sequence goes on from JAKSZU010000013.1 coordinate 61,167,237, forward strand.
GCGCTGTGGCTGATGTTGTGTGTAAGTGCCAGAGCCACATGGCTGACCACAGTTCAAATTCCAGCCCTGGTGACTTGAAAACTATGCTGGCCATGTGTATGTGTACATGTGTGTGCAACATCTTGACGGGAAGGAGGCAGAGGAAAGCGATTGTGGTATGTCACTCCCCAGTAGATGGTAGATTCTCTCTCTCTTTCCTTGTCTCTGTGTCTCTCTGGCAAACATACGTGCCCTTTAGCAACTAGAAAAAAATAAAAATGGAAAAATATATTTTCAAAATTATATTCAGTGTTTCCTAAACTTTTTCAGGAACCAAGGATATGCTAGTATTATGATAAAACACATAAATCTTTTTCTAAAGAATTATTTTATTTAACTTCATTTATTTATTAATTTATTTTCATTTGACCAGAGAGGGATAGAATGAGAGAGAGGAAAAGTGAGAAACCAAGCCTCCAGATCCAGGACTTGTACTATAGTCACTCATGAGGGAGTCCAGCACTCTTAACCATCACGCCACCTGCTGGCCAAAAATATGTAAATCTTTTACCTAGAAAATTGCTCAAAACAAAGAAATTATAATGAGATACAAAATCAAAAATTTGGGGGCAGAGATGAAATTCTAGCAGTCATTTACAGGATGTTACGTAAAGGTAAATCATGATCTATGTGGTCAGGATTTTCTTTAAAATAATCTGCATTTTAAATTTATGATTATATATGCATATACACATAAAAATGTTTAGGGATCTCAGTGGAAAGGTGACTGAAGTTTGTGTAAATAAACTTCCTTTCTCCTACAAACACAGAGAAATGCTTAACAATACTGAGGATATACAAGCATTCGTACCCACTGGCATGTACATACATTCACACCCTGAGCTACACTAGGTAGCTGCATGTAATAGAAGAAATAGGACATCTGTAGGTATAGAAAGAAAAAAGCCAAATGTAGAAGAGGAAAGGTACTAACATTAAATAGTCTTGAAGTTTCAGAGGATATAAACTCTAGACTAGGATTTTTAATGATCCTGAGGACAGAGACGTGACTTCTAGTCTAAACTAGGCAAAATAGCTGGACCTGAGACTTCCACACAAGGTATTGTAATTCAATGAGATCTGCTATAAACATAAACTCTGTGACAAAATTCAGTTAAGATCTCACCAAGCAGCAATCACCCCAACAGAATGTGAATAGAACATGTACACTGTACCAAGGTTGAGTTATGGAACAAGACACTTGATACTATGTAACTTATTAGACAAATGCTGAATTGGTGGGAGTGGCACTCTTTTCCTGTCTCTGTCTCTAACTGTACTGGAAGAAATAAAACACTTTTTTTTTTTTTTTTTTTAAATGGCAAATGTGGACAGAGTCACATGCACAGGAAGAATGCCATGGGAAGTGTTAGGAGGAAATTAAGGTGATGCAGTAGTCAAGAAACTCCAAAGATGGCTAACTAACCACCAGAAGCTAGAAAATAGAAATTGAATAGTGTTATATCAGCTGTAGCAAAACTAACAGTCTCCATGAAAATATACAGAACTCTTCTCACCTTTTTCCCTTACACTAGGATGATCTGAATATTGACTCCTTGGTATTTACAATACCAAGACATGTTGATTACTTTGGAGAGCTTCCAAAAACTAACTCATTAGAAAAAATGGGCATGGATTTGTAGCACTAAGGTACACAGGACTGCTCAGAACAACTTCATCCCGCAAATGGAGTACGTGACACATCTCCCTATGAAGTTTCATTTGGTACGTTTGAAATTTAAGACATAACATGTTGATTTAGCCAGTAATATCAACATAAGGAAAAAGACTTTGAAGAAATATTAAGATGAGGGGCTGACAGGTGGTGTGGTGGTTAGAGTGCTGGACTCCCACATGGCCGATTATGGTTTGAGTCTCGGACCTGGTGGCTTGCCTTCTCACTTTCCCTTTGTCTGCTTTCTGTCTTTGTCTGGTAAAGTGAAAAAAATAATAACAATAATAGCAAATAAAATTAAATAAATAACTATTTAAAATAAATATTAAAATAAGAACATTGACTTTAAGAAAAATACATTATTTTTCATAAAGCAGGTCATTTTAATGCATGTAAGCTATATAATAGTGGGTTTTTTGCTGTATTAATTAATGTACCCTAAATATTAATATTTACAATAGTACCTTGCGTCTAGTAGTAATCAGAAATATTCATTGAGTCAGGACCAGTAGGTGGCATAACAGTTATGTGGCTGGACTCTGATTTAGTCAATTGTGGTTTGAGCCCCAGATCCAGCAGCTTAAAACTCATGCCAGGCGCATATGCATGTGTGCCAAAATGCTGAGAGGAAAATGGAGAAGGGGTTGAGGTGTGGCCATCCCCCTTATGCTGTGATTTCTTGCTCTCTGTCTCTCTGTCTCTTCAGCAAGCACACACACCCTATAATCAGAAAATTCTCAAAAAAAGAAAGAAAGAAATATTTGTCGAGAGAATGTTGAATGAACACTAACCCAAAACAATGATCAGGGATCTGAGTCTATATGTAATTTTCAACTTAGCCTCAAAATATTAAAGATCATAGATTATATGAATATAAGGCATGTGTGCACAAGCACACACATACATAAAATTTTAGAAAAAGGAAAAAAAGACAAACTATTTGTGAGAAACCAAGCATCTTGTAATGAAATCCTTTCTACCATCTGCCAGACTGTGCCACCTGTTTGAGCTAGACAATATGATAGCTAAATTACAGGTACTGTGACTCATACCAATAATACTGTTGTGTGATACCATGCTTGTGTTCTCGTCTTTGCTTATTTAATAATGGCATGAGGTGCATAGATAAATCAGTCATCTTGTTTAGCTGAGTCCCTGATGCTAAAAGGACAAGGTGATCTTCAAATTCTGTTTTCAGTGTGATTATGCTGCTGTCTCCTCCACATTCTTCAATAGCATCTGGTGAGCATGCAATGTGAATTGTTAATTCAACTCTAGCTGTAAAATTAGTCCAGGTTCAGCAGCGAGTGTAGGAGCAGCTGGTAAACAGTACAAGATCTCACAGGCTTCACGAGCTGAATATACTTCAACAGGATGTCTGAATCATCTTCCCCTCGCTTCCTTTGCTCTTCTCTAGAGAGGCTGCAAAATGGTCAGGGTTTCTAGACAGAGAGGTAGGGCTGAGAGGGAGAGGGTTTCAAATAAAAAAGAAATAACTCAGAAAAAAAATACTTGAGTAGAAACACAGGAATCTAACTTTCTTCTTTTTCTTTTTCTTTTTCTTTTTCTTTTTCTTTTTCCTTTTCTTTTTCTTTCTTTCTTTCTTTCTTTCTTTCTTTCTTTCTTTCTTTCTTTCTTTCTTTCTTGTCTTTCTTTCTGTCTTTTCTTTCTTTCTTTCTTTCTTTCTTTCTTTCTTTCTTTCTTTCTTTCTTTCTTTCTTTCTTTCTTTCTTTTTTAAGGTTTTTGCCATAGAGTACATGTACCCACCAGAGAGAAGACAGGGAGAGACAGTGAGAGGGAAGGTAAGAAACCACCTCCCAGGCAGATGGCCATGGTGCAATACCTTCTCCATTCTCCTCCTGGGATTCTGGGAATGCACACACATGCATCTGGCATTAGTTTCAAGTTGCCAGGTCTGGGACTCGAACCATGGTTGATCATGTGGGAGTCCAGCTTCTCAATCACTACACTACCTGTTGGCCCTGTAACTTTCTTTCTTTTATATATTCTTTTTACAAGGCTACACGCATAATGAGCTCTCCCTTTGTTTATTTTCCAGTATTCTTCTGCCTTTTTCTTCCATAGAGTCTAGAGAAATGTTATCATTGACAGTATCACTCTCGGTAGCAGTTTTACATGTTTGTTTACTAAAGGAATGATGTCAGTCACTAGGACCTAGTAGCAATAAAAATGTATGGGTCCTATCATTACTTTTCAAGTGTAAAATTGAAAGATTTAGTTATATTCCTATTTTGAAAATATATTTTGCCATCCAGAATGTTCCACTTTATTTATATCTTGTCATTGCAAATATCAGAGTTGGACATTCTTACCTAGGAGAACACTGGCCTAATGTATGAGACTGAGATTTGAATGCTCATTAACTTTTGTTTCTTTCATGGTTCCATTAAAAACAAAATCTTCTATTTCTTTTATAGCTTCATTTTCCTACAAAAGGACCAAGTCCACCCTGATACACTTGTTAGAATAAATTATTTGAACACATTTCTAATAGCATTCGAGACACTTAAATAGAAAGGACCAGTAGATAATGCCAAAGTGAGAAAAACAGGAATAATGAAAAGGTGGTTGCTGATACTGATGTTATATGATAGAAAGAGAAAAATAACTCAAATTATGCAGTATTTCTCAAGAGAAAGCAATTACATCCTATTATTTAAAGTAATGTCCCGAACGTCTGTGGAGTTGAGCACATAATTTACTTTGGGATATTGAAATGAATACTGTGATCTTTCAAGACAGAAAATACCACTAGATCATTTATGAGTTTTTTAAAAAAGCACATCTCTCAAGAAGGGACACACTTTATACTACATATTTATGTGCTTTGGTGAAAATAACAGATATTTATGGGGATGTGTTAATTAATCAGAAAATCCAGTAACAGAACATTCATTGGTAAAATGAAAACATCATGGATAGAAAAGCAAGGGTGATTTTTATAACTGGGTTAACTTTCCCCATAAGGAAAAGATTCAAATGTGTACTTACCTAGTTTTCAGAATTTATTAAGAATTTTGGAAAACTATGTCCATTAAATATACAAAAAAAAAGTAATGGAGCTGGTGAAAAAAACATAAATGTGCAATTCACCTCTTTGAAACAAAATGTACTAATATGCTCATTAAAACTAAAACTGACTCCGTCTCCTTGGGCACGACACAAATCATTACAGAGACTAGATGGCCAGTTTGGTATTAGAGAAATAGGATGACCTATTGGGTTCTTGACTATAGGAAAACACTTCCATGGCTGAATCTTGATTAGATTTAAGATTTAAAATCTTTTGTATTCTGAAGTAAGAAATACTGGAAATATATCTTGGTGACTTGAGAGAAGCCTGGGACCTAAACATCATCTGTTTGCAAAGGAAAGAAGCAGCCTCTACAATAAACCTGTAGACTGAGGTGGTTATAGGAGGCGTTCTCTGGGATCAAACGTTAAGGTAGGGTTTCTGATGCAACGTTTTATCAGGAATCGACTCCTGTGAGAGGATGGGTAAGAAGCAGGATTAGGAAGGGGAAGGAGTCACTGTGTGGCTGACCAACAAAGTCTCAAGCTAGGAAACTGCATTGGGTGCTGCCAGCCAAAGCTGTCTTGCAACAGGTGGGAATGGCCATTCCTTTTCAACTCACTCACTGGGTACTGGAAGGGAAACAAGAAGAGACAAGACTACCTTTTACAGATCCGGTAGAGTCTCATGGACCGAGCATTTCCAAGCTTACTCTCCTTGCAATGGAACAGTAAGAGCTTCCTTGAGGCAGAATCTGGGCAGCATATTCTCAAGTCTAATATGGAGACTTAAATAGAAAGTGGCCCTTTGAGAGTTTCTTGTGCCAAGTAGAAGACCTAAATATGTAAAGGAACCATGAAGGGTTGTTGTAGTGCATTGCAGATTTCTTACTTTACCGGAAGGCATTCCTATTTAATTAAAAAAATTCAACTCAACTCAAACTATCACAATACAGTATACTCCCAGAGGCAAAAATCAAGACAATGATGCTTAAGAATCAAATGAAAGTTTTTTTATCATAATTTATATAACTGATCCTTCCCCCATTACCATCACTATATACCTCTCCCCCCAAATTGTTCTACTTAGTCTAAGTATTATTTAAGGCATTTTTTAAAGATGCAGATTCTTGGCTATAATCTCTTTAGATTCTCATTCATGAGGGCAGTGATTAGTTCAGGGGTTCACATTTTTGTAACCTCAGCAATGCTGATGTGAGAAGGTGAAAGAGCCACACTTGGAGAAAAACATCCCTAAAGCTTCACTAAATTCTGCTACATACAAAGTCCTGTGATTCAGGGTCTGAAAAAAAGGACATTGTCTACAAATAGACGGAAATGAACCTAAGGAGAACACTGAGGGTAGGGCAAAGAAAACAGCAGGAGAAAAGCACCAGAGGAAACGTGGGCTTCAGGGACAAATACAAGAAAACAAACCCTTTGCAGAATGCACTGAGGTAGATGATCTTTGGATGAGGAGCAGAAACTTCTAAAATGCAAATGATGGGACGAGTGATGTTTTTAGCACATCAGGAAATGACATGTGCATAAAAAGACAAAAGAGGAATATTAGACTTCAGAGTAAGCAAGTGTCTAGCTGATTTAACGAGCCTCTGAATTTTCCACTTACAACTTAATCAGTCCAATGAATGTCTATTCAAACTTATGTTTTACTTAGTTTATAACCAAATTCTTATAAATCTCCTTTATATCGAAATGTAGAACAGTACAGCTTTGGAACCAAGACGAAGTTTTAAAGACTACTTGCTACCCCTCTTTCAATGTCTTAAAAGATTCTATTCATTATTAGAAAGACAGTTCTGGATTATCAAGCACTAGATCTCTTCATTTATGCCCTGTGAATAAATTTGACACATTTATGTAGAGCACTGAATAATTTAGTTAACTGAGACCACTTGGGATTGAGCAACACTCATATTTGAGATGCTTCAGAATTTTTATGGATTTTCTTATTTTAAACCAAGAAACAGTGACCAAAATGTATTAACGAAAAATGTAGATAAGTGTGTAAGATTTCTTTACATGTTGCATATTTAGCAAGAATCTACATGCTTTTTATGTAATATTCTGTACAGAGACATTAAAAACTGCTTGAAAATATGCAGAATGTCCATTTTGAATAAAATGTATGTCTTGCTTTCAATCAATAATGTGAAAAAAAAAAGAAATTGCTTCATCAATCTCAAATTTGTTATTCATGTATAAGAATGAGTGGGGGAGGGTGTTAGGTGCTCAGGAACATGCTTCAGTTTGATATGATCTTGATTATTTTGACAAATCATAAAAACAATTAGGATTTTAACAAAAGAGATTTTAACAATTACTCATAATGGCAAGATTTTGAAGACATCATTTTTATGGAATACGGTTGTGTACTTTGTTATCCAGACTTCATAAATTAAAAACAATTACATGTGGAAATCTTGGATCTAATGTAGTGGGAGCTCTCTTGACTTACTGCCAATTACTTGGTGCTGGGTTAACCTGGGTTAACAGTATCTCTACATTAGTTCCCATGAACTACACTGAATGATGTTCCAGGGACACTGAATGGTCTCTGTAATCAGTCACTCATTCCTATACTCATGCACTTCTGCTCGACCAACAAGTCCTTTGATCAATAAGAATCAACAATCTTTGCAAAGAACAATGTAGGGAGTCTGTGACAATACTCCTACCCATATTTGTACCATTATCTTTTCTTCTCCTCTCCATAAAAACGCCAGAAGTTTTTAGAGCAAGAAGAGTAGCGAAATGCATTATTAGTATGGCATTAAAATTCCATCAGCCAGTATATGGAGGTACACTGACTATAAAAATATCATAATATACAGAAAGAGTCCTTAAGCTGTTACATTTTAAAGCATACTCTACTATATTCTCTCTCTGTGTGTTTGTATTTTTTTTAGGGAGACTTTTCCTATAGAGTGCACGTGCTTGCTGGAGAGACAGAGAGACAGAAAGCAAGAAATCGCCACTCAGGGGGATGGCCATGCCACAATCCCTTCTCCTCCAGTCTCCTCTCTGGATCTATGGCATGCACACACGCCAGCATGAGTTTTAAGTCGCTGGGTCCGGGACTTGATCCATGGTTGACTACGTGGGAGTTCAGTGAAGTAACCATTACACCATCTTCTGGCCCTGTGTGTGTACATTTTGAGAAGAGATCACAACAGAATATCTCTAAACTGTGTAGTCGGGAATTGTATGGTTCTCCGGTTTTTGAGCTGGAAGAATTTGTAGTCATCTAATTTCAATTTCCCCACTTAGGAAATTAGAAAATAGACTCAGAAGGCTTGATATCTGTAGATTACTTATTTTGCACCAGGTACTTTGTTAACTATGATATATATATATATATACATATATATATATATATATATATACACACATATATATACACACACACACATACATATTCATATATATATATTCTTTTTTATATATATATTCTTTTATATATATAAGAGAATATATATATATATACTCATATATATATTCTTTTTAATTATATACATATATATATATATATATATTTTATAAATCTTTTAAAATCATCATCCAAACAACCCTAAAAGAATTGTTGTTTGCATATGAGAGTTATTTTCTGCATTTCTCAGATGAACAGGGGAGTCTTGCTAAAAGATATGCAATTATTAGCTGCAGAGATTAAAATGCCTCTGTCTTATCCCCAAACTCACTTTTTTTCTGCCTTATGTCAGATTGCATAACGAGGCCAATAAAGATTTTAATTGAATTGAGGGGAGGCAGACAAGGTAGTGATTCATTTATGCTAGCTTTAATTAAGAAGAGTTCTAGTGATAAACCCAATGACTTCAGGGGCCATGCAGGAAACCTAAATATGTGAAGGAGTAATGGTTATGGGAGTGCATTGTAGATTTCTTACCCTACCTAAAGGCATTCTCATTCAATTAAGAAAAATTGGACTGTCCCAATAGAACATATCTGCCAGGGAGTTAACAATTTGCAACTTGTGAACAGAAGCAAAGACAATGGATCTGAAAAAATAAGTCTGAGAAGCATTCTAGGATTGGGATGGAGGTAGTATAATGTGTGGGAAGTAACAGCAAAAAGACAAACAGAATAAAAGTCAGGGGACTGTCTGGTATTAACTATATCAAAGAACTATCTACTTTTTAAACACAGGGAGGGCAGAGTGGGCAGTGAAGGTGAAAAGAGAGTTAAAAAAAAAAAAAGAAAAGAAAGAAAATGGTGGTTCTCAAATGCTAGGTTATGTATTTGTATTTTATCAAAACAAGAAAGGGACATGCTAAGAGATGTTCCAAGGATTTCTCTACCATGTACTAGGTATACTCTTTGAATATAGTAAGTCTTCATAAAATCCTGTGTAATTTAAAGAGTGGTTAACTGAAATTTGTTGAAGATAAGTAACCTTCCCAATGTCCTAAGTAGCAAGGAGAGGAGCCAAAATTCCAATTTTGCCTATCTGATTCCAAAATGTTTCACACTACACTATATCACATAGTTTTCTATAGGACATGCTACTCTAAGTACTTTTTGCAAGTTAGTTAATTGTTTCATCATAAGATACCTACATGATAAGGACTATAAATAGCATCATTCACTTTTAACAGGTAAGAAAACTAAAGCACTAAGGTCTATATAACATTTTCAAGGTTAAGCACATAGAAAGGGTGAAAATAGAATTTTAATCATCAAATTGACCCAGTGGTGCTTTTATTTTTTTCAACTTTATGAAGGTATATTCACAAATAAAAATTGTATGTATTTGTGACTATAGCACGATGCTTTGATATAGATATGAAGTGATTAAATCAAGCTAATTAACGTATCTCTCACTTCACATAACTTTTTTTTTTTTAGGGCAAGAAGAACATTGGAGATCTACTCTCTAAAGAGTTTTCAAGTATACAGCACATTATTATTAACTATAGTCACTGTGCTGTACAATAGATCTCAGAACTTCCTCGTTCTCTCTCCCCTTGGCCAACATCTTCTTATCCTCATCCCACCCTCCTCTCACTACCCCTCCCCATGAAAAAAATAGAAAAACTCAGTAATCATGCTTCTGGGCCTATATCCAAAAAGACATGAAATCATTATGTCAAAGAGATAGCTACACTTCCATATTTATTACAGTATTAGTCAAAATAGTCAAAATATGGAATCGACCTAACCATCAATAGAGGAATGAAGAAAATGGTATATGTATATGTGGTATGTGTGAATGTGAGTATGTGTAGGAATACCCTCAAGCCTTAAAAGAAGAAGAAGAAAATCCTTTCATTTGCAACAACACATAAACCTGGAGAACATTACACTAGGTGAAATAAGCCAGTCACAAAAAGACAATACATCATGGTCTCATTTATATTTGGATTTTAAGAAAGTAAAATCAATGGTGCTCCTACCTGGGAAATACTTTGATCAATTAAAAGAAAATGTTAAAAGGAAAAAAAAAACGTCTTTCAGGTCCATTAGTTTTCATTTAATGTAAATATGGTTTTGGTAGATCAGTTCAACAAATAAGCAGAATGATAATGAGTCCAAATCTCTGCTTTCAAACCTTCAAAGACTCTTGCATTCATTCTAAATTGCATTTAAAGTCTTACACTCTAATCCCCATCAATGATTTCAAAAACCACAGGAAAATTTGATTGGGCAAATTTGGTGGGGCAAATTACATCTGTCAAATAATTTCAAGTGAAGTCTTACTTGAAAACAGAAAGATGAGAAGTGGGAATCTTAGACAATCAGCATGACCCTGGTTTTTCCTGAACTCCACTGCCTGTTGCCTGCATCTGGAGTTACATGGTTACTAGTTATTCTGTATATAATGTCAAGTGTTTTCCCTCAATAATCTCTATGTGAATTAAGGTACAAATCAGGCATATATATTTCCTAAAACCTTCCTTTTTCTTTTCCTATCTTGCTTCCTTCTTTCTTTCACAAGCTTTAGTTGATAAACTTTTAAAAAGTAAATAAGTTTTAGTAATTTCATTTAACAAATACATTTCATCTGAGAAGAGCACCTTTAGGATGCTCTATTTCCATTTAGCTGATATAAATCTCAAAATCAAAGCCCCAGCAACAACGGTAGAAATTAGCCATTAACTAGAGATAGTAACTTTGCTTTTAACGAAAATGCTAAATTGCCACTTTTGCCAAAATGAATCCATATAAAACAACTTTAGTTAGTTAGGAGGATGAGGAACACTTTATTTTTAAAAGGAACATATATTATTTTCATTTGCTTTAAATGACACAGAAATTAAGAAGATCCTATCATTAAAAAGACAAACAATTGTGAGAAATGAAATATGATACCAACAAGAATTTATGCAGATGTCTTTTCAAGCCTAGAAAATTGGCTATTACTCAAATAGAAAAGAAAGTGGGGAAGAAAACAGCTTAGTTTTCATGAAAGAATGTAAATCTGAGAACAAAATGCTTGACATATCTAGAATTAATGGTAAATTTACAAAGCTAAAACTAATGTCTTCTATGTTGCCCCCCCCCTTTTTTTTTAAATGGGGGAAGAGTGCAGGTAAGTTTCTAAGTAGATACATAAATTTTATTAAAATATTCTCTTAGAACTAAAACATGGTAAAAAAATAAAACATTCTAAAAACTTGAAATATACAGAAAGAACTAGTATTCTGAACATATGATGAACTCTTAAAAATAAGATAAGGCAGGGCCAGCGGGTGGTGTGGTAGTTAAGGATGCTGGACTCCCAAATGGCCAGCCACAGTTCAAGTCCAGGACCCGGCAGCTTGTTTTCTTACTCTCTCTCTCTCTCTCCCCCTCCTCGTTCTCTTGCATGCACTCATGTACTCTTGCTTTAGCTCTGTCCTTAGAGAAGGACAGAGCTAAACAAACAAAGTTAAATAAACAAACAAAGTTAAATAAAATTATTTAAAAATATATTTTAAAAATCAGAAAAAAGATTCATAAGCAAAAAGAAAAATGAGCATTAATAAAAGGCAATTATCTGAAAAGATAATCAGATTGATCAGTAAATTGTTTTTTAAAAAAGTAAACTATCACTAGTAGTAGGAAAAGTAAAATTAAAACAAAAGACATTCTATTCTGTATCATCAAGAAAAATCTAAAAGGATGATATCAATAAATGGCTAATATAGGTAGCAACAGGGGTCATGCAATGTTGGTGGAAATGTAAACTGGAAAAATAAAACCAAAAAAAAAAAGAACTCATTACAGACAAAACTAGCAAGATCTATTAAAACTTTCCATAGCTAGGCAAACTCTTAAAAGTATGTAGGAGAAACATTTTTAAAAGTAGCATTGAAATGGTCATTTCAATTAAAGTTTAAATCAAAAAGTCCATTAACAGAAAGATGGGTCAATTTTGTTTTCACAAAATGAAAAAGTAATCTTTAGAAAAAAACCAGTGAACTAAAGCTACCTGCATCACCAAAAGTGCTATATAAAGTTGCAGTTTTAAAATTCTTGCTTAGGAAATAAATACAGGGAACCAGCAGTTAGCGTAATGGCTGTCGCTGGACTCCCACGTAGTCGACCATGGTTCGCGTCCAGGACCTGGTGGCTTAAAACTCACGCCGGGCGCATGTACGTGTGTGCCCAAGATCCCGAGAGGAGAATGGAGGAGAAGGGATTGCGGCGTGACCATCCCCCCTGGGGGGTGATTTCTCCCTTTCTGTCTCTCTCTGTCTGTCTGGCGAGCGCACGCGCCTTTAGTGAAAACCTCTCAAAAAAAAAAAAAAAAGAAATACATACAGTGTGATTTCAATGATAGAAATTTAAATTATGTGAGTTAATGTTACTTATCATTTAGAATGACATGTTCTTGTAGTAAAACTTTCAAGATGTACATGAAAATAATAATAATAACCAAATTAGTAGTTGCTTCTAAATGAGAAGAAGTGAATGATCCAGGATGAATACATAGGAGAACAAAAATTGTTTTCAATTCATTTAAATCTTCTGAGTATAGCAACGCTCAATAGAGTATTCCCCATTTATTTCTGGACTTTAAGAATATTCATAGTAACACAATGGCAATGAAGTCATTGAGTAAGTGACATCTCTAAATATATCCCAGTATAAAGAGATAAATATGAAAACAAGGCTAGGGGCTGGCCCTTAATGTTTAATAACTTAAACATTAAGAGTCCTTCATGTTTAATATTTTAGTATTTTAAACATTGAGGGTAAGCCCATGAACTCGTGGTTAAGATGGCTAGATCCCACATGGCCAACAGTGTGTTTTAGGTCCCAGACCAGGAGGTTTGAGAAACATGCTGGGTGCTTGTGTATATGCGTCCAAAATCCTAAAATAGGTGGAGAAAGGCAGGAGAGGCATGGAAGGATGTTTTCTCACTTTCCCTCTTTCTATCTCTTTCTGTCTCTCTCCAGTGAGCATGCACGTCCTTTGGCAAATTAAAAAAAGAGAGAGAGAGAGAGAATAAAAAGTTTAATAAAGTAATAGAATATCCAGAGTAGTCCCACCTTTCTCTTAGAATTTAACATAAGAAGACCAGAAATTGGGACCAGCAGTTAGCGTAATGGCTATGTCACTGCACTCCCACGTAGTTGACCGCGGTTCACATCCTGGACCTGGTGGCTTAAAACTCACGCCGGGCACATATGCATGCGTGCCCAAGATCCCAAGAGGAGAGTGGAGAAGAAGGGATTGCGGCATGGCCATCCCCCCTGGGTGGGTGATTTCTCACTTTCTGTCTCTCTGTCTCTCTCTGTCTTTCTGGCAAGCGCACGCGCCCTATAGCGAGAAAACCTTTCCAAAAAAAAAAAAAGAAAGAAAAAGAAGAAGACCAGAAACAATCATAGAAAAATGGGCAAGATACATAATCTGATCATTCACAGAATTATAAATAATTTTATATCTATCAAACCCTTCTTAAATATTTTATACTTACATGAACTATGTAGTCATGCACCATTCCATTAAGAAGACATATTCTGAGAAATATCTCACTAGGGCAATTTTATTTTTTGTGAAGATCACGGGGTGTACTTACACAAACCCATATGGTATAACTCCCACAGACCTAGGCTATATTGCATAGCTTTTTGTTCTTGGGCTACAAATCTGTACAGAACATTAACATACTGCATATGTAGGAAACTGTAATATAGTCATAAGTAATTGTGAACATAAATGTATCTTAACATGGAAAAGGTACAGTACAAATACTAATAAAAGATTTAAAAAATGTTACATCTGGATAGGGTGATTACTGTTAATGGAACTTGTAGGACTAGTAGAAGTTGCTCTGAGTGAGTCAGTGAATGTGTGGTCAAAAATATAAAGGCCTAGAACAAAACTATGCACTAGACTACAAAGACTGTACCTTTAGGCCATGCTGAATTTATTTTTTTAATCTTTAATAATAAATTTACTGTATTTATTTCTTCATAAATTTTTAACTTTTCAATAACTTTTTGACTCTTGAAATAACACTGAACTTACAACACAAACATGATGTATAATTTTACAGATATTTGCTTTCTTCATATTTTTATTCTGTTTTTCTTCATTTTACAATTTTTTAACTTACATTTTAAATGTTTTTGTTACAAACTAAAATATGAAACACATATAAGTTTATGCCCATACAGCATCAGGATCAATAATATCATTGTCTTCCACCTTCATATCTTGTTCCACTGGAAAGGCGATGATGAACAAACAACGTGACATTTAATCAAGCCCCCAAAATAAATGATGCATGAGATGCGGAGGCTGCTGCTAGTGTAACACATCATACTGGTTTACACTAATATAAAATGCTATTGGATCCTTGGAAATGTCATTATGCATTTTTCCATAGGAAAACAGAAAAATATATCATGACTCTTCAGACGACCCAAGATATTGGGTCAACCCCATGGCAGTGGTTAAGAGAGCCAGATCTTGTGGCTGACCATGGTTCACATCCATTACCTAATTTCTTCAGTAGATTGTAGAATCATTCAGGAGTGTGTTGTTAAGCTTCCACATAGTTGAGTATTTGTTCCCAGTGTGAGTGCTAAGCTACTGGGTCCAGGACTTAAATCACAGTTGTCTATGCAGGAGTCCAGCAACACGTAACCAGTATGCAATCTTTTGGTCCTGGTTTGTGCTAGTATTTAAGAGTGGATGTTGCTGTACTCCCATATAGTCGATCACAGTGGGAGTCTTGGACCTGGTGGCTTAAACTCATGCCAGGAATGTGTGCATGCCTGCCCACGATCCCAAGAGGAGAACGGAGGGGTGATTTCTCACTTTCTGCCTCTCTGTCTCTCTAGTGAGCAGATGCACCCTAAAGCAAAAATCTCTCAAAAAAAAAAAAAAAAAAAAGAAAAAAAGTAGAGGGACCAGCAGATGGCATAGTAGTTACATCACTGGACTCCCACACAGCCTACAGCTGTTCAAGTCCTGGACCAGGCTTAAAACTCATGCTGGGTGTGTGTGCATGCGTGTCCAAGATCCTGAGAGGAGAATGGAGAAGAAGGGATTGTGGTGTGGCCATCCCACCCCGGGGGGTGATTTCTCACTTCCTGTCTTTCTGTCTCTCTGTGTCTCTGGCTAGTGTACGTGCCCTATAACAAAAATCTCTCCTAAATAAAAAGGAGTGGATATGTTGACATCCATCTTCACTGTAATCTAGTTGATTTGGTCCTCCTTGAGAAATCCCTTGTGTCATTTTCTTTGGGTCTTTTTTCTTGGATAGGGAAGATTTCCTAAAGAAGGCTCTTCTGCTTTCCTGTCTGGATAGAATTTGGCCGCCATGGTTCTGCCAGGGATTTGAATGGGAGGAGAGAGTCCGTCAGGGTGAGGTGTTTCATAGTTAGTGTACTTCCCGTCTCTCAGTTTGGTGTTCCTAGACTGTGTGTACTAGTGGCCTCATGCCAGAATGCTTCTGTTTTACCTCTTAGAGAATAAACCTCTCTTCTTTTGCCACAGGAAGGAGAGAACAGCTTACAGAATTTGAAGTATAAATGAAGTAATACAGAGGCAATACAATAATATAACTGTTCAAAAGAAACTTTAAACCTATTTTGTGTTTTAAGTCATAGTTTTAATCTCTTTCATCAGAATTACCGGGGTGGGGGCAAATCCTAATTTTTAGAAAGAAGTTTGGGGATAGAAATCGAAGAGCTTCTTGCCTTTCTTTACTCTCCTTTTAGCAGAAAAGAAAGAACAAAAATCTTAATTGCCTACTTTCTAGCATTAAAACTATCTTAATTGTGGACCCAATACAGTTGCAGAAGTAGGAGGGTATAAATGGCCAGTAGCTGAGGTCACATGAGAGGCCTGGGTTCAGATCTTTTTCAACTAAACAGACCAAGCATGATTGCTCATGCTTGCCATACTGTCTAACTGGTAAGCTGAGGTAAGAGGATTATGAAGTATATAATGTGACAAGATTCTGTCAAAAAAAAAAAAACTCGTCTTTTTCCCTCACTACCTTTCATGCTTTCACAATCACTCTCTCTCTAAAAAATCGCTTCAATTATAACCACCACTTTCAATTTTTTCCTTTTCTTTTTTTTCTTTTCAAAATTTTTTTTTGCCAGAGTCAGGTGCACTTGCTGGAAAGAGACAGACAGAAAAGAAAGGCAAGAAACTCCCAGAGGGCATGATAATGCCATACTTCTCCCTCTAGCTCTCTCTTCTTTCAGAATTTTGGGCATGCATTCATATGTGCCCAGTGTGCTTTTCAAGTCAGCCAAGTCTGGGACTTGAAGAGCTTAATCACCCATGTGGGATCCAGCTGCCTTAACCACCAGACCATGGGTTGGTTTGGGAGTTCTCTGTTTCTAATCACTCTTACTGTCTTATTGTATCACTAAATGTGGTATTTTCTAATGAGGAGCCCACATAAATCAATAAAATCAATTTGATGATGTTTAAAATAGAAAGCAATGTCACCAAAGTAAGACAAACAAAAAAAAGAAATAGCTAAGTAGTATATTTTCCAAGTCTTTTAAGAAAAACATGCATTATCTGGGACAACCAGATGACGTAATGGTTATATGGTTGGACTTCTAGGTAGTCAACAATGGTTTGAGTCCCGGATCTGTTGGCTTAAAACTCATACTGGGTGCATGTGCATCCAAAAGGAAAATGGAGGAGGGACTGTAGTGTGACCATCCCCCCTGGGAGGTGATTTCCTGCTCTCTGTCTGGCTGGTGAATGCACATGCCCTATAGCAAAAATCTCTCAAAAATAAAAAGTAAAGAACAACATCCATTTTCTATTTTTTAAAAGACAAATTCCAGTTCACTACTTCTAATTTGTCCATGTTTTTACAACTGACTTATAGAGAAATATATGTATTTTATACATCAGTAATTAGCTTAATAAATTTAATGTGTATTTATGTGAGTGTGTACATGCTACTAGATGTGAAAAGAAAATATATGGGGGGGTTAAGGTTTTACGCTTTATATTCCTGAAGATACACCTTCATACAGTGAGTGTGAAGCATGACAGACATATTTGTAATACATAATATAACCTAATATGTACTTAGACAGATCTCCAGCTGTCTAATTCTCAATTTGCACCCACTGAACCTTTTTTTTTTCCTTTTACTGCAAACTAATTAAGAGAGCCTTGTCCTTTTCAGTGAATTATCTGCAATAGCTACTTTAAACGTTTCTGGTACATTAGCAAATGATCACATACAGTAGTCTATACAGATTTCAAGGGAACTACAAGAAGGATACACATGAAATGGTGTGTTAAATAGTTTCCTAAAATGCCCTAATAATGAACTGCGCAAAGCTGGTTGGTCTTATTGGTATAGATTTTCAGTTTTCCAGGTGGTGTAAAGTCTTCTCAGGAGAAGTACAAGTAGTGAACAGTAATTATTAGAAAACAGAAGTTATTGTTATTTCCTCTTTTGGTGAATTATTCTGTCAGCTAAAGCTTTTCTGACCTCGAGACTTTCACAACCATTTCACCTAACTATCTCGAAGCTCCAATATATAAAGTCAAAATGAATGCTCTCCAAGAATTCAATATTCTTCAAGAGGAAATGAGGAATATCCACTTACTTTCAAAAAAAAGAAGAAAATTGGTTCACATTAATCAAATTTTACTAGGAAAATACATCCTTCACAGAGATATGGAAAGATAAAATTTCACAGAACTTTTCTGTGCTATGCTAAAAGGGTTATCGGTGAGGTTATAAGGTTTACAATGTTAAAGTTGCAAAAGAATGTGTCTTTATAATGAGGTGAGCCTCTTTCTGATGTCATAAAGTGCTTTTTCATTCCTTGCCCTCCCATAGTGCTGAGAAAGCTACCGTTTTAAGAGTGACTTTTGGATTCTTTTTTTTTTTTAACATTTTATTTAACTTTATTTATTTATTTAAATTTGATGAGAGAGAGAGAGACTGAGAGAGAAAGAGAGGAAGAGAGAGAGAGAGAAGGCAAGCCATCAAGTCCAGGATTCAAGCCATGGTCAGCCATGTGGGAGTCCAGCACCCTTAACCACCATGCCACCTGCCGCCCTCGACTTTTGGATTCTTAAAATCAGGACAGAAGCAAACTAACTTTACCTGTGTTTTACATAGTTGCTACATTTAATAATTCTAATAGCTGTTAAGGTAAACTTCTTATCCTCATTTTATAGATGAGGAAACTGAGTTTCAGTGAGGTGAAATATATTGACCAATATCATATAACTAATAAGGAGGAAAGTCAGGAATTAAATCCAGATTTATCCCTGTTTACTTTTCTGTATCTTCTCCTCTCTGGGAATTTAAAACGGGATGCATAAAACATTCTCAATTGGAACAACACATCTAGAATACGAAGGTGTCCACATTAAGTGACCAGAAATTATAAAACTGTGTTTATGCCTAAGACTAAAAGCTATTTTGGACAATAAAAGAATAATTCTCTCTAAAGACAGATTTTGGCAAGGAAAAATGCAGTCGAAAATGCTTGCATTACAAAAATAGAAACACATGTAATCTCAAATGAACTGTCTTTGTTTTCCATAGTTCTATGCAAATGCAAATATGCAAAAGAACAAATTCTTGAAAGAGAAAAAATGTACACATTGGCAATTGGTTGTCTTCCTGCTTCTCTTAATTGATGAGCATTTTCTCTGTTAGAACTCAAGACTGCTCAGATTGGTTGGCATTAGTCCTCATGAAATATCATCTAATGCTGTCTTTTGGAGACCATGGTGCTCTGTCACACATTTTGGCTAACATCCTAGGCTGCTGATCTGACACTCAGTGCCCAGAATGCTGTTGCTGAGCCAAGTACACCACCTCCTGAGTTCTTCCCCATCCAATGTGTGGTATCTCTGCCAATGCATTTTCTTGATGACTAGACCCCTCCTACCTGGGCATGACAATGAGCCAAGCATATCAGCAAAGGGCCAATTTTTATGAATCTAGTGACATATACTACAGATAAATTGAATCACTGATGAGCAGAACCAATGTCAGCACATGAATGTTTAAATCTATTACAACGGCAAATAGTTGTTTGATGAGAGATTATGACTATTCAGTAGTTCATTTTAGGCACTTAATGGTAACAATCAAAGAAAAGTAAGAGGAATTGGGGCAGAAGATGTAAAATAATAAAACAATTTTCTTGTGTTACTTTACACAGAGAGCAACAGCCTTACACATGCAGAGAAAATACAATGATATTATTGAACCATCATACTTTCAACAAATACTCTATGGAATACTACTCAGCCATAAAAACCAACAGAGCCCTGGCTTTTGACAGAAAGTGGAAGAATATGGAAGATGTACTGCTGAGTGAGGCAAGCCAGGCTATGAAGGAGAGACATTGTATGTCCCCACTTAACATATACCGTTTGTCTGCATTCTATGTCTGAAACTGATTGACTAACAGTTGAACAAACACAAGAGATGGGTGTGAATGTCAGATGAGGTGTGTGTGGAGGAGTGGGGCCCAACGAAAGACATTTAGAGAAGGGATACAGAGGTGGAGCATTGACGGGATGGGGAGGTGTGGTGTTATCTGTTGAAGATATTTCGATCAACGGGTCTGGGGAGAAATGTTCACATATTGAAATGGTCTCATTGTAAGCCAAACAATATGATTGAAAGTATATACAAAAATAAATAAATAAATTAAAAAAAATAATAATCATCATCATGAATACTCTCCCAAGATTAGAGCTGCATATAGAAAATTATGAGGAAATCTAGATTCGCAAAATAGATGAATAGAGGAAGAGGAGATACTTCGAGGTAAACTCATTAAGTCCCCTTAAAGTAAATGATCCATTTTACATGTGACATCTTACCAGGCTTACTAGCACCATTTATTTTTACCTATATCTTAGATAAGTTATCAACTCTTAATCAAGGTCTTTTCTCCTCCTAACTAGATTCCTATCTCTTCATCCTACTCCAATTTATTATTCATACCAAAACCAGAGGAATCTAATAGTATCACTATTTCATGTGCATCACTACCCTGCCTTAATGTATGTAGCTCCTCCTGCTTCCTCCACTGCTGTAACATAAAATGTAGGTCCAAATTTTTTTGAGGAGGGAAGGTTTTGGCATAGGGCACATATGCTCATTGGAGAGAGGCAGAAAGAGTGTGAGAGGGAAAGTGAGAAATCACCCCCTGGGGGACGGCCATGCCGCAATCCTTTCTTTTCCATTCTGTTCCTGGGATTTTGGGCATGTGCACACATGCACCTGGCATGAATTTTAAGCTGCCAGGTCTGGGAATCAAACCCCAGTGGGCCTAGTGGGAGTCTAGCACCTTAATTTCCATGGTATCTGCTGGCCTCCCAAATTATTTTTTAAAAACTTGCCAGAGAGTAGATGTACTTACGAGAGAGAGAGAGAGAGAGAGAGAGAGAGAGAGAGAGAGATAAAAAAGCACCTCTTATTGGAGCAGGATCCCATCAGAATCCCTCTTTTTTCATTTCTTCAACCTGTTAGGATTTTGGGCACTCATGAACATATGCCTGACATGTTTTCTGCAAGTTTTTGGGCCAGTATTCAAACTATTATTGGCCATGTGGTATCCAACTTTCTATGCAAAGAGCTTAACCACTGTGGTATGGGGCCAATCCTGTGTGCCCAAATTCTTTAACCTAAACATTGTGACTCCAATAGGAAATTATAACAAAGAGTCACACCTCCCTTCCTAACACAAGCCATGTGTTCTACCAGTGAGTGTGCACTGTCCAATAATGTTGCCTATAGCCAGATGTACATATTTAAATTTAAATTAGATAAAAAAAATGAAAGGGGGCTGATGGTACGGTGGTAAAACATGATGCTTCATTAGGCAGTCTCACATGGGAAAGTTCCCAGTTCAAGTTCAGAGACCTGCCTGAGTTTTCTGTGCATAATCTGGGACTGGTTGAAGGCTGATGTAAATAGGAAGCCAGAGTATTTTGATTTGGATCACAGTTAGGAGTGCTATCCCTCTGTCTCTGTCTATCTCTGTCTCACTCATGAAGGAAATAAATAAATAAACCTTAAAAAAGAAAACTAAGAACTCAGTTTTTCTACTGTTCTAGGGTTAAGTTCTCATCATCTACTTGTGAATAGAGGCTACCACGCTGGACAGAGATGACGGACTGTTCACCATTGTGTAATGTTCCATTGCCTACCCCTATGGTATACCTGCCTGAAATCCCACGGCACAAAGTGGTGTGCAGATTCTGGCACACCCTATTCCCATCAAATGCAAATGGCCTGGTTTCCTGTCTATCCTTGCACATTCCCATGCTGAAACCCCATACAACCTCCAAGGTGTAGATCACATTTCATCTTGCCTATCCTCCACTCCCCACTTATCTATTCCAGTTAGAAAAGACTTTCACTTCTTCTGAGCCCTTTTTGAGTTTTGTTTATATTATTCACACATTAACTCTCATACTGCTGCTTTAAAGAAATCTGTGTAAAAAGGTTATTTCCTTATTAACTTAGAGGTAGGAGGGAGGAGAGAGCTATTTAGCTCTTTTTATTTTTTTTCTTTTTTCTTTCTCTGAAAGCTTTGGGCATTATAGACCTTTAATACAGTTTTTTTATTGGAAAATTATAATTATTTTAGATTTCCTTTTATCTTTGCAATTGTAAGAAGACAATGTATTGTCAATTTCTTTTTTTCACTTATAAGGAGAAAATTGGGAGTCAGAGTAGGAGTTGATACTCAGTTTATAGTATGGCACCAGCTCATCAGAGTGAATGCTGGCCTTAGCACTAGAGCTGGGTCCTAAAGGCTCCTACTTCATGTTCTTAAACCTTGGGAAAACCCAAGGGGTTTTACAAAGAACCGAAAAGGTATCAGGAGAAGGGCTGTTAGGGGTTGCAGCTACTTTTCTATCAGAATGGCAGTGTTTCAATATTTCATCAGAGTATGGCTCTTCCTCTGCTTACTAAACAGCTCTGGTGATGTAATTGTCCCAGGGTCAGAAAAGTACTAATATTTGCCATAAATCAAGTTTGAAACAACTTTCTGGGAATATAACCACAGTGTTACATGACACCCCCACCTTCTAAGACACTGAAGCTAACACTTTTCAATTGCTAAATACCATGTGATCTTTATACCACTGATATAATGTCATATTTGTGTGCAGATTACAACATTCCAGAAAACTACTCCCTCAGATGTTGTATATAGGGTAATTGATGCTTCAGGCCTAAAAATCTTAATAAGCTGACACTTTTATTTTCAGAATTGCCTGCAAGGGGTGCAATTCTAAAAAATTACATTTCAACCTGGTTGATTGGCTAATAAAATGAAAGTAGTTTGCATCAAATAAACAAGTAAAGAATATGGCATGCTTTGCACAGCTTTTAACATAAATGGGTAAAATCACTTCATTTCTTTCAATAAAAACATCTTACACCTAAAATAGAATGCCTGATGTTTATACAGAAATGGCATATTTTTTATAAAAAAAAGAAAAAAAATTGATAGCTCATTGTTACCAGCACTTAAGAAGTTACTAACTTTTTTGTAAGTCACCAGCAACAGTAGTGCAAAACTAATAGCCGATAAAGTATTGGTTCTAATCCAGCTTTAAATAATGTTCAGTTTATAACTGAATAAACATAACTTCCTTATTCTGGAGTTAAGTTAAAACAATAAACATAGCTGATTTGTAAAATTGTCTATAAACCAGTGCTAGTTTTGTTGTTAAAAATTTTTTTCATTTAAAAAGAAAGCTATTAAGTACATGGGAAGTATTCAGATATCTGTTTCCTATTCCCTGCTAACACAGTTCTTACTCTTTTTTAAATAAATAATTATTTATTTTATTTTACTTATTATTTTTGATTTGTTACAGAACATACGTGTTCACCAGAGAAAGACACAAAGAGAGAGAGTGAAGGAAAATGAGAAAGTAAACCACCAGTTTTGGGACTTGAACTGCAGTCAGCTATAGGGATTCCAGCACCTTAACCACTATGCCAACCTCTGGCTTCAACACAAGTTTTACTATAATTTACTCACTGCTTTAATAATTAAAGTTGATTTTCTGTCTCACAAAAAAAAAAAAAAAAAAAAAAAAAAAAATCAGAAATCTCAAGGGAATGAGGAATTACTTCAGACCAGCCAGTTACAGAAAATAGAAGGAACTGAAGTAGGAGTGACATCAACAAGACAGAAGTATAGCAGTTTTCTACTGTCATCTACCTACAGCACACTTATTCTTTTTTTTCTTTTTTCTTTTCTTTTTTTGGAGAAGTTTTTTTTTTGCAATAGGGTGCATGCACTTGCCAGAAAGACAGAGAGAGACAGAGAGACAGAGAAACAGAAAGCGAGAAATCACCTCCTGGGGGATGGACACACTGCAATCCCTTCTCCTCCATTCTCCTCTCAGGATCTTAGGCATGCACAGACATGCGCCTGGCATGAGTTTAAGCCACTGGGTTGGGAACTTGAACCACGGTCGACTACATGGGAGTCAAGCAACATAGACATTATGCCAATTGCTGGTCCCTAGTGCACCTATTCTGACAATTACCCATACATCATAGTACCTTTTGGAGGTAAGGAGAAGATGACAGCTTCTTCAAATGCAAAGATAGCAATACAAGACTTAAGGAACACACAAAAATCAAGAAAACAGGACACTGTCAAAGGAACACATTAATTTTCCAGCAACTGACCTCAAACAAATGGAGATCTATGAATTGCTTGACAATGGACTGAAAATATTTTTAAGGAAGCTTAGTGAGCTACATGAGAATACAGACAATTCAGCAAATTCAGGAAAACAACGCATGAACAAAATCACACGTTCAACAAAAAGAAACATTTAAGAAAGAGAAACACAAATTTTAAAACTGAAGAACAAACTGAGTAAATTTTTAAATGCAACAAATAGTTTGTTTGTTTGCCACAGGGCATGTACACTCACCAGAGAAAGAGAGTGACAGAGTGAGGGAAAGTGAGAAATCACCTTCCAGGGGTGGAAGGCATGATCTAATCCCTTCTCCTTCATCGTCCCTCAGTATTTGGGGCATACACTCACATGCTCCTACCGTGATTTTCAAGACACTGGTCTGGAACTTTAACCATAGTCAGCCATATGGGAGTCCAGCTCTTTACCCACCACACTCCTTGTTAGTCCCAAATGTAATAAAGAGCTTTAAGGGCAGACTTGATAAAGCAGAAGAACAGATTTGGCAATCAATGACAGTACATTTGGAATTATCTATATGTAGAATAAAAAAGGAAGGAAGGAAAGAAAAATTTTAAAGTGTACAGGATTTATGGGACACAGTAAATAAAAGTAATACATGGGTAATGAGCATGTTAGCAGGAAAAGAGAGAAAGACAGGATGTAAGATTAGTTAAGGAAATAATGGTTGAAAATATCACATATCTAAAAAGGGATATGGACATTCAGATAAACAGAGCTCAAATTTTCCCAAGAAAACCAAAGGAGGACTTCACTGAGTCATTTTAAAATTAATTAATTAAATAATTGTCAAAAATTAAGGACAAAGGAAAATTTGGAAAGCAGCAAGAGAAAAGAAAATTGTCATACAGGGGACAGTCATTAGCTTATCAGCAGATTGCCAGCAAAAACCTTGTAGACCAAGATAAATAAATGATATATTTAAAATCCTGAAAGAATGAAGCTTCCTGAGCCAGTCAGTGGTGTCATAGTTGCATGTATAGGGCTGACTGCATGGTTCAAGTCCTGGACATGCTGGCTTGGAAAATACACTGAGTATGTGTGTCCTAAACCCTGAGAGAATAGAAGAGAAGGAACTGTGGCATGACCATTCTCTTAGGAGGTGCTTTCTTTACTTTCTCCTTCTCTCTTTCTCTGGCAAGGGAAGTGTCCCATAGCAAATACATAAATATAAGAAAGAGAGAGAGAAAAAAAAAAAGAAAGGAAGGAAGGAAGGAAGGAAGAAAGAAAGAAAGAAAGAAAGGCTACCCCCAAAGACTTTATGAGGAAAGCTATCCTTCAGAAATTAAGATGGATAAATATTTTCACAGACAAGCTAAATTTGAGTTATTCAATATTAGACTGCCGGGAAAAAGGGAATTCAAGTATGAAAAAGATTGCTAATTACTAACATGAAATCATAGGAAAAAATAAAACTCACAAATAAAGGTAAGTATTTAGGGAAATTCAGAATACTGTAATATTGTAATGGTGGTATATAAATTACTTATAATTCTAGAATTAAAGTTAAGACAAAAGTATTTAAAAATAATTACAGGGCCAGCAGATGGAGGGATGTTTAAGTTCGCTGGATCCCACAAGGCTGACTGTACAGTTCAAGTCTTAGACCGAGTGGCTTGAAAAACATACTGCATATATGTTCATGCATATCTAAAATCTGGAATGAGAAATGGAGGAAAAAGATTGTGATATTACCATCTGCTAAGGGGGAGTGTTTTCTCCCTTTCCCTCTTTCTTTCTCTCGTGATTGCATGTGTCCTCCAACAAAATTTAAAATACATACATACATACAAATAGGTAGGGCCTGGCCCTGTAGTACAGTGGCTAAGCATTGTACAGAGGAAGCTGGATACCACATGGTCTACTACAGTTTAGATCCTGGCCCCAGCAGCTTATAAAAACACACCAGGCACATGTGGGTACATGCCCAGGATCCTGATAGGATGGATAAATGGAGGGGAAAAAGGACTGCAGTGTAACCAGGCCTCTCTGAGGTGGGGCTGGGTGGGCGTGTGCTTTCGTGCACGCATGTACTCACCAACATTAAAAATAACTATAGCTGAAATAATTTTATTATGTAAACAATATGTAGAAAGATACAACTAGCAACATAAAATATTGGAGTGGGATTAAAAATGTAGAACTTTTGTGTTATCCAAGTTATTATTACCAGTTTAAAATAGACTGTAAAAACTATAAATTTTTTTTGTTAAATCCTGTGGTAACTATGGGTAGTCAGGAAAGTCATGATGCATTTTTATAAGAAAAACATAAAAAAATACATCATGACTTTCCTGACAACCTAATATTAAGATTTTATTGATAGGAACCCAAAATTAGAGGCCAATGTCTCTGGTAAATAAAGATAAAAATCTCTTATCAAAATACTACCAAACAAAATCAACAGTATATTAGAAGGGGCACATAACACAATCAGATGGAATTCATCCTTGGGATACAAGAAGAGTTCAACCTATGCAAATCCACAAAAGTGATACATTACAAAATGAAAAATAAAATTTCTTTCTGATAATATAATTTAAATAGTGCAAAAAGAAATTTCACAAAATTCAACATTCTTTTATGATGAAAGTTTTCAACATACAGATATGAAAAGAATGTACCTCAACAGAATGAAAGCCACATTTGATAAACTCAGGATGAATGTAATCATATGTAAAAAGCTGAAAGCTTTTCCTCTAAGAACTAGAACATGACAAAGGTGCCTACTTTTGTCACTTCCATTCAACATGGTGCTCTAAATTCTAGCAAGAGCAATGAAGCAAGAAAAAGAATTAGAAACCTCCCACATTGGAAAGGAAAAAGTGAAACCTTCCATGTTTTCACACAGAATCCGATATATAGAAAACTCTTCAGATTCTACCAAAATATTTTTAGAACTAATAAATGAATTGAGTAAAGTTGCAGGAAAAAAATCTCAACATTTTGAAATCTGTTTTATTTCTATACACTAACAAAAAATTATCTGAAAAAAGACACAATTCTATGTATGATATACAAAAAAAAAGAAGAAGATTCCTCATACATGGCTCCTGAGAACTAGTGATTTCATGGTTAAAGAGAAATAAAGATCTCATACTGATAATTCAACCTCCAGCCCACAAGCTTGAGTGACGGATCTAAGGGAACTACAACCAAACATCCAAATACTATTAGGGTTAACATATTCCTCAATATCTACTGAATCTGCTGCACAAAGCGATCACAATGGAATGGCAAAGATTCCAGATCACCTCTTTCTGCTCACTCCTGAACATTCAGACTGAACTTCAAGAATTAGGAAGAAACACACCATCCATCAGATGACTAGAAATCACTGCAGGACCACAAGAACTATGGGAAAGCAAGAAAATACCTCTTCTCCAAGAGAAAAGAATAACTCCTCTTCGTCCACAGACAGTTCAGTGGAAATCATGGAAATGTCTGATAAAGAATTTAGAACATTCATAATGGCAAAGCTAACAGAGATGAAAGAGAAGAGAGACAATAAACTGCAGAAGAAAAAGGAGAATGTGCCAGGAGGTGAAGAAATTCTTGCAAGATCTAAAAGAGGAATTACACACTTTACAAAAGAATCAAATGGAATTGTTAGAGACCAAGGCTATAATACAGGAAGTCAAAATCTCCCTTGAAATTATTAAAAGCAGACTAGATCATACAGAAAATAGAATCTCAGACATAGAAGAGAAAATTGCTGGCCTAGAAAAATCCACCACAAAGACTGAGAAAATGGCCCCCCAAAATGAGAATACTATATGATAAATACTAGATACCATCAAATATCCCAACATCTGGATAATTGGTATCCAGAAGGCAAAAGGACTCATAAGGGCATTGGTAATCTATTCCATGAAATTCTGAAAGAAAACCTTCCAAATCTAGAGAGGCACTCAAAGATCCAGTCCCCAAAAATACAAAGGACCCCAAATATAATCAACACAAGAAGATTTTCTCCAAGACACATTATAGTCAGATTGACCAAAGTCACAAAGACAAGATACTAAGATTGGCAAGAGAAAAACATCAAGTTATCTATAAAGATATCCCATCAGTGGCTATGGTAAACGGAATGATAACCAGAATACACAAGGAACTAAAAAAGGTGTTTGAAAAAAGATGATCAACCCTATTAAAAGATGGGAGAAGGAGATGAAAAAAACACTCTCTAAAGATGACATACGAATGGCCAAAAGGCATATGAAAAAATGTTCAACCTCCCTCATCGTAAGGGAAATGCAGATAAAAACAACAATGAGGTACCACCTAACCCCAGTCAGAATGTCTAATATTAAAAAAACAAAAAATGGTAAGTGTTGGCGGGGGTGTGGTGAAAGGGGAACTCTTTTACACTGCTGGTGGGAATGTAGATTGGTCCAAGAACTGTGGAGAATAATTTGGAGATTCCTCAAAAATCTACAGATAGATCTGCCATATGATCCAGGGATCCCGCTCCTCGGTATCTACCCAAAGGACAGAAGAATTCTTCATTGGAAAAGTGCTTGCACATCGATGTTTATTGCGGCACTATTCACAATTGCTAAGTCATGGAACCAACCCAAATGCCTCCATATGGAGGAATGGATTGAAAAACTGTGGCACATATACTCTATGGAATACTACTCAGCCATAAAAACCAACAGAGCCCTGGCTTTTGACGGAAAGTGGAAGAATATGGAAGATGTACTGCTGAGTGAGGCAAGCCAGGCTATGAAGGAGAGACATTGTATGTCCCCACTTAACATATACCGTTTGTCTGCATTCTGTGTCTGAAACTGATTGACTAACAGTTGAACAAACACAAGAGGTGGGTGTGAATGTCAGATGAAGTGTATGTAGAGGAGTGGGGCCTAACGAAAGACATTTGGAGAAAGGATACAGAGATAGAGCATTGACGGGATGGGGAGGTGTGGTGTTATCTGTTGAAGATATTTCGATCAACGGGTCTGGGGAGAAATGTTCACATATCGAAATGGTCTCATTGTAAGCCAAACAATATGATTGAAAGTATATACAAAAAATAATAATAATAATAATAAATAATGTGAAAAAATAAAAATTTAAAAAAGAGAGATAGGGAGAGATAGGGAATCAAGGATGGGAAATATATATATATATATATATATATATATATATATATATATACAGGAAACAAGAAATGAAAATTATTTGCTGACGGTAACATGTATGGTGATGTGCTTGATTGAGACAATATACAGTGTACTCTAGATGGAAAATCTCACTTTGTATGCTGTAATGATGTACAGTGAATGAATGTAAATAAATAAATTTAATTAATTAAAAAGAAAAAAAATGATATCCCATCAGGATAAGAGCAGACCTCTCATCAGAAACAATGCAAGAATGGAAAGAATGAGAAAATATATTCAAAGTGTTAAGGGAAAAGCCGTTTCAACCAAGAATACTGTACCCAGCAAGATTATCCTTCATGTGGGAAGAAAAGACAAGAACATTCTCAGATAAACAAAACCTGAAAGAATTTACCAGCACCAGAGCAGATCTCCAAGAAACTCTCAAATGAGTGTTATATCAGGAAAGTTAAATACAGTCACACAGAAATAAGAGTTCAAAAACTAAGAAAATGGCCAACTCATTCATAGGGACAAGTCTGGAGCTGAATATTATATCCCAGAATTTAATTGGGAAAACCGAATTACAACAGAAGATAAAATACATGAGACTGATTTGGTGAGATAGAATTTTATGACTTTTGACTAAAACATTGCTGATTTTCTTCTAGGCTTTGTTGTCTCATTTTAAGGATTTGTGTCCTGTCTTGAGCTGTCAATAGGTTCATATGCCTACCATTTGAACAGAATCCTAACTTCTTTCCTGGCTTTAAGTTTTAAGCAAAGTTCCTTAGCATTTCTTTGATTTAAGTTAAAACTACTTTTCTTGAAATTACCTAGTGAACTTGCTATTGAAAGTAGTTAGATTATTTAAGAAATTGTGTGATCAATACAATGTGGGGAGGAAAGGAATGGAAGACAACTATAGACACCAGAAATAGTATGAGAAGAGGGTGGGAAAGGACAGAGGGTCAGAAATAGGGATATATATATAGATCTATCTATCTATCTATCTATCTATCTATCTATATCTATATCTATATCTATATCTATATCAATATGAAACTATACATGGAAAATTTTTGACAATAGCATGCATGATTAAGCCACTTTGCAGTATATTCTGGATGGGAAATCACATTTTGTATACTGTGATGATGCTTAGGAAATGAATGTAAAAAGTTAAACAAAGTTTTAGAAAAAAATATATATTTCAGAACTAAATTACAGGACACTTGTGACTAGATTTTAGCTTTGTCCATATTTTTAGTTTAATATATTTTGTGAATCAATAAAATATGGAAAAAAGTTTAGTATGGAAGGGAGAGAGGGAGAAGTAAAAAAGTAAAAGTATGCTTAATTGACAAAAAAATGAGAAGCTATTTGCTGATAAGCTATAGAGTAATATCTTTGGCTTGACTGATATGCATAGTATTTGTGCTGGAAAAAGAAATGTTGTACAGTGTAAAGATGTGATTAAATGCAAATAAATGAATAAATTAAAAAATAAAAAATAAAAATAAAAATTTTAGAAATTGTTATCCTAAAAAAAGAATAAAATATTTGGGAATAAATTTAAGCAAGGAAGTAGGTAATCTATTATCTCAAAACTATAAAATAGTTGCAAAAGAATTTGAAGATGACATAAATAACTGGGAAGATACCTCACCTTCATGGGTTGAAAGAATTAATGTTAAAATGTCTATACTACCCAAAATGATCCACAGATTCAATACAATCACTGTTAAAATTTCAAAGACATTTTTCACAAAAAATTTTTTCTATTTTTTTTCTTCTTCAAGAGGTCTTTGCTATAGGGCATGCGCATTTGCCAGAAAGAGATGGAGAGAGAGAGAGATAGAAAGCAAGAAATCACCACTCAGAGGGAATGGCCATGCCACAATCCCTTCCCTAGTCTCCTCTTGGGATTTTGGGCACGTATGCACAGGTGGCTGCTGTGAGTTTCAAGTGGCTATGTCTGGGACTTGAACTGTGGTTGACTATATGGAAGTCCAGCGATGTAACCACTACACCATCTGCTGGTCCCTCACAAAAATTTTTACAAAATCTTAAAATTTGTATGAAATACCAAAAGACCCTGAATAGCAAAAGCAATCTTGAGAAAGAACAAAGCTGGAAGCATCAAATATCCTGATTTCAAAATACACCACAGAATTACAGTAATCAATCTAGCATGGTATTGGCACAAAAACAGATACAGATCAATGCAACAAAATAAGAGAGCCCAGAAATAAACCCACACATCTACTCTACAGTCAACAGTTCTTCAAGAAATTTGCCAAGGACACATAATGGGGAAAGACAGGTTTTTCAATAAATGGAGTTTTCTTTTTTTTTTTTTTTTTTTCTTTTTTAATCAAAAACTCATCTGTGGGATTCAGGATCAATCTCATACTTTGGGATTAGCAATCTGTGTTTGTGTGTGTGTGTGTGTGTGTGTGTGTAAATTCTCTGCCTTAGCACATCTATTAAATACTATACCTATTAGGTATGTTTATGGTTTAATATTTACAGTGGCTATAAGTTGTCAATGGGTTTGACTAAACACTAGAACAAAAATTTTACAATATGCCTCAAATGCTTTTTGTGTCTTAAAGCTAGGCTTTCTTCCTCTGTGGTGCTATTTCTTGGACAGGATGCATATGCTTCCAGCTAGACATGCACTGTATTCACTAGCAAGTAGGCTACAATGTGTTTGGCAAGACCCTTAATTATGAATTGTGACATCAAAACAGTTTTAAAAAAACTTCTAGTGACATTCAGTTTAAAAAAGAGAATAAGAAAAAATAAACTAAAAAATGAGGAAGTAAATGAAAAACATTATAGATTTATAAACTAAGATAAACCAGAATGTATTATTGGAAAGTTTTAAGAATAAGCAAGGGGAAATATGTGAAGTAGTATGAGAAACTTGGTAGACAGAAGTAAAATAAATCCAAGATATCATAAAGAAATATTCGTCTATTCCAGCAGATGGTTAATGGTTATATTGCTGGACCAGCAGATGTCTGACTGTGATTTGAGTCCTGGACCTAGTAGCTTGAAACTCATGCCA
Organism: Tupaia tana; assembly: GCA_026018925.1. Classification (NCBI taxonomy): domain Eukaryota; kingdom Metazoa; phylum Chordata; class Mammalia; order Scandentia; family Tupaiidae; genus Tupaia; species Tupaia tana. The sequence goes on from JAKSZU010000013.1 coordinate 61,199,369, forward strand.
GGTGTGTGTGCATGCATGTCCATGATCCCAGGAGGAGAATGGAGAAGGGACTGTGGTGTGGCCATCCCCCGCCAGGAGGTGAGTACTCATTTTCCCTCTCACTGTCTCTGTCTGTCTCTGGTGAGGCAAAAACCTCAACAAAGGAAAAAAAAAAAAAAGAAAGAAAGAAAAGAAAAAAAAGGAAAAAAAAGAGAGATTTGTATAACTACTTATGCCTTGGAATATTTTCTTCTGGGATAGGGAAAGCAAATGCATATCAAATTCCACACAAGTTTAAGAAAACAGTTTCCTATTAACTACTGGCAGAAAATTAATGTTTCTTGAGAGTTCTCACTTCTAGAATGAACATGTTCTAAGTTTACTAACATGTATAGGTTTAATTACTTGTCTTCATACATAGAGTTGGCTGCTATTACCAAATACTCTTCACATGAAGATCTGCTAGTATGAAAGCACTTTTTCCGGCCAGTAGGTGGTGCAGACGTTAAGGCAGCTGGAGTCCACATGGCTGATGGAGCAGTTAAGTCTCAGACACAGTAGTATGAAAAACACTGGACTTCTGTGCATGTGAATCCAATAACAGAACAGGAGAATGGAGGAGAAGAGACTGTGGTATGGACATATTCCTAGGGGGTGATTTCTCACTCCTCCATCCCCAGCCTGTTTCTGGCAAGGGCATGTGCCCTATAGCAAAATTTTTTTTTTTAAAGTAAACACTTTCTAAACTTATGTGCATGATAATCATTACAACTTGTCCAGTATCCATTTACAACAGAACTTCACACATATAATCTAAATTATGAAAAAACAATCCTGTCAAATAGACTTGATCACCATTCTTATTAATTACATTAAAAAACTGAGACTCTAAGAAGTTAAATAACTTGCTTACAGTGACACAGTTAAGTAATGAATTTAAAATATAGTCAGCCTTTCATGTATGGCTTTCAATAATTGACTCCACATAGATTTGCTCTTTTTATAGGAAGATCTTTGAAAATACCATTTTAGTTTATTATCCGTCTGACTCATTCATGATTTTTTTTTTCCTATAGGTTTTTGCCATAGGGTGCATATGGTTACCAGAGAGACAGAAAGAGGGAAAGTGAAAAATCACCCCCCAGGGAGATGGCCACATTGCAATCTCTTCTCCATTTTCCTCTGGGGTTTTGGGCATGCATGCACATGTGTTTGGTATGATTTTCAAGCTGCAAGTCCAGGACTCGAACTGCAGTTGGCCATATGGGAGTCCACCACCTTTTTTACCATCATGCCACCTGCTAGTCCCATTCATAAAATATCTTTACCTCCCTATTATGTGACAGACATTATGCCCTATGTTGAGAACATAGTTGTAATCAAGACAACATTCCTAACATCATAGACCAGAAAATTAGACATTGCTCACAAAGAAATAGGTCAGCCCTGGCCATGCTCAGCTAATTTGTTCTCAAAATCTGTTTTGTTTTTAACTTTTTGCTTTGTGCAGTGATCTGTAAGACAGTGCAGGGAGTGAACATTCAGAATGTGAGACTGCTACAATCCTGAGACATGAAAACTCCATGAGAATATGTTAAACGGGACTGACTACCTTGTGATGTCCTCTGGGACTCAGAATGTAAGTTTCTTCAGCTCTCACAGGTTTCCAGGATTTTTCTCTCTCTTCAGAATTATGATACAAAATATTCTCTCTTCCCCTCTTCATACCAACCTAAATTCCACTAGAGGGACCAGCAGTTAGAGTAATGGCAGTGTCGCTGGACTCCCACGTAGTTGACCAGGGTTCGAGTCCTGGACCCAGTGGCTTGAACTCACACCAGTCATGTGTGTGTGTGTGTGTGCCTGCCCAAGATCCCCAGAGGAGAATGGAGGAGAAGGGACTGCGGCGTGGCCATCCCTCCTGGGGGGTGATTCCTCGCTTTCTGTCTGTCTCTGTCTGTCTGTCGAGTGCACACGCCCTATAGCAAAAAATCCTCTCCAAAAAAAAAAAAAAAAAAAAAAAAAGAAAGAAAAATTCCATTAGGAAAGCATCTAATTAAGCCATAGTTTGTATTAAATTACAAATAACTTACCTATACCTTTCAATTATGCCTCTTACAACACTTATTTCATCAAAAAATTGATTTATTATGAGTCAAATTTAGAAACAATACATTCAAGAATGAAAATTTCCTATTTCCTCTACCCGAATTACTACCTAGTTATTTTTCCATAGTCAAATATCAACAAATCATATCAACTATCACACTCCCTAATGTCCAATACTTGCCATTATTTTTTGAAGTCCAGTGAAACTTAACAGCAAAGTTGTGTTAAAGCACAAAGGCTGCCTAATTGTCTCAAAAGGTTTTATCAATACGCCCACAGCTAGAAAAATTTTAAATTGAAGTATTTATAGGAAGATGGTGACATCTTTATACCAGTTTTCTTAAATTGCAAAATGTCTCATGATTTGTCCTCTTTGTAGAGGACACTTTGATGGTGACTTCAGTCCAGCTGCTTCCAGAGGGCTGCTCTGCATAAATTAGACTGATACCTGAATACTTAGTGCAAGAACTGAAAATTCCAATAAGCTCCACAAGATTACCTTTTCAAGGAATTATACCGACTCAGCCTAACATAGCCCCTTGGGTTTATGATTTGATACATAAAAATCATAGAAAGAATTAAATGTAACTTTCACTATAGACTTTTAAGCCTAACCTAGTCATGAACTTGAGCTTGTTGGTACATGTGCTTGTGAGCATGTGTGTGTGTGTGAGTAAGTGGGAGAGAGAGACTGCTAAGCCTCCCTGTGAATGTGCCTACCCCCAGAAATTCTATGCTAAATTTAACTTGTGTAATAATTATATTCCAATAATTAATAAAATTATTAAGGTTCTTTTCTTGAGAAATTCCTCGTTTAATTGGGAAGACACACATGTGTGCAGAGTTTTCCTCATCTGTATGAGAATACAAAGAAAAGAGCATCTAATTCTGAATCAAGAAACTAAGACTTCATGTAGAGGGTACCAACTTATGGAAGAAAGAAAGGCTTTCTTCTGGTGAAGGAAGGAAAGGAATTCCTGGCTTTGCAAATAACAGGCAAAGAGCCAGGAAGGTATTTGGGTGCAGAAAGCATTGAGGATATTGTGAAAATTTTCTTGTAGCTGGAATGGGCCACTGATGGACATAATGATGTGAGACAGGGCACGGAAAGGTAATAGACACATGACTGGTCAGGGCTCGCAACCGACCTAAGTGATTTGAACTCCATCCAAAGAAAAGAGTCAAATGTATAGAGAGTAGTTGTCAAATGGTTCAATGTCAGTGCAAGGGGTTGGTATGGGAAGAAGGGAAAATGTGGTAGCAAATTCTGAATCTTCTTGCCTGAATATCTTCTCAGATCTCATTTATTCTCTAGCCAGGTTTACAACTCAGATGAAATGTATCCAAATAATCTTTGCCTATAGATGATTCTTTAATTCCAAAGCATGAGTATTATAGTCTGGGTTTATAAAGATTGAAAGTCACTTGACAGCATAATAGAAACTCATTTTACACTTTGTTTTTATTTCCTTCTGTTCCTATTTTATTTATTTTGTACTGTATAATTATTGATCAGAAATAAGACTTCTCATCAGGCCCAATTTATAACATGGAGGTATCTGTGACTAGGAAAGCAATTTCCTTGCTTTTAAACAAGTGCCTGTTTCTCCCACTAAAGAAACAATTTTAACTTAAATTAGAAGAATGTCCTTCTGTTATCGGACATTATAGTTATAAATTCTGTTAAAAGCAACTACTCCAACTCTAAGTACAAAGATCAATCTTTGTCTTCTCTAGGTTTCTTGGTGAATGCTAATTAGCATTCTTCAGTCTAACCTTAACTGTGACTTGCTGTCCTCCCTGAAGGTCATCGTGCAATTTTAAGAAAAAAATATGTGTAAATCCATGCTTAGTTTAAATACAGACATTGCCTATTTTTGAAAAGTGAATATAATAAGTTAAGCTGAACATTCCACTATGAGTTGGAAATTGGGGAGTCAGTTTTTTCCTCAGGCTTGGCATTGCATTTAAATAATCTGAGAATACCATCAAATAAATGCATAGTAGAAACAATTTAAGATAAGGTGGAATAAAAATAGTGAGATTTACTTTATTAAGATGTATTTATTTGTAAATCAATGTTCAAATCATAAAAGCTCCTAGCTTTTTCCACAGGGTTTCAACAGCTATAAAATATTTCAGGCTTTAGTTTGACTATCCATTCTTTATGGATGTGCTGCATTCCACATTAAGTCAGAGGCCTGGATAAGGTGAAAATCCTAAGAATTACCATAATCAATTGTGAAGGTTTTACCCTTATTCTGTGTCTTTATCTAGTGCTTTCCTATTGAGATAACCTGTATAGTATGCCCAGATGGACTGGTGTGAAATGTATTCATGCTGGAAAATTCACTTTAGAAGCTAAGTGATGTATAGTGATTAGATGTATAAAAGAAATGAAAAGAAAATATATTTAAAAAATGCTTTCATTGTCAGCATTACTCATTAGGCCTTGAACAAAATATGTATTTCACTGGAATAGTTTAAGAAGGCACATTTCTGAGGGAGGGGTTATGATGTAAAAGTATATCCACTTTCCACTAGTATTAATGAAACCATATTGACTATTCATCAATGATTAAACAACATTTTGGTGATGGTTGTCTACTATACTCTACTATACTACATTGTAAAGCTGGGAAAATAAGCAATAAATAATGTTTAATAGTCATGTTTGAGCAGTAAAGGAGGCAAGGTGGGAAATAAAGTTGGCAAGCATCTACAGATTTCTAATTTTGTTATTTTGCAAATAATATTATTTAATCTTGCCCAAGTTACTATATTAATATATTTTAGTAAGTCAAATAGTCATAAAAACATAAAGGCTGACAAAGTGAGAGGCTATATATATATATATATATATATATATATATATATACATACACACACACACACACACACACACATATAATATATAATACACACACACACACACACACACATACACACACTAGTGGACTAGCTTTTAACTGTTCACTATCATCTGGGGGGTCCACTTCAATATTCAGATTTAGATGAATCATATAAGTATTATATTATTATACTTCCCCAATATCTTTTCCAGAAATAACAATGAACTGGTTTAGGGGAGAAAAAGAATGTGATGGTAGAAGAAAATCAAGAAATGCCAAGTAGACCAGTTGCAACAGCCAGTGCTAACAAAACACTCCATGATGCTCAGGCCACATGAGAAGATACCAGGACCACGTTCCAAGGTCTCTTTGTACACACCAGGAATGCACACGTATGCCCATAATCTTGCCTGGCTGACGCTGGTGGTGGATCATAGTGTAAAGACTGTTGGGGATGCCTACCTCTCTCTCTGTCTTTCTCTCTCATGGAAGATATACATAAATAATCTTTAAAAATATACATATTACTCATATTCCTTTCTAAAATCACTTGATCTTCTAAGCCAGAGGGAGAGGCACTAGAGCATGTTACAAATGTGATGATGCATCACACAAAAATGGCTTTCTAAAGTTGGTCATGCTGTCAACACTACTCAAATTCATGTGGGGTCTGTAGATCTGGTCCTGACTTTTACAAGATGGATGTTCAAATAAAAATCCACAGCCTAAATGCTGTCAGAAAAAAAGCAATGCAGAGTGTGTATGTGTGTGTGTGTGTGTGTGTGTGTGTTTGCACTAGTTTCAAGGAACAGAATAATTCATCAAACCATGGTTTGGTTTGGTTTTTGTTTTTGTCTTTGATTTTCTGTTTGTTTTTGCTTTTATGTCCCTAGTAGTTGTGGAGAAGAATTTTGGACTGGCAGAATATTGTGTAGCTGAAGGGTGTTCTATTCTTCCAATGTGTTAGGTTAAGGGTTAAATCCCAAACTCTTATCCATCATTTTAATGTTCTCACCTTTAAGAAACAGCCACTCTCTTTAAAATTGTTCTCCTAACAGCAACGGCAACAAAAAAGCCATGAAACTAGGCCTCAACACAGCACCAGCAAAGCCTCAGAATTTACCAACTTCAGTAATGCCTCCATTTCTTAAAATTTATGGAATTCTCTGACACCAATCACCATTGCCCATCCTTCTTCTTTTCCACTGAATAGATATTCTACAAATCAGAGATCTCTATAGAAGGATCATGCTGGTTAATCTATTTTCATTCCTGACCACTCGCTGTTTCAGTATAAAATCACTGCTACCATGGGGGGAAAGAAGTGGCGCATTAGTTGAAGGAATAGAATGTTGTAATTTTATACTGTCTGTTAAGTCCACTGAGATGCACAGCATGTTTAAGGTCAAGAATAGCCAGCACTTTGGCATTCAAACAGTCCTTTATCGGAGGATGCAGGAAAAGATATTTTTATTATATTTTGATGATCAACATTCAGCAAGCTCTGGGCAGCAAGAAAGGAAAACAATTTGGGATTTCAAGAAGCAAACAGAGCTATGACTCACTTTGATACTGCAGATACTGGTATTTTTCACTTAGCAGCAGTGGGCAAGGGTTATCTTGGAGTGACACTTCAACCCTTTGTAAAATAAACATTCTGTTTCCTTTAAATAAAATAGATTCTAGCTGCCCCTCAGACACTTTAAACAGATAAAATAGATGAATAAATCAATTTAATGGCTGGATAGGGAAAGAAAAAGGGTAGCAACCTAGTTCTTCTGTTCTTAAAAGTTGGAAAACTATGGTATTGAAACTGTTGCCATGTAACCACTAAGGTGGTAGGAAGGAGGAAGAAACTTAAATAGCTGATGTTTGCTGATAAGTTCTTGTAATAAATTTTAGTTATTTAGCCACTTGGAATCCATCTATTCAATAGATATTACCTTAGAAATTTCCTATAGTAAGGAAATTGTGTGTGTGTGTGTGTGTGTGTGTGTGTGTGTTGACCAAGTACTACATCCCTCACCATTGAAGTTCATTATGAAGTTAAACACACATTGTAAAAGTAAAACTTTTATAAGAAATACTTGAATTACTGTAGATACACAATGACTTCACTATTGTTGATTTTTTATAGGCATGTACAAAAACATTTTAAGATCAAGTCACCCCTATTATAAAAATATTTTTTTACTTTCCAAAAGGCTAAGCCCAAATTTATGCGAGTAACATAGTAAGTGGCATGACATACATATTGAAAGTGTACAAATAGTTCTTTAAGGAAAATTTATCTATGATGAGTCTTAAATACGTTAATCATTAGGTCACTTTTCATATAAATGTATCACATGCTTAAAAAGGGATGCCTGTGAATAGGTGCTAATAATAATGTAAATGCACTTCTACACGCTCTTCAAAAATATATCTATTCTGCCTGCATAGACATACTTAAAGTTTTTCCATTACATTAAAGAAATGTCTTCCTTCTGATAATAATTTACAAATATTTATTAATGCTATTTCTGAAAATTTATTTTTAAGATCCATGTTTATTGAAAATGGTTTTCTTCAAAGAAGTACTATAACTGCCACATCTATCACTGTGCTACAATGCACTATTTTATTCTAATTTTTCTTGACAAATTTTCAATAACAATATGATAAACCATAGACATTATTATCATATTGAGCCTGCTACTAGGGTTGCCAGACATACTGCATTTACAGGACAGATTGTGCATTTAATCATTTCTATCCTGTGCCTCATGTCAAACTTGTTAGGGAACCCTAAATGTCCTATATTCAGATTTTTTTTTATAAATTATTTTAAGCAATGGCTATCTTTCAAGGTACTTAAATGACTTAATTGACAATACTAGGCAAAAATCATACCTCCAAAAGTAAAGAACTGAATGATTCCATAACGAATCATTATCTCTTGTAGTTTGGCAAAGGGATCAAAAGGGAGGGTTGAGAATTAACACACTTACTTTTTATATCTGAGATAGGAAATACTGTTGTTTGACCAAAGTACCAAATCAAGAACTTCTAATCAGTTCACATGCTGCAAAACTCAGCTAACCAGGATAACTTCACCCCAGTGGCCATACTTCTGAAAATCAGTCAGTCAATAACAGCATCACTCCAGTAACCATGCTTATGAAAGCCTCTAGCTTCTGAAAGTCAACCTATCAGTGACAGCCACATGCTTCTACACAACAACTAATCAGTAAGGGCTTCACTCCAGTGACATTGCTCCTGAAAGTCAGCCATCAATAGAAGCTTTAATCCAGTGACCACACGAAGTCTATCAATCCTTAGCACTCCTGCTTCTTAAAGTACAACAACCTCGTACACTAAACATCTAAAAATGTTATATGTCAGTTTGGGCCTTCTTAAGAGAAATTGTGCCTTACAAAATTACTTTCCTTTGCAGTCATTGAAAGTTTGCAGCAGCTATCTAGCTCAGTTATTATTAATTTGAAAACATACAACCATTTAAATGGCTCAACTTTGTGTGTGGTTAGTTATGAATCAGACATGTGAGTGATAAATACACTGAAAGGACGAGATGATATTATTATATTCCATCTTTTCATTTCTTAGAGTGGTAGGTATTACCTGTTTTTCATTTGTGTATATGTGAATGAAACACAAGCCATGTCAAAATGCAAGCATATATTTTGTGGTGAAATTTTTGAAATAGTGGACAATTGCTAAGTGAGAAAAAAGTGCTTGCCTTTAAAGTTGTTTGTGCAGGATACAATTGTTCAGTCAACACTAAAAATAGAAAGCTATAAAATAGCATATCCTATACCATCTGAGACATGTTATTTCCTCAACTATCAAAGAAATATGATTAATAACAAAATTTAGACAATAAAATAATCTCAACAAACCATAATGGCTGTTCACTATGCATATCATCAGCTTTACAGTTCAAACGACTCTACCAGAAACACTTTCTGATCCCAAAATCCCAAGCACATTTTCAAGTATCAAAATAAAATCTACCACAAAAATTAAAAATGCAATATCTCCAGTTACTATTACAGCTATTACAGAGATTACCAAAGACCTCCCCTCTTTACTAAACTAGCCATAGAGGCAAGTTATCATGATGCAGAAAAAGTTTTCCCTTTCCTTGTGCAATATTTTTTCTTAAGAAAGAGGTTTGTTAATGAGGCATGAAAAACTGTTCAGATTAAGATTCCAGAAACAACAGCAAATTTTTGCAGATATCCTTCTTAAAATTGGAGTTAATAAAATGTACTTCTTTTGGTGAATATGATACAGATAAAATTTTGGTGGAAGTTTATGTTTATTTAAAAGTGAAGCAGTATGAATGACTCTATGGTTGGTGTTGACTTTTTCTGTCTATACTCTGCATAATATTGCCCTTAATTTGTTTTGATGTCCTTAATTATTCTCTCACCCTGGCATTTATACTATTCAAACTGAGAAATTAAAGTATTTTTTGTGATTTTGTTGATATTTACAGTCTTCATTTCTTTCACATTCAAAAACTTGGTTGACTCTCTGTAACAAATGCACTTGAGATCACCTGTTTATTTGAAGCTCTGAATCATACTTTAATTTTCAAGAAAAGGCCTCTGAAATCCTTGTTAACATTTTTAACAATCACTGAGTGAAGCCTACTTATTTCATGTTCCTAGTACTCAGTATCTCTTTAACAACTGAAAGAAGAGCAGTGTTACTGAAGTATTCTGTTGCTGGAAAGAACTTGTTGGATGAATTAAAAAAAAAGTATCTCTCTAAGTGTCAAGACTGTTATGAAAATGAACCATGTTACTTATGAACAGGAGCAAAAATTCCAACATGAAATAGATAATTAGTATGCACTTTCCATAATAACTGCTTTTCTTTTAGAATAGATTTTATCCCTTAAGGGATTCGGTTCTTTGCATGGGTATTAACTATTTACCCTCATGATAGCATGTGGAATTGCCATAATTAGTGTTGAAGAAAAATAGAATTAAAACTCAGAACAAAGCTATTTTATTGTTGCTGTTGTTAGTGGACACCTTTTTTTTTTTTTTTTTTGTGGCTGAGGCCTGGCCCCAGAGAGTGGAGCGTCATCACATCGATCACTGGACAGCATTTTTAAAAAGCCACCGATTTTATTATTAGTTAATCTGCATGTGAATACTGCATCTGATTTGAGACTTAATTCCATATAGTGGACCGAAAGAGTATTGAGCTGGTAACTTTTTGTATTTTGTTATTAAACACAGAAGAGAGAGTAAAATTTTTTACTATATTCCCAAATTTTTGTGAAACAGGGCTCCAGATAAAGTATGACATGGAATTATTTAATAACTGTGATCTGTTCTCTTAGAAAAGGTCAGAAAATAAAAGTCATTGATTACTAGATCCAACATACAACTAAAAACATGGAAAAGTAAGCTATTCCATTAAGATAGTCTTACCTACTTCAAAAAAATCAAATTTGAGCAATATTCAGAGTTAACTTCATGCCAGTATTTGTTCAGTTTATTGGCTCAAAGTGCTAATGCTAATTAAGCATATCTTCTCAATAATGACTGCTCAATAAACAAAACAACTGGAAAGGGTGGATGTAATCACTGTAGACCTGTTAGAATGTAAATGACATTCAAATTGTAAATGCAAAAAATGTAAAGCAAATTTTGCAGAATATGGAACTGTTAAGTAGAGCCAAATCTTCAGGGAAATATAATTAAGGAAAAAGATATTAAATGTAGGCACTTATAGTTTGTTTCAGATAAGTCGTAAATACTGTTATTAGTACTAGTATGCCTGAAACAAAATTCATGAAGTCTCAATGTATATATGCATAGAAAATTAAAAATAATTTTATTATTTATCTAGGCATCCTATATTCTATTGCTAAATCTGGCAGCCCTTGCTACAGGAGAGTGACCAACTAGGAAACATTTTAGTTTCTTGGATTGGAGCTTCATAGACTGAGAGCATGACAGAATTCAAATCCCAGGACTCCATGAGAGGAGGTCTATGGATACCAATTATTAGGAAGAATGATTTAATATTAAGAATATTGGGACTAGCATATGGTGTAATGGTTACGTCACTGGACTCCCACAGTTTGAGTTTTAAACCCAGCAGCTTAAAATTCACACTGGGTGTATGACGTGTATGCCCAAAATCTCAAGAGGAGAATTGAGGAGAACGGATTGTGGTATGGCCATCCCTGCTAGGGGGAGATTTCTCATTTTCTGTCTCTCTGTCTTTCCAGAGAGTACACACACACTATAGCAAAAAAAAAAAAAAAAAAAAAAGAAAAAAGAAAAACAACGAGTATTAGGATTTCTTTCCCATTTAAGTTCCAACAGAGATGAGGCATTTTTGTTTCTTTTTGGTTCACCTGGAAAGCATCCCCCTTCAGTTGAAGATTGTCATTTCTGGGTAGCTGAATCTGCGCACGTGTGTGTGTGGTGCATGTGAGGGTGTGGTCTCAGTGTCAGCTCTCCTACTTGTCAAATTCAAATCCTGTTCCACAGAGGTTCTGTTACTCAGTGCAGCTTGAAGTTTGAGGGCATTCTTCCAGGACAGCCCTGGCCTCCGTGTGGGCTTTTCTTCTTTTATTGTATTACTTATTTTTGTCTGTGTTTTGTGAGGGTTTTGTTGTTTTTCTTGTGGCTGTATTTAATAGAGGACTTCTCTTACATTCTATGTGCTCAGTAACAGTTTTCAAAGTATATTAACTTTATCCAGTGTTAGATATTTTGCAGTGGGGAAAGGATTGGTTTTTCAGAATATCTAGTTAAACTGCAGCAATGAAAATGTCATAAAATGTGTTGTTTCAAATGGACACAGAATCAAACTTGTTTACAAATTTTGAAATGCAATCCCTGTGAGACACTTGTGGGATTTCTCATATTTTAAATATTAATTTTAATATTTTTTAGAATAATTCATATATGTTATTTTAAAAACCAAGCAAATTCTCTAAATTTTACTCTCTAAAATACTACTTAACACTAAGCAATATTTTCATATTCTCAATAATTTCTGTTTCTCATGACCAAAGAGCAGTCTCATCCCTATTTATTTATTTCTTTTTTTAGAGAAATTTTTGCTATAAAGCACTCTTTCTCTCACTGGAAAGACAGAGAGACAGAGAGTGAGAAATCATCCCCCCAGGGGATGGACACACCTCAATCCCTTCTCCTCCATTCTCCTCTTCAGTTTGGGGCACATATGACACACACCCAGAATGAGTTTTAAGCCACTGGTTCAGGACTAAAACCACAGTCAACTATGTGGGAGTCCAATGACCTAACCATTATGCCATCTGCTGGTCCCACTACCCTATCTTTCTCTACCACATACCCTGCCTCCCAGAGACACTACTTTATACTTTTCATTATTTATTTTGGTTTTTCTATTTTTAAATGTATTATCAGTTTTCATGGTTTATTAATTTGAGACATTGAATCGGACCTCACACTGCAAATATTAGGAGCTTGGCTTTCAAAAATTCTCCACTTTCATGCAGCCATTCTTCTAAAATAAGTGAGTAATTTTAATATATGCTTACTATTTGCATTATTATGACATAAATACGGTTCACTGTTGTGCTAAGTAGTAACTGGAGAATGAAGCACTACTTTGCCAGCCACAAAAAAGTTTTCAGTGCTTTGACCTCTACTCAGGATTTTCAGATTTGCAAAATTCCTAGGGGCATCATTCATACATTTTACCGACTTGTTAACCAGGAAGTGAAGTTGACATAGAACAGGGGAAAGGAAAAAGGACTCTAGTTCTAAGACATTAAGTCTTACACCACCACCCTGATAACAGGGGAACCAAAATGTCTGAATCGGATGGCAGCCTGGGGTGGAAGGGACATAAGGACCACAGAGAACAACAACTAAAGCCACAGACATCTCAAATGGTTCAGGTCATGAAAGCAACATCTATAGCAGGTTTGACACTAAAAAATAAGCCAGAATTCAATGTTTTGAAGGAAGTCAAGGCTGGCACTTAGGGGTTCTTTTTTGAGGTCTTTCATTTAGAGCTTTCATACTCTTTGTGCTTAAATTAGACTAGGATCACAAGGACAGGTATAGACTATTAGCCAGACCAAGCAGTATCTTAGGGTCTTGTTGCAACTGTCTCTTACCCACTTTTCTAGGACTCAAGGCCTGTTCCTTCCTTTTACTGGGGAGCCTGAAATATAGGATATTGTCAGGCAAATTCAAATGAAACAGAGAAGTGCTTCAAAGTGGAAGGAATCTGGGTTGCCCATGAGTCTTAAGTATAATTTACTTTGGAGATCTCTGTTCTACTTAATTACTCTTACTGGCCAATCTACATTTGTAGAATAAAGATTTAATAAGCTATTAACAACTGTCTTCCTACTTCCAGGAGGAAGGAGAAAAAACTCCTAGAGATATGAAAAAGCATCTCTGTTCCTTTGTCTTCCAGAAAGTTCCGGCCTTTCCTTCAGTGATGGTTAATGACTTTTGTGTTCCCAACCTCAAAACAGAAGTTGTTAGTCACCTCTAATGCAGCTCTACATAGGATCTTGTGTGAAAGGGCAACTTTAATGGGTATTTCCAAGAAGGATATGCAGACTGGGAAAGGGGAACTGATAGGTTGAAAATGGGGAAGATGCCTAAGGATAGTGGGGATTTGTAAAATGAGAGTGGTAAAAGATTCCATAAAAGCCAGATTCTTGTGGAAATCTTGGAGGCAGCTAGATCTCTGTTTGGAAGAGCCTATTTAATGCCTGGAAATTGCAACATTCAATACTATTGTCTTGGAAACTGCAGCAAAGGGTGTCAGCGCCCACAACTGGCAAAGAGGCTGTGACACAGCTGCTTTTAATAGACTGTAAGGCCTTGGACAATGACCTTCCAGGTGCAACCATAATAGACTGAAACCAGAGGCTCCTTCCAAGATAATTTGGCCATTACATGCCATTGCTAAAGACGGAGAAGGGCTCCCACTTGTGGTAATAGATTTTTTACCTTAGTAAATAAGCCTTAAAATGAAATTTCTTATGACAGCAAAATTAAGTAATGTGATCACTTTTGTACTGCAGTAGTTCCCCCTATTCACAGAGGCTATATACCAAAACCCTTAGTGGATGTCTGAAACTGCAGATTATACTCTACATATACTATGTGCTTTCCTTTACATGCTTAGGATAAAGTTTAATTCATAAATTAAGCATGGTAAGAAATAGCTAATAATAAAATAGAACAACTAACACATTATACTGTATTAAAAGTTATAAGAATGCCATCTTTCTCTCTTACCTCTTTCTTTCAGAATGTGTAATTATGCTATCTTCACCTATTTTTAGACTACCATTGACCAGTGGTAACAGAAACTATGGAGAGGAAAGCTTAGATAAAGGGGAACTACTATACAGTGTTGTGGAACAAATTCATGCTGTTCCATTTATTATTTATTATACCATTTAATTTTTTTTTATCTTTTTTTTTTTTTTTTTGAGAGGTTTTTTGCTATAGGGCGCGTGCGCTCGCCAGACAGACAGAGACATAGAGACAGAAAGCGAGAAATCACCCCCCAGGGGGGATGGTCACGCCGCAATCCCTTCTCCTCCATTCTCCTCTTGGGATCTTGGGCACGCAAGCACACGCGCCCGGCGTGAGTTGTAAGCCACCGGGTCCGAGACGCGAACCGCGGTCGACTACGTGGGAGTCCAGCGACATAGCCATTACGCTAACTGCTGGTTCCCTATACCATTTAATTTTTATAAACTTCTAAAAGTTTTTATTATTTCTTTCTTTTTTTTTGGGGGGGGGTGTAGATTTTTCTGCAGGGCACGTGCACTTGTTGGAGAGACGGAGAGAAAGAGGAAAAAAACATCCCCTGGAGGGGATGGCCATGCAGCAATCCCTTCTCCTCTCAGGATTTTGGGCACACATGCACACATACATGGCATGAGTTTCAAGCCTCTGGGACTAGGACTTGAACCATGGTTAACCACGTGGGAGTCCAGTGCCTCAACCACCATGCCACAAGCTGGCCCTTATTTATTTATTTTTACAAAAGAGAAAACTGAGGTACAAAAAGTTAATATGTATTTAGTGTGGCACATAAAAGAAGGAATCAGTGTTGGACATCTTTACATTAATATGAAGCATTTAGACAGAACTGACTGAAAAGGCAAACTAAATACCTTAAATAACAGATGTAAGTAAAAAAATCTGGTAGTAAGGCTGGCCTCAAACTCCATGTTGATGCAAGCACTCGACATCCTTAGGCGTCAAGACACCCCCAGTTTTTGGCTTTCTGTTTTTGTACTGGATTGATTTTCAGCCTTTGTGTGGTAACAAGATGACTACACACAAAGCTCATAGTATATTTTCTCAGTTTGAATTGCAGCTGAACATATGGTACTTATCTTAGTACAAACTCTGCAAAGTTTCATTGAAGCCTTGTGGCTCAACTTGGATTTACATTTACATTCTGTGGCCAGAGGTGTGGGTGTTCTTTCTAGTCAGGCTTGAGTCACAGACCTACCCTTGGAGTAAGGATATGAGGGAAGCATATCTCCATGTGTGCATGAAAATAGACTGAAAACATGGATTATTTCTCCAAATGGGTACTCTCTCCAGACAGCTGGAAAAAACTGAGTAGATATCTACCATAGTCCTCACATCGCCCCCAGTCCTGTCTGTTGGCCCTGGGAACTGTGCTCTGGTACACTGAAGACTTGATCTTCCACTTACATTATCAGAGCTGCCATCTTGTGTGAGATTTGACCCACTTACAGGAATGGGGATTCATAATTACTAATAACTACTCATCGTATTTCCTGCTTCAAGTTTGAACTCTATCTCTCTTATGAGACCATATATTGGGCTGTTGAAAAAGACATGATACACTCTTACATAGAAAATCATAGAAAAAAATACATTGTGACTCTTCCAACAACCCAATATTTCCTCAGGAGATCAAGAATTCAGTTACTTCTAAGGCCATTTTGCAGTAATTAGATGCTCTGTATTTCCTAACCAAGACTTAGAATTATAGTAAAACTACTGTTATTTTCATTAAGCACCCAGTATATACTGACTAAGAAATACTTCCTATATCTCATTACTGATCGCCACAACAGTGTTACACGGAAGGTATTATTATTCCTATTTGATGAATGCACAGCCTTTTGATGTTTCTTCTCAGGTTACAGTGACCTGTTAATCATTCCCTCTCATTCCCTTTGATAGTCTTCTCTTGTCTTCCACATGTTTTATGATATAAGACAAATTGGTTTGCAGTGAAAAACAAGAATGAAACAGATGTACCACAGCAGTTGCCTGAATTTCTAAATCTTGAGTGTATTTTCATTTCCTGGCTTAAGAAGTCTGATTACTGCTATTGTGTTCCATAAGATGCCCCTATATCTTTAAAATGTCTTTTATAAGCCAAGTCCCAAAAAGAATATGTATCTTTTAACCAAAAATTAAAGTTAACTTGCTCAAGATCAGATATCCAGGAAGCACTGGGGTCAGTATTTAAAACCAGTTCTCTCTGACTCCAAAGGCAAGACTGTACCATTGCAACATGCTTTCACTTCAAGAAACTGAAACTTGAATTCCAGGCATTGACATATTTAATGCCATATATCCCTACAAAAGTTTTTAGTAAAAATAAAAAGTTAACCAGCTGCTACCGTAAAGTGTCAAATTTTAGGAAGCAGTTTAAACCTTCGGAGGAACCAGCATAGATATTCTATTTACAAGTCAATTAGTGAGGGTGCTATTAATAATGAATTTTAAAATTTCACTGTCAAAAAATAGGTAGTGGGCCAGGAGGTGGCATGGTGGTTAAGGGAGCTGCATCTCACATGGCTGACTCTGCGTTTGGAATTCTGGACTAGGTGGCATCAAAAATGCTGGGTGTGTGTTTGTAGGTGCCCAAAAACCCAGAGGAGAGGAGAGGAGAGGAGAGGAGAGGAGAGGAGAGGAGAGGAGAGGAGAGGAGAGGAGAAGAGAAAGGAAGAGAAGAGATTGCAGCATGGCCATTCCTCCTGGGGGGGTGATTTCTCACTTTCTCTCTGTCTCTAGCAAGCACATGAGCCCTATAGCAAAAACTAAAAACAAACAAACAAACAAAAAAAAACTAAACTAAAAATAAGTTATAATGTCAACATTCTGGGTATTTTAACTTGGAAAGTACAAAAGTACCCATGCTACAGTACTACAATGAAATGATATCTATAATTAGAAGTGAAACAGTGTTTGAGGGTGTGTATAAAAAAGCAAAATCAATATTATATTCTAAACTGAAGATTATTTTTAAAAAACACACATTAAAAAGACGTTTAAGGTTCTCTCTAGATGGTAGCATATTTTTCCTGCTCTCCCCGCTAAGTAATGAGCTATTTATATTTAGCCAACTCATATTTAACATAATTCACTAAAGTATATGGGTTAGATTTTATTTTGCCAAAATTATGATCAATCATGGTTCATTGCCTCCAAATCTTCACATTTGGTTCAGCTTCTTTCTTGCTTTAATCCTCCACTAACTCAAAATGCTTGCAAACACAGTAAATCCGGACTAAGGGAATGTCTACTTGTACTTTTTATTCGTGCTTAAGCTTGCCATCTTTCTGGAACTGGCATTTTAAAGTAATGGCTAAACATTCTGTTATTTGATAAATCAATGACTTGTTGATAAAATATAGAACCGTGTATATAAGGTGCACTTTTTCACAATCGTGTAATTACAGCAGCCAAGGTTTAAGTTAATGAGTTTCTTAAATGGTCTTGGATGAGAGAGCACAATATGAAAGGCATAGTGTGGAAGGCAGATTAAGATTATCTAGCCCATCAGTGCTCCATCTCAACTATTCCAGAAAGATAGTTTTATATCCTATTTTCAAAAACTATCCAAGAAAAAGATTCCCAGTTAAAATCTGTATGAAATAATAATCCCCAAATGATTCTATTACTGATTTTTCATGTGTGAAATGGCACTGGAGATGTGGTTTATAAATTTGAAATGACATTTGAACCAGTTACTTTCTTTAAAATGTATGGTTTCATTGTAAGAGGCTTTATTAAGTAATTCTATGGGTAGATTCACAGAGTCATTACTTAAAAATCTACTTAACCCATCATGATCAGAATGGATATTAACAAGCGTCTATAGTCAATATTGGCTCTAGGAAATCAATTATTTCATTGTTATCTACCAACAGTCTTCTTGGCCTCAGAGTTCATATTTATCACTTACAACAGATAGGGAAAGTCTCTTTCAATGATAGAGAAAAATGACAACCATGGGAATTTAATGGATGCCATCCATTATTAAACAAATGAACAGATTCAGAGATAGAAATATAGAATATTACTCTCCATTGTTTTCCTGTAGTTTATGTTGAGCTCAGTTTTTTCAATCGAGTGCCCATCTCTTGTTCATCATATATCCACATTATGGGTGTTTGTCCAGATAGCTTTTCATAAATGGATTTACTAAGATGGTGGTTTTTTCTCCATCTCATTGCAGATGATACAAAAGAGCCTTTTCTGAATGCAGAAATTATATTAATCTTTAAAATGTACCAAGTCTCCCAGGTTTTAAAAAATCAGTTTTAGTCTACAAGCTTAGCGGTATCGTTTTATACTTGATAGTATTCATAGTACTTGTCATACTGCAATATGAATGTTCAATACTTGTCTGTGATTATTACAGATAAAACAAACAAGATTTCTATTGATGGAAATAAGTAATACTTAATGTAATATGATAAGAGATGATATATATAGTTTACAACACTAATCACCTATAAAATATATTGCAAAGGCCCAGAGATTGAAGCAGAAACTAGGGTTACAGGATTACAGCTGGGAATCCTTAAATAGAGCTGTATTGTCATACTTGTAAGTTCATATGTTTATATAGACTCTGGTAATGGTTAATAGCTGATGGTGAACTATATTTGTAGTTATCTAGACAACTAGATACAAAGACATTAACAAAAATCACATATTTTCACAAAATGCAGCAGATCTCACTTCTTTCTTTTCCTTTTTCTTTTTCTGTTTGTTTGTTTGTTTTTGTTTTTGTTTTTTGGTATAGGGTTTGAAGACCCTTTGTACACTCTGTTTTTTGAATTGATAACCCAGACATCTAACAAGTGGCTAAATGGACAGGTAGTGAATATAGCAAGGATACAATGAACAATACCTGATTCACATACTAGGCAAAACCAGAGCAGGATAATGTGAGATTGCATCATATTACACAGAACAGTGTGCGACTTAAAATGTATAAGTAGTTCATGTCTGAAATTTTCAATTTAATATTTTGAGCTGCAGTTGACAGAGGGCAGCTGAAAACATGGAAAGTGAAACTACTAATAAGAGAGAACTATTGCAATAATTAACTGATTGCAACTCTTTGATGAATAAATTTATGAGAAGAAGAGAAAGACGGCCTATCCACAGGAGGGTGTTGAATTTACAGTAGGAAAGCTGACATAAGACAAGCAATAATTTGGGTGCTGGTCAATGGCATGGCAGTAAAACACAACCCTCTGCAAGACAGGTTCACATGGAAAGGTTGCTGGTTCAAGACATCAGAACTCCTTGACTATGCCAGGCATGCTTGAGCCCTTAATCCAAGGTGGGTAAAGCTAGAGGTGAATTGTATGTCAAGACCCCATCACAGTTATTGTATCTTATCTCTCTGTATCTCTGTCTTGCTCACTCATGAAACAGATAATTATTTTTAATATAGGCTATATTCCCTGGTATAGGTGTAAATAGCATCCCCTGGAGGTTTGAATGGTCATACCTTTATTAAATTAAACAAATTCAATTACTAAGAAAGGGACAAAGCATCTACTAGCTTTGGTAAGTATGGTTTAATAAAGGAACAGACTGAAAAGTATGGCTATGATTCATGCAATTAAGTTGAACTTCTTAGAACAGAGTTTGTTAACTGAGAAAGTAATCAGAAACTGTACAAGTCAGGAAAGAATTATTTGCAGAACTAAACAGCCACTCAAAGATTACTGCTCAGTGACTCCAACGCCAAAATGAAAGAGATATTCTTAATAGGACATGTAAGTTCTCTGCAAAAATCAGACCAAGAATTGGTCGAGGCTACAAATGGTTTGCATCATAGACAAACTAAGTACGAGGCATCCAAAGCAACAATAGGAACTGTCTTTTAGAAGTACAAAGCTCTGTAGGTCACACGACTTCATGAAATATTTTGAGAAGAAGGGAATCAAAGGGAAAAAGAAAGAAGCAAAACATTTATAGGTCACAAAAATGGAAAATGATGTGTTGATGATAGCATGTATGATAATATCTATAACTGGACTAATATGCTGTGTACTCATGCTGGGAAAATTAATTTTACAACCTGTAATGGTATACAGGACTGAATGTATAAAATTAAATTAAATTAAAAAATAAATTAATTAAAAAATAAAACAGAATAGTCACCTCCTTAGGAAATACTGTCCAAGAATGGTTATAATTTATCTGAGTTTATCTCACCCCCCCCAAAAAAAAAACCCTCTAAGTTTGAACCCACATAGTAGGAGTTTTAAGATATTGCACAGGTGGACCTGCAGATGACATAATGGTTACATCACTGGACTCCCCCATAGTTAACAGTGGTTCAACTCCCTGATCAGGTGGCTTAAAACTTACTCAGGGCACGTGTGGGTGCATGCCCCAAATCTTGAGAAGAGAATGGAGAAGATGGGATTGTGGTGTGGCCATCCCCTACAGGAGGTAATTTCTCACTTTCTGTCTCCTTGTCTCTCTGGCGAGCACACACACCCTATAGAAAAAAAAAATCTCTAAAAAAAAAAAAAAAAAAAAAAAAAGATAGTGCACAGTCATAGAAGATAGGTTCCAAATGAAAGTATTTTGGGGTTCATAATTATAAATACTGTTTTTGAGCTATCTAATAACTTCTTAGTTATGATGTAAAGGTGGGTAACTTTTAAACATCTACAATGACTAATAACTTCAGAACTTCTCTGAGAGTTCTAAAGGGAACTCTCCTAAATGAAGTCTAAGTAGGTAATAAGTATCCACAACAGCAAATGACAATGACAAAACTGCTGACAAAGGATCTTACATTCTCACTTATATTTTCATCTAAAAACTAAAATAACTTGGCTCCACGTATTCTCACTTGCAAAGACTGGAGAACTCATATAGACTTGTACAACAATAAGAGGGTATATTTACTTGAGTAAAGATAAATTACTTCACCAAGTAAAGAAAAAATGGAAAATAATAATCTGGCTCATTTAAAAAGATGGTCTGTAGATTCAATAGAAAATGAAAGGTAGAAAAGAGCCTGCCAGAAACACAGCAGGGAGACTGGGCAGTAGAGAGGTCAGCTCAGGTCTGCTAGCCAGTTCAGTGTTGGCAATTAGCCTAGTAGCCAGCTGTGTGATGTGATAAAAGCCTCTACAGCCCTTTTTTAAAAGTTTTTATTTATTTATTTATTTTTATAAATGGCCTAGTCGTGGCTACCCCACCTATGGCCTCCAGGAGTGCATAAATTCCTGCTATCCTAACCTTCATTCAGTATCTTCTCAAAAATCCAGGCTATAGAAAATTCTGCCTTGGGTTGGTCTGTTTCTTCACAATGGTATAGATGAGGAAGGTACACAAAAATCCAGGAATTTTGCAGGACTAAAAAGATCAAGAGCAGAATTTGTCCCCAACAGAATTATGATAGGATCCTTCCATTAAAACTCAGGAATCATACGTCAGTTACTCGTGTTTCAACAAATTGTTATCAGAATGTTGGTATATGTATGGTTGTTTCTATTTTTATATAGCAACTGCATTGTTAGCTTATTTAGAGTTGTTATTAATTTTCATTCTTCCTTGGAAAAGGTGGTAACTAAATCTTTGCAGGCTAAAAGTACTCTCATTTTGTAGGGCTGCCAGGCATGTATCCATGAGGCCCTTAAATTTGGCCTCTGTCAACAGTTCCTCCATCTCCCCATGACTCTCAGGCAATGGAACTGTTCTATCATGAAAGCAGATGAATATCTTTACTAGGTGATTCCTGCATTGTTTCTTTACAACATGGAACACATTTCTTGGATGTTAAATACAATTTCTATCTAATACTGAAGAGTATTAATGCAAACTACACTGAAAAATATCAAGGAGTTCATTAAGTATTAGATAATTAGATAATTGGCATTTTAAATGCATTGTATCATGTAGAAATCCCTGGTGGCTTATTAAAGAGATGTTTGAAAATATTTTAATTAAATCAGAAAAAAATGTTTTGTTTTCTTGTGAAATGAGGAACAAGTTATTGCTTATTATTATTTACTATTTTAAATGAATATCCAACATGTTTTCAGCAGAAAATCAGATTTGGATAATAAAGGAAGTCCATTGTTTAACCAGTTTTCTTGCTAGAAAAAGGACTTTAATAATCTTTATCTTTTTTAACCAATAGGCCATGATTAGGTGGATTTGTTTACTGTTTATTCTATTGTAGTCTCTCCATGGTATTTGCTATAATTCATTATAAAAGGCATACAGGGAACCAGCAGTTAGCGTAATGGCTATGTCGCTGGACTCCCACGTAGTTGACCGCGGTTCGCGTCTTGTACCCGGTGGCTTACAACTCACGCCGGGCGCGTGTGCGTGCATGCCCAAGATCCTGAGAGGAGAATGGAGGAGAAGGGATTGCGGTGTGACCATCCCCCCTGGGGGGTGATTTCTCGCTTTCTGTCTCTATGTCTCTCTCTGGCTGTCTGGCGAGCGCACGCGCCCTATAGCGAAAAACCTCTCCAAAAAAAAAAAAAAAAAAAGGCATACATAACTGGATCATTTAAACAAAACCAACAATTTATAGAAATGTATCTTACCATGTTAACTAAAAATAATTTGAGCAATTAAGCACAGAATTAGCTCTGGAGTTCCCGTTAGCTAACACAACTAGAGAAACCATATGTGTTACATAATTTTACTGTTTATTGAATTGAAGTATGCCAGTATAAAGCTGAAGCAAATTTGTTTCCTGACACTAAACTCACAATAATTTTATCAGTTCAAAATGCTTTTGAAAATGGTAAAATATAAAATAAGGGAGTATCACTAGATTCTATAATAAGGAACTACCATAACTCCATTATACCATTATTATTATAAAAGATGATCATTCAATGAGAGGAATGATATTGTGTTCAGTGTTTTCGAGGAAGCTATGGAATAAAGAATCAATTTATAGTTAAAAAGCGATTAATTCCAGTAGAGAGGGTATCCTCAAAACACAACAGAAATAATGACGTAAAGAATTCTTTTGTATGTTTGTTTTTCCTCCACTCATGAAGACAGAGTGGGCAAGGAATGAGTTTTTTTTTTTTTTTTTTTTTAGGAGAGGTTTTTGCTATAGGGCGCGTGTGCTTCGCCAGAAAGACAGAGAGAGACAGAGAGACAAAGAGACAAAAGCGAGAAATCACCCCCCATGGGGGATGGCCATGCTACAATCCTTTCTCCACTCTCCTCTCGGGATCTTGGGCACGCACGCACACGCGCCCTGCGTGAGTTTAAGCCGCCGGGTCCGGGACTTGAACCACGGTCGACTACATGGGAGTCCAGCGACATAGCCATTACGCTAACTGCTGGTCCCAGGAATGAGGTTATTTTTGACTTCACCATTTTGACATGAAAATACTGTATTCCAAACAAGTTACAGTTGGCATTGTTTTATTGTTACGTTTTTATTTTTAAGTCTCAACATTTGCTAAGGATGCAATACTGTTTTCCCAGAAACTAAACAAAATGATGTGTTTATGATAGCATACATGGCATGAGCACTATGAGAAGAAGCATCAGCAGGTATTATCTCTTAAGCCACATTCATGTCAATGAAGTATGATAAAACTGTCTATGAGAAAAGCCAGTCTGAATTACTAAGTAGACTAATGTAAATAATGTTTCCTGAGAAAGAAAATTTTATTCCACTTAAGAATACAGAGTAGGTCAAAGTAGGCTACAAAACAAGGACTTGTCTAGTATTTTCTCTAGGGAAGCAGGTTAATGACCTAAATAATAACAAGTGGTAATTAGCATACTAGCTATTTGTGGATAAAAGCATGCTTTTGAAGTGCTTAAGAGCACCAGAGCAGCCTGTTCACTTAACTAGTTTAAAGAGTCCCTTCCAACATCTTGTTTCTACCACGAATTTACACACTCTGTGTAAAAAAGGAATACTTTTTTAGGTAAAGATAGCAAAACTTGAGTCGCACATTGGACATAGTGGCTACTAAATCAATGGATTACCATAATGCAAATAGCAAGAAAATTTAAAGAATAAATAAAAAAAGATTGATAAGTTCAGCTCCAAAGTAGAGCACCATTTATTCTCTGTAAACAGATCCCTCAGAGGTTGTTGAGCTTTGTGGAAAAGAAAATTACACACAGTATTCCCCTGGACACATGCAGCAGGGCGCTTTGGAGTGCATTTTATTTACATAGGCATGACAGCACCTAGGGGAGCACATATTTTCATATTTTCTTCTACTGTATTGAACCACATGCTCTGTGGCAGACCTCGGAGAGCTGGCAGTGTAGATAACCACGGTTTGCTGTAGAATTATGTTTTGTGACAATGCAAGGAGACATTGCCAAGTGTGTACCACATAATCAAACATTTCATATTTAAGCTTATTCGCAGAACACAAAAATTTCTGAACCCCCCAAATGGCTAAGTGCCCACAAATCCCAAGATCCTCAAAACTCTGACCAAGTTAATTTATTTCTGTAATCTCTTGTTGAAAATGCGTTGATTCCCATTAATAGCTTGATGATGGGGGGATTGGAAGACGAGAGGGTGTCAGGGTGAATAGGGCTTGATGTGTTTGCTTGCTAATCAGTGTCACTCAATCAGAGTGTGGAGCACAATTAGCATCTTATTATGGTGTTTGCTTTCTTCTCTTTTTGTACTGCATAATTTGGTACTTTATTATACCATTTCATGCTCTTTAGCTGCTTCATGTAACACATATTTATTTGGAAGTCACTTTTCAGAAAGACTCTGAAAGAGAAAAATCTAGCTGAGAAAGAGAAATTACCTATAAAAAGAAAAAAAAAAGAAAGAAGGAAAAAAAAAACCAAACAAGTCCTCACCCATAGCTACACATTCTCACTTTATATAGAAACCTACCAAGTTTGCTTGTCTGTCTGTAACAGGTCAGAACCAGCAAAATGAAAGAACATAGAATGTGTGATACAAGGGTATTGGAAAAAGGCAGATTGAGAGTGCCAAAGAATAACAGCTGGTAGTGTAGGAAGAGAAAACAAAGCTATAAAACTCAGGTAGAAGAACTTCAAAAACATAACATTTTTCTCAGGTCATGTTCAGAAGAAACACAATCTAAAGTAAGGATTTAAGTGCAAGCAATTTGTTAAGGAAGTGTTCCTTGGAAAAATGAGGAAAGACTTGGGGAACAAAACAAGAAGAGTATGACACCAAGCAAAGGTGTGATTTCAGGTCAAATTCTAGCCTCAGCCTTACGGGCATGCAGTTATGCAGAATATATTGCATGTGAGAGTCTACGTTATCTCAAGGAAAAGAATCTGGGCTGCTTCTGTGTTTCTCTTATCAGTCATTCATTAGCTGAGGGCCATATAGAAGTAAGCATGGGGGATGTACCCTGTGTTCCAGGAGTCTGGCAAACAGAATATACTAAAAATTTTTAGCTCAGACCAAAAACATAAATGGAGTTAGCCAATAATACATTTATCTATTAATGACAAAGACCGTAGGCTGCTGCTGAGTCACTGCCTGTGCAGCTCCAGCTGCCTGGTTCTCTGTACTAGCCACCGATATGTGAAGTTCTTACATCATGGCAGACATTGACAACAAAGAACAGTCTGAACTTGATCAAGATTTGGATGATGCTGAAGAAGTAGAAGAAAAAGAAACTGGTGAAGAAACAAAAATCAAAGCAAGTCAGCTGACTGTTCAGATGATGGAAAATCTTCAGATTCTTGTAGCCATTCAAGAAAGACTTGATGGTCTGGTAGAAACACCAACAGGATACATTGAAAGCTTGCCTAGGGGAGTTAAAAGACGAGTGAATACTCTGAAAAACCTTCAAGTCAAATGTGCCCAAATAGAAACAATTTTATGAGGAAGTTCATGATCTTGAAAGAAAGTATGCTATTCTATATTGGCCTTCACTTGATACGTGGTTTAAGATCATTAATGCAATTTATGAGCCTACAGAAGAAGAATGGGAATGGAAACAAGATGACAATAAAATTCCAGAGTAACTGAAAGAAAAGGCTTAGATCAAAGATGAGAAAAAGGATGAAGAAAAAGAAGACTCTAAAGCAATTCCTTAATTTTAGTGGACTGCTTTTAAGAATGTTTACTTGTTCAGTGATATGGTTCAGGAACATAATCAACCTATTCTGAAGCACTTGAAAGATGTTAACATGAAATTTTCAGATGCTGACCAGACTATGAATTTTGCCTTAGAATTTCACTTCGAACCCAATGAATATTTTGCAAATGAAGTGTTGACAAAGACATATAGAATGAGCTCAGAGCCAGATAATTCTGATCCCTTTTCTTTTGATGGACCAGACATTATGGGTTGTACAGGGAGCCAGATAGATTGGTAAAAAGGGAGGAATGTCACTTCGAAAACCATTAAGAAGCAGCAGAAACACAAGGGACGTGGGACAGTTTGTTCTATGACTAAAAGAGTTTCCATTGACTACTTCAATTTTTTTGCCCCTCCTGAAGTTCCCAAGAGTGGAGATCTGGATGATGCTTCTGAAGCTATACTTGCTGCAGATTTTGAAACTGGTCCCTATTTATGTGAACATATTATCCCAAGATCAGTGTTATACTTTACTGGAGAAGCAATTGAAGATGATGAAGAAGGTGAAGAAGCAAATGAGGAAGAGGCAGAAGAAGATAAGGAGAATAATCCAAACTAAGATCCAAAGGAGGATCAAAATTCAGCAGAATGCGAGCAGCAGTGAAGCAGGATGTATGTGGCCTTGTGGATAAGCTGCACTGGTCCACCTTCTTCCCTAGAGAGGATGCATTAACATCATTTGACAAGCCTACTTCAAGTTTTGTTGTTGTTGTTTGTTTTCTTGCTTGTTTTGTTTTGCAGCCTAAAATAAAAATATCAAATACAAACAAAAACAAAACGAAAAAAAAAAAAAAAAGACCCTGAAGGGGTAAAGAGCCATATATCAAGTGCTTAATGTATTTCCAGACACAATATGCTATGCTTTCCTTAAATTTCTGAGATTACACATAAATACATCAAGTTGCATATTTATGATGAAGTCATTCTTTTCTAAGAGTTTAACTATGTATACACTAAAGTGAGTGATTGTTCTTCTAATTGCCTATATAGTTAAAATGTGTCAGTCTTAGAGATAATATTTTTCCAGAGAACAATTTATAAAGCAAGTAACTCTAGTAAAGGCTTACTTATAAATGTTTTACTATGTGTGAGTGTGTATGTATGTGTGTGCGTGTGTGTGTGTGTTTGTATTCTAGAGAGATGTGTAAGGGGAATATGTCTTCCCTTTCTAACACATTTGTTAGTATTTTTAGAAAGATCCGTATTTAGATTTTTGAAGGCAATGCTCTATCTGCATACAGACAACAGGAATGACAATTTAAAAACAAACCCTAGTCCCTAGTGACTGTACATCTGTGTCACAAAACAATCACATAATCTGGCATGATTAAAAGGTTTGCTGATCAGAGCTCTACAGCTGAGAACCAAATACAGTAACGTATGATCTAGTTTTCTTCTTCATAAATGCAAATAAAGACTGACACAGAGACTACAGAAAGCAGTTATTCTTATACAATTTAAGACCAGTAAAATTTTGCATAAAGGAAATGTCCAGTAGCAAATAAATCCTCAGAAAACGAAGCTAGATAAGGGAGTTCCTGGCTCATTCCACAAAGCCTAGTTTCCAGGTTCACAAATATGTGTTTAAAATGAGAATACAAGGGTGATTTTGAAAAATCTGTAAAAAGATTTTAAACATCGTAACCCTCTACAGCAATCTCAGTCTATATAAAATGAAAGTCTATATAAAATTAGAGAAAATTAAACTGGTAGTTTAAATAGCCTTTCAATAATATAAAGATATATGCCTACTTATAATTTTCTCTAGAAAGAATTGCTGTTTTTGTCTCCTTAGTATCAAGCTAGAGTTCCTGGAACACAGTAGGCACTCAATATTTTTAGCCGAATGAATAAATGTAGATAGAATGAACCAAGAAATAGGCAGATTTGAAACAATTTTTAAAAAACTTTAAGAATTATGTGATCTTTGTACTGATGCCTGTAGAATGCAATAAACTGTAATGTTAATATAATAACCCAATGGACTAAGGAGAAAATATAGTTTAACTTACCAATTTTTTAAAAAGACACAATTCATATTGTCATATGTTAAGTGCCTGCTTATAAATCTCCTATTCTCTTCCCAAACTACCTCCTTTAGAAAAATGAAGAGCAAAACACATTAAGGATAGAATTTTGGTGTCACAAGATTAGCTTCACTAATCCAGCATTTCCTTTCTTGTTGCAAATATGGTAGTGATTTTTGGATCAGGCTCAGACAATTCAAGACAATGTTATTTGAATTTATTCTTTGGAATAGTTCCTAGTGTTTTTGCTGTTTCCCAGCAATGTCTCCAACAGGAAAGCTGCAGAGTCGTGCTGTCTCTATTTTTATTGAAGTATTGAATGTCATAGAGATTGTTTGATTAGATTTACCCATACATACTAAGGCTCTGAGTTTCAGTAAACATTTTTTTTCTATTTACTTCATTCTTTTGCTCTTTTCAGTACTTCCTTTTTAAAATTTTATCTCTTGAACTTTTCTCCTGCAGATGAATATGAAATCAAGTCATAAATTCTGTTATGAACTTTTACAAGGTGACATATACACTGAACTTAATTTCAAGTGGTAGGACATTCTGCTTAACGGAGTGACACTCAACTACACTGTTGTCAATCCAAAGCTCCACAGTTAAAAGTACAGATCTAGGCACAACACTTAAGCAACAGCAAGAAACTAAATGTCCTAAAGGAAGGCAAATGAAGATAACCAAGTGCCTACATAATCCTCAAATTCAAAAGAATGTTATAAATGAACTGTGTCCTAATGAGTACATTATTACAATTGAGGGAAGTCTACTTTTGCTCTTCATAGGAGCACCAGTTCAATCTGTATTGTCTTTCATAGAAATGCATCTCCTGAAGAAGGTCAAAAAGAAACACACTGCATGGATGTCTATATGAAGTTCTTCCTAATTATAAATGTTTTATTAAAAAACAGTTTTTCTTTCTGGATGCTATTTTCTGAAAAAAAGAAAAAGAGGAGTTGGAACTTAAAATTGAATATACCCTAGAAAATCCTTATGGTTCCTTCCGATTCTTAAAATTTTTCTTTCTAAAATTGATTTTTAAAATGTTTCATTATATAAATTCTCTGGAGGGAATTCATTGTGTGCACCTACGAAGGTTACTATGTGAGTAACTACTGCTGCAGAGCCGCCTGCCATAGCAGAAGTAACTTCTCACACTGTAAGATACTATATGTTCAAAGGTTATCTGAAGAAAGACTCTATTTCATTTGTCCACAGATTACAAGGTGACAAAGTGGCTTCAAAAGGAACTAGTCTATTTTTTCCCAGTCTTACTGAGCTATAATTGACAAATAAAAATGGTATATATAGAGGATATACAATGTGATGTTCTGATAACATATGCATTGTGAAATGATAACTATAATCAAGCTAATTAACATGTCCATCATCTCATAATCATTGTGTGTGCATGTATGTATATGTACATGTACATGTATGTATATGTATATGTGTGTGTGGGGAGAACACTTGAGATCTACTCTCTCCACATATTCAAAATATACAACACAGTATTAACTACATTCACCATCTTCAGATCTTACTCATTCTGCATAACCGAAACTTCTTATTCTCTGACAAACTTCCCATTTCTGCCAGTCCCACCTTTGGCAAACAACATTCTACTTTTAACTAGTGTAAGTTTGACCTTCTTAGAGTCCACATATAAATGAGATTGCACAGCTTATATTATTCTATACCTGGATTATTTCACTTACCATAATGTCTACCAAGGTCACTTGTGTTGTTGAAAATAACAGTATTTCCTTTTTTTTTACAGACTGAATAGTATTCCATTGCGAAGCATATGGAAAATGGGTTTTATGAAAACGGGTTTTCAATTTTTTGGCACCAAAATGAACTTTTTGATTTTTCTACCAAATTTTTGAAGTTCTCTCATTTTATATACCACATTTTCTTTATCTATTCATCCACTGATGGACACTAAGGTTTATTTCCTATCTGGCTATTATCAATAATTCTGCAATAAACATAGCAGTACTACTATTTTCTAAAGATACTGATTTCATTTTTTCGAATATATAGTCAAAAGCAGGATTGTTAAATCTCATGGTAGTTCTTTTTTAAAGTTTTGAGGGATTTGCATACTGATATTCATAAAGGTTGTAGAAAATTACATTCTCGCCATGAGCATATAAGGGTGCCTTTTTCTCTACATTTTCATCAATACTTTTTCTTTCTTTCTGTTGAGAATTTTTATCATAAGATGTTAAGTTTTGTCAAATGCTTTTCCTGAATCTATTGAGATGCTCATATGATTTTAACCTTCTTTCTATTAATGTAGTGTGTCACATTTATTCATTTGTGTGGGTTGAAACATCCTTGCATCCCAGCAATAAATTCTGCATAATAATAGTAAATAATTGTTTTAATATGCTGTTTAATTTGGCTTCCTCATATTTTATTGACGACTTTTTGCATCTATGTTTGGATATTGACCTGTGATTTTCTTTTCTTGTAGTGTCGTTATCTGACTTTGGTATTAGGGTAATGCTGGCTTCATAAAATGAACTTTTCAGATTTTCTGTTTTTTCATAATTCATTCTAGGTAGGCTGCATGTTTCCTGGAACCTGTCTATTTTTTTTCTTGGTTTATTCAATAAACTGGCACATGATTATTCATAGTTGTCTCTCATTCATTTATTTTTAATTAAAAATTTTATTCATGATAAAGTGTGTGCGTGTGTGTGTGTGTGTGTGTGTGAGAGAGAGAGAAAGAGAGAGAGAGAGAGAGACTCTCAATTAGTAATAATCGTGCCTCAGATAAACCTCATTGGCTTTGATACTGCCGCTATGCAAAACTAGAGAGAGATGCTCTCAACAGGCCCTTGTCACGCTGCAATTCCCTTTCCCCCGCCCTCCAGCTCATCAGCATCTTAGGCATGCACATACATGACTACTATGTTTCCATGACAACCTAGGGATCCAAAACCATGGTTGACATACGTATTTCAGATTCCTACTGACTGCACTACCAGGCTGGGACCATAGTTGTCTCCTATGTTCCTTTGTATTTTTGAAAGATCAGTTGCAATGTCTTCTTTTTAATGTCTGACCTTATTTATTTGATTTTTCTCTGCTTTTTTTTCCTAGTCAAGCTAAAGGTTTGTCAATATTATATTTTCAGAAAACCAACTCTTACATTAGTTGATATTTTCTGTTGTTTTTCTTGTCTATTTCTCCTCTGTTCTTTGCTATTTCATTCCTCCTACCAATTTTGAGCATAGGGTTTTCTTCTTTTACTATGTCCTTGAGGTATAAGTATAGGTTGTTTATTTGCAATCTCTCTCTCTCTAATTAGCATATATCACTATAAACTTCTATCAGAACTTGTTGGGTTACACCCCATAGGTTTTATGACTTTACATTTTAATTTTCTTATGTCTTAATATAGTTTTAATTCTCTTTGGACTTCTTTGAACCATTGCCTTTTCAGAAGCATGGTGTTTAACTTTCATATTTTGTGAAATTTTCAATGTTCTTCCTGTTATTGATTTCTAGTTTCATACCATTGTCATAGAAAAGATATTTGATGTAATATTAATCTGTTTAATTTGTTAAAACTTGTTTTGTGACCCAATATATGATCTGTCCAGGACAGTGTTCAATTTTCAAAAGATTAACTATTCTTTTGTGATTCGACTAACTGTTCTTTGTATGTCTTTTAGGTCCATTTAGGTAGAAGTTTAGTTCAGGTTCAGTGCTACCTTATGAAATTTTGTCTAGATGATATATCCATTATTGAAAGTGGGGTATTGAAATATATGTGTGTTGTAAAGCTAAAAAGAGTCTATAGTTGGGTCTTATTTTAAAAATTCATTTAGCCCTTCTACATATTTTGACTGAAGAACTTAATCTACATATAGGTAATCATTGAGGCAACTGTGGTGGTGTATCAGTAATGCGATTCTCTGTGATGCTGAAGCCATATTGGAAGGTCATAGGTTGGCATCCCAAGGCCTCCCTGCTGACATGAAATATCTTATAATAGTCTATTTTAGGCTGATAACAACTTAACTTGGATCACATACAAAAACTCTACCTATTTACTCCATAATAACATTTATTTTACCACAAGTAACATTTTCTTAATGTTGTGTATTTATTAAAAAGTTATTGTAGATATAATTATTTAAATATTTTTATCTTTTCATTTTTGTAACCTAGTTATATATGATTTATACACTAGCATTACAGTAATAGAGTATTATGACTTTGACTACGTACTTACCTTTTTTAAAAAATAATTATTTATAATCATTATTTTTAAATTTTTTTTCTTTTTTTGGAGAGGTTTTTGCTATAGGGCGTGTGTGCTCGCCAGAAAGACAGAGAGAGACAGAGGGACAGAAAGTGAGAAATAACCCCCCAGGGGGGATGGCCACGCTGCAATCCCTTCTCCTCCATTCTCCTCTCGGGATCTTGGGCACGCACACACACGCGCCCGGTGCGAGTTCAAGCCGCCGGGTCCAGGACTCGAACCGCAGTCGACTACATGTGAGTCCAACGACATAGCCATTACGCTAACTGCTGGTCTCTGTATTTATCTTTACTAGTAGTTTTTACTTCCACATGATTTAACATTATTAATTAGTACTCTTCATTTCATCTTGAAAAAACAATCTTTAGCATATTTTGTAAGGCAGGTATAATGTTGATAAATAATTTCTGCTTTAATTTGTGAAGGACCTTCATTTCTAAAGGGCAGCTTTGGTGGGTCAAGCATTCTTGGTTATTAATTTTATGGATTTATTTTTCAATGCTTTAAATATATCATCCCACATTCTTCTGGCCAGAAAGGTTTCTACTGAGAAATTCACTTGTAACTGATGGTGGCTTCTTGTATGTGCCTGGCTCTGTCAAATTTGTCTCTTCATCTTTGAATTTTGACACTGATTATATTATGTCTTGGTTAAGATTTCATTGATAAACTATAAAAATTTAAGACATTAACATCCCGTGTCTATCTCCAAATTTGGGAAATTTTCAGACATTATTTCTTTAAATAAGTTTTTTGCCCTTTTCCTTTTCTCTCTCCTTTTGGACTTCCATAATACGAATCTTAGCTTTCTTGTTGGTGTTCTGTAAATCCTGTAAGGCATTTTTAATTTATTTTCATTCTTTTTTCTCCTCTGATAATAATTTCAAGTGACCTGTTTTAGAGTTTATAAATTCTTTCTTCTGGTTGAACATGTCTGCTTCTGATGCTGTCTATTGCAGTTTTCATTTCATTCATCATATACTTTAGCACCACAATTTCTGTTTAGCTCTTGTTTTAGTATCAAAACTTTACTAAACTTCTAATTTTTTTCTTATCTTGTTCTCTTGATTTCTTGGAATTCACTAGCTATATTCTCTTTTACCCAGAAGAACCTTCTTTAAACAATTAATTTGAATTATTTGCTAGGCAATTTGTAAATCTCTCTTTTCGTTTTGTTTAGAATTATTTTATTTTATTTTATCATTATCATTATTATTGTTTTTAATTTGCTATAGGACATGTGTGTTCACCAGAAAGAGACAGAGATAGAGATAGAGATAGATAGATAGAGAGAGAGAGAGAGAGAGAGAGAGAGAGAGGGAGAGAAAGTGAGAAAGCAAACTGCCAGGTCCAGCACTCGAACTGCAGTCAACTAGGTGGGAGTCCAGCACTGGCTCCTGTAAATCTTCATTTATTATTATTTTTTTAATGGCTTAAATTTTTATTTGTCAAAATCAGAAATACACAGGCAAGAGATAAATTTAGGAAATATAAAAAGTACAAAAAAGAAAGAAAGTATTCCTTTACCCAAAGATCATTTCTTTGGGGTTGGTTTCTGAATTATTATTGTGGTCATGTTTCCTCAATTTTTTATGTTCCTTAAAGTCTCTTATTCCATTCCCACATTTGAAGAAGCAGTTGTCTCCTCTAGTCTTTATAGACAAAGCTTTGTGAACGAAACATCACCAGTTGGTTTGGCTAGGGATTCTGATGCTTTCTCAGATCTACTTCTACAGAGGATCCTACTCCATATGTTTCCATTTTCACAGTCAAGCCAAATGCTGAGAGTTTCCCATTTTCTCCCTCTAAAGTGGCACTCCAAAGTGCTCAAGTTTGTATGCCTACTCTCAGTACCACAGTGTTGGGCCAGCTGTCTGTGCAAGGTGCTTGAATCACTGACTAGGGAGTTTCTCTGCTTTTAAGGACTCATGATTATATTGGACACACCCAGTTAATCAGGATAATCACCCCATATCAAGATCCTTAACCTTAGTCACATTTTCAAAGTTCCTTCTGTCACATAAGTAAACACATTCATAGTTTCTTTGGACTAGGTAATGAACATCTGTGTGTCAGGGGGCAATATTGTTTATCATATATGTCATGTAAAATGTTTAGTTATATGTCAATGTATATGCATATAATATATGCAGTATAGTGCATAATGTACATAGTGCCTATCATATATGCATATATATGTGTGTTCATTATTTAGCTAAATCTATCCACATAAATAATAGCATTTGTATACATATTCACCTGCCTACTTATAAACCAATATTAAAATGTGGATATACATGAAGATAGTATTTTAAATTAAATGTAATGTTAACTTTGCCATAGTATCTTGAGAAATGTGTTAACCATCTCTGGTGGGATGGATAGATTATCAAATGAATGATTTGCGGGGGGCACAGACTCACACAGAGGATAATACAGTACATACTATGGAAGGTCAACTTTCCAATCTTCACAGTATGGCCTAATACGGATCCTGCTTGTCAGTCAGAATGGGATGCAAAAGACAGTTTCAGGGAGTTAAATTGTTAAAATAAAAGATCAGCCACAGACCATGAATAAATAAATGGTTGTGGTATGGCTTCATGGAAGACACTAAATACCTATGGATATTCAAATTCGAATTCCATATAATTTTTAAATGTCAAAAATAGTATCCTTATTAAAACTATTCAAAATGTAAAAATTATTCTTAACTCACAGGACTTTCAAAAAAAGTGTCAGAAATAATTTGCTTTCGAAAGCACACAAGTTACAAGGACATCAATAGTGAAATCAGCTTTTATCACAGGTTATAGAAATTAAAGTCAGATCGATGCTTTTCTTCGTAGAATTAATGTAGTTTAATTGTATCGGCCTCTATCAACAAGATTTCCCTCAACTAATGACAATTTTGAAAAATAGCAAAGGTCTATAATTGTACATTTCTTCAATTAAGCCTTTTTAAAGAGAATTTTCTAATTACAGAAGAACACAAACAAACCCGAACAATGTTGCTCTGTGTAAGGTTTTCAGTTAAGTATGTCTCACCTTATTCCAATACCCTCCTCCTCAACATTTGCCAAAGAGAAGGGCATGAGTAAATGAAGCTCAGATGAATTATCTGTGAATTCAGATGAGACACGGACAAGTGTCTTACAAAACTAATGTGTAAGCCTCAAAGAGGCAGCTGTATTTCATTTGGAGTACAGGCAGAGTCACATATTAGTGAAATCTGGGTTACCACCATGAGTGTTATTAATTTGCACCTTATCTATTAGTCTACTGGAAATAGGAAATGATAGAGTATGAAGGATATATTAAGGCCTTGGTCATTGGGAATGATCTGCTTCTCATGCAACAGCATTAGCCCAGTTCATTTGCTGGGTGCAGGTTTTAGAGTTAAGGTTAGCACTTTAACTCAACTGGGGTCGACTCCATCTCCATCTGTAAGAATACTAGATACGAAAGGACTAGCGTAATTTGTTTCTTGTGGTAGAGGTCCCAGAGGCTTCTGTCAGCCTCCAAGGCTCGTCCCAGTTATCTCAACACTGAATAAACATGACTTGAAGTGATATCAATTGGAACTACGCATTTCATAGTTTGTGAAGTGAAGGTGAGATTAAGGGAGAGTATTTTAATTCTTTGTCTCGTGAAGGTGAGATTAAAGGAGGGTATTTTAATTCTTTCTGTATACCCCAAGTGGGGGAACTGATTTCTTCCCTCACGGCAAGCAAAAGAGAGAATTAGACAGAAGTGTAAGAAATATTTAAGGATGCTTGTTCCTAGAACATTTCGATAATTTCATTTTTCTAGAACTGTCATGGATAATTCAATGCTAAGTACACTGTGAACATTTACTTAGTATGTTCAAGATTATTTAAATATTATATTTCAATCTTATGAGAAACTAGGATCTGAAGAACTGTGCAACAAACAATCTGAGGCTTACAATTCTAAGTGCTGTTCAGTATGCAGTAAAAGGGCTATGGCACAAGCTCCATGAAGAAAGGCAGCAGCACCGTCTTGATAATTATTTACTTATTTTCTGCCAAGTGGCCTGCACATTGCTTGATGTGAAGTAGACACTCAATAAAATCTTCCAGAATAAATTATAAATCCTCAAATCCGTATATAAAAAAACTATTGTAAATTATTAACAAGACCCTATATCATAATAGAAAAACAAAGGCAAAGGGCATTAACAGGTAATTTACAAAAGATATATAAATGGCAAATAAACAACAAATAAAAATTAACCAATTTATGGCACTGTATTTTGCCCATCAGGCTGTTTTTTTTTTTTTTTTTAAAGAATTATCTTATTTAACTTTATTATTTATTTATTTATTTTAGTTTGAGAGAAAGTTAGAAAGCAAGCTGCCAGATTCGTTTCTTGAACCATGGTCAGCCATGTGAGTCTAGTGTCTTTAACCACTATGTCACCTGTCGGCCCCAGGCTGGTATTTTAAAAAATATCGACAGTTGCCCAGTGTTGGCAATAATACCAAAATAAATAAATAAATAAATAAATAAATAAATAAATAAATAAAATAAAAAGAAGAAGAAGAAAAAAACACACCAAAAAAACACCAAAAAAACAACCCTGATATTCTTTGGGTAGTTTGGAGAAGAATAAGTAGGTTCAAGAAATTATTTTTACAATACAGAGTTCAAAAATGGGTGATGCGGGAACCAGCAGTTAGCGTAATGGCTATGTCGCTGGACTCCCATGTAGTCGACT
Source organism: Tupaia tana (assembly GCA_026018925.1). NCBI lineage: Eukaryota > Metazoa > Chordata > Mammalia > Scandentia > Tupaiidae > Tupaia > Tupaia tana. The sequence goes on from JAKSZU010000013.1 coordinate 61,236,768, forward strand.
ATGGTTTGCGTCCCGGACCCTGTGGTTTAAAACTCACGCCGGGCGCGTGTGCATGCGTGCCCAAGATCCAGAGAGGAGAATGGAGGAGAAGGGATTGCAGCGTGACCATCCCTCCTGGGGGGTGATTTCTTGCTTTCTGTCTCTCTGTCTGTCTCTGTCTGGCGAGCGCATACGCCCTATAGCGAAAATCTCTCAAAAAAAAATGGGTGATCCAAAATTAATCTATGATGTTAGAGGTTAAGGCAACATTTGGTATTTGGAGAGGGGAGATAGAAAATTAAGAGGGAGTATGAGAAGGGCTTCTGGAGTGTAGTCATGTTCTATTGGTTGATCTCAATTGTTTTTACACAGTGTGTTCAATTTTTGAAAATTCACCAATCTGTCTGCTCATGATTTTCTGCATATTTCTATGTATGTTCTATATCTCAAGAAAAAGTTCACTTTAAAAACAGATGCTCATAGAGATTTCTCTCCCATGGATCAAAAAGCAATGCAAATAAATTTATTGAAATATATGGTTTCTAATAAGTCAATAAGCTAAGAAATGGTTGTATGCAAATGGATATGCAATATTTCCTGAATACATTCTCATACAATGCCAGTCCCTTTGTCCTTGAGCTATATCTGACCCACATCAGCTGTTATCAAAACAGATTGAAGTGATATGTCTCAAGGTGACAAAAGATGGTTGAGGTCATCACTTTACAAAGACCCTTAAGTAATCTGTTACAAGAACTGCCACAATGCATTAATAAAATGCAAGGCATGACTACAAGTCACAGTCATGTGCATGAGTACACAGACATGAAGTTCCCCTGGTCATGAATATTCTTTACATATATTGGGTCATTGGAAAAGTCATGACATGCTTTTGCATAGCAAAACAAAAACTATGTCATGACTTTTCTGATGACCCAATAGAAATATACCTCTCTGTCCTGATTACTGGCCTTAACTGGAAATAGAACTTGAAACAAATGCATTGTTTTAGCTGTGTGGACACAGTGAAATCATCTGGATTGGCAACACTCTGTCATCTTGGTCAGAAACAAATAATAAAATCAAGAATTAAATCATCTCTGCTTACATAAACAATTTTTCCAATTTAGTGAGATGTTTGGAGTTTTATTAAATGTATGGATCTTGAACTTCTTGTACTTTAAAGTTCTCCTTTTAAGAATCAGATCCAAAAGCCTCTTTTATCACACCTATAAATACACATTAGGCTAGTGCTGGCATTATTATTTTTTTTCCCTTTAACTGTTGACAATTTTCCACTAAGAAGCATTTTCCTTTCATTATGTTAGGGAAACACAATATTTATGAGCCTTCCAATTTTCCGTCCTAGTAGTAAATTAGCCATAGCATGAATATTAAATGAAAAGAAAGTCCTCTTAATTATAAAAGATAGAGTTATAGAATTTAGCTAATAATGTATTTAAAGCGATTGGCATTTCAACTTCTGTTAAAAATAGAAATGAGGGCCAGCTGCATTGGCACAGCAATAGCACCACACTCTGCAATGCTGGAAACCATGTGAAAGACCAGGGTTCTGTTCCAGGATAGATTTGCACATGCTGAGCACAGCACACATGGCCATGATCCTGGGTGACTGGGAAAGGCTGGAGACAGGCAACAGTGTGAGACCCTGTTGTGGGTACTTGCCTTTCTATCTCTGTATATAAACTTAAAAACAAAGTTCAAAAAAGACAGAGTAAGAGTGGTTAGTTTTATGATGATAGCATAGAAAGGCGCTGCATGGCTATCTTCATCTTTTCTCCTCTTGTCACTACTGTGGCTTTTTTTTTTTTTTCTTTTTTAGATTTTTGCCATAGGGTGTGTGCACTCATTGGAGAGAGACAGAGAGAGAGCATGCTGTCCTCCATTCTCCTCTCATGATTCTGGCCACATATGTACACACACCCTTTGTGTTTTTTCCATGCTGGTGGTCCAAGACTCAAACCACTGAGTTAGCCATGTGGGATCCAGCACTTTAACCACCACACAACTTGCTAGCCTACCATTACTGTAGCTTACTCTAAAAACCATTTATAACTAATTATTGTTAAAGTCATTTAGAAGATGATATACGCTCTCAACAATAAAGTTTCACCTTGTATTTTGACCCCAAGAGGACAACCCATCTCTGTTTTCATCTTTACATTCTTTCTCATTTCCATAAATTACAGTCTTACATAAAACTGATTAGAACAAGGAATGCAACTTTAATAGGACTCAAGAATTTTTTTTGGGGGGAGAGGTTGTTTTATTTTATTTATTTATTTTTTTTGTTATAGGGTGCGTGCGCTCGCCAGACAGACAGAGAGAGACATAGAGACAGAAAGTGAGAAATCACCCCCCAGGGGGGATGGTCACGCCGCAATCCCTTCTCCTCCATTCTCCTCTCGGGATCTTGGGCATGCACACACACGCTCCCGGCGTGAGTTTAAGCCACCGGGTCCGGGACGCGAACTGCGGTCGAATACGTGGGAGTCCAGCGACATAGCCATTACGCTAACTGCTGGTTCCCTAGGACTCAAGCATTTTATATTAATAAAGGTAGAGTAAGGCTAAAATTCTACTTGTCCTATTCCCCTTTACACTCCTTCAATTGCTTCTCAGATAATGTTTGTCCTAAGTGAAAAAAAAAAAAGTCTGTTGTATATGTTCATTTATGAAAATTATTTTCGTTATAAAATTAAAATATCGCTGAAGTTGAAGCTTTTCCCATATACAACAGGATGTCCATTGAGTTAATGAAGTTCAAGAACTGGGGACATTCAAGAAGCTGCATGTTATTGGCACCAACAGCAGCATAAAACTCAAGTCCTGGCTATAAGATAAAACTGACCGAAAGTCCTAGAACAACATTTTATTTACCTTGGACAAATTGGTGATTTCCAAGTTGGCAAGGCTAAAACAGACCTCTTGTCTCTAATACCAGTTTAGTCCTCCTTTAATCTTCACTGTGTCAAATAGAGGGGCCCCACTACCCAACCAACACCAAGCCAAAAATCTAGTTGTTATCCTTGATTCTTTCTGTCCCTCACCACGTTTACACGTGCATACCCTCAATATGTTACCCTCGCTGTCTTTCCCTTTCTATCATGACCATCTGCCACACCAAAAACATGATCATGTAGTGTTTGACTATTGCTGTAACTTTCTAGCTTCTTCCCATACTATTCATTCGATACACAAGATTCAGACTGTTTTTTTAAAGAAAAAATTTAAATCAAGTCATTTACTCCTCTTTTTATAACTCTTTAATGACTCTCTACCATAAGTTAATATTTAAATCCCTTATCCAAACTTACAAAGCTCTGAAAGGGTACATCAACAAGTTCGTAGAAAAAAATAAAAGAATTAAATTATGAGTTTATTTAAGTGCAAAAAAATAAACTGTGTAATACATACATAGTTTTTTTCATAATTTGTATTTTCCACAAATGTATTGAAGATGCTCATATGTGATCCTACCCTACTTAAATCTTTGATTTCTTCCTATAACATTCTCCTCCTTACCCATATGATCCATCCATGTTAGTACTACCTATATTGCTATTCTTTCTTTTTGTCCTTCAGAAATCAGCTTAAATGTCACATTTTTTTTTTTGATTACTCTGAAGGGGACATCAAATCACTCAAAGTCATTTCACTTTGTATTTTTTGTTTCTGGTTTATTTTCTTCTATACTTTCAATACTTGCTTTATAAAGTGTGTCCTTTAAATATTTGTTGAATGAATGAATGAATGAAAGCAACTTTGCTACCATGAAAGGCCATAATCTCTGTGTTTCAGGTGGACAAGAAGATCAATGGCACAAGATAAGTGTTTAGCACAATTCCTGGGAGAAGGTAAGAGTTCATAAATGATAGCTATTGTTGTTTTTGTCAAAGGACAATGATTAGGACTTGTGAGCTGGCTCCATGGCCTGGTGGTTGGGACAGCCAGATCCCACGTGGCAGACTGTGTGGTTGGAGTCCTGACTTCATGGCTTGAGGAAAACACTGGGCATGTGGCATGTGTGTGTTTGTGTGTGTGTGTGTGTGTGTGTGTGTGTGTATGTGTGTGTGTGTGTGTGCGCATGCCTCAACCCCAAAAGGACACATAGAGAATGAATTACAGTCAGATCATTCCCCATGGTGATGCTTTCTCCTCTCTCTCTGTCTGTCTCTCCCTGGTGAGTACACGTGCCCTCCAGCGGAAAAAAAAAAAAAAAAAAAAAAAAAAAGCCTTGCAGGAAGATATTATTATAGTGAGCAATATTATCTCTCCTAAGTGTAAGAGATGAAGGTTTTCCATTTTTAATGGGAGTTATTAAAACATAGTACTTTTGTGTAAATGACCAGTGAATGAATTATTGAATGAATCACTTTCAGCATCTTACAGGAGCCTGGGTCCACTATTGCTGATGTATGTAAAAGACCTTTACTCCTTTTCTTCGGCATACTGAGATTCTAAAGACTGCCATTTTTGACTTTCCTGTGCAACAGAAGGAATCTGAAACATAAAAACTAGGAGGATTTCAAAAATGAAGTGGCAGGCTGGGAGCCAAAGAGATCTGCATTCACGCTGGGTTTCTACACTGATGAGCTTCAGACCACCACTTAGACACACTGAGCCTCAATTTCCTCAGGTCATTTGTTCAGAGACGTACAGGCAAGGAGGAAATATATACTGACTGTAATTCACAGAGCAAAATGGTTTAGCATGTGACTGATGTTCAAATAATAGTACTTTTTCTTCAAGTTTGCCATTGAAAAATAGTCTTGGAAGAGCAGATGGACTTGTGCCCATGAGCTCATGTGTTAGGCTAGGCTGATTTCATTGTTGTTTAGATGTCCTTTTACTTCTTTTCCCTGTTCCTGGCATACTCGATGTGGCCATACTATCTACTAGGTTTTCTCTCTCATACACCTATTTTTAGGGGTGCTATTTGCACATATACTTTGTAAGTGGTAGCACTTAATTTGAAATACAAAATCAAAATACAAAATAAGTAATGATGGCTTATAGGCACAAGCTAATACATGTTTATAAAAGATGTGGTTAGCAGTTCACTTTCTTGAATCAATATTCAGTTGTTTCTAAATACTTGCAACAAAACTGAAGAGCAGAATGCTGCCTAAAATCCTGAGGAATCTGTACGCGAATTATTGCTATGGTCCATTACACTTATTCTAAAAACCTTAATATGTTTCTGCTTCAGAGAGCTGTCCATGTACAGGCATCTAACCGCACTATTACAACACCCAAAGAGCAAATTGCTCAACCCAGCTGCAGCAATGGTCTTTCCACACAGAAGGTTTGTAGAGTTCTCAACAGTGCTAAGTGGGGCATTCTCCTAAACGAGGCAAATGCTCTCTTTGCATTGTTTTCTGCCCAGGTGATTCAAGCTGCAAGCTTGAAGACAAGGGCTCAAATACTGGAAAATAGAGGAAAGTAAACTCTATCATTTCTCTAAGTCTTAGTCCAAATGTGTTCATTGGAAGCAGAGTTAAAAGTAAGAGTCCAAACAATAACGTGAAAAAGCACTCAGTTTTCCCAGATACTCCTGTTGTACATTCGGTTCCATTATCTTCTTTCTCACTTTCAATTTGAAGCATTTTTATGCCTCAGATCTGCTTTAGTGTGTCATCATTCAGAATTAATGCATAAGATACAGGAATTTATATCGAAAATGACGTGCACAAAAACACTTAGTTCCTAGAAAGGACCTAAGGAAGCAGTTGCAGTTTGTAAAATACTATTAAACACCTTCCAAGTCCGAAACCTAAGTTTTCTTGATGGTTTACTATTGGACAAGGAAAGCCAAGACATAGGTGATAAGCATGATAAGTTTTAGCAAGTTTTAGTTAAAAACTATAAGGACATGTTTGGAGAGAGGCCCTGAATGAGGTGTGCGGACATGTTCTGAACAAACACCACTTGTCCCTTCGGGCTTTGAGAAGACATTATCGCTTGTTTTTTGGACCCTCACTATAGACAGAACAAAGAATAAAAATTGTTATGGGTGTTCTAACAGATACATCTGATAAAATCGAAAAAAAACATCTTGCCCCCAATTAACAAAGTCTAATCTCTACTCTGCTTCTGTGAGATTCTTGAGCCTTCTCTGGGCATGGTGATGCCCGCCTTATGGAGAGATTCTTTAGCCTTATGTTTCTTCCCCACACCTACAACTAGGCTCCTCCATTAAAAAATGTTTCATTAGATTTCTCCATGATGTGATTATCGTCAAAAAAAAAAAATACACCCAGATACACCCAGTTTAGAACGCCTAAGCTTTTATAGATTTGTTACCTGCTTCTTATTGTCTATAACCTGACAAAAAAAATCTATGAAATGTCATAAAATATGCATATGTAGTGTCGCCTTATATTATAAATAGAGACGCCCAATTTGTCTGGGCGACACAAGTTGCGAAACAAATTGCTTGGGCTACCTAGGCTCAGGCTGCCTGTGTCTGCTGTTACTCTGTCTCTTTGTCTCATTCTTTCCAACTCCCTGGTCCTCTTGAGATTAAGGGCTTCCTCTTTCTCTTCCTCACCGTCAGCCTCAGATCATGATTCAGCTTGAGCCAAGCCCAGGCAGACACCCACAAAAAATAATGGGTCATTGGAAAAAGCCATGATGCATTTTTGCATAGAAAAACAGAAAAGTATGTCATGAATTTTTTCAACAGCTCAATATAAGACCTAGTAGAATGTTACATTACAATTTCCAAAAATTCATTTGGGTATATATGTCAAGAACTTTAAAACTGCTCAAACTCTTAGGAGCAATAATTCCTTTACTAGGAGTTTAGTATGAAGAAAGATGCAGTAAATCATTGCTTAAAACAAAAAATATTTGTTTTATATAAGAAATATTTTAAATTATATAGCATAACAATGAATGTATTTAAATAGATCTGAACAGGAATATATAGAATGCTAGTGGTGATTACTACCGGGTATAGAATTATAGGTGATTTAATAATTTGAGTCAAATTTATTGAAGTATAATCTATAAAGTCAGAGTATATCTGTTTTAGGTACATATTTCAATGACTTTTGATAAATATAACCAAAACCATAACAAGATATAGAACATTTCTGTCTCTCCAAAATCATCTTTCCTACCACTTTACAACAACTCCAGTCAAATTGACACAGGAAACAGCTGTTTTCATTTTTTAGGAAAAAAATAAAGTAAAAAAAAAGTTTATAAATGAATATGTTTGGCTTTATAAAAAAATTGTCAAATATTTTCAAACTATTGATACTATTTGAGTATTCCAGTTGTTCCAGAAATGCCAACATGTGGTTAATTGTAACCATTTCAGAAGTTGTACAGTTTAAATTTAATTCTCTCTATAACTATGTATCGAGTAGCTTTTCATGTGCTTTTTAGCCATTATTATCTCTTTGTATGAAATGTCTGTTCAAATACTTCCATATTTTTTATTTATGTATTATTTACTTACTTTTTGTGCTGAGGGAATATACACAAGAGAGGATAAAGAGAGAGGGAGAGAGAGAGGAAAAAGAACTCCCCTAATAGCACCTGGTTATGCTATAATCCTTTTTCTTCAAATTCTCCATCCTGTCAGGATTCTGGGCATATGTACATATGCTGGTGTGTTTTCCAAGCCACTGGGTCTGGGACTGAAACTTGTGAACCATGTAGGACCTGGCTTTTTCTACTTAGCACTTAACCATTATTCTAGGGAATCTGTCCCACATTTTCTTTTCTTTTTTAATTGGTTTTTGCTATAGGGCGTGTGCGCTCACCAGAAAGACAGAGAGAGAGACAGAGAAACAGAAAGCGAGAAATCACTCCCCAGGGGGGATGGCCATGCCGCAATCCCTTCTCCTCCATTGTCCTCTCAGGATCTTGGGCACGCACACACACACTCCCGGCGTGAGTTTAAGCCACTGGGTCCAGTACTTGAACCATGATCAACTACATGGGAATTCAGTGACATAGCCATTATGCTAACTGCTGGTCCCTGTCCTACATTTTCTATTAAATTGGTCTATCTGTGTACTTATTGTTGAGTTGTAAGTGTCCTTTATAAATTCTCGAAATAGATATAAGTATTATAGTATTTTCCAATTTGTGGTTTGCATTTTAATTTTTAAATGTGCTTTTTTAATAACATATTTGTAAATTTAATTATTATTATTAGTTTTTCTTTTCTTTTTTTTTTTTTTTTTTTTTTTTTTTAACTTGCTATGGAACACATGCACTCACTAAAGAGAGAAAGAGAGAAAAAACAACCCACCAAGTCCAGGAGTTGAACCATGGTGGATCATGTGAGAGTTCAGGGCCTTAACCACCACACCACTTACTGGCCCCTTAATAACAGTTTTTAATTTTACTGGAATCTAATGTATCATTTTGTTTATTTTATTATTTATTTAGGTACTTTACCTTTAATATTTATTTATTAGGTACTTTAATCTTAAGATCATGGAAGTATAGTGTCTCTTATAATCCACTTGAAGTTAATTTATATAAATCGAATAAAGTCTGAGGTGTATTCTTTTATGTAGCTATTTAGTTAAGACATCATTTGCTAACTTTTTTTTCTCATTAAAATATGTTTGTGACAGCAACCATTTTTGTATGGCTCCCATGCCAATACTATATAGTCTTTTCATGTTTTTTTTTTTTTTTTTTTCCTTAAATCACTGTGCTCTAATTTAGATAGTTTCTAATGGCATGTAGTCAGTTTCACTGATTTTTTTTTTCCTTTCCTGCAGTGTCTTCTCTGATTTTAATACCACCCAGTAAAAGTTTTCATTTGCTATACTGGACTTTTCAGCTATGCAAGTTCTATTGGGTTCTTAATTTTTACATCTTCTATTTATCTCATTTTCTTACCTCTTAAGCATATTTACCGTCATTGTCTTAAAGTTTATAAATCTATTTCTACTGATGATTTTTCTCCTACTTAAGAATCATATCTTCCTGATTTTTTTTTTTCTTTCCTAGTGATTTTTGATGAGATGTTTTTGACTTTCTGGCTTTTTCTTTATTTTAAAAATATTAAACTTTGTTTTGGCAGGCAATTAAGTATTTTTCAGATTAATTTCCTGCGTTCAAGGCTGATATAAAGTAGCCTTTACTCTAGTGATAGTTTAGACGTTTCCTAACGTAAGACACTTCTGCACTCTCTACCGAATGTCCCGATGCTTATAACGTCTCTCTACTTTGACTGGACATTTAGTCTCCTGGTTCTAAGCCTTAAGGGATCATTCACATTACAGATCTCCAAAAGATCTTGGCTCAGCTTTACAGTTTCATCAACCACATATACCCACATCCATAGTTTAGTTTCCAGCAACAGACTCAAGGGAACCCCACACAGATTTTTAGAGATCTTTCACGCTTACCTCCTGATCTACAAGTTTCATTTGCCTCATCTCCTTATACTTCAGCCTCTGCCCTCTCAAGTGATCAATGCTCTCCTTATGTTCTACCTCCCTGCACTATACTCTGCAAAATGCCTCGGGACAGAAAGCCAGGGTGATTACAGGTCTCATGTTTTTCCCATTCCTTTCTGAATCAGTCCTGTGTGGCCTATTGTATAATATCTAAAATCAAATACGTCATAGCTTTTGTCCAGTTTTCTGATTGTTCAAGATAGGGAAAACAGTCCAGTTTCGGAAATACGAACATGGTAAAAATTGGAGGTTCCTAATCGTATTTTTCGATGTGTTTTTATTTCTCAAATTAGTTTAAAATGTACATGAAATACTTTTATAATTAAAAAGTATACGTAAGTAAACAATCATTCTTTAGCTTACTTCAAACAAAGATAATAATAAAAGCTCGTGAGATAAAATATACATTTTATTTCCCTACTGTTATTAGGTCTGAGAACTTCTACTCTTAGAAAGATATGTCTTTTGATGTTAAATAACTATGATGGGGGAAAACATTTTGTACTCACTTACTTGTATGGTTAAATCATTATTGTCTGTTTTTTGGTTCCTATCTCAATAATGCCATTTTCACAGCCATAGTACTCATTTTTATTTGTGGAACTTTGAGAAATGCAGGCTGGGCACCCAAGCAGAAAAAGGATGCTGTCTTCGAAGTCAAATCCCCAGTGTACAGAAGAATCATCTCAAAACCATGCTGCAGGTTTCAGTACAATTCATAACTGACATTTCATAGACCAGGAAGAGCCAAGCTTAACTAGCATGGAAAAAGTAATACATTTCCTTCCTTTTGTAGAAAGCTGCATATAATATATCTTTGAGGATGGAGTCGAGATTATCACCATGTTCTCCTATGGATAAATATGGGAGCTCAGTTTCTGAGGCTGTGACATAGTTTGCAAGCAATAAATTCACATTACAGTAAAGAAAATGCTGCTTGTAGAGAAAAAACATTGGCAGTGTGTATTTCAGTTCTGTGCAGTATGGTGTGCTGATTTACAGAGATGGTTTCTCAGTACCTTATGCTTTGCAAACTCATATTTCCTGTCCTGTAGTGCAATTGGTTCTCCAAAGATCTTATTTGGGAGGAAGGTGTAGTGGTAAAAACACACATATTCATCTGAAGGGAGTTACATTTAATGACAAAAGGGTGACTAAAGAGTGCATCAGGACTTAACATTATGTACCTTATCCCCTCGGTGCCCAGTCTCCTAATTTCCTTCATAAAATCAACTCAACATTTTATTTCCATACAGTGAAGTTTGTCTCAATAAAATTAGTTTCTGCAATTAGCTTCCTCAGCAATGATGAGCCAGCAGCAATGAGGTGATTTCATACAAATGGCTGAAAGGGTGATATCAGCTAATGCCTCTTTTTAAAGGTGCTCGTGTGTAGATCTTTAACAAGTGTCTGAGGGTAGTGGATAAATCTGTCCGATTCCCAGAGCCCAGTTTATCACTCATAAAAGCATAGATTCACTACCTTATTTTAAATAATAAGCACCATTTATGCATTTACTGAACATTTACTGTGTGGCAGCATTACACTAATGTTTAACATAGACTTTTCTTACTGTCACAAGAACTATTCAAGTAGTCACAAAACTAAACTAGTCTGGGAACATGAGAGGCCAGTGTGAGCTCTATCAAGATGGCAGGGGAGTAGCACTGCTGAAGTCAAGGAACTCGTCATCAAAATGACATAGGAGCAAGTGTGTGTGCACAGGTCCTGCTCAAATCCCAATTGATTCTGATGCCATCTTGGAAAATCAATGGGAGCCATTGAACAGTTTCTGGACTATAGAGAATGCATTAAAAATGGTGTTGAGATACTTGACCACATTCTTTGGTAAGTTTATTTCCATTACTGTAGTCGAAAAATGATCAGAAATTCTTTCCTTCTTCCCTCTTTACTGACTTCTACTTTTGTCCCCAAATTTAATTTTTGCATAAATACTTCCTCTACTCAGGACCAGCAGATGGCATAATGGTTATTTCACTGAACTCCCATGTAGTCAACCACAGTTTGAGTCCCAAATTAGGTGACTTAAAACTCACGCCAGGCATTTGTATGTGTGTGTGTGTCCAAAATCCTGAGAGGAGGATGGAGGAGAAGGGATTGCAGCATGGCTATCTCCCCTAAGGCATAATTTCTCACTTTGCATCTCTCTAGTGAGTGCATGTGTCCCATACCAAAAATCTCTCTTAGGGAAAAAAAAAAAAAAGTCCTGGGACCAGCAGTTGGCGTAATGGCTATGTTGCTAGACTCCCATGTAGTTGACTGTGGTTCAAGTCCCAGACCTGGTGGCTTAAACTCACACTGGGCGCGTGTGCGTGCATGCCCTAGATCCCGAGAGGAGAATGGAGGAGAAGGGATTGCGGTGTGACCATCCCCACTGGAGGGTGATTTCTCGCTTTCTATCTTTCTGTCTCTCTCTGTCTTTCTGGTGAGTGCATGTGCCCTATAGCAAAAACCTTCCCCCCCCCAAAATGTATGTCCTCCACACTCAGGAGAAAGGAGATAAATTCTTCTGGCTGTATACATGGGTTGCCCTATGTTAGAATCTGAATTTGATCCCTTTCTATATTATTTTTATTCGAAATGAGAAATGAAGTTCAATGCCATTCATCAAGCGTAGAACTCATATCTAGGACCTTGACCTTGTTAGGTGGAAAGGTAATAATAAATCAAATGTAGCTTATGCCTTCAGGATGTTTCCGATTGGCAGATGTAGCAATAAAGTGCAATATAAACTACAAGTAATTCTTTTAAATTAAAGATAAGAATATGCAAATGGGTTCAGAAAAGAGCGACAGAAGTACTAAAACCTTCATGTTGGTGAATATGGAAGCTCTTCAGAACTGTATTTGCAACGAACCTTACAGTGAACATAGTAAGTTACCTAGTGGAGCACGTGACAGATGTGTACCAGATGGAAAGAAGGGCGAGAACAGCTACACAGAAATGAAAGACATTGTCTAGGAACTTAGGTTTCTAAGAGTTTAGTGTTCAAGTAAATTAAAATTTTCCAGATACATATTTTAACCCCACTTGGATTGTTTTCATCACGTTTTCTATTTCAAATCTTTCTAATTAGTCCTAAATAACTAGTCCCAACTTGACAAAGACACCAAACACATTAATAAGTCTATCAATAACTTCATGTTTGTCATTGTCAAGTTTTACTTCATAATTTTCTGTATCCAACGCCTATATTTGTAATATTTGTGGAAATGACAGACAAAATACAACAAAACTTCTGAATCAAAAAAATGTTCATAAACACAAACTGTTAACCCATATTTTTCTGTTTTATTCTCACATATAGTAAGGTTTCTAATGTAGTCAAAACTTGCCCTGCAGGACAATGGTACACAAAAAGGAAAAAAAAAAAAAAAAGAGCCCTTGAATATAAAATATTCCCCTCACAATGCATTACTGGTTTTGATTATACCCTACAATTAAGGAGGGTGTTACAATGGGGGAAAACTGAGGAATGGAATAAGGGACAACTCTATTGTTTTTGCAACATCTATGAATATATAATTATGTAAAATAAACAGTTTAAGAGATGAATTACCAATCCTCCAAAAATCAATGCTAAACTTAACTGAAAAAGAGAGATGCATTTAAAGAAAGAAATGAAAACTTATTGTAGTCTTCTTTCCTCACCTTTTTTCTGTAAGAAACTATGTTGTGAAAACAGGATCTAGTTGTGATAGGGGACAGAATACTGATTCCTTTCAGTCCCTGTGGTTGAGTACATTATTTGAACTTCTTACTGCACATCCCAGGGGAGAGTTATTTCTTGCTGGCTTTATTCCTTTGGCAGCATCTTAAGAACACTGCTTACTTATCTCCTCCAGGACAGTGCTCTGGCTGTTCTCTGAAGAGCTCATCCTCAATGGTTAGGGCAAAGTGATTGGCAAAGGCTAGGCTTATGGCCAGATAGCAGAGCTAGGATGAAAAAATAATGTAACTTCCTAAAACTGGGTAAGTCACTCTATGACCTTAGAGCTCTTCATTTTTGGCTTCAAAATCCCTGGGTATATCATGCCAACATAACCCCTACAGAGTACTGGCTCTTATCTTACTCATCTCTCAGAGATGCAATTATACGTGTATTACCTACTGGTCCTTAGCAGCTGATTGTCTTCTGTTGCTAGGAATTATGGAAACACTGGAATTGGCAGACACTTCGGCGCTTTTGCTGTTTCTTAGTTTTGCAGCGATGCTCTATTTTAGGAAAAGATTTTTGCTATAGGGCATGTGTGTTTGTCAGACAGACAGACAGAGACAGAGAAATAGAAAGTGAGAACTCACCCCCCTTCCCCAGGGGTGATGGTCATGCCACAATTCCTTCTCCATTCTCCTCTCAGGATCTTGGCACACGACGCACACGCGCCTGGTGTGAGTTTTACATGGAGTCCACTGACATAACCATTATGCCATCTGCTGATCTTGTGGCAATGTTTTTTTAAGTTGTCCTGTACCTCTTCTCTCTCCCACCCATTTCTGGGAATTAAAACATTCCTGAGGTGGCTAAGAGATGCATGTCATGATTCTAAAATCATAAACATTTCACCCCACGCTTTGATAAATAATTAAAAATATAATACATTTCTATGCCCATGTTTACACAAATGGAAAATAGGAAATATCTATAACTTTACCTATATATTTCTTTGTGACTAAGACATACCATGGCTACCCTAAGACGCCATCTCAGGTAGGGGAGAGGTTGAAAAGCAACTACTCTGGTTTTGTTAGTGTCTGCCCTAGCTCAGCCTAGTGTTCAAATTATTAAAGAGATGCATGGACGAGTGACTAACACATGCATGCATGATAAAACGTATTAATAGCTACCATTCCACAATTATTCTACACTTCTGAATGACAGAAGTTGCACAATTCAGCCCAGCATCTGGAAAAGTCAGATAAGAAGGTGGAAAGAGAAGAGTACAATATACGGAAAGTCACAAGCCCCAGATTGCACATGGTATACCGAATGCTTCGTCACTTCCTAATGACACAGTTTTTAAGAAATGAAGAATGTTAAAAACATGATTTCTATTGATATAGTTAAATTTTTAGGAAATCTGTTAACGATCAAGATGTGGACATTGGCAACCTCCAAATAAATATTTATTTCTACATTTCTGTGTTTCAATCACGCAGGGGTGTGTGTGAGTGTAAATGCATGCATTCACACTTACGTGTGTTTATCATGATATAATCATTCTTTCTTGCCTTTTTGTGGTCACCGTCAGTATGTTCCGTCAACACTAGGCATATTTCTTCACTCCTATCTTGGCAGTGTTTCTCAAACTCCAAGAAATTTTATTAATTTCAGTTGATTATATAGAAACATATGTACACACACACGTACATATATACAAACACTCATGTATCTTCATATGTATGTACACATATGTACATACATAATACGCATATGTAGCTATATGTATATATTTCTATACCCATACTATAAACATATAGACATGTATGTATGTATGTACATATATAATCTGTCTATATAGCATATGTGTATATGACGGGTGGTTTTTTTTTATTTTTGGAGAGGTTTTTGCTATAGGGCTCGTGCACTCGCCAGACAGACAGACAGAGACAGAGAGACAGAAAGCGAGAAATCACCCCCCAGGGGGGAAGGTCATGCCGCAATCCCTTCTCCATTCTCCTCTCGGGATCTTGGGCACGCACGCACACGCGCCTGGCGTGAGTTTTAAGCCACCGGGTCCGGGACGCGAACCGCGGTCGACTACGTGGGAGTCCAGCGACATAGCGATTATGCTGTTGGTTCCCTATGACGGGTGTTTTATACACTCACACAGATAAATAAATTTTAAGTCATAGAAAACATTTATGTTCTATTCTTTATTCTGAGAGATTTTTCCTATAGAGCATGTGCTCTTGTTGAAGAGACAGAGAGACAGAAAGTGAGAAATCATCTCTCAGGGATTATGGTGAGGCCATAATCCCTTCTCCTCTATTCTCCTCTGGGGGTTTTGGGCATGCATGCACACGCACCTGGCATGAGTTTCAAGCTGCTGGGTCTGGGACTTGATACATGGTTGACTGTGGGAGTGCAGTGACGTAACCAATACGCCATCTGCTGGTCTCATTTAGGTTCTATTCTCAAAAAACAGAAATAAACTCTTACAGATATGTTCAGAATAGATGTACTTACATTTTATATTATATTCATAATGAAGACATTAAAATTCTATTTCAATCTGCTTTAAATGATGTTCAGTTTGAGGGGGAACAAGATCTTTAAGGAAAAGCTTAGGAAGAAATCCTTCCAGCATTCTCATTTTCAGACAATTTCCATTCATTACTATATGAACTAGGCTATTAGAGACATGGAATTGAACATAAATGGGGGATGTATGCACAAACAAATATGATCTAGTCAACACTTACTATGTTCTTTTTTTTCTTTTTCTCCTATAGAGTGCACACATTTATTTTGATCAGTTAGGTAATGTGATTAAAAATACAGAGACTGAGATACAGGTTAATTTTGAGGAGTAAGTGTGGTACCTAGATTAATTTCATAAATTACAAAACCAACACCCTCACATTATTCATAAGAAAACTGAGACCCAAATAAAATTATCTACAAAATAAGTATTTGATGTAATTATTCTTAATTATTCACAATTCATGATTTCTCTATCTACTGTTATCACACACACGTGTATCCTAGCCCTCTAGAATTTCTCCGTACATTGTGGGAATTTTATGACTTTTCTACCCTTAATGTGAATTGATTCTGAACTCAGAAAACATTTACTGAGTACCTACTACATACCATAATATGTCTAAAATTGTTGTAGGATACAGAGGTACATTGCTGGACAAAATATAGCACTACAGAATACCATAATTTTGCAGATAAAAGAAAATATGAAGAGAAAGATAGACATTATATTGTATAAAACATATTATGCATATAATGTTTTTATATATATATTTATAAGACACGGTTATGATTGCTATCTTATGAAAATACAGGATAATGGGTAGACACATGAGAGGGAAACCTATCTTGAGGAATAAAGGTCATATTATGAGAGACAGGCTTAAAATTTTAATAGATAGAGAGAAAGCTGATATTTTATAGATTAGCCTAAGGTGTGAATGGCAAAAAAGCGCACACATTGCCATTTCCCAAGCCCTACCTCACATCCAAGGCAGACCTTTCTGGTGGATGACAACAAAGTTTTGGGTTTCATTATGACTCAGATGCATAAGCATTCTTGAAGCACTTTTCTAGGCATTTACTAATGCAAACTGGAGGTGCCACATAAAACAGAACCCTCTGGTCTTATGAATTAATACATTCAGCCAATATGTGTTAGTTTACTTGGCACCAGGCATTTTTCTATCCATTGAAGACAAAGAAATTTAAGAAAGCCTATGCCATCCTAAAGATTATAGTATGGTAAAGAGACATGTAGTCCAGTAAGAACAAAATGTGGCTAATAGATGTCAAGATGCAGTGTTGAAGGGAAGAGTAAAGGAAATGGCTATATTTAGACACAGGAAGGTGTCACAGAAAGAGTGATGCATGAGCAATGTCTTAAAGCATGAATGCGAGTTAATCAAGTGGACGAGGAGAGAGCAAACACATACAATGCAGAGATCACACTTAACCCCACTGAAAACTCAAGGACGTGTTAAGCATTTGAAATGAGGAAAGAATGGAATATATTAGGATGGCAGAGAATGATAAATACAAGGACAGAAAGAAAAATCCTGACTCAATCAAAATACACAGACATATACATCCTATTTGCAGGCAAACTGCAACTACTGGCTTGGGGAGAGGCAGAAAGATAACTCTTACATTTGTGGTTGGCTCAGTCTTACTCTATAAGAAGAGCAGATGAACAAGAGGATACTCATACAATAAGCAGAAAAAAAGAGGCTTAGAAAGGGAAATAGAAGCTGCCTTGATTTAAGAAAATACCTTTTCTAAGCCCAAAACATAAAAACTGAGATGCAAATATAGTAGGGTCCCAGATACAGGTGATTTGCTGAATACATCTCTGCAAAACAAAACAAAGTAACAACAAAAACCCAACTAAATGAGAAAAATAGACAGTGTGTGTGTGTGTGCATGTGTGCCCAAGATCCCAAGAGGAGAACGGAGGAGAAGGAATTGTGGTGTAACCATCCCCATTGGGGGGGTGATTTCTCACTTTCTCTCTCTCTGTCTCTCTCTGTCTTTCTAGCAAGCACATGCATCCTATAGCAAAAATCTCTCAAAAAATTTTCCAATTTTATTTTATACATTTCCTAGCACATGATTTGTTAAAGAGAGGCCAAGGGCGTTGGACCAAAAGGAGGCACCATTGAGAGGGGAAATGGTGGTTACATGGCTCATTATCTGAATAAAAGAAATGCACAAAAACATCAAAATCTAACTTTAGCCCTATGAGATTACATCTGTTTAACTGAGCAAATGTGTATCTGTCTATCAAATGTTTATGTTTACTCTAGGTTGCATGATAAGTGTTATAAAAGGCTGAAAAAATATAGCAAAACCTGTATTACATTCGTTACATACTTTTCCCTCCTTTCTTTAAGGACAGAATCTTGACTTTCCCTTTGGAACTAACCCCTCCTCACTTTCAGTCTACCTAATACTAGTGGAGATTCATTCTTTCTGATTTTAGAGAAAAACATGTACATGAGTAATAAATCACTATATTTTTGTTCCTTTGTCCCAATAAATGGTTAAGGAAATGTGAGGCAAGACAAGTTAAGGAGAAATATTAATTCTGGGATTCTGACTGAAAGTATTAGGAAAGAGAAATTAAAATATGAGAATATAAGCCTAGAGGCACAGACGAAACACTCAAAGGGAAGGATTTGCCTCACCAGGGAGCCAGCACTAGAAATGCAAAGCAAAATAGATGATAAAAAACAGTTTCTTGATATCATCTTTGAGAACCTGCATCTTCCCACCACTGGAACTTTCCATTGTATACTAAATATATGAATTTTGTTCTTGTTTTTTTATACCTTGCCTGTCATTTATAACCAAAAGAGTCTTTCTATTAGAGTTACTATTATCAAATGCGCAATGTAGTGATTAAAATTAGGAGGTGAAATGGTAAAGAAACACCAAGGAAGTCGAATTCTGCTCTCACCGAGAGATTGGGGAGTGGCACTTAGAAATCCAGCATTTAATATAAATTTTTAAGTTCACTTAACTTAGAGGATGCAATCAAATGAACAGAATCCTGGAACCTCCCTGAGCACACCAGGCATGGGCATGTGTGCCTAGGTGAGAGCTGCAGAGACTGTGGCCAGATCAGACCATGTGATCTGGGGGTGCCTGCCTCTGTACCTCTTTCTCTTCATCTCTGTCATGGAAGAAATAAACAAACTTCTAAAAAAAAAAAGAAGTAGAAGAAAGCCCTTAATGTCTAGAATTCATATTAAGTAACCTACGAACCTCAGCTAAATAAAGCTTAATTTGAGTTCAAATGACATAAAAGTACAAAATATTCTGACTTTCAAAAATTATTCTATAAAGATACATGTAACATAATCACAAGGCATCACAAAAATATATTATCTTTCACGAAATCCCATTCAAATGATTGTTTTTCAAAGTTTTCGAGTCTTTAAGGGAATATCAGGTTGTTGGGAAAGTCATGATGTATTTTTCTGTTTCTCTATGTAAAAATGCATCGTGACTTTCCTGATGATCCAATATTTTCTGACAATTTATATTAAATTAGTGGCATTACAAAGTGTGTATCATTCACATCACCCACTAAAGAAAACTGATCTCAAGAAAGTAACTAGGATAAAAATAAATAAATAAATAAATAAAATCTTTGCCTATCTCAATTTTCCATAATTGTAGATGAGTGTATAAGAAAAGGGTTTCTAACTAGATGTGACCTAATGCATGGGTAAGTAATTGACCTGTGCTTCTTGCTTCAGGGACTTTCACTTGGTAGAGAAATCCATCTGAGTTTATAGCGGACCATATAAAGGAACTTTTTCTGTTATTAGCTGAGTGAACATAAAAGATTCCATAAGACAGAGTTGGGGAAAGAAAGTTCAGAGAGTCAAAATTAGGACTATGGGTGAGATGAAGTCCTAGGTAAAAGGAAACTGCAAATTAAGTCACCAGTGGTGGCGAGAAAGGAGGCAAGTGTGATTTTTTTTTTTAACAGCTTTCTATTAAAGTGAAGCAAGAGCCATTTCTTGGCTGGTTTTAGAGATTTTGAGAGCTGCTCTCAGTCCCCAAATGACCTTCTAGTATCCATTCCTGGAAGGTTTAGGTCTTGGCAGTTCCCATGAAATCCTTCCCACCATATGTTCCACTTGTATTTTTATAATACTCTGTTTTCCTGAACAAGTGAGAGTAGATCTCTTTTCCTTACATTTAAAGTGGTTTTAATAAACACACACATTTACTTAGACATGTGAATACATTAAATGTCTTCAAAATGCTGCAAAGTTCATAGTGAAAATAAAAAAAAAGTTTTCATTTTAGAAAGTGTAAAATGTATCCTTAAGAAACCTGAAATTTCAGTAAAATAATCTGTTAAAACTTTTAAATTGTGGGGAAAGCTGAATTTTTAGAATTGTCAGACTATTTATTCCAACTATTGAACTTGTTCACCCCTGCCCTTAATATCTTTTATATTCAACCCTATTACATTTGATCAAATGTTTCTAGAATCAAGCATAGAAAGACTGATATAATAACGAACATAAACAAAATTTACTTTGAAAAAAGAATAACAATCACTTTTGAGGTCTTTTGAGAGTTATTTAGGTGGTGCTTAAAGCAGAAATCCATTGTGGAATAGGAGCCTCAGACAAAATGAAAGAAGGTAGACACGGGATGGAGACATGACAGTCATGCCTCCATCTGTTTATTATTGGGGCATAGATAGAAACATAACTGGCACATAGACGGCCTCTCATCTTTCAACTATATATGAAACAGCTTGTATGACCATTAGAATATAAAATCATTTAAAAGTACTGTTGTGTTCATGGAAGAATTTGTGTTCCCAAACAAAAATTACCAAAAATCATACCTACTACTATATTTGTCTATGATGAATGAGTTAAAATAAGATTGCTCACCTTAAAAGGATGTATTCTGTATTTCAAAGGCTTCCTGACCCTACCAAAAATAAATAAATAAATAAAGGAGGCCAGCAGATAGTGTGGTAATTAAAGCACTGGACTCCCATATGGTCAACGATGGTTCGAATTTCTGACCCAGTGGCTTGAAAATTATGATGGGAGCATGTGCAAGTGTGCCTAAATACCAAGAGGAGAATGGAGAAGAAGGAATTCTGGCATGGCCATTCCCCCAGAGGGTGATTTCTCACTTTTTCTTTCTCTGTCTCTATCCAGTGAGCACAGGTGCCCTATGGCAAACACTCTCACCCCCCAAAAAAAGAATCATTGCTATATGATATAAAATTAATAAAAATTGAGTCACTCATGGTGTGGTGATTAAGGTGGTTGGAACCAACATGGATGACCGTGTGGTTTGAGTCCCAGACCAAGTCGCTTAAGGAATAAATCAAGTTCATTTGTGTACATGTTCAAAACACCAAAATGAGAGAGAAATGGAAGATAAGGGATTGTAGGATGGCTTATTTTCTCTTTCTCTCTCTTTCTCTCTCTCCAGTGAGTGCACATGTCCTTGGCAAATTTAAAAAAGAAAAAGAAAAGAAAAATATTTTACATCCAAGATTTTAAATTAGAGATCAATTTGAAGGCAGCACACATTTATGCCATATGATACGTTTAGAAAAATATCTGTCTGATTAAAAACCCTGGATATTAATATTACCAACAAAATACCACACCTATATGAGGGGTCTTCAAAAAGTTCATGGAAAATGCATAGTATCAAAAACTATACATGGATTTCAAAACTTTTTTGCATAAATGTAAATCCACTATAATTCAATTTTTCTATTAAGTTTTTTTAAAGTACCCACATATTCCTTTATCATAGGGTTCCAAAATATGGCTTCATTTATATGATGCTTTGACTCTGAGCCTGTCAATTACTACGGGTTAATTGAAGAGAAAAAAGAGACTACTTACAGTCACTGTAGTATTGGACAAAACCCAGTGCCTCTCTAATCTCTGCAGAAGCCACAGTGCTCAACCATTATGGCCTGTGAGCTGGTCATTCATATAAATGTAGTTTACCATTTAAACTAGAATAAAGGAAAGGCTGTAACATGCCTTTATCCCACAGTCCAGTCCATAGCCTCTAAGAAATCAAACACTCACACATGAACAAAGTCCAATTGTGCACTGTGTCTTTTTGTCATTACAATATCTGAATCTACTAAGAGCACTACTTCGATAGGAGGGAAGGGCCCAGTTTTTTCACTGCCACTAATTTTACAGTTACCAAATAGTTTAAGGCCAGTGAGAACCCAGGTTATAGTCCACTCTCAGAGACCAGAGACTTCTTTGGAAGGCAATCCTCTAGATAGATCAAGTGAAGATACTAGTTGCCTGGACAAGATAAGACAAGTAACTGATGTTATAAAGATATACTAAGTATTGCAGAGATTTCAAATTTTTTAAGTCCTAGGTCACCTTATCTATTACAATTTTAAAAAAAGAAAAGACTAATATCATACCATAAGCATGTTGTCAGGTAAGAGAGTGGCATGGGGGAGACAAAACAGGGCCGATCTGTTGGCTTCAGGAATGCTGAATGAAGCCATGTCCTAAACCTTATTAGCAACTGCCTCACAGGCACTGCACATATGGTTAGATTATCAAGCTTCAGAGCTAGACAGATTTGAGTTGAATACAGGGTTTCTCATTACTGAGCCTAGTAACTATAATTATTTACCTAAATTCTCTGAGCTTCACTTTATTAATTTTAAAATGGATTTAATAACACCTAACACATTTGATTGTTGTCAAGATTACATTAGAAACTGTAGGTGGTTAAGATGTTGAACTCTCACATTGCCAATGGTGGTTTGAGTCTTTGACCGGTGGCTTGAAACTCACGCTGGGTGTGTGTGCCCAAAATTCTCAGAGGAGAATGGAGGAAAAGCGATCTCAGCATGGCCCTGCCCCCATGACTTCTCAGTTTCTTTCTCACTGGCTCTCTCTGTCTCTCTCTGGCAAGCACATGTACATTATGGCAAAAAAAACTAAAAAAAGGGAAAAAAGATAAAGAAATTAGGGAAATTTCCTAGTAATCTCAACAGGCTCAAAACAGGCCCTTTCTAAATGGTAGCTATTAGCATTTTTAGTTTTTTGTCAAGAAAATCTCTATAGACTCTTTGGGAAGCTCTCTAGCACCCCATGCTTTCGTAGTTTTCCTCAAAGTGGGAAGTCCATTGAAAGATCTTTCTACCTGTATCATCCAGAATGTTTTATCTCTTGCTATCTATTGGCTGAAATCTCTTTTGAAACTAAAGAAATAAAGCTAAGATGCTAGGAAAGCCATATCATGGCATTCATGTGACTGAAGAAACTTTTTGGG
The DNA here is from genome assembly GCA_026018925.1 of Tupaia tana. NCBI lineage: Eukaryota > Metazoa > Chordata > Mammalia > Scandentia > Tupaiidae > Tupaia > Tupaia tana. Next base: position 61,259,748 of record JAKSZU010000013.1, read on the forward strand.
GAGGAAGTGAGGGAGGGTATGAGATCATGGAGTCTGGAATCTCAAATAATATTTAAGCTCAGATCTGAACAATCTAAACTTTCAAAAACTGAAGTGATCTGGGCTAACTGTGAAACTCGAACAGGCAGTGAATTTTAGAACAGTAAAAGAAGTCATTAATTAATTTATCCAAGTGTGATGTGTACCAACAGAAAAGATCAGACAGAATAGAAATATTTATTCATGAGATCCAAAAAAGCCCTCTTTTGACAAGCATCCAACACTGTTGAAAGAAGATTCAGAATTTAGAGGGCTTACTGTCTCCAGTATCTCCATTGTGAAGTAGAAATAATTTTTAATGAAATGTTACCTATAAACCAATCTCACACCATTTTTGTATCATCATAGTAGCCTTCTGGTGAACAATTTAGTTTGTTACATAACTTGCTGCTCCTGACAGAGAGAAGAATTGTAATCAATGTAAAGAATTCTCATTCATTGGCATGATGGTTAGGTGCTAGACTCCCACATGACTGACCATGGTTTGAATCCTGGACCTTGTGGCTTGAAAGTCATGACAGGTGCATGTGTGTGCATGCCCAAGATCCCAGAGGAGAATGGAGGAGAGAGATTGTAGTATGGCCATCTCCCCTGGAGAGTGGTTTCTTACTTTCCCTCTCATTGTCTCCATCTCTCTACAGTGAGCTCACATGACCTATGGCAAAAATCTAAAAAAAAAAAAAATAATAATAATTATCATTTATAAGTTAGTATTTCTGGTTTATGCACCAGTCCATTATGACTTTAATAAGTATAGGTTAATCACTGAATGAACTAAGAACATATGACTTTTGGTTCTGGAAAGTTAAGGAACATAGTTCCAGAATGTGGTAATGAAACTGAGGAAGGCCATACATAGATTGTCTACAACTTCCCTTTATTACAATGCCCAAAACAATGAAAAAAGAATACACAGATAAACCTTTATCTCTGAAACTGCCTATTCTTCAGCTGCTGTTACAGTCATTGTCACACTTGATACCCAGAATATGCAAATACCATACACCTTCTGCCTTTTATTCTCACTCAGAAATGATAAATAGAGCTATAACATGGAAATGGTTGCCCTGTAATCTATCCCATTCAGAATATTAGGGAGCAGGTCCTAAGCACCTCTCCTGTTTTCATAAAAACTTATTAAGGTTACTCTCTATTCAGATGATAACAGTTTCCTTTTGTTTACTCCCCCCTGTGTAAACGAACACATCCTTTTATTTTCATATAACTACTTTTTCTTTTTTTAGCTTTAACAGGTGTATGCCAGTTCTAATATTTGTTGAGTTTTTGACTGTGACTGACATAATCAATGGCAATGATTTAGAATTGTTTTTAGTTCCTGGACATGGCTTTATAAATAATGCTTTAAGACGTAGTTTATGTTTTACTAGCTCTCTGTAGCAGAAAATGACATATTTTGTTCCTGGATCTATGCTTGTAAAATATATATTTATTATGAGGAATGTAGAATGTGATACCATCATTACAAGAAAATTACTAAAATATACTCAAATTTCATCTTAGCCCCTCAGTAGGCTGCATTTACGAAAAGGTTATCTTGCCCTTCAGGAATTCAAAAATAACTAGCCTTTCAAGGCTATGCTTGCTTCTCCTAACATCACAATAAACCAAATCTTCCATAGAGTCTGGGATTATGCCATACATTAACTTGATATATTCTCCACTTAACTTTTATTATTACTTCAGCCTGTGTCACCTTCTATTAACAATAATTCTGTATGACGTTATTTCTTTTTCTTTCCTTTTACTGCTTATATAGCTGTGGTTAATCAACCCTGGCAGAATATTTAAATAAAAGGAGACCAATATGTAGACACATGTACTCTAAACAGAGGGCTGCACAATAGTGGAAATGCAGATGTGAGATACTTGAGAATGCACACGATAAAGTGGCCCATATCCTATATTATTCATAAAACACGGAACGATACCTGCGAAGTTGCCATGTAAAATGACAGTAACTTGTAATTCTCAAACACAAAGATGAGTAGACTGGTTTCTATGAGAAGGCAAAAAAATTATATAAATTAAGTACAGATGATATCTTACAGAAACACAATAGATAATGTATTTAACTTAGAATTCTGTCTATATAGCTGCTCCAGATAGAGCAGATAGAGAGCATAGACATTCTCAAAACCTTTTTTTTTTTTTGAGAAGTTTTTGCTATAGGGAGCGTGTGCTCACCAGAAAGTCAGAGAGAAACGGAGAGACAGAAAGCGAGAAGTCACGCCCTGGGGGTATGGCCAAGCTGCAATTCCTTCTCCTCCATTCTCCTCTCAGGATCTTGGGCATGCATGCACACATGCTCGGTGTGAGTTTAAGCTGCCAGGTCCAGGACTTGAACCGTTGTCAACTACATGGGAGTCCAGCGACATAACCATAATGCTAACTGCTGGTCCCCAATACAATTATTTTTGACACAAAATTTACATTAATAAAGCTGAAATTCACACTCTACATATTGCTCACTTATTTCTGTACGAAAAGGTCAGTGCATCTTCACAAGGAAGATGATTATTTAAGAAGCATTTATTAACCACCTCATATGGTTCAGTTAATCAGGGAATCTAATGAAAATTCTCAATATATTATTATTTATAAATTAATGCTAATAATGTGCACTTAACTATTCCATAGACCATGCAACTAAATTCCTCTAATATATAGTTTAAAATGATCATTTCTGGGACCAGCAGTTAGCATAATGGCTATATCGCTGGACTCCCACGTAGTCAACCGCAGTTCGCGTCCCGGACCTGGTGGCTTAAACTCACGCCGGGCGCGTGTGCGTGCGTGCCCAGGATCCCGGGAGGAGAATGGAGGAGAAGGGATTGCGGCGTGGCCATCCCCCCTGGGGGGTGATTTCCTGCTTTCTGTCTCTATGTCTCTCTCTGTCTTTCTGGCGAGTGCACGCACCCTATAGCAAAAGCCTCTCAAAAAAAAAAAAAAAATGATCATTTCTAATGCTGTGTCATTTGACATTAATTTTCATGTGTAATCAGTCTTCAAGAAATTAAAAAGGAGAGCAACTCTGCTTTCTCATAATATAGTAGAAAAACTAGATCCCCTAGATCTTAGTATCTTCAGGTTAATGATATCAACTCTTAAATCATTCTTTAATTGAGAAAGAAAATACTCTTGGGCCAGTAGGTGGCATAGTGGTTGTGGTGCTGGACTCCCAATGGCTGACCACAGTTTGAGTCCCAGATACAGTGGCTTGAAACTCACATCGGGAATATGTGCATGCATGTCCAAGATCTCAAGAGAAGAATGGAAGAGAAAGGATTTCTGACTGGCCATCTCCCCGAGGGATGATTTCTCTCTTCCTCACTCTATGCGTGTCTCTCCAGCGAGTGCATGTGCCCTATAGCAAAATCTCTTAAAAACAAAACAAAAAAACAAACAAAAAAAGATAGAAAATAATGTTTTTGTGTGTTTACAAACTAGTGTATGTGTGTATACATGTTTCTCTCTCTACATTATCTCTTTCTCTATTTCCGGTGAGAGAGAATATATATGTTGCTTTCACTTCAAATTATTACTTCATTACTAATATATATATGCTACCTAAATTCATCTTCTTCTGGCAGAGTTTTATTAAATTGATGTCTTCTACCTTTCATGTCTGGCACACACAGACACTTGGAGGTGAAGAAATTAGGCTCCCTGTAACCTGAGATGACTAGCTTTGGGCAAGGATCACTGCAAGCGCTCCGCAGGTATTCCAGGAGCTGAAGTAGTCAGTATCTTGGGATCACTGTATTCTACTTCACAATACATCAACTCAAAAAATTACATTGAACACAATAAAAGTTACACCTCCATAGCCTTTTTCAACTTCGATGTCTATTTTTCCAAAGAAAAACATACATACTTTCTGAATCATATTTAAGGGCCATCAGATAGAAGTTTTAAGCCACAAAGAACTCCTACTGAAAATGGGACTGTTATAAGGAGGTACAGCATAGCTCCCAACCATTGTTATGACAATAATAGCAGTAATAGAATAAGTAACCACAGTAATGGCTAGTATTTCTCAACAACACGGCTTCTACTTCCAATTATTACCTCCTTAATTCTTTACAATAATTCTAACATATAGATACAAGTTTACAGAAGAAGTTGATAAACCTTAACTAACTAGTTACGGGTCCCTGGTCCAGGATGTGACAGAACTCAAAACTCCGTTGCCTCAATCTGACTATAATGATATTACTCTGCCTCCTAACAATCTTTCTTTATTATTTGTGTTCAAATCCAATCTTCCTAATGCTACCTAATCCATATTAGGTAGCATTACCTACCCCCAACTGTTTTATATTTTATTATTTAAATTTTAAATAAATTGTCTTGTACTTTAATGTATATATTTGCTCCTAAGAATATTATCTTTTCTCTTGTGTGATATTAATTTTTATACTTTCTATTAATTTATAAGCACAAGGACATGTCTTGTATTTGTATAGTACACCTTTCTCTTCCATCCTCCATCTCCTAGAACATGCTAACACTATTTAAGGCATAGGTGTATAACAACAATTAACTGAATTATGATAAATTGATGTCTTTTCACAGATTACTCTTTATAGGTTTTTATCCATTTCTAAAACACCTACTGAGTTAGTATATTTTTTATTTTATTTTACATATACATATATTATTTTTAGGGTTTTTGCCGTAGGGTGCATGCACTAACCAGAGATACAGAAAGAGGGAAAGTGAGAAATCAATACCCTGGGGGGCTGGTAATGCCACGATGCCTTCTTCCGTTCTCCTCTCAGGCTTTTGGGAATGCACAGACAAGTATCTGGTGTGCGACTCAAACCGTGGTCAGCCACGTGGGAATCCAGAACCTTAACTAGCTCACCACTTGCTGGGTTGGCATACTCTAAAGGTCTCATATTCTTATCAAAATTAAGCTTCATACTGCGTAAGCCCGCATCAGCTAAGTTTTTCGTTTGTTTCTGACAGCTTCCAGAAGTCTATCTTAGGGCTCTCAGTGTTTAAGAGGGTCATAAAGGAATGGACTGTTAGAGAAATACAGCAGATACCTGAATTCTCCATTTATACAGGTTCATACTATCTATTAGACAATAGACTGTAATTCTCAAGTGATGAGGGGAGAATTCATGCAAAATCATGCCTTGCAACTTCTTAAGGACCTAACAGAAATACAAACACAAATTGTATTGTTTCTTTATCAGTGAATTTGTATTGCCTTTTTTTTTTTTTTCTTTTTGGTAGGTTTTGCTATAGGGCACATGTACTCACCTAAGAGAGACAGAAAGTGAGAAATCACACCCCAGAGGGACAGCTATACTGCAATCCCTTCTTCTCCAGGCTCTTCTCAGGATTCTGGGCATGCACACACATGCGCCTAGCATGATTTTCAAACCGCAGGGTTCAGGACTGAACCACATAGCCAGCCAGGAGGGATCCAGTGCCTTAACCTCCATGCTATCTGCTGGCCCCATGTTTCCTTTGTATTAAGGCATGTTCTTTAAATATCAGGGGAAAAAAGGAAAGAGGTAGTTTTTCAGGTAGATTAAAAACATTTATAAAGGAGGAAAGGAAAGAGGAAGTGATAGAATGGTTGATCCATTTAAAATTTACCAATCCTTTCTGAAACAATTGTGGTATATTAGCTTTAAAGGGAAAAGCCTTTATTTCTAAAGACTGAAGCATCATGGTTAAAACATATATTGGATTTAGGGGAAAATATACTAATTGGGTTGATTATAAGGCTATAGCTGAAACTCATGGTAAAAACTTGTCATATTATTTGTATTACCCATAGTTTATAATCATTCTCAAAATTATTAAGGTAACATATAAAGGAATTTAATTCTTTAATTCAAAAATGTATATTAATCACTCTGTAGGCTATGGATTAGGGTATTATTAACAACTCCCAAATCTCAGAGTCATAACACAACATTTTATTTCTCACTAATGCTAAATATCTTGTGTGCAAATCCCATGTGGGACTGATTCACATAGCACTAGGGTTTTTAGATCAATGAAAGCTCCAAAAGCTTGTTTCTGTAGCACCTGGACCGAGAGGCACCCTGAGTCACCTTGGCAGAAAAGGAGAATGCTGGAGGAGATGGCAATTGAGTGCTTAGGCTTAGATACGACTCATGAAGCCAGACCCCTGTTCAGACCCCACTCATCATTGTAGCTACCTAGCCCAAAACAAGGGGATGGAGAAGCATGTTTCTCTAGCGTGCTTGGAGGAAGAGGGAAATTCAGTAACAAAGAACACTAGTTATTTCCATCACAGTTCAATCACCCCATAAACAACCACCACCAACCTGGCTCTACATGCAGTGTTTTTATGAGTCTTTTCTCTTTGAATATGGTTCAGCTGTTCAAAGGAGATGTGATAATTTGGAGGAAAAAAAAACATAAGAAAATCAGCACAACATAAAGAGAGTTAAATATAAGGGGACTATAAGAAGTCTGTGAAAAAATGGAACGAAATGAGCTTATTTTGATGCAAAAATAATTTAAAATCAATGCATAGTTATTTTTCATATTATGAACTGGAAGACCCCTTACACAAGAGTATCTTTATCTCCATACTTTCACAATAAACATTAGAGCTGAAAGTCAGCCAATATATGCCATCTGGCACTGTTTTGGCTGATCTCCATTCTGACTGGTTTGTCTCCCTTTTGATTCATCAAAGTACATGACATACATTTTCATTAAGGATTTCGAATACTGAGCCAGCTCTGTAGCTTAGTGGTTAAAGGAACCAGATCCTACATGGCTGTCTATGATTGGAATCCTAGTCCAGGCAGCTTTAAGAATACGCCAGGCAAGCATTTATGTGTGCCCCAAATCCCAACCAAATGGAGAGGTAGAGAAGAGATTGTGGAGTGACTGCTCTCCACAGGGGTGGGGGATGATTTCTCCTTCTCCTTCTCTGTCTCTCTCTAGGGAGCACATGTGCCCTCTGGCAAATGAAAAGAAAATTTTAAATGAGATTTTTGAACAGCATCCTTTGCTAAAGACCACAAGGAAGGCATTATATGGAGATGTCTTGAGAACTATTACAAAATAGTCTACATGTTGTAAAACAATATTGCTACAATGATAGTGGCAATCAACCCATGGAAATCAAAAGGTTATGTCAATGTACACTGCCAGCACTCTGCATGTTTCTCATGATAATACTAAATTATACAAGTAATTTGAGTGGTTATGCTAAATGAATATGCATATGATGGTTCACCTTTTACTTGACAACCAGCAAAGATCTTTCCAAAGTAGATTCACAAATTGCACTTGCAAGGATTATTTTTAAATAGATGAGTAGATAAATTATGTCTAATATATTTGCTTAGGATAAGAGAAAAAGTTTAAACTAACCGGATTATCTGTACAAAAAATGCATGGGTCATCCAAATCATTTCCCCAAAGCACTTTTATGTTCTAAGAAAGCAAGCTAAAGCAATTCATGTTTAATTAATGTATGGCATATCTAGCATATTCACTTTAGAATTCAGACTTTGAAACTGACATTGCAGAGTTATATTATTATCCCTGGTGGAATAATTGAATATAGGCTATTTACTTTCATTTTACCAGACATTTACAGTATAATATGATAGAAGGTAAACTGGATTGATTGGGCATCTGGAGACCTAAATTTTGCCTCACCTTTATTTCTAATTGTAAATAAGCTGAATTTCTTCAAGCATCGGTTTCTTCATCTTGCAAAGAAAGTGAATAATGTTTGTGTTCCATCCTAACTCCAGGATCCCATGCCTTGGAGGGTTTACATTAACATAGAAGCTTTCAGTTGCCTCTTAGCTTTCCAAGAAGCAAACACCTTCATGGCAATAATGCACAATAGTTAAGAGACAGACTGCCTGGATTTAACTCATAATTATTATCTCTCTAGTCAGTGGTCTGGCATAACAATATCATTCAATCCATAAAACATTGGGAAGATTACATAAACTAATACTTGCAAATGCATCTAAACTACTATAATATACGATAGCATCCGCTCAGTTATCATTGGCCTTAATGTCATTAAAGATTTTATGCTGTGTGCAAATGATCTCTCTCAATGCTAATCTCATTTGATGAATTACTATTAGGAGGTAGTTTGAAGTAGACTACAAACTTTCTCCATATGTGCTTAAGAAAATTTGGGGAGCCCACATATATGAATAATTAGGAGGCAATACATACCAATTTTAATAAGAAGCAATTAAATTGAGAAGTTAAAACAACTAAATAGGGGACCAGCAGTTAGCATAATGGCTATGTCGCTGGACTCCCACATAGTCCACCGCGGTTTGCGTCCCGGACCTGGCGGCTTAAACTCACGCCGGGAGCGTGTGCGTGCTTGCCCAAGATCCTGAGAGGAGAATGGAGGAGAAGGGATGGCGGCGTGGCCATCCCCACTGGGGGGTGATTTCTCGCTTTCTGTCTCTCTATCTCTCTCTCTGTGTCTCTCTGGAGAGCGCACGTGCCCTATAGCGAAAAAAAACTCTCAAAAAAAATTAAAATAAAATAAAAAAAAACTAAATAGCAGGAAAATAATTTAATACTGGCCATTAAAGAATCAATGTTAACACTGCTTTGGTTTCTGGCAGTTGAGGGAACAGATATTCTGACTGGCCCTCATGCTGAAGATAATGTGAACTATTAGATAAATTATTAAAACATAAAACTAAACATGTTTTTAGAAATGGATTAATGAGGGACCAGCAGTTAGAGTAATGGCTATGTCACTGGACTCCCATGTAGTTGACCGCGGTTAGAGTCCCGAACCTGGCAGCTTGAACTCATGCTGGGCGCGTGTGTGTGCATGCCGAAGATCCCAGGAAAAGAATGAAGGAGAAGGGATTGTGGTGTGGCCATCCCCCCGGGGGGTGATTTCTCACTTTCTTTCTCTCTGCCCTATAGCAAAAACCTCTCCAAAAAAAAAAAAAAAAAAAAAAAAAAAAGAAATGGATTAATGAGTTAGCAAGAAATTTATAAATAATTTATTCTAAATAAGTGGGTTAAATTTCAACAAATGATAGGATAGTCCAATAGTCTCAGAGTATCCCACTGATTACAGAGAAAAACAGAGGGCTTCAAAGTTATCATATTAATTACAAAGAAAAATACAGTAATTATATGACTGAGAAATCAGTAGTCAACAACATTACCAAATGATTAAAATGAATACTAACAGTAATAAGAAAAGTAGATATCACAGGCCTTCTTGTATGATGCAAGGAGAATATTACCTTTGAAATGCTCCTGCTAAAAGGCATAACTGAATATAATCATAAGGAGACATCATAAATCCAAGCTGAGTGAAAATCTACAGAAAAAAATCTGGCCTGGATACTCTTAGAAATGTCAATGACATGAATGACAAAGGAAAACTGAGAAAAAGGACAGTAAAGAGACATGTGGTTCTATCTTTTCTTATTGCTATAAAGGATGCTATTGGGACGATGGACAAAATTTGTATAATGACGCCCATGTGGCCATCCACAGTTGCAGTCCCAGACCAAGAGGCTTGGGGTTCATGTAGAGCACGTGAACATGCACACCTAGGATCCAGAGAGGAGAATGAAAGAGAAGGGACTGTGGCATGGCCCTCCCCCCTGGGGGGGGGTGAGTTCTCACTTTCTCTCTTTCTGTCTCTGTCAGACAAGCACACACACTCTACAGCAAAATCTCTCTAAAATAAATAAATATATAATAAAGTAAATAACTGAATTATGTCAACTGATTTGCCACTATAAAGCCTGCCACTAGATGCAGGTTAACCGTCACTTGCCTCTCACTGACAGGGTATTTTTTATTTATTTTTTTTTAGAGGTTTTTTGCTATAGGGTGTGTGCACTCACCAGACAGACAGAGAGAGACAGAGAGACAGAAAGTGAGAAATCACACCCCAGGGGGGATGGCCACGCCACAATCCCTTCTCCTCTATTCTCCTTTCGGGATCTTGGGCACGCACACACACGCGCCCGGCATGAGTTTTAAGCCACCGGGTCCGGAATGCGAACCGAAGTCGACTACATGGGAGTCCAGCAATATAGCCATTAGGCTATCTGCTGGTCCCAACTGATAGGGTTTTGATATGCATCTGCAAGCAATTGATTTATTCTTGTCTGTGCAGTCAAATGTCTTTGCTAATGTTAATCAGTATTTGCAGGCACTCCCCAGCACAAGCTTTACAACTTCCACTCCACCTCAGATGACCAGGCATTAGATTCTCACAAGGAGCAGGTAACATAGCTCTCTTCCCTTGCATGTGCAGTTCACCATAGGGGTCATGATCCTTTGAGCATCAATGTCACTGCTGAGGTGACCAGAGGTGGAGTTCTGGGAACAATGCTGAAGAGTGTCAACACAGATGAAGCTTCACTGGTTCACCCATTCCTCTCCTTCTGCTGTGTGGCCTGGTTCCTAACAGATTACAGACCAGTGCCAGTCTACGACTCGGGGTCTGCAGACCCCTGCTTTATATGACTGCTGCCTGAAGGCAACCACAGAGACTCTGTTCCCAAACCATGTAAGTTACTCTTGAATCTTGAGCCACAAAAACTTATATAATAATTGCTTTTTTTTTTTCTTTTTGCTTGTTTTATGTTTTGCTTTGCTTTTTTATTTATTTAATTTTGGTAATATATATGTAGCACAATTTACCATTTTAACTATTTCTTAAGCGTATAATTCAGGAGCATTGGAACCAGCAGTTGGTGTAATGTCTATGTCGCTGGACTCCCATGTAGTCAACCGTGGTTCAAGTCCCAGACCTGGTGGCTTGAAACTTACGCCAGGCACGTGTGCATGTGTGCCCAAGATCCCCAGAGGAGAATGGAGGAGAAGGGATTGCAGCATGGCCATCCCCCCTGGGGGGTGATTTCTCACTTTCTGTCTCTGTCTCTCTCTTTCTGGGAGTGCATGCACCCTATAGCAAAAACATCAAAAAAAAAAAAAAAAAAAAAAAAAAAAAGCAGAAAAACAACAACCAAAAAAAAAAAAAAAAACACAAAAAACAATTCAGGAGCGTTAAGTACTCTATTCTGCTACCATCACCACCATCCATCCACAGAACTCTTTTTACCTTGCAAACCTAATATTATGTACCCAATAAACACTTAATCCCCATCCCTCACTCCTCTCAGTCCTGACAATCTCCATTATACTTTGTCTCTATATACTTGATTACTCTGTGTGTCTCAGATAAGTGAGATCATATGTACTTGTCCTTTTGTGTAACTTAGCACATGAGTCTTTAAGGTTCATCCTTGTTACAGGATGTGTCAGATTCACTTCCTGTTTCAGGGCATCCTAAACCCAAACCTAGCAAACGGAAGGAAAATAATAGAGATTAGAACAGAGATTAAACAACCAGAGAACAGAAAAACAGTACAGACAATCAAAAAAACCGAGTTAGTTCTTCAAAAACATCTGGAGGGACCAACAGTTAGCGTAATGGCTATGTCGCTGGACTCCCACGTAGTCGACCGCGGTTCACGTCCCAGACCCAGTGGCTTAAAACTCACGCCGGGCACATGTGCGTGCGTGCCCAAGATCCCAAGAGGAGAATGGAGGAGAAGGGATTGTGCATCCCCCCTGGGGGGTGATTTCTCACTTTCTGTCTCTCTGTCTCTCTCTGTCTGTCTGGCAAGCACACGTGCCCTATAGCAAAAACCTCTCCAAAAAAATAAATAAATAAATATCTGGAAAACTAAGACACCTTTAGTAAGACTAAGAAAAGATAAGACTTAAGGTATAAAGTTAGGTAAATTTAGCTTTTTTTACTTTTTTTAATTTAAGCATGTACAGCTATAAATTCTCCTATTAGCACAATTTTGTCTGCATCTCATAACTTTTTATCTACTATGTTTTCATTTTCATTTGTCTTGAGATACTTTCCAATTTTCCTGTGATTTCTTCCTTTTCTTTTTTTCACATGAAAATTTTTTAGTTTATTAATCCTCTCCTAAAAAATCCACACAATCACCTCAGATAGTCATTGCAGAAGCTTTCCTCCTTCGACTGTTCTCCAATCTCCAGCTCATTTTTTGCCAGCACCAACATTGGCCTTTACAGTCCTGACTTTCTTCATTCTGTTCTTGCATTCCTTTAGCTGTTTTCTTGATGTTTTTTCTTCTCATAAAGGCCATGTCTTGCAAGTCTATGTTTGGGTTCATATTTCTTCACATAATCCAAAGAATCATAAATCATGCCAAAGCAAGTTGTCTTGACACCTCCAAAATGGGTTCTGAACTCAAATGCAAAGATGACATCTGGTGTGGTCTTGTGATCTTCGCTAGTTTTTCCTGAATTTCTGTCTTAAGTGCTGTTGCCTTCCCGGGGTGAAGGACATCAATGACCATTTGTTTCCTCTGAAGTAGTCAGTTGGTCATGAATTTCCTGGTTCGGATCGTTACTATGTCATTCATGATGGCGGTATATCCTCAGTCAGCCAGGGAGGGGAAAAAGACGTGATTTCTTCTTTTTCTCACTGCTTGTCTAAGAGAATATTATTTTGTTTCCACCTATTTGTGGGTTTTCCTATAGAAATGGTAATTATTTCCTTCCACCGTTGATTTCTACTTTCATTTCGTTGTTTTTGGAAAAGATAGGTTGTGTGATTTTGGTCTTTTCAAGCTTATTAAGATATGTTTAGTGGCCTAACATGTTTCCCCCTCCCCCCATTTCATTTGTTTGTTTTGTTTGTCAGAGGGTACATGTGCTTGCCAAACAGAAACAGAGAGAGAGGGAGAGGGGAGCTGGAATTTCAGTGGGTGTGGTCATGCCACAATCTCCTGTCATCCATTTCTCCAATATGTTGGGATTTGGAGTATGTACGCGCAAATGCTCAGCATGTCTTTCAAGCCACCAGGACCAGGACTCAAACTGTGTGGTCAGCCATGTAGGATCTGGCTCCCTTAACTACCAGGCCATGGGTTCAGTCCCTAACATATGATCTATCCTAGAGAAAGCCCCATGTACAAAATATGTTTTGTGATATTGTTGGGTGGAGTGTCCTGCTTACATCTGTTAGGGTCAGTCAGTCTACAGTGTTGCTCAAATCCTCTGTTCCTCATTGATATGTTTTCTGATGGTTCTATCTATCCACTATTGAAAGTGGACTATTGAAGATTACTGCTAATACTGTAGAGCTTTCTATTTCTCCCTTCAATTCTGCCAATGTTTGATTCATATGTTTAGCAGCTCAGAGGTTTGGGGCATATATCTTTATAATTATTATTATTTACTGGTGAATTAACCTTTTAAAATCATATAGCTTGTAACAATTTGTTACTTCAACAATTTTTTTTTACTTAAAGTCTATTTTATCTGGTCTTTATAGAGCCACACAATCTCTATTGTTATTATTTTCATGAGATATCTCTCATTTTGAAGTTACATGTAAAAGTAAGTCTCACAGATAGCATATAGTTAGATCCTATTATTTTTTTAAAGGAATTTTTGCTATAGGATGCATGTGGTCATCAGAGAGACAGAAAGTGAGAAATCACTGGCATGACTACACTAGTCCCTTCACCTCCATGCCTCTCTCAGGATCTGGGGATGCATGCACACACACACACCTGGTATGAGTTTCAAGCTGCCAGGTCTGGGACATGAACCATAGTCAGGCATGTGGGAGTCCAGGACCATAACCACCATGACACCAGTTGAACATGGATCCTAAATTTTTTTAAAAAGAATCCACTAATCTGTCCAATTCTTTTTTTACTGGGGAGTGTAGCCACCTGTGTATGTTATTTAAAAAATAAAACAAAAACAAAAAAAAACTATATTTTGGTGGAATCACGAAAGCAGAAAACAAACAAAATTCTTGCAGATTAGTTGACTGTATTGAATAAATGTAAATTTTTAAAAATAATTATTTTATTTACATTTATTTATTTACTTATTTATTTTTAATTTGACCAGAGAAGGACAGTTGGAGAGAAGGAGAGAGAGGGAAAGTGAGAAAGCAAGACACCAGGTCTGGGACTCAAACCACGGTCAGCCATGTGGGAGTCCTTTGCCCTTAACTATCATGCCAACTATAGGTCTCCTCAACATTAATTTTCTGATTTTTATAATTATAGTATGGTTATGAAGATGATCTTGTTTTTAGGAATAATATATGAAAGTATTTTAGGAGTAACTAATATCATGTCTCTAATTATCCTTAAATATTTCAGAACATAAGATGGCAATGCAAACACTGTAAAATGTAAACAGCCAGAGAACTAGGTAAAGGTTCATTAAATTTCTTATTACTATTTTTAAATTTTTAATGTCTGAAATTATGTTACAACTTATTGTAAATAAATTTTCAAAAATTCAGAGGCAAAATTGAAGCACATATTAGGACCTACAATGTCATAGAGCACTAACACTAACTTTTACCTTTCTGAATTTTCAGAACCTCGGGAGAGAGAACAATGAGTACAGGAAAGTATAGATTGACAATACTAAGAATTATCCAGAATTTAAGAAAAGCATGAATATAAAGATTAAAAACCTATGATTTAAAAGAGATAGATAAGAATGAATTAATGCTTAGGCATATAATAAATCTGTATGGCTGTATGGAGAGCGAAAATATAAGACCTTGAATATAAGACCTTCTTTGGCATATTTTGGGACCATGATGGAAGTGTACACAAGAATTAATTTTTTTAAAATGCTATCCATTTTTAAAAGAAATTTATCTCTGTTTATATCAATAAAATGAGAAGCTACACTATTCTTTAGCTCTAAAGGCACAGGAAGAACAATAGAGATCTGACGCCTGGTCCAGAAAAACAGAAAAATCTTTGCATATCTGCATTTTCTACCCTCACCTTTTCACAGCTTAACTTCAGACTTAGAAGTCAATGGGACCAGCAGGTGGCGTGGTGATTAAGGCGCTGGACACTCCCACATGGCCGACCAGGATTCGAGTCCTGAATCTGGTGGCTTGCTTTCTCACTTCCTCTCTCTCTCACTCTCACCCTCTCTCTCTCTTTCTGGTAAAACTAAAAAATAAATGAATGAATGAATAAAATAAAATAAATAATTATTAAAAAAAAAACTTAGAAGTTACCCAATTCTCTGAGGGACATTGTCCATGGCTCCCATGTAGGTATGAATGTGTTAAAAATAAATATGCATGCCTTTTCTCTTATTAACATGCATATTGTCAGTGATTTTAAACAAACCTCAGAGGCTGAATTCCTTTGTGCATACAGTACTAAAAACAATGAAAAAATATTAAACACAGCACAGGGCAAACATTAACCATCTTCAAAAGAAACAATTAGCTTGATAGCTGTCTTCTAAACAGCAATAATAAACACCAGAAGCAAATTTAGTAATAGGTGGCATGTGCTAAAACAAAATTATTGATAACTTAGAATTATATCCTCAACAAAATGTCTTTCGATAATGAGAATGAAACAAAGCTATTTATAGAGAAACAAAAAATGAAGCATTGTCTACCAAGAGGTAATTACTAAATTATATGAATTAAATGTAGTTCTTCAGGCTGAAGGAAATGATCCCGGATGGAAGATCTCAGACACAACTGGATGGAAGATGTCAGATATTAGAAAAATGGAAAGCAAAGACAGTGTGTAATACCTCTATGTATCTATGTGAAATGAAAATAAAATTGTAACAAGGATTAAAAACTGGCATGTGGGACCAGCAGGGAGCGTAGTGGTTAAAGTGCAAGATTCCCACATGGTTGGTCACGGATCAAGTCCCAGACCCGGTAGCTTCAAAATCACACTGGGTGTACATCCATGTGTGCTTGAATGCTCAAAATACCAAGAGGAGAATGCAGGGGAAGGGATTGCAACATGATCATCCCCCCTCGGGGATGATTTCTCACTTTCCCTCTCACTGTTTCTGTCTTTCTCTGGTGAGTACACACACTCAGAGAAAAAGCTATAAAAAAATGCCAAAGTGTAATATAACCAAAATACATAAAAATTGAATATAAAAGGAAGAGAGTCTGATTGCAGTTATTTCAAACCCAATATGTAGAAGGTAAATACAAATCCAACTTCATATTTCATACTTCAGTGTGTTTCTCTATGTATAACATTTCTTATTTTAGAGAGAATTTTGCTAGAGGGTGCATATGATCACTGGAGGAACAGAGAGACAGAAAGTGAGAAATCACCCTCCGAGGGGGATGGCCACATCACAGTCCCCTCTCCTGCATTCTCATTTTGGAATTTTGGGCATGCATATACACATGCCTGGCATGAGTTTTAAGTTGCGGGGTATGGGACTCAAACTGCAGTCGACTATGTGGGAGTCCAGTAACATAATCATTATGCAATCTGCTGGTCTCAACATGACAAAATTTCTAATATGATGGCATTAAATATTCGGAAAGAAAATATAAGTATTATACTAAAAAGTGAAAAAATAAATGAGAATAATCTACTTAAAATAATTATAAAATAGACAAACATAAGGATTACTGGATAAATTTTAAAGATAAAAAATATTAGAGATATAATAAAAATATATCATTCATAATAAATGTAAATAGACTATAGATACTTCAGCTAAAATACAAAATTCAAAGCAGTGGCAAACTCTGGCAAAGAGGCAGTATGATTCTGTTAACAGAAGGTCCAAAACTATAGAAGTTATGTATCCCACAACAAATATGCACTGGTAAAAATATGTTTTAAGACCATAATGGTACCAGCAGTTAACGTAATGGCTATGTCGCTGGACTCCCATGTAGTCGACCACGGTTCGTGTCCCGGACCCGGTGGCTTAAACTCATGCCGGGTGCGTGTGTGTGCGTGCCCAAGATCCCGAGAGCAGAATGGAGGAGAAGGAATTGCGGCGTGGCCATCACCCCTGGGGGGTGATTTCTCGCTTTCTATCTCTCTGTCTCTCTCTGCCTGTCTGGCGAGCGCACACGCCCTATAGCAAAATCCTCTCCAGAAAAAGAAAAAAAAAAAAAAAGACCATAATGAAAAGGTGGTGTTCTTGGCTGAAAACAAAAAATATAGTAACGAACCTTTATTTGTTTATCATGCACTGTATGCATGTTTTAAAAATTCTTTTTGTTCCTCAAAAAAATGCAAAATAATTAAATGTAAATAAGAAATAATATTTAAAAAGACTATAATGACAAAACAATTGAAAGAATAAAGAAAATACAGGTTAATCAGAGTATATTAATATTTTCTACACACCATGGGTTTGATGGTATGCATTGTAGTTTTATGAGTACATCATATTCTTCTTTAACATTGTTTGCCTCTCAATATTCAGTAAAAGCAATTTAAAAATAAATACTATCAGAAATAAAGACTATGGATGAATGTAGAATTTATAATATCATTGTGCTGATGCCATGCTGTGCTATCCCATTCAGAAGGAGAGCTGTTTCTGATTAGGGAACAAGCCTGAATTTATGACAGTGCAAAAACTAAACCTAGGTCAGGTCAAAAAAACCAGTAAGCTTTGTCAGTGTTTAACTATGGTAGATTGCACAAACATCCCAATCTCTCACTCCTGTTGTTATTAAGTACGTTTGTTGTGTTACTTTGTAGTTATACCGTCAAGAAGTGGAGTTCATTCTTCCACCTGTGGCTTGTAACTTTGTAAAGTAGGCAAAAGTGATACTGAACCAGTTTTAAACAATGGCTTTCCAAAGTTTTAAATGCTTCTGTTCTTTGTCTTGAAACCTTTTCATCCACTATGTGAATCTGCACAAGTTAATTCACTGTATGGTGACATGGGACCCAGTCACTCCTGGAGTCTCCGCTGGAGAATTACAGTGAGGCCATCCCAGACTGGCTAGCCCTGGCCTACACACGATTAACCTCATTTCCATGAGCAAGATCAGCTAAAATTATTCCAGTTTAGGATCATCAAAACTGCCTGCCCATTGATTCACAGGCCTGAGTGATTAAAAAAAAAAAAAAAAATTATTGTATTGAAAAGAATGAGCTTATGGGCAGTTTGTTATTCAGCAAAACTTAAATCCTGCAATCATTAATGTAGACATGAAGACACTGATTTTAAACAAATTTATTTTGCAATTTTAAGTAGCATTATTTGTGTCCTTCCTGGAAGTACTCACAAAACATCTTTCCCTGGTTATACTTTTGTAAACCTCAGAAACACTTAGTAGCCATGACTATGTTTATTGTATGTAAAATGACCCTATTTTAGAATATTTGAGAAAAGGAGGTCTTCCAAAATGATCATATCTGAAAAGATACATTTTAAATAATTTTTGTTAAAGTCAAATGGGATATATAAAAAAAAAAGAAGGATATGGTAGAAAAACTCAAGGGAAAATGCATAGGTATGAAATAGATATGCTGATTTTGCTCCTTTTAATTTGTGGTGCTGTGGAAACCCTGCTGCACCGTGGAACCACAGTCTTCATGAAAACAAGAGAGCAGGAGTGGCAGAAGGTATTTTTAACAAAGTCTTCAAGGCACTCATGAGGATAGCATATTTTCCACGAACAAGCAGCATAACTTAGTACTCTGCTCTAACACCACACACAGCAAAATGGAAATGGCACTTTCAGAATACTGATTCTCCCATAGGGAACTCGGCAGCGAGCTAGGAAAAGATCACAGGCTCCGACAACTGACTGGTGAATTAATTAGGAGCTGAACTTTCTTAGTGCTATTGTAAATTACCTATGGCGCATGCACTCAGTCACAGAAAGATTCCAAGGATGCTAGGTGTCACACAACAGTCAGGCAAAATGAAATCAGACTCCAGAGGGAGGCACCATGCAAATAGGCTTACCAGAAACCTGTTGAGATTATTTTACATTCCTTTCTAAAGGGCAAATTTAAAATGGGTAGCAAAATTATTTAGGTGACTGCCAAAGAAATTCATGTTTTCTTTTATTACTCTAAAATTTTCTTGATACAGACTTAAAAATGTTCATAAACTATTTACTGGTCTCTACTGTTACTCCTCCTCACGTAAACTATTGAGTGACAGGATATTTCGAAGAGACAGTATAGAGAGGACTATTTTTGGTTCTGCTATGTCACACATCATAGCTGACTACTGGCTCTTAAATGTTTTTTTGTGCTTGGCTTTCATTCGTAAGTACATCTTGGTATGTAACATATTCTATTCATCAATAGACTGATCTTGGGCTGGTCACTTGATCGGTAGCCCTGTTTCTTTATCTGCATAACTGGGATAATCCGTAGTATTCATTTCATGGGGCCGTTGTGGGAATTAAGCACATATTGTACAGTGCTTAAGACAGTGCCAGGCACGTGGTAAGTTTTATAAACGCTGTTGAATGACTACTGATAGAAAAATGATGTTCTCTTATTTCTGCAGAGGTCTATCAGTATTTAAATGTTTGGTCACTCTGTGGAAAAATATTATACTTTGATTTCTAACATCCTGAATGTCAAAAAATAGGCCTTCCCTTAGAAAACTCAGTTTCCATGAAGTATGCTTTATAAAGAATGAAGAAAACAACACCACAATTAACATTACGATGGTAAATGCAAGCATAGATTTCTAGCATCTATAACACAAATCTATAGTGTAAGTCGAAGGCATTGATTAAAGCTGCAGTTCAGTGAAAGCACTTCTACAGCATAAATACAAAGGTTTTAATGGCCTTGTTTAAGTCATTGATAAAATTTAAGCCATACAGATGAATGAAATGGATTAATGTCATTGGTATAATCTTCCCTCAATAGAATTTTTTGGAACTACATTTCTCATCAATACAGGCTGGCAGAAATGATAAAGTATGTGCTTTATGACAGGTACCAGATCACAAATATTATGTGTTACTTATTAAAAACGTAACAATAGATGTAAAAGCATGTATGATTTTGGCAGACTCTCAGAATGTGAAGTGCCTTATCAGAACACTTAGAAAACAGGCTACCATTGTTCCTATTCAGAAAATGTACAAAAAGAAAATTAATGTTATGTATGTGAATGTGTATACATAAAACTGATGTCAAGACAGTTTAAAAAAAAAAAAAAACTTCAAAAGAAAACACTTTGATTTTATCCAGTAAATGAATAAAAGTCTGGTTAAAAGGCCAACGATTTATCCTTGTCATAATCCTAAATTACTAAAAAATAACAAATAAATATTTAACTTTATGCTTTGAAGTGGCTGTAAAACACACTCCCAGGTAACTAAATAATTATTGGGCTTAAATTCAAAATCAGCACAATGGCAATGCTTTTAGCTCATAATGATCGACTTGAAATCATTCTTTGTCACCATCACTTGTTATTACTTGAGCCTCAATGACATAGTGTGAGTAGTAGTTGTAGCATGCCTTTTTCCTGCAAGTAGACTAAGCCCCATAGACCTTATGTAAATTCCCAAAGTGGCAGATCCAGTGAATGGGCACCCAGACATGTTGATTCTGGACCTAGGATTATAACACTTGCCTTATTCCTGGCATTGTTTTAAACCCTTTACAATATTTACTCAATTCCCATAATACTAAAGTGTGTAAGCACTAAAATGTCTGTCTTACTGTTGGCCAGTTAGGTCAGATAAATGAATTTTGGAGGTAGAAAGAATCTTGGAGTCATTTTGCATAACCACCTTATTTTACACATTAATTAAAACAGAGTAATCTTCAAGTTCATATCCTAGTTAGCAACAGAATGAAACTAGAACCACTCCAACATATTTTTACCTAAAGGAAATTTTTATATAATGATCACTTTAAATTCAGACGTGTAGAACATAAAAAAGCATCACTCAGTATTAAATAAAATGGCCTAATGATGGCCTTAGTACTAAATAATAATGGCCTATTTATCCACATAAAAAATGGTAAGGGACTGACAGGATAATGGAAGAGACGGGAACTGTCATGTCTTCAAACACTGGTTGATGATATGAAACCTCCACGAGAAGTAATTAGTTGGCTGGCCAAAAAAATGACATCTATAGATTCAGGACTCTCAGGCTCTCAGTTGTTTTCTTTTTTCTTATAATTTATACTTTGTTTCTTATTGCCAGAGGGTGCATGCACTTACCAGAGAGAAAGAGAGAAAGTATCTTTCCCCCCAGTCTTTTCTCCATCTTGTCAGAATTGTGAGCACACAAGCAGTGGCACCTGATATGTACTTCTAACTTCTGGGACCGGTATCATAATGACGGTAGACTGTATGGGATTGGCAACTAGGCACAGGGCTTCACTGCTATGCAATAGGGTCTGGCCCTTCATTGTAACCTTGAATCGACATATAATAGCTGTACCTATTGATCGGGGCAGTGTGGTTTTTCAATACGTGAACACACTGTGTAATGATTAAATCAAGGCAATAAATACATTCCTCATTGCAAACTTTTACCATTACTTTGTGTTGTGAACATTACAATCTTTTCTTCTCGGTATTTGGAAATACACATAAAACTGTCACCGACTGGAGTTATTCGGCCGTGCTATAGCACTGTAGGACTCATTCCACTCATCCCCTTGACCTCCGGCATCTGTTCACCACATTCTCCCTAGCCTACCCACCTCACACAGCCTTACTCAACTTCTGACACCAACCATTCCACACTCCACTTCCATGCAGCAGCTTTCCCATAAGGTAAAAAGTCTAATTTTTATTTACTTGTTTTTTTTTTTTTTTTTTTTTTTTTTTTTTAGAGGTTTTTGCCATAGGATGCGTGTGCTCCCCAGACAGACAGAGAGAGACAGAGAGACAGAAAGCAGGGAAATCACCCCCCAGGGGGGATGGCCACGCCACAATCCCTTCTCCTCCATTCTCCTCCCAAGATCTTGGGCACGCACGCACACGCGCCCGGCGTGAGTTTAAGCCACTGGGTCCGGGACTTGAACCGCAGTCGACTATGTGGGAGTCCAGCGACATAGCCATTATGCTAACTGCTGGTCCCATTATTTACTTGTTTTATTACCTAAGCTAAATCCATATAATATTATTTTAAAAAATACTTCCCATATTGAGTCACACTATAAATGCATGAGACCGCCCCAGTCACAGCCATAAAGTCCAACTCCTTTCTACCTGACATCAATTACAATATTTACAGTTATCATCATCTCTGACACTCGCACGTTGTGTCTTCTCCAAACAAGGTATTTTCAGTCCTTTCAAGTATTCCAGTTCCCTCATTACCATGTCTGCTTTGAGCAGTTATCCTTGGGTTTATCAGAACGCTTCTTTCGCTTCATCAGCTTGTGGTCTGAGCTCCAGTTGTGGAAAAGCTCTTCTATTCAGATGCTGGCCTGCTTTCCAGCCCCTTCTCTGTTCACCACGCCTGCATTCTAGCTGCTTGCTGGTCATTACTCTGGCAATACTTACCTTCTAAACTGTAAGTATAGAAAAGGTCTGTGCTTTAATAAACGCTTTCCTAGCTCTGAAGTAATAGCGAGGATTTTTTTTTTTTGAGAGTTTTTTTGCTATAGGGTGTGTGCGCTCACCAGACAGACAGAGAGAGACAGAGACAGAAAGCGAGAAATCACCCCCCAGGGGGGATGGCCACGCCACAATCCCTTCTCCTCCATTCTCCTCTTGGGATCTTGGGCACGCACACACACGCGCCTGGCGTGATAGTTTAAGCCACCGGGTCCGGGACTCGAACCATGGTCGACTACGTGGGAGTCCAGCGACATAGCCATTACGCCAACTGCTGGTCCCTAATAGTGTGGATTTTAAGAAAATATTCTGGATGATTTTAGAATAGAACAAATAATTTTTAAAACCCCACCAAAGATTTTGAAAAAAATAAAGACCTCTTTTGTCTTGAAGATCAGCAACAAAAGACTGGGTGAATAATTCAGTGTGTGTGTGTGTGTGTGTGTGTGTGTGTGTGTGTGTGTGTGTTGGGGGACAAGGGTAATACATCCTTTTGTCATTTTAGATGGAGGCATGACTATGTAGGCAAAAGAATAAGTGATGAGAGGAAAAGGATCTGAAAATAGAAGTGAAAATGAACTTAATTACTGGAACTGGAATCTGGAGAGTAGGCAATCTATCTGTGTTTTCTGTTTATGCTACACGCTTTGAACATTCGTTAAAATGAATATTCTTTTGGCCCAGGCATTGTAGCATGGTCTGGACACCGCTGCTTGGCAGACAGAGGCCCTGGCTTGATTTCCTGTGCACCCTAGAAATCTGGGCAACCTCCTGCTTCTGCAGTGTCAGCTACTTAGTTGAGGGGGGAAAACTGGGAGCTCATGATGCATGTGGGCAACACAATGAGATCCTGTCTGAAAGAGCCAGGTGTGGTGGCTCTCGCCCATGATCCTGACTCTCTGGAGGCTGAGGCAGGGGGATTACAACATAGCAAAATTCAGTTCAAAAAACAAAGAAACAAAGTATAAACATGTCTACAAATATAAGTTTTCAGTGTATAAAAATTGCATTTTGCATATACATTTGATGTGTATTATATATCCCATCATAACTGAATACTAATTTTAAAAACAACCTCTAATAATTTATAAATTAATAATGTATGTTTCACTTTCTTTTAATTGATAAGAAAGACTTCCTCTTCCCAAATGCTATTAGAGAACATCTGAAAATAGACAGATTGCAGAACTTCTCATAAATTAAAGTAGGAAAGAGAGGTTAATTTATCAAGATTAGACTGACTAAAGGAGCTATATGAGTATTCTAAGAAATATTCAAAAAAGCAATTACATTCCAGAGTGTCTTCAAATCATTTCAAATTTATCATATTTTAAGTGCTATGAAATGTTCTTTTTGATTGGAATAGCCTTGCAAATGATAGACAGTTTTGTGCTGTGCAAATTAGCAGTTTTTCCTAATTCTCTTCACAACTGTCAATTCTTTTCCTATTATCTCATCTAAGTTAACATAATGGATACCCTTGTAAAATCTGAGCCTCATTGTACAGTGCATACTTTAAATTTTATCAATGGTGCTTTTTTTGAAGTGTGATCAATTTACTTATTTTGTACCTGTTTAAGTTTTCTGTCATTCCTCCTAAAAGTGCAGTATCTCCTTTTTCATTTAAATCTATATTTGTGGACATGAAGTTTGCTCGTTTCCTATGGACCCTACAGGGCCATCCTCGACTGGTGTAGGGGTACCTGTGTGTTCACCATTTGCACCTGGATAGACCACTTACGAACAAGACATCCCTTCATCACTATCATTTTTGTCTGAAACTTGTGAAACAGGCTGGAAACAGGCATATTCCTTCCTAGAACATCTACCTCTTTAATAATAAGATTCCATGTGATTGCTCAGTTTCTTGGTCTTCTTGAGGGCATAAGTGACGCAGTCGCATGTCTCCCATTAGCTGAATTAAATTAGAAACTTAGTTTCTGGCCGTGCTGTATCTTTTTAGGAATCCCTGGGTTTCTAATCCCTTTCTTTGTAATTTTAGGTGGTGAAAAGAAAGCAGCACTTACAAATCTCTCATTCAATTCAACAACAACTATAATAATAATAATGATGATGATTAAAAAAAAATCTGTTGTCCTTCTTTGTAAATAACCACTAGCCAAGAACGAAAAGGTAAAAAGCTATGAAGACTTCTCAAGGAAGACAAAGCTAACACATCACACACATATAAGACAATGAATTATGGCTAGAATTTACGGGGCAAAAAAGCCCCAGAAGTAACTTAACTTTCCCTTTAAATGTATAGTAATATCCTTCTTACCACTACCTATGTTATCAGTGTTAATAAAAATAATTTGTAGCCATCATACTTTATGTATAACATTTGAACATGCTGAGATGAAGTTGGAAAGGACTAAAATGACTTTAAGAAACAGACTGTCTGGAAGTAATCACATATTACTTTTCACATATATAATGCAGAGAAAAGCATGTATATATAAGTCTGGCAGTGGATTTTCATTATGCCAATAATTTTTCCCAATCACTTTGGGGTTCACGAACTAGAAGAAATATTTAATTAAATATAAGATTAAAGAAAAGAAAATCACCTGCCATCTTGGTATAAAAATAATAAATTTTAAGGCACAAAATGGTACTTCATTCCATCCTGATATACAAATAAAATAAGCTCAGTATTTACCTCATCTGATTAAAAATCCGCTGGACACTTCAGAAGCCCAAGCCGCTCATGATGTAGCTTTCCAGTGGCATGCTTCAATTCTGTGAATAACAAGAAAGTGAAAGAGAATATTCAGAGCAATATATGTCTTGGTAAAATGGTGATTAACTATGCAATTTTTATTATCGCTCTATACTGCCAGTTAAAAAGTACCTCCTTATATATTGCTATTATCATAGCTTTTGTGAAATGTACAATACAGCAAAGAAAATTATGTCTGTCTGGGACTTCCAAGGGATTAAATAGACTTCAGATTATGAAGCACAACAAAACATCAAACAACTCAATTGCATGTTATTTTACTGGGAAAGGCTGTGTACTATGAAAACAAAATCATTTGTAATTGGAACGTTTTATTATTATATATACATCACCACAAAAACCTTTTTCTACTCATAACACTGAAATAAGAAGTAGACATTTTGGTTCCTTATTCAGTCTTTGTCATCGACTACTTTAACTAGAGTTTAGCAAGCATTATTACTTTAAACACCATTATTTCCTTGGGGAAAATCATTGTATGACATACAATGACACGCAATGATAGTATATATCACTGATATGCAACACTGTAGGCATCAACTTATCAAATGAATCACTATCATTTCTCACTTTTATGAATCTTTTTCCAGAAAACTTATGGGACATAGATAAGTAATACAATTATCTGTTATATATACAGTAAAAGGATTCCATAATAAACTTGATCAGTGTGTATCAATTATCTGTGAACTTTTCCCTAAAAAAGGCATATTTTCCCATCTGTTTGCAAAAAGCAGAAATAAAATAACAGACAAGATATATGAGTATTTTTTTGTTGCCTTTGTCACTTCTTTAGATTCCCTGAACTCAAACACATACTATTTAGGAAGGTTGAGAACTGCATTATATTCTTCTCCTATATCCCATCATTTCAAGACTCATATATGCAGTGTTAAATATAGGTACAAGTCTCAATGAATCAGCACTATAGACATCTGTCCATCCTCCCCTCTTTGTGCACATTTCTTTTTTTTCTTGGAGAGGTTTATGCTATAGGGTGCGTGCGCTTGCTAGACAGACAGAGAGAGACAGAGAGACAGAAAGCGAGAAATCATCCCTCGGGGGGATAGCCACGCTACAATCCCTTCTCCTCCGTTCTCCTCTCGGGATTTTGGGCATGCACGCACACGTGCCCAGCATGAGTTTTAAGCCACCGGGTCCAGGACTCGAACCACGGTTGACTACATGGAAGTCCAGTGACATACCCATTATGTTAACTGCTGGTCCCCTTTGTACACATTTCTAATCCATTAAGTGCCAAAGAATGTTAAGGTATGAAAAAAAGAAATAGTAGGAAAATGATACTTTTTGACTGGGAAATATAATTGTACACACGTAGCAGATTAGGACAGAAATAAATAAACATCTGAAGGGATCATATGAGGCCAAGATTTAGGTGCTGGATTCATACAAATTATATTACCAGTGTTTGTAAAAGCAACTATCAGCAACTCAACATATATCTTCCTACTATGTGCTTTGTCTCTTGTCTGCTATTGGATTTTATAATGCACACGAAAGAAAAGAGCTTTCTAGTCCAGTACATTCTGTATAATGAATAACATGTCCCATTAGAGTCTAGAAAGATCTTAAAAGTTACATTACATTAAAAGGCAATAGATTTTGAAAGAGTGTCAACCACTTTTAGCAATATAGGGAGTAATAGAAAGTTTTGAACAGTGGAATGTGAGGCAGAAAAGGCAGATGACCAAGAATAACTGCATAGTACTTTATGAATTTCTAAGTAGGCTGAAGAATTACCCTGCTTTCCTGAGAATACAGGAATTTCTCCAATGCCTGGTCATTCACATGTTTTTCTCCTTGTCCTCATGTAATGAGTTATAAATCTATAGCAAACAACTACAAACCTTTTTTTTTTGGAGAGGTTTTCACTATAGGGCATGTGCGCTCGCCAGACAGACAGAGAGAGACATAGAGACAGAAAGCGAGAAATCACCCCCCAGCGGGGATGGTCACACCGCAATCCCTTCTCCTCCATTCTCCTCTCGGGGTCTTGGGTACGCACGCACACGTGCCCGGCATGAGTTTTAAGCCACCGGGTCCGGGACGCGAACCGCGGTCGACTACATGGGAGTCCAGCGACATAGCCATTATGCTAACTGCTGGTTCCCCAAACCTTTTTTTTAAGTGACTCCCCCCCTTTAGGGAACATGCACTCACTGGAAGAAAGCGAGACAGAGAGACAGACACATTTGCTGGAAGAGAGCGAGACAGACCCAGTGAGAGAAAAAGCGAGAAATCAACCCCCAGGGTAGATGGACATGCAGCAAACCCTTCTTTTCCATTCTCCTCCAGGATCTTGGGTACACATGCACACATGCCAGCTTGAGTTTCAAGCCATTGGGTCTGGTACTCAAACTGAGGTTGGCCATGTGGAAGTACAGTGAGGTTACCACTACACTACCTGCTGATCACAGCTTTATTTATTTTTATTGTAGAGGTTTTTGCCATAGGGCAAAAAAATAGGCACTTGATGGCGAGAGAGATAGAGAGAGACAGAGACAGTGAGAGGGAAAGTGAGATATCACCCCTAGAGGAGATGGCAACAACTCAGTCCTTTCTCTTCTATTCTTCTCCCGGGAACTTGGGGCACACATGCAGATGCACCTGGCGCGAGTTTCAGTACACCAGGTCCAGGACTCAACCTTGGGTCAGCCATGTTGGAGACCAGCAATGTAACACTAGGCCATCTGCTGGCCTCTCCAAACCTTTCTTGAAAGCTCACTGAGGCAAGTGCTGTGATAAGTGTTTTCATACATTTCTCTTATTCAGTCAGTAAAGTATGTACAGGGTCACATTTTGCAGATATATGCCACACTCTTACATACTATATATTTTAGCACAAAAATCCTAAAGTGGGCCCAGCTGCAGTAATGTGTGATAGTTGACACTACTACTGAGGCCATGTGGGAGGCCTAACTTCAGCTCCTGGCTCACTCTAAAAGCTGGGTGTAGTAGTGCACACCTATAGCTACAACAACTCAAAAGCCAGAGGCAGAAGGACCATGACATTATGAGACCCTGTCTGAAAAAAGAAATCTTAAGTTGGAAGTTGCATGTTCCATTAAAAACAAAACAAAACAAAACAAAACTACTATTTCTAACTAGTTACATTTCCTAATTTTTAAAGAAAATTTCTTTCATTCATTCTACCACTGCATATTATTAAGCTTGTAAAATGAATTTTCCCAGCATAAATACACTACATATTAGTCCAGTTAAAGGTATTACAATACATGTTATCATCAACACATAAATTTTCCATTTTTGTGTCTCTTAAATATTTTACTTCTTTTCCTCCTTAACTCTCAACTAATTATGTTTTTTTTTTTTTTTTTTGGAGAGGTTTTTTTTCGCTATAGAGCGCGTGCGCTCGCCAGACAGACAGAGAGAGACATAGAGACAGAAAGCGAGAAATCACCCCCTGGGGGGATGGTCACGCCGCAATCCCTTCTCCTCCATTCTCCTCTCGGGATCTTGGGCACGCACGCACATGCGCCCGGCATGAGTTGTAAGCCACCGGGTCCGAGACGCGAACCGCGGTCGACTACGTGGGAGTCCAGCGACATAGCCATTACGCTAACTGCTGGTTCCCTCAACTAATTATGTTTTAAGTTCTATAGTTTTTCATAAAAAAGCATTTATTTATTTATTTATTTATTTATTTATTTAAATTTGACAGAGAGGGACAGAGAGACAAACAGAAAGTGAAAAAGCAAGCCACCAGGTCCAAGACTTGAACTACAGTCACTCATGTGGGAGTACAGCTCCATTAAGTACCATGCCTCCTGCCAGCCCCAAGTTCTATAGTTTTTAACTTGCTTAGTGATTGGGGTGGCTAGATCCCAGCTAAATGACTTCACAGTTTGAGTCCTGGACATAGAAGTTTGAGAAAAAAATGCCAGGTTCATGTCTGTGAGTGCCCAAAATTTTTATAGGAGAAGGGATTGTGGCATGGCTGTCCCCCTGGGAGGGTGATTTCTCACTTTCCTTCTATTTCTATCTGTCTCTGTCTGGCGTGCCCATATGGCCTATAACAAAACAAATTTAAAAAATGTTTTTGAAAGTACAAAATGTTAATCGAAAATTTAAAAAAATGTATATAGAATATAAAAATTATTAAAATCCATTAACTAGCTGCTCAAAACTTGCATCTTAGCATTCCTTTGTGTATATGGGAAATGATCCTGGAACCTCACAATATCTTTTGTTTATGATCACATTTAAAGATTATAGATATGACATATTTAGGAAGAAGGAATGTATATTGTATCTCTAATTCTAACCTAGAATTTCTTAAATTTTTGGAAGAATATCATTTTAATAAAGACTCAATGTCATATGAAGGGCTGAAAAATGAGCTATGCTGGTAAAGCAAATAGTACAAATGCAAAAGAAGCAATGGACATGCGGGGTGTGCATACCCAAAATCCCAAAAGGAAGGAGTGACATAGGAGAAGAGATTGTGGCATAACCATTCCCCCATGGAAGGTGAAGTGCTTTCACCTTCTCTATCTTTCTCCAGTGAGAGCACACACACACTGGCCAATTGAAAAAAAAAAAAAAAAAAAAAAAAAGAGAAGGAGCAGGAGCTGCATAAAAGGGATTGAAAAGAGACTGTTTAAACGCACAAAAGTTTGCAACAGATAAGTTAGTGGAAAAAGAAGATGGAAGGAAGAATATGTTGATAAAATTATATGTATTTGTAGAATGTTTTCCTGAGGAAGAGTTAAAGGGACATAATTATCTAAGTAGATCCTAGTGTGATGGAAGGGAGTAGCTAGCTCTGTGGGGTCTAGACATAGGGGCACCAATCACATTTATGAGGGTTCTGATTGCCTCACCTCCCAAAGGCCTCATCTTCTAATACAATCATTTCTGCTATTAGGTTTGAATATGTGAATTTTGGAGAGACATGGCCATTCAAAATATACCATCATCCCTGCTGGGCCATAAAGTCACACCTGTGAGCAAGAAATAACTGTAAGTTCTGGGCTTTTTAATAGTGTGTATTACACAGCACAGGTGAAGCAGATCGAGGCCTGGAAACCTATACAATAGTCCTTCCTTATCTACTATTTTGCTTTCACTCGTTACACTTATCTGTGGTCCAAAAATGAGTGAGTACAGGGCAATATTTGAGAAAGAGAAACCTCATTTACATAACTTCAGTTAAAATAGTTACAGTTATTCTATTTTATTTCTAGTTATTGTCGTTAATCTTTTACTATGTCCATGTTATAAACATAGTATATATACATAGGGTTTAGTCCTGTGTGTGGTTTCAAGCATTTACTGGGGATCTTGGACTATATCTCCCACAAATAGAGAGGACTACTATATATCTTTTTTCAAAAAAATAATTTGGCTGCTAAGTCAGATGTGTTTGTGAACTCATATAAATATTAGCTCCCCCTCAACAGGAGAAAACCTAATGTTAAACTCATCTACAAAGACTTTATTATCAGCCATTTTCCACAACATAGCAGGTATGGAATCCCACTTCTCAAGTGGTAGCTGAACATGAGACCAGGTGCCATGGGTGACTTGGGAGGAGGAAGAGGTCTGGATGTGAGAATTACTGTAACCTTCCAGCATCAATCTGGACAATAGGATTGTGCAAACCTATGCAGTGTGTAGGGTGTTACATTTTTTCCTTTCAACTATAATTCATTGTTTCATCACTCTATTAAAATGGTCAGATCATTAAATCTTGCATGATCAGTTATGTCCTTCTAATCATTAGATAATACAATTCAAAGGTAAAATGGTTATGTTCTGTATATAGTCTGTAGCAGTGAGCTAGAATTAGCTGTGAATAGCACAAAATAAAATAGTATTGCATATGTCTAAAAAATTTTTTTTCAGGACTTACAGAATTAATAATGGATGATTAGAGGAAATAACTGGTGAGTTGTGGTTGCTAAAAAGGAAGTCTAGGGACGAGCAGATGGTGTAATGGTTACGTTGCTGGACGCCCATGTAGTCAATCACAGTTCGCATCCTGGACCTGGTGGCTTCAAAGTCATGCTGGGCTTGGGAACCAGCAGTTAGCGTAATGGCTATGTGGTTGGACTCCCACATAGTCGACCGCGTTTCGCGTCCCGGACCCGGTGGCTTAAAACTCACGCCGGGCGCGTGTGCGTGCGTGCCCAAGATCCTGAGAGGAGAATGGAGAAGGGATTGCGGCGTGACCATCCCCCTTGGGAGGTGGTTTCTTGCTTTCTGTCTCTATGTCTCTCTCTGGCGAGCACACGTGCCCTACAGTGAAAACCTCTCCAAAAAAAAAAAAAGGTCATGCTGGGCGTGTGTGTGTGCATGCCCAAGCTCTCTAGAGGTAAATGGAGAAGAAGGGATTATGGCATGGCCATCCCCTTGGAAGGTGATTTCTAGTTTTCTGGAAGGTGATTTCTTGCTTTCTGTCTCTCTGTCTCTCTTCTCTTTTCGGCAAGCACATGTTCCTTACAGCGAAAATCTCTTAAAAGAGCAAATCTAAAGTTACAATGATGAGGCATCATTTTTTATATTAAATGTGCAAATAAGCTGAGAAATCAGGCCCAGATATAGCCCCAGATCATGTGATTAATTTGATCCTTTTGACCTAAATGATTTAGAGAAACTCCAGAAAACAATATTGGCAGTAGAATCAATATTATTTAGAGGAGAGAAGAAGGAAAGCATATATTTTAAAAATTTCATAGTAATTGGTAGATATGGCTCAACTGACATGGGGCTAAACTCAGAATAAAGAATGTGAAGAACTATATCTACAACATTTAGATTAAGCCACAAAATTTAAGGTAAGAATGTTGAGAATACAAAAGAAAGGGCGATCAATTTGTATGTGCAATCATTTAATAGACAGAAGATGGTCTCAAGCCATGTATAAAATAAAAATCTGCCCACATGCTTGAGATAGTCAATAAATTCATACCTGAAGTAGGTAGTATATCTAATAAAAAACTGACAGCCAATCTTATAGTCATGACCATAATAATATTAGTGGAAA
This sequence comes from Tupaia tana, assembly GCA_026018925.1. NCBI lineage: Eukaryota > Metazoa > Chordata > Mammalia > Scandentia > Tupaiidae > Tupaia > Tupaia tana. The sequence goes on from JAKSZU010000013.1 coordinate 61,291,961, forward strand.
GAAAACAATGTTAAATAGCATCAATGAACATGCATAGCACTAACTTTAAGGGGATTCTTATTTCTATACTACAACTAGGGCTAAGTCTCCATTCAAACAAAAGCAAATCTAACTTCAAGGGCAGATATATGCCAATGCAATTTATAAAATACTGTTATTTGGTTTGTCCTCTTACACAATGAGCAATCTCTAAGAATGAACAATGCTTTGGAGCCAGCAGATGATACGGTGGTTGAGGCGCTGGACTGTCACATGGCTCTTCATAGTGTCTAGACCTGGTGACTTGAAGGTTACACTGGGCATTTGCATGCATGCCCAGAATTGCAGGAGGAGAGCGGGAGAGAAAGGATTGTGGCATGGTCATGCCCCATCAGGGCAGGATTTTAAAACTTTCCTTCTCACTGTCTCTCCCTGGGGAGCATACTTGCCCTATGGCAAAAATCTAAAAAAAAAACCCAAAAACAAACACAAAAAACAAACAAAAACAACCCCAGTGCCTTAAATTGATTCGAACTGGAGTAAACATATCATTTAGGTTTATGATGGCATTCTTCCTGAAGTATTAATAATACTTAAATAATACCTACCTACATTCTTAGTATTTCTAGGTATAGATACTAATTTACGTCTTTACCTATACAAGTATATTAGATAAAGTTTGAAAACCCCTGCAAAGATTAGAAAGATCAGACATGTTAACCATTCTTTTCTGCCTCTGTCCTCCATATTTTGAAGCAATTCCCATACTTTATTTCAAGATGAGGAAAAAGGAAGAAGAAACTTTCAGGTATATAGTATATAGCATCTTCTTCCAAAAGCAAAGTAATTCCCGCATTTATTGAAATATTTTATTCACCATTATTAATACTCAGTATAGCGTAATCTAGGGTATTAACACAGAGAAAATGAATCTGTAGGCCTTATCATGGTAAAATGTTCTGAGCAATAAATTTCTCGGGTGATCCCGTAAGGCATTACACAGCATCATCTATGAACATCCACTTAGAGTTCCACCAACATTTCAGAGTTTATATTTAGGCTTAAAGAAATGGTCTATTCTACTTTAGGGACAGAGGGCCTCTCATATACTGAGAAGATCAAATACTCTAAATTGTTACATGGCATCTGCATCTATATTATTACTATTTTGCCTTTTAGTTATAGAATAGAAAGAAGAAACAAAATAACATGTCTCCTACATGCCTACATATGATTCCTGGTGCTTTAAAACATTAATTTATTCATCATAAAATAAATCATGTGAGATAGGTAGTATCATAGTGCCAACCAACTTTACAAAGAAAAGTAGCTGAGAAAATGATACAGGGGCCAGTGGTTATGGCAACTGAACCCCACATGGCTAACTGTATGGTTTGACTCCCAGATGCACGGCTTGAAAAATATGCTGGGTGGGGCTAGCAGGTGGTGTAGTGATTAAGGTGCTAGACTTCCATGTGTTTGATTGCGGTTCAAGTCCTGGGTCCAGCACTTTAAACTCACACGGTGTGTATGCACATGCATGCCCAAGATCTCCAGGGAAGAATGGAGAAGAAGGGACTGCAGTGTGGCTATCCACCCCGGTTGGGGGGGAGGGCGGTAATTTCTCATTTATGATGTCTCTCTATCTTTATCTGTCTCTTCAGCAGGCACACATGCCCTTTAGCAAAAAGATCACTGAAAAAAAAAAAAAAAAAAAAAAAAAAAAAAGAAGAAGGAAAAACACACAGGGAAGTTTTGTGGCTGTGCCTAAAGTCCTGAGAGAAAAATGAAGAAAAAGGTATTATGGTGTGGTAATCCTCGTGGGGGAATGACTCCTCTTCCTCTCTTTATTATTATTATTATTATTATTATTATTATTATTATTTTGGTGAGCACATATGCCCTAAAATAAATTTTAAAAAAAAAAAAGAAAATGATATAATTTTTTTCAAGGTTATTGATGTTTTCATTATTTTAAATGCCTCCAAACTATCAAGAGTGGATTGCTTTGGTCATGGAACTAGTGAGAACAAGTGATAAACTGAATACAACGGTGCTTCGTAAAACTTGAGAACTTGTAATTAGTGCAGCTGACCAGAGCTGGATGATTTAAAGTGTCTTATTATCAACATTTCATGGTTGTTAAATAAAAGCATAGCCCTGAACAAAAGTCTTCCCATTCTTTTTGCTTATTGTTTTGGCTGTTTTATTTTTTTTTTTTTTGAAAGAATTTTTATTAAATGGCAATTCCAGACTATGTTTTTAAGTAATATTAAAGTTTAGTCTTATATTAGACAATTTATAAAAATAAAATTTCAATATTTTAAGTGACATATTTTTGCACAAAATACTAACTGGTTTAATGGACATTTCTAACAAGTTGACATCATATAAGTTATATTTTATGGAAACATTTATTCAACATTATTTTTTCTGTAAGTATAGAATAGAAAAAAATGAAATATATCATTCACTGGATTTTAATTCTAATATCACAAAACATGTAATACTAATAATTAAATTACATAATCTATAATTTTAAAGTAGCAAATTACCTATACTATTTTCTGGGACAATAGAGAGAAGTTAAAGACAGGGAAAATGTACTCACTGAGGTATTTTGACCCTTTCATTATAGAACTTTTTAATATTAAAAACAAACATTTTCAATGTTAAAAAATTTTAAAACCATAAAGACAGTACTACTTGACTGACTCTCTCTACGGATTTCACTTAGAACACATTTCTTTAAACCATACCAAAGAAGAATCTAACACTTTTAGCACAGTATATTCTATTTTAGTATGAAATGCACATTGCCTGTTCTTCAATAGAGAAAAGCAATAATAAAAGAATGCATTTTTGATTCTTCTTTATTTTAAGTTACCTGGTTCTAAACTGCTTTGTTTGGTGACTCCCAATAGAATGATGAGGACTTCACTTTGGATTGCTTTGGTAGGTTACGTTTCCTTTTGTTCTTGACTTTTTTAGAGATGTACATGATAGGAATATCAGCATTTTTATTTGCTTTAATCGTTCAAAACCCAAGAGTGAAAGCAATACACCATTATCTTTTTATTAGGTCAATCAAGTTTAAACTTTTCATTGTGTTTAAACTTAAAAAAAAGTTGAAATTCCTCTACAGATGCAAAATTTTGCAAGCAGATCACATACTTTCTTTGGTCTTAAAATGTATCTTTATAAAATCTATCACTTTGAAATCACACATCACACCCCCCCCAACACACACACACTTTTTTGTGCCCTGCATACATTAAAATAACAATAATAGATCCAGCTGGTGGTATGGTGGTTAAGGTGGCTAGATAACACATGGTCAGCTTCATGGTTCGTATCTTGAACTCGTCTTGGAAAACATGCCAGGGACGTGTGTGTGTGTGTGTGTGTGTGTGTGTGTGCCCTAAATCCCAAGAGAATGGAGGAGAAGGAACTTCAGCGTGGCCATATCCCCTATGGATTGCATTCCCACTTTTGCACTCTCTGGAAAATACACACCCCCTCTGGCAAACTAAAATAATAATAATAATAATAATAATAATAATATTCACTAAATACTTTCAAGTTACTAGTCATTGTTGTAAGTACTGTATTGAAAAAATATTTTATATGAGTGAATTGATGAAAAAGAAAATACGCATTGGCATTTCTGTAAATCTTGGCTAAAAGTGCACGTTTCAACCCTGCTAAATGAAGAGACTAGTCTATATTCAGTACACACTTTTATTAGACTCACAACTCCTATTCCTTTCTCTCAACTACACCATTTAATACTTTCATGTAGTCTCTTGAGCCCTAGTCACCTGTATTCTATTTGCAGCTGCCTATATTCATATTCATTAAAGTTGCCCTGTGCTAGAGTCACTTAATGAACTTCTCTAATGAAAAATATCCACGGTAATTCCATTTAATATAAGCACAATTCAACATAGGCTTTTGAGAGAAAGTATCATAACTCAGTATTGTAACTCTAATGGTGGGAACGTCAGGCAGAGATATAAACTAGAAATCCAAACCTGGAAGCCAATACCCTGGATTGTCCTGAGCTCTTTCTCTCTCACCTCCTCACATACAAGCTGAATCTATCTACATATTATCATGTACACTGCCAAACTGCTCCTTTTCTTCTGGATTATTGTCATGGTCTTCTGCTCTTGCTCTTCCAATTCACTCTCTATTTTTCAGCCAGAATTATTTAAAATATAAATTGAATCATGTCTCTCCATAAATGACTTCCCCTTGCATTTGAAGATTTTTTTTTTTCCTTTCTTTTCCAATCCTCAACCTAAAAGGCCCAGACTGACCTGGTCATAGTCATATGGCCTTTCTTTTTTTTTTTTTTTTTTTTGGAGAGGCTTCTTGCTATAGGGCGCGTGCGCTTACCAGACAGACAGAGAGAGACATAGAGACAGAAAGCGAGAAATCACCCCCCAGGGGGGATGGTCATGCCACAATCCCTTCTCCTCCATTCTCCTCTCGGGATCTTGGGCACGCACGCACACGCGTCGGGTGTGAGTTTTAAGCCACCGGGTCCGGGACGCAAACCGCAGTCGACTACGTGGGAGTCCAGCGACATAGCCATTACGCTAATTGCTGGTTCCCCATATGGCCTTTCTTAAATAAAGAAAAACAGTCGGCCTCTCCAGCCCCAACCACTGGCCTGCCCTCTCTTACTTACCAGGCGCTATTTATGTCAAAATCTCATTCTATTTGAGGCTGGAAATACAGAGGGAGCTTTGCTTCTATTAGAGCAATCCTCTCCCACTCTTTGTCTAGTCATTTTCTTCTCTCCTTAGGTTTTAATTTAAATACTATTAATACTTCCAAATGTATGCCTTTTTCTAATGAGAGTCCCATTTGATTTTTTATTGTAGCTTCCTGAATTTTTCCTCTCTTGTCATTTCTCAGAATAATATGCTGGTTTGGAACACAAGATTTCTATATAGACTTACCAAGTTCGAATCTTGAATGCACCACTTGCGAGACTGCATGGCATTGAGAAAGCTATTTGTCCTTGTCATGCTCCAATTTCCTTATGCATAATAAAAACGGGATGGTTGTGAGGAAGTGAGTTAATACAAGCAAGCACAAAGAACAGTGCCTTGTACATCAAGCACCCAATAAATGCAAACTATCCTTATTCAGGGAGATTATATGTATCTGAGTAATTATGTGAATATATTTTGTCTTCCTCATAAATATGCAAACTAAACGTGAACAGGAACTCTGACTACATTGTTATGATCACAAATTTGATTCTTCTAACAATTATTTGCTTAGAAAATGCTCAATAAACATGTTTAATGAATTATTTGGATAAATGCATAAACCTGTTAATGCATAGAAGAAATAATGTTTTAGAAGACAAAATACAGGGACGAGCCTTTTTGGGGTAGGTGGTTTATGATGTCCATACATTCATGCATTATGTTACAATTTAGATCTGAAGAAAACCTCAGTTTGTATGTATTCAACTGTTTCTCAATTCAAAGATTTTTTTTTTTAGAATTACTTTAACTTTATTTTTTATCTATTTATCTATTTATCTATTTATCTATTTATCTATTTATTTATTTATTTATTTATTTATTTATTTATTTATTTATTTTATTTGACTAGAGAAGGACAGAGTGAGAGAGAGGGAAAGTGAGAAAGCAAGTCTCCAGGTCTGGGATTCAAACCACAGTCAGTCATGTGGGAGTCCAGTGCTTTAACTTCTATGCCACCTCCCGGTTCCTCTCAATACAAAGATGTTTTGAGAAATGACTGAAAATTCCTAAAAAAAACTGCTAGGCAAAACTTACCTCATTTCCTTTCAATACTAGTGTATTTGGTCATTAGTGAGCACAAAAACTGTGATGACACTCTGAAAATACTTCTGATGTAAAATTTCCATATTCAAAAAAGTCTGCACCATTATTTAAACTGGAACATAGTTCCTTAGTGCCAGACTTTGCTCCAAAAAAGTCTCAACCTTGAGCTTCCCACATCATAACTCATCTTCTAACTTTGCTTCTGATTTCCTTGAATTACTGTATTAAAATTGTTATCTTCTTTATTTATTTTATTTATTTATTTTTATTTTTATTTTTATTTATTTTTTTGTTACAGGGCTTTTGAGCTCACCGAAGAGGCAGTGAGAGACAGAGTGACAGAAAGCAAGAAGTCAGCCGCCAGGCAGGTTGGCCATGCCACAATCCTTTCTCCTCCTGGGATTTTGGGCATGTACACACACACATGCCCAGCATGAATTTTAAGCTGCTGGGTCTGGGACTCAAATTGTGGTCAACCACATAGGAGCCCAGCGACGTAAAAATTACATTATCGACTGGTCTTAAAATTGTTATATTCTAACACAGGATCAATGAGGATGTCCTACTAATGGTTCTCATTAAACTATTGCTACCCTAATCCTCAAAAATAAATAAATAAATAAACAAACAACTCTCCACAAAAGACATATGAATAGCCAAAAAGCATGTAAAAAAAAGTGCTTGATATCACCTAGGGAGATGAAAATTAAAATCACCATGAGATATCGCCTAACCCCAGTCAGAATGGATAATATTCAAAAAATAAAGAACAACTGTCAGCAAGGCTGTTGAGAAAAGGGAACTCTCCTACACTGTCAGTGTGAATGTAAATTAGTCCAGCCACCATGGAGAACAATATGGAAGTTACTCAAATACCTACAAATAGATCTACCATATGAGCCAGCAATTCCCTTCCTGGATATCTACCCAAAGGATAGGAATACATTCAGTTGGAAAAACACTTGCACATCCATGTTTATTGTGGCATTATTCACAATTGCTACCACATGGAACCAACCCAAATGTCCATGAACAGACAAATGGATTGAAAAAGTTTCGCACATATATGCTAAGAATACTACTCAGCCATAAAAAAACACTGAGATCTTAGCATTTGATAGAAAGTGGACAAATATGGAAGATTTATTGCTAAGAGGCACAAGCCAGAGTATGAAAGAGGCATTGCATGTGTCCACTTACACACACACACACACACACACACACACACCAATCTAAGCACTCTGTGGCAGAAACTGAAAGATTGGACAGTATAAAAACTGGAGAGCAATGGTGATACTAGAGACAGTGTGGGATGAGAGTGGGAAATGGGATGAGAGTGGGAAATGGGGGAGTGCAAAAAGCAGGAAATCAAGGGGAAAAAGAAAGAAGCAAAATATTTAAGGAATAGAAAAATGGAAAATTATGTGTTGATGATAATGTATATGGTAATATCTTTGACAACCGGTATATAGCATATTCATGATGGGAAAATTCATTTGGTATGTTGTAATCATACACAATGATCAAGTAAAAAAATTAAATAAAAAAAGAAAAAAAAATAAGGCTTTTACAGAAAAATAACATTAAATATTTGGGTGCCTAACCCTTTGACAAAAAAAAAAAAAAAAAAAACATTATTCAGGTATGAGCACATACTTGAATGAGTGTGACATACAAAGAGTGACATACAAAAAATTGTACATGTTAAATGTATACAACAAATAAATTTGGAGACAAGTATGCTTGTGTGAAACCATTACCATAAACACAAAAAATAATAATAACAAATCAGCAGTTTATAACTCTTAAAATTTCCATGTAAGTATATGCCCTGGACCAAGGGCAAAGAGTTGGGTTACCCAAAGGGGAAGGGCTCTGGATTGAGAAAGGAAAGAAAAATAACCAATGTCTCTGTTGGAGAATGCCTCAGCTCTGAGCTGTTCTGTGCTCATTCTTTTATAGGGCAGGGAAGGCTATGTGCTTCAGCTATGGAGTACTTTGTGGTTCTAAACAAGCCTCTCCTGGCCTTATCTGATTGATGTTCAGGTTTCTTCTATCTGTATCACCCTGAAGTAGATTATTTATGTCTTTGTTTAGGGCTTTCTCATGCCCTGCAGTTATAGTGCAAAGACTGAATCCACTCTAAGGTGATCCCTACAAGTATAGATTTAGGGATAAAAGTATGAAAAGACAGTGTGTATTATAAAACATCTTGTGTTGCCTTGCTTTGCTTTTGTAGGAATATTCATGTCATGCTTGCTTGCTTACTTTCTCTCTCTCTCCTTCTTTTCTTTATTTTGTTAAAAGGTATGTGTGCTCACCAGAGAGACAGAGAGAGAGAGAGAGAGAGAGAGGGAAAAGGAAAAATCACTCCTTAAGGAGGATGTCCATGCCACACAATCCATTTTCCTCCATTCTCTTCTCAAGATATCCCAAAACAGAGGGTGTAATTTTCAAGCTACTAGATCCAGGATACACATCTGGCCATGTGGGATCCAGCACCTTAGATCTTATTGTACCTTACATCTCTTAAACTTACTCCTTCTATAAAATTGAAATTGTTTAGCTTTTTCATTCATTTCTTCCGAGAGAGAGAGAGAGAGAGAGAGAGAGAGAGAGAAAGTGGTATCAAGAGAGAAACGCACAGTCACCTTCAACAGGTTCTCATCTGTGATCCAACACCAGCATCGGCCAGCTCAGCTTATTGCTTGTATGCATGCACCCAGCATGCATAGGCAGGACTAAGGACAGGAACATGGAACCTTCTCCTGTGAGACCAGCATCACAGAGGCTTGCCATCAACTAGCCCCATCTAAATGAAATTTTGAATTCCTTGACTAACATCTCCCCTCTCTCATCCCCTATCATCATCTTGGAAACTGTTCTACTCTCTACTTCTATGAGTTCAACATTTTTTAGATTTCACATGTTAGTGAGATCATTTGGTATTTTTCTTTCTGTCCATGGGTTATTTCACTAGTATAATGTTCTCCAGATTCACTCGTATTGTCAAAACTGACAGAATTTTCTTCTCTTTTAAGGCTGAATAGATTTTCATTGCACATATATACCATATTTTCTTTATCTATTCATTCATTGAGAGAAACTTAGGTTACTTCCATAGGTTGGTTGATATGAATAATGCTACAATGAGCATGGGAGTACACATCTCTTAAACACACTGATTTTAATTCTTTTAGATATTCACTCAGTAGTATGATTAATGAACCATATGATAATTTTATTTTTAATTTGAGGAACCTCCAAACTATTTTTCACAATGACTTCACTAATTTACAGTTCTACTGACAGTTTACAAAGGTTCCCTTTTCTCTACATCCTTGCCAACACTTGCTATCTTTCATCCTTTTGATAACAGTCATTCTAGCAGATGTGAGGTGATATCTCATTATGGTTTTAGTTTGCATTTCTCTGATAATTAATGATGAGCATTTTTCACATACTGGTTAGCCACATGTATATCTTCCTTTGAAAAAAGTCTATTCAAATCTTTTGTCTTTTTTTTAATTGAGCTACCATTTTCATGCTATTGAGTTGTATGAGTTCCTTACATATTTTTGATTATTAGCCCCTTATCAGCTATGTTTTGCAAACATTTCTCTCATTCCATAGGTTGCATTTTCACTCTACTGTTGATTGTTTCCTTAGTTATGCAGAAGGTTTTTAGTTTGATGTAATTCCATTTGTCTAGTTTCTTTTCTTTCTTTTTATTTATCTTTTGCCAGAGAGTGCAAGCAGTCATGAGAGAGAGAGAGAGAGAGAGAGAGAGAGAGAGAGAGAGAGAGAGAACTTTCCAAGAGAGCCTGATCATGTCACAATCCTTTTTCTCCCATTCTGTCAGGATTTTGGAAAAGCAAACAAATATGTCCAGCATGTTTTTCAGGCTGCTGGGGCTGGGATTCAAGCTACATTCATCCATGTAGGATTAACCTACTATGCATAGCACTTAGCCACTGTGCTATGAGCAAGTCCTATTTTCATTTACTTTTTTTTATTTTTAGCCTGTGCTTTTGGTGACATATCCAAATAATCACTGCCCAGACCAATGTCATGGAGATTTTCCCTTATGTTTTCTTCTAGTAGTTTTATAGTTTCAAGTCTTACATTTCAGTATTTCATCTATTTTAAAATTATTTTTATATATGCCATCCAATTTTATTTATTTTTAAATAAAGAGCCAATTTTATTCATCTGAATGTGGACATCTAATTGTCCCCATTTATTTATTGAAGATACTGTTCTTACTCCTCATGTATTCTTGAGACCTTTGTCAAAAATCAATTGACTGTAAATTTATGGGTTTGGTTTTGGACTCAATGACTGTTCCTATGGTCTACATATTTATTTTATGACACTATCATGCTGTTTTGATTGTTATATTACTGTAACAGATTTTAAAGTCAGGTAGTGTAATGGTTCTAGCTTTGTTCTTTTTGCTCAAAATTCCTTTGTCAATCCAGGACATTTTGTGGTTCCATGAATATTTTAGGATTTAGGTTCCTTAATATCTCACAGCTAACAACTTATACAAGATTTTGGCAATCTGTGTGTTTAACCTTCACTTTACTTTTCTAATATCAAAGAAGAGATATTATTATATATTATTTTTAGTTTTTATTTTTTAGGTTTTTGCCATAGGGAATATTATCTTGCTGGAAAGAGACAGAGAGGAAGGGAAACTGAAAAATATGCTCCTGCGGAGATGGGCACACTGCATTCCTGTTTCTTCCATTCTCTTCTTAGAATTTTGGGTGTGCATGCACATGCTCCTGATGTGCTTTTCAAGCCATCAGGTCTGGGGCTTGAACCACAGTCAGCCATGTGGGAGTCCAGTACCTTAACCATAATACCACTTGCTGGCCCTATTACTGTATATTATTTAAGAGATGAGTTTCTGGAGTCAATTTGAATCGTGGATTGATTATAGTTTCTTCTGACAGAAATATTATACTATAAAAGATATTGAACAATATTGCTCAACAATCCATCTATCCATTATGCATTTATTAATAAAAAATAATTTGGGAAGGGATTAAGACTTCACAGACAAGGATCAGTAGATGGTGTAATGGTTATGTCACTACAATCTCACATAGTTGACCATGGTTTGAGTCCCAGACCCAACGACTTAAAACTCATGCTGGGCATGTGTATGTGTGTGCCCAAGATCCTAAGAGAAGAATGGAGGAGAAGGGATTGTGGGTGTGCCCATCCCCGCTGGGTGGGTGATTTCTTGCTTTCTATTTCTCTGTCTTTTTCTGTCTCTCCAATGAGTGCACACACCCTTTAGCAAAAATACCTCATAAAAAAAAATGACTTTACAGACAAAGAAAGGTGGTGCTCTGCAAAAACTCATATATTAAAAACTCTGTTGTTTCATATACATGAGAAAGTATTCTGATAAAGTTAATGGAAGGTTGATAATCAGATGGTAATAATAAGGGACAACTACTTTTAACTTATTCCTCTGCAAGAGGGACAAGACAGAAAAATACTGCCCCACACTGTTATCTTCATGGTAGGCATTCAAACGCAATTAGCAAAATCTCTTATCAAGTCTCTACTACCATGATCTCAGTCTTTACTCAGAGTGCAAATAGAGAAGCAAGTTAAATAAAAAATGGTAAAAAAAATAAAAAATAAAAAATAAAGTAAGAAGGAAACAAGAATATGGAGACAGGTGTAATGTCTGCAATAGGAAAATGGACATCTGACTGTTGGAGCAGATGAACCATACTTAAAGAATCATAACTACATTAGCTGGGCCAAAGTCATAACTCTGAAAAAATACTATAATATATTCAGAATATCTCCCCAAAATTTGTTTCCTTAACTATAATAGTTTAGACTAAGTAATATCTGAAAATTTTTGAAATAAAAATCTACAATATAGAATAGAAAGACAAGTGTAAACTGGAGACAAATAAGTCTTTTCTCAGTGAGATTTATGATTCAATCAACCACAAAGTAATTTTAATCTAGAGACACATAAAATATTCTGATTTCAAATAAGATTTGAACAGATAAAGAAGTAGAGATGAAGGGGGGCTGAGAGACTTAGTTTTTCCTCAGAGGACACAGCTGATGATGCTTGACTATAATGGTTAGTCTATTAAATCTTTTCCTGAAATAGCTGCTCTCTAATCCTATATTCTTTCCAAGAAAGGAGAGGTGCCACCCTTTCTGAGAAATGGGTCTCCAAATTCATACCATTCTGTTTTGATGCTGCTGCTCAGTCATCTGTGCTTTAAATCATGGCAGCCCTAATAATGACTTGAAAGTAAATGAAAAGGGGCTTAGGGAACCCAACTACAAAGACCTTTAAGCCTAACCTTCCATCTTCCTGGACTAGGTCCGACTTGTACATCTATGGCCTTGTCAAATCTTTGCTAGGTAATCTATTGATAGAAGAGTTATAACTGAGGGACGAGCAGTTGGTGTAATGGCTATGTCGCTGGACTCCCACGTAGTCAACTGCGGTTCACGTCCCGGACCCAGTGGCTTAAACTCACACCGGGCACGTCTGAGTGTGTGTGCCCAAGATCTCTGGAGGAGGATGGAGGAGAACGGATTGTGGCATAGCCATCCCCCCTTTGGGGGTGATTTCTCGCTTTCTATCTCTCTGTCTCTCTCTGTCTTTCTGGTGAGTGCACATGCCCCATAGCAAAAACCTCTCAAAAAAAAAAAAGTTATAACTGAAATCTGGATTCTTTTTTTATAGGTTATGTTTTAGGCTTTTTACATTGTTCTTATTAATAGGGATATTGCTTAGGGATCTTGAGGAGCTTTTAATTTACTTTCTTGAAACTTTTCTTTATATCATTATTCATTCTGTCAGGTACTTTTTCTTTTTCTTTTTTTTTTTTTTTGCTATAGGGCGCATGCGCTTGCCAGACAGACAGAGAGACAGAAAGGGAGAAATCACCCCCTGGGGGAATGGCCACGTCACAATCCCTTCTCCTCCATTCTCCTCTTGGGATCTTGGGCACGCACGCACACACGCCCAGCGTGAGTTTTAAATCACCGGGTCCAGGACTCAAACCGTGGTCAACTACATGGGAGTCCAGCGACATAGCCATTACACTAACTGCTGGTCCCCCTGCCAGATACTTTTATGAGACAATTTATATTATATTTCAGATGTAATTTTATAGTCATGAATTTATGTATTGTGTTCTCAGTGATACAATTGAAATTAATAAAATATTAGAAATTTTGGTAATTATAAAGAATTTGTACATATTTAAAATAATTTACAAAGGCTTAGTGAATTATATTCATTATGGATACTGATAAAATTTTAGATTTGAGTATTTTTCATAAGAAATAATACAGAGTTAAATCATAGGAAAAGTATTTTATATAAACAATTACATAAAGGTGGTTTTATTTCTATAGCAGATTGGTATTTCTTGTTTTTAAAACATAGGAATTGAAAAGAATTTCAAATCTTAATCAAAGTCACATTGAAATCTCTTGAAATTAATGATAGCAGAACACATATTCTCTAATGTAAATTATGCAGTTAAATGATACATTTATAAAAATTAAAGAATAGCCATAAAATTATTTTGAATATTTCTACCTTCCCTTATCCCTAGATAACAACAGAAATAATCCATAGTTAAACATATCATAATTTCTGGTATTTTCTGTATATATTTATATATATCTCCTTTCCTTAATTTTGCTATAGGGTATATGTGCTCTCTGGAGCAAGACAGAGAGAAAGTGAAAAAGCACCCTCTGGGGGCGATGATCATGGATCAAGGCACAGTCCTTTCTCCATTCTCCTCTGGGGATCTTAGGCTCGCATTCTCAAGCACCTGGCATGTTCTTCAAACTGCAAGGTCGGTACTAGAACCACACAGTCCACCATGTGTAATCTAGTCACTTTAACCACCATACCATCTGTCTGGCCCCATTTGTATATTTCTTAATTGTATTCAAATGTTTGCCTAGTACCTATACTTTACTTTTAATACTTTTAAAATTTATTCATGATAGAGTACGCACATATGAGAGTGAGAAAGAGTGAAATAGAGAGAGTTAAGTACGCTCTCAGGAACTGGTCATGCTGCAATCCCCTTCCTCCAGTCCTCAAAATCTTTAGTTTCTGGGCACTCGCACGTGCACTTGCCACGTTCCATGCTGAGAGGGTCAGGATTTTGAACTCAGGTTGCCATGTGGGATGAAGCTTCTCTTGAGTATGCGTCACTGCTGCTCCACAGAACGAACTTCTATATTTTATTTTAAACCAATGTACTATTACCCTATCGTATTGTTGATATTAAAGATAAGAATTGAAAAGAACTTCACAAGTCATATAGCCCTTCAAGAGTTTCTAGGCAATCACTACTAAGCAAGACAAATTAGCCAACCTAATTTGTTAACTTGTATGCCATCCGTATCCCAGTGAATTCCATATCAATTTCTAGATGGGCACATCTCTAACACCTGTCTGGTTTTGCACTCTATTTCCTGTATACACCCCTCTGCTGCTCCTTCATGGAAACATAATAAACATTTTTCACAATGTGGCACAAATGTCATTCTTAAGCAATATTCCTATCCCAAGCAATAAGAATGTTACTCATTCCCTCTTGTATGATCTTAAGAAACTTGGTATATGCTTCTAGTATTATACATATTTCAACAAATTTTAATTGTTTATATATTACTGATCTGTTAATTATAAACCATGACTTACTATACTTCTTTCCCAAATACCTACTATGTAGCCAGTGTTGAATAACTATTTTCTGAATGAAATATTCTTGTTTATAATGCATTTATACAATCACTGTGGAAAATTTGATGTGGAATGCAATAGAGTTTTATCATGCAAGTGTCTATCATTCACTCATTAAGCATCTTCTATGTGAAAGTATGTTTAATTCTATTGTAGCTTCTATAGAGACAGCATGGGAGAACCTGGCTGACTAAATATTAAAGCTCATTCAATATTAATGAGTTGCTTTTCCTTTTTCCTTTTCTTTCTCTGTAACCTTTTCTTACATGAAGTCATACTACACAGTTGTTACTAAGTATTCTTACTTTTAAAATACATGAAAGATTTATTAACCTTTCAATAATCATCTTTTTAAATCAAAATAATTTGGGGGGCCTCATGTTTATAGTTTTTTATTTTTGCATCATTTTTAATTTGGCTCTCCCTATCTAATATTATTTTCCCTCTGATTCACCCAAATTCCTCATGAGACAATGCTTTCATAAAGTAATTCAAAGGACTATGCTAGCGCTATGTGTAACTCTTTTCAGAGGTATCTATTTGTTAATAGAAAAACAGCTCTAAGTAACCAAAGAAAATTAATACCTGATGTGAAATATCAGGGTCTATGGTACCTAGTGAACAGATAGTAGGTACCCTAGTTAAAAGAATAAGTGTAGAAGTCACAGAGAGCTGGGTTTGAATATTAAGTCTCCTATTTACCAATTGTGTGGTTTTGGCAAGGTGTTTCATCTCTGGGGATCTTAAAGTCTCCACCTTCAAATGAGAAATCATGCTGTAACATTGCTATTAATTTACACAATGTTGAAGCACAGAGCTTAGTAAATAGTAAGTGCTTACTTAGTACCTTTGCTTATTAATTCCCATTATGATAACATACAGATGTCTTTCCCAAGAGATTCTTCAGTTGTCATTAAATGGGTTCTCTAATTTTGTGACAATTATTTTACTTAGAATTACTCATGAGAAAAAGCTGTGATTTTGATTTTGCATTTAGGGCTTTTCTTTTGATATTATTAGCTTTATATAGCTTTAGAATCATATATGGCAAGTCTCTCTCATAATAGAACTTCACAGGAACGTTCATTATTTGTTTCAGTAATTTCTGAGAATGGCATCTGGCCTTGAGAGGCCAAATGGCATCTGCTCCTGAGAGCTCCTTAACGTGATATTTATACTTTTCACTTGCTTATAGTCTAATTCAAAAATCCCCCAAATTATCTACAAATCTGCTAATAATTCTTTCAGCTATTTATTTTTAAATGCTCTGAGTGAGTGTTTGTGTGTGTGTGTGTGTGTGTGTGTGTGTATGAATCTACCTCGGTATATAATTCTAGACACATATATTTTCTCAACATTGCTCAGATTCTATTGTGACTACTCACTTGTGCTATGATCTGTGGGGTCAGTACTAAAAGTCAAACTGCATTCTAGAATACATCGAGATTTAAATGTTATGTGCCTGCATGATAAAGTTTTATCCATATATAACATATATGATTCTAGTGGTATATACTGAGCAGTTTCCTAATAACTTAATATTCCTTATTCCTGTAATATTATCGGATTGTGTGGGGCAAAAACTGGGGAAATTAATTAGGACCTAAGACCTGGTAATTTGGCATCTCACATACAGATTCCCAAGCCTTAACATTTTCTTGAAATAATTGATGAAGACATTCTAAGTGTAGTGTAAATCTCAGTGCTAAGTGTAATATAATGCAAATGCTTGACCAGATGATTTTATAAGGGCAATATCCATTTTTCAAAATTAAACAACTGACATTTTATATGCCCAAAGGCTCTGGTACTGTACATATTATTGATTAAACCGACATTTTAAAATTACTGTAGTGCAAAAGAGCTCATTAAAATAGAAAACTATATTTTTTCTTTAGATTTTAATAGCTCAACATTGGCCAGAACACTAATAGTGCAAACGCTTGACTAAAGCACCAGGTAGAAAATTCGTATCAATATTCAATGATCCTAAAGTAAGATTTTATTTCACAGAATACAACCTTGCTACTTTTTATAAGCTACATTTATACACAGGCAGTAAGCAAAACACCTGCCCATTAAACTTGGGCTACTACTTTTTATTTGCAATGAATAGTCAACTTCTGTACCTAATTCTATATTTTCCTCCTCTAAGAGGCAATAGCAAGTCTCTAAATGCAGTTGGTTTCACATCCTTTGAATATTTTTGTATAATATATTAAGTTTGCTAGAATACTTATTTCAGTCCTTTTGTTTCCTTGGCTTATATTATACCAGAATAGTTGTTTTATGTTTTGGTTTGTTTGTTTTTTGTTTTTGCCATAGGGCACAGACATTCACTGAAGTGTGAAAGAGAGAGATAGGGAATGTGAGAAATCACTCCCTAGAGGTATGACTATGCTGCAATCCCTTACTCTAGTCTCCTCCTGTGATTTTGGGCATGCACACATACATGCCTGGCATAATTTTCAAGCTGCCAGATCTGGGACTTGAACTGCTTTGGGCACTGTGAGAATCCAGCACCTGAACTACTATGCCCCTGATGGCCTCTAGAATAGATTTTAATAATCATTTCTAGTGATAGAAGTGTTGAAACATCTATAAACCATTGAGCATCAAGTTTCAA
Source organism: Tupaia tana (assembly GCA_026018925.1). NCBI lineage: Eukaryota > Metazoa > Chordata > Mammalia > Scandentia > Tupaiidae > Tupaia > Tupaia tana. The sequence goes on from JAKSZU010000013.1 coordinate 61,309,170, forward strand.
AACAAATTCATAAAATATTTTTAAGAGGTGCCTTAGAATGGTACCGCCAATCAGTGGCTATGCCCTACACACGGTGACCTGGATCCCACAAAGCTGGCCACTGTTCTAATACCACCCCTAGTGGCTTGAAAAATACGCCAGGGATGTGTGTGTTCATGCCCGAATTCCTGACAGGATAGAGAAATGAATGAAAACGATTGCACTGTGACCACACCCTACTGGGAGATGCTTCCTGTCTCTTATTCTCTCTCTCTCTTTCTGGTGAGTGCATATACCCTCAGGAAATCTTTTAAAAAAGTCCAAAAACGGGACCAGCAACTGGCCTGCTGGACTCCCACATGACTGACCATGGTTCAAATCCCAGACCTGGTGACTTGCTTTCATGCTTTCCCTTTCTTTCTCTCTCTCTCTGGTCGAATTTAAAAATAATAATAAAATAAAATGAAATAAATAATTATTTTTTAAAGTACCAAAAAAGAAAAAAAGTTGCCTTTAAAAGCTGTGTCATTTCAAATTCTGTGTTACATCTGTAACCTAATAAGGATTAGTAGTTATACTTTTTTTACACTATCTACTGATAGTTATTTATTTTAGGTTTTTGCCATAGGGCATGTGGGCTCACCAGAGAGAGACAGAGAAAGAGAAAATGAGAAATAACCCTCCAGGGGGATCGCCACACTGCAATCCCTTCTCCTCCATTCTCCTCTTGGGATTTTAGGCATGCATGCACATGTGCCCTGCATGTCTCAAGCCACTAGGTCTGGGACTTGAATTGTGGTGGATCATGTGGGAGCCCAGTACCTAAACCTCCATGCCACCTGCTGGTCCCTACACTACTTTTAAAGACATTCATGTTTAGAAGCGGAAAATCAGAGGAGATATTAGAAACAGCTGGACAATGATAAAGGCTATAATTTTATTAAAAGAAAATGTTATAAGTCCTATCTTGCAGCCTAGTGGTTAAGTAAGCCGGGTCCCACAGGGCCAACTGTGATTTGAGTCCCCACTTCCATGACTTGAGAAACATTCTAGGCATGTTTGCACACACACAAGCACCAAAGTCTCAACAGGAAAGAGAAATGGAGAAGTGGTTGAGGCATGACCTTGCCACATTAGTGCTTTCTTGCTCGCTCTCTTTCATGAGTGCATGCACCCTCTGACAATGAAAAAAAGGGGGGGAGGAAATGTTATAACTCACAAATAAACTATGTGTAGAAGATAGGTACACTTTTTAGTTTAGGAAAAACTTATTTTATTTATATTTAGACAATACGCCAGCCTGCGTTTATCACCAAACATAGCCCTTGTATAAAAAAGAAATGCGAATAATATTGGACGATAGAAGGAGATATTCTTGATATATTCAATCCAATATTTCTTTTCTATAGCTTCATGCTAAGCAAATGATTTAGGGGTAAGAGTGGATTTTATTTCTTTATAAATAAGATTGACCTAAAGCTAATTTTCAGTGTTGCGTATGACTTGTCAACATGTAAATAGCTATGTCAACTGAAATTCTTTGGTCTTTCCTAAAATGCCAGGGGCAGAAATTATGAGAAGCAGAGACTTATTATAAATACTATGCCAGAATTGTTCCTATAATACATGTTCTGGAAAAAGAAAGGCGAGAACAAAAATTGGTCATCAGAGTCAGCTTTCCTCACTACTCATCTGAATGAACATAAGTAGGTCATTCATCCTCTTCTCTTGCTCAGATCTCCCTCATCCCACAATGTGCTTGTTGCCCAATCTATCATATTAATCTCTGCATGCTCTTTGCACTTGGACACTCAGGAAATCAATGCAGGCTCAAAGTAAATGACCATGTATGCAAGTGGCTTAACAATTATGATGATTTCTTGTTTATTTTGGGTTGGTTTGTTTTAGTGACAATGTACAAGAATTCAATATTTTGATACTAGTTCTCTTTCTTATTTCCCAAAACAGAGTTATACGGCAATAGAGTTCTGTTGTAATAAAACATAATAAGTGTGCCCAAAGTCACAAATTGAAAAGCTGCTAAGTTAGCTAACAGCATGGAAGACTGAATGGGGAAAAAGAAGGAAGTTTCAGTCATATTAGCATGGAAGGAAAAAAGAGTGACTTAAAACCTTGCAAAAATTCAGTTAACTTCAAATAATCTTCTAAATTTTGAATGAAACTCCCACCGCTTAAAACAGTTGTATGCTCAGTCCCCTAATAACACATATGGTAAAAATTGATCCTTCACATATAGAGTTGCTGCAGGCTATCGTAAACACTGTAAGGCAGAAATATATTACCTTCGGCAGGGTGTATTACAGTGACCCTGTTAGACTTCTTTAGGGATTCTCATTATGATCTCAGCTCATTAGTCCCCTAAATAGCATTTGTCGTGACAAAAGAAAACACTCAGAAGGAAAGACTTCTCAGTCAAACACACGCTGAGCCAAGAACAAGCCCAGGAGTTATCAAAACAAAGCTTCACACGTTTAGAATAAATTAGCTTGCTCTGGCACAAACTGAATAATGTGCCTGTGTTTTTTCAATGCCTAAGCATAATCTATTCGCCTCAGGCTTTTGCTACACCTAAAACCTCCTGCTGTCAACGTTATGTGTAACCACACTCTTTTAAATGGAGACGTGTCACTGCTTCAGGTGACATGGATTCACTAAGGGAAAGTGCCTGAGGAATGATGCAGGTGTAATCTGCCATTCAAAACCCTAAAAGATGTGTTCCTCATTTAAAAATAAACTCATTTAAACCATTAGAACTAATTAACACATTACTTTATTGTCAACACAAGTAAGTATAGGCAAGAAGCTATATATGTGTAAACTATTCCGTTAAAAGAATAAAAGGGAAACTACTGTGAGTTACCGTCATGGCACAGGGTAAGTATCCCTTATCGAAAATGCTTTTGACCAGAAGTGGTTTCGATTTCTGGTTTTTCCAGACTTTTGAATACTAGTATACACGTAATGAGACATCTTGGAGATGGAACTCAAGTCTAAACTTGAAACTCATTCATGTTTTTTATATATCTTCTACACACAGCCTGAAGATAATTTCATATAATATCTTTGCATTGCAGCGTTTGAACTGTATTACCCATAACATGAGGTGAGGTGTAGGATTTTCCACTTGGAATCACGTCGGCGCTATACTATTTCAGATTTTGGAGCATCAGAGATTTTGGATTAGGTATGCTCACTGACCACTAAATCACTAACCATGTTTTAGGTTGTGTCGTGTAGTTTTATTATTATTATTTATATAACTATTTGTGCCCATATATTTCTATGTTTCATTTATCTCCCTCCACCCCTTAGCTCATTGTGATTTATCTCTGTGTGGTGGGCAGACTTTAAGGTGGCCCCCATGACCCTCGTCTGCTTGTGTTTATGTCCTTGCAAAATTCCCTTCTCTCGGTTGTGATTTTGGTATTTGGGACTAGCTCATAGAATATGGTAAAAGTGATGGGATATTACTTCCATATTTTTGTAAGACTCTGTCTTATAGTAGATTTTCTCTATCCTGTTCTAGTCCTTGTTGGCTTGAGAAAGTAAGTGGCCATATTAAACAAGCCTAAACAAAAAGAAACTTCAAGCAGCATTTAGGAACTCTAAGTAGTAGTCTTTAGGAGCTGAAGGCAATAAGTAAAAGCTCAGAGCAGCTTCAGTTCCAACTAGGAAGCAGCAAGGACCTTTCATAAAACAACTGTAAGAAAATAAATTTGCTAGTCCACTGAGTGAGCTTCACAGTGGGTCTTCTCTATTTCAGCCACCAGGTAAAAACACAGATCAACCAACATTAAATTGCAGCCCTAGGTGACCCTGCAAAGGATGCAGTTTGACAGTGCCTAGATTCCTGATCCACAGAAACTATGAGATTAAAAATGCATATTGTTTTAAGTTGTAGAATTTGTAGTAATTTGTTTTGTAGTGATAGAAAACTCATACAATGTATTGTCAAGAAAATACATATCACTCATGGCCAGTTATATCACCATCTACCCATTGTTCAAGTTAGACTTTTTTCTCCAAAAGCCCACTGCCCCAGTCAATTAGTTATCAATTCTAATTCTATGCTTAAAATCTAAAATTCCACTTGATTATTTTTATTCTTTTATCCCTACTTTCTGCCATTTCCCTGGGTCATTACTTTCGTCATTTTCAACCAGAAAAATATGTTGTAGTCAGTTTCTAAGAGCATTTTAGTTTTCCATTGTGAATACTTTCCAAATATTCTCCAAAGATGTTTCTATCAAAGCTATGGAAGAAAAAAATATTCTGTGTCATTGGAATTTCTATTTTACTTGTTTCCCTCGTTCTATTCCATCCTGTTCTGAGTGACTCAGCAAAGTCCCCAGTCCGCTGGTCTGTCCTTCTTCCTCCACTATTCCTGACAATAAACTGTTCATATTCCACAACTCTTCCTCCACGTTCTGTGGTTATAATTTACTCCCTAGAGTTAATGGACCATACTAGCTTAATTCAATTTGCACTTTAACAGAGATTTATACTGACACATTGTGATCACATGGTGTTTATAAAATATACCTTACTAGATGAATCATTATTCTAAATAAAACGTAAAGATAAATTTCAGTATATAGAACACATAAAATCAGGGTTGGGACCAGCAGTTAGCGTAATGGCTATGTCGCTGGACTCCCACATAGTCGACCGCGGTTCGCGTCTCGGACCCTGTGGCTTAAACTCACGCCGGGCACGTGTGTGTGCGTGCCCAAGATCCCGAGAGGAGAATGGAGGAGAAGGGATTGCGGCGTGGCCATACCCCCCTGGAGGGTGATTTCTCGTTTTCTGTCTCTCTGTCTCTCTCTGTCTGTCTGGCGAGCGCATGCGCCCTGTAGCAAAAACCTCTTAAAAAAAAATCAGGGTTAATGATAAATGGTGTTGGGGAGAACGATGGGGAATATGGGTGAAGGTTGACCAAATGCAGGGTCAGCCAGTGCCTTGGTGATTAAGATAGTGGAATCTTCTGTGTCCAACTGCTGGAGTCCCTGACCCTGTGGTTTGAAAACATACCGGGTGTGTGTATGTGCATGCCAAAGATCCTGAAAGTAGGAGAAATGAAGGAGAAGAGGTTGCAGCATGGTTATTCCCCATGGGGAGGACTCTTTTTCTCCCTCTCTCTGGTAACTGCATATGCCCTCTAGCAAAATTTAAGAAAAATAAATAAATAAAAGAAGTCCCAGTGCAATGTTGGAGTCAGCATCTACTAGATCCCTTTACACAATATCAGTCCAACAGCAATGAAAATCCATAGGATCTGGGTAAGACAGCTTAAAAACCACTGCTTTAAACCAAAGGAATTATTTTCTGATAGAGATATATTTCAATGCTTGTCAAGTGAGACTGTGGACCATACTTGATGAAATCAGGTCATTTCGCCAAAATTTAATTGATAAGATGTCAGTTTATCCTAAAATTCATAATATTCTCAAATCACATACAAATCTACTGTACTAATCTTACCAACTTTGATTGTTTTCCTTATAGCTAACCATTAGGTAAAGCTGGTTGGTTCAAACAAAAATATTTATGATACTTAGACATTTTAATTCTTTACCACATCACAGTAAATGCACTTGAGGCCATCACTGACCTTTATTGCACTGGATCATAAATTGACTTTTTTTTTTTTTTCCCTCATAGCCTTTATTCTCCATGTGCAAGTGAAACCTTATGTCTTCATCACTGACAGAATGTTCTTCCTAACTTCTCTATGGCATCCTTATGAAATAGAGGAGTGAAAATACTTCTTAAAAAGAAGCAGTATATCTGTATACTAAGAAATTGAAAAGAATACCAATCATGTATCTTAGTGATTTGGGGAATCTTGTATAATGTGTAACCAACATTTATACAATGCATGTGAATATTACCTCATGTGACTAGTACTTCATCAAAGTGACTCACATGTCCATGTGAAATTTTAACCAAATGATTTAAAAAGTTTGGATAATAATAAGGATACATCTGGCTACTACTACTGTAATAGATCATTGCTAAATAATGACACTAGTAGCATCGACAGCTAGAATTTATTAAATTCCTACTATATACCAGAACATAGCTAAATACTGAATGTATATGCATATACATACACACACTGCATATATATACACATATATATATATGAAAACATATAAAGAAGTTATTATTAATTCCATTTTAAAATTAAGAAACAAGCTATAACGAGTGAAATAAAACTCAAAGCAGAGACAGCCCTAGATATGGAGTGTGATTTCATTTCTTACTATCTCCATAGCCTGTGTTATGAATGCCTGTGTCACTGGCTTAATGAGGAAAGGTACAACAAAGTAAAATAAATTAATATTGGTTTATAGTAATTGATATTTGTACAATGATAGCCTCATATCAACTCCTAGGCACTATCACTAAATGTTTTAATAATACTCTTCTTGCCAGCAAGAAGAAAAAAAAATAACTTAGTATATGGCTCTCTTGCCCCTAAAATAAACCCAAATTTAAAAAGTGACAATTAAAAAGTGGCAAATCATCTCATCTTTTCATGTTTATATTTATGACAGTTTGTAAGACACACCCATTCTATTAAAACCTATGTCTTGTCAATTCAGATCTCCCTAACCCATACTTATGTGTATCAGTAAAAAATGATCACATAAAATATTATCTCTCCACATACAAATACCTGTTGTCCAAAGCCTGTCTCAAATCACACCTGCTCAATGAAATCTCTAACTCTGCTTGAAGGAAAATTACATATGTTGGTAGTAGCACTGGTGGTGTTGATTAAGATGATTATCAGAGGTATTGGAGCTTCCATTTTATCACATGAGATTTCTTTCTCCTCTGAATTCATAGAACAATAAGTGTCAACATCACACTTAGGATACAGATTTTAAAGATCAAAGTAGTAAGATGTATCTTTGCTTCTAGATTACAGAAGTAAAGACTATTTGCCTCGAAGAATGTTGAATTTAATTTTTTATATAAGGGTGCTTAATAATTATTTTTTGATGGTGAACATTCCTAGAAGATCTATGACAGTAAAATAGTAAACAAAGATTTTTTAAAATGAAAATATGGGTTACTTTCTTATCATTTTAAGTTTACTATTTGGCATTTGAAACTTTTATGTTTCCCACACTAACATAAAGGTAGCTTTCACACAGCTATTACTTTCATGATGGCCACATAACCCAAGCAATAAGATTGTGTTATATTTTAAATAAAATTTCTATTGTTGCTCTTTAAATTTCTATTATTTTAAAACATTAAGCATAAAAAAATCATAGATATCAAGGATATTTTCAGACATCTAAACTTTGGTACAATTTCTCACCTTTACTTATGTGGATGATAATTCAATCATTCAATGATTTACTCATTAAACATTCATCACATGGTTATCATTGATCATGAACTTTACTAGGAGTTTAAGACGTAGAGATATAAAAGACCATCAATGTGGTGATTCAGATAAATCAATGGCCTGAAAATATAAAATTATATATAATAATTTTATAACTATACCATAAAATTATTAAAATTATTTTTCTATCAGAATAATTATTTCTGTAAGAAATGTTTACCAGTAAAATAGAAGCATGAAGAAAAGCATCCTTCATGCCAACGTGGTAAGGCCTAGTCCCATTCCAGTGTAACTCCAGATTCAGAGGAAATTCTGATTAAGCCTAACTCTGAATTCTATCTGGGAGTGAATAAACTCCTATTCAAAGGATTGCTCTGAAATGCTAAGCCAGTCTAATATCAATAGTCCTTTTAGAACACAGAAAAATAAATAATTTGGCTTGAGAAAAATGGTGTGGTAGGTAGAAGGTAGTACTTAATTTATTCTTACCATCAAATATAAACTAACCACACCACTATCCATGTTCCTACTGATATTTTGAGCATGTTATTAAAGTGATAATTAGCAAAAGTATTAGCTTATTATGGTGTCTAGCTACAACTTTTGTAGACCAGTTATTAAATACTTGTAAGCAAGGCAATTTTTAATTAGATACGTGGTTTGCCAAACAGTCTTTTAGGAGGCAGTTGCTTGGATATGACACTTTTTTTTTTTTTTATACGATGATTACAAAAAGGGGTTTTGATCCCAGATCAGTTTTTTAAACTATTAATGTATTAACTTAAATATAGTAGATGAATATTAATAGTAAACATCTGCATTACCTCTCCTGGGTCTCATATGATTCATAATGAAGAATAAGGAAGAAACTATTTGTTTAACTCCTTGTACATAGGTCAATCCATGGACAAATTTTGGAATATGGATCTTGTTCATTCTTACTGTTTCCTTTATATATATGTATTAATATTTTAAGTGAACATATTTATTGCAGAGTTTCACATGGCCTTTCCTATGTGTCCTGAGGACTTACTGATATCTATAGCAATTATATGATGCCTACTTAAAAACTATACAAAATCTTTTACATACATGCCAACCCTTCTAATCTTCATAGCAACCTTATGAAGGAGATATTATTATCTAAAATTATCAGATTAGGACCCCAAGGTACTGGAAGTTAAATAACTTACCCACAATCACACAGCTAGTAAAGGCAGAACCAGAATTCAGACCTTGGCAGTCTATCTCTAGAAGCCATGCCATTAACTACCTTTCTGGTAAATTAATTGTGTTGAGGAGTCTAGTGACATCAAGTGGAAGGGAAAGGTAGCCAAGTCTTCACATGGGTCACTTAGGAGTTGCATTATTTTCTGTCAGATACTAAATAGAAAAGTCACTTTTATAAGTATATTCTTTTAAAATTGTCTGAGTATGTGTTTCAAGCCACTAGAGAAAGTTGGACAGAGACACAGATAGAGACAGAGAAAGAGAAAGTACCATTCAGTGGAGCAGTGTCATGCCACAGCCCTTTCTCCTCTATATGGCCATCCTGTTAGGATCTTGGGCACATATCTGCACAAGCCGAGTGTGTTTTCTTCAAGCTCCTGGGACTGGAATTTGAACCACAGTCAGCCATGTGGGATTCACCTCCCTTAATGATTAGACCATAGGGCTGGCCCTCACAGACACTTTTGAAACCATAATTTCTCTTTGAATGAGAAGGCATAGTCTTCTTTAAATGTGTTTTCATTATTTTTATCCTGCATGATATTTTTGGTAGAGTTTATGAAATTTACTGTAGGTGAACTGCACTCATTGAACTGTCAGCACACTGTATGTGTTCCAAACCCCTAATGCAGATAGTTAAGCATTCCTATAAAAGGAAAGAACAAGGAGAAGACATTTCAAATTTGTCACAATTGCCTTGATAGTGAACAGAGCTATTTAAAACTGGCAGGCTTTGCTTAGGGCAAGTTTTATTGTAAAAGATGTCATCAAGTTCTCAGAAAATAATTATTACATTCAGTCAAATTTTGCTTCATTAAGCAATAAATACATAAAAAATGCTAAACTTCTATCAATGTCAAATAAATGTAGCTTTTAATTGGTGTGTGTGTGTGTGTGTGTATATGTATATATATGTGTATATATATATGTATATATATGTGTGTATATATATGTATATATATATGTATATATATATATATAGGCAGAATTTTCTTTAAAATGATCATTTTTAGTTTGTACAAAGTGGTGAGACAATAGGTACTCATATGCAGTTGGTAAAAAACTATATTCATACAGTCACTTTACAGAATAATCTATTAATAGCTATTACTTTTTTTTTTTAATACCATAGGGCATTGCACTCACTGGAGAGAGAGAGAGAGAGAGAGAGAGAGAGAGAGAGAGAGAGAGAGAGAGAGAGAGAGAGAGAGAAAATGAAAACTCACTCCCCAGAGGGAAAGATCAGGCCACAATCTCTTCTCTCCCATTCTCCTTTTGGGATTCTGGGCATGAATGCATACATGCCCAGCATGATTTTCAAGCTGCTGGAACTGGCACTCAAATAATGATCAGACATGTGGGAGTCCAGAACCTTAACCACCACACCAACTTTGGTCCTCCATTACCTTTTTTGAAAGGCTTTTACAAGGGCTGGCAAATTATATAATGGTTAAGGCACTGGAATCCTTCGTGGTTGACTATGATTCAAGCCCCACACCTGGTGGCTTGAAACTCACACCAAGTGCATGTGTGTGCATGCCCAAAATCTCAAGAAAAGAATGGAGGAAAAGAGATTTTGGTGTGGCCATTCCGCCAAGTGGTGATTTCTTGTTTTCTGTCTCTCAGTCTCTCTTTGTCTCTTCAGCAAGTGCATGCACTTGATAGCAAAATATCTCAAAAAAGAAAAAAAAAGGCTATTACAAGAAACTTCACATTCTGAGAATGTATCTTAGAAAAATATGACTATGAATATTGATAGATTGTTCTCTCTGTCTTTCTGGTAGGCACACATGCCCTATAGGAAAAACCTCTCCAAAAAATATTAATATTGTGGAACCAGCAGATGACATAATGGTTATGTCACTGAACTCCCATGTAATCGACCATAGTTTGAGTCTCAGACCCAGCAGCTTAAAACTCATGCTGGGCACATGTGCATGCATGCCCAAAATCCTGAGAGGAAAATGGAAGAGAAGGGATTGCAGCCTGGCAGTATCCCCTGGTAGGTGATTTCTCACTTTCTGTCTCTCTGTCTCTCTTGTCTCTCTGGTGAGTGCATGCACCCTATAGCAAAATTCTCTCTAGAAAAGATATTAATAGAAAGTAGATAGTCAAGTGACAGCCAAATGATAGATAAACAAATAGCCTATATGCCTGTCGATAACAGGGCAGTTATGTAGATTGCAGGTCTTCCATAAAATAAAATACTCTAAGGTTGTCAATTTTATTAGATGAACATAGCAAATGGTAGAAAATATGTGTAGTATAAAGACCATTTATGTTAAAAATGTATCTTGAAGAGTGAGAGAATATTACTTTATTTTTTTAAAAGATTTATTTAATTTCATTTACTCATTCATTTATTTTAATTTGACCAGAAAGTGACAGACAGAGAGAAAGTGAGAAAGCAAGCCACCAGGTCTGGGACTCAAATCATGGTCGACCATATGGGAGTGTCCAGCACCTTAACCACCATGCCACCTGCTGGTCCCCGAGAGAATATTACTTTTAAAAGTATACACTCATTTACTTTTTTGCAACTAAAAACATAAAGATAAAAGCATAATTTAGCTAATAGATAATCTGGATGGTATATATTTAGTTTGATGTATGAACCATCTGATTCATTTTAATAAAAATAACAGTATTACTGAAATAATATTAGGAACTCTTTTTCCCATTAATTTTTCTTTATGTTATGCATTGTAATTTCATAAGAACTGTATAAAAAAACATAATAAAGAGAAAGTTTTTTCTTATTATACCCCCTTGATTATGAACCTAATGATCTTTGTAACAGAATCCACTGACTTTCTTTAGATGTCAATCTTATTTTCTTTAGTTGTTAATTCTTTTCAAAGTTATTCTAAGCAATAAGATTCTCCTCTTTCCTTTTCTTAATTGTATAATAAACAGCACTTTAATACCAAACAATTTGTAACAAATACTCATACCAACATTTTCCCCTATTCATTTTTCATGCTCTTGGTCCAGTTTAGAGAGAGTTCTCTTTATGCCTGGTAGTAAGTGAAACATGAGAATGACAGATATTTGTGTTGTATTTCCATTACGTCAAAGGAGCTGATTTAAAATCACACACAAATAAAATTTGCAAAAGGATAAGCAAATTTACTAATTGTGGAAGGGCCTCTGACATCCATTTCAAAACCTATAGTTGACTTCTCAAATATTGGGCTGTCAAAAAAGTCATGAAGCATTTTTGTATAGAAACACATAAAAAAAAGTCATGAATTTTCCAACAACCCAGTAAATGTTTACAATCTCAAGTTGGTTTACACTAAATTAAATGAATGAACTCTTCTGTGCATCTAATAGGAGTCAGGAAAACTTGGGTGATACCAAAATGAATAGACTTTGTTCAATAACCTTATACTCCAATACAAGAAAAAGTCAAATTAACAAAGACAAAATATTAGATAAGAGCAGTCTGTACACAGGCAGAGATGAAGTATTATTGGAAGTTCAGACTAAGGAATGATTATTGCATGCAAGTGGGATTCAAACATGCTGCACAGGTGGTAGAAAGTTAGAATCTTTAATGCCAAGTGAAGAAACTGCTAATTAATTAAATGTCTGGCTTCAATGAAAGGGAATTAAAATGAGCTAGAAAGGTTGAATTTTATCCTGTCAGAAACAATATAGGTTTTACATAAACGTGACATGATTTGGATTTTTATTTCTTAGCATAGTGACTTTGCTTCTGTAATTCCTTTAGCTAGGGTGTCCCTGAGTTTCTCCATCTACTTACTTACTTAATTCTTGAGGGATCCAAAGAGTAAGCCACATCATCTTTACACTTAATCTTGTGAGATGTAGATGCGGGATTTAAAAATCTTTTAGAATTTTATGAACACAGTATTATGTCTGTCCATTTAAGGAGCCTTTTATTCCTCCACTGATTAGAACTCCATGTCAACTCACAAAGCAAGTAGAGTGAAAATTCAATTTATAATCAGAGATCTCGATATAAGATAATGATCCCTCGCTCTGCCCTCATTACTTCTTTTTTCCGGTGTTCTGTCTAGACTTGCATCCTATTTACAAAGTTTGACACACCTCAGTATTTCTGGTCAGCGTATCTTCCTAGAATGAGTTAAGGTATCTTTCACTGAGTATAACTTCTATAAATGGAATTTCATCTACACAATAAAAACCTACTCTAAAAATTGTTTTGCCTAGTGCTTAGAATATTTTTTTTCCCAAACTGTATTATAAAGATTTCTAGTATTTAAAGAGCAACTGAAATTATGGTATCACCTCTTTCTAAACCTTAGTTTACTTCTTAGCCAAAATTTTGAGTCTTTTGTTAAGGATAATCAAAGGTGCTATCTTGAAAATAAACCATGCTATCTTGAAAATAAAACCAACAACAACAACAAATCAAAAAAAATTGAAACATATTTGTCCATATTTAATTGGAGTAAGAATACCATGAGATTTTGAAAAGGGGAAAATATAAATATATGATATGTTAAGGAATCACATTTCACCCTCATTGTAGCTCCTGATACTCTTTTTTAAAAAATGAATCCACATTACCAAGAGAACTGTAAAAGCAAATCAGTTTTAAAAAACTCCAGGGCATATTTATTGATGCAGTACTTTATAAGATTTCCCTGCATTTACAGAAAATATAAGAGTGTGTTGGGACCAGCAGATGGCATAGCAGTTACATCACTGGACTCCCATGTAGTTGACCATGGTTTGAGTCCCAGACCTGGCAACTTGGAACTCACACCAACATGTGTCTGTATGTGCCCAAAATCCTGAGAGGAGAATGGAGGAGAAGGGATTGTGGCATGGCCATCCCCCTGGCGTGTGATTTCTCGCATTCTGTTTCTCTGTCTCTCCAGTGAGCACATGTGCCCTCTAGCAAAAAATCTCTCTCAAAAAAAATAATAAATAAAAAAACAAAACAAAATAAAACAAATGAGTGTGTCATACAAATAAGCATAAAACCTTTTCCCTAGACCATTTCATAACTTGGCCTTAGCAGCCTTAAAACACACCTACACGTGAAATTTAGACTTAAAGCTTATCAAAGTTAGTTAAAGCTTTATTGACTAAATCACTTCTGAATACTGGTAATTAATGAAATTAATACATAAGAGCCTCTATGTATGAACTATGTAGACTCAGACAAGCAACTCATAAGCTGATGCTTCTGCAATATCAAGAAGATACTACATACACAATGAGTGTGCACACATTTACAAAAGTTAATATTGATAGTATTTGCTCTGGCTCTCCCTACTTTTTACTTATCTCATTAAAATTTGCCCAGATTTGCATCATGGCTCTTTTACTTCCCTATAAATATATTTAGAATATGTTACTCATAATAACCTACTTGTGCAAGATGTATTGGTATATCTGTTAGGATTTTGTTATTCAAAATTTATAATACTTGTTCCATAAACTAGAGGTTCCAAATACTTCCAAATAATTTAGCATCAAATTAATATTATTCAGATTGTTTTTCATTCGGTAAAATCTCTCAACATTTGTTATTTCAGGCCCTTAGGAGGTGTGTTTTGTCAATTTCCAGGTATAAATACTTCGGTAACTTAATAAAATTTTCCAGATAAATTCTTGGCCAGCTGTACAAGGCATTCTATTTTTTTATTATTATTTTTTCTTTTATTATTATTTTTTCATTTCATTTTCTTCCATACATTCAATCACATTATTATTTGTCTTACAAAATGGATATTTAAACAGGTGAACATTTCTCCCTAGTACTGTTGATAAAACTACGAAATATCTTCAACAGATAATACCACACCTCTTTGAGGCACTCTAATTTTTTAGAACTTTAATTTTTAAAGCTCTCTTAGGTTAGATTTATAGCAAATTTCAGCAGAAAGTACAGAGAATTCCCATATCCTCCTCATCCCATACACATACATTCACTAACTATCAATATTCCACACCAGACAATGCATCTGTTACAACTGATGAACCTATATTAGCACATAATTAAACCCAAAGTTCATAGTTTACATTAAGGTTCATTCTTTTTTTTTTTTTTTTGGTAGAGGTTTTTTCCTAGAGGGCGCGTGTGTGTCAGAGAGACAGAGAGACAGAAAGCGAGAAATCACCCCTCAGCAAGGATGGCCATGCCTCAGTCCCTTCTCCATTCTCCTCTTGGGATCTTGGGCATGCACGCACACTTGCCCGGCATGAATTTAAACCACTGGGTCCAAGACTTGAACCCCAGTCAACTACTCGGGAGTACAGTGACACCGCCATTACACTAACTGCTGGTCCCATTAAGGTTCATTCTTGATGTTACACAGAATACTGTCAGTGCCCTAAAATCTGTGCTCCACCTATTTATCTCTCTTTCTCCAATTGCACCTGACAATCGTTGATATTTTTACTACCTTTATAATTTTTCCTTTCTATAATGTCATATAATTGGAATAATAAAATACATATCTCTTAAAAATTGGACTTTGAGAGCCATCAGGTGGCGTAGTGGTTAAGGTGCTGGACTCCCACATGGCCAATCACAGTTTGAGTCCCAGAATCAACAGCTTGAAACTCACACCAGGCACATGTGCAGGCATGCCCCAAATCCCTAGAGAAGAGATGTGCTCCTTTGTTAAGATCAGTTGGCTGTATTTATGTGCATCTATTTATGTCTTCTCTGTTCTGTTCCATTGATCTAGTTGTCTATTCTTTTTCTAATACCACACTGTTATTGCTGTTATCTTTATTGTAAGTTTTGAAGCTGGATAGCGTCAGTCCTCTTTTTTTGTCCTTCTGTTATGTTGGTTCTTCTCTGTCTTTTGCGTCTCCATATATATTTCATAATCAGTTTTTCAATATCCACAAAAAACTTTCTGGAATTTGACTGGGATTGCACTGACTCTATAGATTACGTAGGGAAAAACTGACTTTTTGACAATATTGAGTCTCCCTATTCCTGAACATAGACTATCTTTATATTAAACTCTTTGTTGAGATCTTGAATCCATTTTAGAATTATCCTCAATAGGTATTATGCATACTTTGCTAGATATATACCTCAATATTTAAATTTTGGGGTGCTACTATCAATGATAATGTGCATTGAACTTCAAATTCCACTTGTCCACTGTGGGTATACAGGAAAAAAATTGACTTTTGTGTCTTACAATCTTTATTATTATTATTTTATTTACATTTAATCACTGTACAGCCTTATAGCATACATAATGATTTTTTTCCTAGTATTAATATAGTGCATATTAGTCTTCACTTCTTAGTCCTAGGAGCTTTTTCTGTCTCATTTTTTTTTTTTTAGATTTTCTACATTGGCACTCCTATAGTCTTCAAAGAAAATTTTATTTCTTCTTTCAGTTATTTATATTTTATTTCCTTTTCGTGTCTTACTGTATTAGCTAGGACTGCAATTCCAACCATATTGAAAAGGAATAATGAAAGGGGAAATTCCTGCCTTGTTCCTGACCTTAACTGCAAAGTTTCTAGTTCTTCATCATTAACTATGATGTTAACTGGAAGTTTTTTTTTTTTTTTTTTTTTTTTTTTTTTTTTTTTTTTTTTTTTTTTGAGAGGTTTTCGCTATAGGGCGCGTGTGCTCGCCAGACAGACAGAGAGAGACATAGAGACAGAAAACGAGAAATCACCCCCCAGGGGGGATGGTCACACCGCAATCCCTTCTCCTCCATTCTCCTCTCGGGATCTTGGGCATGCACGCACACGCGCCCGGCCTGAGTTTTAAGCCACCGGGTCTGGGACTTGAACTGCGGTCGACTACGTGGGAGTCCAGCGACATAGACATTATGCTAACTGCTGGTTCCCAACTGTAAGTTTTATTGCAAAAATTGTTTACTAGGGTGAGATAGTTACCATGTATTCTTGGTTTGATGACAGCTTTAATCATGAATGGATGTTGGACTTTGTCAAGTGCTTTTTCTATATCTGTTATATAATCATGTAATTTTCTTTATTCTAATGATGTAATGATTATGTTAATGAATTTTCAAATGTTGAACTCATCTTGGATATCTAGGATAAATCACACTTGGTTGTGGTATATAATTCTTTTTATAGATTTTAATTTGCTACTGTTTTGTTGAGCATCTTTGTATATCTCTTCATGAGCATTTGTCTGTAGCTTTCATTTCTTATAATGCCTTCATATAGTAAATATAAGGCTACTGCTGCCTTTGTATAATGAGTTAGAGAGTACACCTTCAACTTCTATATTCTAGAAGAGACTGTAGAGCACTGGTAAAAATTCTTCCATAAATGTTTGGTGGAATTCACCAGTGAGCCTCTCTTGTCACATTGCTTTCTATTTTGTAAGGTTATTAACTCTCGGTTTAAATTTTAAGTAGATATTGGCCTAAGCAGATTATCTATTTCTTGCTATGTGAGTTTTGGCAGATAGGGCTATTTCTTATAGGTCTTCAAAGCACTGTATCATCTCGTCTAGGTTTTATTCTCTCTCTCTCTCTCTCTCTCTCTCTTTTCTTTTTGTAGTGTTAGCTTGCCAGACAGGCAGAAAGAGATAGAAAATGAGAAACCACTCCCTAGGGGGATCAGCCATGCCACAATTCCTTCTCTTCCATTCTCCTCTTCAGATTTTGAGCATGCATGCACATGCACCCCACGTGAGTTTCAGGGTGCCAGGTCTGGGACTCGAACCACAGTTTTCCATGTGGGAGTCCAGTGCCTTAACCACTACATCACCTGCTGGTCCCTTATCTAGGTTTTCTAATTAATGAGCACAGAGTTGTTCACAGCAATCTGTTATAATCTTTTTGATGTCCATAACATCTATGACAATGTCACCTCTTTCATTTCTGATATTATTCATTTGTGTCTTTTCCCTTTTCTTAGTGAGAAGCTTATTGTTTTTTTCCAAAAACACCCATTTTTGATTTAATGATTTTCTCCATCCTATTCCAATTTTATTGATATATGCCCTAAGTTTTGTTTCTTTTCCCCTGCTTACTTTGTATTTAATCCCCCCTGCCTTTTTTCTACTTTCCTAATGTAGAAATTTAAATAAGCGTTTTAGATACTTACTTTTTTTCTAGCTCATGCATTCAGTGCTATACATTTTTCTCTAGGCGCTAGTTTTACTTCTCACCAAATATTCTGATAAGCTGAATTTTCATTGCCGTTTAGTACAAAATATTTTAAAGTTTTTCTGAGAGTTTTCTTTAAATTATATGTTACTTAGAAGTGTGTTCTCCAATTAGATTGTGACTTTCTAGTTATCTTCCTGTCATTAATTTACAATTTAATTTCATTCTGGTCTGAGCACTTACATTGTATGATTTTTATGTTTAATTCTTGAAAATTTATTCATTTGCTTCTTCAGAGAGAGAGAGAGAGAAAGAGAGAACTCCAACAGAGCCATCACATTACAATCTACCCTCAATTTTAGTCAAATTACAGGCATGTACTGCACCTATGCATCCAGCCTTCTCAGTTATGTCCTGGATATGAATCTAGGACCAATCCCATGTGGGTACTATTGCATTTCTGCTCTGCCACCACCTGGGCCTGATTTTTATTCTCTTAAATTTGTTAAGATCTAAGTTTTGGCTCATATGGTGGGCTACCATACTGAATATTTCATCTAAGTGTTAACAAAAATATATATTCCCTGGTTGTTGGATGAAGTAGTCAGTAGATATCAATTATAACCAGTTGAGCGATAGTGCTTTCGAGTTCATCTATGCCTTTGCTGATTTTTTACTTGCAGGATATGCTCATTTCTGATTGAGGGGTATTGAGCATTTTTATACAATTCCATTTTCTCTCCTTTTTTTTTTAAAAAAAAAAAGTCTTTTTGCTTGCCCTAGAGTTTGTAGTATACGCTTAAAGCCAATTCAAGTCCAATTTTCAAAAATCGTGTACTTTTTCACAGTTAGTACAAGTATGTTAAAATATATAGTTTTTCTAATTCCTCCTTTCCATCCCTTGTATCATTTAATTATTTCATTTAATTTTGTAAGCAAAAGTCATTGAGTACTTTTCTTTTATTATTATTTTGAATAAGCTTTCATCTGTTAAATCATTTAAAAATAAGAAGTATGAAACTTTTAAAAACTTAGTCTCATTTATTTCTTCTCTAATGTTATCATTATAGATCAGTGTTTCTGGCGTACCCCATTTTTCTTCTCTCTGAAGAATGCCTTTTGACATGTTATGCAAAGCAAGTTCTACTGGCAATAAATTCCCTTGGTTTTGCTTGTCTGGGAATATCTTTTTTTTTCTTTCACTTTCGAAGGATAATTTCAAAGAATACAGAATTCTATGTTGTTGCTGTTTTATCTTCTTTCAGCATTTTAAATATTTCTCTCCACTCTTCTTTGTTACAAGCTTTCTGAGAAGAAATGAGACATAATTCTTATCTTTACCCCTTTGCAGGTAAAATATTTTCTTTCCCCTCTGGCACACTTCAGAAAATTTTCTTTACATTTGGCTTTCTGAAGTTCAAATACAATATGTCTAGGTATAGTTTTCTGGCATTTATTATGCTTGGTGTTTTCTGTGTTTCACAGGTGGCCTGGTGGTTAAGATGCTGGATTCCAACCTGGCTGACCTCAGTTCTAGTCCTGTCTCCAGTGGCTTAAAAATCATGCTGTGCACATATATGTTTCTACCCAAAATCCTAAAAGGAGAATGGAGGACAAGAAATTGAAGCATGTCCATTTCCCCAGGGGTGCTTTTTCTCTTTCCCTCTCTGTGTTTTTTTCCAATGAACACATGTGCCCTATGGCAAAAACCTTTTTAAAAAAAGATTAATTTTGTTCCTCTCTCTTTCTTCTTTTGGTATTCCCATTATGCACCTCCATTTGCCTTACTTTTTGCAGTCATCCTACAGTTCGTGGCTATTCTGTTTCCTTCTGTCTTTTTTCTCTTTGCTTTTCAGTTTTGGAGACGTGTATTGTCATGTCATTAAGGTGAGAGATTCTTTCTTTAGTCACATCTAGTCTACTAATGAGCCCATAAAATGTATTTGTCATTCTGTTATAGTGTTTTTATCCCTACCATTTCTTATTATTTCTTACATTTTTTATATCTCTGCAAAAATTAGGCATCTGTTCTTGCATATTGTTTACTTTGTTATTTAGAGTCCATAGCATATTAATAGTTTGTTATAATTCCTATTCTGATGAGTCTAAATTCTTGCCAAGTCTGACTCTAGTTTTGATATCAGCTTTGATTTTTTTTTTGAAATATTTTTAGTTATAGGGCACATGTGCTTGCCAGAGAGACAGAGAGAGATAGAGAGACACACAGCAAGAAATCACCTCCCCCCATCCCCAGGGAGGATGGCCACACCACAGTCCCTTCTCCTCCATTCTCCTCTTGAGATTTTGGGCATGGATGCATACATGCTGGTGTGAGTTTCAAGCTGCTGGGTCGAGGATCTGAACTGCAGTTTACCTCACGGGAATCCAACACCTTAACCACTACACCACCTGCTGATCCCATCCTGCTTTATTTCTTAAAACTGTTTTTTGCCTCTTATAGTATGCCTTATTATTTTATGATAGACAAAATACACTTGATAAAGAAAATTGCAGTAAATAGGCCGTTAGTGATACAGTGGTAAATTGTAGAGGAAAAGGGAGAACTCTATAGTCTTATGATTACCCTATCATCTCAATCTCTTAAATGACCTTATGTCTCTGGATCGTGAACTTAAAAAATGCTTTTCATTCTCTCTCCCCATTAGGTAGGACACATTGACTATAAGAAGCTGGAGTTATGTATTTGTTTCCCCCCACATGGAAGACTAGAGAAAGCCAGAGTTGGTTATTTCGTATCTCTCAGATCAGAGAAACCCTAATGGGTCGTGTTCTGGCAAATAATTTCTCCTGAGGGCAGGCCTTGATTATAGAATAGAATGCCCTAGAGTATTTCTTTTTATTTTCTTATTCTTAAAATTTATTATTATTATTATTATTATTAAAATTCAAATAGAGAGATAAAAGAGAGAGAGAGTGCAAAAGCAAACCACCAGGGACTTGAACCATGGTCAGCCATGAGGGAGTCCAGTGCCTTAACCAACACACCATCTGCCAACCCCAACTCTAGAGTATTTCAGAAGGTTATTTTTCCCTCTCTTTGCCTGAAGTAGGAAGGAATTTTTTTTCTCCAATCTTCACTGTCAAAACCCAGTAGAGATCCGGGACCAGCAGTTAACATAATGGCTATGTCACTGGACTCCCATGTAGTCGACCGTGGTTCGCGTCCCAGACCTGGTGGCTTAAAACTCATGCCAGGTGCGTGTGCGTGCATGCCCAAGATCTCAAGAGGAGTATGGAGGAGAAGGGATTGTGGTATGATCATCCCCCCTGGGGGTTGATTTCTCGCTTTTTGTCTCTCTGTCTATCTCTGTCTTTCTGGCACATGCACGTGCCCTATAGCAAAAACCCCTCAAAAAAAAAAAAAAAAATCCCAGTAGAGATCCTAGTGGTAAAACTCATAAAAGTATGGGATCGTTGATATGACTGGAACTTTCTAGAGTTTTTACTCTCAGACATCCATACCAAGCACTCAGCAATTTTCCATTATTTGGTTTTCCTACCTTTAGATGGTTTCAGCAGAGGATTCTGTGTGTCGGTTTCTGCTCCAGTAAATTGAGATTTTCTGTATAAGGTATGTCTGTATCTCTAATTTGGGGGAATCAGTTTTCAAAACTTCTCTAACATATCTAAGAAGAGTTGTTGATTTTTTCAGTATGTTCAGAAGTTTTACTTGTTAAGATGCAGTGACAATTTCTAAGCTCATTACTTATGGGACTGGAAACCCATATCTTACTTTATCAGACAGTAAAAATCATTTATAAAGGGCAAAAATATTTCATATACTATTAATGCTTGTATTTATAACCTCACATCAGAAAGCATCCATATATTTATGACTTTAAGGATATAATAGTTATTCCTAAACTGTTTTGTTCTAGTGTCTTATCTGCCTTTTTTAAGGTTGGTTTCAAACAGTGCTTCTGAATCCTCGAAATGGTCTATAGACTGACAAATGGAGAAGGTATTTGGGACTACAGGAAAAACAAAGGCATTAGATTAGTAATTATTCAAAAAAGACAAGTACCAAGGGACATTATTAAACATAAAGATAGTTTTTAAAAGTCAGTTTATTCTGATTATAATAGTTCTCATATTGAGAGATAAAGGGATAACATATAATATTTAAAAATAATTAGTGTTGGGGACGGCAATGGCATGGTGGTTAAAGGCGCTGGATTCCCACATGGCCGACTTCGGTTTGAGTTCCGGACCTGGCGGCTCACTTTCTTACTTTCCCTTTCTCTCTCACTCTCTCTGGTCAAATTTGAAAATAATAACAAATGGGATTGAATAAAAAAGTAATCCTTAAAAAACAATTAGTGTTAGGACTAGTTTTTTTTTTTTTTTTTTTTTTTTTTGGAGAGGTTTTTCGCTATAGGGCGCGTGCGCTCGCCAGACAGACAGAGAGAGACATAGAGACAGAAAGCGAGAAATCACCCCCCAGAGGGGATGGTCATGCCGCAATCCCCTCTCCTCCATTCTCCTCTCGGGATCTTGGGCACACACGCACACGCGCCCGGCGTGAGTTGTAAGCCACCGGGTCCAAGACGCGAACCGCGGTCGACTACGTGGGAGTCCAGCGACATAGCCATTACGCTAACTGCTGGTTCCCGAGGACTAGTTTTTAAAAGAACAAATAGTTGACTTGGATGGAACTCTAGAGAACTTATTTTAAAATTTTTGTGTGCATTTTTATGAGGTAAAAGCTTTAGTAAACTTTTGAAGTTTTAAAAGAGAATGACTCTTCTTGTCTCCATGATATATGTGCTTTACCGTAACCTCCCTCGCTCTAACAGAACAATTTATTAAAATTCACACTAAAACCTATTGAGATGGACAATCTCCTTCCTTGAGGTTTCACAAGGAATTTAGGGAACACTCAGTTACTAAGCTAGCTACCTTGCAGCCTTACACTTTCATATTATTAATCTACCATATTTTTACTTGGAGTGTACATATACTAATAAGTCACCTTGCATAATTTTTAAGTTTTCAAAATATCAGACATGATGTTGGACTATCCACCATGACCTTATCTGCTTTTCACCTGAAATTGGCTCTAAAGTTTCCTCTATCTAAAAGAACTTCCAGTTTCCCATAAAAAACAACACACACACACACACACACACACACACACACACACATTTAGTTAACAGTCTACTCATCCTCCACATTTCAGGAAGGGAAATCTTATTTAATCACTCCTCCCTACTTGAATCTTTGATCACATGTTCTCATAGAAATATTCCTCTTTCTTTTATAATATTTATCTTGGTTTGCAATTATGAATCCATATAGTGTGGTGACTGCTTTTGCTCACCTATACTCCTGTATTTCAGCACTTGGCAAGAAAATAGTGATAAGTCATTATTTGCTGAATGAATAAAATAAGCATCACGGTGTCTCATAAACTGATTACATCTGTCAGCCAGTTAACCCAGGAGGGCCCTAATGAAACAATAGGTACTGATGGGAATAAAGAGAGAGACGGCTTGTGAGATGAAAGGTACCCAAAGTCAGACCTCACAAATTCCCCCAGGGTCAGTGTTTTCCCATTGACCATTAGATAAATGCTTGAATTCCACTAGTAGTCAACAGCTTCTTCCATATTTTCCATCAACCCTTCAGAAATGCACATATTCCTGAGAGTCTTTCAAAGCTAATGTATATATTCTTATCCCATCTCTTTCTCTAAACTGAAGAAGGGGGAATGAAATAAACTGCAAAGAGCAGTAGGCTTGAAATTTAGCTACAGTGAGAGCTGGTCCATTTTTGTCTTTCATTGTCTCTGAGGAGACTGGTTCTGCTCAACTGTCTTATAATGATCCTGTCCTCCCACGGTCACTCTTCCAAATGATGAGGTGCTATCTGATCTGTTTGGAGGCCCGAGCAATGAATGAATACCTCAGGGGGCTGTATCAGTATTTATTGTTG
Source organism: Tupaia tana (assembly GCA_026018925.1). Classification (NCBI taxonomy): domain Eukaryota; kingdom Metazoa; phylum Chordata; class Mammalia; order Scandentia; family Tupaiidae; genus Tupaia; species Tupaia tana. The sequence goes on from JAKSZU010000013.1 coordinate 61,332,786, forward strand.
GGGTGGTGAAGGGTGGGAGGAAGAAGTAGTGTAATAAAAACCATCTGTGCTGCGAATTATAGAAGCCAGAAAGAGACTAGCAGGGAGTCCTTCATCTATCACCACATGGAAGCCCAATTAAAACACACACATTCAGAAAACAGGATCTTGTTGAGGAATATGCCTCAGTAAGAAAATGCTGCAACTGAAATTACACTGAACTTATACACTATTAAGTAGAATAGAATAAATGGAAATAAGGCAGGAATAAAGACCTAACGACATGTTCTCAATGTTTCTTTTTTTCTTAACTTCCCCTATTTCAAGTAAACAAAATCATATTTCCAAGTCAACTAAAGAGAACTTTGAATGAAATAAAGATTGGCAGAGGTGACACTATGTGACAACAAGAATAACCATGCTCCATAACAAGTATTGATGCATTGTATAATTTGAAGGCTTATGACACAGGCATTAGTAACTAGAAGTAGGAAAATATACATTCCTTAGTACACTGAAAGGCACAGAAAACAGCTAAAACACGAATATTCAAAGAATAAAAATGAGCATGCCTGTGAGGTATGATTCATGTATAGTTCAGGGATCTACGTGGAAAGTTCCTTTGGTCGCTCTCTGATAAGCATGCATCATGGGGTTGACTCCCATGGACGCTTCATCATTGACCATTTTTACCTGTCTGCTGTAGCACTTCTCTGTGTACTTGGATGGAGTTTCGAGGCTGATCATCTGAGTCTGATCTATGAATAATGTATGTTCATCTTTGTCTGGGAGGAGAATTTGGCTAACGCTCCTCCAGTGTGACAGCACTCACAGTGAGGAGGGGATGGACCAGTCATTGTAGAACAATGAAGGACTCAGTCTGGTTAGCCAGTCCTTTCAGCCACCCACACACTGTGCTTCTTCATGTAGCTGCCTCCGCCTCAGTCACTCTCCAGGTCACATTTGCAGGGACACAGCTTATGTAATTTTGTTATAGCAGCCTGAATTGACTATAGCACCAGATAACTGAGGTTGTTAGACTCTGAGTAAGAAACGTCAAAGATTTTACTATAGATTCTTATATGGCTATAGAGATTTAAGTGACTAAGTCATGAGTTTGCTTTCAAGAAAACTTCATTTAAAAAGAGCCTCATCAGCCAATGGAAAGGTTTGTGCAAATACTTGTTCAGGAGTTAACAGGAAAAGGTCTTTGGGATGTTTAGCACAGTCTCTTTTAGCCTTCCACTGGTCATATTTAAATACCCTTCAGATCTTAGCTAAAATGCCACTCATGTAAAAATAGCTTCCATGAGCCTCTCTTCAAACTAGATCAGTCCTTGATTACAATTTCCAATTATACATTTGGGTTGATTAATATCTACTGCCTTCATTAGATAAAAAGTTCCAAGAGAGAGGAACTCTTTTAATATTTCTGCACATATCATATAGAACAGGGTCTAGAAATGAATGGGTACACAATGCACATGTACTAAATAAATGAATGCATGAACAAGTGGATGTGGTAATATAGTTCTGGAGAGAGGTGCTGGAGGAAATATAGCATGAAGAAGATTTAGACTGTGCAAATGAATCTGAGTTTTGATACCCTAGCATTTATTACTAGTAATTTTTTAAATTGCCTCTTACCTGTGTTACTATTCCTCACTACCCGTAACCACAGTGTTAACTGTATCTTATGTAAAATAAAGTAACATATAAATATTATATACAGGTAACTTATATAAAAGAGCAGACAGTGTATTTATTTAGTGCTTAAGGAAGCTTCTTAGTTTAATGGTAAGAATCTACATTTCTGGATCAGACCTGAGTTTGGAACATTGCTCTGCATTTATGAAGATAAAGATGTAGTAGAAGTTACTAATTCCCCTTGATATTTGGTTTCCTCATCTGTAAAATTACAATAATACTATCTGCTTGAGAACTGTTAAGATTATGTGATATATTTTAAATAAAACATTAAGTCTAGAGTCTACCAAGTGGTAAGTAGTCAATATTTCCTCTCATGATCTGTCTCATTCTCTTTACTACTTATGCCCTACCACACTCACTAAACAGTAGGATGAGAAATGGTTTCAACAAGAACTGGTATGATTTTAAATATATAGCCTAACGGGAGTAGTATAAAAAGACACAATGACCTCATGACAATGTACAATTCAATTACGGAGTCACAAATGAGATTTTATAGAACAGTTGAAGGTTGTTTCTGTAGTTATGATTTCTGGGTTCAAATGCAAACTCTTTTATTAAATACTTGATCATATTTAACTATTAAGGCTTAATTTTTTTAACACAGAGATAATAATAGTCTAACACATACAGACTTCTGAAGATTAAATTAGCCAATGAATCAAGAGATGTTGGTTAAAATATAAATTTTCAGTCAGATAAGAATGTGTTCTAGGTATTTATTGCACAATGTGGTGACTACATTCAATGATGTAGTGTAGTCTTTTCCTTTTTCTTTTTTTTTTTTTTTTAATATCGTGTACACATGAGGTGGAGAGAGGTTGCAAAAGAAAGAAAATGAGATTGAGAGAGAAAGGGAAGTATGCTTAACAGGTTTTTGTGACATCATGATCCCTTTTCCTTCACCCGCTACCTTGTCAGGATCTAGGGCAACTGCACCCGGAATGTTCTCAGGCTGACCTGGGGACCAAACCGATAGTTGGCCATGTGGCTCCCAGCATTGTTGTCCAGTAAACAATGGCTCTGCTAGTTAGACTGGGCCAACGACATACTGTATTCTTGAAACATACAAAGAGAATAGATAATGTTCTCACTATAATAAAGAAACCAATGTGAGGTAATACCTAGGATGATTTGTGGAATTTAGTCATTCCACAATACCTATACTTTATTTTTTAAAAAAGAATTATTTATTTAAATTTATTTATTATTATTATTTTAATTCACCAGAGATAGACAAAGAGAGAGAGAGAAAGGAAAAGTGAGAAAGCAAGCCACCAGGTCGAGGACTCAAACCATGGCTGACCATGTAGGAGTCCAGTGCCTTAACCACCATGAAACCTGCTAGCCCCTGTATATATACCTTAAAATAAAAATTGTATATGGTAAATGCAAACTGTTTAAGCTCTCAATTAAAAATAAATGAAAGTGTCTAATACAGTGCCTGGTCCAGAATAAGAACTCATAAAAATTAACTCAGTGCTTTATAACAGAGTTTTAAAAACTTTGTGAAAAAATGGAAGTAAGGTAAAAGTTTATTTCAGTGCACACAAAAAAAATTAGACAGTAGAGAAAGAGTGAGAAGAGGGTGGGAAAAGGCAGAGGGTCAGACATAGGCATATATATATATATATATATATATATATATATATATATATATGAAACCAGAAATGGAAAATTATTGATGATAACATACATGATTAAGCCACTATGCCATATATTCTGGATGGGAAACCACTTTTTGTATGCTGTGACAATGATTAGGGGATGAATGTAAATTAACTGATTAAAAAATGTTTCAGGAAAAAAAAAGTGTTATAGCTATCCTATAAATGGACTTTGGGTATTTAAGAACATATTTCTATTTGGGTTTGCTATTTTGAAACTAAAACATATATTATCAGCCCATTATAAGCAATGTTTCTGAAATATATCTAGAAACCAACCAAAAAAAAATCAACCCATTAAAAAAAAAAAACCACTCATTTTCTTATGAACTATTTGAAGACTTCTCATGTAAGCAAAAGGAAATGAGTCACTTAAAGACCAGCTATACTAGCAGTGGCTCTGGGCTGGGGACTTTGTTCTCTTCCCTGTTGAGTAGATGCTGAGAAAAAAAAATTTTTTTAAGTGCCTTTTCCTTGAATTAATAGCAGCACATTACCTAGTAAGTTCAGCAAATATAATGAAGATTTAAGAAATATCCAATTCTCACTCCGTAGAAAGAACCAAGTAGATATCTAGGAGGTAATAAACCAAAGAAGAATGAAATTGGTGCAAGAAGAAGGAGAAAAGATGAGGTGTGAAATGTACTAATTAGAAAACTAACCTGGTAAGTCATTGATGATAAATTTATATCCACACAGAATATTGATTTTACATAGGAAAATCAATGTTTTTGACATTCTAATGAGTTTGTAAGGCTCAACCTTGTCATCCATTTGAATGATCAGAATGGGCTTGAAAATATGTGTGGATACATATAAACAATATACATTGAAGATTCAGAAAAACTCTATCAAACAGAACATGTCCTTAGAAAGCACTTTAGGGAGCCAACTCTAAGTTATTTGATTATGTCTTTTCTCACACAGATTAAGATCTTTCTCTGGCTCTGAATCTGAAATGTCTGCTCTTGAATCTCAGCTCTAACTTTGACTAGAAAAGTTATTTAAATGATCTGAGTTCCACTCAAACTATACAATGTATAGAATAGACTACATTAACTTCATATGATTATAATAAGGATCAAGTGATCTATCCCTATACACATAGTTCCTGACTTACGGTTTGATGTTTGATTCTACAATGATGTGAAAGTAAAACCACTTAGTAGAAACCATACTTTGGATTTTGATCTTTTCCTGGGCTAACAATATACAGTACAGAACTTTCTCTCAGTTCTGGGCAGCAGGAGGAAGTCTTACCTCCCAGTCAGCACTATGAAGGTAGGCTGGGCAAAGCTATATTGCTTAGTAGGTTGGGTGTACTAAATGCATTTTTGACCTATGATATTTTCAATTTATAATGGGTTTATCTGGAGATAACCCTAATGTGAGTTGAGGAATATCTTAAAGCCTTTGGAATAGGGTTTGGCACATGATAAGAGTTGAATCAATATTAGTTGTTATTAACTCCAAATTTTTAGTCTTACTTACATGTAATAAAATATTAAAAGAGAATAAAAATATAAAAAAATATTTTGTATAGCTGTATAATGTGTTTTAAGCTAAGTGTTATTGTAAGAATCAATTTCTGAGAATACATCAGTTTTAAAGTAAGTTTACAAAACTAAACTAAGATTATTTTATTATAGAAGAAAAATATTTTCTTATAAATTTCATGTAGCTTCAGTATACAGTATTTAATAAGTCTGTGATAGAGTACAGTAATATACTAGGTCTACACATTCATGCACCACTCACCCAGAACAACTTCCAATCCTGTAGCTCCATTCATGTTAAGTGCTCTATACAGATGTAACCTTGTTTATTTTTTGTATCATATTTTCACTACATCTTTTTATATTTAGATATGTTTAGGCACACAATTTTTCACTATGTTACAATTGCTTATAGTATTTACAATAGTAAACTGCTATACAGGCGTGTAGCCTAGGAGTTACAGGCTATAACACATAGCCTAGGTAAGTAGTAGGCTATCTATCTAGGTTTGTTTAAATACTCTGTAATGTTCACACAACAATAAACTCATCTAACAACACATTTCTTGGAACATACCCCTGTGCTGACTGTAAGTAATGCATGACTGTATTTCAAATAAGAAGGAGACATTTTCATATACATTTTGTTTAAACATAATTAAGAAACATTACAGAACTTAAAGAAATTATATTACAACCCCAATTCCCAATCTTATTAATTCAACAGTTATTTTTTAGTCTTTATTATATTTTAATTTTGTTTGCTTATTAAAGTCGCAAGTATGGCATTTATGTACACGTATACACATGCTCATGCAAATATAACAAGTAAAAGTTACAAAGAGAATTCTGCCACTGTTAACTTTCTGTCAATAGCTTGTGTGGCAGAAATTGGTAACTACTCACTGAACTGACTGCCTCTTCATGGTCCCGCAACTAGCCATTTATTTCCCAGACTGTCTAGCCAGACTTTTCTAGCCAATGGAATGAGCAAAAGTGATATGCACCTCTTGAAAACTGGGAAATCCTCCAATCTCTGTCCTCCTAGCTGACCAAGTATGATATTTATGTGTCTATTTTCTATTCTTGCTACCAGGTTTATTTGCTTTGTTCTTCTGTGTACCTGCGCTATTTCTAGCAAAGGGTATGGTTTCTATTAACATGCTGAATATTAAGTTTTCCTACAGTGAGGAACAGCAGAGGATAGCCCTCTCAGAAGGCAGTAAGAATCAACCTAACCCAAGTAGCCAAGCCAGCAGAGGGCTTAACCGAATTCATACCTGCTATTGCTCAGAGTCTTTTGAGTCAAGAACTCCTGAAAAACTTCTATTACCTTACGCTTCTGTAGCAAATAAAATAGATCTACCACAATAAATACACATCTTCCACTGACAGCCATTCACATCTTCTATATCTAACATCCTCCATGTACTTTATACATTTCATTTCAGTGATGGCAAAATGTCTAGAAGGAACCCCATTGCCCTCAAAACTGGCGTTCCTTGCCAAGTACTTTTGAGGCTCAGGAAGGATCCAGAGATTTTGCTCGAGATCTGCCAGTTGCTCTTTAACTATAGTATATCCACAGTTTCTCATAGATAGCATGAGGGAATCCTGGTAATCAGATGAAGAAAACAGAGCCTCTTCAACCCAGTTCCATAGAAAACTAAGTGAAGCAAGACCCCCTTTTTGCCATCAGGCAAGTACAGGTGCCTTGCTGTTTTCATAAGTAAGATATACTTTTCTTTTGTATTAAGCCATGAATCTGGGTTCTTTATTACAACAGCTAGCATAATCTAACTAATATATTGATAGATTTTCCATGACTCACAATTTCAGTAAGTTTGAATGACTGAAACAAAATTGCCTATTCACTCCCAAACAAAATAATTGTTTACTACAATTGATTAAATGTTTCATCATTATTACATATGCATTCTATTACTATGGTAGAAATTAAAATTTCTAACATGAAGTTTCTCTAATATTATTCATGCAGAAGCTGTTTAGATAAGCAACATGATGCATATACAGTGTGAGTTTGGGGAACTTTAACATTTTGGAAGGGGGATCAGTTTAACTAAACTATATGTACAACTATATTCTTCATATTTTAATAGCTTAAACATAGAATGTGACTCCCAGTCAATAATTATTATGTATCTGGCTAAAAAATGAATTTAGAAGGATCACCAGGCTCCAACTCAGGACTGTAAGAGCATTTGGACTGGTGATGTATTTTTCCAATTACTGCGTTCAGTGTTTGCTGTCTATGAACACATTGAAGCCATTTAGGATATATTATTCTTGTAAATGAGCAGAGTGTTCACACACATTAAATTCCTGTTCCTGTGTAGATTACAAAATGCAATACCTTTATCTTTTTCTTGCTGGAATTAAAAATCCATATCACAAATTTGAAAAACTAAACCATTATTGCTTCTTAAAAATGTAAATGAGAATGAACATATATATTTTCAGAAAGGTATTAAAATATATCTGCCATTTTTGTAGGTATTTTATCTACGATTAATGTATTCCATAAAATATAACTGAAATATGCAGTCTCTTAATATTAAGCTAATGGAATCCATGAAGGCAATAAACCCAGAATCCTATGGAAAAATGAAGAAATCGCTGTTTGTGAGCTGAGAAAGAACAAAGATGATGGTTGGGACTACCAAAGTGAATAAATATTACAGATTTCATAAAACCAAAAGGCCATTTTTTTTCTAGTATTCTCATTTCATAGGTTTTGCCTATATGACAAGAAGCCATGCTATTTTTAATTTAAGTATCTAATTTGCTTATTCATATTTGCCTTAAACAGGCATTTTACTTCTTTGAAAAGGAATCTTTCTGAAGATTTGTTTGGCAGCAGTTGAAGAGCGAATTATAGACAAAAAGAAAAGAACTACAGGCAGCTGTGGCTTTAGTCTACACGAACGATGCCTACTTCTCCTGGGCTTAGATCAGAGGGAAAGACAATTAAGTGAATCTAGAAGACCTTTCCAACAAATTATTAAAGATTTGGGCCAAGTTGAATTTGATTGGACTTACTATTAGTTGGGAGTCTATTGTCAAAGATGATAGTGACAATAAAATATGCTACCATGTCTTTTTGCAGGAATTGTGTAAAATGAATTCTATTGTATACAGTACTGAGACCCACACCTAATCTGAAAGCTAAAAACGATTCTTCTATCTTAAACGGGCATACCATTATCCTAGAAATAACTATTTGACCTCAAATAGACATACTATTTTTGTATTGATATACATTTAAATTACCTTCAAAGTTTTTCCAGTACTCAAAAACAAAACAGTCCCAGTCACAGTGGTGCAGTAGTCACACAGGCCCTGCAATGCCATATGGAAGTTGCAGTTCCCTTCCCAGGTTGACCTGTATGTTCCAGGTAAGGGACTATGCCTGTGATCATGCCTGAGGTGTGATCAGGACGTGAAACCCTATGGAGGGCGCTTCTCTCTTTCTCTCCCTTTCTCTCTTTTTCTGAAAAAAAAAATAAATAAATAAATCTTCCTCTTTATTATACTTAGGACTTCTTCCACACATTGGATCCTTTTAAAAATCAATTCCCAGGTTATTAATATTTTACATAAACAAAATAAATAAAAATGTGGTGGGAGAATTTGAAGGAGAGAGAGGGAGAAATGGTACTTGAAAAAAAACAATGGCACTTGAGAACCTACAAAGGAAACTCCCTAATCTTTAAACTGAGTAAATCTTATGACGCTGGAACAGAGGATGTCAGGTGTTCAGAGGTTTAGCCTGACACATTGCCATAACTCAGGTTCACATGTGGGTTTGGTAGCACGAATCTTTGATCCATACTAAAAAGAAGCCAGAATGAGATCGGATATCTGTCACACTACCCCACTAAAGAAAAATTAAAATGGAAACAGAAGAAAAATAGTGTATACTGTATATTCTGATTTGGTTTTAAATATTACTTTTTTTTAAGGCCACAGAGTATTCTATTTATCCTATCCAGAACATTTAGAACATAGCCATTTTCTGGTAGATAGGCTAGATGAGAGACAGATAATAGACAGACAGATACAATGGAGAGATAATAGATAATTTAATAGTCATTTTGAGGATGGGTCATCAAGATACAATTTTAAATTCTCTCTTTTCTATCATATCAAAGGAATGAGACAGACTCACTGTTAAACTTAGGGTATAATTTTAGACTAGCTATTATTATAAATTAATAGTATCTCTATTTATTTACAAGGCTATCTGGAAATTCCTAGTGGACATTTTAAAATAAGGTTAATGGGGCCAGCAGGTAGTATAGTGGTTAAGGCTCTGGACTTCTACATGATTGACCATGGTTCCAGTCCCCGACCCAGGAACTTGAAACTCACTGTGGGCCTATGTGCATGCTTGCCCAAAATCTCAAGAGGACAATTGAAGAGAAGGAATTGCAGCATGACCATTCCTCTTGGGAGTGGTTTCTCTCTGTCTTTCTATCTCTCTCTGTCTCTCCAGAGAGCACATGTTCCCTACAGCAAAAATCTATAAAAAATAAAAATAAGGTTAATGTTAATATTACCATTAATATTGGGTTGTCAGAAAAGTCATGACATATTTTTTGTTTGTTTATGCAAAAATGAGTCATGCTTTTTCTGATAACTCACTATTAACAGGGTATCATGATTCAAATATTCCTTACAATATAAAATGTGGTATAAAATTACATAGAATAATATTCAAAATTTAAAACGCACTATGAAATAATGACCAAAGAGTTACTATGAAACAGCAAAGACTGTTTCCCCTGAGTTGTTAATATATTACTTCCAAGTAGGTAAAGACTCTGTCAACTTCACCGAGGTATCTGAGGAATTGAAGTCTAGGCAGAGGCTCTCAGAGAATTGCATACTAACGGCTGCTTTAACCCTGCTGTCCAGTGTCAAAGGAGTCATTCATTTTGGAAGAGTGTACCCATCAGCTGCTTAAAGAGGCCCATGACACTTAGCTGAGCTCAAACTAGGGGAGAGTTACAGGATTTATTTTCCATGAATACAACTTGATTAAAGTGGCCTTCATCTGAAATGTGCTAAAAGTTGGGTGTTGAGCCTCTAAATAAGTTGTTTTTGAAGTCCAAGGACACGTTTATTATCAATGGCTTAAATTTGGAAGAGGTGAGATAGGTGGAGAGGGGAATAGCAAATTAAAATAAACACTTTTAAGATGTCGGAAAGCAATCAGTGAAACAACAAAGATAAAAGCCCTAGGGAGCTCTGCCGTTTACACACACACACACACACACACACACACACACACACAAAGTTCTAATTACTTTTCTCTAAACAATTTCAGTGAATTCATAGACACATATATAAACTGATCATAAACAGAGATTCTTCTACTCTAAATTGTGAAGCAGTCAAAGATCTCATCTTAGGCACCCATCTTTTTTTTGCCTCTTTTTACTTTTTTTAAAAAAAATAATTAATTATTTATATACACATTCAATCACATTGTTTAGCTTACAAAGTGAACATTTCAATATGTGAACATTTCTCCTCAGTCCAGTTGATCAAAATATCTTCAACAGATAACACCACACCTCCCCATCCTGTCAATGCTCTGTCTCTGTATCCCTCCTCCAATTGTCCTTCCCTAGGTCCCACTCCTCCACACACACCACATCTGGCATTCACACCCATCTCTTGTGTTTGTATATCTTTTAGTCAATTAGTTTCAGTCATAGAGTGCAGATGGTCGGTATATATTAAGTGGGAACATACCATGTCTCTTCTTCATAGCCTGGCTTGCCTCACTCAGCAGTAAATCTTCCATATTCTTCTACTTCCTGTCAAAAGCCAGGGTTTTGTTGGTTTTTATGGCTGAATAGTATTCCATAGAGTATATGTGCCTCGGTTTTTCAATCCATTCATCTGTATGGGGGCATTTAGGTTGGTTCCATGTCTTAGCAATCGTCAATAGTGCTGCAATAAACATCGATGTGCAAGCACTTTTCCAATGAAGAATTCTTCTGTCCTTTGGGTAGATACCGAGGAGTGGGATTGCTGGATCATATGGTAGTTCTATTTGTAGATTTTTGAAGAATCTCCAAATTGTTCTCCACAGTGGCTGGACCAATTTACATTCCCACCCCTACCTCTCAACTTTGACAAAAATCAAGTCAAAGTGGATCAAGGATCTAAATCTAAGACCTCAAACTATAAAGCTGCTCCTGGAAAACACTGGGGAAACTCTGGGAGACATTGGGGTAGGGGAAAACTTCTTAAATAAGACCCCAGAAGTACAGTCGATAATCCCCAAAATAGACAAGTGAGATTACATCAGACTAAGAAGTTTTGGCGTGGCAAAAGACACAGTAATTGGTGTGAATCGACAGCCCTCAGAATGGGAAAATATTTTTGTAAATTATGCATCAGATAAGGGACTGATAACCAGAATATACAAGGAACTAAAGAAGCTGTTTGGAAAAAAGATGATCAACCCTATTAAAGAGAAGGAGTTGGAAAAAAAACACTCTCTAAAGATGACATACGAATAGCCAAAAGGCATATGAAAAAATGCTCAACATCTCTCATCATAAGGGAAATGCAGATCAAAACAACAATGAGGTACCACCTAAGCCCAGTCAGAATGTCTAAGATTAAAAAAAAAAAAAGATAAGTGTTGGAGGAGGTGTGAAAGGGGAACTCTTTTACACTGCTGGTGGGAATGTAAATTGGTCTTTTTACTTTTCACTTACTCAGTGTTTAGTATTTTAATGTGACTCCTAGCTTCTAGGACTCTGAAGGACATTTTTAGCTCCTGGACTATTCGTTCTTGGCTCCTGTCATGCAACCCTGCTACTCATAACCTTCAGATTTCACTATGTAATAATAGTTGATACATTTTGAACTAATTTAGAATGCAAGGATAAGTTTAGAACATTGGGACCAGGTGATGGCACAGTGGTGGTACAGCTGATCCACAGGGGAAAGGTCCTGGTTCACATTCTGGGACCTCTCTGCACACTCTGGGCATACACACGCACACCTCCGATCCAGGGCAGTTGAGACGAGGGGTGGATGGCAGTATGAGAAGCCCAATTGGGGTTACCCGTCTCTTTTTATATCTCTTTATCTTATAAAGGAAATAAATAAACTGACTTTCAAAATCATATTTATTAAGCACCCAATTTCTACAAAGCACTATGCCCTGGCTATGGGAAGTAAGAGATGAAACCAAGTCCTTAAGAAACACATGCTCTTTTTTTTTTTTTTTTTTTTTTGGAGAGGTTTTCGCCATAGGGCACATGTACTCGCCAGAGAGACAGAGAGAGACAGAGAGATAGAAAGTGAGAAATCACCCCCCAGGGGGGATGGCCACATCACAATCCCTTTTCCTCCATTCTCCTCTTGGGATCTTGGGCACGCATGCACACGTGCCCCGCATGAGTTTTAAGCCACCAGGTCCAGGACGCGAACCACGATCAACTACATGGGAGTCCAGCGACATAGCCATTACGCTAACTGGTGGTCCCAGAAACACATGCTCTTTATAAATAAATGAAATATAGGACAAATACAGCCAATGTCAGAGATACATAGGATAGAAAAAAAAAGGTAACATATTTACAGAGGAGGTGAAAGTTAAGAAGATACTTTTATGACTTAAGAATAAAGGGAAAAATAATGTAGGACTTTATTAGGTTAACAGTAGCTAAGATCATAAATGAATTCCTCACAGCCTTAACATAATGGGAAAAATTGAATGAGTCTCTTTGCCATCCTCTAAGCCTATTAAATGTGGTACATACACTGTTTTTTCTTTCTCTACAAACCAACAGTGCTATCTTATCTCAGTACTTGATTCTTCTCTTCTTTTCTTTACCACACCAGGGTCTTACTACCTCTCTGAAGTCTCCTCTCTGGTTATACACGTATGTAACTCTCCCATCTACTAATTTCCACTAAATATCCTTATTTATTTTCACAACCATTTACTTCTTACAACCTCCCCCTACCAAATTTATTTTTCTGTCTAGACTGTTTAGCAATCTCAGTGATCTTACTAACATACTTTTTTTTTTTTTTTTTTTTTGAGAAGTTTTTGCTATAGGGCACGTGCGCTTGCCGGGAAGACGGAGAGAGACAGAGAGACAGAAAGCGAGAAATCACCACCCAGGGAGGATGGCCACGCTGCAATCCCTTCTCCTCCATTCTCCTCTCAGGATCTTGGGCATGCACGCACACACGCCCGACATGAGTCTAAGCCACCGGGTCCGCGACTTGGACCCTGGTCGAGTACATGGGAGTCCAGCGACATTGCCATTACACTAACTTCTGGTCCTTACTAACATACTTAACTCATTAGTCCTTTGTGCTTTGTGCTAGTGTTGCTGACAATCTGCAAGCAAATCAGCTCTCTTTTTCTCGGATTCCCCTGCTGAACTGTCCGGTGATGCTAAAAGAAAAATAACACCACCTGGTGGCCTGGTGGTTAGGGCAGCTGGATCCCACATGGCCAATTGTCCAATTTGAGTCCTGAATCCAGCAGCTGAAATATACACCAGGCACTTGTACATGTGTGCTCAAAATCCTGACAGGAGAAGGGATTTTAGTGTGACCATCAACCCTATGGAATGAGCTCTTACTTTCTCACTCTCCTTCTCTGTTTTTTCGGCCAAGTGCATGTGCCCTATAGCAAAATTAAAAAAAAAACAAAATTAAAATATTCTAATTTGTGTCATTATAAATTTATGATTCTCCACTCTGTGCGGGTCTTTAACACTGTTAAGTTACTCATTTAGTAACATAATTTACTTTCCCTGAAACAGCTCTTCCAAGGCGTCATAATTATCAATCTTTCTACTCAGATCCTGCACCTTCCACCCTCAGTAAACATCTTTTGTTGCCTGTTTCACAGAAAACAACTTGAAGCCACCTTAAAAACTCTCGAATTCTGGGTCCAGCAGGTGGGTGGTGGTTAAGGATGCTGGCCTCTCATGTGGCTGACTGCTGTTAGAGTCTACGACGTGGTAGCTTGCTTACTCTCTCTCTGTCTTCCTCTGGTCAAATTAAAACAAATAATAATAATAACAAATTAAATAAAATAATTCATAAAAAAATCCACAAAACTCCCAAACTCTCATTCCTCCTACTTTTCAACTTTTCTGCACTGGTATGTCTGGTTAATTATCTCCTTGCTATCACAGAGGAGTGATATCATTTCAGGGTTAATTTCACTCTGCTTCTCATCTGAGAGCATATACCTTGATTCCCACCTATCCGTATCAAGTTCTTCTAAGTCTTTTTCCTTCTACATCTAACATGTTCAACAATCTCTAAACCTTCACTGCATTAACCTCCTTCTCTAATGGAAACAAAAATTTTCTATTTTCTGTGCTGCCTGCTTTGAACATTTATTACCAACAGAAACCATTTTCTCTCCATTCATGCTTCACCCCTGCCTAATTCCCATTCTGTCCAATGCAGGACTTCTTATCTACTAAGCAATGTCCCGAATCTGGAGGGTATTACCAAGTCCTCCTTCTAATTGATATCTATATGGCATCTGAATGGTCTCTCTCTGTTCAGACACTCCTACCACTCCACTCCTACCTGCCTCATTTTATCCTCTCTTCCTGACAGTTTGTTATCCATATCTTTTTAGTTTTTTTTTTTTTTTTTCCTTTCTTGATCTTTTATTCCTCTTTTCATTTTATACCTCCTGGGAAATCTACTCTCCTTGAAAAGCACCATGTAAAATCCAATTTCTATATCTAATAAAGACCACTCCCCTGAGATTTGGGTCTATGCTTTTACTGCTTATTAAATATCAGGAATCAATATATTAAACTCAACATGTCCCAAGCTGAATTGCCATTACTCTCTTCTATCTCGGTTTCTTCAGCCTAATACAATTGCTTAATTTGGTTAATTCCATGAACTTCAATTAATTTCAAATCTTTCTTCTTCCTCATCCTTCTAATCTCATTAGTAACAAAGCTTAGTGATACAACATCATCATGACATAGAATATCTTGTATGAAGCTACTATGGTATCTAATGTTTTCCCTTCTAAACCATCTCCCACATCGTAGCTGACTCTATTTTCTTCAACAATACAAATTACGTGATGCTGTTTCCCTGCTAAAGTACTCATGATGCTAAACCAAGGACTGCATAATTCAGTTCAAACTTAATTTATATGTATAAGACCTTGCTTCATCTACCTAACCTCGTCATCTTTTTTTTTCATATTCTTTTTTACTCTTTGCCATAGACACATTATATTTCAGCCACAAAAATGTGTAATGTTCTGATATACAAAGGCGCTGAAAGATATTTTTGAATTCATATCTTGGCATAATTTGCTTATTTTGCTCCTTTATTCCTTCAAGTTTCATGTCAAATATATTTTCTGTAAAACCTTCCGAAATCCCTTTGCAAAACACTGTGTTTAGAATGCTGTTTATTGGACTATACCACTAACCTTTGAGTTTCATTTTTTTATTTTTTAAAAAGAATTATTTTATTTAACTTTTTATTTATTTTAATTTGACCAGAGAGGGACAGAGTGAGAGCAAGAGAGAAAGAGAGAGAGAGACAAAGAGAAAGCAAGCTGCCAGGTCTAGGACTCGAACCGTAGTCAGTCATGTGGGAGTCCAGTGTCCTTATCTACTACACCACCTGCTAACCCCCAATTTTTTAATTTTAAATTCATATCTATATATCCCTACCATGTTTCCTTTCCCCAGTTCTCCCACACAGAACTCCCTAGAACCTTAGCATACAAAAGATTTTTATCACTAATCAGGGAATTTTTTTTTTTTTTTAGTACTAAATATATGCAGGGGCATAATTATAATTCAAGGGAAAAAAAAGCAGAGGAACATTATTTGGCCTGATTAACATCTGAATATATTTTAGAGTCACCTAATTCTTCAAGAATCATTCTGAATATAGTGGTTTTGATGTTACAAAAGAGTAGAAGGGGGAATTTCAGTAGTCCTTTTAGTAACAATTAAGTGTATTTTGTGAGCTTTTTCATGCAAAATGAATTAAGAAGCATAGGTTGGGACCAGCAGTTGGCATAATGACTATGTCACTGGACTCCCATGTAGTCGACCGTGGTTCGAGTCCTGGACTTGGTGTCTTAAATTCACACTGGGAACATATGCGTGTGTGCCCAAGATCCCAAGAGGAGAATGAAATAGAAGGAATTGCAGCATGGCCACCCCCCCTGGGGGGTGATTTCTCGCTTTCTGTCTCTCTGGCGAGAGCAAACAAACAAACAAAAAAAGCAGCATAGGTTTTTTACAACATAATTGGTCTTCATTTTACAGGAATTAGTTTTATGGAAAATAAAATGTAGAGCTGTGCAGAGAGATCTATAGAAGTATCATCTCTCAGGGTGAGGACCCATCCATTGCTATGTTCTCAGAACTGAATGCTGAAGAGATAGACCTTTTCTTAAAATGGAAATACATTGTTTTTTTTTTTTTTTTTTTCACCAATGAATATGTTTAAAAGTATGTTAAAAGAGCCAGAGTTTGTATTTTATGTATGCAATATCTTAGTAGGCACAATTAATATTTATAAAAGACCACTGTAGTTACTGTAAAAGTAAGAAAAATGGAAAAATCTTCATGAGCAGAAATAATCAAAGCCAGTAGCCCAAACTGTCAATATTTTACATTATCATGTGTTGAAAAAATGAACTTCTGTGTAATGGGAGGGTACAAATAGTATGAGATATATTTCCTACATTCATTGACTTTATGACCTATTTAGAGAAACAAGAAATAAACATGTAAAATGTGAAATAATAATGAAACTTAAAAATAGTCTAAAGACCCTACAAAATAAGTAATGCAGGTTAATCTATTATTAATGATCAAATAAAGTTGTACAAGAAGTAATTGCTATAGGAATTTCTAGAAGAAAAACAACCCTTCTTTTGGAATATGGAAAGGCTTTTTGGACTATGCTTTTTAAAATATAGAGGCATTTTTGTTTGACCTTAGGAAGTCTTGTAGCTATAACTTTCTGATAATTATGGAAGAGTTGTTTGAGCTGTTTCTTTACAAATTTCAAAGTTATATTGCTCTTTTGGTAACCACTCCTACTATGAATTTGAAATAAAGCAGCTTAAAAAGTTCAATCAGTGACATTTCTTTTCTCTGTTTGACTTAAGATAGTTTTAGAGGAGGAGGGTAGGCCTCTCTCTCAGTGTCATTACTGAGGGAATAAATGACATACCTGGCATATCAAAGTTAAAACATAGAATTACAAAGTATTCTGAAATAGAATGCTAAAAATCTTTATTTCCCTGCCCTTTGAAGGTCACTAGATATCGACCCTCAAGAGGGCACCCTGGATATAAGACAACCTTTGAGACTGGATGCTATCTTCTCCTCTAGCCCAAAATAATCCTAGCATGTGGGGCCCAATAGGACTTTGCTGCTTGCCAGCATCGTGATAAGTTTCAACCTGGTCTCTGGTGTGGAGGCAAAGGCAGTGCTGATACCGCTCTGGACTGAAACAAACAGAGCCAGTAGCTCTGAGGTCATCCCCTGACTGCTCACCACAGAATGATACCTGTGACTCCTCGCCATTGCAAGGCATTATAAAATCAGCTGAGGAACTCTGGTGGGGAACTTAAAAGCTCTCTAGGAGATCCTAATACACATACTGGTTTATTAAACACCATATTATGTCAAGATCAGTGTTTCTCAAACTTGAAGGTGCATACACACAAATGACCTGGAGTTCTTGTGAAAAGGTAGGGTCTGACTCAGTTAAGTCTGGGATAGGACCTGAGATTCCCTAATTCCAATAAGTTCTCAGGTGGTGCTGACACTGCTAGTGTAAGATCCACACATGGGGGTGCAAATCACTATGTCATTATTTGGCAGAGATATTTAAAAATATTTGCTCTTGGGCTCCTCCATAAGATTCTGATTCTCTCTATTAACTGTCTTCTAAAAATTTATAATTAATTCTCAGATGATCCTGATTCCATTCTGAAACCTTGGTACACACATTAGAAACTCTAGCTTCAGTATGTCCAAGAGAAAGTCTTTCTACCTTGAAAGGCCAGACCTATCCCTCAGTGCGGGCGCCCTCTCTAAGTGGAGACAGTGCTTTTTGTTACAGATTATAAATGAGTGACAGAACCTGGATCACTGTTGAACTGAATTGCTGAACTTTACAAGGCTGGTTCTTTCCACAGTATTGCAGACATCATTTTTGTCATGAGAGTAGCCTTGTTGGTTGTCCCCCTCCCACGGAGAAGACCTCCATAGCTCATTTTCCAAAGACCAGTCAACCTTAAAATGCTTCCAGTTCCTTTATAGAAGAGAAAAGGCATCATAATAAGTAAGTTGGAACTACACATAAAAATAATCCTCCTAAAAATTAGCCTTTAGGTTGCTGAATAATTTTATATCTTTTTTGAGTAAGTTATTAAATAAGACAAAAGAGTTAATGTAAAAGAGATGGAAATAATAACAGTGCATATACTCTATTTGCATTTTGGGGTGGAATTTCGTACAAACATGTGAATATATGCACAAACAAATACATATACAATTCTGAAGACAAATTTTATTCCTTTAAATAAGCACTGACTTTACAGTCAAAACTTAAGTCTAGTTCCAGCTCGGTGACCCTGGGTCCCAGCTTTCCATGTGTAAAATGAAAGAACTAGACTCTGATAATATCAGCAACTGCCTCTGGAGTCCTAATTATATGCTAAACTGTGTTGTTAAGTCTTTAGCAAATCATTAATCCTTTTTATGCCCCTATAAGATACATTAAGCTTCATCTGCTTTTGTAGACAAGCAAAAGAAAGGCAAAGAAAAACAATGTCGTTGTCCGAAGGCAAACACGATCAACTGAACTTAGATCCTGCTGGAGAAGCAGTCCATAGGTCAGTTGCTCAGAAACCTTTATTAAAATCTGTCTTGACAGGGGCTGGCAAGTGGCATGGTGGTTAAGGGTGTTGGAATCCCACATGGCCGACCCTGGTTTGATCCTAGACCTGGCAGCTTGCTTTCTCCCTTTATCTGTCTGTCTCTGTCCTTCTCTGGTTAAATTAAAATTAATTAATTACTTGATTAAAGTTAAAATGATTCTATAAAAAAAACTGTCTTCACATAATTTGAAACTAGCATTGGAAGACAAGCCTGTAGACTCCAGGGCTGGTGCACTTAACGTAGACCTTTCCTTCCCCTGGGCTAAACAAAAACTGACTTTCTAGGGTAGAGCTTTCTGCTAACACGATTATAGGGTAGAACCTCACTAAATAAGGATGGGGATATAGGAGAGACAGGAACCAATCAATTTAAAATAATTTCATTCACCTTGGATGAACATCAGTAAAAACAGCTGGTATGGACTAGAAGCATTAAGCATAAGAGGTATTAGGAGAGAAGAGTTTACAAATAGAAAGCCTGCATACTGTAAGACTTTCCACTAACTCGGATTATTCCAAAGGAAGCCCAAGTGTGTGGGTCATTCAGATCTACAAAGATAACCATTAAAGAGAAGGGAAATTTTCCCAGCTCAGGGCTCAAAAATATTAAGCAAGAGACAACTTAGAACAATGGTGAGATTTAGAGGGCTCACGGACAAATAGAAAGGGGTACCAATGATGACACACCTTACAATATCTGAGATGAAAGACTAGCTTGGACAACTTTATCATCATTTGATAGATAACAGAAAAGAGTGAACGAAATTAAAAATAAAAAAAGAAAATAGCCTATAAATGAAAAGAAAAATCAAGCATATTTTTAAAGATGATCTAATCCATGAAGCAGAGACTATTTTAGACAACTATCTTACTTGCTCAAGGAAAAAAAATACAGTTTCACCAAGAAAAAAAAAAAAACCATATACTTACTTATGTACTTTTGTCTATTCTACAAAAGATACACAAAGACACTTAGAAATAAAAAGGGCTTGTTAGAGTTAAAAGTAAGTAAATGATGAACTTTCATAATTAAAATATTAGAAAAAGAAGCCAGCTCTGTAGCACGGTGGCTTAATACTGTGTACAGGAAGTGGATCACACATGGCTAACTGGTTACTGGTCCTGGACCCATCAATTTATGCAATGGGCACACACGTGTGCCCACAATCCTGATGGGATGAAGAACTGGACTGAAAAAGGATTGAGGCATGACCAGGCTTCTGTTGGGGGATGCATTCTCTCTCTTTCTGGCAATTAAACAATAACAAAAATCCTGTTAAAGGCCCAGTCTCTGTGGTGCAGTAGGTGGTATACTGAATTACAGAACTGGTAGTCACCTGCTGACCACAGTTTGAATCCCCAGCCTGGTTGGCCTGAAAGCAACCAGGCATATGCACACATGACCAGGATCCCGATGGGCTAGAGGACTGGGAGAAGAGGTTCACAGCATGACTGAGCCCTGTGGAGAGCACTTCTGTGCTTTTCTCTCTATCTCATATTTGCATTCACTCTATAATGAGTTATTTTATTTAAATTAATGTAATCGAGAATAGATCGAGTAAATCAAGTAGAACACACACCCAAAAATACAAAATAATTAAACACAGGTAAAGGAGAAAGTATTCAACATAATAAAAAGGCAATGATGTATGATATATCACAATACATGTTTATAAATAAAAGACAACCATCCATACATGACAGGAGAAACGAAACAAACCCCACAATGATGACAGCTTATCTCAAGGGAAAAGAAAATCTCAATCCATGAAGCAAAAACAGGGCTTACAGTAAAAAAATAAAAACAAATAATTCTTTCCAAAGTGATTTACTACAACCTTAAGTCAGGTATGTTACAAACCCTGGTTTGCAAAGATAAGGAAAGGAAAGGAAAGGAAATATAAACAAGAGAATACATGAAGGAAGACCAAACACATCTGTGAGAACGATAAATGTAAAAGTGATAAACTCACCTATTAAAAGGCAAAAACCTCTTGGATTCAAACAAATAACAAAGAAAAGAAATAGATTTAAAAAGGAATCTACTATAAATAATGCTAGACAATTAAAACACAGTTTGTATGTACATGTATGCATGATTGCACACATGCAATATTTCATCAAGGTAAAATGCAAGTTTATAGGCACTGAGAGGATAAGAGAGCTAGATTTTTGTTTGTTCTTTAATTTGTTATTATTTGGGGAGGGTACCACCCAATCTATTGTAATAATATCACAAACTTTTTTTTTTTTGGAGAGGTTTTTGCTATAGGGCGCGTGTGCTCGCCAGAAAGACAGAGAGAGACAGAGAGACAGAGAGCGAGAAATCACCTCCCAGGGGGGATGGCCATGCAACAATTACTTCTCCTCCATTCTCCTCTCAGGATCTTGGGCACGCATGCACACGTGCCTGGTGTGAGTTTAAGCCACTGGCTCTGGGACTCGAACCGCGGTTGACTACATGGGTGTCCAGCGACATAGCCATTAAGCTAACGGCTGGTCCCAATCACAAACATTTTATATCAAACAATATAGTGGGCCAAAATACTTACGTAAAGGAATACACAATTTGTGCTTGGTTTAGTTTCATGTGTTATATGCAGCATTAGACTTTTTTTTTTTTTTTTTTTTTTTTTTTGAGAGAGAGTGATTTTTGCTATATAGTGCATGCACTCAACAGAGAGACAGAGACAGAAAGTGAGAAATCACCTCCCGGCGGAATGGCCACTTCGCAATCCCTTCTTCTCTATTTTCTTCTCAAGATTTTGGGAACCATTCACACGCCTGGCATGAGTTTAAGCTGCTGGGTCTGAGACTTGAACTGCGGTAGACTACATGGGAGTCCAGCGACATAACCATTACATCATCTATTGGTCCCAGCATTAATCTTTCCAAAACTGATTATTGACTTTAATTTATCAGATGATTGACTGTAACTTTGAGCTTTCATTAGGTGGTGCCACTTGGGCATAATAGTCTATGATAGTAATGTCCTTATTTTTAAAATTTTCAGCACCATTTGTGATTTATCTTATTTTTTTAAGAGAGATTTTTGCTATAGGGCCTGTGTGCTCGCTGGAGAGACAGAAAACAAGAAATCACCCTCTGGGGGTCGGGGGCGGGGATGACCACACTGCAATCCCTTCTCCTCCATTCTCCTCTTGGTATTTTGAGCATGCATACACATGTGCCCAATGTGAGTATTAAGCTGCCAGGTCCAGAACTCGAACCACGGTCAACTATATGAGAGTACGACAACGTAACCATTTCTCCAATGCTCATCCTTTGTGAGTTAATTTGAATATTTAATTATTGGGTCATTGAAAAAGTCATGATGCATTTTTGCATACAAAAACAGAAAATTACATCATGACTTTCCCAAACACTCAATATTTTGCCCTTACGAAAATGAGTAGAAAATGGGAAAATTAAAGTGTTAATATAATTAAGACCATGATGTCCTGTTGAACTGGAAAAACAAGGGAAAATAACAAATTACAAAAAGTAGAAAAAGAGCAGTTCATATTTTCTGATCATGATAAAACTAAATTTAATAATCTGATCTCAGCAGAAAGTTCCTTGGATTTAATCAAGTCACCTGTGTATACATATGTAAAGAAAATATATAACATTAAAAAACATTAATGAAATGATGGAAATTGAATATTTAATAATAATATGTACAGTACAGTAGGGATTTTGTAGAACAAACTAAAATGTGTGCATTAAGATTTTAAGTGGTTTCTCTAAAATGAACACTCAGAGGTCCATAGTAAATAAGCAGATAGCTTATTACAAAAAAAAGAAATAAGTATTATAATTTTCCTTGAAAATAATTTTGAAAAGTTGATGGACAACACCTAAATCAGTTTGATAGTCTGCTGCCTAGTTTACTGTAAAATCTGTTCTTTGCCAATTAGAAATCAACTAGAACATTTTCCCACAGCAAAATCAGTTTCTTCTTTCTCCACATTTTACATCAGGTAATCTAAGAGCTTCAGAATTGGATGAAGAAATTGTTTTAAATTTTTCCTATCTAAAATTTGTTTTACTGTTGTTTGATATTTATTTTTTTAAATTTTCATTCTATAATTCAAGAATTTTAAAATGTTTACCCTAATTTCTAGTTTTATCTTTAATTTTCTATTCTTTGGGAATTGAACTCATCTATGACTTTTAAGTTTATTGTCAAACTTTGTAAACTTAAAATGTATAAAAACTTTCAGCGGGTACCATGTAGAGATGAGAATTACCCCTGAAGTGTAAACTTTTGGTAAAATAAGACATTGTCAATACAACACAATAATAACGATGCATCCTAACACACCCCTGAAAGTTCTTGTCAACTAGAGAAAATAAAAATGGATAGAACATAGGATATAAATAATATAACTCATACATTTGATTACCTACCTAGATAACTTTATAACTGACAAATAATAATATTATTATTACTCCTGGAAAATGTAGTTATGAGGAAAACAATGAATTCAAAAAAGTAGATGAAGTGTAACACATTTTCTGACAATAATGATATGCATCTGAATTTATTATTAAAAGGTGAAACAATAAGGGGACCAGCAGTTAGCGTAATGGCTATGTCACTGGACTCCCATGTAGTCAACTGCGGTTCGTGTCCCAGACCCAGTGGCTTAAAACTCACACCAGGCGTGTGTGCGTGCATGCCCAAGATCCCGAGGGGAGAACGGAGGAGAAGGGATTGCGGCATGGCCATCCCCCCGGGGGGTGATTTCTCACTTTCTGTCTCTCTGTCTCTCTCTGGCTGTCTGACGAGCACACGTGCCCTATAGCAAAAACCTCTCCAAAAAAAAAAAAAAAAAAAAAAAAAAAGATAAAAGGTGAAACAATAAGAAAGTAATATGCTTACTATATTCCATTTGCCACCCCTTCACCCCTTACCCATGCTATGCCTACACACACACACACACACACACACACACACACATTTTTAAATTGCCAGAGGGTGTATACACTCACTAGAGAGACAGAGAATGTTAGAGAACACTTCCTGTGTATAATGGTTAAGCCACAAACCCTTCTCCATTTCTCCCTCTTTTGGGGATTTTGGGCACACATGCATATGCACCTGGCATATTCCTCAAGTCAGTGGACCTAGGACTCAAACCCACAGTGGTGATGTGGGATCCAGCATCTTAACCACCATATAACCTCTGGCCTTTGATGTCATTTTATCTACACTGTTTTTACTACCTTTGGATCATGGGCTTCCTATCCACAGGTATCTGGGTGATTTGGGGCCACTAGAATAACTGATTGGAGATTGAGGATGAGAGCAAGCATCTTTGACATTCCAGTCTTCTTTACGGTTAAAATCTTTGGATAGAATTCCATTTCCTGCCAGAACCCTGACTAATGTATTTAATCATAAGGGAATTATAAAAAACACCATATACATACAATAACATAAATATTAACATAAAATATACTTAATATAACTCTATACAATTTGTTAATAGACTGTTAAAATTACACTTGATCTGAGTTTTGGCAGAGGCTCTTGAACTATTGAGTCATCAGAAAAGTCATGATGTATTTTTAAGTTATTTATTTACATTCATTCACTGTACATCATTACAATATACAAAATGAGATTTTCTATCCAGAATACACTGTACATTGGTTCAATCAAAGATATTACCATATGTGTTATAATCAACAAATAGTTTTCCATTTTTTGTTTCTTACATATTTTGCTTCTTTTTTCCCCCTTTATTCCCTATCTCTCACCTTCTGCCATTGCATACCCTCCTCCCACACTGTCTCTGTTATCTACAGTTGTTTTTCATGCTTTCTTTTCCACATTTATTGATTCACAAAATATCTTAATTAATCTAAATACTTTCAATAGCAAGTGCAGCTGATAAATACATTATCTATGAACACATGTCTGCCTTTAGGCATAAACCTGAGTGAGTAGAATGAACATACTATAAAGTAGAATCTAGCTGGGGCTATATAGCTTACTGCAGTCATTCAATAGATATTTTTATGCATTTTTTAATTTCAAGAAAAACAATTATAGTTTTAATAGATCAAAATAAAAAAAGTTAAGAGAAATTTACTTAAGACTTAAAGCCAAGAAAAAGGTTAGAATTCAGTTCAAACAGTAGGTAGATGAACCTATCAACAGTTCAAAAGAAGACAAAAATCCTTAAATATGGAAATCAAAGCATGAAAGAAATTCAGTAATGTTTTAGTCTAAAGTCAAAAAAATTCTATTTTACTAGTTCAGTCTCATGTAATTAGTCTCTCTTCTGTTGTATTTGCTGTGTTACTGTGGTCTCATCTTTCCATTTAAACTCTGGAAGTTAACATTCCACTCCAGACTTGTCCCTACCATTAGGCTGGCCATTCTCTTGGTTGTTTTTTGTACTCTTGTTTCTGTGTGTCCTACTTTAGTTTTCCTGGTATCGCACTCCCTTCAGCACTTCTTGGAGAGCTGGTCTGGTATTGGTAAATTCTTTTAGGTTTTGTTTATCTGAGAAAGCTTTTGTCTTTTTTTCCCATATGAAGGATAATCTTACAAGGCATAGTATTCCTGGTTGAAATTGGTTTTCACTTAACACCTTGAATATATTTTCCCATTCTTTCCTTACTTGCATTGTTTCTTTTTTTTTTCTTTTAACTATTTATTTGATTTTTTTTCTCCTCATGAAGTTTAGATTGAATTTGTCTCTATTCCAACTCCCTAGGATTTGTAGTTGGAGATAAAGGGGTAGAGAGAAGGGAATCAGGGACATAGAAAAATATATATATTTTTTAATTTAATTTAAATTTTTAAATTTCATTTTCTTCCATACATTCAATCACATTATTATTTGTCTTACAAATGGATATTTCAACAGGTGAACATTTCTCCCTAGTACTGTTGACTTGCATTGTTTCTAATGAGAGGTCCAAGGTTAGCCGGATAGGATATCCTTTGAAAGTAATTTGATGTTTCTCTCTCATCAATTTTAGTATCTTGTCTCTGTCTGTGATTTTGGTCAATCTGGCTATGATGTGCCTTCGAGAAGATCTTCTTGGGTTGGGGCCAGCAGTTAGCATAATGGCTATGTTGCTGGACTCCCACGTAGTCGACTGCGGTTCGGGTCCCGGACCTGGTGGTTTAAACTCACGCAGGGCGCGTGTGCGTGTGTGCCCAAGATCCTGAGAGGAGAACGGAGGAGAAGGGAAGGTGGTGTGGCCATCCCCCCTGGGGGGGTGACTTCTCACTTTCTGTCTCTCTTTCTCTGTCTGTCTGTCTGGTGAGCACACGTGCACTATAGCAAAAACTTCTTAAAAAAAAGAAAAAAGAAGAAGAAGAAGATCTTCTTGGGTTGATTCTACGTGGGGTCCTTTGTATTTCATGGGTCTGGATATTTGAATTCCTCTCTAGGTTTGGAAATTTTTCTTCCAGAATTTCATAGGATAGATTATCAATGCCCTAATTAGTTTCTTCACCTACTGGGATACCAATTATCTGAATGCTTGAGCATATAATGGCATCTATTCTTTTATACAACTCGTGTATTATTCTCACTTTTTCGTGTTATTTTCTCAGTCTTTTTGGTGAATTTTTCTAGATTAGAGGTTCTGTCTTCTACATCTGAGATTCTATCTTCTGAATGGTCTAATCTTCTTTTAATACTTTCAAGGGAGGTTTTGATTTCCTGTACTACATCTTCATTTCTTATAGTTCTGCTTGATTCTTTTTTATGGTGTATTTCCTTTTACAGATCATGCAAGAACTTCCTCACCTCCAGGAATTCATTGTCTCTTTTATCCTGCATCTTCTGGAGTCCATTGTCTCTTTTCTCTTGGTTTGGTCACTATGAATATCCTAAATTCTTTATTTGACATTTCCATGAGTTCCCTTATATTGTCTATGGAGAATGAGGAGTTATTCTTTTCTCTTGGGTGAGAGACATTTTCTTGACTTCTCATATTTCTTGTGCCTCTGCAGTGATTTCTGGTCATCTGGTGGATTCTAGGTTTTTTCCCAATTTTTTTAATTAAATCTGAGCATTCAGAGGCAGGCAGGAGGAGGTGATCTGCATTCTCTCTGCAGTTCCATTTTTTTCTCTGTAGCAGATTCTGTGGGAATTGAGGATTACTCAGACCCTGACTAGATCTTGGGATCAAAAGGGTTAAGTCTGGGTAGAAAATTTTTAATTGTCTTAGTCCCTGAAAGGGGCTTCTTAGAGTTTAAATACAGATGGCTTGCGATAGGCCTGTCCTGCCTAGATCTTGGGGGTCAGGAGGGTGAAGTCCATGATGCATTTTTTTTTTTTTTTTTTTGGAGAGGTTTTTGCTATAGGGCGCATGCGCTCGCCAGACTGACAGAGAGAGACAGAGAGACAGAAAGCGAGAAATCACCCCCCAGGAGGGATGGCCACGCCGCAATCCCTTCTCCTCCATTCTCCTCTCGGGATCTTGGGCACGCACGCACACTGCCCGGCGTGAGTTTACGTCACCAGGTCTGGGACTCGAACCGCGGTCGACTACGTGGGAGTCCAGCGACATAGCCGTTATGCTAACTGCTGGTCCCCCCATGATGCATTTTTTTTTCCTGATGCATTTTTCATAGAAAAATATGTCATGACTTTCCTGATGACCCAATTTGAAAAATATAGGTAGCAAGGAAGTGTTAGACTAGGGCCTATGTTGGACTTGTGAAAGAGACTACTAAAAATCACTTTAGCACCACTGGTTTTACATGCACTTGAAGATATAAATGATTAAAGTTTGGTAAGACATGAGAATTGGAGATTGAATAATTAGTCGGGGGACCAGCAGATGGCATAATGACTATGTTGCTGGACTCCCATATAGTTGACTGAGGTTCGAGTCCCAGACCTGGTGGCTTAAACTCATGCTGGGTGCATGTGCGTGTGTGCCCAAGATCCGAGAGGAGAGTGGAGGAGAAGGGATTGTGGTGTGGCCATCGCTTCTGGGGGGTGACTTCTCATTTCGTCTCTCTGTCTCTCTGGCAAGCGTATGCACTCTATAGCAAGAGCCTCTCAAAAAAAAAAAAAAAAAAAAAAAAAAAAAAAAAAAAAAAAAAAAAAAAAAAAGAAAAGAAAAAAGAAAAAGAAATAAAAGAAAAAAATTAATTTTGGAAGACTGTTAGAATTCAGTGAAATTTTCTTCCTGCATTGAGGTTGGGTAGAGAATTACCTTTTATTTCTTTTAGCCTTTTAAGAGAAAATTCAAGGAATCTATTTGCAGAGTTTTGCTAGTATCTCAGGAATATGAGAAATCAAGAAACTGAGTGCTGACTCCAGCTGAGAAATCCAAAGAGCTAAGGAGAATGGTAGGTTGAAGTGACCTGAAGCACAGAGTAGAAGGAAGGACATGATTTTGCAGCAACCTGTCTTCCCACTAATAAGCATGAGAAACATGAGTGTCCTGTGAACCAGACGTGGGTCCTGAGAGAAATAATGGGAGACTGAGGAAGAGAGAAAGACAGAGAGATAAAAGGGTGATATGATGCAGAGACACAGTGGGGTGAGGCAGAGAGACTCAAAGACAGAAAAAGAGTGGGGTCCCACAGTTCACTCCATTATCCTGGGCAGTTTCCAGTTTAGTCTAGAGAAACTTCAGAGAATAAGCTTCAGAGAACAAGTTTATTTTTGAGGGAAATGCATTTTCCAGTGTCACAGAGTTGGAGACATACAGAGCTGCTTTCTTCTCAAATACCTTTTACATAATTCTTCTTGCATTACACCTCAGATATCTCACCTCTAGTTCCAGCATTTTTAGCATCTCTGGGTGCTGTGTCCTTGGAAGGTTTTGTATTATATACTAGGAAATAATCTGTGAGAGAATCTGTGGGAAGATGAACTACTAAGAACCAGAGGCCAATGTAAGAATTGAAAATGGTCAGTTGGCCAGTGTCTCAACTTTCATAGGGGTCTGGAGTTAAAAATCAGTTTTATGTTAGTTTTTTTTAGTTCATTTATTTGTTTCTTCCATTAGAGAGAGAGATAGAGACAGACAGAGAGATAGAGACAGAGAGAAAGAGAGAACCACTCCCAACAGGGTCTTCATGTCACAATCTATGCCCAGCCTCAGGTGACCAGGATCACAGACACAGGGAGACCTTGGGCTCATTTACCAGTCTGTCACATCCAGCTTCAGCATCACGTGTACTACATTACTGCTTCACCACCACAGCTGTGGCCAGTTTTAAAGGAGAGTAGTTCAAGGGACCAGCAGTTAGCGTAATGGCTATGTCACTGAACTTCCATGTAGTTGACCGCGGTTCAAGTCCTAGACCCCGTGCCTTGAACTCATGCTGGGCTTGTGTGCATGAGTGCCCAAGATCCCGAGAGGAGAATGGAGGAGAGGGGATTGTGGCCTGGCCGGCCACCCCCCGCCCCGGGGGGTGATTTCTCGCTTTCTGTCTCTCTGTCTCTGTCTGTCTTTCTGGCGAGTGTACATGCCCTATAGCAAAAACTCTTAAAAAAAAAAAAGAGAGTAGTTCAAGAAACCTTTCCCGGATCCTACCTCCTTCTGCCACCTCTTTAATCTTTGCCTCTAGGCAAAGACTGCCTTGAGGATGTAACACAAGAAACAAAGTAGAATAAAAGACACTCCACTGTGTTCCTAGGAAAAAAGAGAAAATTTTTAAAAATAGAAAAATATCATAAGAAGGACAAATAAATCTAAAATTTTAATTTTCAAGAGGATAAGCAAAAGTTTCAGCATTATTCATGCAGGCAGCCAAGAAAATAGGGAAAGTACATATAAAAAAATAGGAAAACAAAGAGAATAGAAGCACAGATACAGAAGAAAATGAGAGCCATAAATCTCTGAAAATACATATGAAAGTAAAAATGAAATAGATGATTTATTAAAAAATGTAAGATTGAGTTATTAGGAGGTTTGAAAGATAAATAAAACAATATCCATGAAACACATCATGGAAGTGGTTAAAAATTTTATTCATCAGATCAGTCCATCGTGTGGTGGTAAAGGAGGCTGGATCCCACACAGTCAACTGTGCAGCTCTGGACCTGGACCTGGTGGCTTGAAAAACAGACCAGGTGCATGTATGTGCATGCCCAAAATCCTGAAAGGAGAGAAAAAAATGAAGAAAGAATTGCAGTGTGACCATTCCCCCTGTTAGTGCTTTCTCACTTTCCCTCTCTCTGTGTTTCTATTTGTTGAGTACACATTCCTATGGGAAAATTAAAAACAAAAAAATATTCCTCAGGAAATCACTATCTGTTTCCCATTTAAGAAAGAGAATAGAAAACATCCTTTTTTTTTTTTTTTTTTGAGAGGTTTTTGCTATAGGGAGTGTGTACTCACCAGAAAGACAGAGAGAGAGAGACAGAGAGACAGAAAGTGAGAAATTACTTCCCGGGGGATGGCCTTGTGGCAATCCCTTCTCCTCCATTCTCCTCTCTGTATCTTGGGCATGCACACACAGGTGCCCAGCATGAGTTTAAGCCACTGGGTCTGTAACTCGAACCGCAGTTGACTGCATGGAAGTCCAGTGACATAGGCATTATGCCATCTGCTGGTCCCAAAAAACATACTTCTAATAATGCTACCTTCTTTCCCCCGAAAGAGATAGTTGAATTTACACACACACACACACACACACACACACACGTATAAGATAAGAAATGGGAGAAAAGAGGCATAATAAAGACAAAACTTTGAAAGCTGAGAGGAAGATTAAAGAATGATAAATAACTTTACAAAAAAAGTTTCTTGGTATATAATACAAAACCATCCAAAGACTCAGCACCCAGAGGTGCTGGAACTAGAAGTGAGATATCTGTGGTGTAATGCAAGAAGAATTACATGAAAGGTATTTGAGAAGAAAGCAGTTCTGTGTATGTCTCCAACTCTGACATAGGAAAATGTGCTTCCCTCAAAAATAAGTTTGTTTTCTGAAGCTTATTATTGGAGTTTCTCTAGACTAGACTGGAAACTGCGCAGGATAATACAGTGTACTGAGAAGGGAGGTTAAATAACTTTGTAAATTCTTCTAGTAAATCCTAATTCCTCTGGCCATCTTCCCACATACGTCTTCTGGAAACATGGTGAGTAGACCATTACCAAGTTGGATGCTGAACATACTGCTTTGAGAATTCTCATCAGCCCATTAGGAAACACCAGAAGAAACTGATATTGGAACTTCCTTAATGACAAATGCAATACACGGAACATAACACAGTTCAAACTGACAATCTCTACACATGGCCTTAGTCCTTAAGTTTTCATAATTTAATCATGAACAAAAAATGCTGTAGTATGACAGACATTTAAGTTTCTTACATGGAAAATGGAAATTGAAAAGTAATCGGGGGGGTTCTTAGCAGACTCAAAACTGAAAAAAAAAAAAGACTTTCAAACAAAAGTATTCCATTAATATGGCAGGAAAATAAGATCCATGCATTCATATATCAAAATACATCCCCAAAGCAAACAAAAAGGTGATCTTGAAAATTAAAAACTTAACAGCAGTTAGTGTAATGGCTATGTCGCTGGACTCCATGTAGTCAACTGCAGTTTGCGTCCCAGATCCGGTGGCTTAAAACTCACATTGGGCACGTGTGTGTATGCCCAAGATCCCGAGAGGAGAATGGAGGAGAAGAGATTGCGGCGTGGCCATCCCCCCTGGGGGGTGATTTCTCGCTTTCTGTCTCTCTGTCTCTCTCTGTCTGGCAAGTGCACGCGCCCTATAGCAAAAAAGAAAGTAACAGCATACATAAAAATTTCAAGGCAATAGAGTTTCAAAGATGGAGTTGAAAACATCATCAAGAAAGCAGGGTAAAATACAGACAGAAGGAATTCAGGGGAATATAAAACAGTAAAATCCTATCTACCATCTAGCATATTGAACGTCCCAAAAGAATTTTCAAAAAGAAAGAATAGACAAAACAAACAGGTAGAAATCATCAAAAATTACAACTCAAAAGAACTTTCCTGGACAAAATTGTATAAATTGCTAGATTCAAAGGGACCACAAAAGGTCTAAAAATGCTTTAAAATAAATTCACAAATTTTGAAATTTTAGAGAAGCTGAAAGGAAGAATACTCTATAAACATCCAGAGATGAGGGGAAATCAGGGAAATCAGCAAATCGAAATGAAAGGATAAACAGATTAACATCTGCAAGGATAAAATAGATTAACATCTTCAAAATTCCAAAATATTTTAACTTAAATTTCTAACTATGAATTAAATATTAGAATACAAAAAAGACATTTTCAAATATGTTCTCAAAAATTATCTGCCATTCATTCTTTCACAGGAAACATACTAGCATGAATCAAGAAAGCAGACAACATGCAGAATAGTAAGAGATCTAACACAGGATAGAAAAAAATAAATGTGAAGGGTGATTGAGAAAATAAAGACCAGGGTAAAGGTGGTACACAAACAGAAGAACAAACAGTCCAGATGGAAAAGTGTGATCAAGAGATAGATCATTGAGAATTGTCATTGACAAAATTCTTGCAGCTTTTTAGGACTAAAATTGGGCAGAGTTAGACTTAACATAAAAAGTGTGGTCCACAAATGTCAAAGCTGATAAATTGGATCTTATCAAAGTTATCAACTGTTGTTCTACAAAAGCTCATGTAAATAAAATGAAATGCAAATCTAAAAAGGGAAAGGAAATATTTGCAAAGCACACATCCAACAGAAGACTAGTGTCTAGACTATGTAAATAACTCTCACAACTCATCAGTATAACGCAGCATGTCAATTAGAGAATGAGCAAAATACAGGAACAGACATAGACATTCACTATGACATACATACAGCATACAAAGAGGTTATACTTATGACAAAGAAGCACATGAAAATACTTCCAGCATTTCTACACATTAGGGAAATTTGAACTAAAAGCCAATATGATACCATTACATATTTATCAAAATAGTTAAAATTAAAAAAATAGTGGAAACCAAAAATATTAGAGAGAGTGTTCAGAAGAAATGGATTGCTCATACATTGCTGTTGGGAATGTAAAATGGTACAGACAATCTGGAAAATAATTTGACAGTTTCTCATACTACTAAACATGCAACTACAAAAACATTCATAAATGGCACTCCTGAACATTTATCCCAAGAAATGTGTTCAGAAAAGCATGTACACATATATTTATAGAAGTTTTACCTGTAATAACCCCACAATGGAAACAATTGTCAATGGGTGAATGGTCAAATACCCTGTGGTGCATTCCTACCAGCGAATACTACTCAGCAATAACAAGGAAATAACTACTGGTATGAAAAACTTGGATGAATCCCCAGAGGATGAGGCTAAGTGAAAAAAGTCAGGTCCAGGGACCAGCAGTTAGCGTAATGACTATGTCGCTGGACTCCCACGTAGTCGACCGCGGTTCGAGTCCTGGACCCGGTGGCTTAAACTAACGCCGGGCGCGTGTGCGTGCGTGCCCAAGATCCCAAGAGGAGAATGGAGGAGAAGGGATTGCGGCGTGGACATTCCCCCTGGGGGGTGATTTCCTGCTTTCTGTCTCTCTGTCTCTCTCTCTGTCTGGCGAGCGCACGCGCCCTATAGCAAAAACCTCTCCAAAAAAAAAAAAAAAAGTCAGGTCCAGGGCAGATTGTGGCACAGTGATAATGATTAGAATCACATGGGAAAGGTCTCAGGTGCATCTTAGGACCTCTGGGTACCCTGGACACTGGAGCATATATGCCCATCATCTGGGCTGGCTGAGACTGAGGGTGGATTGCAACATAAAGACCATGTTGGGGATACCTGCCTCTCTCTCTCATTAAAGAAATGCATAAGCTTAGTAAAAAAAAAAGTTCCACAAGGTTACATATTGTACAGTTTCATTTATATAATACTTTGGAGTGACTTTTTTTTTTTTTTTTTTTTTTTTGCCATAGAGACAGAGAGAGAGGGAAAGTGAGAATTAGCCTCCCAGGGAGGATGGCCATACTGAAATGTCTTCTTCATTCTCCCCTCAAGATTTTGGGCATGCACACACACATGCCTCGTGTGACTGTCAAGTCACCAGTTGCAGGACCAAACTGTGGAGTCAGTGGAGTCAGCCATGTGGGATCCAGCACTTTAACCACCTTGCCACCTATGGGCTCTAAATAACAAAATTTTAGCAAGAAAGAACAGATTAACAGTGGCCAGGGGTTTAGAAAGGAGAGAGGGAAGAAAGTTTTGCTTTAGGGCATGTGCACTCCCTGGAGAGACAGAGAGAAACAGAGAAATGGAAAATAAGAAATCATCCACCAGAGGGGATGACCCACCACAGTCCCTTCTCCTCCACTCTCCTCTTGGGATTTTGGGCACACATGCCTGGCATGATTTCAAATTACTGGGAATGAGACTTGAACCATGGTTAGCCACATAGGAGTCCAGTGCCTAAATCACAATGCCACCTGTTGACTCTGAGATACTGTTAGTTTTGTAAGATGTTATTTTTGGGAGAGCTGGGTGAAGAGTACATGAGATCTAGATCTCTGTATTTCTCACAACTGTGTATGAATCTATAATGATCTCAACATTTTTTTTCAATAAAATATACATATATATGTATATATATATATACACATATATATATGTGTGTGTGTGTGTGTGTGTGTGTGTGTGTGTGCGTGTGTGAACTTAGAAGGAACAGATTCAAATTTATTATTAATGATGCATAACCATGACTCTAAAATTGAAAACTGTAACATAAAAAATCGGCTACATCTGTTTCAACCTAACCTTCTAGTCCTCTAGAAAGATTACCCTTTGAATACGAAAGAGCTAGAACAACTAATCTCAGGAAGACAAAAAAGCAACTAAAATATTAATCTCTGGTCATAGTTTTAGGGAGTAAAAACAAACCTCCCAGAAAAACAATAAAACATTTAGGCCTAAGCCTCCAGGAATCTTCAGACCTATTTAGACTCTTAATACAGTTTTGGAATCCAATGCCAAGAAATCAATCTAAAACATATCTGAACATTTTGCCAAGTCAGATGACAAACTTTTTATATAAATATATATACAACTGAAGTCACATTATTCTAAAATTGAAAAAAGACAATCATAATTAAAAATCTAAAACCACACACAGAAAACAATGTGGGGCTCTTGAAAGATGGAAATAAACAGGAGTATTTTTGTCTCAAGAATATTAAAAAAATAGAGTATAGAGCATGATAAACTAATGATAAAATGAGATTTATTTTTGAAATTTAAAGACAAAGCATAAATGGTGGGAAATTTAAACTTGCAGAAGATCTAAAGGAACTTAGAGAAATGAAAAAAGTTACATGAAAGTCAAAATTCAATAGAGTATTAAATGGCAAATGAGACTGCTGAATGTGATAACATACTTAATGTAATGATAAACAAAGCAATTCAAAGGGACTAAGAGAAGACAGGTTTAAGAGGGTAAGAAATATTATGAGATAGAATGAAACAAGCTAATATAGGTTAAGCAAGAATTACAAGCAGAGAAAATAAAGAAATTAGTGAAATATTGTATTCAAAGTGAATGACAAACTTGTTCCAGGACTTACAAGGAACAATAATTAAATTTTAAAGCCTAACGATGAAACATGAAAATAAACAGACACCTACATACCATGGTGAGACATTATAAAACATGCTATTAAAGACAAAGAAATAGTTAAGAACAGTGACAGGGAAATGGCAAATCACATACAAAGAATAAAAGCAACAATTCCTGGCAACAGTAAAGGCTAGAAGAAATTGGTTTAATATTTTAAAAATTATATATTCATGATAGAGAGTATGTATATACATGAAAGGTAAGAGACAGAGAGAAAGGGACAGTCACCCTCTCAGGGTCTCCTCACACTGTCACACCCCTTTCCTAGATCTTTGGCTCATCATGATTTTGTACTAATGTGCACATACTCAGTTGTGTTTTTCAGAATGGTCCATGGATTTAGAACTTTCATCAACCATGTGGCTTTCAACACTGCAATTCAGTTTGCTAAGTATGCAAATGTCTTTAAATTGATAAGAAAAAAAAATAACATTAATCTATAATTACAAATCACTTAGTAAGGCTGAAGCCTGAAAGTTTGTATCTCATGGAATCTAGTTTAAAGAACCAAGATTGGGGACCAGCAGGTGTCATGTTGATTAAGACACTGAACACTCCCACATGGCTACCCACAGTTCAAGTCCTGGACCTGGTGGCTTGCAGCTTGCTTTCTCAGTTTCCCTCTTTCTCTCTGTGTCTCTCTCTCTGGTCAAATGTAGATACCAGAGACAGTGTGGAGGGAGGTTGGGGAAGTGGCAGAGGGTGAGAAGTACGGAATCGAGGGAAAAAGAAAAGAAAAAATATATAAAAAATAAGAAATGGAAAATAATTTGTTGATGATAACATGCATGGTAATACCTTGATTAAGTCAACATACAATGCATTCTGGATGAGAAATCGCACTTTGTATGCTGTGATGATGTACAGCGAATGAATGTAAAATAAATAAATTTATAATGAAAAAAATGAATGAATAAATAAAATAATTCTTAAAAAAACTAAGCTATATATTTTACTATATTAATTCAGTAAATATGAAAATATTAGAGTAGTTATTTCTCTCTGGTAGGATTTTTATTGTTGTTCCATCTGGACTTTTTTTTTTTTTTTTGGAGAGGTTTTTGCTGTAGGATGTGTGTGCTCACCAGAAAGACAGAGACAGAGAGACAGAAAACGAGAAATTACCCCCCGTGGGAGTATGGCCACGCCACAATCCCTTCTCCTCCATTCTCCTCTCAGGATCTTGGGCATGCATGCACACGTGCCTGGTGTGAGTTTAAGCCACTGGGTCTGGGACTCGAACCATAGTCGACTACATGGGAGTCCAGCGACATAGCCGTTACTCTAACTGCTGGTCTCCATCTGGACTTTTTATATAAAAACATATTATTTGTATAATTATTATTTTCATATAATGAAAAACATTAAAATTTACTTCTGAAATGCACATCATAAAAAATAATGGGTTAACTCTGAGGTGCCATGGTGTCATGCATGACTTGTACAGAATCTCGATAGCTTTTTTCAGCCGTGTAACTCTACATAAACCATAACCTTCATGATAATAGCAAAACATGTGAAAGCAAATTGAATATGGAAGATTTCTCTGTGTTGTAAAGTGTTATTTATACATTGCTTTTGGATAAATTCTGACAAAAGAGCATTTCCTGGTGGGAACTGAACAGAAAAGTGTGCATTTACCTTGCTGGTTTCTTTTCCTGAAACTATTCTTGCTCCTTGCATCTCCCAACAAACTGCTTACACACTTAAGTTTAGACTCAGAGATTACTTCTGGAAAAACCTAAGTTAGGTTGGAGGCCTTTTATAGTGTTTCTGATTCACAAGTGCGTTTTATTATTGAATGTGTCCAGTTCAAGACCTATTGCATTGCACTGTTATGTTGGTGTTGCTCTTGATATCATGAACTGAACTCCTTCATAAATAATAATTAACTAAATCTCCCGATGCCATAAATGAAACAATCAACATATTCCACTTTCTTGGCCTGGTCCAAGTGCTATTTTGGAGAGGCCCATCCTGGAGACCAGCAGGACCAACCACCCTTGAATGTTTTTCAGACAAAGGCCAATCAAAACCTTGAATATGTAGGTTAAGGGATTTTTTTTTCCTTAATATTTCCTTAGTTTTTATTTTTAATTAAAAACATTTAATTATATATTATTATTTACACATTCAATCGCTATACATCATTCAGACAGTAAAGATATTTTACCCAACATGATATACGCCACACACCAGGCGAGTCGAGAATACTACACAAGACATCATCAACAGGCAACAAACCATATCTGTGTCCCACAAATGTCTTACCTATCCATAACTCCCATCAATCTGGACACTCTTTAATGATTACAAGTTTGCCTCCAAATAAGAAATATTAATAAACTATTAACAGTACACATAAAGTATCCGATTTGTTAAAGCAGGATGAAATCCACAGTATTCACATAGCACCTCCACATGTTTAACTAGCCTTAGAAATATAAAAGCACTCTTTCCATGGCTAATCCTCTGCAAAAATTGACGTCTGAAAAAAAAAAAAAATCACTTGACCGTTCCCAGCATTATTTTTGTCTCTTTACACCCTAGTTTTTCTGGGAGAAAGAGGTCATATGTAAAGTACCATAATCCATGTATGGCTCTAAAGAGATAATACTGCACTGGTTTTCTGTATTTTTTTAGCTGTAGGAAAGTTATATCACTTTCTAGAAAATCCCACATCAAAAAATATTGTAGAAAATTGATGGTGACATTAAAGTGCACTTATAGACATTTGATGAGTGTTTCTTTTCCAGCCTCTAGTCATCTTTCTATAATTTTCAGGTTTAGAGGAAAATGCTAGCATACATGACCATCTGCCCTGCTCCTTGTCACCTAACACGCTTATGATAGGTCACCTTGTGAGCCTGACTCCTTCCTTCTTTGAAAATTGTTGAGTTCCACCGGAGTTGCAGTAACTAGCCCACATTCTTCTTTGATACTTCAGTGTTATCTATCACTATTCAAGTTAACCTCTGAGCCTCTCAGACAAGTCAGATTCACACGCTATACACACAGTCTTTTCCCAGATGGCTTTTTGCTGAAATGTGGTGAACACTCACCATTTGCCCTTGGAAGACACCCATTCTGATCCTTATTGTTTATTGGCCAAGAAATGAGAGCCACTTTTATAAAGTGGCAATTATGTCCGGAACATTATCACTAAGTAGTAGGAACTTGGTACACACTGTCTGTGTTTATCTTCACTGCAAGTTTAAAAGTATTGTCACCTCAGTTTTGCAGAGGAGAGAACTAAGAAGAGTATTGTTTATGCCACTTTCCCAAGGCCACACAGCTTCTAAGTGATGGAATCACAGCTCAAACTTAAGTTGGAAACAGAAATACTATTTTTTTATCTAGACAATTTGTTTTTGTTTCGGCATACTATTTACAAACAATGAAGTACATACAACCTTAAATGTGCCTTTGTGTAATTTTGAACAAATATGGCCATGTGAATAACTCAAACTATATCAAGATAGATAAAATGACTATTTTCTGAATATATCAGTTTATCCATTCTACTATTGATGGTTACTCTGGGTTGATTCTAGTTCTCGGTCTTTCTGCTACTTCTCACTGTACCTTGCCAAGCATTATGCTCTTTTTAGTTCACTTTTCTTCACTACTGTTTAGCAGTAATTTGGTATTAGATCTGATAGAGGAAACAGGGAGAAAGGAATGAGAAGCCAAAAGGAGAGAGGGAACTAGCCCTTCTCTTCTCTGCATGGCATCTTACTAGTACACTACTCTGAGGCTCACAGTCCAGAACATCACATTTATTTAATTAGTTATGCATACTCTAAAATATATTAACATTTTTTTTTTTTTTGGAGAGGTTTTTTGCTATAGGGCGCGTGCGCTCGCCAGACAGACAGAGAGAGACATAGAGACAGAAAGCGAGAAATCACCCCCCAGGGGGGATGGTCACGCCGCAATCCCTTCTCCTCCATTCTCCTCTTGGGATCTTGGGCACGCATGCACACGCGCCCGGCGTGAGTTGTAAGCCACCGGGTCCAGGACGCAAACCGCGGTCGACTACGTGGGAGTCCAGCGACATAGCCATTATGTTAACTGCTGGTTCCCCAATATATTAACATTTTAAGTCAATATTTATTCATTGTATTTTATACCTTTAATCATCATGCATCTAATAACTTCTAAAATATATTTATATTTGCTGCTTTATTAATTAAAATGTCTTTTATTCTCTATAAGTGTACTTAGCAATATATCAAATTATAAAGGTGCCAACTAGTAGATATTATGCAGGTTCCTATTATATTTAATATAAAGTTTTTACAGGCTGAGCATCCCTAATCTGGAAATATGAAATCTGAAATGCTCCAACATGATGGTATAAGTGGAAAATTCCACATCTGGCCTCATCTGAAAGGGTAGTCAAAATACTGCACCACGAAAGTACTGTATAAAATTACTTTCAGGCTTTGCCTATAAACTGTATATAAAACATAAATGAATTTTATATTTAGATTTGGGTTCCAAGCCCAAGAAACCCCATGATGTGTGCAAATATTTCAAAATCTGAAAAAATACAAAATCTGAAATTCTTCTCATCCTGAGCATTTTGGATAAAAAATACTCGATCAGCACAATTACTTTAAAAACACATGACAGTTAATAAAAGTCTATGTTTCCTTTCTGACAGCACATTTTTAATGATAAACATACCTACATGGAAGTATCTTGAAAATGCTTTGAAAAGAATAATTTTTACACACTCTGAAAATCTATGATATGTTACAACATTTTTTTAATTATCACATCTCTTTTCTTATCACAGGTGAAAAAAAAATCTCATTACTTAAAAAAAGATCTTGTCAAAGAGCTTCTAGAGATTTTTAAGCAATCACATATTTGAAGGTGAAATATAATCAAGTACCTATCACAGTGACACAGGGTTCAAGATGATAATTAAAGAATGTAAGGATTACTAGCTACAGTCACACAAAATATGTGATTTTTGCTATGCTCACTGAGTTTTGTGGACAAGAATGTCGTGCAAGAAATTAAAACGTCATTAAAAGACAATAGACATAAACAATCGGATCAATAGTTCAGGATTGTATAGCATAAGAAACCCGAAGAGGAAATTCTCTGTGCTTGTCTTAGGATAACTAGATTATTCGAGCTACAGCAATTATACAGGACATAACAGCTCTTGCCATTGTCAGAACCTGCTCTCTATGTCATCGTGAGCACAAAGAGCAAATGCGTTGTTACAGCTCAAAGCTGAAGAAAGGAGGCCATGTGGAAAAGGCCAATACGTTCTGTCTGCCTTACAGTTTTGTGAGTTTGCCAAGATCACTCTGGTCTGTAGCCTGGGTCAGCCTGTTCAGGATGA
Source organism: Tupaia tana (assembly GCA_026018925.1). Lineage (NCBI taxonomy): Eukaryota > Metazoa > Chordata > Mammalia > Scandentia > Tupaiidae > Tupaia > Tupaia tana. The sequence goes on from JAKSZU010000013.1 coordinate 61,373,578, forward strand.
AGACAGAGCCAGTATTATGGTAATAGAATGTGCTTAGGAGTCAGAATGGTTCAGAATTCACAATCTTTTTCTTAAATAACCATGAAATCCAAACACATTATATAACCTTTCTAAGCTTCAGTTTCATTTGTAAACTCAAGAGGTTTTGTGATGATTAAACAATACAACATAAGTAATTCTCTTAGTGGATGTTCACTGAATATTGTTTTGATAGATAAAATGTATTCTGTGCTTAGAATATGCCAGATTTTTTTCAAGGTCCTTGTGATAAATTACTGTAAAATGGTCCCCCAAAGAATCCTCCATCCCTACCTTAAGGCCAGTGTAGTTCCCTCACAAATTGAATTAAGACTCACCTTAAAACTTGCTAAGACCCATGGAAATGACAATGGGAAAGTTCTGGAGTTAGGCATTAAAGTCTTATGGCTTCCACATATGAGAAAAACTTTTTAAAAGCTGGAAGAAAGGATTTTGAATGTTCCCAGTACAAAGAAATATTAAATATTTGTGGTGATAGATATGCTACTTACCCTGATTGGATCATTACACATTGTATACATTTATGGAAATATCACACTGTATCCCATGAGTAAATATTACTGTTTGCTGATTTAAAACATTTTTTTTAAGGAAGAAGGGGGTGAACACAACTTCTCCTTTTGCTCTCTTGCTTTTCTGAGATATCAAGTAATGAAGTTGGGGCTATTCCCCTTGAAGAAGAATGGTCATATATAGAGAAAATGAAGCAATGAAGGATGAAAGGAACAAGGAACGAGGAGCCCCAGGCAGTCCCTAGTCACTCCAATCATCCAAGCTGTGGTGCCAGATATGTGTTACTCCCTCTGGCCATAATGAGGCTTCAAGCTGATGGAAAGCATAGGAATGAGTCCAGTCAACATCACAGAAAGCAAAAGCAAGTTAACCAGCTGAGCTCAGCCCAGATCACAGAAATAAGACCAAATGAGTCTTGTTTTCAGCTAAGTTTTGGGATGGTTTGTTAAGCGGATTAGTTAACTGGCACTTGAAAAAGTGCATGGAAATGTCTATTATGAAAAAAAATCTATTCAGGGATTTAAACATTTTTGCACCCAAGTCAACTCATGCCTTAATTCAGTTTTTCCATCAATTATTTGTAGTCTCTTCTTGTTAACTTGTCTTAGTTTACTACACACTTAACTTCCTGGTCCTCATTTCACAAAGAAACTGAGGTACAGAGAACTTATTTTCTGGAGTCATACAGCTAATGCATGTAGAGCAGGCATTCCACCACAGAAACCTGGCTTTATAACCCATCCATACAATTACTATAGTAAATGGCCGGTCTTGTCTTACCTCAATTATTTTTCATTTTTTCTGAAACAAGCCTAGATCTCAAGCTTTGGGATTATTCAGTCTTTTCAGGCATTTTTAAGTAATCTACCCCAATTATTTCTTACTTAGGGGGTTTTGCTGGTCACACCTCCAATGAAATAAGCTAAGTAATGTAAAGGGTTATACAGTGGCCTTTATATATACATATGTACTTGGTATCTATCTATCTCCGATCAGGAAGTACTGATACTAGATTTTGTGTTTTGTTGTTGTTGTTGTTTTTTGGTTTTTGTTTTGTTTTGTTTTTTAGGTTTTTGCCATAGGGTGCATGCACTTGCTGGAGAGAGACAGAGAGAGGGAAAGTGAGAAATTGCCCCCCAGGAGGGGTGGCCATGCCGTGATCCCTTCTCTTCCATTCTCTTCTTGGGATTTTGGGCACATATGCACATATACCAGGAGTGATTTTCAAGCCCCTGTTTTAGGACTCGAACTTTGTTTGACCATGTAGGACTCCAGTGTTTTAACCATACACCATCTGCTGGCCTCAGTACAGATATTTTCTAAAAATGTTAATTTATTTATTTCTCCATGAATGAGAGAGAGAGAGAGAGAGAGAGAGAGAGAGAGAGAGAGAGAGAGAAACCCCTATAAGGTCTTGACACTGTAACTCTCTCCCAGTATCAGTCAGCCCTTGATCACAGGCATACACATGCCCAGCATTCTCAGGAAAGTCTCTGGATGCAAACCTGGAGCTTCTCCATGAAGATCAACCTTGCAGAGTATCTTGTTTTACCACTGTGCCTCAGTTTGGCCCTTGCACACATTTTTTTAATGACATTTGCCAGATTTTGGAAACACAACAATCATTTCACCTTATTTTCTTCACAATAACATATCATTTCCTTTTTTTAGAATTCACTTTCAGCAACTGGAAAATATGTGATATAGGAGCTGATAAATAGTTCTCCTTCCTTCTATGTCTAAAAGATAAACATTAACTTAAGCTGAAGCAAACATATATTTTCTTGTTAGAACCTAAGCTGTAGCACCAGGTGAGGACAAGAATACAAGCATTAATTAATTTCACTTCTACTGAGTGAAAGTGTGAAGCAATACATCATCAAGAATTCTGGTTTTATATCAATGGCTTTAGGCTTCCCTGAAATCTTGAGATATATCCCTATCTCATGGACTTCAAATTAATATTTTTCCCTCCCACCAAAGCTAGCAACTAAAGAAACCATATTAACACATCTACTCATTTGAATATACGTTTTAAAAGTCTGATCATCCTAGGTAGAATCAAAAGCCCATAACTGATCAAGATGTTTAATAAGTTAACAATTTAGTATACATGAACTTTCCAAAAACCATGTTATTATGAGACCCTTATGGTGCTGTGAAGTATGCTGAACTGTTTGATTAAATTAGGTCAGCCAGTGGCATGAGAGTTAAGAAAGCAGGACCCCACATGGCTGAGCACATGAGATACAGACCTGGTAGTATGAAAAACAAAATGGGTGCCTGTGCATGGATGCCCAAAATCTTGAAAGGAGGAACAAATGGAGGAGAAGGGATTACAGCATCACCATTCCCTATATGAAGTGTTTCCTGTTTCTCCCTCTCCTTCGATGAATGCATGCAACCACTAACAAAAAAAAAAAAAAATCATATGACTAGCATAATCCTGATAATAAAATGTAACAGGAAATCACTGTAACAAAAACAAGAACTGAACCAACTGCATATCGACTCTACTATCTGAACATACAAGAACATATCCTAAATAAGATATTATTAAATTACGTAGCTATTATAAAAATAATAGACTATGACAAAATTTGGTTTATTTTCCAAATGGAAGGGAGATTTAAAATTACAAAACCTGTTAATAGCTCAAAAGGTCAAAGGAAAGACTAAACGCTGGTACTGTCAGTAGAGTACAATAGAAAATAAGGATGTTTACAGTAAAGTAGGTATTTTAGATATAACAACATTTATTATATGAAAAAAATTAGTTAACCCAAAGTAAAAGTTCATTTCTTTTAAAAACTTAATTATTAATCAATTTATTTTAGTTGTTAGAGGTTTTATTCACTAGCCAGAGTGTGTGTGTGTGTGTGTGTGAGAGAGAGAGAGAGAAAAGAGAGAACTCCCTAATAAGGTGTGGTAGTACCCCAGTCCTTTTTTTCTCCATTTCTCCATCCACATGTGCATGCATACACATGCACTCTTGACATTGTTTTCAAGCCACTGAGACCAAGATACAAATGGTGGTTGACTATGTGGGATCTGGCTTTCTACATACAGTACTTAACCACTATGGTACAAGACTAGCTAGAACTTAATATCCTTCCTTCCTTCCTTCCTTCCTTCCTTCCTTCCTTCCTTCCTTCCTTCCTTCCTTCCTTCCTTCTTCCTTCCTTCTTCCTTTTCTTTTCTTTTCTTTTCTTTTCTTTTCTTTTATCTCTCTCTCTCTCTCTCTCTCTCTCTCTCTCTCTCTCTCTCTCTCTCTCTCCTTTTTTTCCTAGAGGAACATGAACTCACCAGGAAAAAAAAGGTTAGACAGAGAGAGAGAGGGTGAGGTAGAGAAATAGAAAGCAACCCCAATGTGGGGTGATCACACCGTTATTTTCTCTCTTCCATTTCTCTATCCTGTTGGGATTTAGGGTATGAATGTACATGCACTCAGTATGTTTTCCAAGGTGGAGGGTCCAGGATTCAAATCATAGTCATTTGGAATCCAGCTCCCTTAACTACTAGGCACTGGCCAGCCTAAAACTTAATTTCTTTTCTTTTTTATTTTAAGAATTATTTTTATTTAACTTTATTTAGTTATTTATTTTAATTTGACCAGAGAGAGAGAGAAAGAGAGAGAGAGAAAGAGAGAGAGAGAAATAGGAAAAGTGAGAAAGTAAGCTTCCAGGTACAAGACTCAAACTATGGTCGGCTATGTGGGAGTCCAACACCTTTAACTACTATGCTTCCTGCCAGGCCCTAAAACTTAATTTCTTAATGAGAAATAATAACTATCTGAAATCAAAAGCCAACATTAAAGGCACCATTTCCTGAATTTTGTTTTGTCAATTTTAATACATTCTATCTACTATGGTTTTAATGTGTCCATCAAAACTTCATCTGTTGGGAATTCATTCCTATTGTGACAGTATGAAGAGAAAATTAATCTGACTATGGAATGAAGAGGTGAAGCCTTTGAGAGGTGATTAAGACAGGGTTCCTACAATGGACTCCTAGTAGCTTTATAAGGAAAGAGAGATCAGAGTAGACACTGGGACAGATATACATATTCTGGTTGTGATGCCTCACCAAAAAGAAAACCCTCATCATCATCAGAACTGGCCCCTCTGTCTTGGACCTCCAAAACAATGAGCTAAATAAGCCTCTCTATTCTTATAAATGATACATTTTCAGATATTTAGTTAACAAAAATCAGAAACCAGACTTTTATACTGACCATCCAAAATGTCTATATTACAATCAGTTTGGAAATAGTGGTTTTGGGACCAGCAGTTAGCATAATGGCTATGTCACTGAACTCCTATGTAGTCAATCGCGCTTCTAGTTCCGGACCTGGTGGCTTACACTCACACCAGGCGCGTGTGCGTGCATGCCCAAGATCCCAAGAGGAGAATGGAGGAGAAGGGATTGCGGTGTGGCCATCCACCCCTGGGGGTGATTTCTCGCTTTCTGTTTCTCTGTCTCTTTCTGTCTCTCTGGCGAGTGCACGTGCCCTGTATCAAAAATCTCTTAAAAAAAAAAAAAAAAAAAAAAAAGGTGGTTTTTAAAAAGTGTTTTATAGTTGTCCTTTTAATTTTCTTTAGTATCCAATATGTTTATCCAATATGTTTAGCATCCTTTCATCAGGGAACCACATTGGACATTAATTTTCCAAAAAATATACTGAAACAAATGTCATAATACGGGTAATCCCTATCACATTCAGAAAAAGATGACAATGTCTATTTACAATATTATTACCATTTACAATTAATTTGAGCTAATTTAATTATAAATGCAAAAAGAAAAAGTAAGAGGTACTGTAAAAACAGAAAATGTGTTCCTAATTTATTCATGATTTGATTGTATACTGGAAACACGAGAGCACTGAGCAAAAATCTTTCTGTAATAAAATGAAATTTTGTAACAAATACAATTATGAAGGAAAATACTGAACATTATAAAAATCTATACATTTATTGTGACATCAAACTGTGTATATTCTGAAGAAAACTGGCAAATAAAAACATATTATGAAGTATGAAAGGGTAGATTTTTCCAGAGAATTTTTTCAAGTTACAAAGATATAGAGATTTTAAATTATGAAACCATAATAAATAATACAGCTTTGTTAGTATAAGATAGAAAGTCAAAGGACAGACTAGAATGCCCATACAGATTCTATATGTTCAATAATTAAATATATGTTAAAAATGACACTTCAAATAGAAAATAAAACGATGACATTCAATAAATTGGGTTGGAAAAATTTAAGAGCTTTCTGCAGTGCATCTACACATAGATAAATTTCAAAGGAATTCAAGATCAAAGAGATAGAACAAATAAAAGAACTAAAGAAATATTTAAATATTTATTCTCAAAGTTGGATTTGTCTTAGATATACACACTTTTTAAAAATCACAGAACTCTGGTTTAGAGTCCATAAAAGTGAAAAATATTTTATGGAAAAATCCTTCTCAGAAAAGGTTACTATATTTATTATAAAATAGTTTCATAAATTAATAAGAAAAAGGTATACTCTATTGGAAGTATTTGTTGAGAATATAATCTATCCACCCACAAGTATGCACAGACACACATACACACTTACACAGACATTAAAACTGTCAATAAATAGGGCCAGCAGGTAGCATGGTGATTAAGGGCTCTGGACTCCCACATGGCTAACTGGGGTTCGAGTCTGGGACCTGGCAGCTTGCTTTCTTACTTTCTCTCTTTCACTCTCCATCACATTCTGCCTCTCTCTGGTTAAATGTAAAAATAATAATAATAATAATAAATGAATAAATAGAGTTAAATAAAATCATTTTTAAAAACTGTCAATAAAATATTTTAAAAGACTCAAACTCATTATATTCAGAAAAGTCAAAATTTAAATAAATTATTTTGTCTCATCAAATGGAGAAAAACATATGTAATGATGACAAGTAATATTAGTTAAGGTTTACCATTAAAAATTCAATGACTTCTAGCAAAAACATGAGTTGACATGATTACAAAGGGGGAAATCTGTTAATTTGGATTAAATACCCTAAATTATTATTTGATTCAGCAATTTTAATTCTAGGAATTCATGTTAAGACTATTAATAATACATGCAAAAATGAATATATATTAACATTTTATGAAAAATATACATAATATATATACCATACAATTTATCCAATTGAAATGTATCTTTTAATTCTTTACGTCTATGTATGGTTGATTGTGCAAGCATCAACACAGTCTAAATTTCCAACATTTTGTTCCCCCTAAAAGAAACTCCTTGCCTGTTAGCAGTCAATCCTTATTTTGTCTCATTCTCCTGCCACCTCCCACCCCTACATTACCATAGGTCTAAGAAACTACAAATCTACATTCTGTCATTATTTATTTGCCTAGTTTTGTTTCTGACCTTAAATGGGACAACGTTCAGTCAAGCACCATTACCTATGATAGTTGTGGGTTTTTTCACAGATGTCTTAGGTTGAGGAAATTCTTGTCTACTTCTAGTCTGCTGAGTATTTTTATCATAAATGTGTTGTATAATATTTTGTCAAAATTCGTTTGTGCCTATTGAATGTTAATATGATTTTAATCTTATTCTATTAATATGATTCATTGTATTATTTGATTTCTAGAAATTAAACCAACCTTGCTTTCTCAGGATTAATTCTAGCAGGTCATGGTCTATATTGTTCATATATATAAATATGTATATATTTATATATACATATCTGTATATATAAATTCAATTTGCTATTAATTTGTTACGGATATTTATATCCACAAAAAATATTCATCCCTTGTTTCCTAGGGATGAATAAGTTTATGTTTCTTTCATTCTTTGTTCTGGTTTTGACATCGTGGTAATAATAATCTTACAGCATGAGTTGAGATGTAGTAATATCTCTTCTATTTTTTTGGAACATTTTATGAAAGAAAAGTATTATTTCTTTGAATACTTGGTAGATATACCTATTGAAGACTTCCAAGAATATTTTTTTCAGAAGCTTTGAATGTACTAATTTAGGGCTTTTAATTTTTATATTTTTATTCAGATTTCTGTTTCTTGTGAGTCTGGAAGTTTATGTCTTTCTACCAAAGTGATTACCTCTTTTAATTACAGTTTTAGTAATATAAGCCTTCTTTATTTTTTCTTGGTCAACCAAGCTAAAAACTTTTCAGTTTTTTTTTAATCTTTTCAAAGAACATAGCTTTGTATTTTTTAATTTTCTTTATTGTTTCGCTTTCCTCTTTCATTCATTTCTGTCTTAATCATTATTATTTTCTTTATATGATTGATTTGTGTTTAGGTATGCTCTTCTTTATTTCATTTTCTTATAAAAAATACTTAAATTATTGATTGGATATTGTTCTTCTCTTTAAATGTAGGTGTTTACAGCTATTAATAAAACCTTCTATCTGAGCACTATTTCAGTAAAATTTCATAAATGTTTATGTATTAGGTTTCATATTCTTTCACTGCAAAATAGTTTTTAATATCCCTTGTGTTTCCCTTTTGTTCTTTTACATTTTTTCCTCAATTTATGAGTGCATAGTTAAATTTCCACATAGGTATTAATTTTCTATTGTTTTTGACTCTTTATTTCAATCTGTTGCCATAAGAAAGCATGTGTTGTGTGATTTCAATGTGTTTAAATTATTGGATAAGAATTTCTTAGATAAAATATTTTATTGCTCTCTTTATTTCTCATACACAAACACACACACACACACACACACACACACACACTCTATCGTTGAAAGTTCTCTCTATAGGGACCAGCAGTTATTGCAATGGCTATGTCGCTGGACTCCCATGTAGTCGACCGCAGTTCAAGTCCCAGACTCGGTGGCTTAAACTCACGCCGGGCGTGTGTGCGTGCATGCCCAAGATCCCGAGAGGAAAATGGAGGAGAAGGGATTGCGGAGTGGCCATTCCCCCGGGGGGTGATTTCTCGCTTTCTGTCTCTTCTGTCTGTCTGGCAAGTGCACACGCCCTATAGCAAAATACTCTCCAAAAAAAAAAATTAAAAAAAAAGCTCTCTCTATATATTTCAATAAAATGTGTATTCTGCTGCTAAGATTAATGTGTGCTATTCACATCTGCTAGGTCTAGTTGTTATGAAGATTTATTTAGGTTTCTATTTACTTATTGTTCTCCCACCTTTAGGTTTTATTCATTATGGAAATCTTGGTATAGAAATATCCAACTACCATTGTTAAATTTTCTATCCTTTAATTATGTCTATATTTTTTTACATTAAGTATTTTAGGAATCAGTTGTTAGAAATGAATATCTTCCTTTTAATGTTAATGTTGTCTTAACATTTTTTATTGAGGTTGTGTGTCCTCACCTGAGAGAGAGAAAGACAGAGAAAGCACCATTCTCCACCCCATGGGGCATTTTGCCTCTATTTATCCATTCTGTCAGGATTTTGAGCATGCATTCACACATGCTCAGCATGGTTTTCAAACTACTTGGGCCAGGGTTTGAACTATGGGCAGCCATATGGAATCCTGCTCACTGTGCACAGTGCTAAACCACTACAATACAGGGCCTGCCCATTGTCAATCTTTATACTTGTTATATTTTGCAGGTAGATTTTCATATCTATCATTAAAAAATATATTGTAATTGTTCTCACAACATGTTTTATTTAAAGTATATTTCCTTTTTTTAGATGTTTTAAATTTTTATCTTTTAATTTCATTTTCTTTTATAGGGCTCGTGCGCTCGGTAGAGATACACAGAGAGAGAAAGTGAGAAATTTCCTCCTGGGAGAATGGCCACGCTGTAATTCTCCCAGGATTTTGGGCACACATGCACACATGCCCAGAACAGTTTTCAAGCCGCTGGATTCAGGACTTGAACCATGGTTGACCATGTGGGAGTCCAGCACCCTAATCTGATGTTAGTGTAACTACTCCAACATTTTTATGATTGATGTTTGAATAATATATCAATTTCCATCTTTTTACTTTCAAACTTTTGAAATAAAAATCTTTAGAATGTACCTCCTGAGGAAGTATGTACTTGTATTTTACTTTCTAACCAACCTGTGAACCGCTGCTTTTTCATTGTATTATTTAATTCATTTGCATTTAATGTTATTACTGATATAGTTGGATGGACCATTTTACTTCTTATTTTTATGTCTTGCATTATAACTTTTTGCTCCTCTTTTCCTCATGTTTTCCTTCTTTTGTATTATGTATTTATAATGAATTATTTGAATTCATAATTAATTTTTAAATTACATTTTAAAAATTTACTAATAAAGATTATACATACTTATCACTTACAACATGATGTTTAGAATATGAATATGTTGTAGGATAGTTCAGTAAAGGTCATTAACATATTCATATACCTACTGCTTGCACTATCACTGCTAGACTATGATTTATTTAAATAAGCTTTATATACCTTTATCTCTTTTCTATCCTTCTTGTGATATCTCTGTCTCTCTGTCTCTCTGCCTCTTGGCAAGAAAAACTATGATTTTCATGTGGAATATCAAGAAACTAAATTCAGAAAAGTAAGGTATTTGTAAAAGATCACATAATGTGAGTGTGAGAGAATAGAAAGAATAATGACTTCAGATCTATATTTGTTTTGACTTCAAAGGCTGTGTTTTGGTTACTGTGCTAAACTTATTCATAGTGATATCACTTAAAATAGCAAAAGGTGGACTAAATAATTTCTAAAGTTCTTTTCAATGTGAAGATAAATCTAATTAAGGAAGTTAAAGACCTCCACAAGGAAAACTACGAGAAGATAAAAAAAGAAATAGAAAATAATAAAAAAAAGTGAAAAGACATTCCATGTTTCTGGATTGGAAGAATTAATATAAGCAAAATGACAATCCTACCCAAACTAATCTACATATTTAACACAATCCCAGTCAAACTACCAGACACATTCTTCACAGATCTAGAATAGACAATCATAAAATTTATCTGGACTAATACATGACCTTGTATTGCCAAAGCAATCCTGAACAAGAAGAGTGGAGTGGGCAGCATCTCACTCCCTAACCAAAAAATATACTACAAAGCTGTGGTAATCAAAACAGCATGGTATTGGCACAGAAACAGACAAGTGGACCAATGGAACAGAATAGAGTCCCCAGAAAAAAACTACCAAAAACACAACCAACTGATTTTTCACAAAGGGTACCAGTCAATCCAATGGGAAAAGGAAAACCTCGTTTGCAAATGGTTCTGGAAAAACTGGATATCCATCTGCAGAAAGATGAATCTGAACAACTACCTTTCACCATTGACAAAAATCAACTCAAAGTGGAACAAAGATCTAAACCTAAGACCTCAAACTATAAAACAGAAGCTGAAAAAGTCTGGGGAAACTCTGGGAGACATTAGGGTGGGCAAAGACTTCTTAAATAAGACCTCCAAAGCACAGTCAATAATCCCAAATACAGACAAGTGTGGTTATATCAGATTAAGAAGTTTCTGCATAGCAAAAGACACAGTAATTATTGTCAATCAACAGCCCTCTGAATGGGAAAACATTTTCGTAAACTATGCATCAGATAAGGGACTGATAACCGGAATACACAAGTAACTCAAGCAGCTGTCCTGAAAAAAGACCACTAACCCTATTAAAAGATGGGAGAATGGGTTAAAAGAAACACTCTCTAAGGATGACATACTATTACCTGAAAGGCATATGGAAAAATGCTCAACATCCCTCATTGAAAGGGAGATGCAGATCAAAACAACAATGAGATAACACCTAACCCCAGTCAGAATGACGAAGATTAATAAAACAAAAATTGATAAGTGCTGGCGGGGGTGTGGTGAAAGGAGAACTCTCTTACATTGCTGGTGGGAATGTAAATTGGTCCAGCCACTGTGGAAAAGAATTTGGAGATTCCCCAAAAATCTACAAATAGAACTACCATATGATCCAGCAACCCCACTCCTTGTTATCTACCCAAAGGACAGGAGAATTCTTAATTGGAAAAGTGCTTACACATCGATGTTTATTGCAGCACTATTCACAACTGCTAAGACATGGAACCAACCCAAATGCCAACGAACAGACGGATGGATTGAAAAATTTTGGCACATATACTCTATGGAATACTACACAGCCATAAAAACAAGAGCCTGGCTTTTGACAGAAAGTGGATGAATATGCAAGATTTAATACAGAGTCAAGCAAATCAGGCTATGAAGGAGAGACATTGTATTTCTCCACTTAATATATACCGAGTGTCTCATTCTATGACCAAAACTGAATGACTAAAGGCTATAGAAACATAGTAAATGGTTGTGAATACCAGATACAGTGTGCGAAGAGGGTGGGTGAAGGAGTAGAGTCTCAGGAAGGACTTTAAGGAGAAAAGTAGAGGGGCAAAGCATTTATGGGACAAAGAAATGGGCTATTATCTGTTGAAGATAACTTTATAGTATTGTCAACTGGACTAATGATAAATGTACACATGTTGGAATATTCACTTTGCAAACTAAATAACGTGATTGTATAAAAGAAACTGAAATAAAATTAAATAAGTTAATTAATGCAAAAAATATAAAGAATTTACTATCAAAATTATTCCATGCATTCTCTTAAAGATAAGATCAAAGGTATATAAACTGTCAAAAAAATCAAACTAGAAAACAATTCTTGATGTTTAATAATAGAATCTTGCTTTAAGATTTTGTGAGAAGTAATTTACAGGTGAGAGTATTGAGTTCAACTGACTAATAACTAGTTTAAAGAATTTGGAAATTACATCCACCTTTAAAATTAAACATACATATTTCCTACTACTTAATAATTGTGCTAAATGAAGGAAATCATATATTTTATGATTTTTTTCATTTTCAACGTATAATTCTCCCTTGGTAGCAGCCATTCTTTAAAAGGTAAACTATTTATTAATGTAATTAATTTCAAATAACTCTTGGCATGTTACATAATGTTTGAGAAATATTATCACTAAGAGGCACCATTAGGAAAGTTTCGGAGTTCATTTTGATTCAGGGATAATGCTCTGTTTTTAAGATGAGCTTGAAAATGTCAAATTAAATTGGTAAAGATGTTTTATAAAGTGGCTACATTTTAAAAAGATTATAAAAAATATGATCGATTGATAAAGTAGTAGTTCAGATCTTACACTTTGGAGAAAGAAAGCCTCAATTAAAATCTCATCTTTTTCAAGTATTAAGTATATGATCCAAGGTCAGTTATTGAACATCTGTGACTTCCAGCTTTTATGTCTATGAAATAAGAAGACTACCTACTCTATTTCTTTGATGTGGAGTCAAATAATATAAATACAGCACTCAACATGGTGCCTGACATATTTTAAGCACAGATAAATGGTAGCAATTACATGCTCAATATGAGAGTGAGCTCTAGAATCTACCGGTCTATGTTTGATCTAATCATTTTCTAGTTCTGTGACCAATGTTTCTGTTTCACTTTTCCTTTTTGTAAAATTATGAAGACAGAATATGTACCTCAGGTTTCCAATAAATTAAGTTGAGATTCTGGAGACTACAGTGGTATGCCAGTAATGCAACACTCCACAATGCCAAAACCACATGAGAAGGTACCAAATCCATGTCTGAAAGGTTCCCTGTACACACCAAGTGTTGATATGTGTGCCCATGATCCTAGCTGGCAGAGGCCAGGCATGAATTGTGGTGTGACAATCCTATTGTAGGAGTGGGGTGTCTTTCTCCCTTTCTGTTTTTTTTTTTTTTTTTCTTTTCCTCCTCTCATGGAAGAAATAAACTTTTTGTTTTTGTTTCCATATGTCAAGCACTTAAAGTTCTTAACATATAGTAACCACTTGAAAACATTAACTATCATTATATTTTTTATTGGTGGGTGACGTTTTATTCTATGTCCCGATAAAACAATTGCAGATAACTTTAGAAATTGTCTATCAGGAGAAAGCAATTTGCTATAGGATTTGACCAGAGCTTTAAGTATTGAAGAAAACTGTCTGTTACTAAGGTATTTGATTTATTTTGAGAGGGAGAATATTGTGAACATCCATACTTCATACATAATAGTCACTGGCAGGTGCCTGCATACCACCGAAAGAATAGTCACTTTCTGCAATTTTTTTTTTTTTTGAGAGGTTTTTTTCGCTATAGGGCGTGTGCGCTCGCCAGACAGAGAGAGACATAGAGACAGAAAGCAAGAAATCACCCCCCAGGGGGGATGGTCACACCGCAATCCCTTCTCCTCCATTCTCCTCTCGGGATCTTGGGCATGCACGCACACGCGCCCGGCGTGAGTTTTAAGCCACCGGGTCCAGGACGCAAACCGCGGTCGACTACGTGGGAATCCAGCGACATAGCCATTACGCTAACTGCTGGTTCCCACTCTCTGCAATATTAATAGTGTAATTAAACACTTGGTTGCTCTTGATTGTGCTGACAAAGTTCTTGTTGGGGACTATGATGCTATCTTTCTACTGGAGCTTTCTCCAATCTTTTCTTTTTGAGAATTTTTTGCTGTAGGGAGCGTGCACTTGCTGGAAGGAGAGAGAGACATAGAACTAGAAAGCAGGAAGTCACTGCCCAGGTGGGATGGCCATGCCACAGTCCCTTCTCCATTCTCCTCTGAGAACACTAGGCATGCACCCACATGAGCCTGGCATGAGTTTCAAACCATTGGGTCCAGGACCCGAACCACCATCGAGTATGTGGGGGTCCAGAGACGTAATTATTACATCATCTACTGGTTCCTCCAATCATTTTTGACACTAAATTCTAAACAGCTTGATAATACCTCCAATACTACTCCATTAAAAAAAATAAATGTAGATGCATAAATGTTTGGAAACACTATAAATTATATACTCATTGGTTAAATCTCTGTTTCCCTAAAGAAGGAAAAATGTGTGTTTAACATAGCCTGCATTTGATTTGCGCTGTGCATTTTTTGGAAAATCAATAAGTTACAATGATAAAACTGACAGTCCATGGAGATTCATTTTATTAAGATAATTTCTGTGAGTTAGAATATCTCATCCAACAACCTTTTCTTATTAAGAAACAACCTGTGTTCCTAATACAATACTATAAGAAAAGAGAAAAAAAAATGACATATCAAGACAACTAATCTTTGTTGTGAAATAATTCATTACTAAAATACAGTTTGTGTTAAGGGAGGAAGCATATCCAAATGTTTTTCATTAGTTCATTCGATTGTTATCCAGAATACATTGTTCACAATAACCTGGGATTTTCATGGACTCATCAGATTCTTTTTTCTATGAATAGTATTAAATTTGCTTGAGATGTTCCTAAAGGGTTTGTTGCTGTTGTTTTGTTCTTAAACTGAACACTGAAAAAAAATTAGTAGTTTAATAAGGATTCGTTAAGAAAACATATGTCTAATTATAATCTTTAAAGAAAAACCTCCTCCAACCTTTTAGTGTAAGTATTAACTAAATTGATAAAAACAAACAAGTAGAATACTATGATACTATGATTAACAATAAACCAAACAAATATTGATAAAGAACCAGGTACAAGTAATTATACAGCATATGGTAGTTGTAAATTTTATACAAAATTGAATTGTTTTGATGTGTATTCTCAAGAAATCTTATTTCAGTTATAAACGTAAAATGCAGTATTTTTTATTTAAAAAACTATCTTCCTTTCTTTCTCTCTTTCTTTCCCTTCCTTCCTTTCTTTCTTTTTTAATTTTGCTATAAATTGTATATGCTTGTCAGAGATGGGGAGGGAGGCAGTGAGGAAGCACCTCTGGGGGAGTGGTTAGAGATGGCCACAGAGCAATTCCTTCTCCTCTATTCACCTCTTGAGATTTCATGCACACATGCACAGGTGCCCAACATGCTTTGCAAGCCACCAGGTCAGGATCCCAACCTTGAAGACAGCCATGTGGGATTTAGCTGCCTTAACCACCACACCACTGGCTGGTTTGTGAAATGCAATTTTGTTATTGCTTATTGTTTGCTTATATACTAAATATCACATAGAAAATAATATAGATAAAAAGACTAATTCCTTGTGTTCACATTACAAATCCTACATTACTTTTAAAGTCTTTCATCAGATAGTATATCTTACTTCATACTTAAAATCTTTCTCACTCTCTTCAATACGACTCTTCTGTGGTTTTCACATTTTTAACCTCAATATCTTCCACAACCATCAGACCCGTGGCTATGTTCAAATAAGTTAGAGAAACCTCCTTTCTAGAAAAGTCTCCTTTACCTTGAGAGCCTTTTACATTGCATCTATAAAACCATATTTGGTTTCTATTCCCACATGTCTTCTCTTATAGTTATTTTGAGAATATTTGCCTTGACTTTGAAATATACATTGGAACTATATATAGAGTCAAGAGTTCGAGAGTTTAGGGATTTATTTTAGAAGTATCAACATACGTACTTACTCTTTTTGGTGTAGAACCCATAAAAAACTAAATGTTTGTTTATATTTCAGATTGTCTGGGTGGGCCCCACTTCTTGATCCAATTATGGCATACTAGAATTACTTTACCAAATTTTAACTGGTTATTCAAGAAGTTTAACAAAAGCGTGTGTAGAAACATTTCAATTTTTATCTAATAAGTATTAATTTCTACATCTTCCTTTCTATAAACATAGATATGTTTTAATTTGGGGATTTGTTTCCTGAAATAAAATTCTCTCCTTTATTTAAAAGATATGGAAATAAAATATAGCAGGAAAAATAAAAATGAGACAAGAAAACCTAAAGACAATTACTATAACCTGTAGATATTTTATGAAAACTCTATCACAGATATGTAGATATGGTAATTTTAAAAATAAAGAGAGTACCTTAGAGCAGGCAAGTGGTTTGTCTAAGGTTATTGTTTATACTGTAGAGGGCCCCCCTGCAAAGTACCCAAATAGTTTTAAATTTGTGAGCCGATGAATAATGGCCAACAGACTCTGAAGAATGACTATGTGAAAGAGTTCAGTAATGTAATCATATGACGCTAACAACCAAATTAATCTGATTCCTATTTAATAATATGCACAATCATTATTTTGTTGCAAGGTGATTAGTCGTAATTGCTAAAAGGTTCACATAAATTACTATAATTAGTATTTTTCCTACACAGTCAAACTAAGCATGTGTAGGATTAAGCTGAAGAGAAAGAGAAAGAAAAGTAACAAGGAGGAATGAGAATCTTTTCTAATTGAAGAAAACAATTACATAAAGATCAGTTAGCTAAATTCTCTTATTGTATTAAAAGATGAACTGAAGACTAAATAATAGAAATATCAGGGACCAGCAGTTGGCATAATTATTTATGTCACTGGACTCCCATGTAGTTGATCGTGGTTTGAGACCTGGACCTGGTGGCTTAAAATCACGCTGGGCGTGTGTGCATGCATGCCCAAGATCCTGAGAGGAGAATTGAGGAGAAGGGATTGCATGGCCATCCACCCTGGGGGGTGATTTCTCTATTTCTGTCTCTCTGTCTCTCTCTTTCCGGCAAGCACATGTGCTCTATAGCAAAAACCTCTTAAAAAAAGTACAAGTTTATTTAAAAAAAAAAAGGAATATAAATATAAATATCTATTTCATTACCTGACCACAAAATACAATTTTTAAAAATTTTTCTAACATCAATTCCTTGGCTCTAGAATCTGTAGAACTCAGAATTGCCTGTCTTGTCAAGAAAGGAACTAGCAATTATGAGAGCTGAGAGTAGTAAACTTTAATTTACATCTCTCTAAGAACTTCCCCTGGTCTCATTTCTGCAAATGGAGAAATCAGGTGGAGTAAGCCAAGATTCTAGTTTCTTCTCAGGATGTCCTAAACCAAACTTCAGTGAAAAGAGAAATACACAGCCTAGAGAAGTAAAAAAAAAAAAAAAAAAAAAAAAAAAAAGAAAACTGCTATGAGAAAATACTGTTCTAGTTCCATTGGCCAATTAGGTTTGCATTAAGAGATCAGTTTTGGGGAGGGCTGACATCTTACTGCTTAGTCTTCTAACTCACAAATACAATATATCACTCCATTATTTTAGGTCTTTTTTAATTTCTCAGCATATTGTTTAGTTTTTCCAGTGGAGGGGGGAAATGCACATCACTTGCTAGACTTATTCTTAAGTGCTTGACACAATTTGTAAATGGTGATTATTTTAAATTTAATTTCCAATTGTTAATCACTAGGAAAAAGAAAGGTTGTAAACTCCCTAAGCTTGGGGTTCTTTTCTTCTAGAAAAGTTCGCATCTTTTTAAAAAATTTGCTATCTTGTTTTTTTTTGTTGTTGTTGTTGTTGTTCATTATTAACTTTTTCATTAACAGAGAGTACATGTGCTTACCAGAAAGAGAGAAAGAGAAAGCACCCCTCCAATGGGCCATAGTAAAGCTCTGCAATTCTTTTTCTTCTATTTTTTTTTTCCATGCCATCAGGATTTGGGGCACACAATAAATGTGCCTGGCATGGTTTTTTTCTTTTTTTGTTTTGTTTATTTATTTTTTTTTTTGGAGAGGTTTTTGCCATAGGGTGCATGCACTCACCAGACAGAGAGAGATAGAGAGACAGAAAGCGAGAAATCACCCCCCAGGGGGGATGGCCATGCCGCAATCCCTTCTCCTCCATTCTCCTCTCAGGACCTTGGGCACACACGCACACGCGCCCGGTGTGAGTTTTAAGCCACTGGGTCCGGGACACGAACCATGGTCGACTACATGGGAGTCCAGTGACATAGCCATTACGCTAACTGCTGGTCCCAACCTGGCATGTTTTTCAAGCTGTGGGGACCAAAATCCCAACCACAGCTAGCCACGTAGGATCTGGCTCTTTATGCATAGTTGCTGACTACTGTGCTTCTGCTCAAACCACAGAAAAGAACCCATGGAATACATGGCCACCATGTACCCCTGTGCAATTTAGGGCTTGGGGGAATTGACACGTCCACGACTGTTTTGCCAGAATAATAAAGTTCTTTGTTTTTGACTTAATAATCTTTTTAGTCAGTATCCAGGGGACTTACTAGTTTTCACCACACTACCAAACTTATTTAAATAGAGTGAAACTCATGTTACAACTTATATTCAAGAAAGAGCATTCATTTGGTAATACTATTTTTATTCATCTGTAATAAAATTTGTACTTGGAGCACTTAGTACAATGTCCAGACACGGGCTGCTTCAGTGGCACAACAGCAATGCACTGCTCAAGGGAAGTCAGATCCCATCTGGAGATCCCAGATGTAGATCCCACGTATAATCCCCAGCCAGGTCAGCCTGAAATAGCCCCAGCACTCATGGGAATACCCAGGATCCAATGGGCTAGAGGACTAGAAGGAGGAGATTGCTGCATGCACAGACTCTGTCTCTCTCTGTCTCTTTCTCTCTCTCACACACACATACACATATGCATGCTATATTATAATAAAAAGTTATAATAAGAATAGACAGACATGCTCAATATAATCCTACAATAAGCCATAAGAGAGCATTTAATCTATTTTAAAAATAATGATACAGATGATCATGTTTGAACAGTCTAAAAATATTGTGAAAGTATAGGGCTCTTGGTGGCAATAGGAGATGGGAGACTGGCAGGAGTAACAAATATGATGATAGAACAGCTCTTTGAATAACCTCTCTCAGTAATTTTGCCAAAGACCGGTGTGGTCCTTCTCCAAGATACTGGGCACAATTCATATCCAATCAAGGGGAACAGCCAAAGAGAGAAAAAGTCCATGGCAGCTCATTCATAAAGCTGAAGGTACATGATGGGGAATGTACTGTGAGCACGGAACAGCCGGTATCCCACATAATCATTCATGACACATCTTAAAGTGAAATATGCATACAGGCATGCTATTTGTGCTGTATATTCATAAATACTGGGCATACATATTCTACGAAGGTCATTTAGTATGAAAACTTGCTTATGAAGTACTCTGCATAGAATATCTAGTTTGTTTGTTCAAAACTCCTAGGATAAATTAAAAGTAAGCAATTTAACAGTCTCTCCTATATTTACCAAGTTGAGTAAGAATTCATGAGGCTGAGAGAAAGTTCTAAAAACATTTAGTCTGGTCTCTAACTTCACAAAGCTCCTACGCTTCCTCATCTTAAACACAAGTTACCACAGAGTTTGTTTGGACTCTTTTAAAGCCAATTTTATTGATTATTTAAGTAATTAATTTGGAGTATGACAGTCCAATTTTGCATCCTGGCTCTCCCATTTTCTGCCTCTGTGGCTGGGGGAGGTTATTTGATTTCTATGAACATTATTTCATAGTACATAAAATGGAGATAAGGCCCAGCTGCAGCGGCATGCACTGATAAGATGATGCTTCTCCGTGGGATGACACCACATAGAAGACTCATTCAATTGCCAGTTCACCTATATGCTGGGGCTTCATAGGGCATGCCTGGAGTCCCAGCTACTGGGGAGGCTGAGAAAGAAGGATCATGAGTTCGAGGCCAGCCTGAGAAACATGGCAAGGCCCTATCTGAAAAAGCCCAGTGTAGTGGCAAGGCACTTGCAGCTATGGTACCATGTATTTAGGAGGCTGAGGGGAAAGGATCACAACAGTCGGACTCTGTCTTTAAAAGAGAGAGAGAGCGTGAGGATAGCACTCCCTGAAGAAGGTCACTATGTATGGCATACAATAGGTGCCCAGTGAAGAGGACACATCATTTACATTGTCTGGGTTATACAGCTCTTCACTGGGAAAAACAGACCATAATCTGTAGACTCATGATTTTTCATAGTATAACAGTCCCACAGCGCAAAGAAAGATTACTCACAGGAAACCCCATGGGACATTTTGGGAGGAGTGTAGAAATCTTCACAAGGCTACACTTGCACTCTAACAGTGACCTCAGGATAAATAACTCCAGCGAACAAGATGCCCTTGATCTAAAGCTGCAGTTGCTAAACTCTTCAGGACTTCCCTAAAATCTTCCTTTGACTTGAAATAGGATGATCTCTCTTTAATCTTTAGAGAGAAGTCCTCCATTCATTTGGCTCTTACATCTTTGCTGAGAAAAAGAGAGTGGTAGCAGAAGGTTGCAAAATGTGAAGACACAATTAGCCACCCTCTTCAGCATTGACCCTCAAAGAAAGATTAAATCGGAGCAGTTTATATCTTCCATGGCAATTAAGTCTGGGTTGCTTACAGCTCCAAAAATAAGCTGTAATATACCTGAGGACAAAAGGGCCAAGGGGAGAGCTTTTGATTTCTCATTCTATGTATTTAATTAACCCTAAATAAGAAAGTGAATTTAGGGTCAGGAATGGGAAAGGAGAGCACACTTGGAAAGCAGCTAAGAGACACCAAAAGAGAATATCCTCCAGGTTAGAGGACTTGCTTTTGAATTAGAGAGAGCTGTGTCACTGGCTGTGTCACCGAAAGTAAATGTGGCAAGTAACTTAGCCTCTCTGTGCCCTGGCATATACACAACCAAGTGAGGAAAAGAACACTTCATGGAGATGTCATCTGGGTTAAAAAGATAATGAGTGTAAAGCACCAAGCACTTAATAAATATTCAGTAAAAGGAAAATTAGTATTGTGAGCGAGTAAAATTCAAGAGAATTTCTACTGGCATTTCGATAATGTCTAACTTTTGCATACATTTTTATCTTTCCCCACTTATTGAGAACACGTACACGTTCTATCTTCATAATAACGCCCTCTGCACAGACGCTAGAAATGTCATGTTTGTGAGCGTTTCCCGATCGTTCTAATCGACTACCAAGAAGGAAGGGAAATAATAATTTACAAAGTGTCGCCATGTATCACTTTACTGAACACCATGCTAGGCCCTTCTTTCCTTTAATTTTCCTCTTCCAAATTAGTCACATTTCACAAATGAACAAGTTTTTGTTCGATCTAATAAACATCTTGCCAAAAATCAATTATTGGGTAGGTGTTAGAGCTTGGAGTAGAAAATCTATTTGTCTGATGCTAAAGTTCTAGCTTTAATGTGTACAGAGATCATGCCAAAGTCGATGAGGACAGTATTTTCCAGCTTCCATGAATGAGAAAAATTTCTTTTTCTTTTCTGTTTTTTTTTTTTTTTTTTTTTTTTTTTTTTTTTTTCCTAAGTGAGATTTTTGCTATAGGGCACGTATGCTCACTGGAGAGACCAGAAAGCGAGAGAAAGATCAAAAGTATGAAATCACCCCCCCCACCCCGGGGGAATGGCCCTGCCACGATCCCTTCTCCTCCACTTTCCTCCTGGGATCTTGCACACGTACGCACATGTGCCCAGCATACGTTTTAAGCCATCAGGTCTGGGACTTGAGCTGCAATTGACTATATGGGAGTCCGACATAACCATTTTGCCATCTATTAGTCCCAACTGAGAACAATTTCTGAAGATACTTGTTATAAACACAAACGGTGGGGTCTCATTTAAATTGAAACCTACAGGAGAGGGTTTCAGGGAGCTCTCTGTTTAATGAACAATCCACGTAATGACTGTCATCTGCAAAAATGAGGGAAAATTCACTACAGAATATGGAGACTAGCATTCTGAACACTTTATCTGTTTATTATTTATTTATTTATTTATTTATTTTTGCCATAGGGCTGATGAGCTGGTCAGGGTGAGACAGAGAGGGAAAGTGAGGAATCACCCACAAGGGGGATGACCATGCCACAATCCCTTCTCCTCCATTTCCCTGTCGTGATTCTGGTTGTGTGTATGCACACACACACACACACACATTTCTCAGGCCACCAAGTCCAGGATTCGAAAACAACGTTGTGGGATCCAGGGCTTTAACCACCATGGTACCTATTGGCCTATTATCCGATTCTTTCTAATAAATGATTGTTTCAGTATGGATACAATTGTTTTTCTAGAAACAGCTTCTATAACACTAAATATTTATTAATTGCATATATAAAATTTATTCTGAGTTTTTAAGTAAAGTGGAGCTATGCTATTAGAAATGTCCATAGAATCTCAACCATAAAATGCGTACTGCAAAATATTTAAGGCAGATAATACAGTTATGTCAAATTGACTTTTACACTCTTCACTTGAATAAATCATAAGTTGTTAAATGTCACAGTGATGTTTAAATATGCTTGAGTTCTTTTTTTTTAGTACAAATAAATTATTAATTAAGACACAGAATAAAATCGTGCAAACAATAAAGCCTGTGAAGTCAGAAGACAGAAATTGAGCCCAAGCTTTTTCATTTTCTAACTCTGTGGCCTTGAGAAAATCACTTAACCTCTCTGGGTCTTATTAGATTGATCTAAGTAATACATGGACTAACATTTTCTTTGCAGAGTCAATGTATGGATTAAAAGAAATAAAACATGAAAAATGGTTTACAAGTGACCTCTTATTCAGAGTTATAAAAATGCATGGCTTTTACAATCATCATGTTGGCTGCTCCTTTTCTGCCAAGTCTAAATCCATGAACTCTTTTGGTTCTCTGCCAAGCCTGAGAGAAGGGCATTTTACAGGAAGGCAAACATAGTGCTATTTCCCTGGAGATGTTACCATGGCCTCTGGGCAAGATGCTGAACTAGAATCTCTCCCAAGGTATTACCACCTACTTAGTAGAAATTTAAGATCTACTAATCCTCCTCAATAAAGAAAAATGGAGAAAGCTATCATCCTAATGTTCTTGAATTTCTTCTTCATATCTGCAGTAAAGGTCTATAGCTCACAGCTGTTTCTGATCACTTACACTGGTGGAGATAATAGCAACCTCATAGACCTTGACCATCATCTTCTAATTCAGGTTTTTTTTTTTTTTTTTTTTTTTTTTTTTTTTTTTTAATGGCTTTGGAATGTCTTATGAGAAGTACAATTGCAAATTTAATTCTGTTACGTACTTAATAAGAACGTTAATGAGAACCATACTTACAATAGTAATGATACTGTGTATAACAAGTATCACTTTTTGAGGATGTAACCCATTTGGAGACATGTTATGATCCTGAAATCATTTTACCCATTCTATAGTTGTAACATAGATACAAATATAAAAAACTACTTTGCAAAACAGTTTAGATATGCCCCAATATGAAACACCAGTGCTAAAGTTGTTCATGATTTGTGAGAACCAGTTGACACCTGTGGAGTTAGAAAATCTGGGCTCACCAGCCAGTCAAGTGGCATGCCAGTTAAGGTGGCATGGTAGTTAAGCTGGGTGGATCACACATGGCAAACTGTGCATTGAGTCCCAGACCCAGTGGCTTGAAAAACATGCTGGGTGTGTATGTGTTGGTGGCCAAAAACTTGAGAAGAGAATGGAGGACAAGAGATTGTGGTGTGGTCAACCCCCCTGGGGGAGTGCTTTCTTACTTTCTCTCTCTCCAGTGAGCAAGCACATGTGCCCTATAGCAGATTTAAAAAATGAAAACTATGGGTTCAAATTTTAGCTCTCAATATTTTAGACAGACTACCTCAATGTTCTGAACCTTAATTTTTTATCATCTCAAAAAAAATTTTAAGTCCAATGATGGTAATAATTTTTTAAAAGGACTCTTAGCTTTAACTAGTTTATTTAAAATCTTTATAAATTTTACAAGTATTAAATGTGTCCTTGTCAAGGTATTGGGACTCTAGCCATCAGAGGCACATATACTTAAAAAGTAGTTCCTTCTCCTACATCTGAAACCTAACTTAGACCAGTATTTATGACTAAGATATGAATTTTTATAATATGCTCTTGATCCTTCTTAGAGTTCCACATTTTTGAGTTCTATTTTCATAACCTCCCTTTGATTCTTCTCACAGCTCCACCTTTTTGAACTCCTACAGTTTCCTAGATATTGAAAGATACTTCTGTGTCAGAAAGTACACAGATTTTGGCACTAGGATATTGTAAAACCTTAAGTACTACGGCTATGCCACTAACCAGGTATGCTAATTTGATATTCCTAAGACATCTGTTTCCCCATCTATGAAATGCAATGTTACATATACTAACTAAGGAAACATAAAGCTAAATATATAGCTCATAAAGTTTAAATATCTGTCAATTTTGTTCATTGTAAGATTTTATTTTCCATGAGGCTGCTTTCCAATCAGCCCATTTTGGTGCTGCTATACTTATAGTTAATTTTGGTAATTTTCTGTTTGTTGGGACAAGAAGCTAGGACCTTTAACTTCCCCTCAAGTCTTAGGGGAGTGAAGTAATACTTCAGAAGTAAGAAGTATTAAGTAAGAAGTACTTAAGAAGAAAAAGAGTCTACAACTTCTTTTAGAGTCCGAAACTCTCTAAGCATATGGGCTTTCCCAGACAACTGGCATCTATACCTACACTTCTACACTCTACCACATCTAGGTGGTCATTTTACCATGGGCCATAGACAACAATATTCACATGCTATAAAACAAAAGGGCCATTAAAAAAATGGGGTGCTTCCCCAGGAATATAAACAAGCTGTGGCTTTAGTAGCTTCCACTAGATCTTGATAGCTCTCCGTGAAAGGATGAGGCAATAGGAGTATATGTGTCTCTTATTGGCTCCAGGCTTATAAATTGATCTCTTAAAGCCCATTATTTAGCCAATGCAGGGTGGCACTGTGAAATTTGCCCTTACCACCTTGCTCCATAGTTGGCATCAACCCTCTGAGAAACATTATAGGAAAAATTTCAAGCATGCATATTATTTTGTTAATATCTTGGTTCCCTTTATTTCCTCTTTGTTATTTACTCCTCACATCTGGATGGTTTCAGGAAATTACTTAGGTTGAACACATCTAGCAATGGCAAACCACACTTCTGCTTCCCTATAATGTAATATTATATATATTTGTTAGCCCAGAAAATATGGTCACCAAGGATAGATGGTTTTGTTAGGTTTTACTTATGTAATAATGCTTGCTCACTGGATCCACTTACTAACCGATGATATAATGAGAGTCTAATGAATCTTTAAATGATTTATGGATGTCTTAGTGGCCAACCAAAATCAAGGTTTCCTTCAAATATACTTAATATTTCTTTTTTACCTCACATTTGTTGCCATTATAGAGCATTATGTAATTTCTATTGGTTATACCAAACAAACTTGCATTTATTTCAGGATGTTATAGCTTTAGCAAGTTTTAGGGTGCTGTCTTAGAAGAATGTTTGTTCTTTCCTGTTAGTGACCCTGTAATTGTTTTCATGGTTCTCCAGTCAAGTGTGAAGTCTTCTAATAGCATGTCAACAAAATGTCAAATACTGGGGGAGAGACTCTATGATTGTTATTGTGATTGATCGCTTATTTGAATCTTTCTGCTCCCAGTTGTTCCTTCAATGTTGTATCAAGAAAGATGAAAATAGAGGGGACATACTTTGAATATAATAAAAGCTGTACTATGCAACTTTATGGAAAACAGAGAAGAGCAGGGGATCCAGGAGGAGAGCTTCTGTGTAGATTACCGAAGGGGATATTTTCTTTAAAATATCCAAAGTATGCCAGGCAACTAGACAAAGTGAGTTGATGAGAATAGCCATGAGGCTCTACTAACTTCCTGCTTCCTGCTTAGTTCTACTCTCACAGTAGAGAGCAATAGCTTCTTTTAGTGATTTGAATGATCCAAAGCATAAAAGAAAAATTGGAGAAGGATAAAACAGAGTCAGAACTCACTTTAAGAACTATTATTCAGGGACCAGCAGTTAGCGTAAGGGCTATGTTGCTGGACTCCCATGTAGCCGACTGCGGTTCAAGTTCCGGACTCAGTGGCTTAAACTCACACCGGGCGTGTGTGCGTGTGTGCCCAAGATCCCTAGAGAAGAATGGAGGAGAAGGGATTGTGGCATGGCCATTGCCCTGTGGGGGTGATTTCTCACTTTCTGTCTCTCTGCCTCTCTCTGTCTTTCTGGCAAACGCACGCACCCTATAGCAAACACCTCTCAAAAAAAAAAAAAAAAAAAAAAAAAAAAAAAAAAAAAAACAATAAAAAAAAAAGAACTATTATTCAGTCTAATAAACAGCATGTATCCCTTTCTATGATAGAGTCAAGGAATTTATTCCATTTGTTATATGTTAGATATGAAAATCAACGCAGACTTCCTGCTCTCAGGCAGCTTACTGTATAAATAGTTCTAATACAACACTACAAATGTCCTTGGCCAGTAATAAAATTCCAACAGAAATATTATTGTTTCTGGAAGAAATAATATGATTTATAAAAAAAAAAAACAGACATTAGGCAAAAATAAAATATAAAGTATTTCTTTTTTGTTGTTTTTTAAGAGAGATTTTTGCTATAGGGCATGTGTACTTGCCAAAGAGCCAGAGAGAGACAGAGAGACAGAAAGTGAGAAATCACCCCCTGGGGGGATGACCATGCTGCAATCCCTTCTCCTCCATTCTCTTCTCAAGATTTTGAGCATGCATGCACATGTGCCTGGCATGAGTTTGAAGCCACCGGGCCTGGGACTCAAACCATGAATGACTACGTGGGAGTCCAGTGACATAACCATTATGCCATCTGCTGGTCTCAAGATAGAGTATTTCTTTTAGGAAAACAAACATATAAATATTCTTAAAATGATACATTTTAAGAAAGTAATAATTACCAAGTATAATACCTCTTCCATTGATTAGTAAAATACAGACTTCTGTAGCTATTTTATATTTCATAGTACAGCTTTTATTATATTCAAATTTTTTAATAATTTAGTGATGGCATTCAACAAATTATTAAAAATTTTGGGTTTATCAAAGCTATTCTAGATAGCATTTATAACTGAGGCTAATTCACAGGTATCATTTCTCAGTCTGAGAAAGGGAAACACGATTTTCTAATTCAGAAATTAGTTATAGGGCCAGTCTTGTAGCACTGTGGTTAAATCTCAGCTGTGGCAGCTTAAAAACACACATCCCGCATGTGTACATGTGTGCCTCAAATCCCAATAGGATGGCGAGATGAAGGAAAGGGTATCGTGATGTGACTATGCTCATGGGGGTTTATCTCTCACTCCCTCTCTTTGTCTCTCTCTCTCCCTCTCTCAGTCTCTCTCTCTCTCCCTTCCTCCCTCCCTGCCTCTCTCTGTGGAATGCACATGTGCATCTGAGGAAAAACAAAGGAAAAAGCCAACATGATCCTTGCCCTTGAGGAATTGAAAGTTTAGCAGGAAAAAAGGGAGGGTCATGTTAAAGGGAAAAGTGTATGTATGTGTGTGTGTGTGTGTGTGTGTGTGTTAAAGGTATATAAGGAAATAACCATATGTTCAGAGTTGCATAAATTTGAGTATTGATCTGAAGAAGATGATACTAAGATAGTCAAAGAAAAGTAAGAAAGTGACATCTTTTAGTGATATAGTTAAGGATAATAGGATCTTTTAGTGCTATCCTTATATAAGCAAGAACAAATACAAATTAATTCTCCCTGTGAAAATAAGGGAAGAATTTTCCCCCTACTTTTATTTTGAGCTTTCACTTGATAAAACTTGTAATTATAAATACTTTCTCCTCTCTTTGAATTGTATATAAATGCTTTTGAAATTTAGATTGGCCTTTTGTCTGCTTTACAAGCAGGAGTCCTTCTCAGAGGACCTGGGAGCTCTCTCTGTAAATGTAAACAGTAAGGGCCATGGGATGCCTCCCAGTGTCCCTGGCAAGTTAGGATCAAAACTAGCTCCAAGCTGAAGAACTATCTACTGGCGGTTAAAACAATTTGACAAATTTGTTCTCCACCCCCTCCCACAAAGCTAATTAACAACAGAAACCGTCATCCCAATTACCAGGTAATGTTAGGGTTAAATAATGTGTGACAAATGATGTCAAATCCTCTTACATGAGGTCCCTTACTGTTTATCTTGAACACGCGTAAGTAATAAGTTGTTCTCAGTTTGGCTACATAAAAACTGAGG
The DNA here is from genome assembly GCA_026018925.1 of Tupaia tana. Taxonomy (NCBI): domain Eukaryota; kingdom Metazoa; phylum Chordata; class Mammalia; order Scandentia; family Tupaiidae; genus Tupaia; species Tupaia tana. The sequence continues at coordinate 61,401,943 of JAKSZU010000013.1, forward strand.
TTTCTTTCTGTCGTTGCCATCTGTTAAATCAAAATTGTATTTAGGAGGCCCTTACTTTGGACTAAGCTCCTGCACTAGGGATCAGCAGACTAGGGTGAAAAATCAAAATAGAGTCATTCATGCTAAAATTTCATGTCACTGGCGGGGTGAAAGATTTCTCTTTTCCTCCTGGAAGTTTAACTGAAAATAACTGGCTGGCAATGGGAAGATTACTATAAGAAAATGTAGTAAAAATTTTACTTACCATATGTGTGTGTGTGTGTGTGTGTGAGTGTGTGTGTGAGTGTGTGTGGAGGAGTCATACAAAATATGCACTCAAACAAGGGTCAGATGGTTGAAGCTTAAATACAACTTCACAGGGGACAGGAAATTATGGGGAGGTAAAGGTACAGGCAATTTTAGAATAATTGTTTTTTTAGTGGAAAAAATTAGTCCAATGCTCAGAAAATTGTGAGTAAATGATTTTCTTTAGGAGCAGGATGGGCCTGGGAGGTAGACTATAGCTCAAGACAAAACCTATCCAGGTGTATTGACATTCCTCAGTCTTAACTCTTGGAAAATTATTTTAGTTAATGAAACCTCAATAACAGACCAAAAGTAATCATTGTCTTCATTAGTGGGTACTGACTTTAGACAGGTAATGAAATAGTCACATAAGTGCTTCTCTGCACTCTCTGGAAGAATAGATCAACATCAAGAGATAGGGTATGGGAAGGAGGGAAGGTCAAAAAAAGGACTGTTTCAGAGACTATTTCTTTAAGCTTGTCGAAGTGTCAATTTTTGAGTTTTTTTTCCCAAGTCTCAATATCACCAAGAAAAAAAACTAATGTTTTAATCTAACCCTTCAAGAAATTAGGAAAGAGAACAACCAAGTTTCCTAAATAGACTAGTTATAATCACCATGCAATGAAGTTCCTTCTGTTTTAATTCATAAGCAAAAGAAGTAACCTTCTGTTAACTAATCAGTTACCGTCATATTGTTCTATCTTTCTGTCCACGTCTCACAAGAAAGTAACTTTGAAATTAACAATCTCCTCTTTTGTTTCCACTTCTGTCTTTTCTGTCCAAAAAAAAAAAAAAAAAAAAAATTCTGCTCAGTTTATTGGATACTTACTCTGTTTTATGAATGAAATGTTAACAGATTCTCAAATTTTAATAAAGCCTATTAAAAACTTCTAATTTGTTATATAATTTTGTCTTTTAACACATATCTTAACACATTGCCTACAATGCATATTGCATTCTGATTTAATACTTAATAATAAAATACTTTTTCCTTCTCTGCTTTCTGCCTTAGTGATGAGAATTTCTGGGTCATAACAAGTTTTTTTATTTTTAATTCTATTTCCTAACATATGTCAGTTAATGGTATTCCTGTTTTTAAAGTCTAAAACCTAATGAAGTTGTCTGTCCTAAACTAGAGTACACTAAAACATAAATACCATTTCTAACTAGACTTACTGTACCAACAGGTGGCAGGAAGATTAGAGCACTGGATCCCAAAGGTTGACTGTGCTGTTCAAGTCCCAGACCCAGCAACTAAGAAATCACACCAGGGCTTGTGTGTGTATTCCCCAAATCCCAAGGAAAATGGAGAAGAAGGGACTGTGGAATGTCCAGCCCCTCTGGGGGTGAGGGAGCGGTGATTCTTTGTTTCTCTCTTGTGAGCACACACACTTTAAAAAAAAAAAGGACTTCATTATCTATTTTGTTTCTGATTAATTCTCATATTTACCACTACATCCTTTTATAAGGAAATAGTATAATTTTAGTGTTATGGGAGTGCTTTTGTAAATAAAAACTATAACAACATATTAATTATAATAAGAAAATTAAAAAAGAAAAGAATGAAGGGAAGAAAGGGTGAAAGGAAACTAGGAAGGAGAAAGGAAGGTAAAGAAGGAAAGGAGGGAAAAAATTTTTTTTGGAAAGTAAAGAGCTGAGTTCTAATTCCAAACTTTATCTAGTTTATCATTCTCAATATTTCACAGTTTCTGCACAGAAGAGGTTGGTTTTATAGACATTCTTCCTTAAAGAGCTGATAATATTACCTGTTGCACTTTATTTTGTTATGTAACAATTCAGGTCAAAAAACCTTCACTAGTCTCTTCTGAAGTCCCTCTAGATATTTTATGCCAATGACAACCATCTCCTTCAAAATCAACTATCAGAATCAATAAAGAAACATCAGACTTGAACAAAACTATAATCTCAATGAACATAACATATATCTAGAGTGATTTTACTCAACAAGAGAATATACATTTTTTTCCCAAACATGTATGATATTCTTTAGGATAGATAACAACTTAGGTCATAAAACAAGTCTTAATTTACGAAGTTATAACAAGTATCTCTTCCTAACACAATGGAATGAAAGTAGAAATCAATAACACAAGAAAAAGAGAAATTTCACATATACATGAAAAGTAAATAATATACTTGAACAACCACTGGGTTAAAGAGGAAATCAAAATGAAATTTTAAAAACAGCATGCAACTAACAAAAATACAACTTAATGAAATTTATGGGATATGTCAAAGCAGTATGAAAAGTAAGGTTTGTAGCAATGAACACTATCAAAAAAGCAGAATGATTTGAAATATGCAAGTGAAATTTATGCCAAATAACACTACCAAAAAAAGAACAATCTTAACCCAAAGTTAGCAGAAGGAAGGAAAGAGGCCAGAGCAAAATAAATCAAATAAAGAATATAAAAACTAGAGAGAGAGAGAGAAAAACAAACAATAAAACACTTTGGTATACTAGACAAACACACACAGAGAGAAAGAAAACTCAATTAAATAAAATCAGAAATAAAAGAAGATGCTTTACAATGATACCTCAGAAATAAAAGATAAGTGACTATTATGAATAATTATAAGCCTACAAATTTAATAACCTAGAGCTAATAGAAAGAATTTCTAGAAACATATAACCATCCAAGACTGAGCGCGGAAGAAACAGGAAGCTTTAACAGACAAAAGAAAAATACAGAGATTAAAGTGTAACCAAAAGCCTTCCAACGAAGAAAAGCATTGACCAGATGACTTTACATCTGAATTCTACCAAACACACAAAAAAGAATATCAATACTTTTACATTTTTTTTTAATTTGCCAGAGGACATGAACACTTGTCAGAAACAGACAGAAAGACAGAGAGAAGAAAGAATAAAAGTGAGAAAGTAACTCCCACGGGAATGCCCACATCACAATCCTTTTCCTCCATTTGTTCCTTCTTGTGGACTTTTAGACAGGCACACAAACACGTGTGCCCAGCATTTTTTTTCAAGTCACTAGATCTGGAACGTGAACTGTGCAGTCAGCCAAGTGTGATACAGTCACCTTAACTATCATGCCACCAGCTCACCAGCTGGCCCCTTTATTAAATTAAAAAAAAAAAAAAAAAAAATTCTTACTTTATTTTTATGAACCAGAAAAAAACCTGATACCAAAGCCAAAAAAGAAAACTATTGACAATATCCATGATAAAAATTAAAAATATTTTTTCTCAAGTCAATAAAAGTTTATTATGCAAATCAAAGCTAATAAAATAATTGAAAATATTAAAGCTTTTCAGCTAACTTCCAATACAAGTTATGGATGCTCATTCTTACCACTTCTATTCAATATAGTACTAGAAATAGTAGCAAGGACAATTATACAAGAAAAAAAAAAAACAGATCATATCCAAATTGTAAAGGAAGATGTAAAAAATTATTCTTATTGGCAGATGATATGACCCTATATTTAGAAAACCCCAAAAACTTGGGACTAGCAGTTGGCATAATGGCTATGCCACTGGACTCCTATGTAGTCAACTGCAGTTTGAGTCCCAGACCTGATGGCTTAAACTCACGTGGGATGAGTATGCTTGCATGCCCAAGATCCCAAGAGGAGAATGGAGGGGAAGGGATTGTGGTGGGGCATCCTCCCTGGGGGTGATTTCTCACTTTCTGTCTCTCTGTCTGTCTCTGTCTTTCTGGCAAGCACACATGCCCTATAGCAAAAACCTCTCAAAAAAAAAAAAAAAAGTAAAAAAAAAAAATTATAATTTTCTAAGGTCGGCAGGTGTTATTGAGGTTAAGGGCACTGGACTCCCACATGGCTGGCTGTGTTTCGAGTCCTAGACCTGACGGCTTGCTTTCTCACTTTCTCTCTCTCTCTCTCTCTCACTCACTCTGTCCCTCTCTAGTCAAATCTAAATAAAGAAATAAATTAAGTTAAATAAAATAATTCCTTAAAAATTATAATTCTCATTTGTTTCATTTATCTACTTTGGTTTATTTTTTTCAGGCATTTTTACCACATATAGAATAGATTTATTTTCCTATCATCAATATTTTATTTTTTGAGTTTTTTTTTGCTATAGGGCACGTACACTCACCAGACAGACAGAGACAGAGAGATAGGAAGCGAGAAATCACCCCCCGGGGGGGATGGCTACGCCGCAATCCCTTCTCCTCCATTCTCCTCCCGGGATCTTGGGCATGCACCACATGTGCCGGCGTGAGTTTAAGCCACCAGGTCTGGGATGCAAACTGCGGTCGACTACATGGGAGTCCAGCCACATAGCCATTACGCTAATTGCTGATCCCTCATCAATAGTTTTGACACGTTTCATTTTCTGAAAGAATGCTTTTCTGCTCCTTATTCTATTTTTTGTTTTCTTAATGTTTAGTTTTGTCAGAGGATTCATGTGCTCACCAGAAAGACAAAGAGAGTGAAAGAAAACACCCCACATGGAGCATGGTCATGTCATAATTTCTTCCCCTCCCTCTTTTGGGATTTTTGACTCGCAGCACACCCAGAGTGTTTTCAAGTCACTGGATCAGAGACTTGAACTGTTTAGTTAGCTGTGTAGGATACAGCACCTTAAACACCATGCCAGTGGCTAGCCCTATTTTTTAATAAAAATATTAACTTTTTACAGACTTTGACCTCATTACTTTTTTGTTGCTTATTTTTTAGTTAGTTTTCCTAAACTGTTGGAAGGAGGCTTAGGTTAGATAGCTTTTCAAATTTCACAGAACTCTCTCTTCAGTTGTTTCAGGGAGTATCAAACATATGGTGATATGCTTTTTGAAATTTCTTGGCTCTGTTCTTTCTTAGTCTTTCCAGGTCTTCTTACTGTGTGTCACCTGTACTCAATTTGTGATTGGAGCACATAATATAAAATGATCTGTTTTCAACAGCTGTACTTGAAGTGACCAACTGTGCTTTCTAGAAAGTATCTTTAAGACTTGCGGGGGCGGGGGGGCGGTTCCTTCTGTCACCTCTTTGGTTTTACCTGTTTATAGCTGCTCAGGTGCTGACATGTGTTTTGTGGCTACTTGTATTTTAACTTCATCTGCTTGTGCTCTGTAAATGTCCATAGATTTTTGCTTTCAGTGTCTGGTTGCTATGTCATTTTATAAGGGGATCTGCAAAGATCCAAAAGCATGATACAACTGTCACTCTGTCCTCCTAGAATTCCACACTGTAGTCCTTAGCTTACATTATGTATTGGGTTAAGTCTAATCAAATAACTAAGTGAATGAAATATTCTCTATAAGCCACATATCATTATCAATATAGACTATGTTATTTATACAAATATACACAGGTTGCTATGTAATATGGCATAAGAGAAAACAGAGCACATGAAGGAGGAATGAAAGTTCCATTGCCATTTATTAACTTGAATTTAAGAAGGAAAAATTGGTAGATGTTCAAGAAAGTCATCATTGGTTAGATCTAAAGTTAGAATCTGTCAGTAACTTCACTCCCCTTTGTTCTGGATGTGTATATTCAAAATCATCCCTGCTTAATGGCAAAACTAACAGACATTGATTTAGGCACAGACAAGGATCACCTAACTTTAAGTGTTCCCATTAGCCAAGTGTTCAAAGCCGTTTGTTATCAAACTGATCTTATCACAAAGCTTTACAAATTTTCTAACTATCTGTTGGTCTTACTTTAAAAAGAAACTCGGAAACTTATTTCCTTTTCGATCTGTACTTTAAGAGTTCTCCTTCAATTCCTGTGGTCAGCTCAGTGATAGATAATTCTACAGAAAAATTGCACTATTAGTACTAGCTCACTAAAGGATTAACTTGATGAATTAAATTCATCGAGAGCAACCATAGAATTAAAAGAAAAGTTGTGTTATTGTTTTTGTTCATTTGTTTTTTAAATAGAAATAAGCTGCAGTCAAAGATGAAAAGAAATACTACTAGAAATTCCATCCACAGGACCTACCATGTGACCTGATGCTTAAGGGAGCTTGATGGATCCCAAAAGGCCAAACACAGAGTTTGAGTCTCAGCCCTGGTAACTTGAACAACATGCTGTGCACAAGTGAGTATGGCCCCAGATCCCAGAAATGTAGGAGAAAGGATAGCAACATGACCACATCCTGTTGGGGGTTGGTGTTTTCTCCTTTTTCCTCTCTCTGACTCTGATGCTCAAATGCCCTCTGGCAAAAACAAACAAACAAAACTCTGAACATTTTTTCCATTATCTTCTAAAATTGACTATTATAAATAGAAAATTTGGTGCTGGTCTGAGTTAGGTCTAAAGTATGATGTTTGGAATGAAGCAGACATTAGAATCCCAATAAAGACCATAATGGGCATGGAGCGTTTAACAGTGATAAAGTGTGACACTGTGAGGCTAACCCTCATGGTAAAGTTCTGAGTCCAGATCCAGAGATCTTCCTGTGTATACTGAGTCTGTGTGTGCCCATGATCCAGGGCTGGCTAAAGCTGGGGATGGAGAAGGGTATCAAGACCCGATGGAGGGTGCTCTCTCTGTCTCTCTCCTATTCAAAGAACAAAATTAATAAATTTTTAAAAAGCCACTTAGGAGTTGTGGGGCCAAGAAAATACACTTACTCTCCAAAATCCTTAGCTTTCTCAGCAATGACATAGGCATAATAATAAATACTCAGAAGGCTAAGGATTTCAATCCTAGGAAGTGGACATTTAAAATAACAGTATATAGCAAGCATTTTGTTCAGCTTAGCTATTAAAATGGTTTATTATTGTTATTACTATTAACTTTTTTATCATTAGGATTCTGAAAATATGCCTATGATATATCTAGGTATAGATTTTTATTTTTGTAACTGCTAATAGTTGGACAAAATTCTTTTATTTTTACACATAATTGTATTTTCATTATTATTGGCATTATCTTTTTACTTGTCTATATTCACCAAAGGACTGAATGTTCTAGGAATGTAGGGAGCATGTCTACCTTCTTCACTATTGCATTTTCAATACTTCGCACAGTGCTCTGAAGACAATTAATGAATATTTATTAAATGAACAAGCAAATAAATTGATTTGTTTTTTCCAATATCTAGATATGAAGAAGGAAATTCTTTAACAAGTCAGAAATCCCTATAGTTAAGTTTTATATTAATGAATTGGCGGTTGAGTTATAGTAACTGTAAGATTAATTGCAGTAAGTGACCCTTGAGTAATTGATTCAATTTGGCCATATCCCAGTCTCAGATAATGTATTCAAACTACAAAAGCACTACAATAAGTTTATAGAAAAATTAAAGTATGCATTTATTTTGGTGCAAAAAAATATGGAAATCCATAGTAGTTTTTGTTAAAAACACGGGACCAGCACTTAGCATAATGGCTATGTTGCTGAACTCCCATGTAGCTTACCGCAGTTCAAGTCCCAGACCTGGAGACTTAGACTCAAGCCCGGCACGTGTGCGTGTGTGCCCAAGATCCCAAGAGGAGAATGGAAGAGAAGGGATTGCGGTGTGGTCATCCCCCCTGGGAGGTGATTTATCACTTTCTGTCTCTCTGTGCCTTTCTGGCGAGTGCACACGCCCGATAGCAAAAACCTGTCCAAAAAAATGTATAAATATGTATTTTCCATGAACTTTTTGAAGACACCCTCCCTCGCCCCGCCCCATGTATGCCTCCACAGGAACTGCCTGCACAGCTCTCTGGCTTCCTTCCTTCTAACTTGTTTTTCAATTACTTGTATCCCTTTAAAAAATCAGTCTTCCCAAGCAGGGAACTGCTTCTAGGCACTGAAGACCAGTTCCATGCATGTAACATCCGCATCACTTTGGGCTACTTCTGAGCACACATGAATAAGCAGTAAAATGAGACCCTGGCTTAGCAATTCTTCAGTAAATGAATGAGAAACCATGCTCTAGGCAGTTATTGATATTACTTAATGGCCCTTGAAAATTGTCCATTGGAGCTGAAAACATACCCTATTTCTTCTAGGCCTTACATTTTCTTAACTCTATTTTCTGGACTTCAGTACTACATGCACCCTTGCTTAGGAGAGGAAGGTTTTCTGAGCAAGACAACAATACACTGTATACACCCTTCTAGATGATATGCAAAGTTACAGCCATGAAGATAGGTACAAATAGTGCAGGAAGAGTTCTGAAGCTCAGCTAGTTAAGTAATATGCTTAAAATGGAATACTATCGATCTGTAACATGAACTCAGACCTTCTAAATCTGACTCATTCACAATGGCATGCCACTGAAATGGGGCTGGGGTTCAAACCTCTTGATTCTTAACTCTTTCCATAATAGCATGTTATCTTGAGAGAGGGGTGGGAAAATACCATGAAAAAACAATAATCACATAGAAGTGGAATGCTCACTTATGTAGACATAAGTAGAAGCAATCATGTTGACCAACACACAAACAGTGTTTGAAGGACAGCTGTTTACTTAGAGAAAGGGGATATTATGGACCATTTATATAAGAAGAAGAATTAGTAGGATGATGACAATGCTTATGTTGTTGATGATGATGATTTTGCTACAAATGTGCTGAAGTGTCTACATTTCCCCATTTAATGGTAGGCTACACACTAAATAATTTCTTCCAAATCCCAGTCGTTAAAGACTGTATCTCTAAGCTTTTAGGTTTATCTATTATTTATGCTGCTTCTTTGCACAATAATATTGATTATTCACTGTCTGGCTAAATAGTAGAAGGATGTTTTGTTCTCAATGAAAATGCATGGCAAATGCTTGAAATACCCCAAATAAATTGTGGAAAGGAGATCAAATATAAGCCTTAAATAAAAAGCACTTTAAATGTAAATATTTTTTAGTTATCAAAAATCCTGTAAAATACACTACATCTGGTTTCAAGAATATAGATACTTATTTTAAAGGAAACTCAGTTTACCCTGAATATTAAGAAATAATATGAAAACTTAATAATTGACACTGTTTAAATATGAGCAAGGCTGATCTTTTAGGTAAGCTAAAAAATGTATACATGTAGGTCAAACAATATATATTAGCACATGCTCATTTGAGGCTCCTTTTGTAAAATTAAGACTTAAAACATTTTAAGTGAACGGATCCCGAGGTTTCTGTTTTCATTTTAATAACAGAAAATTAGCCCTACAGCAAGAACAACTTCCTATTCTTATAAAGGTTTTCTATAAAACATAATGCACATAACTAAACTATACTGGAATAAGTTTTTGTAACACTTTCTAAAATCATTCACTGAGCAGCATTAGAAAAGGGAGGATTTCACCTAAAATAAAGTATGTTTTATATATTTTCTTACTTGAATTTTTTTGACCAATGCCAAAATGTATGCCACAAAAATCTTACGCTTGATTGCAGAGGAAAAATTAGAATTCCTTTACATACACATGCATGTTTATGCCTACACACACACATATAAACAAACACACACAAAACAGAATAAGGTTATTGGTATATTGTCTTTGTTTATATGCTATATCATTGAAGTATATGATTAAAAAGATGATCTGCCAGTTGAACCAAAGCGCGCGCGCGCGCGCGCACACACACACACACACACACACACACACACAAATAAATAAAACAGAGCAATTAAACTTTCCTGGCACTAGAGGTCACTAAAATCAGATTACAGACAGAGTACATTTCTGCTAATTCCACAGAAAGGAGACAGCTAATCTACAATCCAAAATGCATTGAAAAAGTACTGAAATAAACTCTATTTTCAGAAATATCCACAAAGCATTGTAAAATTGTTTTTTCAGTGAGAATCAACAAAATTGTGTTTTCAAATCAATAATAAGCTCATTTTCTAAAAAAAAAAATAGTAAGATTACTTATGTTTCCCCTATTTATAACATCTATATACATTCAACCAAGAGGAAACCATTGGATCTTAAACTTGTTTTTTTATTTTTTTTGAGAGGTTTTTGCTGTAGGGCGCGTGAGCTCGCCAGACAGAAAGAGACAGAGAAATAGAAAGCGAGAAGTCACCCCCTAGGGGGGATGGCCACGCCGCAATCCCTTCTCCTCTATTCTCCTCTTGGGTTCTTGGGCACACACGCACATGCGCCCGGTGTGAATTTAAGCCACCGGGTCTGGGACTTGAACCGCGGTTGATACGTGGGAGTCCATCGACATAGCCATTACGCTAACTGCTGGTCCCAAACTTGGTGGTTTTTTATGTGTTTTCCATTGCAAAGATCTCATATGAGCAAAGTGTCAAATTAGTGTAGAGAAGCCATAAGAAAATAAATAAACCTGCTCAGGTTAATAGAAAGGTGCCAGAGAAAAGCGAAAATAAGCTTTTGTAACATGGGAAACAAATGTTCTTAGCCCCCTTTTGGTGCCACCTCTGGCAATCACCTGCAACTGATAAACCTTCTGAATTCCTGAGAAAAGACATAATTCTTTACCCAATTCAGACTCAAGCTTGCAGAGATTTCATTAACCTCCCTCGGGATTAAGGATATAAAATGAGACCCTTCCTGCCACAAGGCATGCACCTGCTCAGGTCTCGTCCTGCGTACTCTCACCCAGCTCCACGAAACCTAGCTTCTACTCGCATTTCTGCCTGTGGTGTGTTCTATCACCACCCATGCACCAGCCCTACTGTCTCACCACTGCAACTAGCAATTATTTATGATCCCTTTTTGTATGCTTAGATATCAATATGCAAATATGGTAGAGGGGATCGAGAGAGAGAAGCATGAACAGTAAAATGTGGGCAGATACTACTGATGATGCTATCAAAGTGCCCGTAGGCGAGTAGACAGAGTGACAAGTTGTGCCTTACAGAGAGGAGCTTGGCTTAGCAGTCACTAACTTCTGAGCCAAAGTGTAGATTCCCTGTTTCTTAGAAATGGAGTTTTGATTGAGAAAATCTGCCCATTTTCTAATGACTTTCTGTTGCTGCTCCATAAATTACTTAGGTGTGTGACATCACTTGATTTTGAGGAAGCTCATCATTGGTTTACTGCCTTTAAGACAGGCATGATTTCCATTTATAAATCTCGCTGCTAACTGGGACAGGTTTCTTAGCCTCAAGGATAGTGGAAACTATTTGTACTTAGATTCTGGGTATTCAGAAGGCATGGCTTACTTGGCAGTTTCCTTTAGACTTACTGACCTCTTTAATTACAAGCAAGATTTTGAAGTCAAGGAATATAGGTCCCTGTTCAGTTATGCTCTAGATGTGATATTGGAGAATATAGATCCTTTGGGGGCTCAAATATCCTAGACATTAAATAATAAAACTGGGCTATGTGGTCTTAGATATTACAAGTACAATGTTAAATCAATTGATATGAGTTCTATCTAAGAAGAAGAATTTCATGACTGAATTCTTCTAAGAACTATTATAGAAATGATTTTTTAAATGTTAATAATTGGTAACACTATTCTCCATGCAAAGATATGGTGTAGTAATAATGGTATCAAATGGTTCGGTGTAGGTCCCTCACCTTCTTATCATGTATGAAGGCCACAAGATAAACAATTTACATCATTAGTTGTACTGCACTTTCATGCTTCTTATGTAAGCAGGACCTTGCTATTTCATGCCATTGCATGTAATGTGTATGAGCATGTGTGACAGTTTGCTTTATTCAATGAGCCACTATTGTCTTCAACCCCTTTAAGAGAAAGGGAGCACCTGGCCAGCTAGCTGGCTATCCCTGCTCAGCTTGGCCTTAGTTCAGCTAGCTCAGCCTTGGCTTGGCTTGGTTCTGCACAGTTCCATGCACTGTGAGCTCAGAGAGGGAGGAAGCACTCTGTGAGTGCTCTTCATGTGCATTACAAGCTCCAAGAGGGAGGAAGCACTCTGTGAGTGCTTCTAGAGCTCTTCACTGAACTCAGCCAATAAACAACATGACATCAATGCCTTGTGTCTTTTTCTAACTCCCTATGTATCTGTTTGACCCATCCTTTGGAGGAGGGAAAAAACCTCTCAAAACAACTGGTCACTTTAAAGTTTTGGTATTTTCTATTTATGTTCCAGAGAAACTATTTTGTTATTTTATTTTTTGTGTGGAAAATCTGATTGGTTATATCATTAGACCCTAATAGTGACATATTTAATGAGAGAAAAAAAAAGATCAAAGCATGTATCTCCAGTTATGCTTCAAAATCTAGGACAACAATGGAAGTGCTCAAGGGCAGAAATCAGCAGTCACCACTGCACCAGTACCTGACTCACAGTAAGCACTCAGAGAGTTTGATGGATCCAGCGAAGTGGACCACACAGGGAGCTGAACTGCATTGTGCGCTACCCAGTTCTCTGAAGGAAGAGTGAGCTCATGTATGAATAACCCAGAAAAGTCAGTTTGTGGAATTCTTTTGTTGTAAATTAAAATTTAGCCCATAAATGAATCCCTGGCTTCTGTGAGGAGGAGGTGAACTTCACTGCTTCTTACGTAAAGAGAAGCACTCTTCAGTACATAGCTTATGAAGAGGAAAGTAGGCATTAAAAGGAGGTTAACTTGATTTTTTTCTCTTTTGCCTCTTATTTTTGCTTTCTTATACTTTATGTGCTAACCCGCAAATCAAGTTATCAAAAATTTGATTTCAAGGGAAGTTTGAATTAGAGTAGCTGACTCTAAATCGTCACCTCTAGAAAAAGCCATTTAGTAGCCTTGTCTATATCCTACGGGATTAATGCAAAAACTAAATAATGGATGAATATTTTGAAAAGGCTAAAAGGATAATTATTCAAATTCAATATTCACATGGTACTAATTCAACTAGTATTTATAGTTCTTCCATTGAATATCTTCACTAAAGGGAAAAGTGTACTGAAAGATATTAGGTGAGTGTGCTGAAACTTCCCTTCCATGTACTCTCCACCCCCTATTTATTTCGTAGAAATGATTAAGGGTTCAATGTGTGTCAGATACCATGTTTGGCTCCAGAAATACAATATGCACTAAAGAGAAATTGTCCTATCCTCACAGAGGTTACTGTAAATCAGAGGATATCATTAATCAAGCAAATAGACAACAATGATAAAGGGAGATCTGTGCCAAAAGAGGGAAAGGATAGAGCACATGCAAGTCCAGTCACTAAGAGATGCCTCCTTTCCTCCTTTCTATCAACTTGTCATGTGGAATGGACTCAATATATTTGTGTATGTGTGTACGTACATATATGGATATATATATATATATATATATATATGCTTCTCACTACATTGTGTGTGTACATACACACACACACACACACACATATATATATTTATACATATTTATATATGCTTCTTGCTATATTACATTGTGTGTGCATGTGTGTGTGTGTGTACAACAATTGGGACTAAATGAAAACTCATCACTGGAGAACAAACTGAGGCACAGTGTTTAAATAGTATTTCTAATGATGAAAGCTTCTTGCACAGGCCAGAATCAGCACCTCAGTGAAACTAAAGAGAAGTAGGTAGAGCCTTGTTGTAAGATACTCCAAAACCATTTTCTACTCAGAAGAACTAAAATTCCTATTCTGTTTTGTGAGCTGCTGAAAGATGGAGCAAGGTGCAGCAGAAAAAAAAAAAAAAAAAAAACAAAAAACAAAAAACAAACAAACAAAAAAAAACAAAAAACGTGTCACTTTGCAAGGCTGATCCATATGGGAAGGTTCTGGGATTCACTGGGAGACTTCCTCAAATACTCTGGAGGTGCGTACATCCATGATTCAGAACTAGCTGAGACCCTGTTTAGGATGCTGTATCTGTCACTACCATTCATAAAACAAATAAATTAATAAACCTAAAATAAAAGGAGGAATAAAGGTTTATTTTTTAAAAAAAGGAAGATGAGGCAAGACCTTAAGTGATGATAACAGAGAAATGAGGGGACCAGCAGACGGAATAATGGTTACTTCACTGGACTCCCATATAGTTGGCTGTCGTTCAAGTTCCAGACCTGGTGACTTAAAAACTCATGCTGGGAATGTGTGCATGTGTGCCCAAGATCCTGAGAGGAGAATAGAGAAGGGATTGCTGTGCGGCAAATCCCCTAGTGATTTCTCTCACTCTGTCTCTCTGTCTCTCCTGCAAGCACATATGCCCCATAGCAAAAATCTCTCTCTTAAAAAAAAGAGAGAGAGAGAGAGAGAGAGAGAGAGAGAGAGAAATGGGATGATATAAAATCACACACAGAGAAAGCAGTTTTCTTCAGTCCAGATCATGTGGTGGTAAGCTACTTTTCCCATAAATTCTCCAGAAATATATATACATGTATTTTTGTGTATATGAATATTTAAATTTATTTATTTTATTCAGAGAGTGAAAGAGACAGAAAAAGAAACAAGCAGCCTTGACAGGGTTCCATCATGCTGTGATTCTCTCTCTAGCCAGCCAGTATCATGAGTCTATGTGGCCCTGGTGGATTTCAGTCAATGGTCAACCCAAACTGTGGTCTTCCACCTGGATTCAGCATTGCAATACAGTGCCCTAACATCTGCACCACTGAGGTTAGACCCACCCAAAAATGTATTTAAATATCATTAATTTAATAGAAGGAAATCACAGGTAAAGGATATTCTACTTTGAGAGGATAGGTGTGTAGTCACATACATCTTATAACCTCACACAAGTATATTTTGATCTAGGTCAGAGGATAGGACAGGGAAAGTCTCATAGGTTGGGGTAGAGAGATATTATAAAGCTGTGATCCAACGGTGGTCAAGTTGTTCTCATTAAGTCTGTCTGCAACTGTGCTTGCTCTGATAAGCTAACAATACAAGTGACTTTCACATGTAGGATACTTCATAAATTCAAGGTATTGAATCCATTTTTATTTCATTTTAAAATCCTGATTTATCTCTCTTTGACAGCACATCCCACAGTTCCTTCTGGATTCTTGTTGCATTATAAAGCAATCATGAATGTCAAATTTTGATGGGCACTGTAAGGACCCTTCTCTATAGTCGACAGTCTGTGTGGGTCTTCCTGATATGATTGATTGTGGCATAGAGGCACTCTCCATATAAAGATTAATTGCTACAGCAATTATCCATTACTGAACAGTTTACTGTGACTCCACATTTTTGACTCCTACTTAAGCAAGCAGTTCCTGTGTCAGGTTAATTTATTTTTGCCTTCTCTTTTTAACTAGTATATATTTACTTTATTTTTTATCTTTTACACTTAGGTAAAAATGTTTCCTCCTTTTTATCCTGGTTGAGATTTGGGCAAGGACTTCATAAATCCTAAGAACATGACAGACTAAAGAATATTTGAATTTTCTCTCATCAGTAACTCAGGATGAAAAATTCTTATGGAAATTAAAATGGTGGAGGAAACCAAGCCTGTGTTATATGGTTTGTGGCCATCTCTGGTTTACACTGCGGCCCCTACCTTACTACTTTGAATGAACCAACACCACAGGCTATTTTCCAAATTTAATTCTCTTGAAAGTCCCATTAGTTGGACTAGATTCTGATGAAATGATAGCAACAAAAGGAAATCAAAGAACTGAATACAAATTATTTTCAGCTCATTTAGAAAGGCTAAGGCATGAGCACAAGAACAATCTTACTTTTGAAGAGTAGAAAGTAAGCTTTTACTTAAGATTGTTCTTGATAAAATACCCTAGGGCCAAGGTTAGAGTTTTTTAACTAGCTCTGCAAAACAAAACAAAACAAACCATATTCTAGATAAGTAACTCTGATAGCTAAAAAAAAGGAATTTTTAATTTACCATTTTCATATGAAGTGACTTCTCTTTCAGCTAGAAGAGGTATCTATTGAGAACATAACATTACATTTAAAAAGAGTGGATACAATAGAGCATTAGATTCAGATAATATTAAATGTTTGCATCTGGACAATCTATATCTGTATGCAGAAGATAAACAGATTTAATTTCTCTTAAGATGACACAGGAGAACAGAAAAAGCATGAACAATCAAAGACAGATTTATTCTCAGAGCTCTAAAAACTTACTGTACTGTATCTTTAAAACATGCATGTGCTCTAAAATTTACAAATAGCAGCCAATGACATCTGTTGCACAATGTTATTTAGTTCACAAAGCTAGATAAATCAACCAATTTTACCAGAGTTTATAGAAGTGAATATCTAGCTACCTTTCAGCAGTGTTGTTGTTTTTAAATCTGTTTCCTTTTCTTTATTTTTTAAGAGAGACTTTTTGCTACAGGGTGTGTGTGCTTGCCAGAGAGAGAGAGAGAGAGACAAGAAGCAAGAAATCACCCCTCAGCGAGGATGGCCATGCTGCAATTCTTTCTTCTCCATTCACCTCTTGGGATCTTGAGCACACAGGCACAAGCGCCTGGCATGAGTTTTAAGCCACTGGGTCTGGGACTTGAACCACGGTCAATTATGGGAGCCCAGCAATGTAACCATTTTGCCATCTGGTGGTTCCCAAAAACTCTGCTTCCTTTCTTTATATGTAGTTGTCATATGACAAGTAAAACACACACTATTGCTAACTATTATACATTTCCATGGTAGATTAAAATTTTTATTTTAGGGAGGTTTTTTTTCATATAATTTACATATTTTGGAGTGATTTCTTCCCAAATTCCCTTTCCAACTGGGTCTGATATGATGGGTTGGCAATCAATTATTGCCTACTGCTTTGTCATCCTGACAGAGTTCAGAATGCAAAACATCTGGAGCTACTGAGTTCATATATTACAAAACTATGGGTTTTCTCCTGAGGAATATTTTTCCTTACATGTTAAAGTATGAACCAATTCTAAAAGGATAGCTCATCAATTACTTAACTTTGAGGTATTGAATGAGTTTGTAAAGCAGAGAACCTTTCCCGGTGCCTCCACATTCAGGGTTAAAGAGTGTATAATATCACACCAGTAAATTGTATGGATATTAGGATGCACTTTGGAACTACTCAGTGCAGATCACAGGCTTTCCTGATTTCTTTTTCTTATATTTCATAGAAAAATCTTTCTAATGTACATGATATTATTTTCACCCAGAATATACTTTCAATATTTTTTTGAAAGTTTTTTTTTACAATAGGGCACAAGTGCTTGCCAAGGAAACAGAGAAACAGAAAGCAAGAAATCACCTCCCAGGAGGATGGCCACACTGCAAACCCTTCTCTTCCATTCTCCTCTGGGGATTTTATGCACAAATCCACATACCTGGCATGGGTTTCAAGCTGCCAGGTCAGGGACTCGAACTGCAGTCAACCATATGGGAGTCCAGAGCCTTAACCACCATGCTACCTGCTGGCCCCTGTACTTTGAATATTTCAAATCTAGCTAGATATTGATCCAAAAGACACCTCAGTCTAATACTGATTGACATTATAGAACCACTCTCTTCATCATTTATATACTTTTTCCCTCCTCTCCCATTTTGATGCACTAATTTATATGAAAAATTAAAGGCAAACTATGTGGGCCTTTCCCTTTTTCTTCTTCTCAAAACCACTAAGATAAAAACCTTGTAATCACCTACAATCTCACAACTTCTAATTCATTGTTTTGTACAATATACATAGCTTAAATTAGACAGAGCATTGTAATAATAACCATAAACCCTTCCCATTCTCTATTATCTCTCATAATGACGCATATTATTAAACAATTAGTAAGATACGAGGCAAGGAGTGGACTCCATTTCATTGGCACCATATAGCTACAAGAATATATGATGTCAAAGTCCTTTCCATAGAGCTGATGGAGCAACAGAATAAGAGGTCTGCCAAATAAAAAGCTGTTAGCACCTGAAAAGCATTCAGAGAAATTACCAAAGAAGAAGGAAAAAAAAAAAAAAGACTTAATCCCTGCTATATACAAACAAAACCAGAAGTAGGTACATTTTAAATGAAAAGGATAATACACATCTTACTGGCAACATTAGAAACATTTTCAATGGTGTTTAAACTCAAATGTGATTGCCAAACATTTTTTAAATACCACACCTAAATTGTCTTAGAGTGAATTTGATATTTTTACAGTGATTTATTCACATATTGTAATTTCTGAATGTCGGCGTAGGGGAGCATTGATTAATCCTTACTTTATCCACCAGTATCCCTAGCTACCTCCTGCACCACTAATTCCTAAAAGAACAATTTGTAAGTCAGATTCTATAAATTCTGTCCAGTGGTATGACATTAATGACACAATAATTTAGTTGTGAATTTTGAAATGATTATTCTGTGGAGTCTCTAGTTTAATTGAAAGAAGAAGTGATAAAGTAGAAATATTCATTGAACTATAATATGGGACAAAACATAACTGAATAGGAGAGCCCTTCTTCTTTAGATACCTAAATGCTAGTAACTGCCTTCCTTTGTTCATTCACAATGCATTGTTTGATCAACTAGTATGTACAAGGCACTGTCCTAAGTGCAAAGGATGCAAGAGAGTTGAGTATGAGCAAAAGACGTTGACAATGTATAGAGTCTAATCCCAGAGGACGGATATGCAAGACAAAGGGTGAATAATGACAAGAATATGAGAAAGACTGTACATCAGTTTGTGATAAATTAAATGTATAATGTGATGTACGTCTCACATTAATGTGTACAATTTATATTAAGAAATTTGACAAAGACAGGCAGAGAGTACTGTACATTTAATTCAGGTACACAGAAGTAAAATGTGAGATGCAAAATACTCCTCCTTTTTCTTTCCCACAAGAAAGAAGAATTTGTTTCTATAAAAGCCATCCTAGTATCATAGGAATTAACTTAGACCAATGAATAATAATAGTACATTCTACGACTTTAGAAAGTACGTGATGAGGGAAATTCAACTTATGGTGTGTAACTTAAGCTAAGATTTATTGAAAGACATGGTCAGTAGCTAAAATACTGAATATATGTTCTTTGCCTAGAGTGGACAATTGCTAAAAATAAAGTCATATATAAAGCACTATGGGAATACAGAATCTGTAACAAGCACTCTGTACAGAGGAGAGGGCTTAATGAAATCTTCACAGAGAAAAATGACATTTGAACTGGGTGTTAGAGTACAGCAGAATTTTACAAGACAGAAATGAGAACAAAGGGCATTTCAGGAAAAGGGAACGACATATACAAAATTATGTCCACTGTCTTAGTTTGGACTAATATAGCGAAGTACCAAAGACTGAGTGATTTAAGCAACAGAAATGTATTTGTCACAGTTCTGGAAGGTGAGAAGTCCAAGACCAAGATGCTGGCAGATAACAGTGTCTAGCAAGGACGGTCTCCCTGGCTTATAAATGGCCATTTTCTTGTATCCTCAAGAGGCAGAGAGACCTGGGGTCTCTTTATCCCTTTAAATTAATCCCATTCATGATTATCTCTGAAAGACTCACCTCTTAAGACCATTACTTTGCATTGCAGGTTATGATTCTATCATATAAATTTTGGGAGTAAACATGCTTTATTTTTTTGGAGAGATTTTTGCTACAGGTTGCGTGTGCTCGCCAGACAGACAGAGAGAGACAAAGAGACAGAAAGCGAGAAATCACCCCCCAGGGGGGATGGCCACGCCGCAATCCCTTCTCCTCCATTCTCCTCTCGGGATCTTGGGCACGCACGCACACGTGCCCGGCGGGAGTTTTAAGCCACTGGGTCGGGACGCGAACCGCAGTCAACTACGTGGGAGTCCAGCGACATAGCCATTACACTAACTGCTGGTCCCAGGAGTAAACATGCTTTTAATCCATAGCAATTAGTATGAAAGAGAATGAAGTGGTTTTTTGTTTTGTTTTGTTTTGTTTTCAAAAATCTATCTCTTTTTGAAATTCTAAAAATTTGCCATAGGGCATGTGCACTCACTGAAGAGAGAGAGAGAGAAAGTGAGAAAGCACTCCCTTCCCTCCAGGGGATGGGCATGCTTCAATACCAAAGTCATGTTCTCCTTGGCTTGACAGATGTTTTAAACAATATCTAAATTCACTAACCATGGGTACTGCCCTTCAGATAAATTACATGACTAAACATATTTTGCAATCCTAGACTTGATGAACTATATTTGAAGTCATCTGAGCAATTTAGTTGGGAATGAGAACTGTCAGGAAATTAAGATAAAGCTGAAAGATTAAATTAAGGTACAAAAGATAGAGATTTTGTTAAGATTGAATTTTGCCATATGCAATTATCATTCAAGTAAAACTATCTAGTACTTAAATTTTATTAAAAAGCCAATAATTAAACCTCTTGTGTAAGGTTGAAAACTAACATCTATGTCCACATATTTTACATTGAAGAATATCAGTGAAATTTCAATGTCTTGCCAATAAAATGAATCATATTTTTTCAAGAAAGTAGTATTTATTGGCCAGAATATTGTTCTGATATTGGTAAGAACCTGGTGATCAATTTGTTAAAATTACATAGATTGATAAGTTATTGAGTTTCCCTACCTGCATTATGGCCTTGTAAAAAAAGAAAAATAGGCACAGAAGCTTTTGGTATTTGAAGATGAACTGCATGAGTAAAGTACGGTTATAATACATACTGCTTGACAGAAAGACCCTATTTATTCATTTAGGTTTTTGTCATAGGTGCATACACTTGCTGGAGAGAGAGGGAGGGAGGGAAAGTGAGAAAGTCACTCCTCCCCCAAGGAGGGATGACTACTCTGCAATCTTTTCTCTTGCATTCTCTTATTGGGATTTTGGGCACTCATGCACACAGGCCGATGTGATTTTCAAGCCATCAGATCCAGCACTTGAACTGTAGTCGGCAATGTGGAAATACGTTGCCTTAATCACTATGTCACCTTCTGGCCCCAGAAATACTTTTAAGCGTAAAAAAAAAAAAAAAAAAAAAAAGTTTCTACTAATCTAAATTATCTAATAGTATTCTGTTATTCTTATTATTAGATAACAAAATAAAAATATAAACCACATAGTATATGTCTAGCCTTAGACAAATGTATTCATGATTTTTGACACATTAACAAAACATTTATTTTTAACACTGGATTTACTAAGAATATCTATTTACAAGTTTAAAATACTGCCAAGCTCTACTGTAAATGTTTTTTTTTAAATATATTTGTTTTATTACATTGCATAGTTTGGAAATAATACCCTACGGATTTTTCATTAGAAGTCTGAAAGAATCGTAGTGTTTTGAGATAAGGGAATAGAAAACTAGTTTATCTTTTTGCTGTTAGTTTGTTTAATAGGAACTATTATGCCATAGTCTCTAATTGTCACGAACACTGGTGTGTAGTGTATTCCTGTTTGCCCACTGACAATTATTGACTGGACAATATTGTGAAAAGTAAGCCAAATAACTAAATATTAGGTTTTTTTCTTTTTTTCTGAAGTATAATAAAAATAAACAATATTCTTACTTTGAATAATGTATTGTTTGCCCAACTTAGAATCCCTGTTTTCACTGCCAGCTTCATTTCTATCACTAGGAAAGATGGTACAAGTTCCAGAATGCTCTAATCTCCCAGTTCTTGGCTGAAGGGAAAGAAATGGGCATCTATTGAAGTCTGCTCAATACATGTAATGAATGAGTACTTGCACTGAACATCATGTAGCGTTGTATCTAAAATTAGTGCCATGGATAATTTAGAAAGAGTAAAACAGATTCATGGAAGAAAAACAGAAAAAGTAGTCCATAGAAAAAGGAGTGAAACAACCAGAAAAAAAAAAAAAAAAGGAGAAAACATGTAGAGCCTTAGAATTAAGAGGTGGAGAGCACAACCTTGTGTTTCTAAATACCTTCCAAGTTCCTAGCTCTTGATCCCATGAAACATAGATAAGTAAAAATATTTTTAAGTAAAATATTTTTTTAAGTAAAAATATTCTACAGCCCTAAGTTGGCTTCTTCTGACTTCTTTTTATTTCCTAATCTTTAATTTTTTTTATTTTTGAATTATTTTCAAAAAGAAAAAAAGATATATTTAATTTCTCTTAGATTACATAGTCTTAACAAAGCTCTACAGTTCCCCTTCAGAAATGTAGATTATTACTACAAATAATCTCAAATTATTTGCAGTAATTTCAGATTTCTGTTACTTCTAACTGAAGAGCCATCCTTGACTACTAGACTAACTTAAAAGTAGAGGACATTAATACATCTATATATGCACACATATTATATTTACTACATATACACTAATATACTCTCATAACACTAATTGAAATACAGAAAGAATTTATCTTGCTGACAATTTCCAAAGTTTTTTTTAAAATATAGTATTTAAATACATATTTGAGAAAAATGTAGGCCAACAAATGTACATTTCATTTATTTTACTTTTTCTTTGAGAAAGAGATTTTTTCTTTAGGGTGTGTGCACCTGCTGGAAAGAAACAGAGAGAGAGACAGAAAGTAAGAAATCACCTCCTAGGGGGGATAGCCATGCCACAGTCCCTTCTCTTCCATTCTCCTCTCAGGACTTTGGGCACACAAGCATAC
The DNA here is from genome assembly GCA_026018925.1 of Tupaia tana. Lineage (NCBI taxonomy): Eukaryota > Metazoa > Chordata > Mammalia > Scandentia > Tupaiidae > Tupaia > Tupaia tana. The sequence continues at coordinate 61,424,569 of JAKSZU010000013.1, forward strand.
ACACCCAGTGTGAGTTTAAGCCACCAGATTTAGGAATAGAAGCATAGTTGACTATATGGGAGTCCAGCGAAGTAACCATTGTGCTATCTGATGGCCCCTATTTTATTTTATTTTTAAATTTTTTGCTGTAGGGCTACTGCATGTGCTGGAGAAAGACAGAGAGGGAAGTGAGAAATCACTCCCTAGTAGGACTGGCCATGCCACAATCCCTTCTCCTCTATTATCCTCCCAGGATTTTGGGCAAGCATTCCCGTCTCCTCTATTATCCTCCCAGAATTTTGGACAAGCATACACACATAACCACCAGGTGTTTTTCAAGCTGCCATGTCCAGGACTCAAACTACAGAGTGTGCCATGTGGCAGCTAGCACATAACCACCACACCACCTGATGGCCTGCAAATGTACGTTTTAAAATCTGCATAAATTATGTATAAAAGAAATTATAATTACTAGATACCCTTCCTGTCCCACCATAAATATAGTCTTTTTATCAGAATATAGAAAAACATGGGGCAAGTAAACTTGAATAAGGTATTTACTAAAATATGCAAAAATTTTAAGCAGTGTACTAAAAATTGCATGAATGTAATAATTTTCTGTGGGCTTCTTCACTGAAACAGGAAGGTAATTTTCATCTTTAAAATATTTCTGGCTCTGAGTTTTAATGTTATGTTTTCTAGATTTATATAAAATCTTAAACACTAATGATAACCATCACCATTGAGTAATTTCTCTCTGCTAGGCCTTTCATGTTTAATAATTATAATCTGGGCTGGCCCCATGGCCTAGTCATTGAGGGAGCCAGGTCTCACATGGCCAACTATGCAGTTTGAGTCCTGTGGTGGCTTGAAAATATACCAGGGATATGTGTATGCATGCCAGGATCCTGAAGGGATGAAGAAGAATGGATTCTGGCATGGTCGTGCTCCAGTGGGAGGTGTTTTGTTCTTCTCTTTCTCTTTCTTCCTGGTGAGTGCACATGCTCTCTGGCAAATTTTAAAAAATAAATAACCTGTACAATATCCAAGGTGTGTTATTACATTTTTAATGGCAATCTACTCTGTCTGAGAGACTAAATAATATTAGTGAAACAATTAGTGAATAGTAAATATGACATTAAAAATATATCTGACTGATCCCAAAGTTATGGTCTTCTTTTACAAAATACTCACTCTCTAGAACAGAAATAATGTAAAACTTCTTCAGATAGGAGGAATGAAATTTTTAAAAAGATCCTGCTTTAGTCTGAATTAAGAAATAATTAAACTATCTATGCTGCTTCAATCTCTAAGTACTTTGATTAATAAAAATTTTACTAACTGTCTTATAATGTAATTTTAATTGCATCATGAACGTGGAGGTAAGTTTAATATCCTCCCAAAATGAATAAAATACTATGAGATTTTTAAAATATTTTTAAAAATTATTTTAGAGATGAGAACATAGTAATTATTCAAATAAAAGGTATAAGTATCACAGGATTTAAATAAATTAAACAAATGGAAGAAACACAGATATGTATAAAATATATATCCCTGTATCTATAGATATATACACACATATTCATTCATTCACACACAAAGAGAAAGAAACAAATTACAGAAGTAAAACCAAACAAATCAATCAGTAAATGCCTTTCCTTGTCTAAAGCATATTGTAAACACTGTTGCATTTATGGCATGGCCAGATTAGGAAGAGGAAGGAAAGAGGATGAGAGATCTGATCATCCCATCTCTGTAAAGAAGAGGAAGTGAAATACACAGTGGTAATTTTATTTTTACTTGTATATTTTACCCTAAATCCCTGTGCCAAAATTATTATAAGACCAGCTAATCAGCAAAGGATTTAAAGATTGTATTAAATCAGCTGCAAGCTGATGATGAATCACTCCAAAACCTCCAAACACTATGAAATATAGTCATAAACACACTATTTACCTTCAGGTACAGAATGCTACATTCTCTGGTGATACATATGCAAGAAAGAATTTAGATGAATAAAGCTTTGGATCATAAGCTTCTGATAATAAATTCTCTCTCCAAATGCTGGAAACTCATGCTTACCGAGTAGCCTTGGAGCTCTTTCTACTACATGTGTGAATCATCTACTACTCTGTATAATTATATATATGGATAAGAATAATAATAGTTATGGTTTTATAAATCTATGGTTTATAACTCATAACAAAGACACACATACTCACACACATGCACTCATGCACACACATTTAGTATATATTAGCACTTCATGATTACCAATTATCTTCACAAAAGTTGAAATTCAACCCTTGACTTCACTAGTAATATTAATTATGTTACCTTTGGTTAAAGGAATAAAAAAAATGACAGAAATAAAATAGCAAGTGTCACTGAACTGATCAGGAATAAGAAAATGCCAACTTCATAAGAGTAATAATTTTTATTTATTTTGAGCTATTTTTGTTGTCTGCATTTTATTCATCTATTGAATAAAGCTACAAGAAAAAGTATTATCAGAGATCTTCTAACAGGCTAATGTCTAGCATCCATTTAAAAATCTTATCTTCTAATATTATTTAGGCTATATTTTTCATAGTCTGCCCAATCTTTCTCTCTCTGTCTTTTACTCACACTCTGCCTTTTCTGGAGATCTATTATTTCACTCCAAGAAGACTTGGGACTTTCCCTGAGCAGTCCAATTCTTAAATTTTATTATCACATATTCCTATATTGTAACCCAGTTACATGCAACATTATTGGTAGATGCCTTATAATTTGTAAATTATCAGGGATACACACACCAGTGGGAATCCTTAAGAAGCAACCACAAAGCAGAATACTTCCATCCATTCATGACCCAAAGTTGTAGAGAGAAGAAATATGAGAAAAATAGACATTACAAATTATCCAAATAAAATAGTCTATACCTTTTCTACTCAAAATATGGTTCTGGGATCAGTAGTACAGATATCACTTGGGGGACCAACAGTTAGCGTAATGGCTATGTCGCTGGATTCCCATGTAGTCGACCGCGGTTCGAGTCCCGGACCCGGTGGCTTAAACTCATGCCGGGCGCATGTGCGTGTGTACCAGATCCCGAGAGGAGAATGGAGGAGAAGTGATTGTGGCGTGGCCATCCCCCCTGGGGGGTGATTTCTCGCTTTCTGTCTGTCAGCCTCTCTCTGTCTGTCTGGTGAGTGAGCGCATGCACCCTATAGCAAAAACCTCTCCAAAAAAAGAAAAAAAAATATATCACTTGGCAGCTTTTTTTTTTATTATATATGTATTTTTTTATTATCATCATATTCTTCTTTATATTACATTGAATTACATATAACTTTACAGTGTATTACATTGCTTTTTCAAGAGGGAATGCCATGCATGTCAGTCAGTACAGAGACATTAATCTCCCCACTTTAACATTCAATATCTTTTCTATGTTTTCCCCAATCATTATTATTATTATTATAATTATTTTTTAAAACAGTCAATTGCTATTTCTCATTTTGCTTGTACAAATACTTTGCCTATCATGAAATACTTCTCAGACAAATCCAGTTGAGAATACTATACATGTCAACATCAACAGTTAATAAGCCATATCTGTTTCTCACTAATGTCCTGCCTATCTATTGTTCACTTGTTATCTTTCTCTATTCTCTTCTCTTCACTTCCCCCATTCCACACTGTCCTATTCTCATTAAGTACCTTCACTGCTTTTATGTCCTCCAATTTTTTGCTCTCTACTATAGAGTGCTGATAGTCGGTATATATTGAGTGGATACATACAATATCTTTCTTTCATAGCCTGGCTTACTTCACTCAGCAATATATCCTCCGTATCTGACCACTTTCTATCAAATTCCAGGGTCTTGTTATTTTTTATGGCTGAGTAGTATTCCATAGAGTATATATACCACACTTTTCCAATCCATTCATCAGTTTGTGGATTTAGGTTGGTTCCATGTCTTGGCAATTGTGAATAATGCTGCAATAAACATTGATGTGCAAGCACTTTTCTGACTGAGCGTTCTCCTGTCTTTTGGGTAAATACCCAGAAGTGGGATTGCTGGATCAAATGGTAGTTCTATTTGTAGATCTTTGAGGAACCTCCATATTGTTCTCCACAGTGGTTGAACTAGTTTACATTCCCACCAACAGTGTAGGAGGGTTCCCTTTTCACCACATGCCCGCCAACACTTATCACTTTTTATATTCTTAATCTTTGCCATTCTGACTGGGGTTAGGTGATATCTCATTGTAGTTTTTATCTGCATCTCCCTTATGATGAGGGATGTTGAGCATTTTCTCATATGCTTTTTGGCTGTTCGTATGTCTTCCTTAGAGAGACTTTTGTTCAGCTCATTTTCCCATCTTTTAATTGGGTTCATCATTTTTTTTTCGCATAAGGCACTTGAGTTCCCTATGTATTCTGGTTATCAGTCCCTTGTCTGAGGCATATTTAACAAAAATATTTTCCCATTCTGAGGGTTGTCGGTTCACACTTGTTTCTGTGTCCTTTGCTGTGCAGAAACAGGTAGGCCAACCATAAGGGAAATCATCAATTTTCTAAGCCTGTACAACTTTTAACAATCAGTTAGGAAGAAACATATAGATTACCTGAAACATATAGATTACAATCACAGAGGCTCAAGAAATATGAGCAACCAAGAAAAGGCCTCTCCCCCAAGGGAAATCATCAAAGCTACACCACCCACAGTCAATACAATGGACGTCGTGGACATGTCTGATAAGGAATTCAGATTATTTGTAGTGACCAAACTAACTGAGATGGAAGAGAAAAGAGACAAGGAGCTCCAGGAGATGAGGAAGTCCTTCAATGACTTGAAAGAAGAAATGGATACCTTAAACAAGAACCAGATGGAACTTTTAGGATTGAAGAATGTGATACAGGAAATCAAAACCTCCCTTGAAAGTATTAAAAGTAGGTTAGACCAGGCAGAAGATCGAATCTCCAACGTAGAAGACAAAACATCTGACCTAGAAAAAAGTATCAAGAAGATTGAGAAAACAACCATGAAAAATGAGGATAATATACGAGGAATACTGGATACTATTAAGCACCCCAATATCCGGATAATTGGTATTCCAGAAGAGGAAGAAAATAATAAGGGCCTAGATAATTTATTCCACGAAATCCTGGAAGAAAACTTTCCAAATCTAGAAAGGCATTCAAGTATCCAGACCCAGGAAATACATAGGACCCCGGGTAGAATCACTTGGCAGCTTTTTAGAAAAGGAGAACATCTAGCTCCCAAACCTGATAATTGGAATTTGCATTTCAACAAGGTCCCCAGGTGATTCATGTGCACTTTAAAATTTGAGGTGCACTGCTCTATACCATTTGAGGAACTGAGAACTCCCAAGTACTAGTCAGATCTCCGGCCAGAAAATAAATGGTGGTGGTTGTGTGTTTATAAGTATATTCGTAAATTCCAAGAAGAGGATGGAGAAGAGATTGTAGTGTGACCATCTTCCCTGAGTGGTGATTTCTCAATACTCCTCCCCTCTGTCTCTCACTGTCTCTCTCCAGTGAGAGCACATGCCTTATAACCAAAACTAAAAGCAAAACAAAACAAAACAAAAAACCTGTATCATCAAAGATTTACATAAGTAATTACAATATATATCATATATATCAATATATCACTCAGCATAAAGGCAGAAGAGAGAATTATTCAGAGGCTAAAGAAACAGCTCAGATGAAAGATGATGATGTCCTAGGACCAAGATGACAATGATGCAACTGGTGTGCTGAAGACTCAGTGTTAAATATTGGATATCTTCTTAAGTTTGAAATGACAGTTTTCTAGGCAATTAGACATGGAGAATTTTTAAGGAGGAGAGAAATGAACAGAGACTTAACAATATTGATCTCAACATCTAAAAGGACAGAGTTGCCATTAACAAACTGAGAAGGCTATGTGAAGGTATGTTTAAAGATGGGGGATATTAGGAGTTCAGTTTGGAGCATGATTACTTCGATATGCCTATTAGACATCCACGTAAACTTTGGCTACTAACATTTGGAATTTGGAAGGGAGACTGTGACAAGAGATATAAATTTGGAATAAAAATGATATTTGAGAATTCAAGACTGGATGATATTACTAAAGGATTGAGTATAGTGAGAGAAAATAAATTATACAAGAACTGAAACCTGGCATACTCATAATTTTAATGAATCTGAAAAAGGACCAGAAAACAAAACTGAGGAGGAATGGCAATGAAATAGAAAGAAATTAGAAGAAAAATGTATCCTAGTATCGCAATGAAGAAGGATGGAGGGACTTGGCTGATAGTTCAGGTAAAATAAGAGCTAATAAATGATCACTGGATTTCATGACAGTGACATTGGCAGTAGTTCTGGTTGGGTTTCAAGGGTTAATATCTGACCTTGCTGAGCTAAAAAGAAAAAATTCGAGACAGTAAGCATGGAAGATTATTGTTTAGAACTTTGTTGTTAAGAGAATGAAGGAAAACGGTTAGCAATTAAAAGAGCAATTTGCGCCATAAGAGTTGCTTTTGTTTATTTGTTTATTTAATATTTTTATTCATTTATATTTGACCAGAGAGAGACAGAGAAACAGGGATAGTAGAAAGCAAGTCACCATGGCTGGGACTCGAAACACAGTCAACCATGTGGGAGTCCAGCACCTTAACAACCATGCCATCTGCTGACCCCAAGAGTTTTTTTTCTGTTTGTTTTGTTTTGTTTTGTTTTTTGATGGTAGAAATAGTAGCATATGGCAAATCAGAATAATGTAGTAGACTGGGAAAAACTGATGATGTAGGCTAAAGAGGACAGAACCACTTGAAAGAACAACTTTGAGTAAACGAAAAGGGTGGGTTCCAGGAACACTAGTAGAGAAGTCAGCCTGAGCTATTAAAATGTAGACTTTTACCCACTGCTATGGGAGAGAAAACAGAATATGTGATACTTGATACTGATGCTGTTTAAAGGAGAGGTGGAAACAGGTGGAGTGTTTCTTGTCATTGCATCTATTTTACCATTAAAATAGAATTGAAGGCCATTATTTGAAAAAGGAGGTATTGATGGTTTAAGGAGAAGGAGTATAAGAAGAAAAAATATTGGTCTAAGATAGTGTTAGAGTGAATAGATTTGCACTTGAGGTTGACGAATGTAAATTTGACATGAATCTAGTCAATTTAAACAAATAATTTTGTGTTTTCTTTCAGCCACATTCAGTTGCACACCTGAAAGCACAGAGCAGGTAAAAGGTTGGCTTTAATCAGAGTCAGTTTGCTTGTCTCACAAAATGAAGCAAGCAAAGGCAAGTGGGGGGCAGCAGGTAACACGGAGGTCAAGGTGCTGGATCCACATGGCTGACTGCATGGCTCCCGTCTCAGGTACAGTGGCTTGAAAAACATGCGGGGCACATGTGCACAGTTGCCCAAAATCCTAAGAGGACAATGAAGAAGGGATTACAACATGGCCATTTCCTCACTGGGGTCAGAGGAGTGATTGCTCTCTATCCCTCTCTCTCTCTCTCTGTCTCTCCAGCAAGCACATGTATCTCATGGTGGAAGGGAGATAATCCACGCTGATTTATTTTATTAAGATAACTTCTGCTGAGTTAGAATATCTCATCCAACAACCTTTTCCTACTATGAAACAGCCTTTGTTCTCTGTCTCTGGCAAGCACACATGCCCTATAATAAAAACTGAAAAAAGAAAAAAAAGAGCAAGTGTGTGGGGGCACTTAAGAGAAGTGATTATAATGACTGACCATTGGTTTTAAGCTGGATATGAAGAAAAATAAAGACGTAAGATATGAGAAGTAAACAAAACTGTTGATACGATCAGAGGGTCTTAGGTCAAGTAGGGATCAACAGATTATAAAGTTAGGTGAAAAGAGAAGAGTCAGTGACTAGAAAGAGGAACAGATAAAACTGAAGTGATGAAGAGTTGCAATAATCGGTAATAACAAACCTTATGGCAAAACCATGAATAGAGAGTGGACACAATATTATGATAGCAAACCCACTGGCAGAAAGAAGGTCAAGTTACTGGAATCAAGATACTGGAAGGACAGTCCACATCCATGAAATCACTAAGAATCATGACAGGATTAGTGCTAGAGAGTGTGACATTAAGCCAGGACTTAAATCTTTAAAAAATTAGGAGGAAAGATCAAGGTGTCAGTGATAACTACAAGGAGAGGCATGGTCAGCATAGTCTGATGACATAAGATACAAAATCTAGGTACTTTTAGGGAATACAGAGGGGCAATGGTCTAGCAGCATCAGCAAGGAGCAAGGAAATGTCTATACTCTAATTCAAGTCCATGGTATGAGGGGTGTGAACATGGAACAATCACTTAATGAGGGTGATGTCTGGGAGTCTGAAACAAAGAAAATAAAATTATTCAACATTTTTCTGGTGACTGACTATGAGGGAAAAGTAGCAGAGTGTTAAGAAATAAAGTCAGAGAGGAAGGTATTCTGATGCATCAGGATTAGGGCGTCAGGAATAGCAGTGATCTGGAGCTCTGAGATTCTTTTGGTAATTGATAAAGACTTTATGCATTGGTAAAGTGGAAGAAATTACAGGACCTATGTTATAGAGAGGTTCTGAGGACGTGATAGAGATGTAAAGCACTTAACCCAGTGCCTGACACAACTTTTAGTGCACCATAAACATTAGCTATTATCATCCTCCTCCTCATCACTCCATTTGACAAGGATCCTGAGTACATTAAGATAAGCCATATAATTTTCTAGGAATCAAAAATTTCCCCCTAGAAATACATCTCTGAAATTATAATGTACACTGATGAGGAAATAAGAACCATTACAAAGAAAAACCATTTAGCAAACAACTTTTTTTTCCCCCAGAACAATGACAGTTATTTTCTTTCTTACTTTAGAACTTAGGTTTATTGACTTTGTTTCAACGAATCTATGGTATTTGACATGTTGATGCTTTTGATGAAAAGATGAGCAGAATCAAAATGACATTTTACATGTCAGCAGTGAGAAATACAAAAGATATTTCAGATTTATTGCATTTTTCTAAATCATCAGAGTTTCCTAGTTTCTTTTCAGCTGAAGTAACTCTTTCTATCCCATAAAACATTTTCATGCAGAAATATCTTCTGAGTTGAACTCTACTTTCTCCCATGAAAATGAAGAAATGCTCCCATTTTTTGATACACTATGCCAGGATGTACCTTATTTTGCAGTTTCGATTTATATTCCCAACCTACCTTTCCCTGGGAGTCAAATTTATTCCACTTCTACCCTTCCCTTGGCTCTCTCTCTAGAGATTGTCCTTTTGCAAAGAATTCTGCAGTCTATTACAAGTCTGTTCTGTGTTAATTAAAATGACATCCAAATCATTTGGGGTTCTGGCTCCCATAGATGTATTGCTCTAGTCTACTTGTAATTAATTCTCCATTCAGCACTACCACTAGCCATATCATTGGCCATGAAGGTACTCGGAAGATTAATGAAACCGGATAAAATAAATGGAGCTGTAATTCGAGAGGACAAGCTAAACATCCCCAGTAAGCAGACAGTGCCAAAACTAGCAGACTGTAGCTCATCTCTTATTGAGCCATGACAGTAAACATTCATCAATTGAAGGAAAATAATATGCCAGCCTTAAAATGATAACTTACTCTATGCACAGAGACAAGAATACTCTGACTCTTCTTTTCTAATTAACTGTAAATAACAATAGGGTTATGTTACAATGTGTGTACAGTTATTTCCAGGCCAGTTCTAGTGCATAAAGTCTATCCTCAAACTGCTTTCTGAGATAGGAAGCCACATGTAAAAGCAGATGGACAGCTAGTAAGCCATGCTGTAAGGTTGAGCAATATGGCATGATTGGCTAGAGATGTTACAATCCCATTGAACCTCTCTCAGAAACAGGCAGTAAATCTGAATCCTAATTACAGTGGTCCGGCTCATTTCCTAATCAGACTGCCAGACAAGAAAGATCTCATTTTGAAACATGAGCCCTCAAATGGAGCTAACCACCATGTGAAAAACTTGAGTCTTTGGTTCCTGCTACAGCAATCATAGACCTTGCCAATAGCAAAGTTTAGAGATTTATAAGGCAACAACAGTTCAAAGCGCTCTGGATGAGTGGTGGCAAGTATTTCATTGGAAAGTTATTGACAAGAAGCTATAAAGATTGACACCTAGAAATAATTTAGGTAGAGTCTAACCATGATCCAAATTGGTAAACACTGTTTAAGACTACTCTTATTTTAAATCTTCTGTCTACTTGTATCTATCACATCATGTGACCTAATTTTGGAATACAAAATAGTGTCAAAACTCAGGATAACTAGAGACATGCAAATGCTATTTATATTCATTTAATTTCAACCATTTGAGTTTCTCAGTGGTCTGTATCTATGTTCCCCTTGTTCACACACTGATTATTGTCCTCTAGTCACTGACATATCTTGTTGTGTAAGCTCTAGTCATTGACATATCTCATTTTCCATTTGCTTATAAACTCTTTCCAGGCAGAAGCTATATTAATAATTTTTTTCAAATCATTTGTTTGATTAATTGAATAAAAAACTGTATTAGACACTGGAACAGAAGGATATATAATAATTATTTTTAAAAAGGTTCTCAGATTTTAGAAAGCTGCATATCTAGTAGAAGATCTAGAAGCAAAGATAAGTAAAATTATCATTACATATACTTATACAAACTATATATCAATTTTTAAAAATAATAGTTTATTGGGACCAACAGTTGGTATAATGGCTATGTCACTGGACTCCCATGTAGTTGACTGTGGTTTGAGTCCCAGACCCGGTGGTTTAAACTCACATCAGGTGCATATGCGTGCATGCCCAAGATCCCAAGAGGAGAATGGAGGAGAAGGGATTGTGGTGTGGCCATCTCCCCACAGGTGATTTCTCACTTTCTGTCTTTTTGTCTCTCTCTGTTTTTCTGGTGAGTGAATGAACCCTATAGCAAAAACCTCTCAAAAATTTATTTTATTTATTATATCTTAACTTAATGAGAGAGGGAAAGCAAGAAAGCAAGATACCAGGTCTGGGACTCAAACTGTGATCAGGCCACAAGGGAATCCAGTGCCTTAGCCACCATGTCACCTGCTGGCCCCAATAAAATTTTATAATATTATAAGTTCACTGTAGGAGATCTGGAAAATATAGGCTACCAAAATAATTAAGATTAAAAAATCTTTTGTAATTTCACAATTCTGACACAGAATTGTAAATTTAATTTTCATATACAGTTTTTTTACCTTTTCTGTGCATGTATATACATTTGTATTATAACAAAGGTTATAAAGGATACTGTACTTCTAAATTTTCTTATCTAGTAATGTGTTGACTCATAACTTTTTCTAATTTATTTTTTAGAATATAATCTTGAAAGTTGTGTTGATCATGTTCAACCTCAGTATCTTCAGGAGATTGGTTCCAGTACTCTCTGTAACTATCAAAATCAAGTTCCTTATAATTCACCTTTTATATACCCAAGTTCTATATTTGTGGGAGAAATTAGATCCACATTTAGTTGAATCAAGGATGCAGAACCTGCAGATAATGAAGAGCTGAATTCATTATTCTTCTACAGTTGAATTTTCTCTAATCTAAAATATAGAATACTGATAGTAATACAAGCCCTCAAAGAGAAAAGTTAGGACAGAGTTTTGAAAAACAAAAATACATAACAAGTCTGAAATCTATCACGTAGGAAGTTATTTATGAATATTGTTTTATTTGTATGTGCTCTCAAATACCTGAAGGGGAGAAAGAGAGAGACAGAGCACTCCCCATAGGATGTAGTCACACTGCAATCCTTTTTCCTCCATTTTTTCATTCCATCAGGATTTGGGGCACACTTGTACACATGCTCAAAATACAAAACCTCTGTTTTATTAACTACTAAATCAGTTAAGTAGATCACAAAAAGCATTTTTGAAAAATGAAATAGACTATCATGAAAATACAAAGTGCATCACATGTAGGCATAAATTACTTTGGGTGTGTAATCATGCATTCATTGAATTGCAATGTAAAATATATTTATTCTGAGATATAGAAACAAAATTTAAAAGTTGTTCACTTAGTCTCAAATGAAAAAAAATGTAACTGGGGTCATAATTATGGGCAGTTTATGTTAAACAATTTTAAATATGATTAGCAGTTTGTCAATGCACATATACCACTGTGTTCCTTTGCAAGAATAAAAACATATTGTCAGCTCATTGTGTAAAATTATGATGTTTTAACTTTCCTTAATATACAAGGGGTTGAGTGACTTTTCCCCCAAAGCATGACATAATACTAAGCATGAGAAGACTCAGATGTTCTGACACCAAGTCCAGTTAATGGCCTCTCCCTTAATGGCCATGTAAAAAAATGTATATATGTGTGTGTGTGTGTGTGTATTTGCCTCAGATAACAAATTTATCTTGTATGAATGCTAAATATTATATATATTATCAGAACTAATTAAGTGGCAATTAAGTATTATGAATATTTGAAATTTTTTGTCAAACAATCTTCATTCTTCATTTTTATTTAAATAACTATAAAGATGTGAACCCATGACCTCTTTCAGCTCAATATATCATGGTAAATTATTTATCTCTAAAATAAGCATTAGAAACTCTCCGTATTTGACAGACTTCACTTAGGAATACAGTTACAGTTTAGAGACTAGGGTTCTTTTTTATGAAACCCTCTTGTACCTCTGTTCTCTTTCTTCTTCATCCACCTCAGTCCCCAAGGCTTCTCCATATCTGACACTGAGACTCAAAATGTGGGAATTGGGAATTAGAGAAGTGAGAAGAGAAGTAAATAAAGCGTGACTTCTTCAGACCTTCACATAACAGTTACCGGGGCAAACATCCTCTTCCTCTTTTAGGTACCAAGTTTATTTCCATGTAAGGGACTGTCTTAAATAAACACTAATTAAAAAAAATAGAATTATTGGGACTAGCAGTTAGTGTAATGGCTATGTCACTGGACTCCCACGTAGTCAACCACGGTTCGAGTCCCGGACCTGGTGGCTTAAACTCACGCCGGGCGCATGTGCGTGCATGCCCAAGATCCCAAGAGGAGAATGGAGGAGAAGGGATTGTGGCATGACCATCCCCCCTGGGGGGTGATTTCTCGATTTCTGTCTCTCTGTCTCTCTCTGTCTGGCGAGCGCATGCAACCTATAGTAAAAACCTCTCAAAAAAATAAAATAAAATAAACACTAATGATATCAAAGCCAACTTTATAATTCATGTAAGTAAAGTTTAAATATTACTTATATGTCTTTGAAAGAGCAATGAGATGGTATAGAGAGATGGGCCTTTAGGTTTAAAGGAGATGGATTTAAAGGAGATCATGGGGGGTACCCCTCATGATGGAATTAGGGCCCTTATAAGAAAAGACACCAGGGAGCTCTTTCCCCACTCACCCTTCTTCCCTGTGAAGGCACGGCAAGAAGGCAACTGTCAACAAGCCGGGAAAAAGACTTACCCTAATCTATGACTTCCAGCTTCCAGAATTCTGAGAAATAAAGTTCTGTTGTTCAAGCAAAAAAAAAAAAGAAAGAAAGAAAGAAACAGCAATGGAGAAATTCAGGGGTGCCCTTTAAGCCTAAATAAGTTAGACCAGCTATTACTTGAATATGATAGGCATTTAAGAAAAGCTTGTTTATTTAATTTCCAAATTCTCATTCTGGTATATTCCTTGTTGAGTTCAGGTAACAAAAATAGTTGGAAATAGGAGAATTAGCGCCTTATACAATTTCAAATTAAATTTCAATACTCTTCAAAGGTACTTAAGAGTTCTCTGGGTCAAGAAAGGACTTGAAGAAAAAAAAATGGACAATATGATTTAATATATAACTTAGAAGAAATTTTATTTTTCCTCTCTAAAATAATATATCTATATTTTAAAGTAAAATGTAGGGTCCTAAAATCCAGTTATTTGTCAGTGACGAGAAGACTTAAAAATAAATAATTTACCAAGTCAGATCAAGGTGGTTAAATTAAATCATGGTACAGCTAGAACTTCTTCTGGTCAATCAGAGACCATCTTCAGAATTTTTATTGTAGAAATTGCAGTAACATTACTCTTAGTGCTTCCTTTGAAATACATTGTATATTTAATATTCTTGTCAGGTCCCAGTGCTAGATGACCTTCAATTTTAAAATGATGACATCCAAATGGATTAAATTACCTTAGAAAACGATTAAGGTTTCATAGGGATTATTTTAAACATTCAGGACCTACAGTATGCATGTTTTAAAATGCAGGGCTATTTGTTCTTTAAATCTTAATCTGTCAACATTTATACCAAACCTATAATTTGTTAATGATTTAGTTATTTCTATCCTATAATTTGCTAATAATTAGTGATTTCTATAGCACTTAAGTAAGTGTTGAGGTGTGATATTCAGGTTCTCTCTCTCTATATATATATATATATATAATGTGTGTGTGTGTGTGTGTGTGTATGTGTGTGTATATGTATATATATATATGTATATATATGTGTATATATATATATGTATATATGTATATATACACACACACACACACACATTATATATTATAATATATAATTCTGGAATTCACCATTACATTATTTTGGCATATTAAATATGTTCATATTTTTAAGCATCATCAGCTGATGTATACATTTCTTATTTCTTCCACAGGTATGCATTTTGCTATCATACATCTTGTAGCTTAGTTGATAATAGAGTGAACTATCAGAGACCAAAGTTCTAGGTCGTCTTTTGTCTCTAAGTGTCTCTGTAACCTCAAGGATCTTACTTTGCTCTTCAATAGAAATTGTCTTCTCCTTCTAATTTTAACAGCTTTACAAAAATGTATCTGCCAAGTGAAATCTCTGTATCTGTCTAATTCCATGAATGTAACAGCAAAAGTTTAGACTCTAAGATTTGGGTAACTAGAAATGATACATTTAGGTAAACTTTAATATCCATTTACATGAAATTCTACCTCTCTGTGCTACTGTATCACTTTAAGGATATTATGGTAAAATAGTGATTCAAGGAGCAGCTTCATGGCCTAGTGGTTAAAGGAGCCAGATCCCACATGACTGACCATGAGGTTTGAATCCGGGACCAGCAGCTTGAAAACCATACTGGGTGCATGTGCTTGAATGCAAAAATCCCTTTGAAATGGAAAGATGGAGGAAAAGAGATTGTGGCATGACTATATCCCACTGGAGGATGCTGTATCCCTCTTCCTCTGTATCTGTCTTTCTCTGGTGAGTTCACCTACCTTTGGAAAAATGAAAAATCCATGTTTCATTCTGTAGAAGTAAAGTAGAATTTGATTAATGTGAAGGAGTGACTCTGAGGCTAACTGAAAACTGCATATCTCTAAAATGGCTACGTCTTCAAGGAACTGTTTTTCCTAAACAGCTTCTCTAGAGCACTGAATCCTCGGGGTAATTACTAAGGTAGTTCAGGGACAGTAAGAATGTGATCAAGATCAACATGCATGGCACCCCAGCCTAGTGGAGCAGACCCTAGTATATTGGACTGCATTCATCAATGCACAGGGCCCACTCCAGGCTTAGATCCCCAGGTTTGCCTGACAAATACACCATGCACAGGGGAGCACCCAAGATCCTGAGGGTTTAAAGGCCTAAAGAAAGGGCACAATGACACGATGAGACCCTTTGGAGGGTACATTCTCTCTTTCATGTGGTCATGCACTTAATCTCTATCATTAAAAAAAAAAAATCATGGGGAACCAGCAGTTAGCGTAATGGCTATGTCGCTGGACTCCCACGTAGTCGACCGTGGTTCATGTCCCGGACCCGGTGGCTTAAAACTCATGCCGGGCGCATGTGCGTGCGTGCCCAAGATCCCAAGAGGAGAATGGAGGAGAAGGGATTGCGGCGTGACCATCCCCCCTGGGGGGTGATTTCTCACTTTCTGTCTCTATGTCTTTCTCTCTCTGTCTGGCGAGTGCACACGCCCTATAGTGAAAAACAAAACAAAACAAAACAAAACACCTCTCCAAAAAAAAAGAAAAAAAAAAAAATCATGAGTTAAAAAAAAACTGGGAGCTTAAAAATATAAACACAAAAATAATTATAATATTTATTCCATTTCTCTCATTCTTTTATTTTTCTCAAATTATAACTGACAATGGTTTTTAGATCTATCATAAAATATATTGAATATGGATCAAGATATATTGTCTTCCAATTCTGTTGAAGTCATAGAATTTTCAGAGTTAACTTTCTGTCAAAGTTTTATTTGGTTGAGGCAAAACCAGCAATAGAATGCAATTATCCACCTGTGAGTAGGGGCTTATCACAGAATATTCTGATGGAGACTCAAAGATCTACTACCATTTTTTCCTCTACTTTGGTAATTTTTTAAAAAGTGTATTTCTCCTATGAGAGATGGAGAAGGAGAGAGAGACAGTCACCCCCAAAGGGTCTTTATGCCATGAACCACCCTGTCTCAGCCAGCCTGAATCCCGTGCATGTGCACATGCCCAGTGCACTCAGGACAGTCCCGGGATGTGAATCCAGGGCCTTCCCCATATGGATCCACTTGTGTTACCACTGTGCTACCCATTTGATGCCTCTCCTCCATTTCTGAGTAGAAAATTGATTTCCCAAGACTTTATGCCTGATTAACTAGAAAAATGAGCTGGCAACATTTTCTAATTTTCAATCCATAAATGTGAATCACAGAGGTACCTTCACATACTCAATAAAAGCTGCTGCCTTCATGATCCCTTGTTACTATTTCTGGTGTGTTTAATGTCTAGGTCCTCTGTACTCTGGAAATTCCAAATATTGTATCAACAACCGAATTGTACTGTGCAAGGAATTAGAAAAGCTAAGTTCTAATATCAGTTCCAGGCTATTAACTTTGAGAACTTTCTAAGACTTCCTGTCTGTAAACTGGGTATGCAACTGCAAACTACACATGACTCCTATAATAGAATGAATGCTAACTCGATCATCATCTTATGTGGTTTCCAAAGCAAATGCACTTGCCCCTCCCCACATCTTTAAGAACTCTTGACACCATATCCACATCAGAATATATAATCATGGTCATCTTTTATACAAGCCTCATCAAAAGCCATGATGACAGAAATAATCTATAATAAAGTTAATATGAAGAGTATGCTTTTTTCATACTCCTCAAAGTACAGTAATTTAATTTTTATAGATTACACTGAATTAGCAAGACCCAGTATTTTTCAACCACATTTGTCTAGCCTCCTGTAAAATAATTTTCCCTCAGTTACTTGAATACTATTTCACTATAAAGTTTTATAGAGAGCCATTTCAAAAAATAGTCAATATTAAGACTGTTTCTACATTTAGGTATCAAAGAATAATGTGAGTCTCTGGCTTAATGCTTCCTGTATGAGGTCCCACATGAAAAACAACTTTTAAAATTGAAAGCAGGGAAAAGTTTTTCTCACTAAAATAACTAGTCTGTGTCCTTCTTTCAGATAAGAATTTATATAACTCAATATGCTTTCTGTTTTTTTTTTTTTTTTAATTTTCAGATTTCCAAAACTAAGCTCAACCATAAGTCTATTAAGCCTCACAGACAGCATTTGGTCTTGCTTTGGTATACCATTATCTAGCCTAGAAATAAGCATTCAGTTAGCTGTATGATATATGCAATTTGGCTAAATATCATGCTTTTGAAATAGAAGCTTTAAATAATCTAAATATATTTTTAAATTGAAAAAATAAATAGTTTCAAGTAATATTCACCCCCTCTAGATTTTTTGATAAGATAATTGAAGCAAAAACAGTTTGGAAATAGTAAAAGAGTAAGTTGTTTGTTTTGCTTTATGCAATTGTATAAAATTATAGTTTTTGTATAATCACAGCATTTGTGATGATTAATTTACTACTTTATTTCTCTCCACTCCTTAAAGGGAGAAGTAGTACATATCTTGATAACCCTAAGGCTTAGCCAGTGTATAATACAGAGTAAGACTTTGGTAAATCCTGAATGAATGAAAGAATACAAGCAAGAGAGATGAAGAAATCTAACAATACAATGTTGTTGCTGATCTAATTATTTATATAAGATCGTGATAAATTGTATAGTTTTTAGCATTACTAATGATTAGAATCATTATAATGACCAAAAAAAAAAAGAGTAAGAACACCTCATTTTTCATCATATTGTAATTTTAAATCATTCCAGCTTTTCTCTCAATGCAGTTTCAGCAATGTTTTATACAATCTGCAGAACCAAAGGCTTTTAGAGCTAAATGCATCAATTACACATAATCTTGTGATGCGATCCTGCCATGAATCCTTAGTCATTCATCTTCAGCCCACAGAATGCCATCTGCTTATTTTGGGTGTACCTTGTTACAAAAAGTCTGAAGAGGGGAGAAAGTAGTCTTAAACTCATTATCTCTCTGAACTATGTTATTTTATATTTTTGTTCTCAATGACATTATTATTCGTTTGTTTTCAATGACATTATTGACTCTAAGTGTTAAATTTTCTATGAAGATATGATCTGAACATTCTGACCTTTTTGATAATTATCTTTGCATGCATTCTCCTCAGTTGATTCAAAAAGTGAAACAAAGAATTTTCTGAAGAAAGTCTAACTTTATCTATTGACCACAGTCTTTATTTTATTTCTTACAAAGTTACACATTTTATAAAAATTCTATTATTGTAAGAGTAAGGTTTGGGCCATTCATTCTATGTGGCAGTTTCTCTGTGATAAGATGAAATCCATGCAATTTAACGGTAGAACAAGTAACCAGGAATACATTCCATCTTCTCTGCAACATTGACCAGACTAAAAACTATTCAAAGGAGAAATAGAATTACAATCCTCCTTGATCCTGTTCATTCTAATAATGTTAAAATGATATTTTCTTGAGAGATATTTAAAGGACTTAATAGTGTTAAATATGTCTACCATCATTTTGTTATCTGATTTTCACTTCTGTGTGAAGAGTATAAATGCATGCAAAAGGTACATTTTCTGAAGTAATACAAACAGTTAAAAGAAAAAGTAGAATAAAAACACTGGTCACTTAGTGCTTAGAGCGAAGTTGTCTCAAATTCTCCATTTGTCTCACCAGTATTTTATACATTATATGTATTTTTATTATTGCATTATGCAAATTTACTGATATAATATAGGGGGCAGGTCTTGACCAGTGGTATAAACTAATCTAGAAACTAAATGCTTTTCTTTAATCAAAACTACCAGTCCTTCATAAAGTGATGTGATGTAAGTTCCTGGAACATCATATAAAACTTATTCATAGAAAAATAATTGCTAAAAGAACTTCCACATCTATTAAAATTCTTAATAGAAATTGAAGTATATATGTCTTTATAGAAGGAACAAAATATCTATATGAGAACTGATACAACCCTTGGTGTCTACCCATCTTTTTACCTCTTTAAAGTACTGCCCTCGCCAAGGAATCTCCATCTTTTCCCAAACTATTATAATAACCCCCAGCAAGTTTCCCTAGATCAATTATTCCTTCTAACTTAGTCTCTATAGCATTACCACAGTAGTCTTTTAAAAATGTTACTATGTTTATGTCACTTGTCTATTAATTTCATGGCTCTCAACTAAACTATTTGCCTAACTTCTTTATGGTTCACCACACTCCAACTATTCTAGTGATCCCATTGTTAAAACAGTAAAAGCTCTTCTTGACCTCAGAGTTTTCACATGATTCTTTCTTCCCAAGAGAAAATTGTTTGGAACACATTCCTGTTTTGGAGGTTTCAAAGACTTACAAATAGAACACATTCCTCACCAAAGGATAGGAAGACACACACACACATTACCTCCATGAAAAAAAAAAAAAAATCAAGGAATTAGAAGTTATGCTCCTTAAGTCATTCATTTATTATATAGAACTATTCAGATTTTTTATAATGGGCCAACTGATTTTAAATGTATTTTATTTACATGGTGAATCTACAAATTCTAAGATGATAAAATATATTGTTACATTCAGACAAGAATATACAAGACCATTACCCCAAGTGCCTTCTTATTAAACAGAGAAATAAAGGCAAACTCCTAATGGTAGGTTCTAAACCCTGTACAATAATAATCTACTCCCATGCACTGATGATTCTTCATTATAAAACAAATAGTTCTCTATTGGGAACCAGCAGTTAGTGTAATGGCTATGTCGCTGGACTCCCACGTAGTCGACCGCGGTTCGCGTCTCGGACCCGGTGGCTTACAACTCACAGTATGGCCGGGCGCGTGTGCGTGCGTGCCCAAGATCCCGAGAGGAGAATGGAGGAGAAGGGATTGCGGCGTGACCATCCCCCCAGGGGGGGGTGATTTCTCGCTTTCTGTCTCTACATCTCTCTCTGTCTGTCTGGCGAGCGCACGCGCCCTATAGCAAAAAACCTCTCCTTATTAAAAAAAAAAAAAAAAAAAAAAAAAAAAAACAAATATAGATAGACTCATTCACTCCATTTCAGTCATACTAGCCTTCTTCATTCCTCAGCCATGTTACTTTCATTCTACCTTCATATCTTAGTGTTACTTCAAATATTTTCCCCAGTTATTGTCTTCTTCTTAACACTATGAATTTAGTTTACATTGGAATATTCTAACCATGAGTTGTCAGTAAAACAACTATATACTCCCGTTTACTGCCCTCTTTTATTACCTTCTAAAATTCACTATATAGCTCTGATGATTTCCTGATAGTTTTGCTATCAATTTACTCATTTTTATTCAATCATTCATTCATTCAACTCTGTATATCTTTACTTGAAAGTAAGCTCTACAGGGACCAGCAGGTGGTGTGGTGGTTAAGGTGCGGGACACTCCCACATGGCCAACCATGGTTCAAGTCCCAGACTTGGTGGCCTACTTTCCAACTCTCTTGCTCTCTGTCTCTCTCTTTAACTGATGAATAAAGTTAAATAAACTAATTATTTAAGAAAAAGACAGAAAGTAAGATCTACAAAAGCAAATAATTTGTCTTGCTTATTCACCCCTAGAATACAATGGGTACATGCTAGGCATGCAATAGTTATTCACTGAGTAAGAAAACTATATAGTTTCCTTTGTTTAACATAAAATCAATCCCTTCTTAAATTATTGAAGCAGACTTTTAAACTTCTTGTTGCAATTTGAATGTTTTTTGTACCATTCTTCCTACTATCAATTGGCATAGATTTAAAACTTCAAATACTTATATAAGTATATAGTGTTTTTTTTTTTTTTTTTTTTTTTTGAGAAATAAAGTTGAGTCAGGCACTAGAGATAGAGGAGGGGCTACATGCCAATTTAAAATATATATTTACTCTGTGTAGCTTGTGATTATCTGATAGGGCTTACTTACAAATAAGGGCTTTCAAAAAATAAACATTTTCATCAGAAATGACATAGTTACTGTTTTTTTCCATTAATGAATACATCTGAATTTAGAAAAATGAAATGTAAATATAATCTCTAAAAACCTTCCTTCCCTGATGTGTAATCATTTGCTATTGTTCTGGGTATGTCATATTTGAGCTATGCCCTATTCACTTGAGAAATTCAGGATTCCAAAAGCATGGAAGAATGTCTGAGCAAATTCCTATGGTTAATGGCCCCATTACATACCCAATAACAATCCTTGTGTCACCACACACCCAACTACATGCACTAGAATAACATGAACACATGCATTATTCTCTCTTTTTTGAAAGAATTATTTCTTATTTAAATTTCTTTCTTTCTTTTTCTTTCTTTCTTTCTTTCTTTCTTTCTTTCTTTCTTTCTTTCTTTCTTCTTTCTTTCTTTCTTTCTTTTGATTTGACAAAAGAAGGACAGAGAGAGAGAGAAAGCAAACTGCCAGGTCTGGGAGAGGAACCACAATCAGCCATATGGGAGTCCAGGGACCTTAACAACCACGCCACCTGCCAGCCTGACGTATTATTCTCTTATAAATTATCTTGAGGCAGGCCAGTCTCACAGCCTAGTAGGGAAGGGAACCAGATCCCACAAAGACCAAAGTTCAAATCCTGGTTTTATCAACTTGATAAATATACTGTGTTTGTGTATGTGTGTGTGTGTGTGTGTGTGTGTGTATGCTTGAATCCAAACAGGATGGATAAATAGAGGAAGAGGGGATTAAGATATGATCACATCATACTGGGGGTACTGCTTGCTTTCTCTCTCTAGCTCTATCTGGTGAGCATACATGCCTTCTGGACATTCAGAAAAGATATCTTAAGACTCTATAACACCAAGTTAAACAGTAAATTTCATAGTGGTATATTATCTTTTTTTTCCCTCCCAGAGAATGACTTCTCATCACTCTCAGTGTTCATAACTCAGAATCAAAGTAAGCGTGCTTTGTTCTACTGAGATAAAGTTGGGAGAGACAGACAAGCTCTTATGCACAGAGGTCCCAACCATTTTAAACTTGGAGAAAAAAGTAAGTACCAAATGACGTGGAAAGGAGTCAGCAATGATCGGGGAGGAAGGATATGTAGCACATGAGTCATCGGCAGCCTTGGTTCCTGTGTCGAGCATGTGCTCCTTCCACTGCAGTTATGACTGAAGTTTATGATACTATTTCCAACAGTTCTAGGTATTACACAATGCAGCAACACAAACTGGTGTCAACAGAGTCATGGATACTTTTGCCAAGGCAGGCTTTGAAATTCTTTATCCAGTTACATTAAAAATATAACTAGAGGGAACCAGCAGGTAGCATAATGGCTATGTCGCTGGACTCCCAAGTAGTCGACCATGATTCGCATCCCAGACCCGGTGGCTTAAAACTCACACCGGGCACGTGTGCATGCATGCCCGAGATCCCGAGAGGAGAATGGAGGAGAAGGGATTGTGGCGTGACCATCCCCCCTGGGGGTGATTTCTCGCTTTCTGTCTCTATGTCTCTCTCTGTCTGGCAAGCGCACGTGCCCTATAGCGAAAATCTCTCCAAAAAAAAAATATATATATATAACTAGATTGGACATGGTCACTTATCAGTGTATCTACAGAGTATTCCAGATGTTGAAGTGTTTCTTCACATAAAGCAATGAACAGTGTGAAGTGTGAAATAGGAAAGAAATGGAATATAAATCTCAATGTAAACCCTTCCTTTGTTCCTTTTTTCCTTCCTTCTGTCCTTCCTTCTTTCCATTTTTCCTTTCTTCCATCAACATTGTCAGGCCCAGGAGGTGCAACATTGAATATGGCAGAAAAGTGCCTTCCCTCAGGGGACAGAGAATAAATGAATAAAAAAAGTAATGAATATGGTTATTATATTTTACAATAAAGATGATAAATAAAAGAATCAAGATGATTTGATATAATAATTGAAAGAATCCACTTTAACTTAGAGAAACAAGGACTTCTAAGCTGTAAAAAAAAAGCATATAGTCATGCAAAGTGTTAGTATGAAATATATCAGTTTGGAACCAAAAGGCTAAGGAACAGAAGAACTGCATCATATATGAGAACCTGAATGGTAAGCATGATTGTGGCAAAGTCATATGGACAACCTGATATTAAGACACAGAAAAGGAAGGGCTGTATTTAGAGACTGGGCGCTATATATGTGATACTTTGTGATAAGAAGCCTGTCATTCATTATTAATGGGGTATTTCAGCACTCCTCACAAGATTATATGGCACATGAGCCTATACATGACCAGGCAGAAAGCACACAAGCAGTAAGTCTAAACAGTCTCTGAGCCCAAGTTTTCCAAAGCTTTCTCTATTGCTCATTACACACTAATACAGTTGTCTGGCAAAACTCAAGATTTCATATCACTGGCCAACATCACTTATCAGAGCTGAGAAAAAATAAAAGAAAATAGGTGTAACTATTAGAAATAACAATCTTGAGCCATAACTGGAGATCCTTCAATCAGAATTGCAGATACAGGGACGAAAAGAAAACACAATCAAAGTTAGTACCAGTGAATACTATTTCAACCGTGGGGAGGACACAGTCAGAATTCAGGCAAAGGCATTTGTCATCTGGACTTGAACTTTATCAGGGAAGCTGGAACCAGCTTAAGAACGATAAGCCACAGGAAATAATTTAGTTACGGTTAGGAGCTTGGATGAAGACAACTGAGTGTGTGGATTACTCTCATCTTTAAGAGATCAGTCCTACTTGCCACTTCTCCTCAACCACATTTAGACAACATCTCCAGTGGGTCTCATCAACCTGTACTCTCTCCTTCTCCACTACTTCCCTTCTAGTAGCCTTTGGAAATCCATTCATTCTCTATGAGACTTTAACAAAGAAAGCAACCTAGCCCAGAGAGACAACATCACAGATATTTTCTTTGCTATATGTTCAATGGTCACGCCATGGTAGGGTGGCAAAAGTACATGACTATGATTCTCCAGAAAGACTCGATCAAAAGTCAGCTATTTTATTAACGATGTAGTTTTACTCTAGCCATTTAAATCACTGGGTTTCAGTTTACTTCTGTGAGATATTACTGAAAATATTGGTAAACAATAATGTGAGACAAAGACGTAGGAGTCTTATTACTGATTTTAACACATAAAATAAGAAATCATCAGAAATTCTAAGTCTTGACCTGGAAGACTAAAAATACTGCCATGTGTGAACTGCATGGAAGCAGGAAGGGACACTGGGCATATTCTTTCCTCTTCACTTTTTGGTTGCCCCTCTCGCCTTCAAGTTCAATATACACAACACTGCACTCAGATACTGAGGACGATGCAAAAAGCATGGCCTTGCCTTCAAAAAATGACAAAAAAGCATACCTGCTATCTCATGAGGATATTAAATCCCAAAATGATCCTTCTTTTTGATATTAAGTGTCACTGAGTTCTGTACACAATATGTTTTCAAATAGGAAAATTCTTGGTGTGGATATTTAGGAACTACCTCCACATCAATAGGAGCTACAC
The DNA here is from genome assembly GCA_026018925.1 of Tupaia tana. Taxonomy (NCBI): domain Eukaryota; kingdom Metazoa; phylum Chordata; class Mammalia; order Scandentia; family Tupaiidae; genus Tupaia; species Tupaia tana. The sequence continues at coordinate 61,449,476 of JAKSZU010000013.1, forward strand.
TACATCCTTTGCTACTTCAGCAAAGCAGCTGTCAGGAAAAAGAGAAAAATATTAATAAAGTAACTTTTTTTGGAGAGATTTTTGCTATAGGATGCATGGGTTTGCTGGAGAGAGAGACAGAAAGGGAGAAATCACTCCCGAAAAGGGGTGGCCATGCCACAATCCTTCCTCCTCCATTCTTCTTTCAGGATTTTGGGCACTCACACACATGCACCTGGCGTGTTTCAAGACACCAGGTCTGAGACTTGAACCAAGGTCAATTACATGGGAATCTGGTGTCTTAACCACTACGCCACCTGCTGGCCCCGCAAAGTAACTCTTTTAATAACAGAGTTTATGACCTTGTCTTCAAATGTTTTTTTGCACATGAATTTGTTTTTGTTCTTAATCTATAAGCACTCCTCAATCCTGATTCCCTTGAGCTTTCTAATACTTTTTATTTTACTGTCAGTTTTGTTTTAAAAAAAAGATAGCTTAATGTCACTGTCTCTACCTTTTGTCCTTTTCATTTTTCAATCTATTGTATTTTGTTTTCAGCCCCTAGTACTTCACTAACAATGTTCCCATAGAGTTAGATTCTATACTGAATAATGCTTTGATTTAAGAACAATTCATCTCCCTCCTTTCCCTTCACTCTTTCTCTCCCTTCTTCTCCATTTTGGTTTTCTTCATACATCAAGAAGAAACATCAATCATGCCATTATTTCTTGTATACTGGCCTCACATTTTTTTCTGGTATTTATTTGCCTCTATTCTTTTTAAATTAACTATTTTAAAAAACTATCTATTTCTTCTGAGAGAAAAGGGGATGGTGGTGGAGAAAGGGAAAGAGGCACTCCTAAGAGCGTCCTCATGCCACAGTCCATCCCCAGTCTCAGCCAGCCCAAATCATGGGCATGAACATGCATGCATAACATGTAAAGAAGGTCCAGGGACATGAACCCAAGAACTTTCTCATGTGGATCCATTTGCGTTGTGGCACCACTCTTTATCCTTGCCTGTTAGCTCTGTTTTTAAATGCAATTTTTCATGGCAGTAATTGGTAATGCATGCTGCTGTAACAACAACAACAAAAAAAATCACATGTGTATCTTTGTTAATCAGTAAGATAAAAATCCTGGAAAAGCAAAGTTATATCAATTAGGAGCAGGATGTATTATAGCTTCCCAAATGTTTTAAATTAACCAGAAAATTTTCAGAATTCTCTAATGCTGAATACTCCTAAAAATACTGATATATTCCATGCTGCGGAGAAAGTAGGTTGAATGCTGCAGATTTCTTTAAGGCCAGGTACCAAGACTCTCATGCATCATTCATAATTATAATTCTGGCAGGAGAAAGAAACATAGAACCACTGAAGTAGTCAACAGATGGAAGTTCGTTTCACTCCTGTAAACTAGAACATTTAGATGATCACATTTCAAAGTCAGGCCTTTTGTTAGTAGGATTTTTTAAATTCCTTGGATTTGCTGAATATGTGAACCATAACTAAGTTCAGAAGATCCAGATGGATAAAGAAATACTCCCTCACTCCACATCAATAAAAGGGAATGTTTTTTAGTAGTCCTATTCAAATAAATTCACTTGCTAATATTTTATTAGGAAACCATAAGTAATGCCTTTCTAACTTCTACTATGCTCATTTGTTTTATATAATATGACTGTTTTAAAAAAATTCATATACTACATGAAATGAAAAATGCACATTTTTCCCCTGAATCTTACTCTATCTTTATTCAAACAAGTATAGGAGAAAGGGCCGTGACAGCATCCAATTGGCCTTTGGAGTAATACGTGATCAAACTATCAGAGAAGGGATTATGAAAGTGTTATAGTAGGAAAAATAACATTGAAAAGGAGGAAAAAGATTTGAAAACATATTTATGAGATAGATAATCTAATTCAAAGGACAGTTTAGGAGTAGAAGAAGAGAGGTCAAGAACAACGTAAGAATTTAAGTTTGGGGACCAGCAATTAGTGTAATGGCTATGTCACTGGACTCCCATGTAGCTGACCAAAGTTCGAGTCCCAGATCTGGTGGCTTAAACTCACGTCAGGCACATGTGCATGCGTGCCCAAGATCACAGGAGGAGAATAATGGAGGAGAAGAGATTGTGGCATGGCCAACCCACCTGGGGGGTGATTTCTCGCTTTCTGTCTCTCTATCGCTCTCTGCCTTTCTGGTGAGCGCACGCACCCTATAGCAAAAACCTCTCCAGAAAAAAAAAAAGAATTTAAGTTTGAAATTGTAGGTAAATGGGTACAGCCAGAGTGGTGTCATTCATAGGGCACTACCATGTGAAACCAGAGCTACTTGGAAGGCCCAGGCTCAGATCCTAGGTCAACCTAAACGTTATGAATATATACACATAATCCTGGCTGATGTGGGGCTAGAAGAGGATTAGAATATGGAAAGATTATATCAAGGTTATCTCTCTCTCCCATTCTCTTGCTCAAGAACTAAATAAAATAACCTTAAAAATTATATGATAAACTATGCTATTCTATGAAAAGGAGAATAAGGAAAATGTGAACATTTACTGGAGGGAATGCGTCTACGTGGACTATGTAAATAGTAGGTGTTCATAGTCAATCTGTGATGAGAGGTTCAAAGGAGGTTGGCTGGATAGCTTTGGAACCATGAAATAAGATGTCCTTTGGAGTAGCTCTCTCTCTCTCTTACACACACACACACACACACACACACACATTTTAGGGACATGGGCAACTCAAGAGTGACTAAATCACTCAGGGAGAACATATAGAGTGAGGTGGTAAAAGAGCCTACATAAGATGCTAATATTTAAACAATAACTTAATTAAAAATTGATCCTAAAAACCATTAGGAAAACAACAACAACAACAAAAATTGGAGGGAAAGCAAGATGAAATCATAAAATTGAAAACAAGAGAGATTTTGATTCACAACTTCAATAGATTTAAAATCTGATAAAAGGCAAAATCAAGTTAATTAGTTTATTTAATAAACTAAATAACAAAAGGTTGAGCAATAAATGGAAGCATGCCACTCAGTCAAGAAATGAAGCACTGAAAAAAAGACAAGCCTCAGGACATCCTTGACAAGGGGCAAACAATTAAGAAATAATTGCTGAGGACAGCAAGTGGTGTAATCATTAAGGCACTGGTCTCCCACCCACATGGCTGACCACAGTTCAAGTCCTGGACCTGATGGCTTTGGTATCTCACTGGGCATGCATGTGTGCATACCCAAAACCCCAGGAGGAGAATGAGAAGTGATTGGAACATGGCCATCCCCCCAGGGTTTGATTTCTCATTTTCTTTCTTACTGTCTCTCTTCTCTCTGGCAAGTTTACCCTACCTATGGAAAAACAAAACAAAACTTTGAAAGAAATAATTGCTTATTTATACATATTATTTTATTTTTTTTGAAGATGGAGTAGATTGGACATCTTTATACACTAAAAGCAAAGTTACAAATGAGAAGAAATTTAGTATATGAAATTTAATATATTTAGTAATCTGAATTCTGATTAAGGATATCCATTAACTTAAAAATTTGACTATTCTGCCCTAATCCGCATACATTTCTACAGTCATTAAGCTACTAATTAGCTCTAAGATAATATATAAGAGATAGAAGCTATTCTCAGAAATGTTTCATACTGAATTTCTTCTCAACCTTAAGAGAACAACTATGAAAATCACCAACACCCATGCAACAATCTAATACTGGAGTACTGTGTCAAAAGTATTTTCACATACCTTATTTCACTTGACCTTCTCATTAATATTCCCAGCATTCTTCTACAAGATTTGTTTAGAAGAGTTCTACAGCATACTAATTAAATTATTAGAATGTATCTTACATGGGGTTGCCTCTAGAAGAAACCTGAGTGAATCAAATTCCCACCTTGGTCTTGCCAATTCTTTCTCACTAGGATATCTGGAATGAATAGATTGCTTTTCCCTGAGCCATTTTGCCAGGGGCAGCAGTCTGAATCAGTGAGAAAATGCCTGGGCAAATTCGTTTATCATCATTCACCTTTTTAAACTCAGTAAAAGAGTCATTGTTATTTTTTACCAACCTTGCTTTCTTTTTAAAGCAGGAATTAAGATATTCTTTGCAATTTAGACAAATTGTAGGTGGAAGACTTAGCTTACAATTGGACAAAAAGTCTAATTTGGTATAACATTAAATAATAACTCTCATTCATAGTCACTAATTTCACATCTGAAAAAAAATCATAATATCCATCATTACAAGGGGTCTGTGCCTCTACTAATTTTATTCTAAAAAAATCCTCTCAGAATATTTTTGCCAAGTATCATAGGAGTTGCCTGGCAACTGCTAAGAACAAATGCAAAGAAAGAGAGGCGATTTAATAAAGAATTCAGACACAATCAAAACCTTGTAAAATGAACGAGAGATCTGCTTTACTTGGAAAAAATAAATACAATTCCTAGAGCTGATTTTTAAATACAAAAAATTAATAACCTATTGTGAATCAACTATAATATAATTAATGAAAGAGAGCCAGACATGAGAACTAATGAAAAGTAACCAATGAAGCATTTAAGATTATTTTTTTCTATTTTTCAATGGGGTATGTTGAGCTATTAGATCCCAGGGCTTCTTAATTTATTATGCTCATAGGCAACATTCTTTAGTAATTTGTCTGTGGATGTGGTGAAGAAAATAAGAAAATTATAGCTCATCTAGCATGGCAAAAAGGGAATTTTATAGGTTAGGGAATTTAACAAGAAAACTTCCATACAAAGCCTGGTATTTCTGAGATATCCAGGAATTTGACTTAAGATAAAAAAGAACATCTGGTATACCTATTGTTCGTATTAGCATATGTTTTGGTTGCAAGTAATATAAAACTATCTTAGCTTATACAGGCAGAAATAAACATTGGTTGGACACTGAGCTATTTCATATACTCTTGGCAGGCACAGAGATTTTAGCACGTCAAAGACAACAACACAGGCATCTGAAAGCCTTCAGGACTCTCTTTGAATTCCTTGTCTCAGTTTCTCTCTGTATAGTTTCCTCCCTTTCTTTGCACATCTTTTTCCATATGATAGATGACCACTAGGTGTGCTCTAGATTCACTTTTCAAAGTTTTAATGGTTAATCTTCTCAAATACAGCTTTAAAAAGTTCAAGATAGTACTTGGTTGGTCAGGCTTGGGTCAGAAATCTATTACAGAATCAACTGTGGCCAAGGAGTTGAGTCTATGACTGCTTGATTGCTTTGGAACAGAACAATTGAGAGGAAGGAAGAAGAGTTCTCTAAAAGGAAGACCTAAATATTTGGAAGAAGATGAGCAAACGTCAGGCTAGGCATAATGAGTAAGGAAATGATTATGCTTGACCTTTGGATTTCTGTATCATGTTTGCCATTTTATGTAGCATATTCAAAAGTCAAATCTCATTCACTTTATTTAGATGTCCACCTCTATTTCTCTTTTAACATGCTTCTCTCTTCTAGCCATCCTTCTTATATAAGAATTGGAAAATTAGAATAAGATAAAGAGGGTTATGTGCCCACGACCTGAGGTGCGTGACTTTTAAGATCAAAGAAGACCTTTCTAGGTGGTATTGTCCTACTTTTAACACTTAATGATAGAACTCATGCTTCTGTATAGGTTTAGATCGACTTTTGGTGGGTATGAGTCATACCTTCCCATTCTGTCCATCATACATGCAGTTCATTAGTCAATGCTCAGAGTATTAATTATTTGGTCTAAAAGCAGAGATGATACATTCATACAGGATCTGACTAGTAGTTGATAACTAAATAAAATCCTCTCTTTGAAGGAAATGGAATTTAATTCATCTTCCATAGTAAGATTTCCTTCTAGAAACATCAACTCATTTTTTTTTACCAGTTTATAGAAAATAAGCTGCTGCTCCTGGGAATCTGTGCCTTTTAGTTATTAAACTCAAACCTTAGGATGTTTTCTCAGGTTTTTAGGCATGCATGCACACATGTCCAGAGTGAGTTTTAAGCCACCAGGTCCAGGACTTGAATCATGATCAACTACGTGAGAGTCCAGGGATGTAACCATTATACCATCTGCTGGTCCCTTATTCAATGAGTATTAAAGTTCATTATAATTAATTCTTTAAAATCAGGACATGAAACTTCACCTCAGAGATATTGACTAGATGCAATGATAAGAATGTATGCATAACGATTAGCTCCGTGTCTGACATATAATGTGTTTTCATTAAAAGGCAATGGTATATATTTCTTCCATGAATGTATACCATCATTACTCATTGACTCTTTCTATAGTGATGGGAATATTTTATTGCTGTACTGTTCTATATAGCAGGCACCAGCTGTATGTAGGTATTGAACAATTGAAATGTGGCTCATATGACTGAGAAACTCAATCTTGAATTTGACTAATTTTGATTTAAATAGTGAAATGGCTAATGCCTACCATAGTGGACACAATGAGGACTGGAAACTGCATGAGCATGGTGCTATGTCTTGTTCACCATTTCATTATCAGAGAGTAGAATGATTCCTACATGTAATATGGATTCAGAAATACCCAATGAATTAATGAAATAAATTTTAAATGAAGTAGAGAAACTATGAAGAAGCAATCAAAATAAATAAAAGCATGAGTTTGGCATTAAGTTATGGAGCACAGAAAACCTAGAGTCTATATATTTCATGATGATCATAGACTGTGAGAAAAGCAAATTTTACCTTTTATATAGTCACTGCTTAAATATGAAGATCAAAACAAATAGCACAGAGGAGAAATTTACAAAAGATAGAGAAGAGTAGCAGGAGAAAGGGAACTTAATATCTTGGTGCTGAAGTCAGAAGCCTAATTTCATAGCTTTCTTATGATTTTCTGAAGTTGCCATAATAGCCCTCAGGAGAAATTCCATTTCTTGTCCCTTCTACTTTTGGTAAAAGAAAGGGAAGGACACACACATGTAATTTGCCTTTCTATACCTACCATTACTCCTCACTAAAATTCCTCACACTCTTAGTCAAATAAACGGTCATCTCCTGGGGCCAGAAAGTGGTGTGGTGGTTAAGGCACTGGATTCCCATATGGCCAACTATAGTTCAGCTCCCAGATCTAGTGGCTTGGAAATCACACCATTACGGGTATGTGTGCTTGCATACCCCAAATCCCGAGAATGGAGAAGGAATTATGGCTTCAGCATGCTCCTGGAAGTGATTCTCACTTCCCTCTCTCTGTCTAGGATGAGTGCACATGCCCTATAGCAAAAATCTCTAAAAAAAATGTAAATTTCAGCTTTCAACAATTTAATATTTGGTTGCATAAACCATATAGGATAGGAATAGAAACCATGTTGACTCTGATTTACACTCATTTTAACTGGAATAGCCAATGGAAGGAAAGATTAGATCTCATAAATTATTCTAAAGAAATCAAACCAGTAAGTACAAAGCACCAAGATTAGTACTGGCTGGGCATTCTGTTGGGTTGCTGGAAAAGTGATGACTTTTGTGTTTTTTTCTTTTTTTTTAATTTTAGAGTTTTCTTTTTTTTTTTTTTTTTTTTTTTTTTTTGTTATATGGCGCATGTGTTTGCTGAAGAGACAGAGAGACAGAAAGCAAGAAATCACCCCCTGGTGGGAGGGTAGGGGGGATGGTCCCTTCTCCATTTTCCTCTCAGGATCTTGGACACACATTCACACGTCTGGCGTATGTTTGAGTCCTGGAACCGGCAGCTTGAAACATGCCAGGCACGTGTGTATGAGTACCCAAAATCTCGAGAGGAGAATGGAGAAGGAATTGTGGTATGGACATCTCCTCTGGAGGATGATTTCACTTTCTCTGTCTCTCTCTGTCTCTCCAGTAAGTGCCCTATAGCAAAAATCTCTCAAATAAAAAAAAAAAAAGAAAGAAAGAAAGAAAAGAAAAGAAAAGGAAGAGAAAAGCATCATGTCATCCAATCCTATACACTGATATATGTCAAGCATCAGTCAAGGTCAGAATGATGGGAAATAGGTTTCAGTTTTGACTGGACTGGGGCCCATTATGTATGTTCATAACATTGACGATTTTCAAACTGAGGTAAGATCACTTTAAAAATAATTTGCATAAAAACTTTGGAAATAAAACTGACAAATATAACCAGGAAAATATAATGTATCACTTATTCTGAATTCAGTTGAAAATAGCAGTCCTAGGGCCATTGTGAAGGCACAGAAGTTGGAAGTCTACCCAGTTTTTATTCCATGCGAAACAGTGGGCGTCTTGGCTAACAGAGCTGTGAATATTCAGTTTACCACAAAAACAGCAGCAGTCAGAGTTCTAACAGTTCTATAGGCGTGCCAAGAAGGACACCTCATACCATGTAGATACTCTGTACGAGGTGGAGGAAACACTATTATCATAAGAGACTTCCAGGCTGGGTTTTGATACTTTTGGACAGGAAAGATTAACAATGCACAGAATGTACTGCCGTCTATGTAGTTAGTAGTTTTGTGTGCACAGACACTTGAAAGAAGCTCTTAGTATCTAAGTTAAATAGAACCCAGCAATTCTTTAAATCTATCCTTGGGAAACATAAACAAATCCCCAGAACATCATGCTGGTGACAGGCAGTCTTGCATTCAGAATGAGCATTACCTAGGGACTCTGACTAGAGGCACATCATGGAGAGGTTTCCAATTTTATTCAATCCCTACTAGACAAAAATGCTGTTTCTCCCATGAAAATTTATGGGAACACACAATTCTTTGGTTCCTGGAGTTTGCTGCTTGTGAGAGGCAAGGAATACATACTGCCCAAAAACTGAGCAGAAAGATTACAAGCACAAATAAGGAGAGGGAGTAGCAACAATGATCTTCCTAGGAGGATGCCTACCGCAAGTAAGGCAAGTAATAGAGAAGGTCTGCAGGAATTTATTCCTATAGATAAGGACATTTTGAAAAAAAGGGGAAGGTGATAACCTCAGTCTTGGAGTTGCATACTTTCAACAACTCAATAACTGCAATGGGCCCACATCAGTGCTGCTAGTGAAGCAGAACATTGTGAAAGAGTACTTCAGAAAGCCAGATATATATGCTCTAGAATTTGGGAACTATGGGTCTAATGTTGACTTCCCAATCCCAGTTCACTTACTGAAGTGGGTACACTTGCTCTGATAGTCCACAAGACAACATAAAGAGACTGTTCATAGAATGAAGTACTTGGGAAGCAAAAGACAGGAGGGCATTTTCACTCATGCTCCTAAACGTCATCAGTGGTTTGTGGTTCTTCTGATTCGACGTGAAGAAGCAGAAGGGGCAGAGGGAAGAGCAGTAGTTCAAGGCTACCCAGTTACTCAAAGGCTATCAAACAAATAACTACTGTAGAAGAGAATATGAATTACTGGAGGGCTGAAGAAAATACTGTGCTTCTATAAAGGTCTTGACAAAGAAAATTAGCTTAAAGATAGACACTGTCTCCTTCAAAATCAAACCCATCATCAACAGAGACCATAAGAGGTAAATGAAACCAGCCTGGACAGTGAGCACACAGATTACATAGGACTTACATTTCTCTTCCCCTCCATGGCATTTACATCCTCTAACCCCATTGAAACCAGACTTGTACAAAGAGGAAGGAGAAGAATTGCATGTCAAAATACTCAACCAAACTCTATACTCTCTTGTATCTATCTCAAGCGTTACAGAAAGAAGGCAAAATCAAACAGCAGACCACACCCCGAGTCCACTCCAAGTAACTCAAGATAAAAACCTGACCTGTCTTGTAAGAGGAGGATATATTTAATTGCATATAAGATGGAAGTTTTAACTCTGAATTTTAATAACTTGAAGTAACCTGTAATGCAGAAATGGAAAAAAAAAATCCAGAGGTAACATTGGATATAGGAGAACAGGTAAAAAGCAGAGTATAGTTCAATGCAATAATTTAATAAATATTAAATGATTTCTACTAATACCCTCCACCTTTTAGACTATTCAGTAATCCAGTTGCTGTATTAAAATGTTTAATTTTCACAACAATTGTGAAATTGTTATACTTAATTGATGTAAAAGTAAAATGAACTTTAGAGAGTTAAGTTACCCAGGGTTCAGTTATTAAGCTGATTTGAAACCAGGTCCATTTGGCTCTTAAAAAAATGTTTTTCCCCCTGTCAATCATCTTATTTTGTCAAGTTTTTTTGATGATAGGATATTCAAGTTCAGAAAGACCTTCTGGGTCTGTGGAAAATGTCAGCAGTAGGAGGAATTATAAATTAAATGGCATATTACGGCAGCCACATTACAGACTAAAATAGTGGGCCTCTGAATGGAATCCAGGCAGATGGTGCCTTTGAGATCCACTGGCCGGTAGGAGGTCAAAATTCTACAAGGTAGGTGAAACAATCTGGCAGTGACTAAATAGGCAACAGCAATAAAGTCTTAGATGGGGACTGTCACAGATTGCATTTTCCCCAGAGATTATTGTAACAATCTCTCCGGATATGTTGCTCTTCTAAACTTTGTCCATCTCCTGTCAAGAAGTGGAGTATATGGGCCCCCTTTAAGGGCAGGTCTTATGACTACTTTGACCAATGGAACATGGCAGAACTGGGTCTGAGATTAGATCATAAGAATGCCATCCACTCTTGGAATACTTGCTTTTGGAATCCACTTCTCATGCTGCGAAGAAGCCTGAGTCCTGGAGAGACCCATGAGAGGAACTGAACCCACAGACCCACAGTCCTGGAATAGTTCCCAGCAACAGCATCAAATGATCAGTCATTTGATGATCGATCTTGAAAGTGAATCCTCAATATGCAGGATGAAGTTTAATACCTTTAAACACTTCTCTCTCTCTCTTTTTTTTTCTTTTCTGTTTGCCTTTTAAACATTCTCTGGAATTTATTAGGCCATATCTTACTTCATTTTTAGCTGTGTATATAAACAAGCTTAGGCTAAAAGTCTAGGAATATGCATTCATGTCAGTGCATAACCTTCTATTGTTAAGCTCTGTAGTTAAAAATTCCATATTTACCTATTAATTAGGAATATAAAAAAATTAATAAATCTAAAACAAACCAAACTAACTAGCAGATATCACATGGAATAGAGAGTAGCCATTTCTGAAAAGTCCTAGCAAAATCATAAATTTCTACAAAATTAATGTCAGATGTTCTCTCAAACTTATAAAGTTTAGGGGTATTTTCTTTCACAGCAACCGATAACTGAAAAAAGGATCCAATCACACAACCTAGGAAACAGGAACTAGATGCTAGTCTCTGGAAACGTAGGGCAGAACTCTGCTTAGAAGTGGGTTATAGACAAGAATTTCAGGGATGAAGAGTAAGACAAAACATCTGTTTCTAGACCTTGGGTGAAAAATAGGAGCTTAGTCCTAGGAATCAAGGTATAAGACTAGTGGGCATACGATTAGAGCAAGCTTAAAAAATGGTGACCTGATTCTTGAAGAGTTAACTGGCCTCAGATGTGGAAGTAGGACATGCTGTTCTGAGGGACTAAAATTAAGCATGTCCTTTTATTGAATTTTATACCAGGGCATATGTGTCACTTCAAGATCCTAGTGTCAGAATGGCAAATGAATCACAACTTCTGGAAAACACTAATTTATTATCTGTGGTTGCTTGCAGTAATATGTTAAGAAAGACTATGGGGCAGTATCCAGGCTCAACAGGAAAGATTTGGGCAACTGATTGATGATGTCTTAGACCAGAGCAGAAAAACCTATCAACATGCAGCAGGCATACCATGTACTTCCTAGCGCTATGTGAAATGTGACTAATTGCAACATTGCAAATATGCCTTTTATCACAAGAGCCAGCATAAAAAGTAAGTGCAAAATACCTGTACTGCTTTGCAGTACATCAGGTGTTTACTGCAAAATGAATAAAAGGTTTAAAGTCAGAAGATTAGTGTTAAATTAATAGCCTGCACTATTGATAACTTATAACCTTAAACAAAGAACTTGATCTTTTTTCTTCTTCTGTAACAAAACTAAATACAATGTTCCAAGTGGGGTTGTTATGAGGGTAAATGAAAGAACCCATAAGAAAATGTAGACCTAAAAGGTTGCATAAATATTGACAGTTATTAAAACTTATTTTATAAAGGCACATCTTTTTCCCATGGCTGTAAGTTGTATGTCTTCTAACTTTTTCCCTCTATGCCTCATCTATCACAAGTGCTTTTTGATCTTCGACTGTAAAGCAAAAATCTTTTTTTTTCCTGTTTTTCCTTACTTGTATCTCCTCAGTTTCTTTCCTACTACCTAAAACTTATATGAGCAACTTCTAAAGTTAATGAGAAAAACAAAACAAAACAAAACGCATGTTGTAAAAACATGCATGGATTTCAAAAATATTTTTCCACTAAAAATTTATTTTAATATTTCCATAAATTTTCAAAAATTATACTTATTTTTTATTTATTTCATAAGTGATAGGGAGAGAAAGAGAGAGGGAAGAAGAGGGCGAGAAAGAGAGAGAGAAAGAGACAGTATTCCCAACAGGGTCTTGATGCCACAAGCTACCTGTGGCCTTCAATCAGCTCCAGGTCATAGGCAAGTATGACCCCAACATACTCAAGGAAGTCTTTGGACCTGAACCAGGAACCTTCCCACGTTGTCAGCCTCACAGAGTATTGTGTTTTATCACTATGTCACCATTTAGTCCGTCCACAAACTTCTTTATTTCTTTTTTCATTATAGCATACACATGTGCATGGGAATGAACCAGAAAGGGAGCGAGTAACATTCTCTACAGAGAGCTCCGGGCCTCAGCCCTTCAACTGCTTGTTTCAAGGTGACCAAGCCAGGGATTCTAATGGCGTAGTCATGTGAGATCTAGCTGGCCCATAGCACCACAAACTTTTTAAAGTTCCCTCCTATCTTCAAACGTGGTGCATTTTTTGAAATGATTGTGTTTATTACAATTGGATAAAGCATTAGCTAGGAAGAAAAAGTCAGAACGAATGGTGGAGAAGAACTGGGTAAACAATCTATAGACAAGGACATGCCCAGAGAGCCAAATCAACGGTCTGGGTGGGCTTCTGAACTCAAGAAACCGAGTTGGAAGTCTGTTAGTCAGGAATTCAGGTCAGAGCCCAGCTAGCAGGAGCCAAACTGTGGAGACGTAAACAGGTGAGAGATAAAATCAAGAGGCTTCTATTGAATCCACACTGACATCAAGATCAGACTGGTAGCACAGTGGTTAAGTTCTGTGCAGAGGAAGCCCAATCCCACATGGCCACCCAGGGCTTGAGTCCCAACCACAGTGGCTTGAAAAATAAACTAGGTGTACACATGTGAGCCCAGGATCCTGACAGATTCTGACAGACAGATTACTGGAAAAAAAAAAAAAATAAAATAAAATAAAATAAAATAAAATAAAATAAAATAAAAAAATAAAATTGTGGCATGACTGGCTCCCAATAAGGGTGCCTTTGCTTTTTCTTGTGATACTCTGTGTTTCTGTCTCTCAAGCGTGGATGTCCTCTGGTATTAAAAAAAATTAAAAAAAATCTGCTTTCCCAAAGTTACTATCCTGAGTCTCCTAATTTTAGTCAAAGTAGCTTTATATATACATATATAAATTTACTAGAATTTATATATGTGTGTGTATATATATATATATATATATATATATATATATATATATATATAAATTTACTAGAAGGAGTATGGACTTGCCAGAGAGTTGTCAAGTTGTCATAGAGAGACAGAGAGATATAGAAAGAGAGCAGGAACAAGCCCCCACTGGAGCATGGCCACACCACAATCTCTTTTCCTCCATAGTTCTCCATCCTGTTGGGAAGTGATGTGTACACACACACACACACACACACACACACACAGACGGCACATTTTTTAAACTGCTGGGTCCAGGATCGAACCACATTAAGGCATGTGGGATCTGACTCCCTTAACCAGAATTCTACATGCCCAGCCGTTTATCTATTATATTGGGATTTTCATGTATGCATTCTTTTAAGAAAGGGTAATTTGTTGTTAAAACTTTGAAAGTCACCATTCTGTGGTAATCTTTCTATGTAATAAGATAGGAATCCTTGCTATTTCCTGAGTAGATACTACACTCTTCTATCTCCACTTCTTTTTTTTAAAAAAAAGAACTATTTATTTAATTTTATTATTCACTTCTTTTCTTTTCTTTTTTTTTCTATAGAGCACATCCATTCACCAGAGAGAGGCAGAAAAAGAAAGAGTGAGAGAGACAGAGAGAAAGTGAGAGAGAAAGCTGCCAGGTCCAGGACTCAAACTGTGGTTAGCCATGTGGGAGTCCAGAGCCTTAACTTTCATGCCACCTGCTAGCCCTTCTACTTTACTTCTTATGGCCTTCATTCAGAAATAACACTTGGAGAAACCTCTTTCTTTTGCCTTATAGTGTGCTCAGCATCATGCATTTAATAATTATCACACATATTGCCAGGTGTCTTTGATAAGTGCAAATGCCCTATTTCTTTACACTGGATTGTAAGTGAATTCCCAAAGGATTCCAGGAATGGTTTGCATACTTTAAATCTATCTTGCTGCATTTTACCTGTATTAGAGGCCCCTTAATAGTTTTAAGAAAATACAAGTTGATGGATAACATAATTAGGTCATTCGACCATTTTTCTTTCTTTCTTTCTTATTTTTTAAACTATAAATGGATTCTATTGATTTTGGAAGAAAGCAAAGAATAGCTGAGGAAAAAATTAAAAGCACATTAATTTTCATCATGCACAAAACACCCAAATGTATTCTTTCTTTAATCACAAAGCAAGCTTCAAATCTCAAAGGATAATTCTATAATGTTATATGTTGGGTTTAAAAAATATTTTTCATTACTTGAATGATTTCAAGATACAGTTTTAAAAGCTGCTATCTTCCCATTCACAGAAGATTTCTACCACCTATTCCATCTCTTAGACAAAGTAAATCCTTTTTGGTTTCACAATGCCAAAGATTTAATTTTTTTTTTCCTTTTCTGAGATCAACTGCAGAGATATTGTTTTATCCAAACTGTGTGAAAGTTCTAGTTAATTAAATATAGGAAGTCAAAGTAATAACAGATAATACACAGAAATTAGTTCTACCCAATGATTATATTTTAATACACATTGTAGAAGAGCTGAGTCTCAGCAGGTAAAAGAGAATAGAAACAATGTAGGTCTCTGAGGAAGAGGGACAAGAAAGAAAACTCTATTGTGAAAAATTTATATGGCTTCAGCTGAATCGGAGAAGTATTCTTATCTCTCAGCTTATGTCCTATGGTCTGGGGTCATAGTTGAAACAGACTTAGGTTACTATTACCTGTCTAGTTTGTTTGTTTGTTGTTTGTTTATTTTGTTAGTTATTTAGCCATAGGGTGCATGCTTACCAGAAAGCCAGTGATAATGAAAGGAAAAGTGACAAATCAACCCCTGGGAGGGATGGCTATGTTGCAATCACTTCTCCTCCATTCTCTGCCTGGGATTTTGGACATGCGCACACATAGGCCCAGCATGAATTTCAAGCCACCAGGTCCGGGACTCAAACTGTAATCAGTCATGTGGGAGTCCAGCATTTAATCATCACTCTACCTGCTGGCCCCTAGCCTATATTTCTTGATTCACCAGTTGCTAATCTTTTGACTTCTCATTATCCAAATTAATGTATCCATTCTATGCAATATTGAGTTTTGCCTCCCAGTTTGCTGGTGACAGATATAAAGGTGGCATAGAAACACTAACATGTCTAATACAACATGGGTAGATCAGTATTTAAGAAATAATGAAAATAACAGAAGGCCTCGCATGGACCAGAAGATAGGAGAAAAATCTCTGACAAGAGCAGTGAAAAGCAGTGGCCACACACACTCTTCCTCATAGTCATTACCCCTCTGCTCCACAAAGCCAGGCATTTCTTAGGTCCTTTCTAGAAACTGGAAGTGGGGCTCTACAGAACTCAGAAGAGAAATATTGCAGAAAGAGCACCACAGGCCTGCCCACATTCCCAGTCTTATTAAATGTGCTCCACCACAAGGAGATTTGGGTTTGGATTATCCCTGGCTATGTCAATGATAATAAAATTGGTCAGATGACCATCTCAATGCTCGTAGTAAAAATTTTCCCCCATGTTCAGGGACATAAAAAAATGAGACAGGCTAAAAAATGTATCAGTAACTAAACCTAACAGTACGCTAACAATGTCTGTTAACGTAACTGATTCTCCCTTTTATTTCTTTTCATTAGGATTAAAATGGTTGAGGGGAAAATCCAGGACAAATCATAAGAAAGCAGAAGCCCAATAATTGACAGTGCTGCATGATTTGAGGATGCAATGTACTAATGTGTTGATCATGGGAGTTGACTAGAAGCAATGAAAATTTGATTGCTCCAACACACTTTTTCTCCACTGAAACTTTTCTGATATCCAATTTCAAGGTCGCATGGATGCTACGGTTATTTGTGTGATCAAATATATTAAAGTAATGTCCCAGTGTCTGGTTATAACTCAAATGGATATAAACCACTGCCAATAGTCAATTCTAATGACAGAACATTAACACTTCTTAAAAACAACTCACTAAAACTGTAAAAATGAGTTTTTTGTGATAATATTGAGAAAAATGTCAAGTGAGTTATCTAGATCAATTCCACATTATCCTAGAGTGGAATTAAACTTGAAGACCATCTTCTAAAGCAGAAATATCTTCAAAATATTCATGAGAGGCAATCACCTGAGGTCTTCTTAACTGTAATTAGGGATAGTGAGAACATTAATTTGTCAGTGCTCCATTTATTTACTTTTTTTTAATACATATCTTAAATGGATTCCTTGACCTCCTATCAATAGTTTCTAGTTGCACCCAATATTTAATTTACTCTTCTAAGAATTCATTTATGTTCACATTGAGATACTTACTAGCTATTATACAATATTATACAAACCTTGGACAAGTTACTTGAGCTCTCTATACTTTAGTTTCCTCATCTTTAAAATGGAGATAATAAAATGGAGGTAATAATTGTATCCACATAGTAATGTTGTTGGAAAGACTAAATGAATAAATAAATAAATGTATATGTACAATATTCATTGTGTATGGCAATACACACACCCATACACAAAGACAAAGTATTTAGGTATATTTAGTGAATATCTGGAGAAGTAACCATAATCATAATTGTTGTCTTTGGGAAATCAAACCAGAAATATTGGAGGTTGCATTTTGTACTTCTCTACTATACGAAGCTATGAAAATGAATACATATAAATATATATACACATATGTATATTTATATATATAAAATATGTAAAAATATAAATATAAATAAGGCATGTCTGTGTGTCTATACACACATATATGTGATATATATTTATATATGTGTGTGCGTGTGTATATACATGCATATATAATGCTTAAAACATAAAGAAAATAGTCTAACTGTATTAATGGAAGTAAAAGTTACATTAGTGTCTGTGTGCTTGAAATTTAACTAGACTAGGTGATAGTTACTTCTTTCGTGCCATTGACAGTCCAGTTAAGTGTATTTCTTCTCAGAATAATGCTATTAAAAACATTAGGGACCAGCAGATGGTATAATGGTTACACAGCTTGACTCCCACGTAGTCAATGGTGGTTCGAGTCCTGGACCCAGTGGCTTAAAACTCATGCCAGGTACATGTTTGTGTGTGTGCCCAAATCCTGGGAGGAGATTGGAGGGAAAGCAATTGAGGTGTGGCCATTCCTCCTGGTGTGGGGGGAGGGGGAGTAATTTCTTACTTTCTGTCTCTCTGTCTCTCCTTGTCTCTCTGGCAAAAAAAAAAAAAAAAAAAAAAAAAAAAAAAAACAGATGATGAGGCCAAGTACTGGTTCAGTGGTAATGTAACTGGACCCATAGGAAAAAGGTACTGGTTTGCAGCCCAGAGCTTCCCTAACTCCATTGAGCATGTAAACCTATCCCTATAATCTGGGTCTGCTAATACTGAGGGTGGATCATGACATGTTGGGGATGCCTCCCTTCATTTCTCTCTTCTTCTCTCTTAAGTTCCCTTTCTGTCTCTCTTCCCATGGAAGAAAATAATAAAAATACAAAGGATTTCAAAGATAATTATATTAAAATTTATTATTAAAATATTTTAAAGACATTTATCATATACTCATGTGTGTTCTAGCAGTGGTACAATAACACCAAAATTACTTTAAAGATAGTGATGAGCTTATATACATTTTAAACATTTAAAGCAACTACAATCTGATATGAAAATACCTGTGATTTCTGTTAGTCACAAAGTCACAAGACGTAAGTCACTAAACGTAGCAATTAACTTTGATAGGAATGGAGACAGTGGAGCTGTTTTTCCCCGACATTCCCACCAACCTCTGTGTTGATCAGATCCCTACACCAAGAATCGCCATGACTGACTAAAGCCCTCCAATTCTTTAGAATATTATTCAGAAATAATCTGGAGGAAGATATGGAGCAGCACAAGTGGTTTGGAAATCATGTCAAATGAGGATGTTTCACACACAGAGAAAGGGAGACTGAAAACTGCCTTCAAATAATAATGCAGAAGTTCTGCCATCGCCCAGGTATTGTTTTCAACCCCTGTGTGTTTACCTGCATTCACAGGCCAGGACTTCTTCCCCACTTCTTTAATCTTTCTCCAGCTGCTACAAAGAAGGAACCTCAGGGATATTGTAACTGGAGTGGCTGGCCAGATAGGCCTTTTCTCTTATTTTATCAATTAATTTCAATATATAATTATTAAGTTTCTACTTTGGATGCTAATCGGACTAGGAGCTATCAAAAACGAATATGAGAAAAGAGAGAGAAAGATTCAGAGAAAGAGAAAGAAAGAGAGAGAGAGAGAGAGAGAGAGATCGGATATGAAAGATATGTATTTGGCCTTTGCTTACTCTCCAGCAGATAATTACATTTATGAAATGGGATGGGAAAAGGAAAGTATTTGATTTATCAAATAATGATTTATTTATACACTGCCTTTTTCCATATAGATAAAATCAAGGAGTCAGGAAAGTGTATACAACACACACACACACACATACATGTTACACATATAAAGATTGATATTGTATAAAATACAAAATCATTGGGTACACACATTCAGAACCAAATCTAATTAAACACAGTCTAACAACAGGATAAATTCTTGGAAATCAGGACTATCCCATTAAATTCAGGATAAAAATCTCTATTGCTACTATAAAGATAAAAACAGTGCTACAAACCCACAGATGAGAGGAGGACAAATTTGGTCTGGAACAGATGAGAGAAGGGACATTGTACTAGGCCTTTAGGAATGAATAACATTTTAACAAATGAATATGAAAGGAAATGGTTGATTCTCTGGCTAATGAAAGACTTAGGCTGTCATGGGAGTTTATTAGGACAACGAGGAGAGTCTGGTATGACTACAGCAGTGGATGAGAGGTAGGGAGAAAAGACAGGGGCGAATAATAGAGGATACAACTGTAAAAACTGATTGGTGGCAGATTGTGGATGATTTGTAATTACCTACTAAGAAGTATGGGTTTTATCTGAGAGCAAATGGGAGTCACAGAAGGCTTTGAACACAAGAATCGAAATGAACAGAATTGCTTTATGAAGAGAATTCTGGCCATTCAGTGAAGTACAGGGTAAACAGACATAAAGCTTAAAAGCAGACAGATCTATAAGAAGCCAATATGACAGCCCAGGTAAGAGAACTTAAATTCTTAAAAGGAGACAATGAATTAAAGATATGTTAGTAGTAGCTTGGTTGGCTTTATAATAGATTTGTAATTTATAATTCTATGTAATCCTGAGGCTTTATATCTTCCCTGCTCCTCACTTTCTACGCTGTTTATATCATATACACCTTCCTCTTGCCCCGATACCCACATACATACCCACACAGAGCACACATGCATGGACACTCACACACATGTGCATACTCTATACAGTGTGGAGAACGAGGACCAGCAGCACTGGCCTAACATGAGATAAACAGACATGGTGCTGTCTCTGGCACAGTTCTTTCTCATGAAAGGAGAAGTGCTGCGTTTCTTTTACTACGTGAAGGATTCCACAAACTGCACAGTCACACCTTCTGCAATCACATAAAAAAGAAATAAACACTGAACTGGTCTCATGATTTAATATAACACAAACATAGGAATATGACATGTGCATGATACATTTTCTTCTTGTGTTAATTTTCAATTTTCTACTAAATTCATATATATATATATATAGTGGTTTGTGTCCTGGACACGGCAGCTTAAAACTCACTCTGGGTGCGTGTGCGTGTGTGCCCAATATCCCAAGAAGAGAATGGAGAAGGGACTGTGCTGTGGTCATCCCCCTGGGGGATGATTTCTTGCTTGCTGTCTCTTTATCTCTCTCTCTCTCCAGTGAATGCATGTGCTCTACAGCAAAAATCTCTCTCTTAGGGGAAAAAAAAAAAAAAAAAAAAAAAAAAAAAAACTGAGCCAGAAAATGAGGAATCTTTTAAAAAATGATATTGTGTCTGTAATACTCAGGACATTTAAGTACATACATTTTGTGAAAGTTTAGAGAGTCTGTTACTATGGTAGTTTATTGTGAATTTCCACAGAGAGATACTAGAAAGATTTAAATGTTGCTATGCACCTGTTTTAGAACAATATACAGAACTTCTTACAGCAAAATTCTATTGTGCTTCCAAGTGTGTTAAACCAATTTTTCATGTTTGTAAACTTAACCTTTTTTTTTTTTTTTTTGGAGAGGTTTTTGCTATAGGATGTGTGCGCTCAAAAGAAAGAGAAGGACCAGCAGTTAGCGTAATGGCTATGTCGCTGGACTCCCATGTAGTCTACTGCCGTTCAAGTCCTAGACCCGGTGGTTTAAACTCATACCAGGCGCATGTGCGTGTGTGGCCAAGATCCCAAGAGGAGAATGGAGGAGAAGAGACTGCAGTGTGGCCATCTCCCCTGGGGAGTGATTTCTCGCTTTCTGTCTCTCTGTCTCTGTCTTTCTTTTGAGTGCACACACCCTATAGCGAAAACCTCTCCAAAACAATAAAAAAATAAAGAAAGACAGAGAGACAGAAAGCTAGAAATCACCCCCAGGGGGTATGACCATGTTGGAATCCATTCTCTTCTTGGGATCTTGGGCACACATGCACATGGGCCCGACAGGAGTTTAAGCAACCGGGTCCAGGACTCAAACTGTGGTCGACTACATGGGAATCCAGCAACATAGCCATGACACCAACTTAATCCTAATAAAAGTCATTTTAAGTATTTTGAAAAGAAATTTGCCCAACAAATATAAATAGACTTTGGAACTAAAGACACTGCTTAGATTAAGCATACAAAGTGCTCTTAAAAAGATTGATTTGGGGGTGGCAGGTAGCATGGTGGTTAAGGATGCTGAACTCTCACATGGCTGACTGCAGTTTAAGTCCTGGACCTGGCGGCTTACTTTCTCACTTTCCCTTTCTCTCTCTCTCTCTCTCTCTCTCTCTCTCTCTGTCCCTCTCTGGTCAAATTAAAAAGAAAGAAAGAAAGAAAGAAAGAAAGAAAGAAAGAAAGAAAGAAAGAAAGAAAGAAAGAAAGAAAGAAAGAAAGAGAGAGAGAAAGAGAGAGAGAGAGAGAGGGAGGGAGGGAGGGAGGGAGGGAGGGAGGAAAGAGAAAGAAAGAAAGAAAGAAAGAAAGAAAGAAAGAAAGAAAGAAAGAAAGAATAATTCTTCTAAAAAAATGATGGATTGGAAGATGTGCGGTATACTGGCTTCCATACTGACTTCATTCCTATTACTTTGTACAATAACTGATTTCTAGGTTTTAATTTTTTGTAATGAAGTAAACTGACCCAAAGAGGTATTGAATGGACAGAAAATTCAAGAGCATTGAACTTTACATCTACTTCATTTTGGGGAAATTTGGAGAATTTAGTCCAGCATAGGAGAATTACTAGACTTCAGTTATTTCATGCTGGCAATAATTATAGAAAGAGAGAAGAAATTCTGTTTAATACTGTTGTTTTATCCACAATATCTAGAATGGTCTCTAAAAAATATATGCTGATTTTTTGTTGTTGTAAATGAACACATGAACAAGGTAAAGCATAGTTGAAGAAGGCTTGAAGTTTTAGAGTAAAGACTTATGGTAAAATAGCAGAAGTAACTCTGGGCCTTAGACCTTCTTTCTATGAAAAAGTAAGTGTTGAGAACAGGTAGAAGACCACACCTGCTAGGTGTGAGTTGAAATCTCTGGGGTCATGAACTCAACAAAGGTACTAAATATTTGGATAGAGAAGTAGAGTTAAGAAATAAGTAATTATTGATATATAAATAACTATTGATTTTGTACATATGTGTGTATATATATACATATTTGTATATAAATCTGTCCTAAAGCAAAAAATCATGTACAGGAATCACTAATGTTTGGTGTGGGGCTTTTCTAAAAAATTTCTCCTGGGCCAGCAGGTGGCATGGTGGTTAAGGTGCTGGAATTCCCACATGGCTGGCCATGGTTGGAGTCCCGGACCTGGCAGCTTGCTTTCTCTCTCTCCCTCTCTCTCTCTCTCTTCTGTCTTTCTCTGGCAAAACTCATGTGAAAAATAATATTAACAATAATAAATAATTTTTTAAAAAAATTTCTCCTGAGCAAGCAGTGTTAGTGAAAATTAATAGTACATACTACACAAAACATTAATATGTTTATGTTTCCAGATATAACATGCTTGTTGCCTGATTTATTAGTTATCAAAATATTGACGAGGCTCCCACTGGTTCACTTAATCAAGCTATCCTCCTTTCCAGTGAGTTGATAATTAGTCAAATTCAATTTTCTTATCAAGAAGGACTTCAGAAATCCATTTGTATAATCAAAAAGTGACAAATGAATAAGCATTTTATATCCTATTAACTCTGAGAAACAATATGTACTTAACTACTTAAGGCCTTAGTTTCTATGGAAAAAGGTGAGAGCCAGCTGTTAAACTGAACAACTAATGGTCTATTTTCCCTGTCTAGTTCACTATTACTTTCTTTTCTGTTCAGAATGTCCTTTTCTTGGCCCTTCCCATCTCTCCTTTCCTTTTCCTTTCCAAGAGGCTAAAATCCTAATACCTCAAGGCCCACTCAAATGCTATCAAAGCCTATGAAGACTGTGGCTTATAAGAGTCAGATTTTCTGCTATCAACTTTCTTCATTATCTTTCTAACTCTACCTTTATTATTGCACCTTCACACTTTTTGCCTTAAACTATTTGTAACTCTTTTGTCTAATAACAGCTGTAGATATTTTGGATAGCAGAGAACAAGTCTTTTTTGTTTTTCTTAGAACGCAATATAGTGATGCTCAGAAAATAGTTGTAGAATGAAAAGTATTCTGAATTAAGGAGATGTAGTCTGTATAATAGGAGATACTTAAATTTATTAAGTCATGGTAGCAACAACCAAAACTACGAAGTGAGTATGAAACTCACAAATTAAAAGACAGTTTCGAGAAGAAATTACAAGCTTGTGGTAAGAATTTCGTATATGCAAATTCTCACAGTCTAAACCTTATTTTAGTTTTATATTTAATAACAACTTTAACAAAATTTTTCTCAGTTCTTACCTTATATAATTATTTTAGGATGTGTCCACAAAAGAAACAATAAGATAAAAATTCTTACCCTTTTAAGTGAATGGATTCTAACACATAGTAGTTTCATTTAACATGCATGGAAAAGTAATTTACCCTAACTTAGGAAACTTTGTGTCATTTTATAGTTTAGTCCTAAAAGACTAGATCTCCATTTTGGGCCAAAATTATCCTTTGAGAGAAAAGTGTGCTTTCTACAATTGTGGTTTGTTTTTATTTTATTTTTTTTATTTTATTTTATTTTATTTTATTTCCTTTTATTTTATTTTATTTTTGGAGGGAGAGTCTGCCTTATTTTTATTTTTTTAGATTTTTTTAAAAATTGTATTTCAATTTCTTTTATACATTCAATCACATTATTTAGCTTATAAAGTGAATATTCCAACATGTGTACATTTCTCATCAGTCCTCTACTTAATACAATTGTGTTTTTGAGTGTGGTCTTGAAGTATTAGATTAGGCTTTATATGTATATTCCTCTGTTCTCTTCTGTGTTTAATCTTCTTTGTTCAAATCAAAAGTTATGACATAAAAGGAAGCTTCCTTAAAAGACTGAATATTAGACAGTCATATATCTAAATGCATAGGACATTGAGTCTGCCAAGAACAGAATCCGCTATCTGAAACACAATTTGATTCTTGGCTAATATTTCATAGTTTCCAGTGTACCCTCCAAGAACAGGGCAGTTTCCCTAAATAAAGCAAAGTAACTATTACAGATGTTGGGAAAAATGGGGAGTGCCTGAGCTTATAGTGCCAACTTGCCTCTATGCTGAAAACAGAGTGGAAGTAGCCTGCTTTGCTTCTATAGAACATCTGTCTTCAGTCACAGTGTCAGAGAAGAATGAGATGAGAAAACCAAGATCCAAAGGTATGAATTGCTATTAGCCCCATGAACAGAAGGAACAGGTGAGGGAGAATTAGGGGTTGTTATTTCCAGAAAAATTATCTTTTCTTTCTCTTTCGTTTTTAAAATTTTTTAGAGGTTTTTGCTATAGGGCATGTGCACACACCAGAAAGACAGAGACAGAAAGCGAGAAATCACTCCCCAAGGGGGATGGCCACACTGCAATCCCTTCTCCTCCATTCTCCCCTTGGGATCTTGGGCATGCACGCATAGGCACCTGGCATGAGTTTAAGTCACTGTGTCTGGGACTCAAACTGTGGTTGACTACATGGGAGTCCAGCGACATAGCCATTACACTAATGGCTGGTCCCCAGAAAAATTATCTTTTAAATATGACTGAACCAAGAATTCAAATCATGGTCATCATCTGAGATCTGGCATCTTTGGGGTGATACATTAGCACTGCACCATTAGCTGACCTTAGTTTTAAATTTGAAAGTACTAGAATCCCCTATAAAGACAGTTCATTATTGGAAGAAGAACGAAGGAACACATTTCTAAAAAAATACTTCTGGGGAACCAGCAGTTAGCGTAATGGCTATGTCGCTGGACTCCCACGTAGTCGACCGCGGTTCGTGTCTCGGACCCGGTGGCTTACAACTCACGCCGGGCGCGTGTGCGTGCGTGCCCAAGATCCCAAGAGGAGAATGGAGGAGAAGGGATTGCGGCGTGACCACTGGGGGGTGATTTCTCGCTTTCTGTCTCTATGTCTCTCTCTGTCTGTCGGGCGAGCGCACGCGCCCTATAGTGAAAAACCTCTCCCTTCTGAAGGAGAAGTAAAATTAAGTTAATAAAAAATAACGTGAGGATCATCGATTACTTTGAGTCAGAGTCATTCATGTGTGCTCCAAAGACCCTGAATGTCCATGGGTCGAAACTAGTTTTATAATATATTCAGACACTATTTGCTTTTACACTCTTATTTTGTTACAAATATACAGTGAGATTTTTCAAAAGCTACATGATATGTGATGTCACAATAGAATGAAGGCAGAGATATGTCATCAGGTAAGACATTAATGAGATTGGCAAATAAAATAAAATAAAACAAAACACTGTCATTCTTTTCATTATGTTTTGCTTTAGAAAATCAATTAAGTTGGGACCAGCAGATTGTGTAACGGTTATGTCACTGGACTCTCATGTAGTCCACTGCAGTTCAAATACTGGACCTGGCGACTTAAAGCTCACACCAGGCATGAGTGCATGCCAAAAACCCCAAGAGGAGACTTAGAGGAGAAGGGATTAAGTCCTATTAGTTTCTTCTCTTGAATAAATTTCACATTGGAGAGAACTTCAGTAGATAACTTGGTTTTTTGGTTGAATCCATTTTCACCACCAACCAACTAATTTTAAAACTTTCAGCTGCAACCTCTAATCAAACATATCAAATTGACTTAGCTCCGTTTTAAAGTCAGCTGATCCAGCTAAAACAAGACCAGTGACATTCTTTGTCCCAGAAATAAAAAGCTGCACAGCAGCCTCTGTTACTTTCAGAACACAGTCATGTCACTTTTCCATTCTTAAACAGGCAAAATGCAAGGCTGATTGACCTCCTGTACTGTGCTTCTTCAGGAGGTCCACAGTGAATTTGGGAAGGACATCTCTTGTGTTTCCTTGGAGTGTGCCAAGAAGAGCACCACTACCATCTGGTACAATTAAGCCAAAATTGCTATCATCTGAAAGTAGTGCTGTAAGCACCTCTTTATGGAATTTGTTGTCACGCAAATACAATGACATATTAATTGATTTGAAAGGTTCAAAGTCAATATTGACTTCCTTTTCCTATCCTTCTCCTGTTATAATTGTTCCACAGTAAGCAACCAGACCATTTGGAGGTACTTTGTTATAAAGTTTGAGTTTTTGTCCTGCAGATGTAATGGCTCCCAGGACTGAAAGATGGTATACTCGAGACTTAATGTTAGATGTAGTTCCGAATTTATCTGCTAACATTTTCACCACTCATGAATCTGGTCTTTGGGAGGAACAATCAATGATATCATGCTGGTGCCATTGCTGGGCTGCCTCCAAGCTCTTAATGAACTGCTTGATCTTCCAGATCTCCATGTTTCTATAGGCAGCACTGGGTTGATGGCCATCTTCTCACCTCCTCCTCCCTAAGGGTTCAGTCCTCGGCGTTGGCTGTGGCTGATCGTCCCCAGCAGCAGCTCTGGAGGCAGCAGTTCTGGCAGCAGTGGGCTCATGCTCCAGACAGCTGCATGTGTTGCAATCCACTCACATGGGGTGTGTGGCATCATTTCTCTTTTCTTAGACAGAGATTTATGCTATAAGGAGTGTGTGCTCCCTGGAGAGACAGAGAGACAGAAAGAGAGAAATCACCTCTCAAGGGGATGGCCACACTGCAATCTCTTGTCCTCCATTCTCCTCTTGGGATCCTGGACATGTACGCAAACGCACCCGGCATTTTAAACCACTGGTAGGGGACTAGAGCCAAGGTTCTAGCTTGGAGATCAGTGACATAACCATCATGCCATCTGCTGACCTCACAATAA
The DNA here is from genome assembly GCA_026018925.1 of Tupaia tana. NCBI lineage: Eukaryota > Metazoa > Chordata > Mammalia > Scandentia > Tupaiidae > Tupaia > Tupaia tana. The sequence goes on from JAKSZU010000013.1 coordinate 61,476,495, forward strand.
ATATTTAAAGAGAAAACAAAACAAATATTCTCCAAACTCAGGTTCATTTTTTTATTTATTTTTATCTTTTTACCTTTTGCCTATCAAGAAAACCTTTTGGACCAGCAGGTGGCATAGTGGTTAAGGTGCAAGATTCCTATATGGCCAATCACAGTTTGAGTCCTAGACCTGGCAGTGTGAAACTCACGCATATGGGAGAGGAGAATGGAGAAGAAATTGTGGCATGGCCATCCTCCCTGGGTGGTCGTGATTTCTCATGTTCTTTCTCTTTGTCTTTCTCTACCTCTCCAGTGAGTGTATGGACCATGAGCAAAAATCTCTCTCTAAAGAAAAATAATAATAATAAAGGGCATTTTATTTGACAAAAGCTTTGCTTGGCCATTTTATGAAAAAATGTTTTTTTAAGACATAAAAATGGCTTAAAAAGGTTATTCCCTTATTATAAGGGAGATGCAAATAAAAAACACAATGAAGGGGACCAGCAGTTGGTGTAATGGCTATGTTGCTGGACTCTCATGCAGTCGACCGTGGTTCAAGTCCTGGACCCAGTAGCTTAAACTCATGCCAGGCACGTGTGCATGCATGCCCAAGATCCTGAGAGGAGAATGGAAGAGAAGGGATTGTGGCATGGCCATACCTCTGGGGGTGATTTCTCACTTTCTGTCTTTCTGTCTCTGTCTTTCTGGCAAGCACACACACCCTATAGCAAAAACCTCTCAAAAAATAAAAAATAAAACAAAACAAAAAACACAATGAAGTATCACCTAATCTCAGTCAGAATGCCTGTGATCCAAATAATAAAACAAAGACAAAAAGTCCTGGCAGGTTGTGAAGAAAAGGGAACCCTTGTACACTATTGATGGGAATAAGAATTAGGTCAGCCATTGTGGAAAATAATATAGAGGCTTCACAAAATTTTATAGAGCTACTATATGACCCAGTAATTCCACTCCTGGATACTTATCCAAAGGATAGGAAATCACTCCGTTGGAGAGACACTTGCACATCCATGTTTACTGCAGGCATTATTCACAATAGCTAAAATATGGAATCAACTTAAGTCCCCAATGAACTAATGAGTAGGTTAAGAAAATGTGGTACATATAAACAACAGTAAACTATTCAGTCATAAACTACAGTGAGATCCTGTCATTCCATACAAAGTGGACAAATCTAGAAAATTTAACGCTCAGTGAAATAAACCAGACTATGAAAAGACAATTATGGTAGGTCACCAGTTGACAAATATTGAATGTCTGCACTCTTTTTTTTTTAGATACTGTATGTATGATTGACAACACTTTTTTTTTTCTTTTTTGTTTTGAGAGGTTTTTTTTTTTTTTTTGAGAGTTTTTAGAGATGGAAAGTTTCAAAAACATAGACATAGAGAGGACAACTACAGGTAACAGAAACTGCTTGAGGGATGAATTATTAGGTAGGAAGGGGCTCAGAAAAAAATTAACAAACAAAATAATGCAAATAAACAAGGAAAATAGGTTATGAAAGAGTATACTACACAGATTTTTAAAAAGAGTGTTGTTGGGACCAGCAGTTAGTGTAATGGCTATGTCGCTGAACTCCCATGTAGTCGACCACGGTTTGAGTCCCAGACTCAGTGGCTTAAACTCACGCCAGGTGTGTGTGCTTGCATGCCCAAGATCCTGAGAGGAGAATGGAGGAGAAGGGATGGCAGTGTAGCCATCCCTCCTGGGGGGTGATTTCTCACTCTCTATCTCTGTCTGTCTCTGTCTTTCTGGCGAGCGCACGTGCCCTATAGCCAAAAAAAAAAAAAAAAAAAAAAAAAAAAAACTCTCAAAAAAGAAAGAAAAAAAAGTGCTGTCAATCATAAATACAATATCTGAAAAAAATAACTGGTAAAACAAAAATCTAAGATGTACAACAAAATGTAATCTTCTTTGTTAAAAATTATGAATATGGTAATATCCTTGATTTAATTACTACACACTGTATGCATGCTTTGAAATCATATTGTTCTGCACAAAGATATACAACAATTAAATGTAAATAATAAATTAGACAATAAAAATTTTAAAAGTTGTAAGATTCCCCTCAAAAAATGATTTCCCTGACTTACTTTATAACCTCCAAATGTTTACTCTTTTATGGCAATACTTAACACAATCCTGTAATTATTTATCATTTATTTGATTATAGTCTCTATCCTCCAGTAAAATATGCATCAACCAAGGCTAGAAATCAAAGACTCACATACATATGTATATGGGGAAGGTAAACATATCTAGCACCTAGTTTTCATGACTGGATATTCAAGAGGAGTTCGGAAATTATTTAAAGAGTGGATGAAGAAAAGATTGGCTCCCTTATTTATAGTTTGGTCATATTAATAGGCAATGTTTCTGGGCCTCAAATTTCCTTATCTGTAAAATTGGGAAAATATTAGTTACTTTATACTCCTTTATTCATTCTATAAATATATGGAGAGAATATACATTGTTCAAGACATTGTCCTAGACACTGAGAATTAAAAAAAAAAAATGAACACACATACACAATTCCTGCCCTTAGGGATTTATATTCTAGTGGGGAAAACAAAGTAAACAAGACAAGAAGTAAAGTATATGATATATTGGAAGGTGACAAGGACAATGAGAATGATAAAGAGAAAAATAAGGACAGAAAAAGCTGGGATTGGGTGGGTTGGGAATTGCAATTTTAAATTGGACACTCAGAAGAGGTTAAAAAAAAGATGGTATTTAATCAATTGGTAGAGTTACTGTGTATTTAAAGTTAAGGGGATTCAATGAGAATTGAAGTAAAGTGCATGGCAAGGAATAGATACTCAATAAATAGACAAACAGTAGTTATTAGTCTACTTGGTCTGAGAGCTGAAAAAGTAAAGACAGTACATTAGTTGTTTCAAAACTGAGGGGGTGGACAGCCCTTCCTCACTTAGATAATCCATTTTAAAAATGAGGCTTCAGGGTAGTACAATGTTCTACTGAACCAAGAGTCTTAGGGCTGTAGTATGAGAAAACATCTCTAACTTCTCATGCTATTGTAGGATTCTACTCTTGTAGGTAATCCTCGAAAGGATGGAAACTAAAGCTAAACTAGGTTGTTTCAGGAATTTCCTAATTTTCTGGGAAGAAAATAGTTATAAGAAAAAAAAAATGTCTGTGTGATAGCCAAAACAAAAAAAACCAACAATCCAAAACCAAAACCTTTATTTCTGTTAACTCTGCAGTACCTAAAGGCTGTCCATGTCTCTTATTTGGAACAGATTAATAACACCACCTCTGATAAGGATGACTAGATATTCTGAACAATTTTACCACTTATTCCTCACAATAATTATATTATTATCTCCCTACTCACAGGAGGAAAAGAAGGCTGGGAAATGTATGTGTGTAACACTATGTAGTGGATAGATCTCTGTGTCTACAAATGCTGTGCCACAAGTCTTCTCCATTACTTCCCATTCCTGAACACCTACTAAAAATGAAAAGAGACAGGCGTCCAATGTCACCTTTCTGTAGGTGGATACCCAGTTTTTCCAGCACCTTTTGCTAAACAGGTTTTCTTTTCCCCACTGGATTGACTGGTGTCCTTTGTCAAAAATCAGTTGACTATGTTTTGGGGTTTATTTCAGGGGTCTTTATTCTATTCCATTGTTCCACATGCCTGTTTTTGTGCCAGTATCATGCTGTTTTGATGATCACAGCTCTGAATATATCTGAGGGTCAGAGAGTGAGATGCTTCCTAGTTTACTCTTCTTGAGCAGAATTGTTTTGGAGATACAGGGTCATTTATGATTCCAGAGAAATTCTATAGTTGTTTTATTCTAAATCTGGGATGAATGTCTCTGATAATTTGATTGGGATTGTCTTAAATATGTAGATTAATTAAGGTAAAATTGATGTTTTGATTATATACATCATTCTAATCTAGGAACATGGAATGTTTTACCACTTTTTTTGTGTCATTTTCTATTTCTTTTTTTAGATTTTTCAGTTTTCCTTGTAGAGGTCTTTGATTCCTTTGTTAGTTTATCCCTAGGTATCTTATACTTTTAAAATAAAATCACCTCAATATGGATCAAAGATCTAAAGCTAAGATCTTTCTTTCTTTTTTTTTTTTTTTTTTTTTTTTTTTGAGAGGTTTTTGCTATAGGGCATGTGCGCTCGCCAGAAAGACAGAGAGACAAAGAGACAGAAAGTGAGAAATCACCCCCCAGGGGCGATGCCCATGCTGCAATCCCTTCTCCTCCATTCTCCTCTTGGGATCTTGGGCACACAGGTACATGCACCCAGTGTGAGTTTAAGCCGCTGGGTCCGGAAGGAGAACTGTGGTCGACTACATGGAAGTCCAGCAACATAGCCATTACGCTAACTGCTGGTCCCTAAACCTAAGATCTTAAACTATAAAACTACTGGTGGAAAACAAAAGAAAAAGTCGAGGAGACACAAGAGTAGGCAAAGATTTCTTAAACAAGACCCCCAAAGCACAGGCAATAATCCAAAAAGCAGACCAGTGGGGTTACATCAGATTAAAAAGCTTCTGCACAGCAAAAGAAATAATAATTAGAATGAATCAACAACCCTCAAAATGAAGAATATATTTGCAAACTATGCCTTAAATAGGGACTTAAAACCAAAATATACAAGAACGTGAAACATCTCACCTGAAAAAAATCATCAACCAAATTAAAAGATGAACTAATGAGCTGAACAGACAACTCTCTAAAGAAGACATACAAGGGACCGGCAGTTAGTTTAATAGCTATGTCGCTGGACTGGGACCGGCAGTTAGCGTAATGGCTATGTTGCTGGACTCCCACATAGTTGACCGCGGTTCGAGTCCCGGACCCGGTGGCTTAAACTCACGCCAGGCGCATGTGCGTGCGTGCCCAAGATCCCGAGAGGAGAATGGAAGAGAAGGGATTGCGGCGTGGCCATCCCCCCTGGGGGGTGATTTCTCGCTTTCTGTCTCTATGTCTCTCTCTGTCTGTCTGGTGAGCGCACGCGCCCTATAGCAAAAAACCTCTCAAAACAAAAAAAAGACATACAAATGGCCAAAGAGCATATGAAAAAATGATCAGCATCTCACATCTTTTATCAAATGGGATATGCAAATCAAAGCCACAATGAGATACTACCTGATCCCAGTCAGAATGCCTAAGATTAATAAAGTAAATAAATAATTAAAAAAATAAAAATAAAAAGAGAAAGAATGATAAGTACTGGTGAGGCTATGGTGAAAAGGGAACTCTCCTACACTGTTGTTGGGAATGTAAATTTGTATAGCCACTGTAGAGAGCAATCAGGAGGTTTCTCAAAGACCTACAAATAGAACTTTTTCATGATCCAGCAATTCCACTCCTAGGTATCTAACTAAAAGACAGAAAATGCTCGGTTAGAAAGACACTTGTACATCCATGTTTACTGTTCCACTATTCACAATTGCTAAGACATCGAACCAACCAAAATGCCCATGAACAGATGAATGAATTGAAAAGTGTGGAACATATACACTACAGAATACTACTCAACCATAAAAAATGAGACTCTTACATTTTATAGAAAGTGGACAAATATGAAACCTTTACTGCTAAGTGAAATAAAACAGATTATAAAAGAGAGGTATTGTATGTTTCCACTCAATATTTACTGAATGTCAGCACTCTATGTCAAACACTGAAAAACTGGAAGGTATAAAAGCATGCAGAGTAATTGTGATACTGGTGACAGTGTGGGAGGAGGGATCTAAGGTAAGAAATCTGTTTATAATGTGGATGATGGTGGCTCTGACTGAAACTATATACAGTGTATTCACAACGGGAAAATTCGTTTGGTATGCTGTAATGATACACCATGATTGAATGTAAAATAAATTAATAAATTTGTATTTTAAAAAAATGAAGAAAGACATCATAGAGGTAATTGCTAGAAATGAATGGAAATTGTCTTGCCTTCTCCAGGATTGATCACAGGAATGAGATCTTCAAGTGAAGGAGAAATAAAATGTTAATTGTGTAAAGGTAAATGATCTAAAGTACCCATGGAACATAAGTTCATGGGCTATTCTTCACAACTTCTGCGACATGCCAGGGAAATTTATAGGAAAGCTAAGAATAATTCCTTTGGAATAGTCATATACCATCAGATCATCTGGTTATTTATCCTCCCTCCTCTAAATTAACATAAAAGATTATATACTTATATGTGGTTCCTCTAGTTGAGAATATCATCTCTGAGCTTCAGTAAGTATTCTTCTGCAATCCTGAACACCAATCCCATATCTGTGAAGGTATCTGATTTATGTCTATAAGGATATTCTGAGCTGAGATAGGGAATAATTATGGAGAAGAATCTGTTATTGACTCCTAGCTGTGGGGGAGTCATTTTTCTAAGAAATGTGACAATTAGAGGACAGAAATGAATATTTTGCTGTTTTTAATAAGGTCCAATGCCTTATTTTTAAAAAAACAGACATAAGTGCTAGTATAAAACTGAACTATGGCAGCAGGTAGACAAATTCTGATTAAGGCTACTGTGCAGCAGCTACTCCAAGCCCTATGGCTATCTTTAGAGATTAAGACACATGGCACCTTAAAATAAGAGAGCAGTAAGTAAATTCTTCACACTCAAAGCTCAGGAAATAATGTCAAATTATAAGAAGTCATCAATATTTGATCTTTCTGACTTACAAAAATGATAATAATACAGTGCAACCTCAAAAACAAAGGTATATTAAAAAAAGGAAAAAAAAAACAAAGGTATATTTTTAAAGTATGTTATTTCCTATGATTCTGACTTTATATGCATATGTCTACGTATTTTTAGAAAATTGACTCAATTTCCTGTTTTATATGTTTCCTCTACAGAAAATGTTAATGATCACATGACCCCAGGTCACAGAAATAAGTAAAGTCATCAGGCTTAAAATAATGACAAAGGAGGGGAAGATGGGTGCCACCACAAAAGGTGGTGTGGTGATTAAGGTGTTAGATCCCATGAGGACAAGTCTGTGGTTTGAGTCCTGGACCTGGAATCTTGAAAAACATGCCAGGTGCTTGTGCATTCATGCCCAAAATCCTAAGAGGAGAATGAATGGAGGAGAAGGGACTGTGGTGTGGTCATTTCTCTTGGGGGTTGATTCCTCACTTTCTCTCTCTCTGTCTCTCTCTAGTGAATGCATATTCACTAGAATATGCATAAAGAAAATACAAACAAATAATGATAGAAAGAGTGACAAATAAAGAAGATTCACAAAAAGTATGCATGAGTCAGAGAGTGTCAAAGAGAGAAAGAAAAATGAACAGAATCCAGAGAATGGAGGTAGGGCGAGTGAAGGAAGAGAGGGAGACAATAGAAGGATCTTTGCTCTGGAAAATTTCATTTTGCATGCTGAGCTTTAATGTCTTACTAAATGTTGCTGTTAGCACTGTTAATGTTGTGATTGCTCTTGTTGTCAATATATTTGACTATTTAAGATAAATATTCATTTTTGGCTTCTGTTCACTGGGTATAATATGTAAAGGGTAGCATAGAATAGTATATCCCCAATTGGACTGGTGAGAAATGTATCCATGTTGGAAAATTCACTTTACAAGCTAAGTGATGTACAGTGATGTGTATATATATATATATACACACATATACATACACACATATACATATACATATATACATATATATACTAAACTAAAATATATTAAACAGAAAAAATTTAAAAAATAGAATAGTGAAATCAGAAAGATCTGGGTTCATATTCTTGGCTCTACTTCTTACTTGCTAGGATTTCTTCTTTGAATCTTAGTCTCTTTCTCTTTAAAATGAAGTTACCCTGGATCCACCATGCATGCCTAATGATAAAATAGTAGTAAGCACTATGTATGTTCAGTTATATTAACACCTTAGATTTACAAAGAATTGTTTCTGACAAAAGAAAAAGGCAAAAGGGAATAATCAGTATGAGAACAGTGATAATGTTAGGTTACTGACTTAGCAATGATTTTTAAGTTTGGGATAATAAGTTTATATTCCAAGTATAATGGAAATGCATACATTTACAAAAATACTAATTTAAATATTCAGTACTTACATATATTTAAAAAGTAAAAATCTTGAAACATTATATTTTTATGTTCTATTTTGAATTATTTTTTAATTACTTCCCTTCCCAAGTATCTTCTGGGAAAACTTACATCCCAGGAATTAGTGCTCTTGAGCTACATTTCCAATACCAAAATTTCTATGTGGGCACAGAACATCTACCACGTAGCTTGTGAAATTTTTAGAAACAAATAAAGTGGACTCCTGGTCCTATATATTTAACTCACAGCTTCCACTTAGGGAGTGACCCTAAATTCCAAGACATGTAGTCAGTTTGTCACTTTGCTGAAGCATGGATTATTATTGCAAGTACTTGAAGGCTGATAAGAAGAATGGATCATTGAATTTGTAAGAGAGTCTAGCAGAGGGACTAGAAGATACTTCTCAACACATTTTTATTATTCTCTCTTCATTATCATTTATTCACTTTATAGAGAAAATCATATGCTAAATAGGTATTCATGAATCAGGATTGACAAGTTCCCTGGAGGTATCATTCACAAACGGTGAGGGTTTACTCTACTTCAAATAGTTATGAATATTTGAAATCCCTTGCCTCAAACAGGTCAGAACAATGCATTATTCGTCTTTAATGTTCTCTTTAAGCACAGAGTGTAATCATTTATAGTAGAAAAGAATGTATCCTTCATGAAAAAGATGTACTTGACAGTGTGATGTGTCCAGATGCTCTTGAACTGGGGGTTGAAGGATAGTTATTGTTGTAATACACTACTGAACATTTTTTGACATAAAAGATTCATTTCTTTCCCTAATAAAAATCTCTGAATACTCCATGAAAGCAATGAAATAATAAATTCTTAGCATCCAGATTTCCTTTGGGATTAAAGCAGGAATAAAGAATCGCCTTTATTAAATTTCCTATTATGTCTTATGAAAATTAATTACCCCTTGAACAGACCTGATGCAAAACAGTTATACATTGTATGTTTCCTATTTCCTGCATAGCATCTTTTCAAAAAATTAATTATAGCTAATAGTTCCAATTCAAAAGGGAATAATTAAAAGCAGTGTGAGGGAATGAAGAGATAATGATGTCATTTTAAAATTAATTGAAGCATTTAAAAATTAACAGACCCTTCTCAGAGCTTAATTTCCTTAAAAATTTAATAGTTTATATATACATGAGTGTTCAATATTTATACTGAATCTGATTTTAAATGTTGTGGTATGAGAAATAATAGTTTAATGGGTCATTTATCTTACTTCTTTAAAAAGAAGTTTTAATTTGCTTAAGACAAAATAAAATGTTTTACATAAGAAATTTATTTACATTGAAAATAATAAGCTTAAATATAGCCAGGTACTAAGTTTTGTCTATGCTATGGGATTTTATTAAGATCAAGGGCACTAGACTTTTGGTGTTCTTTAATTAAATTAGCCCACTGAAGGCATAATATCTTTCTTGTGACTTTAATGACAAAATTTTAGAAAATAATTCTGTATCAGACACACACACATGCAAATACCAACCATCAGAAATAATGAGAAAACAGTAGGTCATGCATTTAGTTCTACCAATCATAATATGTAGTCGAAATTTCACTATGTATTTCTCTTTCTCATCCTAGTGAAAAAGTTCCCAGGGATGACTGCATACAGGTATAAACTGTGTGGTTTCTACACTGGGTTAAGTGAACTTAAGGATAAAGTACAGGTCACATTCAGGTGCTTTCTGTCATCAATATGTCTGATTCTTTTACTCCTAGGCCTGTACATGGTTTTGGAAGTTGAAGGGATGAGCTATAATGTGCGATGGTGAAATAAATATACTCAATAGTATTGCCTCTGACAAGCATTATTTGTATCTACTGCAAATAGATTTCACATTATAAACAACTCTCTCATACCAATTGTCACATCTTCCTGTATTCTGTTTTTTGTTTGTGTGTTTGTTTGTTTTGTTTTTAAACTTTGCCAGAGGGAATGGGCTTTAGCCAGAGATAGACAGATATGGAGAGAGAGGGAAAGTAAGAAAGCATCCCCATGGGAAATGGTCACTCTGAAATCCCCTCTCCTCTGTTTCTTCTACCGTTTAGGATTTTGGGGCACACATGCGTATGCACTTAGTGTGTCTCTCAAGTAATGAGGTCCAGGACTCAAATTGCATAGTTGATGCCTTAACCATACCACTAACTGGTCCCTGTGTTTTATTTTGATAATGGTTTTTAGTGGGTTACCAAAAAAATCATGACGTATTTTTTTTTGTATTTCTATGCAAAAATGCACAATGACTTTTCTAACAACCCAATATTTTAAAGTTGAAACTCTCATCACCTCCTCTGTTCTCCTCCTACTTAAATGTTTATATGTTTCCCTGCCCCCTACACACTGAAGTTTTGAAATCCTAACTCCAAAGATGCTATATTAGAAAATGGGACATTAAGGAGGTGATTAGGTCATGAGGCACAGACCACATGAATAGCATTAGTACTCATGAAAGAGGGCCAAGAGAGACCCTTGTTCCACTGCGTAAGGACACAGCCAGGAAGCACCATGTGGGAACCAGAAGGCGTACATTCCACACACAGAATCTTCTTGACCTTGGATTTACTAGTCACTGGAGCTGTGAGAACAGTTTCTTATTGCTTATAAGTCACTGGATTATGGTCTCTTGTTATAGGATCCAAAGAACCTAAGATGACTGATCTCTCCACAATTCTCCTTACTTCTCTCTTCCTTTCTTTTTAAGGGAGTTATATTGCAATTCTTAATCAATGAAGACCCAAATAACAATGCACTTCTTCTGCCTTGACTGCAGCTATCCTTCTGTCCTTGTCTAGATACTCCTTATCCTGAACTTCTTGTTTAAATCACACATTCAGTAAAAAACTATCTACTTGATAATTTAATAACTTTCATTTCAAAATACATAAATTTGGGATTAATTTGAAATAAACTTTGCATAACCAATTGCAAACATCTAACAAACTTTTATTTTTGTCCCTGCTGTGAGTGAGTTAGTCCCCAGTGCAACACTGTTTCTGGTATGTGAAAACAGAGAAAACCAGCCTGAAACTCTGAGTACCACAAAACCCCAGAATAACACCATCTGTTTTGTACAGAATTCCATGTTATCATTGTAATTCAAAACAAGATCTAAACTGAATGAAAAGCTTTCCTGATATATAGAGTTTACCCAAGACTGAAAACTTTGATCTAATAGTATTACATTGACTTTCTATGTCCACATGTGGCATTGTGCATAAATACCAAAGGAAGCTGAGATTTTCAGAGTTAAAGTTTACTCATTACCTTTTTTGTTTTGTTTTGTTTTGTTTTATAGCTTTTGTCACAGTGTGTATGCACTCGCTAAGAGAGACAGAGAAAAGAAAAGTGAGAAATCTCCCTTCTAGGGGGATTGGCCATGCCAAAATCTCTTCTTCATTTTCTTCTCAGGATTTTGGGCATGCATGCACACATATCTGATGTGGGTTTCAAGCCACTGGGTCTGGGACTTGAGCTATAGCTGGCAATCCAGGAGCCCAATGCTTTAACCACCATGCCAATTGCTGGCCCTGACTTTTTTCTTTTCTTAAAGTTTTCCAGACAGTACATGTACTTGACAGAGAGGGAGAGCTAGAGAGAGAAAGTTTTCCAGACAGTACATGTACTTGACAGAGAGGGAGAGCTAGAGAGAGAGAGAGGAAAATGAAAAAAACACCTCCCATGGGGAATAATCACACAGTGATCCTTTTTCTTTTATTTCTCCATCTTGTTGGGATTTGGGCTATACATGCATGAGTGCCCAGTGTATTTCTCAAGTCTTCTAGGGTTGGGATTCCAACCATGTTGACCACGTGGGATCCAACTGCCTTAACCACCAGGCTAAGGAGCTGACCCTAAAAATTACTTTTTTGTGAAGCCAGATAGCAGACACTTACTAAACTCTAATATCTCTAGCCTGAGACCTTCCTATTTTTCCCTTGCTTAGAAATATCCTTCTCTCGGGATGGTGGCATGGTGGTTAAGGGTGCTGGATTCCCACGTGGCAGACTACGGTTTGATTCCCAGACCTGGTGGCTTGCTTTTTCACTTTCCCTCTCTCTTTCTATCTCTCTCACTCTGTACTTCTTGGTCAAATTAAAATAAATAAATAAATAAATAAATAAATAAATTTGAATAAAATAATTCTTTAAAAGAAAAGAAATATCCTTCTCTCCTCACCCTATATTCCACTCTAATTCTCCCTTCTTTTACTTAACTAACTCCTACCTATCCCTCAGGTCTATTAGGGCAGGTAGATAGACCTGAGCAGAGAAGGGAGGATCTAGAAGTCTGTTGGCACTCTCTATGGTACCACTCATGGAAAATGCCCCAAACTACCCTTTTGCAGTTTTACAGTCAGGGCTACCCTACTACTCAAGATAGGAGGTAGCATAGAGAGGCTTACGTAATATGGAGCATGTTCATTTTTAAACCTAGGAAGCTTCTTACATAACTTGAAGGGACATTATATAACTTGGGCATGTTCAGTGATGAGCTTGGTTGCCTTCAAGTAACCTTTAGCTCATTAACATATCATTTGCATTGAATCATGGGAAATTATTATATAAAATGGTCCAACTGAACAAGTACTGAAATGATAGGGAGGAGCCGAGCTATAAAAGCACACAACACTGAACCTCAATGCTGATACCCCCTCTAATAGCCAGCTCACTCTTGCCTCTCAAGAGTGTACCTTTACTGTCCTTTTTCCTGATTTGTACGTTAATTTTACCCTGCTATAAAGCTTTGTTGTTCCATTATACAAATATTTCTTGGCTGAATTCTTTCTCCCAAGAAGATAAGAACTGAGGTATTTGTCTCCATACTAAGAGCTCTGAGCTTAGATCATATTTCTTTCAGGAAATCTTCCTGTCCTGCTGTCATATTTGGCTTAGGCCATCCTCTTATATGTTCAGAACACTCTGCACTCCTCTGGTCATTAAAATACTCATCACAGTAATTTCCTTATTGGTTTTACTTTATATTTTTAACTCTTCCACCAGGTTGTAAGATAAGACTTTATCTCTTTGGTCTGTTCTAATACTCTAAACCTAGCATATTCCTAGGTACATGGTATGAGTTTGGTAAACACTTAATCAGAGAATGAAGGAGTGCTTACAAGACCCACTCTGGTTCTATGGTCTACTTTACAAAATGTTCCATTTTTGAAGGGATATAGTTAATTAAATGGAAATTTAATTTTTATATGTAACTTCTTATAATTAGGATGCACATTATATAAGTTGTTCTTCCATAAGTTTCTTTTCTTTTTTCTTTTGTTTTTTTTTTAAGAGAGAGTTTTACTACAGGACACCTGCACTCTCTGGAGAGACATGGAGAGACACAGAGACAGAAAGCCAGAAATCACCCCCCCGGGGGGGGGGCAATGGCCATGCCAGAACCCCTTCTCCTCCATTCTCCTCTCAGGATTTTGGGCACGCACATACATGCTCCTGACATGAGTTTTAAGCTGCTAGGTCTGGGACTTGAATCAAGGTTGACTAATTGGGAGTCCAGCAATGTAACCATTATACCATCTGCTGGTTCCCACAAGTTGGTAAATTGTAGTAAGCCAGGTTGAAAAACATGAGCAATCAAAAAAGTGAAGTTAGGTTTAGACTATGAATCCAGTAATCTCTACATTCTATTCTGGCATCAAAAAATGTACTACTAACAGTATCCAGATGGAGAGACATACCTGAGTGGATAATAAAAATACATACTCTGGGTTCAGTACAGGGGCTTGCCTGTAATAATACTCTCTTTCTGGGTACATGCATGGATTATTTGACAACCCCTTCCTAACTCTCTATCTGTCAGCACCTACTCTCCTCAGTGGCAGTAAAATTTGTAACCATAGCTGGCCAATAAATGGTGAACAAAAGTGACATGCACAGCCTCCAGCAAAGGATAAATTAATTGCTAATTTGAGAAAGTCCTGTTTTATCCTTATCTTGACATCTTGACCAGTAATGTCCTAGAAGGATGAATGCATATTAACCAGAGTTTTAGAGCAAGGTCAATGTACAATTTTTCCCTCCAATGTCTAAGATCCAGAGTTAAATACCATGAGTTATAAATAAAATGACATTGTAGGGATATTTGTTATTGTGTCAGAACCTGTCCTAGCCTGATTAACAGAATTATTTGTTTTCCTGTTTGAATAGAGGTAAGTGAATATGCCTCTGGCTCTGAGAAAAGAGAAACTTCTCTCAAAGAAAAAAATTCTCCCTCACATACTCATTTTGAGTGTGTATCAGAGACAGATAATATTTTATTTGTGGAAATAGTTACTAGGTACACTGTTTTCTGTAACCACGTACACTAAATGGAATTGTGTTTACTTACTGTCTGTCCATTAACTGAACTGTGAATTCCCTGTGGAAGGAAACTGGCTTCTTTGAATGATTTCCACACAAGCACCATTAAAAAGAAAGTAACTTAAAAGGTTCAGGACTAAGAATTTATCTCCAAAAGTAAATAAATAAGTAAAATTTAAAAAAAAAATTATCTCCTCAAAAGTCTGCAAATAGAACTACCATATGATCCAGCAATCCCACTCTTTGGTATCTGCCCAAAGGACAGAAGAATATTTATCAGAAAAGTGCTTGCACATTGATATTTATTGCGGCACTATTCACAATTGCTAAGTCATGGAAAGAACCCAAAGGCCCACGAACTGATGAATGGTTAGAAAAACTGTGGCACATGTACTCAATGGAATACTACTCATCCATAAAAACAACAAAACCCTGGCTTTTGATAGGAAGTGGATGAATATGGAAGACTTACTGCTGAGTGAAGCAAGCCATGCTATGAAGGAGAGGCATTGTATGTCCCCACATAATGTATACCAAGTGTCTGCACTCTATGACTGAAATTAATTGTCTAAAGGATATAGAAAGGCAGTATATAGATGTAGATACCAAATATAGTGTGTGTGAAAGAGGAGGGTCTGAGTAAGGACATTTGGGGGAGGGACAGGGAGGCAAAGCATTAATGGCACAAAGAGGTGTGGTATTATCTGTTGAAGATATTTCGTAGTTTTATCAACAGTACTAGGGAGAAAAGGTCACCTGTTGAAATATCCTTTTTGTAAGACAAATAATAATGTGATTGAATTTATGGAAGAAAATTAAATGGAAAAAAATTTTAAAAAGAGTTATATTAACATAGATCTGAAACAAAAAAAAGTTAATCCAATGATACTTATTGTATTAGTTTTCTATTGCAACTGTAACAAATTAACATAAATTTAGAAGCTTCAATAATACAAATGTATTGTCTTACAGTTCTGTAAGTCAGAAATTTGAAATAGATCTCACTGGGTTAACAGGGCTGCATCCATTTTGGGGGGAATCTAGGAGATAATCCATTTGTTTGCTTCCATTCAAACTTCTTCTTCTTCTCTTTTTTTTTTTTGGAGAGGGTTTTGCTATAGGGCGTGTACACTTGGCGAAAAGACAGAGAGACAAGAAAGTGAGAAATCATCCCCCCGGGGGATGGCCATGCCACAATAGCTTCTCCTTCTTCAGTCTCCTCTCGGGATCTTGGGCATGCACGCAAACATTCCCGATGTGAGTTTAAGCCACTGGGCCTGGGAATTGAACCACGGTCAACTACATGGGAGTCCAGAAACACAGCCATTACGCCAATTGCTGGTCCTAATGCTTCCATTCGAACTTCTATAGACCTTTCATATTACTTAGCTAATGTCCCCTTTTTTCATCTTTGATTTAGCAATGTAGAGTCAAGTCCTTTTCACACTGTAATCTCTCTGGTTCTTTCTACTACTTTTAAGGGCTGTTTGATCACACTGGATTTACCCAAATAATCCAGGCTAGTCACCCTATTTTAAAATCAGCTGATTAAAAACCTTAAACTTACCTAACATGTTAATTCCTCTTTGTCATGAAAGGTAGCATATTCACAGAATCCAGAGACTAGGACACAGGCATCTTCTATAGGAGGCATGATTCTGCCTACCACCTTGAGTGTAATCTGCAAACTGACTGGAGGGCATGTAAAGCTTCGTGTTTTCATATTTGAGGTGATACAGTAGCTTTTATTAATTAGAATTTTGTTTAATATAGTTTTCAAATAAACTCTTTCAAACAGGCTATTCTAACCCTCATTAATGGGAAGAGAAACACATTGAAAGTAGCCCAAATTATTTATAGCTTTTAAGGCCTCTACAACATTAAAACTCAGGAAATTATACGACTTTGAATCATTTGCATTGGATTAATTAATATTTTTAATCAAGAAAAATGTGTGAATATACATATAATTGTATGTGGAGATATCAGCAAAAGTTTATAAATGAGAAATGATAATAATAGTCCTCTTATTCAAGATGTAGCAGAAAGGTTAAGAAACTTACCCCAAATCATCAGTTCCTTCTCCCACCTGACTTTTAACTGCTGACAGAAAGCTGACGAAATATTGATGAAAGTACCTGTACAGCATCATTGCCCGCAAACACAAAGCAGAGGTAAAGAACAGGTGCTAGAGTCATTCCATTTGCTTTAACTTTGATGGGTAGGTGAGGAAGGTGCTGAAAATAAACTGACCAGGTCTCGTGGCTTAGATTGTCACTCAGTATAGATCACAGAGTCAAAGCAGTATGGATGTAGATACTAATGTAAGAAGGGCCAGCAAGGTGGTGTGGTGATTAAGGAGCTGGACTCCCATGGGACTGACTGAGATTCGAGCTCTGGACCTGTTGGCATGCTTTCTGTTTCCCTCTCTCTCTCTCTCTGATCAAATTAAATAATAATAATAATAATAATAATAATAATAATAAAATTAAATAAATTATCAAAAAAGCTTAAAAATATATTAATGTAAGGATTGGTCAGTCTGTAGCCCTTTCCCAAGTTAATATAAATCCTTGGCAATTCAAAGGAGAAAGCCTTTGTTTATTTTCTTCTTAGAGTACATACTTGGCACACACTTACTAATGAATATCAAAGTAGAAGTTTTTTAAGACTATAAGTATATTTTTCAATAGGCAAAAAATGTTATGGCTCAGCTGAGAGGGTATCATATACATACACCTACAAATACAGTCCCCCACATATTGAGTTGCTCACCTGAAGAAGACATTATACAGTAACTAAATCATTTAGAAGCACCATAGTACTTTGTTGAAAAAAAAAAACCATGCAAGATAGCAACTTAGAAATTAAAACCCAAATGAAGTGTACTGATGTTGCTAATACAAGGTGCCTTTGAAGAATAACTACTCAGGCCTCCGTTGTCCAGATGGACTAGAAGGCATTATTTCCACAAATCACTCTTTTGTCAGTCAGTTGCCCAACTTTTGCAATAAGAATAATCTCAAAGGACAAGGTCCTTTTCAGCCTACCAATGAGGATGTCTGTAAACCTACAAACAATAGTAAGGTTCCTCATTTGTGCAATAGCCTCTGTTCAAATAAGCACATCCAAAATTATATGTGTGATGACCACGGCTGAAATTACCATTTTGATTTCTCAGAAAAGAAAGCTGGGTAGAACAGAGGCTCAGGGCCATTAAGCAAGTATGTGGCAGACCTGGAACCATATGACCTCCAGCTCTTAACTCTGGTGTCATTTCATAAAGTCATCTTGTCTCTAAGAAGGCGATTTGCTGATAAATGGTATTCAAATTAAGTCGTTTTGTTATTGTGGCTTCCACATATTTGTTCACTGGATGATGCAGATTTTCTTTGGCGACTAGGAGGTTGAGCTGAAGACATAAAGACACTTTAAAACTTCAGGTGTCTGTTAGTCATGCCCATACGCACAAGTGCGTCTTATCTCCATGCATGTAAGTGTTAATGCATCTCATAGACTCGTCACTCATCAAATCTTAAGGTAAATTAAAAGTTCATTGGGACCAGCAGTTAGCGTAATGGCTATGTCGCTGGACTCCCACGTAGTCGACCGCGGTTCGAGTCCCGGACCCGGCGGCTTAAACTCACGCCGGGCGCGTGTGCGTGCGTGCCCAAGATCCCGAGAGGAGAATGGAGGAGAAGGGATTGCGGCGTGGCCATCCCCCCTGGGGGGTGATTTCCTGCTTTCTATCTCTCTGTCTCTCTCTGTCTGTCTGGCGAGCGCACGCGCCCTATAGCAAAAACCTCTCCAAAAAAAAAAAAAAAAAAAAGTTCATTTAATGATATGTTATCAAAAAAAGACTAGTTATTTACATAAAAGATAAAGTAATTCAGCAGCTATGGATTTGAATGCAACGGAGTTTCCTGATCAGTTGTATACATTCCAGAGATATCTTGGGGTTAAATCAGAGGCTTACTACCTCTTACTCATATGAAGTAAGCTACAGTTTCGTATTTTAAAAATAAAGAAAAAAAAGGAAAGAAACCTACTGTTACGTTGTAGGGCAGTTATAATGATTAAATTAGATGATTGATTTGTGCCAAGTGCTTTAAACTGGAGGAATTTCCCCAAATCTAAGGAATATGTGGCATACAACTTGGGGAAGATGTACTTGCACATATATTGTAAGATATTTAGCCCACTGGGTAGAAGCCAGGAGTGTGGTTCAATATCCCATAATGCCTTCTAGGCCAGTCCACCAAAATAAAGAATTATCAGGCCCAAAATATTAATAGTGCTATAGTTGAGAAATTGATTTAAACTCCCTCTTCAGAAAGAGTTGAAAATTGTAACCTATTATTAATATCAGTAAATAACTGAGTACCAGGAACCATGCAAATTATGAGGAACCCAAAAATGACTTAATATGTTTCTGTCTTTGAAAAGCTCATTAGCTGTCACTTTTGAGTGTAAATAATTACTATGCATTCATAGTACCATCATACACTAGGAAATATGGAGGCATAGTAGATTAGCTCTGTCTGGGAGAATGGGGGAAGGCTCCACAAGATAAAATGTTTTTCTTGGGCATTTAAGTATGATAAGAATTTGACAAAAATGAATAGAAGGATTGTTAGTACAAAGACTTTATGCTTGTGTAAGGGAAAGATGTTGGGTATTACAAATATTCAGAACAGATCTGGGAAAATCTTCACATAACTCAGGAAAGTGTTACAACAAATTGGCAATTCACCTTAACTTTGGATTTAACTTTTACTTAAAGAGCACCCAAGAGTCACTCATGATAATCTTGAAGGCTGGGAACTTCTCCTGAGCGCAGGCTCTGTTAAAAGCTCAGATCAGAGCCTCTGTCTCAGAAGAGACTCTATTTCCAATGTGGGCAGCCTAGGCACTGGACAATGGCAATGACTGGCATCCTCACATCCCCCACTGGGGTCTTGTTTCCAATTTGGAGTTGGTCACTAGAGACCGGAATGCCCTGAATTCTGAAGGGAGCTCGAGACTTCTGCGTCCATGCTGACCTCTGAAACAGAGGACTGATGGGGCCTGAGACCCCAAGGTTTCCCCTTGGACATCTGGCAATCTCATTGGACAAGCCTCAGGTAACCCTTAATATGAAAAATAAGAATAAAATAATTTCTGTCTATTTCAGAGGTTAAGATTGTTCCTAAAGGATACTCATAAGAAAAAGAAACAAGGGGACATAATAAAGTTACAGCTGTGAAGTGTATTTTTGGTAGAAAGGTTAAAAGAAAAGGCATTAATAGAGAAGGAATTAAGTATGGTAAAGATTTGTGTCTTCAGGAAACATGGCTAAGGTAAAGAAAAGAAAGTGAGGGAACCAGCAGTTAGCGTAATGGCTATGTCGTTGGACTCCCACGTAGTCAACCGCGGTTCGCGTCCCAGACCGGTAGCTTAAAACTCACGCCGGGTGCGTGTGCGTGCGTGCCCAAGATCCCGAGAGGAGAATGGAGGAGAAGGGATTGCGGCGTGACCATCCCCTCTGGGGGGTGATTTCTTGCTTTCTGTCTCTATGTCTCTCTCTGTCTGTCTGAGCTCACGTGCCCTATAGCGAAAACCTCTCCAAAAAAAAAAAAAAAAAAAAAAAAGAAAGAAAAGGGACAAAAACTAAAGTCTAAAGCATGTCATGGGGTACCAGCAGTTAGCGTAATGGCTCTGTCGCTGGACTCCCACGTAGTCGACCGCGGTTCGCGTCCCAGACCCGATGGCTTAAACTCATGCCAGGCGCGTGTGTGTGCGTGCCCAAGATCCTGAGAGGAGAATGGAGGAGAAGGGATTGCGGCGTGGCCATCCCCCCTGGGGGGTGATTTCTCGCTTTCTATCTCTCTGTCTCTCTCTGTCTGTCTGGCGAGCACACGCACCCTATAGCAAAAAAACCTCTCCAAAAAAAAAAAAAAAAAGAAAAAAAAAAAGTAAAGCATGTCATGAAAGGTTTGAGTTATAGTGGAAGAGTCTAAGGATTACAAAATTGACAAAACAAGGTTTTGTTCATAAATGTTCTCTTAAAATGAACAATATTTGCTACCCTTTTTTTCTTCCATGAGAGAGAGATTTTTGCTATAGGGTGCATGTGTTTGCTGGAGAGACAGAGAGACAGAAAGCAAGAAATCACCCCCCACCTCCAGGGGATGACCATGCTACAATCCCTTCTCCTTCATTCTTCTCTCAGGATTCTGGGCATGCATGCACAAGCGCCAGGGTGAGTTTAAGCCACTGGGCCCAGGACTTGTACTGTAGTCAACAACGTGGGAGTCCAGCTATGTAAACATTATGCCAATTGCTATTCATAAGTGTTCTAAATCTAATTGGACCGATGTGGTGCCATCAGCTACAATTTTAGTTGTTATCTTTCAGTGTTACATGCAATGGAAATAGTTAAAATTGTCTATTACATTATTATTATAATGAACTTCTCTTCTCATTTATAATCCATCGATCTACAAACAGTGATTGGGACAAAGTCTCCAGTGAACACCCATCATGACTTCTAGCATAGGCTCTAGATAGACCTTAAACAGAGGATCCTTAACTGCTGCCTCCAACCTATCATTATCCAATTTCAGCAGGAAGAAGTCAGAATGGTCTTCGACGCTTGTGCCCCCTAGTGGCACAAGGAATTTCACTGCACAAGTGGGGAATGAGATAGGAGACAGGAACCCTAAACATATCATTACAGTATAGGCTCAAAATGTAATCAGAAAACGGCTAAGTTTTAAGATGGAGACAAAGCACCTCGGCTGCTTGCTCAGAAAGACCTCTTGCAGTGGTGGCTCAGTGACTGAGCTAGGCAGTATGACCTATACTTAAAATAGAGACTTCCTTGGGCCCTACCACATTCCAGGAAGAGGGTAAGATAATGGTTTTTATAGCCCAAAGCCTCTAGACAAAGAATCTCTTGATCTTTGTACCCACTCCAAAATTAGGAGGATAACTGAACCCATCCAGCATGTGCCCCTCCCCACCACAAGGGGAATGTATGTAGGAGCCCCACCTAAAACAAGCCTGAACAAGGCCCCTCTGTCCTAGGTAAAACTGCTTGCCCCAGTTCTTCCTCAGCAACTCGTTTTCCAGTAACCCTCCTTTTTTCTTTGGAGCTCTGTTTTTCCTTCCCTCTCCTTCAATAAACTTCCCGCTTTGCTGTACAAAAAAAAAAAAAAAAAAAAAAAAAAAAAAAAAAAAAAAATCTAAAAATAAAATGTATAGAATTTATAAAAGCTACCAAAAGCCAATAGATCTTGTCTATACAAGATATGAGTATGGTAGCATGAATAAAGAATATTACAGAATGTGGATATGATTCTCATGTTAGGATAGAATATGGGTTGTGAAGAGAAGCAAGAAACACAGTGGACAACAATTTGGGAATCAGTATGAGAATTCAAATGGAAGCCCAATTCAACATAAGGAGTAGGGGTGATGATGGGAAATGAGGGGGACAAAAGAGAATTAAGAGAAAGTGTAGAGGTAGAATCAACACACCTGGCTACCATTTGAATGTTGAAAATGATAGCTTCATTGCATACTGGGTTATGGTACCTCATTCTTGTCAATGAACTCATAGAAATAATTTTTTTTTAAATGGCGATAGTGGAGTCAGCAAATGCCATGGTGGTTAAGGCGCTGGACTCCCACATGGTCAGCTGCAGTTTGAGTCCCAGACCTGGTGGCTTGCTTCCTCACTTTCCCCTCTCTGTCTGTCTCTCTCTAGTGAATGCACATGCCCTGTAGCAAATTAAAAAATAATAATAATAATGATAAGTACAATTAAATAAATAATTCTTTAAAAAAGTGGAGATAGTGGGAAAGAATGTGAATTCACAAAGCCAGTATTTTTGAAAAAAATTATGCCTATCATTTCTTTTTCTTTTTTTTTTTTTTATTTTAGAGAGAGAGATATTTTTTGCTATAGGGTGGGTGTGCTTGCTGGAGACACAGAGAAAGAAGATGAGAAATCACCCTCCCCCCAGGGTAAAGAGCCACTCTATAATCCCTTCTTCTCATCTCTTGGGATTTTGGGCAGGCACACACACACACACCCAGTGTGAGTTTAAAGCCACTGGGTCTGGGACTTAACCACAGTCAGCCATGTGGGAGTTCAGTGTCTTAACCACTACGCCACTTGCTAGCCTGTCCCTGTCTTTTTAATGTCTTTGTACTAAGACTATTTGTAGATGACTTTATAAGTTGAAAATAAAAAGTGACTGAATATTAAATCTAATATCAACAGCGTTGCAACATAATTTCTTGATCTTTGATAAAAATAGGTAAGTGGCATCCACTGGACACAGTGTTTAAACATGTAATTAAGAATAATATGATCTCCTTAATTGGAAGTCCTTAATTTGTAATTTAAGTTTATATATTACTCAGATTTATGGCATTCCAAATCCAGGTGACAATTTTTCTAACTAAAAACAGGAATAAATACCAGTACATTCAATCCTAGAACATCAATACTGTTGAGTACCAAAAAGAACTGCTGGTTGCCAACACTTGCAAATTCAACCTTATGTTCTTTGGCACAAATAATTAACAGAACCACATACTTGAGCCAATAACAGAAAATTGCTTCCTAAACTTAAAAAAAAAAAAATCACTCAATTTTTAAATTGCAAACAGAACTTTAAATTATTTCCAAATGAACACAGAGCCAAAATTAGTGTATATTAGATAATTAGCTACTTTAAAGTATAACTCCCATTAAGCTGGGAAATGATATTAAAACATAAATCGATCCAGTCTTGCTCCTGACCAGGTCCAAGAGTGATTGTATAGTCTTGCATTCCTTCAGAGATGGATAAACAGTGGCTTTGTAGTGGGTGCTCTTTCTTATCACTGCATGTTTTCCAAAGCGGTTTTAAAAAATGCCTGATTGCTCAGATGCAGCCTATTTAAGATCCTCCAAGGGAGTGAATGAGAAGCAGAAAAATGCAAACTGCAGCAATGCAAAGGGAGGATGGAAAGAACTTCTTAGTAAAGAATATAGAATACAAGCGAATGGATTTTTAAAAACAGCTACCAATACAGTGTTGGGACCTGCTGTAATGAAAAGAAGTGGCAGAAGCACGATTCATCCTTATCCGGAAGCCATGTGTTAATGGACATTTTGCTTTTATCATCAATATGTCAGGGGCTCAGCTTTTTAAAATGCAGATATCCCACATTTACCCTTAAGCTGCATGAATGTCTAAGGATAAGGTAGGTTATATAATACACAAAAATTAATTGCCTGTGTGCTTTTCATTTTTATGCATTCTGGCTATTCATCTCTCTCACAACAGCAACGTTAATGATTCCTACACATGCCAAAGAAAATGTAACAAGATAGTTGTCCCGTATGCTTACATACAATCAACTATTTTAACTTTCATCCTTTCAGGAGAGGAAAACATTCAGCAGGTTATTTTAACCTAGATGCTTGTAGCTACACCAGGTACTATCTGTCCCAGGTGAAATTGATTGAGTCTCCAAATCCCAAACTAGTTAAGGCAAGCCTTAGTTTGCTCTCAGACTTAGGGATCAACTTTCTTTCTGCTTTCCTCTCATCTCTCACTATTTTTGCCCATGACAATACTCCTTCTTTCTAGCTGGACTGTACAGAAAGAGCCTAGGCAGAATCAGTTAAAACATTCTCTTTTAGACTTTGATCAGGATGGAAACAAGATAACTGGGAGGTCAAAATTCATAAAATGAGTAACCTGGAAATAGACCAAAAGTAGCAAGACATCCTGGCAATATTCTGATATGTTTGGGTATGAAGTTACAAAAGGCCAAATTATAAAAACTTCAGTAAGTAGAAGGCTTGTTTAATAGTAATATTAATAATAGTAATAGGCCTCAGCCAGGACTTTGGGGGAACAGATTTTTGTTGTAATAAGAAAAGGTGTGGGAACCAGCAGTTAGCGTAATGGCTATGTCACTGGACTCCGATGTAGTCGACCAAGGTTCGCGTCCCGGACCCGGTGGCTTAAAACTCACGCCAGGCGCGTGTGCGTGCGTGCCCAAGATCCCAAGAGGAGAATGGAGGAGAAGGGACTGTGGTGTGACCATCCCCTCTGGGGGGGGTGATTTCTCGCTTTCTGTCTCTATGTCTCTCTCTGTCTGTCTGGCAAGCGCACGCGCCCTATAGCGAAAAAAACCTCTCAAAAGAAAAGGTGTTACATTTCTATGGAAAAGCACATTTCATTAAGGCTGTGTTCTTTTTCTAACATGTATTAGGCATCTTATTTATAGCAGAAACTATATTTCATATTGAAATAAGATAGTGGCATAATAAAATACTGGTCTTTTCTGCCATGAAACTTACAGTATTTTATGGATACTAATATTAATCAATAACCTCATAAATAAATATGTTATAAACTATGATGGTGCTATGTGTTCCATGAGAAGGAAAGACAGGACTTCCCTCGACTTCCCTCAAAGAAGTGATATTGATGACTAAAAGATGAGTAGAATTTCACTAGGGAAACAAATGAGGAGAGAAAATTCTGAATAGACAGATTTGCTTCTGCAATTGTCTCTAGATGTGAGGATAAGAAAAATGAACTAGAAAGAAATCTCCATGACTAGAGCCCAGGGGATGACTAGAGGCAGACAGTGCTGAATTTTATGTCACATGAAAGATTTTGGTCACTCACTTTTGAATATGAAGGATATTACTGAAGTTCTTTTAAGGAGGGGAATGAAATACTCAGATATGACACCTAAAAAGAAAATAGATGAAGACAGACCACTTAGGATGTTACTGCAATAATCTAGGAGGGGATGATATTGGCATGGATAATCTGATAACAGTAGAAATACAGAAAAGATATAGACAGACTTAAATTCAGGGGAAACTGTCTGAGAACAGACTTATTGCAGGGAGGTGAGGAAGAGCAGATCAAGGATGATTTCTATTTTTAGGTTTGCGCTGATGTGCGTGTGTTAATTTCTGTCAGAGAAAAGAGATACTACCTCTTTTTGCTTATTAACTTGGACGGTATAGAACATGAAGGCAAATGAGCATGTGTAAGTTTCAATATGTAGGTTTTGAGATACTTGTGAGTAACCTAAGCAGATTTAGGACTTTATTTGCTATATGGATTTGGAAATAAGTGTGAGTCTAAGATAATTTTTAAATTACCATGGAGATGAGAACTAAAACCCTTAAAAAGGATGAAATTTTCTTTTCTTTTCTTTTTTTTTTTTTGGAGAAGTTTTTGCTATAGGGCGCATGCGCTTGCCAGATAGACAAGAGAGAGACAGAGAGACAGAAGGACAGAAATCACCCCCCGGGGGGATGGCCACGCTGCAATCCTTTCTTTTCCATCATTCTCCTATCAGGATCTTGGGCACGCATGCACACACTCTCGGCGTGAGTTTAAGCAACCAGGTCCGGACTTGAACCGCGGTCTGACTACATGGGAGTCCAGCGATGAAATTTTCTATGTCAAGTATTAAAAAAATAAAGGAGGTTCAGAACTGGGTCTTCAGAGATCCCAACATTCAAAATTCAGGTTATAGCAACCAAAACAATCATGATTTGTATGTTTTGAGCTCTTATTATGGGCTGCTTAAAATTAAGTTTTTATTTTATAATAAACTATTCATTATCATGACAACCTTGTGAAAACAAATACTATTTTTCTGTTTTAAGAGTGGTCACATTGTAAACAGCTATTAAATAACAGAACTAGGCCATCCAGACAGATTGAGAACCAATACATCTTACTACTACCATCTTCTGGGCACCTTAGGAAGATTGGCCAGGGCTAGATCTGTAAGGATTTAAACTTGCATCTGTATTTGTTTTCTAGATCTGTATGGTTCCTAGCTACCAGCCACATGTAACTCCTCAGTCAGTAAAGTATGGCAAGTCCATATTTCACTGAGATACATTGTAAATATCAGAGATATGCTATAAGTGTAAAATGTGTATCAAATTCTGAAGACTTAATACCAAAGAAGAATATAAAACATCCAATATTTTCACTTGATTAATTATTAAAATAAAATCTTGTATATATGGAGTTATATAACATATATTATTAAAATTAATTTCACCTGATTTTTACATTAAGTTATTCCATTAGTAAGAGAGAGAGAGAAGACAAGAAAAAGAGAAACAGAAATGCAGTGCCTTTGACAGGGTTTTGATGCCATGATTGACTCCCAGCCTCAGTCAGCCCACATTTTGGACACATGTATTCTCAGTGTGCTCTGGGGTGCCCAGATATGAACTGGCAACCTTCTCATATACCTAACAGAAGGTCACAGTTTACCGTGGCACCACCATCCAATCCCTTCCAGTTTTAACAATTTTTATTTGAATTAATTTTAATTAATTCAAAACTACAAAATGTAAATATCCTATGTGGCTCGCATTACATTTCTCTTGGACATCAGTGTTCTAGATATGTCTCCCAGTTGGTCTCTGGATTCTTAGTTCTAGGTAAGCACTACCAAGCATACTAATGCACTCTCTCTGACCCAGAGATTCCATTCAGACCTGAGCTGCAAACTAGTTCCCCAGACCTCAGGCCCTGGCCTCTGTGCTGTTTCCATGGTAACCTTGCCTTAGGAAAAGAAAGATGTTTATTAATCAGAATCCTAAGACTTCACTTCTCTGACTATACTTTACACTGACTTTTTGATTATTTCTTCTGTTGTTCTCTAAGAGTTACTAGGATTTTTGACCTTATGGAAGTTTAGTTCAGTGGCTCTCAGGTGGAGGAACATTTGAGAATCATTTGGGAATTTTTTTCAAATTATACAAATCATCACCCTTGAAAATTTTATACATGCTCCTCATCCCCAATAAAAGACTACTAATCTACTTCTCTGTTGACTGATAAATGAACTTGCTGCATTATAATGACTATATTCTTATCTGTTTGATATTCTCTTTTATATTTTAAGCTTACTATCTTACATGTTTGGTTTATCTACTAGTCATTGGCGATCTTCAGTTCTATTCCTAAGTTACAGTCTCTGAAATGCTGATTTATTCTGGTTATGGAAAGCTGACCATTGGACCTGTTCTCAGCTTCATACATCTAATTCATATGAAAATACCCGTTTGCCTGCCTAGGAGACCTCTGGCCATTGCAGTCCTTTCCTTAGGAAAAATGTTTTCCCAAATCAGCATATTTCATAATATACCCTTCCATATAAAACTGAGAAGTGAGTTTCCCCATAGGCAATAATTCATTTTAAAAAGGAATCTGGTCCAGCTGTAGAAGCTCAGGAAGTAAGGGCATCACTGTATCATACTGGAGCCATGGGGGAGGCCCTGGTTTGGATTCTGGGTCGACTTGAACACATCAAGCACACAAACACATACCCATGATCCTGGCTGAATAGGAGGCTGGGGAGGATTGTGGTCTGATGAGACCCTGTCAAAATTACCTGTCTCTCTCCTCTTTCTCTCTTCCAAATAATAAAGAAAGTAAACTTATAAAAAAGAATCTGATAGAAAGGTTATGATTTAGGTACTAGCGAGAACAGAGATAAATTTTTTACAATGTAGCTTTTACGACCTCATTATTATTATTCTGAACTTTCCCTCTGCATGTTATAAATTCTCATGGATGTGACTAATGAGTATTCTGCATAAGTAGTATGCCATAACATAGTATGGAGATTCAGAAATGTGGGCACTTTCAGCCTTTCATCTGTAAAATGGAGAAGTGATACTCAAAGTTAAGTGAGATCACACAAGAAAAGTACTCAGAAAATAAATTGGGATGCCAATATATCTTAGTTGCTTTTCTGAAGGAGAGCTATTTTCAAGAATTTAAGATTGTTTACTTTTCCCAATTCTTCTTTCCACTTATAGGTTACCACATTATTTTCTAAAGCAGAATTGCAGAGATTTAATTTACTCCTCTAATTATTATTTGGGGAACAGGCTGTAAAAGTACAGTCTCTCAAGGAGACAAAATTAGGACACTGATTACAGTGCTGCTCAGTTACACCACTTAAGTATACCCACATGAAAATAAAAGGTTGATATTCTACTAACTGCTAATTAGTACACAGCTAATATCTTCAAAATTTGAGTAATTCAGCCAAAGTACTTTCAAAAGTAAGCATTCAAATGAACTGGAACTTTTTCAAACTCAGATTTCTAACAGACTAAATCTTTCCATTATTCTAAGTATTTCACTCACATGTGACATGACATCCATTTATGCTATTGTGATTCTCTAATTTTTTTCTCCACTTCATTAATTTTTAGATAAAATAATTGCTTTACCTATTTTGGAATTTTGTTACAAGTGTGACAGATAAATTAGAAGAAATTTTCATTTAGATCAAAGCTAGGATCAGGGACCAAGTTAGTAATAAAAAAGAATTTTAAAAAATTGAATATTTTAACACTGCTTAAATGAATTTTCTATAAAGTTTATTTATTTATTCCATGAGAGAGAGAATGATAGAGAAAGAGTCAATGCCCATGACAGCCTCCTGATGCTGCAATTTAGCTCCAGATTTGGTCAGGCCAGACCATGGGTACGCAGATGCCTGGCATATCTGAGAGGTCTCTAGATGAAACTGTCAGTAGAGCATCATGTGTTACCACTGTATCACTGTCCAATCCCACAATCAATTTGTTTTTAAAGAGAGAGTTTTCACTGTGGTAAACGTGCACTTGCTGAAGAGAAAGAGAAAGACAGAGAGACAGGAAGTGAGAAATCACCCCCCAGGGGAGATGGCCATACAGCAATCCCTTCTCCTCCATTCTCCTCTTGGGATTTTGGGCAAATATACACATAACCAGCGTTAGTTTCAAGCCTCCAGGTCTGGGACTCAAACCATGGTCAGCCACTGGAAGTCCAGCAACATAACCATTATGCCATCTGTTGGTCCCCCATTTATTTTTTTAAGATTTTTCTCATAGGGCATATGCACTCTCCAGAGAGAAGAAAGAGAGGAAAAGTGAGAAATCGCCCCCCAGAAGGGATGTCCATACCGCAATCTCTTCCTCTCTGTTCCCCTCCTGGGATTTTAAGCATGCATGAACACACACCCAGCATGATTTTCAAGCAGCCAGGTCAGGAATTCAAACTCTGGTTGGTCATGTGGGAGTCCAGAGTCTTTACCATCATGCTACCTGCTGGTCCTATCACAAAACCGTTTTTGAAAATTGTAATTTTCAAATTTCATTCATTCATTCACTTACTCCAAAAATATTTATTCAGTACTTATAGTGTATCATGTTCATAAAAGTATATATAAAATGAGAATTCTATAAATTTGGAAGAGAAAGATGTATTAATTTCTTTTTTGCCTATGGGTGGATGTGCTTGTGTGAGAAGGAGAGAGAATAACACCCATTAGGCATGCTCATGCTGCAATAGTTTTTTCCTCCACTTCTCCATTCCATCAGAATTTTGGGTCCCCATACACATATATTAATATGGTTTTCAAGCCACTGGGCCCAGGATTCAAACTGCAGTGGGCCATGCGGTATCCAGTTTTTTATGCACAGCACGTAACCACTGTGCTAAGGATTTGTCCCCATAGTAATAAACTTGTCAAATACTCATGCAATTATTAAAAAAATATTTAATTTTCATAAAAACAAAACTCCCAAGATTTAATAAGATATGGGACAAGCAGTTAGAGTTATGGCTATGTTCCTGGACTCCCATATAGTTGACCACAGTTCAAGTCCTGGACCCGGTGGTTTAAACTCATACCGGGCGCATGTGCATGCATGCCCAAGATCCCAAGAGGAGAATGGAAAAGAAGGGATTGCGGTGTCGTCAACCCCCCGGGGATGATTTCTCACTTTCTGTCTCTCTGTCTCTTTCTGTCTTTCTGGCAAGCACACATACCCTATAGGAAAAATGCCAAAAAAAAAAAAAAAGATTTAATAAAATATGATGTTAATTATACAATTTCAATAAGTTGCAACTATGTCCATAATCTTTTTAGGTTGAGAACGTTTTCAGTGGAAATATGTCCCAACAAAATGTTCATTAACTAACTGAACTTCTAATAAATTAAATAAGTTATGAAGATTTCGAAGTTCACATACTAAGATATATACAGAAAATAATTATAGAATTTTACAAAGAACATTAGTTTGTTATTTAAAAATAATGAAATTAATTCACTGAAAAATATAACATTCTTATTGAAATGATTAATTCTACTTGTCAATTTGGCTACACCATGGTGTCCAGATATTTGGTAAAACATTAATCAGGATGTTTTGGTGAAGGTGACTTGGGATGAGAATAATATTGTAATTAGTGGACTCCGAGTAAAATAGATTGTCCTTTACAATGTGAGTAGACCTCACCTCTCAGTTGAAAACCTTAACTGAACAAAATTCAGTTTGACTTTCCCTGAGCAAGAAAGAATTCCCCCCTAATGGCAGTTAGGGGTACTTCTTCAGAGATGGGATTGAGACAGGAATTGGACCCCACTTACAGGAAAATAGAGAAGTCCCCCACTCCCTAGAGGAGAGCCACTGCTGGGTGGCTCCTGACAATTCCTCACTTCTCTCAGTTATCATATTCCTTCATACTCGGACATGTAAATATTGTTCTTGAATAATTCATGGCCCAAAGCTTCTAGGTAAAGAATCACCTTTACATCCACTCCAAAATTAGGAGAATAACTGGATCCATCCAGTATGTACCCCTCCCCACGAAGGGAATGCATGAGTGAGCCTCACCTGAAAGCAGGCCTGAACAAGGGCCCTGGGACCCAGATAAAACCCTTGCCCCGGTTGCTCTTCAGCAACCCATTTTCCAGGACCCCTCCCTTCTTCTTGGGAGTTCTGTTTTTCCTACACTCCCCTTCAATAAACTCCCCAGTTTGCTATACCTAAATAAAAGAGGAAAAAAAAAATTCTGCCACCAGATTGTCTTTGGACTTGAATTGTAACTCTTCCTTGAGTCTCCAGCATGAGGTTTTGGATTGCCTAGTCTCCACAATTTTTTGAGGTCTCTCTCTCATTTTGTCTGCCTTCTCTCTCTCTCTCTCTCTATATATATATATATATATACATACATATATATATATATATATATATACACACACACACACACACACACACACGTGTGTGTGTACAAGTACACACATTTGTATTTTTTTCTTTTTCTGGGGAGAGGTTTTTGCTATAGGGTGTGTGAGCTCTCCAGAAAGACTGTGTGAGCTCTCCAGAAAGACAGAGAGAGACAGTGAGACAGAAAGTGAGAAATCACCCCCCAGGGAAGATGGCCATACACAATCCCTTCTCTCCATTCTCCTCTCAGGATCTTGAGCACTCACGCACATGCACCCGGTGTGAGTTTAAGCCACTGGGTCCAGGACTTAAACTGTGGTTGACTATATGGGAGTCCAGCAACATAGCCATTATGCCAACTGCTGGTCCCGACATCTGTTTTTTTTTTTTTTTCAAGCCACTGGCGTTAGGACTTGAACCACAGTCTACCCGCTGGAATCTGAGTCCCATTACACAGTCCTTAACCACTATGCTACAGGGCTGGTCTCCTAATTCTATTATATGCCATCATGGTGTACAGTTTTGTACATAAGTCTATTTCTTTGCCTACGCCAACAATAATTTTCCAATCTGAATAAATACAGTTTTGGTTATTTAGAAATACTACATAATGATGAAGTTTACTAGCCCTTTATCATTTAGCAATTAAATTATTTAATTAATGCATGCACTGTGCATAATCTTTACCAATAGTGGCTTTTTATGAGTATGTGTGTAATAATCCAATTAAAAATAAAATCTTTAAATTTTGAAATTATTTATGCTATATGCTGAGATTGCTAATTCAATAAATCTGTTTTGGTTGTTTCTTTACCAATAAGTATTACAAATTACTTTTCAGAAAACAGAATAGAAGAGCTAGAAAGCAACTACATAAAGTAACCATGATTTCTAGTGAGTTGATACAGCTTGGAAAACTGTTAACTCTAAGTACCAAGTGAACAAATTCTAGAGTATATTTACCATGGATCTTTTGACCTTGTATAACTTATAATACAAAGTGGCTTGTTCTCAATGGCTCAGTAAGGGATCCTAGGCTTCGAAGTGTAGATCAACTGCAGAAGCGCCTGTGAAACACTATGAATTACTTTGTAAACCACCACCACATTAGCTCAGATATGGTGATTCACAAAGAAATCCACAGCACTTCACAGTTTGTGTAAAGTTGGTACCTACGAGCCAATAAAAGCAGTAACCTTATACCACCGAAAGATTAGGGACCTTTTCCAGCTGCTTTCATCCCTTTCATATGACTTTAAAATAGAATTATAGTAGGTAAGCTAGATATAGCAATATTTACAATCGATTAAGGAATATACCCTAGTTTGTACCACTCTCTACTAAAGAGAAAAATACATGAAATATTAATCATTTACTTTAAATAAACGAAACTTAAAAACAAGCGTATGACTTCTATATTATGTACTAGTGGATTTTATTTAAAAGAATTTCTAATACAATAACTAGCTTGACACTATGCAGAAGGATAAAACAGGGTTTTACTTATAGAAATAAAAAGACATTGTTGTCAATATCCTTGTTAGAAATAGGGAGTAAAATAATAATAAAACTACAGATGATTTTTACTTATGTATCAGTATTGAAGAGCTACTGTTGAGATAATTTGCTCTAAAATATGCTGTTATTTACATTCATATTTTATAATCATGTAATTTTATATTTGAGAAAAGTCTTAAATTAATTTAATTTGAGGAGCTTTTCCTATCATATTTATTCAAGTAGGTTTTTTGTGTATGTGTCCTTTATTGAAATCCAAGGATGTTTATAAAACCAAATTGTGAGTTTTACATTTTTGATTCAACTCAAAAAATAAAAAAATAAATAAACAAATAAAAAACAACAAAAAAGAAAAAAATTTATAATACTACAATCTTTAAAAAAACTAGAATTGTTCATCTTTTGGCTATGCTAGTCCCAGAAATGACATTTATCAAAAGAATGAGAAGAAAACTGAAAGTTTAATTTATAAACAAAAAGAAAACAATCTATAAATCTTTCTGGCTTAGGAAACATAAAATCAGTCAGGTAATCCATGACCTTGAAAATTTCAACATTTTTCAAAGTAGTCCATCAAATATCAATATTAATTAAAAGTTTATGCTTTACAAAAACTCATGAAGTCTCAGGTGGTTTGTCACTGTCACTGTAGGTCATTGCTCAGTAATCTCCTACTTACCTTATCCAACCATATGTACAACAAAAAGACCACACTTGCTGATGAGCAATAAAAAAATATTTAAATTAAAAAATAAAATGTTTATATATTAAAAATGTTTATTTTATATTACTATATGCAATAACTATTGAGTCATCAGAAAAGTCATAATGCATTTTTTCATATAAAAATACATCATGGCTTTTCTGATGATCCAATAGTTCTATTTAGATGCAGGGGACATAAAAGAAAATTCAATATTGTCCTATCCTTCAAGGAACACACAGAAGAAAATAGCAATTGAAATATAAAAGGAAGGTGGTGGTGTCTCTGCACCACGAAAAGTTTTTAAAACCAAGCAAGGACTCCCTTTAAGAGGCATAGGTCCTCGGATTCTTCTTATGTTAAAGAAAAAAAGAAATTTCCCCAACTGAAAATTAATAAGGGCTGAACTAAAAGGAAAGTGCATTTTCTAAGGTACTTGGAATATAATATCCATTTACATTGTAATGGTCCAGAGTAAAGGGTAAGACTTCAGATTTTGGTTATGATAATAAAACAACATTGGTTATAAATGAAGGCCATTAGACTTCTAAAACTCTCACTTGAAGGAAAGATAAGGTTGACATATCAATATGTAAGATGTTTTGTAGGATGAAAACCACTGACTGTAAGCTCAAGACCCAGGCTAAAGACCCCAAAAACTTGATCAGAAATTTGATTATCTAAGGCCTCAACAATCAAGAATGCCCACAAGATGGTAACGCCCTCTTGAACCAATCACTGAACTGATCAAGTGCATGGGATCTTTGTGCCTAATTTTGCCTTTAAAAACACATGTGGTGAACACCTTGGGAAGATCGGGTCTTTTCAGCATGAGCTGCCTACTCTCTTTGCTTTGTGCTGTGCATTAAAACTGTATTTCCCTTCATCACACCATGTGCCTATAGTTTGGTTTTATAGTGCTTAGGCGAGTGAACATGATTTGAGTTCAGTAATATTTCCACACAGGGTAATGGAGACCACATGGAGAGGCCATTTAATCCAGTGGTAAAAGGGTTATAAAGATGGCTTTTCTGAGGAAGTGCCACATAAAAGAGAATAGAAGGAACAGCAGGAGTTAGCAATGAGAAGAGTGGAGGAACAGTGTATTAGGCAGAAGAGGACACATATACCACGACCTCTTTAAAGAAGAAATATGATATTTTTTTTCTTTTTGGTATACTGTAGCTGGAAAGGAAAAATCTGCAGTATATTTACAGAGTAAGTGATAATAGGTGAGCATCAGTGGATCAGAGGCAGCAGGGCCAGGAAAATGGGAAACAAGAGAACTGCAAAATAATGAGATAGTCTACGTGAAACACAGGCAGGATGAAAAAGCAGTTGTATACACGTTTTCTAGGTCTTAATGAAGAATGTCACACTCAATCCCAGACTGGTCCAGGGAAAACGTCTTAAAGAATTAGGCCAATTTTCCCTTTAAAGTTCAGGTATACCAGTTGGGTGGAGGAAATACATTCAGAGGTTTACATAGGTTTCGAAACAGATCACTGAAACTGAGGAAGAGATCTTAGGTGTCTCCGTGAATAAACATCTGTTTTAGTCTGCTGTGTTGTAATAATAGAAATACCTGTGTCTAGGTTATTTATAAAGATAATGGTCATTGCAGAAAATGACTGTTATAACTACCCACTCAAGTAGGAAGTGTAACTGCTTTTCCATCTTTCGGTTTACATTGGGCATGTTATTACCAGGAATAACATATTTACATTAAAAAATCCCCTTCAGTTGATGCAGCTTTTAAGGAGTGATCTCATTTTCTTTGTATTTATAAGTTTAACAGATTGTCTAAGAAATGAACATTACACTCTATAAAGGAAACTTGACATGCATATTCAGTATTGTGTATTTTAGACAATTAGGTGGACATTTAAAATGGAACTTTTTTTAAAGAGGTTTTTGCCTTAGGGTGCCAGCATTCACTGGAGAGAGAGAGATTCAGAAACAGTGAGAAAGAAATGGAGAAATTACCACCCAGGAGGGATAAACACACAGCAATCCCTTTTCCTCCATTCTCTTCTCAGGATCTTGGGCATGGACACACATTCACCTGATTTTCAAGCTACCATGTCTAGGACTCGAACCACTGATGGCCATGTATGAGTTCGGTGATGTGATTGCTAAGCCATTTGCTGGCCCCAAATGAAACTTCTTCAATCTTAAAGAATCAGCAGTGATGCCCAGTGGTAAACTGTTGAAAAGTTTTCCTTCAAAAATAAGTGAAGTTCATTATTTCTTGATAAATTAAAGAGTTTTATTGCATTTCTCCAAGGTCATTTAGAACCCCTGTGACATTTTCTATTTGAGGTCAATATCTTCATTAATAACCACAATTCATCAGTTATTCACCATATGCTTATGACTTGAGGAAAAGGTAAAGTCTCCAAGAAATTCAGAATGCCATGAAATATACAAAGCTCCTCTGCATTTTCACTTAGAAACTATATCATAAAATTTTTAATGAATGTTATAAAAGGAACATGTTCCAGGTTTTAAGTTTACACAGAGAAGGGAAACAACCACCCAAGTCACCTAGGGCAGAGGAGAAGGATGGTATAGACTGACTTATGTGCTACATGGTGTAGCACATTGTGTGTAATTAAAGTTTTGAAGTATATTGATAAAACCATGTCCTTCCAATGGAACAAGTCCTGAGAGGTGTTAGTCAAAGTCAGTTTTATCAGCATGAATTCATATGAATTATTTCATTCTGTTACTATCCTATCACCCTGAGAGGAAATACCAACTACCCGAGAACTCTTTAGGCTCCAACTAGTCAAATAGGTTTATCAGCAGACAAATGCCATCAAGGGATTTTTAAAGTGAGTACCTTAATTTGGGCTCAAAGATCTAAACAGAAAGTTATTATGCACTAAAATCCACTTATGTACTAAAATTCACTTGCTGGATTTATCCTTATTCACAGAATCTTATTTTACCTTTACAACCTACATGAGCAAAAGACACCCACAATTAAAAGCAAATACAAAACAAAAGATCTCCACAAAAATTGAAATACAAGAATCATGAGGAAAGATACAACTAATCTCATAATCTAGACCATAGTATCAACTCTTTTAAAAATAACTACTGCTGCTGACGGGAAGTAAAACAGCTGCAGAACTGACAAGGCTTCTGCAGTTAAGGACTATATCACACCACTAATATGACAATCCCCGCTGGTTAAGTGAGTAGGAAGCAAACTCCAAAGGAAGACTGTATCCTTCCCTGGTGGTGAAAGTTAAGAAGAATGGAAATAATATAGCAAGCAAATAATACAAAATAAAAATAGAACAGGAAATGAAAACTGCATGTACAGTAAATACATTCCTGCTACTGGTTGGATTTTCTCCCTTTCTCTTACAATCTCTTTCTTTTGCTCCTAAGTATCAAACTAACAATACAAATCACAGGATGAGAACAAGAAACTACCTTGAGAATAATAAGTATTTACAGGTAAATCAGTAAGAAACAATATTGCACAACAGTAATGACAATGAAAGAATACATAGCTTAGCAATATCACAAGACATTAAATTATAATGTATGTAATTAACATAATTGCTAACAATATCTGAGGTAAATACTAGCATATCTATGTATTTCTATTAAAAAAAGAAAGACAAACACAATCTTGTTCCTACTGTATTACTGTAAGAGTCTGAAATAGGGCCAGCTGGAGACATGATATTAAGTCAGCTGGATCCCACATGGCTGGGTAATTCCAGTCCCACACCCAGTGGCTTAAAAAGCATGTGTGCACGCCCAGAATCCTAAGAGGAGAATGGAGGAGACAGTATTACAACATGGCCATGCCTCACTCGGGGGGAGGGAGATTTCTCACCTTTCTCTCTTGCTCTCTGTCTCTCTAGTGAGTATACAGATCAGATAGCAAAATAAAAAAAAAATTTGAAATAAGTTGCAGAGAATCACAAAATTAGTAGAATTTTCATTATTTCTGACAAAAAAATCTTTGTTTATCAAATCACTACAAAGCACATATATATGAATTAATTTACTTTTGACAACCACAGAGAAGACAGAATTCACATTTTTGAGATGTGGAAACTGAGGGTCAGAAAAACAATAATTTGTCCAGAGTAAAACAAACAAAGAAACAAAATAAGTGTTGATATAGTACAACTAGGTCTGTTTATTTATTTATTTTTTAATTTTTTTTAAGAGAGATTTTTGCTATAGGGTACGTGCGCTCACAGAGAGATACAGAGAGTCAGAAAGTGAGAAATCACCCCCTCCCCCTGTCCCCAGGAGGGATGGCCACACTGAAATCCTTTCTCCTCCATTCTCTCCTTGGGATCTTGAGCATGTATGCACACATGCCCAGCATGAATTTCAAGCCTCTGAGTTTGAGATTCAAACCATGGTCGGCAATGTGGGAGTTCAGCGATGTAACCATTACACTATCTGCTGGTACCAAGCCAGATCTGTTTAAAAGCATATGGTTTTTTTTTTTTTCTTTGTCCTATAATGTCCCAGTATGTTGGAGCATTTAGGAAATCTATAGATAAAAGTAAATTAGGAGCAAATACAAATTTTGAATTATAAATTATACTTGAATTCTGCATAAAATCAAATAAAATATTTGCATGAGATCTATAACAAAATCATTTCTTTGAACAAAAATATCTAAAAGTTTCATTTATGATATTCCAAGTAAAAGAGAAACATCTAGCTTACATAAGACAAAGTTTTTGCAATTTGATGAAAATAGTCATTTATATAGATACACAATTACCAAGTATTCCCTTTCTACTCATTATACATGATTCCTAGAGGCTTGACAAACTTTGTTAACCTAGTTTATGTTACTACATTTGCTTAAACTTAATAATGTTTCTTGTCTTTAAAATCATACTATCACTTATATGCCTTGAGTGGAGTGTGGCCTTTCTATGAATAAGTCCGTATTTGATAACATGTTAAATTATACACCAGAAATATTTTTCAGTAACTGATGGGTTTAGCTCACCAGATTATTAGCCTAAGGATTAATATCTATAGTATGTGAGGTGGACATCTATGTTTATTTATGTGTTCCTTGGAATAATCTGTGTGTGTTTGTGTGTGTGTGCGTGTGTGCGTGTGTGTGTGTGTGTGTGTGTGTGTGTGTGTGCCCCCTTCTCCCCACCCCCTGACCCTTACTTCTAAATTGATGCTTTTGGGAAGTAGCATATTGGACAGTTTCCTGTCATAGTAAGTATAACTAATCTTACTTCAATCCCGCCCCCAAAATTACTGTCCAGATTTTTATAGGTTGATTTAATTGTCTAGTTACTTAAAAAAAAAAAAAAAAAAAAAAAAAAAAAAAAAAAAAAAAAAAGAAGTGTCCCCTGGAAAGACTATGAGAAGATAGAAAACAAATAGACATTTTTTTTAAATCATGTAAACTTTCAGTGCTCATTATTCCCCTCATTAATGAAATTCTCATATTTAGAACAGCAGTTCAGCTGAGTAACTGCAAACATAATTTGATTCCTGTGGGTTGATGTTGTTCCAAACCTCAAAGATTATATTTTGCAATTTAAAATTAAACTTTGCACTGTGGTTCTGCAGATGAAGATAGAAAAAAGTGAAATATAATATTGAAGTCCTCAACTCACAACTCCTGTAATGTCTGACATAATAATCCTCTTAATAATGTATTTGATGAATTTGGCCCTATCTGATTTGATGATATAACAGACTTCCAGGACTATTTGTTGAATGAGTTAAATATAAATGATTTACTTCTTAATTACATGTTTATAACTACCAAGGATTAGGCATAGTTAAAACACTGAGTTCAAATTCAGTTTAGAGTGGAGAAACATCTAATTATCCATTTATTAAAGACAGTTTGAGTCTCTACTATGTGAAAGAAATTACTGGTTGTTCAGAAAGTCATGATGCATTTTGCATAGAAAAATATGTTATGACACAGAAAAATATGTCATGACATTCTCAACAACCTAGATGAAAACATTTAATGTCTCAGTCTTCAAGGAGCTCAGATTCACTGGATGTGCTGAAAATTCTGCAATATTTTGGTAATACTGGGCAAATGCTGGATCCTATGAAAGAGACAGACTAATCAGACAGAGGTTTTTGGAATCAACAAAGCCTGAGTCCTACATAATACTTTCAAAATTCTGATAAATAAGAACTTTAACAAAACACTATAGAATTGAACAAATACCCCATCATCTATTTATATTAAGATTTTCTTCTTCACTCTTCAAATGATTTGTTATTGAAATCGCTGAGTACTTAAATAAAATGGTATGTGATTTTCACCCTTGTTCTTTAAACCAAATCTGATATTTTTATTCTTGGCTTAATAGTAGGTATTGCTTTGACATAAAATCCAGTAAAGCTGGGGCCAGCAAGAGGCATAGTAATTAAGGCACTGGACTCCCACATGGCCAACCATGGCTAAAGTCCTAGACACAGTGGCTTGAAACTCATGCCAGCCATGTGTGTGTGACCAAAATCTCAAGAGGAGACTGGAGGCACAGGGACTGGGGTGTGGCCATCCACCCTGGGAGGTGATTTCTTACTTTCTGGTTCTCTGTCTCTCTGTGTCTCTCTGGCAAGCACACTCACTCTATGCCAAAAATCTCCTCACAACACACACACACAAATCCAGCAAAGCTTACTACAACCTGGCCACAGTCAAACTACCCAACATTATTTCTTACCACTTCAGTCCACATGTACCATTTCAGTCCCACTATACTTATCACTCACTCAAACATATAGATTCATTCTTTTGAACATAAAATACCTCTACCTGAAATGTCTTCTTTCTACTTCTTCTTCTAGAAAAACCTATTCATTCTCAAAGAGACAGCTCTGATATCATGCCCGTAATGAAGCATTCCCTAATTCTTTATCTAAAAAATGTAGCCTCTTCCTCAGGACCCCATAGACCAATGTTCCCACTTCTTTCTTTTTTTTTTTTTTTTCATGTTATGTTTATTTTATTTTATTTTTTTTAAATATTGATTAATTTGTTTATTTTTACATTTTATCACATCTTTACAGTATACATTTCTTTTTCCAACACAAATACCATGCATGTCAGTCAAGACAAGAATACTACTCTATTTATGTGTAAGGGTTTATGTGTTTACCTCTTTCTAAATTCTTTTACATCAATGCCTTAGTTATCTGGGACAGATAAACAAATGATGAGGGGAAAATAGTTGCACCTTTACAATGAACTAGGGGTCTACAGCCAGGATAATTAAAAGTGCAGAAGAAAGCAGTAAGAACACAAATGACATGATGAAAAGGCAAAAAAATTGAACTTATAAATCAAAATTTAAAAAATGACCAAAAAGTATATAAAAAGTTGGTTTACTTTATTTATATTAATAAGTAAATCAGAAAAAAGCACTGAGATAGTAATTTATTAGCTTGACAGTACTTAAAACATGTATCAGCCAACAATGTGTACAAACAAAAACTCTATTGCCAGAGAAGTGTGTAAAGTGTCATGCTCTTTGCAGAACATAGTAAGAAATGTCAAAATTTTTAAATGGATACGCAATTTTATCTAAAAGTTCTCCTATATGCCTACAGAAAAGCTTATATGAGTTAAAATGTGTTAACAAATTCATTCCACATTGTTTCAATTATCAAAGTGCATGTGCACTCACCAGAGAGAGATAGTGGGACAGAGGACAGAGAGAGTGAGAAAGCACCCTGCTCCTACCTCTGTGGCGTGTGGTCTTTCTACAGTCCTATCTCTGTTTCTCCATCCTGTTGAGATTTGTAGCATGCACACACATTTTCTAGGCATGTCTTCCAAACTCCAAGAGCCAGGAATCAAGTCACAATTAGCCATGTGAAATCCAGCTACTTCTTTTTTGCTATAGGCCATGTGTGCTTGTTAGAAAGACAGAAAGTGAGAAATCACGCCCCAGGCAAGATCCCTTGCTGCTATCCCTTCTCCATTTTTCTCTTGGGATTTGGGGCACACACACACACACACACACACACACACACACAGTTAGTGTGTTTCAAGCCTCTGTGTCCAGGACTTGAACCGCAGTTGACCCTATGGGAGCCCAGCGATGGAGGCATTACACCATCTGCTGGTTCCAAGAATCCAGTTCTCTTAACCACTAGTCTATGAGGTCAGCTCATACGGCAGCAGTTATTTTTTTTGGAGAGGTTTTTGCTATAGGGCACATACACTAACCAGAATGACAGAAACAGAGAGACAGAAAGCAAGAAATCACCCCTCAGAAGGGATGGCCACGCTGCAATCCCTTCTCTTCCATTCTCCTCTCAGGATCTTGGGCACACACACACACACACGCACCCAACAGCAATTTTTAATTAATGAAAAGTGAGAACTGGCCTCATGGTCTGATAGTTAAAGGAGCTGGATGCCACATGGCCAGCCATGTGGTTCAAATCTCAAGCTCAGCGTCTTAAAAACCATGCTCATAAAGGAGAAATGGAGGTGTAATTGTACCAAAATGAGTGGTGCTTCCTCTGTCTGTCTTTCTCTTTCTGGGAAGTACACATGCCCTTTGACAAATCAAAAATAAATAAATTTTTAATAAGTGAGGAATCAACTTAAAAATTCATCAATCAGAAAATTATTAAATAATTATAATTTAATACGATTATGTTAATGATAAGGCAAAAATAGTTAAATATTACATAAATACTGTAGAATGCAGCAAATGTATATGAAAATATCTTTTTTGAACATTTATTTTTTATTTGTTGTCATAATTATTTGTTGATTTAAACACAACTAACATAGAACAATATGTATGATCTAAGCTCATTGAAAATAGATATGCATATATATTATGTTCTAAAAGACACATATCAACTTTGTTTACAATGTTTACATCTGAGAAATAGGAATGAGAAGTGGGAAGGAAAGCAAAGATAACAATAGAAAGAAGATTTCAACAAGGTACTTCATATACTTGGTGTTATTCCCTCAGGCATACGATACTCTATTCAGCATTAAAAGTACAGAAGAAAAGCAAAGGAAGTGTACCTTTTGTATAATACAAAAAATATTAAGTTTAGGAACACTGTCAAATATACTTGATTGTAACCAAATAATGCTCATGTTTTCATCTTCAAAGTGCTGAGGGTTTTATCTTTGTCATAAAATGACACAGTAGAAGAAACAATTTCCTGAAAAAAATAGCTGGGAATAATGAATATAAGAGACCTAGGTTCAAATTCCAGTTCTAACACAAGCACTAGGTGAACTTTATACCTATGAGCCTTACCTTCTTGCATATAAAAATGTTTAGTGCTTATCGCCTACTTATTTTGGTTCAAAGTAGGTTCTTAATAAGTTCTAATTTCTTTTATCTTCTGCTACTGTCAGAAACCTTGTCCTATTTGGAGATGATTAATATGTTGTGCATCAAAATGCCTTTTACTTCAGGGGAGTGTCACATGATAGCCAATGATGTAATAATTTCTTCTCAATTTATAATGAAATATTGCCTTCAACCTCTAACTTCAAAATCATCATAATTTTATGCTTTTACTCATAAAATCACAGAACCATAGAGATGGAAAAAGAATCTTCAAAAGTCATTTAACTCAGGTTTCACACCTGCAAGCAAAATGATGAGCATCATAAAATACCTATTGTGTTTTAATCATTCCCGCAAAAGATCTAGCATTTGCCCAAATGACTGACCTATTAAATGTTTAACAAGTATTTTCTTTACATAGTTTCTTAAATGAACATTTACCAAAAAATTCTTTTAAAAAAATTAAGCTACTGTTTTTGTGCTTGCTTATTATATCAAAAATAGTGGAAGAGATGACATTTTACAGAAAAGATATGATTTACAAGCAGGAAACAATGAAATGATAACGGGGCAAAATTAAGTGATGTTATCTTTGAAGAAACACTGGAAATAAGTTACAATTTTATGTGTGATAGCAAATTCATCACAGTGTTCATCCTGCTGCATTTCCTCAATCCATTGTTTGAAGAGGTGTTCCTGGTTAAAAAAAATTTCTAACATAGCTCAAAACACAATTTCAAGGGCTTTGTGCAGAA
This sequence comes from Tupaia tana, assembly GCA_026018925.1. Taxonomy (NCBI): domain Eukaryota; kingdom Metazoa; phylum Chordata; class Mammalia; order Scandentia; family Tupaiidae; genus Tupaia; species Tupaia tana. Next base: position 61,520,263 of record JAKSZU010000013.1, read on the forward strand.
ATTACTCTCTGGCAAACAAACTCAACACATTTTCTGGAAGATGATCATCACCTTATTGTTTTGAATAAATACTTTGTTCTTTTAGATTTTTTTTAAAGAGAGATTTTAGCTATAGAAAAAATGTGTGCACTTGCCAGAGAGACAGAGAGAGACAGAAAGTGAGAAATCACCCCTCAGTAGGGGATGTCCATACCACAAACTCTCCTTTTCCTTTCTCCTCTCGGGATTTTGGGTATGCATGCACACATGCCTGGCATGGGTTTTAAGCTGCTGGGTCTGGGACTTGAACCATAATCGACTAAGTAGGAGTCCAGTGATGTAACCATTATGCCATCAGCTAGTTCCTCTTTCTTCTTGATATTATAAATAATTCTTACAAATTACAGGAGCTTAATAACCTCCACTACGTAGCTTTAAGATCGTCACCTACAATCTTACTTCTAGAGAGATGGACACATGGTTTTCCACTTGATGACACCTTCGCAAAACCAGGGAGATATTTCTCAACAGGAAAAAATAAGAAAATTAGATGAACTGGAAAAACTGCAAAGACATTTTAATTGAAAATAAAGTGATATCCATCTATTGGGTTGTCAGAAAGTCAAAATGTATTTTTCTGTTTTTCTATGCAAAAATGTGTCATGACTTTTCCAACAATCCAATATATGAGGATTAAGATTCCATTAGCAATCACAAAAGAAATAAATCAGTTAAAATATAATCCATAGGTAACAACTCCCCAAATTTCATTTTCTACTTGCACCTCAACAGTAGATAAACATTTTCTACTAGTTAGTAAATATTTTCTCCAAATTCATTACAACTACAATGGATAATATCTGTGAAAGGCCTGATAAAACACTTGTCCTATAGATATGGACATAGCACATACCTCCAAAATTAGGAGGTAGGAGTCTGGCATGCTCAAACTTTTCAGGTAACTCCACTCAAAGTTACTTTGACTTGAATTTACTAACCCTCAATAATTAGATTGTAAAGGCTATATATTGTAATATAACTTGGAATGTACAAAGACCTACCAAGGATGTCAGTTGCTATTTTAATTACGCAACTTCTCAGCACATATAATTATATAAGAATATTAATGGGAGATTGCTTTCCTCCATTTTTGATGTTGTACGAAGAGTAGATGCTTTTTCTTTTTTTTTTTTTTTTTTGGAGAGGTTTTTGCTATAGGGCGCGTGCACTCGCCAGACAGACAGAGAGAGACAGAGAGATAGAAAGCGAGAAATCACCCCCCCCAGGGGGGATGGCCACGCCGCAATCCCTTCTCCTCCATTCTCCTCTCGGGATCTTGGGCACGCACACACACGCGCCCGGTGTGAGTTTAAGCCACCGGGTCCGGGACTCGGACCACGGTCGACAACGTGGGATTCCAGCGACATAGCCATTACGCTAACTGCTGGTCCCAAGAGTAGATGCTTTTAATCAATAGTTCTTAAACACAGGTCACTGAGTACCTAAAAAGACAAGCATTATTTGTACAACATCATACTATAAATACTTTATTTCAATTTCACCATAAGAACTAAAACAACAAAATGTGTCTATATAGCAGAAATTAATAGCTCAGCACAATAAATAGTGCTCTATACTAACTGAAAATAACAACACTTTGAGAATATATTAATAAATAATAAGATCCAACTAGGTAACTCTAATGTGGTAGTTGAGGATAACAAATGCAGCAAAAATGCTTGATTTAGACAATTAAAAACTCATTAATTTTGTCATCTTGTAGGCCTGTATTGTGAAGTTTTAGAGAAATAGTTTGGGAAAAGATCTTATAATTGAGAATATTCCTAGTTATATCATTGAATTTTTACTTCTGTCTGAAAGTCAAGAAGTTTATATTTGTACAGCAAAAGCTTATATATTTCATTTTTATTTTATATACTAAAAACTGTAGCATATGGAGATTAAGTAAATTAACCTAAATCCATAAAATCCTTAGTGGTGGAACAAGGCTTTGAATCCAGAATTTGTCTCTAGGTCTGTGTTTTTAAATACACACATAAAATGCCTTCCAGCTCTGAGGATTTTGAATTTTACATGGACCCATCCTCCTTTCCAATTTTAATTGCTTTATTTTTATAGAGAATTTATTACCAACTCCCAAATCTAAAGTTTGGTAGTTAAATGACATATGACCTTATTCAACATTTATTTATTCATTTATTCATTTAGTTGTATAACAAATATGTGGCAACTATTTATAATATACCCTTTTATAGGCCCTTGTTGCTGAGAAAGTTTGCTCTGATTGAACTTATCACTTTAAGACTTAACTCAAACCATGATGCAGGCCTAGTGAACATTACTAAAAAAGTAACCTCATGTTTTCTTCACCTCTGAAATAATTCTGGAATGAGCTACCGATTTCACACAGTTTAAGCCAGAAAAATGGAATTGAAAATCATGATTTCTTTCTTGCTTTTTAAGAGAGATTTTTCCTATAAGGCTTGTGCACTTGCTGGAGAAACAGAGACAGAGAGATAAAAAGCAATAAATCACCCCCTAAGAAGGATAGCCATATCACAATCCCTTCTCTTCCATTCCCTTGGGATCTTGGACCTGCAAGCACATACACCCTGAGTGAGTTTTAAGCCACTGGGTTTGGAACACAAACTGTGGGCAACTGTGTGGGATTACAGTGACACAACCATTACACCATCTGCTGGTCCTGGAAATCTTGATTTTGTAGCAAGGACCTCAAAAACCGATTCTGATCGCCTCAACTATATTTTTATACTATCTTTTTTATTTTAAAAAACGATAGAAAAGATGAAAAATAATACATCATACATCCCTATATGCTTACCTGTATTCAAACTAACATTTAATTTATCGAACATATGATTGATCATGTTTTCTCTCTTTCTAAATGTGTGCTTGCATGTCTGTGTTTGTATGTGTATATGTACATATCAAAAATACACATCTTCTTAAGTGAGAACCATTTGAAAGTCATAGGCAGCATAAAATACATCCTGTACAGTTTGACATGCAGCTGTTAAGAAAAAAGAACTTTCACCTATAAGCTCATAAGATCACTATCTAAAGAAATAAAACAATAGCACTATCTCAAGAAAAATAACATTGCTACAATATTATCAAATGTAATGAAATGTTATTTTATTTATATAGTCCCATAGCCAAATCTGCAAATTGTTTCAATAGTGTCTAGTGTCTTTTCTATCTGTATTTCTCTTCTGTTTGTTTATTTAATTATTTTTGACCCAGGACTCAAAGAATGGTTATACATGCATTTACTGATTCTCTATTGCCTTTAATCTAGAATGGTTCCCCGTTTTGATTAATATTTTATCTTTTTGAGACTGACATTTTTAGATTTGAGGCTAGTTATTTTGTAAGTACTCAAAAATTTGGATTTGTCTGAGTGATAGCTCATTTTCATTTTTATTTATTTGTATTTTTTATTTTTGGAGAGGTTTTTGCTATAGGGCACATGTGCTCATCGAAAAGACAGAGACAGAGAGACAGAAAGTGAGAAATCACCCACATCCATCCATTCTCCTCTTGAGATCTTGGGCACGCATGCACATGCGTCCGGTGTGAATTTAAGACACTGGGTCTGGACTCGAACCACGGTCGAACAAATGGGAGTCCAGCCTCATAGCCATTACATCAACTGTGGTCCCAGATACTTCATTTTAAAATTCAGTTTAAATATTCGACAATCATATTTCACAAAGGTGCTGTTAAAACATTTGTGTTTTAACATACCCCTGGTCTTTCTAATACATAAGTATTCAGACTGAAAATGTAATGTTCAGTTTTGCTCTTTTTTTCCACCACACTGTATTAGTCTCAAATAAATTCAGTAAGAAACCATCCCAAACAAGTCCACCAAACATCTCATTGAAAAGTCTAAATTAAAAAATCTCTTTCTGGGAAAGTCAACTAAAGCTAGCTTCCACACAATGTTTCTTCCCATTATCCATAGCAATCTGTGCCATTTTGTACAATCATTTTCACTTCATCTGTGAATTCCAATTGATTGAAGGCATTTCTGCCTCATTAGTTTGTAATTGGCTCACACTGGTGCTTTGTAAATGACCACTCTGACCTATGGCATCTCTGCGGAGCTCCATATCCCCAGTGCTATGCTAAGTGTGTGTAGCGATATTTGACTTCAATGTGACCACTGTGAGTAGATCTGGGTAAATGTACAATAATGTTGGGTTTAGCAAACTCTAAGAAAATTAAATTCTGAAAATCCTGCTGTGGCAGCTGACTACGGAATCAAAAGGAGAACGGTGGCAGAAAGTGTTCATTGGGAATCAGAGAGCTGACGTATGTAACTCTGAGAAGTCACTTAATTTCTTTGAGGTATCACTTCCTAGTCTTTCTAATACTGATTTATCTAAGTAAAATAATACTGTTGAAGTTAATTATTTCTAAAATTCTTGCCGGCTATAATATCTAATGATTTTATTGACTAAGCATCTGGGAAGAAGTAAATAACCTTAAGTAAAATCGAACACTGCCCTTGAAGGAATATTCTATTTTAAACTTGCCAGTGATTTTCTTAACCAACCTTTTTTAAATTAAATTAAATTACTTTTTTGTGGGGGAACGGTTTTTGCTATAGGGCATATGCACTTGCCAGAAAGACAGAGAGACAAAGAGAGAAATCACTCCCCAGGGGGATGGCCACACCAAAATCCCTTCTCCTCCATTCTCCTTTTGGGATCTTGGGCACACATGTACACGCACCCTGCAAGAATGTAAGCCACTGGGTCTGGAACTCGAACCACGGTTGACTACATGGGACTCCAGCGACATAGCCATTATGCCATCTGCTGGTCCCACCAATCTTCTTAAAGCATTTTAATTTCCAAAAATATAGAACAATACTTATTTGGCATATATCTTGATTTTTATATATACTAATTTAAAAGCGTTATAAGTGTAAAAGTTTAACATTACTGAAAATGTCTTTTCTAGGTTAGCTATTTTTCAATGTTTTGAGACTTTAGTATTGTCAATTGTATTTTGGATGAATCTATCTGCACAACACTTAAAATCTGTAGCAGCAATATACCAGTGTATTAATAACTTTCACAACAATGATCATGATAAAAACAATCATAATCAAAATCTGTAACCAGTTTCCTTATGTTCAGTACATTCAATTACACGAATTGCCTGTTGCTTCTAATCACAGATGAAATTCAATTTATATTCTAGGAAAAGTTTCCAAAGGGCAAAATAGGTAACTTAAATGAGCATAGTCACTAGAAAAGATATATTTGTCTAACAGCATATTTACAATAGATGAAGGGATATGGTATAACATCACCAGCTTCATTAATTTTCATCTTCTAAATATCCCTGTAATGAGTCCTCTTTTGTTCTGTTTTGTTTTCTCTCCTTTTCCACTGCCACCACCTTGTTCTGAACCTTTTTAGCAGTCTCTTAATTGTTCCCCTACATTCACACATAGTTCACTAATATGTTAGCTATCTATACTACAGTGACCTCTTTAAAAAAGAAAAAAATAAAAAAGATGTGTTAATCACTCTCCCCTAATTTGAATACATTAACAACAGTGCATGCTGAAGCCCTTAACAGCTGTAGATTTTTTGGAGCTATCATTTACCTGTTGAGCTCAACCTAAACTATCTCTGTTGCTCTCCATGCTCTGATCACATTTTCTTCAACTGCTTTGAGTATTATTATTACCTTTATCTTCAGGTTGTTTCTACATGGTGTTCCTTCTGCCTTGAACCTTCTTCTCATTCTGTGACCCCACTCACTTTGTTAATCTTTATCAGAGCTCAGATCAAACATACCTTCCTAAGAGAGGCCCTCAGGGTTTGTCCCAAATCTGGAATAGGTCAGGCCTTTCTCTTCTATATTCATAGCAACTGACTTTCCCCTTCTGCAAATAACATGATGGTGATTTGTATATGTTTTATTAATTATTTGTTATTTATGAAATCATACATTTTATGAAGTCAATTATCATGCCAGTTTTTCTATTTCATATTCTTACTGAATAGTCTAATGTTGACACAAAGCTGATATGTAATAAATATTAGCTGAACAAAGTACAGAAAGAAATCAAGAACTATTTTGGCACTTTCCCTTATGTGTTTTTGTTTCAGAAACATTTGTCCTCCTGTAAACTCTGGGTTTTTACTTACTTTTTATTTACTTTTTATTTATTTATTTTTGGAGAGGTTTTTGCTACAGGGCATGTGCGCTCATCAGAAAGACAGAGGGAGACAGAGAGACAGAAAGCGAGAAATCACCCCCCCCAGGGCCGATGGTCATGCCACATGGGCATGCATGCACACATGCCTGGCGTGAGTTTAAACCGTCAGATCCAGGATTTGAACTGGAGTCAACTACATGGGAGTCCAGTGACATAGCCTTTATGCCAGCTGCTGTCCCTGTTTTTTATTCTCATCAAAGATGGACTGTACCTGACATAAACAATTCAAAGACCGTGCCCACCAATTATGTACCCTTTATATTGTGTTTGATTAACCAGCCACATCACAGCTATTCTTACAATTGGATCAGCAAACAGTCCTTCCTATAGGTATGAAACAATGATTATCACAGTGAGTGTACTTAATTCTGAGTTTTGTTAGTATATGGGTGTTTACATAAAAAACTATATAATTTCTCTAAGGATTTTTGTATTGTTCAAAATCATTTAGGCTACTTTAAAGGATCAAGACAGATGGTCAATTATCTGTCTGTCTATAGATTTCTATTTGAAGATGATTCCCAAATTCTAAGTTAACTGTGTTTAGAATTTCAGGCATAACTAAGTCAATTATTTACAATTCTTTTCTAAGGAAAAATGTGCAGGGCAATGTACACATTAACATTTAGGTCCAAATGGTACTGCTTAGTTGTTAGCTAAATTTCATTGCTAGAAGTCAAATATTAAAGTCTCTCCATGAAAAAAAAAAAATGCGTGAAAAATGCACTAGGGGAAACTGTCCCAAGGACTAGGGCTGTTATGCGATTACTTACAATAAATATTAAAATGGAACTTTCTAATTGCATAAGATTGTGCTATTTCTGAAGAGCAAAATGGCTACACTTAGCTGCCAAGAAGTAAAACATTAGAATAGGATGCTTGTAGGTCAGGCATCTGGGGTTGCCATGTAGGCACTGGAATCACTAATTCTGAACAGTTCAAACAAAGGAACTCTCCAAAGAATTTCTAATTCTGCCCAAACGATCCTATTTCACTAAGGTTCCTGGAAGTATCATTCAATTTGTTTAGTATACTGTTCTATCTTGGTCATCCTTGTGGAGCGACATTTAAGAGTGACTATTTAGGTGTTAATATTTGTCCATTTTTCCCATGATGGGTGAGTGAAAAATAAAAATATTATTTTACATACTTATACTGAAGAAAGAGAATAGTCTGGAGTTCCTTTATATTTGCTAAATTGTCATGAATTAACCCAAACAATGAATACTGTTTGCTTTCACTGATACAAAGGTTGTAGAGTAAGATACATCCAAACTCATAAAAGAAATACAGAGAAGAGAAAGAGAGGATTAGGCACTATATAGATGGTAACATTCTAGAATTATTTTGAAGATATTATCAGCTAATATTTATGATTAGGATGAAAAATGGAAGTTGAAATAATTGAATCCAAGCTAAAACCATAGTGTGAAAAAAATTAAGTTTTTATGCTAAGTCTAAAGTGATACAGTCTCTTAGAGTAATTTGAAGATACAATTAATTCAGAGTACATAGGAAAGCTTTAGTTAATAAAGTTTAATTAAAAAGACAGAGCTTTTTTGGACTTGAGGACAATGACAAATGAAACCGTAATGAGATTTTTAACTTTCAGGAAAGAGTATGTGCCCCTGAGCTTTTGCATAAGATTTACCACATTCACTCACATAATTCCTTTTACTGCTTATTCCCTTTCCTCCAATTTGAAGGAAGATATGAACTTCTTTCTTTTGTTTCTTTTTTTAACTGCTGTTTTTACAGGAGAAAAAAAAAACTTTGCTACATAATTTCTCAAATTTGTTCTAATAAATTTGTTCTATCATCTTTGAAGATCAGCTCTCCAGAGGTTATTTGTTTGTTTGTTTGTTTCATGTACTTCCTTTCCTTACAAACTCCTCAGTGTCCTTAAGTATTATTTGCCAGGGTTAAATCTTCCAGATTGTTTCTTTGTATTTCAAGGGATAAGTTTCTTCTCTAAATTCTAATATCTACTTTGGAGGTTGAAATCATATAGGAACAGAGATAATTTTGTCTAAGTAAAACATTTTAATTATTACTTTAATTATTATTATTACTTCACTTTCATATTAATCATTAAACATTTCTGAAATGACAATATTGGCTAAAGGTAATATCGCCAAATAAACTACGACTTACTGGAATTCTGAAGAAGTATCATGGCATGCCATGTCATTTAAAATCTGTGATTTCCTTATTGGGGTAGTTGTAATCCTTTATTTACTGGGCCTTTAAAATGGATCATTTAAAAAGTCCTACACAAATGCTATTCCTGAATCTGAGGGATAGAAGGGAGGGCATGCATTTAAATAGGATCAGTCAAAAAACAAAAATAAAACAAACATATAACACTAAAAACTATACATTACCATAAATTCTGTCTTCTACTAAATCTTCACTTTGACTTGCTTTAGTTGAACTACCTAAGCAGACTGTTATTGAAATGTATTGACTCAAACTATAATAGCCAACACATCATCCTTTCCTATGGAATGGTAAAACAAGCAGTAGTGTCATCATAATGAGAATTACACAAACTTTTGAACCCCTATTAAGTAGAGGATACCATAATGGGTATTCAGGAGAATGTTACCCTGATCCTCAAACACAGGATGACATATCTGAGAGATACAAATATCAATAATCTGAAAAAGGGTTTGCTATTATAGTTACAAAAGCAGATGTGAGCACTTTAAAAAAAAAAAAAAAAAAAAAAAAAAAAAAAAAAAAAAAAGGTTTTTGCCATGAGGTGTAGGTGCTCACAGGGGAGAGACAGAGAGAGGGAAAATGAGAAATTAATCCCCTCCTCCCCCAAGGATGGATGGCCACACCACAAACACTTCTCCTCCATTCTCCTCTCTGGATTTTGAGCACACACACACACGTGCCCAGTGTAATTTTCAAACCACTGGGTCTTGGATTCCAACTATGGCCATGTGAGAACCAACACCTTAACCACCATGTCACCATAAGCACTTCTGAGATCCAACCTGGAATAGATTAAATACTAAAATATAACTTTGCTTTTATGACCTACCATGCCATTGTGAGATAGAGTGTCCATTTGGGCTACCTGAAATAAACATTAAATGAAAGAGAAAGAGAAATAACAGAGTCATTCAAATTAAGGTTGGAGATGAGAGTATAATGCAGACTTTTAAAGTAAAGGGCATTTACAATATTTCAGACTCAGCGAATGTTAACCAATGGGTTAACCACATTGTATTTCTTAATACAGTACAGAGCAGAATATGGACAATAAAAAAGTGTAATGTATGACCTACCATGAGTGAGTTAGGTATTTGCACATACAACACTGTGTACATTATAATAAGGAACAGAGTTATATAGATATTCTCTTTGTCAATTTATTTTCCAAAATCTGGCAGAACAGATGAAAGTAGATGCTCAATGGAGATTCTAGGTGAGTTGAAGCCAATAGACATGTTTCATGTTATTAATCTATGTCTCAAAAAGGAGGTTGAAGTTTTTTTGTTTATTTGTTTTGGTTTGTTTTGATGTTGTCATTTTTTTCTCTTTAGTTATTGAAGGCAAAAGCCAAATGAGCTCTTTGGATTGAGGCAACTGTCATAACTTGTCACTGGTCTGAAAAACTGTTGGCATTAGAATAAATTATATGTTCCAGAAAAGTGGATCTCAACTGTGTCCTAATTATAGGTGAAAATATGTTGGAGAGGCCAATGATTTATTACTAATATTAAAGAACAGTGTTAGTGGATGATTTCCTTCTTAAAAAAGAGCATGTTCAAGGTGATATATCTGCCACCTTGATGCATTCTGATACAAGCTTTTCAGCATGTACATCATAGCCAGGATACTGGAAAAAATACATAACCTACAGATTTTATATAAGCCATAACTAGCAGCATTATCTCACAGTGACAGTTACCTCGCAGTTTTAGATGCAGGGGGAAAAAGGCTGAGAACTATAATCACAGATTGTGAAGGTAGAAAAAGGATATCTATTGATCAGTGATTGAAAATACTTCTATCTGAAAATGTGCCTTCAACTGATTAACTATGTGTTTATATTTATGCCAGTTAAATTTGATTTGAATTTGTAGAAATCCCATGGAATTAAGCCACAAACTGGACTTTAATTGCAAATAAATAAATAAAAACAGCATATAATTTTAGGTGGAAATAAGAAAATGTTCTGTGCTCCCAGCATAAAAAAGCAAGTTCACTGAATGTTTTAAAAATGAAATTTTAAAACTATAGAAAGAACACTGAGAGGGTTTTTACCACTTATAGAATACTTGACCCCAATCTAACCTTACGGTTTGCTTTACTGAGCGAATTTGAAAGTCTTTAGAGATACTACAATATATTAGTCATACTCTCCATTATTCCATAAAATAAAATACACATCATCAGTTTCACACATTTAATTTACCTTCTCTCAGCATTTGAGTTTGTCACCCTTATTAAAAAAATCATAAACAGATAAAAAATGTAAACAAAGGATCAATTTAGTGTTGTTTCATGAAAGCCTCCTTCAAGAAGCTTAAGAATAAATCTGCGCTATAAATAGTGATGCTAAATATATTGCATTGAATAATCCTGGAATGTAAAGAAAGTAATTACATTATTTGATGGTACACATAAACATGAATAGAGGAAATACATTCTCAGGAAAAAAACTAGAAACCCATCTCAACATTTATATAGTTAAATTCCTGATTTGGTATAACTAGGGAAAAAGTTCAAGGGAATATTAATATAGTATGTATGCAAATAATTTAATTTTTTCTTTTCTTATGAGGTTCATAAATTCTTTTTCATATAAGCACTGGTATTCATTTAATGAACAATTTATGCCTCATAACACCAAACCATATAATTCAAAATAACTCTTATAAATGTGTGCTTAATTTACATAGATACCACCAGAATTATAATAGAAGAGATCCAATCTCATGGCTGAATTCAATGCCCTGAAAGGCTGATCGAGCACATACATGCATCCATAGAATTGAGGAGTTGCCTTGCCAAGATGAACCACTGAATATTTCCAAGATTACTTTCTTTTTTAGAACTTAAACTTGGAGGAACTGACAACAGTGCTAAGTGTTAGTCATAGAACGCTGTCCATTGCAAAGCAGTAGAAATGAGTAGGAAGATTTGTGGGTGTTCCCGGGAACTCATCAGTCTCCTGTTCACTTTCAATAGGAGACTCACAAGTTCCTGCAAATGCACACAAACTTATTTTAAGCAGGCACCCTTTGCAGATAAGTAGATGCTGATATTTCCTCCACTTCAAGTGCATACAGTAATTCGCTCCCCCGGGAGTGATCTCAGTAGCTTGACTGGTGCTTGTGACGCTTTCCACATAGCAAGGCGGACAACCCGGGTACTGGTCACTCTCATTCATTTTACTCGACCAATGAAGATCTCTTGTGCCATTCACTGCTTTAGTCTTTGAAATATAGCGATGCATTCCTTGCCTTTATGACATTCTATCAAACGTTAGTCCAGTTCACTTTCAATCATGCTTGAGGCAAAAAGCACTCCAATGCTAAATGAGAGGCAGTGGTGTTTAAATCTTCCTTTGTCATATTTGTTACATTCGGAGTTCAAACTGTAGAAACTAAAGATGGAGACTAAGAGATTTAAATTCTAGTCCTACTGCAGCTAAAATCTAGCAATATTTCCATGCCAAATCATTTAACCATTTTGGCTTCATTATTTTATTTGTAAAGTGATTATTTGGACTATTTTACTTTTCCTTCTGTTCTGGATGCAAATGTATTATAAGATAATAATTGTCAATGCAGAATGAAAGCATTTATACATAAAATGTAACATTATTGATTTTATCTTTTTCTACAAGAGGAAAAAAAATACACCTTGGGTTCAACAATCACTGTAAAATCTAAATATCTTTCTAATAATCAACACATAAGTTATTTTTCCAGTATGGTTTCCAGTATGGAAATAAAATTATTTATTTACATTTTTTACAGGCTTCAAACATTGAAACTTTCTTTTTCTAGGCTTTAATTTCCCCATTAGATCATAGACCCTAGACTTTTTTTTTTAAGGGAGAGATTTTTTCCATAAGGGTGTGTGTGCTTGCCTGAGAGACAGAAAGTGAGAAATCATTCCCCAGGGGGGATGGCCATGCCTCAATCCCTTTTCCTCCATTTTCCTCCCAGAATTTTGGGCATGCACGCGCACACACACACCAGTCATGGGTTTGAAGCTGCAGGGTCCATGATTCCGAACGCAGTCAAATATGTGGGAGTCTGGCGACATAACCATTCCGCCATCTGCTGGTCCCTGGTCATAGAAATTAGTTCTAACATTCCAAGGTCCAGTTCTTGACCAGGAAAGTGAGGCGATCATCAAGGTAAATACTTCCTCAGGACCAAGTTTTGGCCTTCATAGTTTTTCTGAAATTGTAAGGTGCAAAAATTCTGCTTCTTTTAGTTTGTTCAGGGTGAAAAATAAGTAAATATCCCAATATTGCTTCTCCCCATAAAAATACATGTGTATAAGCAATTGTGCCTAAACTCATATATGCAGCAACACACATATGCACAACCCCCAATGATCCATCCTGAAAAAGGTTCATGGCTTGTTAAAAAACTTAAGCATTTATGCTGGGTACAGAAGAGCAAACAGATTTCATTTATTTTACGATCTGTATGCTCTGTAAGAGGCAGTCTGCAAGTTCTTTACTTAGGAAGTTTAATTTTCAATTCCTATGCAGGAATGGCAGAAATTAACTTTCTTTCTTTTTTTAAGAGACTTTTTGCTATAGGGCATGTGGACAGGCAAAAAGACATAGAGACAAAAAACAAGAAAGAATTCCCCAAGGAGGACAGCTATACCACAATCCCTTCTTCTCATTTCTCCTCTTGGGGTTTTTGGGCATGCCTATACACACACCTAGTGTGAGTTTCAAGTCGCTGGGTCCAGAACTCAAACAGCTGCCAGCAATGTTGGAGTACAACATCTTAACCACTGTAGTTTAAGAGAGATATTTTTGCTATAGGGCATGTGTGTTCACTAGAGAGACACAGAGATACAAAAAAAAAAGGAAGTGAGAAATCACCCCCCTCCCAAGGAGGATGACTATGCCACAATCCTTTCTCCTTAATTCTCCTACTGTGATTTAGGGCACACATGCACATGTGCCCAGCATGGTTTCAAGCAGCTTTGTCTGGGTCTTGAACAGACATTGGCCATGTGGGAGTCAGCACCTCAACCACCATGCCACCTGGTTGTTTTATGGTGTAGCAGGACTAAGGAATTTTGATCTAGATAATATGTTTCTGAAGCTTTTACTGTTTTTGTTTTCTTTTCTTTGTAAGTTTCTTTTTTTTACCCCCTTACAGGGGCAGGGGTATCACATCATTGATAAGATCTCACCATGCCACAATACACCACCCAGCCTTCCAGGCAGCCAGGATTATAGACATACCCAGCATATTCACATCAACCCAGGATCTGAACCTACAGCCTTCCGTATGGTTCCAGTATCATCAACAGTGCCCTACTACCTCTGTCAGGACAGCTAGTCACCAACTCTGGTCCTTCTCCATCTCTACTTTTCTATCGCTGTCCCTTTCTTACTGTCAAGGGGCAGAGACCAACTCTGCACGTAATGGAGTTGAGCAGGGAAGCTGTTACTGCCTGCTCCTAAATGGGCTCACACTCGTGTAACGTGGAGTTCTACCAAAGGGACCTGGATGCGTACTCTATGAGGTGGAAGATGAAAGCCACAATGTGGCCTCAACTACTACAACTTTTAATGTTTGCATGGTTTTGTGGAGAAGAGTTTCTCCAAACAGACCTGAAGTTATCAGTATGGCCTAAGAGTTTAAAGGACAACAAAGCATTCTCCTTTTCAATCTCAACTATGACTAGAGAATTACTACTATCTTAATGAATAACTTCCTCATTCCCTGGCTATATTAAAATCAATGAATATGTATGTAACTCATAAACTACAAAGTTTATTTGCTGTTAAAATCTCCAATTAATATTTTAAGTTAAAATTCAAAAATACTTGAATTAGCCAATGCAAATAAAAGTAAGTCATAACTTTACCCAAGGAATTGGCCTTTTCCAGGCAGAGGCATTGTCCTATGTTATCCATTAGCTTCTGCACCTGCAAACCCTTTAGTAGCTAGCAAAATCAACTGTAGGGCTGAATAGTGTACACGATTTGTGTTTTAAATAAATAATAAATTGGTAAGTCAGATAAAATTTATTGAAGCACCGTTTTTAAAGGAGTAGACTGGGTGGCCAAATAAATATGGTACAATCTTTCCCATATAGTATTTCCATTAAATGTTTAGCTAATGTTAAAATGTAGTGTCTAAACAAAATAAACTATATGAAATAGCGAAAGTGTTCTATGTTTATTGAACTTTTTATCTCATCAAAGTACCACTTTCAGAAAAAAATGTAATGAGTGCTTAAGACACGGTGAGATAAAACTGAATTTCAAAATATATCTTCCATGCTAGACTATAATAAAACATCTGTCAAGGATTTTGATTGGAATTGTGCAAAACAGAACAGTCATAGTGTACTGAAGTCATGACAAAAGGTCAAATTCTTGAGTCTTTTTTTCTTATTTTTTCATACAGTGATTGGAAATATGCCCACAAGTCTTTAGACAAAACCTAGGAAGATCATGATGAAACATTAATTAATTAATTAATTAATTATTTTTTTTTTTGGAGAGGTTTTTACTATAGGGCGCATGCGCTCGCCAGACAGACAGAGAGAGACAGAGAGACAGAAAGCGAGAAATCACCCCCAGGGGGAATAGCCATGCCGCAATCCCTTCTCCTCCATTCTCCTCTCGGGATCTTGGGCACGCACGCACACGCGCCGGCATGAGTTTTAAGCCACCGGGTCCAAGACTCGAACCGCGGTCGACTACGTGAGAGTTCAGCAACATAGCCATTATGCTAACTGCTGGTCCCAATTTATTTGTGTTGTGAAAGGTACTTGTTAGACATTAAATTTATAACTGGCAAAAATATCCACTAATGCAATGGTATTTATTTTCCTTGCTTACTTCTGTAGCTGAGACTGACAAAAAGAATATTTTTAACAAGCTACCATCACATTTTTAAAATTAATAATTGATTCTTTACAAAACAAACAAAAACTACACATACAACTTAAAATCAAAAGCAACTTAATATGTAAAGAAAAACAATGACATTATCAAACAATTTATCTTGACATATACTTCTTTAAAGTTATCAATCAAACTCAAGAGACTTTAATGCTTGTCATAAGAAAGAGCAACAATGACTTCAGTAACTTTCATTTGTTAGATACTCAAGTTTCTATGCTGGGTTATAGTAACTTATTATTATTATTTAATAATTTTTAAATAGTTTATAATTAATTTTAATTTGTAGAAAGAATGTGATGCTAGTGCTACGATGACAGCAATAAATAAAACCTAAAATAAATAATATCACACAGAAAAAATAATGGATCTCTATTAACGTATCTTCTGATAAAAACCTTAGGTTTTTTTTTCAGATAACTAAGTATTTTTAGCTTTGATTATATGCAAGCAGTGATTGCAGTGATAATATGAAATGCTTCTAAATACTATTGCACCTTCTACCTTTTAAATTTAAAAAGTGATACATGCTTGTATGGCTTTTCTTGTATAACTTAGATTCAAAACTTTAAAAGTATATAAAGAAAAATGTGAAAGTCTGTCTTCACATCCTTCCTTCTCTACCTAACACAACAGCTTTCTAGGATTAAGCATTATTAATAGTTTAACATGAATTTATCAGAATATTTCATGCCAGTATTATGAGATTTTGCTTGTTTTCACTGAACATATGGGCCATACTATTCACTGAATCTTACAGGTTTCTTTCGTTACTTCCCAACACATGTTGGTCATCTTTTTGTGTCAGGATCTTTGATCATTTTTAATGGCTAGGTAATATTCCACATCATAAGTACACCATAATTGGTAATCATTTCTATTTTAATTACCTCTTTTATTTTTTCACTTAACACACTGTTACAATTAACATTTCTGACTTAATCTTTTTACTTTTGTAGAATTGGTGATTATTACTTGGAAAATTTTTATGCAGATGTTTTAAGTGCCTGAAACCAACAAATTGTCCACCCAAAGGCAATTTGGGTTCCCATCCGTAAAGAATATCAGTGATAATTTACTTCTGTGCTTGACAACATGGATAATATCACATTTTTTAAAAATGTTACAGGGAAATATAATTTATTTTAATTTTTTCTGGAAAAAAATAAAATTGAACATACATGTTTCATATTTCAATTGATTACTTGTGTGTATTTGTGAATTATTCATAATTTTTTGACAGTCCTATTATTCTATTTAATTACCTTTATATCTTTAAGGAACTTTTCATTCTTTGTTGTGGATAACACTCTGTCTGACATGTTACAAACATTTACTTCTAGTTTAATCTTTAAATTTAACTTTGTGATGTCGTTCACTATATAAATATATTTTAATGCTTAAATAGTTAAATCTGTCAGTCATTTTTTTTTTTTTTTTTTTTTGGAGAGATTTTTGCTATAGGGCGCGTACGCTCACCAGACAGACAGAGACAGACAGAGAGACAGAAAGCGAGAAATCACTTCCCAGGGGGGATGGTCACGCTGCAATCCCTTCTCCTCCATTCTCCTCTCGGGATCTTGGGCACGCACGCACACGTGCCCGGCATGAGTTTTAAGTCACCGGGTCTGGGACGCGAACCGTGGTCGACTACATGGGAATCCAGCGACATAGCCATTATGCTAACTGCTGGTTCCCGAGCCATTTCTTTTATAACCCTGAATTTCATTTCTTCCTTAGTACGAATTTTGTCACCCTGGTATCCTAAAAATAAACTATTGGCTGGAAGTCACATGGCTGACTGAAGATCTGTATCCCAGGTCAAACTAAAATACCCCTAATGGATGTGGATCCAAGACTCTAACTAGCTAGAAGGCTGAGAAATGGAGATCACAGTGGGACGAGACCTTACTGAGAGTTGCCATTTCTCTCTCTGTTCCTCACACATACCTACAATGAGAGCTCACAATATCTCTCCTGAAAGAAATACTTTCAAACATTAATAAAAGAAAAATACTATAGTTTCTTCTTTTTATAGATGTTTTTACATTTAGATATTTAATTATAATTAACTCTTTATATTGTGAGAGGTGATAGTACTTTATGGCAATAATTAGTCAGATGTACCAGTCTTTTACAACTTATTAAGAAGTAATTTTCTTATTGATATGACAAAGTTTAAAATACATCTTCTCTTTTTTAAAAAATATTTTATTTAATTTTATTCATCATAATTATTATTATTATTTTTAATTAGACCAGAAAGAGACAGAGAGAGAGAGGGAGAGATAGAGAAAAAAGAATCCACCCATCCGGGTCTTGAACTGCTTTCAGCCATGTGGGAGTCCAGTGCATCAACCACCACACCACCTTCTCGCCCTACTTTCTGTTTATTTTTAATTGGCAAATAAAAATTATATATGTTTTTCACGGACAACATGTTCCTTTGAAATATGTATATATTATGGAATGGTTAAATTAAATTAATTTACAGTTGCATTATTTCACATACATTTTTTGGGAAAAGAGCACTTAAAATATACTCTCTTAGCAATTTTCAAGAACATAATGCATTGTAACTAACTATAGTCATGATGTACAATAGACCTATTGACCTTATTTCTCCTATGTAACTAAAATTTCGTATCATTTACCATAGAAATTATAAAATACTTCTAATGTTTGTATGATCTCTTTCTTGATTCTATATTTTGCTGAATTGATCTACTTTTCTATTGCTGCATCAGTACAAAAGTCTTACTTTACCATAAATGTATAATGAATTTTTATAATTTTATAGGTTAAGTACCATTTAGAAAGGGCTTGCAATAATTTGAGAAAAATTCCAATGGTCTAAAATGGTAAAGCATTCAAAGAAAACCATAGATTTAATACAGATTATTAGAAAGTGAGAACTGACAGAACTCCAACATTACTTGTATGTCATAGAAAAGGAATCTGGATGAGATCTAGATCTTTTGCCTTATTATTCTTTTCTTCAATTTGTTATGGGATACATGCATTTGCCAAAGAGAAAAAGAGAGCCTGAAGGCACTCCCTGGGGAGATGTCAACACCACAGTCCCTTCTCCATTCTTCTTTTCGGATTTTGGGCACACACACACACATATATGTGCCTGGGGTGTTTCTCATGCTGTCAGATCCAGGATTTGAACAACGGAGTTGACTTTGTGGGATCCAGCTGCCCAACCACCATGTCTCTAACCTGTTCAAGATCTCTTGTTTTAATATTGGGATAAAATTTAATGTCACTTAGATAAAAAAACAAACAAACAAACAAAACAAAAACAAGAAGGTAAAGCAAATTTGAGTACAAAAATATTGACTTCAGTTGTTGGGCATAAAAATTTAAGATGACTATTGGTCAATTACATGGCAATATATGGGTGTCTATATACGCATTGCTCAGTTTTAGGAAATTTCTAAACTAGACATAAATGTTTGAAAATTATCGACATTAAGTGATAGTGAAATCAATGACATTCAAGGCTCAGAATGGCAAAATTAAATTAAATTAAAAACAAAGAAAAAGGTCAAAACTAGAGTACTAACATTAAGAAAAAATGAGTTTTTTAATAGAGAAAATCGAGGCCAAGCCATGGTGACCTACATGGTAGGATGAGATACTAGAGTCACATGGGAAGCCTAGATTTAGATCCCAGGTCAATGTGAACATGCCAGGGGCTACCATAAATACACTTGTTTTCTTGGCTGGCTGGAAGAAGGGCTGTGGTATGGTGAGACTCTGTCAAGGACACCTGTCTCTCCCTCTCTCTGAAAGGATAAAATAAATTTTCAAATAGATAGAAGATACTGAACAAAGAAGAAAGAAACAGTCAGAAAAGAGTGATTAGGAAGCCAAAAGATTCAAGTATTCCCAAACAAAGGGGAAATTCAAACCCTCAGATAAGGCAGGTAACTTTCTTGATGTTATAGTAAGCCACTTACAAAAACAGTACAATTTGAAATTTTTCATACATTCAATTCCCAAGACAAAATCAAATTTTAGTTATTTGGTAATTTGTTCCCATATGGTGTGTGTAGTTATATTTTCGTTCATGTTTTCCTGTCACTGTATTAAATGAGAATATTTTCCAAGATCTGTTATGAATTTTATCATATGTATCACTATTTCAGAGCCAAGACAGATGTGACTATTTATGCACAAGATGTCAGCTAGAATATGAGCAAGAAATATCATAATGAGAATGTTGGCATACAATTATATAACAAGTTGCTTTTAAGCTTGCATTGTTATTTCTGTGTAATAGTGAAAAATTAGCTTTTGTACTTAAGAGCTAAAAAAGAACAATAAGAATGAAGTATAGCTATACTGTAGAATCTTTAGCTAGGACATGTGATTTAGCAAAAAACCACACTGACGGTGTTTCTCAGAAAGACTTATATATGAACCCCAGTTCATTTTTTTCTTAGATTTGTTTGTGCACAGATAAAATGATGATATTTATTTCATATTAATTTAAGAATTATCAATAGATAAAATAACTTAGAGATTTTAGTAATGCCATAATTTTACTCTACCTATTACCCCTTACAAATATAAGTACATATACTCTAAAAGCACAAATATGCTTCTCTTTTTCTGTGACATATCTAAACTAGCATAAGAAACAATTTTATGAAGCGAAGATGGCTTTTAAGAGAGAAGTACCTGCAAACTTCAAATCACTAATGAAAATTTCCCTGACATTTCATCTGAATTCATTGAAGTTTACAATGCTATTAATTCATGGAAGTATTAGTGGGTAGTGAGGAAGTCCCAAAGTAAGTGTTTCCATGGGAAAGAGAAAGGCAAACAGAGAAGTGTTGGCTGTTTCTATCTTTCTACTGAAAACAAAACAGTATGATTTAGAGATAGTACCAACCCTCACACATACTTGTGCACATGAAACTATCAGCACGCAATGAAATCCATGTACATTGCAAACTAGACTCAGTCTATATTAGTACACAGAAGTTAAAAGAAATTAGAGAGAAGTAAATGTGGGTTTGTATGTTTTAGGAATGTTCCATAGAAAGTATGACAGAGAAAGAGAACTGGGCATAAACACCAATATAATAGATGGAAAATCTGAGGAATTAGATATAGGTTTTATTTCCCCAAAAAATAAAATTTTCTAATAATCAGATACAATGTTAGAAAGTATTGTCTTTCTCATAAATAGGTTCCTTATTGGAAATATTCAGAAAAGGAAAAATGACTCTTTAAGTTATCACCATCCTTATCTGTCAGTTATCATCTGTCAGTAAAGAAATTATTCTTTTCATTAGGTAGGAGGGTATAACAAGTGACCTCTAAGAACTCTTCAAAATCTACATTTCTAAGAGTTTATATACCTTCACACTGCCTGAAGGTGTCTGATGTTTAAAATTACCTTTCATAGGAATAGAATTATCTTGGCATGATTGCAAAACTATTTTGAATAATCTTAAATAATTCATCAAACTTGATTGATAAGACAATAGACCAAATCACTATGTATGAAAAAGATAGTTCATAAAACCAGTGTAGCAGTTATCATTCAAAATAATTGGGAACATAGTGCAGTTTCTTGATAAGATATTCAATAACACGAACAAGCTCACGGAAAAACAAAACAATGAAAAACAGCATGAGGCCTTTTACTAAGACTCTGACACTCAGAATTTAAATATGACACTTCAAGAAAATTGTTAAAGAAGGAGAAAAGCCAGAAAATTTTGCAGCATTATTTGCCCATGGTAGAAGAAGGTTCAAGGTCTATGTTGAGGTTGTGCTTCAACCAGAATTTATTTTCTCTATACACTGATATTAAATGACAACACTGGCTAACACATAATTAATGAGCTACTTTCTACTTTAAATATGTGTGCATACAAGTTTTACTCCAACTCCACAGTTTCACGAGCCTGGCTAGGTTTGTGGACCTATCCTCCAGGCAAGCACCCAGACTCTAGGTTCAAGGCTGGTTTGTGTAGTCCAGTAGTAATGTAGTCAACCAAGTAATCACAAGCAATCCCAGGTTACAAATAGGCCCCCACAGACCCAGGCTCAACATGAAAAAATATATATTCCAGATTATAGTGGTTAAAGAAGAAGAAAGAAACAAGAGGATAGAAAGTTGGTTGAAGAAACTATAGCAGAAAACTTTCCAAATCTGGGGGAAAATATAAATATCCAAGTACAGGAAAGTCAAAGGTCTCTAAGCAAATTCAAATAAACCAGATTACACAGTAAATATTATGATGGAACTGTCGAAATTTAAAGACAGATATACTACTAAAAGCAACAAGAGAAAATAAGCAAATCATATATAATGGAAATTCAGTAAGGCTAGTTGCAGATTTCTCAACAGAAACCTTTTAAGCCAAGTGACATGAGATGACATAGTCAATGCACTGAATGAAAAAATCTTCCAACCAAGAACACTATATCAAACAAAATTGTCTTTTAAATATGAAAAAGAGATAATGACTTCTAAAACAAACAACAGCTAGGAGACCAACAGACTCATATGTTATAAGAAATAATAAAGTGAAGAGAAAAGGAATTCAAAACACAATACATACAAAGATATAAAATTAACTGGCAAAAGAAAGAATTCAAATACTCAAAAAATACTCGAATACTATAATGGTGGTGTGTGAATCACCTTTTTTTGGTATAAAGCTTAAAAGACAAAACTATTAAAATAATAATAGCTACATTAATTCGATAAGGAATGTAAAGTGTAAAAAAATGTAAACTGTGATGTCAAAATACAAAATCTACTGGGAGTGAAGTAAAAGTGTAGAGTTTTGGTACAGAATCAAAATTAACTTGTTAACAGTTTAAAATAACTTGTTATAACTAAAAGATGTTATAGGTATACATCATGGTAACTGCAAAGCAGAAATCTATCATAGATAATGTGCTCTATAGAATACTACTCAACCATAAAAAAAAAAATGAGACTCTGACTTTTGATATAAAGTAGACCAATATAGAAGACTTAATGCTAAGTGAAGCAAGTCAGACTATTAAAGACAGGTTTTGTATGTCGCCACTCAATATATAACAAATGTCTGCATTCTGTAGCAAAAACTGAAAGATTGGAAGATATATTAGCAGGAAAGGTAACCGTAGATACTAGACATAGTACAGAGAGCAATAGGGGGTGGGAAATAGGGGAAAAGGGGAAGAAGAACAGGGAACAAACAAACAAACAAACAATGCATTTAACAAAATGTTTATGTACATTAAACAAGTGATATATAAACAAAAATGAAAAGATAATTGCTGATGATAATATATACGGTAATGTCTTTGTCTTGACTGGTAGGCACTGTATTCATGATGGCAAAAACCATGTTGTACACTGTAAAGGTGTATAGCAAGTGGCCAGCAGGTGGTGTGTTGGTTAAGGATGATGGATTCCCACATGGCCAACCATGGTTTGAGTCCTGGACCTGGCAGGCTGCTTTTTCACTTTCCCTCTCTCTCTCTATCTGTCCCTTTTTGATCAAGTTAAAAATACATACATACATACATACATATATACATACAGTTAAATAAAATAAAAGTACAAAGATTAAATGTAAGTTATATATATATATATATATATATATATATATATATATATATATATAAAATAAAACTAAAAAGATAGATGTAAGAAATCAAAACACTACTAGAGAGAATTACTTAAAACAAAGGATAATAGCAAGGAACACAAAAGAACAAAGATTCCATTGAAAAATCTACAAAGCAATTAACAAAATGATAAGAGCTCATATCTATTAATAATTACCTTGAATATAAATGAATTCAATTATTCAATCAAAAATCTGGTTACGGGCCAGCAGATGATATGGAGGTTAAGGCGACTAGATCCCACATAGCCAACTGAGTGGTGCAAGTTCTGGACCTGGTGACATGAAAATCATGCTAGGCATGTACATGTATTCCCAAAACCCTGAGAGGAAGATGGAGGAGAAGGAAGTTGGCTATCCCCCTAGAGTATGATTTCTCACCTTCCCTCTCTTGTCTCTCTCTGTGATCACATGTGCCCTACAGGAAAACAAAACAAACATAAAATCTGGTTGCATGGATAAAAAAGCAAGACCCAACTAGAAGCTGCCTACATGAGACAAAATCCCTTGTCGAGATTTCCATGGACTAAAAGTAAAAAGAGTAAAAAAATACTCTGTGCAAATTAAACCTAACAGATAGCAGAAGTAACTCTATTTAATTCAGATAAAAGACTTTAAGTCAAAACTTGTAAAGAGAGACAAAAAATAAATTATATAGTGATAAGGAGTCAGTTAATTAAGAAGATAAAATAATTGAAAATATATAGGCATCAAACATTGGAGACCTAAATATGTAAAGCAGTATTCATAGATCTGAAAGGAGAGGAAGATTGTAACATAATAATGGAGAATTTTTATGTATCACTTTCAACAATGGATAGAACACCCAGATGAGAAAATCAACAGAGAAACATCAGATTTAATCTATTTTTTAGACCAAATGGACCTAACAAACATATACAGAAGACTCCCACTCAACAACAGAAGAATATACATTTTTTCCAAATGCACACAGAACACTATCCAAGACTGATCATATATTAGCCCATAAAACAAATGTTAATAAGTTGAGGATGAGAGAAATAATAGGAGTATCTTTTCTGACCCCAATGGTACAAAACTAGAAATCAATAACTGGAGGAATTCTAGAAAATACACAAATAAACAATTAAACAACATGCTCCTGAATGACCAATGAGTCAAAGAAGTAATCAAAAAGAAAATTTTAAAATATCATGGATACACGAATATGGAAACACAGAATACCAAACTTATAGGACATAGCCAAACCAGTTCTAAGAAGGAAATTCATAGCAATAAATCCCTACATCAAAAAAGAAAGATAAAAAAAAAACTTAACAGTCTTATATTTTATGAAATGTGAAAAGGAACTAGAAGAAAAACAAATTAAGACAAACTTAGTAGAAGGAAAGGATATATAAACAATTAGAACAGAAGAAAATTAGAGACTAGAAAAACAACAGAAAAAATAAAAGTAAGCTTTCTTTTAAAGATAGATAAAATGGGCATCTATAACTAGACCACCTAAGATAAAAATGAGAAAAAAAAAGTGAACTAAATAAAATTAGAAATGAAAGAGAAGACCTTATACCTGATGCCACAGAAATACAAGGGATTATAAAAGACTATTATAACAGTTATAAACCAATAAATTGAGTAACACAGAAAAAAATAGGTAAACTCCTAGACACATACAACCTACCAACACTTAACCATAAAGAAATAAAAACTATAAACAGATAAATTACAAACAAGGAGATTGAATGAGTAATAAAATGTCTACCATACTATAAAAGTCTAAGAACTGATGGCTTCCTGATAAATTCTATCAAATTTTAATTAATAACTAAGGGCAATCCTTTTCAAAATCTCCTCCTCCCCCCAAAATGAATAAGGGATAATACTTCCAAAGTCATGAGGTCACCATTAGCCTGATGCCAAAGAAAATAAAATTACAGGTCAATATTCCTGATAAACATAGATGCAAAAATTCTCAATAAATGCTAGTAAACAAAATTCTATGGCACATTTATTCATTGAGACAGCCAGTGCCATAGTTAAAGCAGCTGGATCCCTCATGGCTAACGTGGTCCAAGTCCCAGATCTGGCAACTTGAAAAACAGGCTGGGCATATGTGCATTCATGCATGCTCCAAATCCTGAAAGGAAGGAGAAATGGAGAAGGGATTGAAGCACAACCATTCTTTGTGGGGGATGCTTTCTTAATTTCCCAATATGTGTTTTCTCTCTCTCTCTCTCTCTCTCTCTCTCTCTCTCTCTCTCTCTCTGCCTGTTTCTTTCTGGCAAGCACAATCAACCTCTGGATAATTAAAAAATAAGTAAATAAATAAAAAATAAAAGAATCCTGCATCATGATCAAGTGGGTTTTACCCCAGGAATGCAATTATGGTTCAATATTTGAAAGTCTATACAATTTGAAACATGAATTAAGTTGTTCCTGCTTCAGACAACATAATTTTATTATAAAAACCCTAAAGACACCTCAAACATCTGCAAGAACTAACAAATGAATTTCATAAGTAGCAGGACACAAAAATCAACATACAAAAAACTCAGCAGCTTTTCTATGCACTAATGAACGACTTGATAAAGAAATCAAGAGAATAATACCATGTACCATTGCTACTAAAACAATACAATACATAGGAATAAGTTAATAATGGAAGTGAAAAGATCTATATTATACACTAAACTGTAAAACATTGATGAAATAAAGAAGACATAAAAATGGAAATATATTTGTTATGGATTGTCTTTAGATGACCTTCATTCAGACTGTCACTTCAGTGTAGTGGTTAGAAACACCAGGATATCCTCTAACTACCACTTCACAGAATCCTTGCTTTGTCTCTCACAGTTTCCTCATTATGTCAGATTGTCTTTGCCCTTTATTAATTTGAGAAATTGTTTTAGAAATTGACATCATGATTATGTTGAGAAAAAGTGCTAATTCACAAAATGCGCCAACTATCCAGTCTCTCACTGGGGTTACTTTGACAAACATCCTAGGAGTTTGACGAAGTGAAGCAGAGGGCAGAAATCAAATTCTGAGACCTATTTTCTCTTCACATTTCAACCTGCCTTTTACTACTGGCCTTTTCTATTACTGTGGCTCCTCTACTTACCTATACTTACTTACTAACTGGACTGAGATATGCACCTGGTCTACATCTCTTCACCACTTCATAACTCTTTCCTCCTTTGACAAAGACCTAAACAAAATATCCCAAAGTCTCTTATAGATTCAAGACCAAGTAGACTCTAGACTCCATGGCCCTGGTAATTCTCCAAAACCGAAGAGGACTAGACCTCACAGCAGAAAAAACGCAATCTCTACTTCTTTCTTGAAGAAGAGTGCTGTTTTTATTCTTCCCATGGTTGCCCCTACTGTAATTCTTCTCTCAGTTTTTACAGGACCTCCACTCTGAGAAATGCTAAACTTTGATCCAAGACACCATCCAACAACTGGGCCCAAAATAGGCTGAAAACGTCTTGCCACTACAGAGGGTACAATGAATATTCCTGCCTCCAGAGGACCCACACCTCTTCCCTTCACCTTAAAGTAAAACACCACTTCTTAGCTTGAAGCAGCTCCAAAAGACTGATCATTGTCCATAATCCCTTGTCCCACTCTGGTCCCATTTTTTTTTTTTTTTTTTTTAATTAAAGGTAAAGGCTGGAAATGTTATGTCAGCTCCTGAATGGCCTTTAGGTAATTTCCATCAGAAAATAAGGAGATAGTTTCTCTTCAGAGACCTTTGAGTCAGATCCCTCCTCCCTTCCTGGCAGCTGACACCCATAGATGGGCTGATAAAGTCATGATGACAAGTAAGCTAATCAAAGTACTCTTACCTGCCATTTTTGTAACTCTACCCCCCAGTCCACTCATATAAATACATAAAGTCTCCTTCATGGCGTGGGCTGAAGCACCTCCAGTTTCAGAGCCCTGGGCCTTCTTTCTCTGAATAAACTTTCCTTTTTCTCTTGAAAAAAAATAACAACATCGTTAAAATGTTCATACTACTCAAAGTGATCTACAGATTTAATGAAACCACAAAACATTCCAACGACATTCTTCACAGAAATAAAATTAACTGAATAATCTTTCTTTCTTTCTTTCTTTCTTTCTTTCTTTCTTTCTTTCTTTCTTTTTTTTTTTTTTTTTTTTATGAGAGAGATTTTTGGTATAGGGCACATGCGCTTGCCAGAGTTTATGAGAGAAATAAAGAGGGAGAAAGTGAGAAATCACCCCTAGGGGGATGGTCCCTTCTCTTCCATTCTCCTCTTAGGATTTTGGGCACACATGCACACATGTTCAGCATGGTTTCAAGCTGCCAGGTCGAGGACTCAAACTACATTTGACCATGTTTGAGTCCAGTGCCTTAACCACTATGACAACTGATGACCCATGGAAAAAAACAACCTTAAATTTTTATTGAATCACAAAATCCTGAAATAGCCAAAACAATCTTCAGCAAAAAGAGCAAAGCTGGAGGCATCATACTATCTAATTTCAAAATATACTACAATGCTAAACCAATCAACGCCAGCAGGATACTGCCATAAAAACCAGAAATATCAACCAATGGAATACAACAGAGAGTCCAGAAGTAAGTCCAGAAGTTTATAGTCAACTTATTTTCAAGAAAGTTATTAAGTACCCACAATGAGAAAAGGAGTCTCTTTGAAACACAGTGCTGAAAAAACTTGCAGAATAAAATTAGTCTCTTGTGTCACACTATAAACAAAAATCAAATCAAAATGGATTAAAGACTTAAACATAACTCTCCAAACTATAAAAGTACTAGAAGAAAACATAGGGGAAAAACTTCATGGCATTAGAGTGGATTTTTTTTTTCTTTTACTGCTAAGATGCATACACAAAAGCACAGGCAATGAAAACAAAAATAGACCAATAGGATTACATCATACTAAAACACTTTCATACAACAAAGGAGACAACATAGTGAAGAGACAACTTCTGTAGTCTGAAAAAATATTTCCAAATCATGTATCTGACAAGGAATTAATATCCAAATTATTTGAGAGGACTTCAACAATTTATGAAAAAAAGATTTATTTAAAATACATATTAATCTTGTCGCAAATAAAATTGAAATTTTGGAACCAGCAGTTGGCGTAATGGCTATGTAGCTGGACTCCCATGTAGTTGACTGTGGATCGAGTCCTGGACACGGTGGCTTAAACTCATGCTAGGCATGTCTTGTGCGTGCCCAAGATCCCGAGAGGAGAATGGAGGAGAAGGGATTGCGGTGTGGCCATCCCCCCTGGGGGAATGATTTCTCACTTCCTGTCTCTCTGTCTCTCTCTGTCTTTCTGGCAAGCGCACGTGCCCTATAGCAAAAACCTCTCCAAAAAGAAAAAAAAAAAAGAAAAAAAAATTAAATCTGTACATAGTGATGTTGAATGATATTTTTCACAATACTTGTTGAAAACCCTTCATATCAGAAAATGACAATAATATTTGTATAGAGAAATGTAGAAAAATATGTCAAGGCTTTTCCAATGACCCAATGTAATACACACCAGACATGAATGTGTGCATTCCCCAAATCCTGACAGTATGAAGAAGGAGAAAAATGGATTGTAGTGTGATCTTACCATACTCTAGGCTTCTTTCTCTCTCTCTAACACTCTCTAGAGCACATATACCTTCTGGCAATTAAAACAAAAAAGGTAGCCATGAACATTGTACTAGCATGGGGTAACGTTATCCTAAATGCGTAAGTGGTAATGGTATTAAGTTTATTCTGTAATTAGAAACGCTTAGTAACAAACTGTATATGGATATGATGACAATGAAGAAGCAAAGGTTCATGAGTATTTTCCTACCAAGTTATCCAGGAAAATAAGGATATACATGATAGGGACTAATGGAAAAAATACTACTTAGTGAAGAAATTGTATTTGACATGACTAGAATTTTTTTAAGTTTAAGTGGTCTTAGATTCCTGACCATGAAGTTTAGTAATCTGGGAGGCATCTATAATACATGAAAGAGATAAGAGAATGCCTCAAATAGGATGTAGTTTTTCAAGGGAGAAAGGGAAAAGATATAAGAAAAAAAAAGACTACAGAAATAAAGGTTTCCTCAGCATTAATTAGCACCAAAATACACTTAGGTAGAGTTTTGGCTTAAATGCTACTTTCTGATTTATTAACTTTTATTATGTTAGCATTTTACAGAAATTATTGCATTTCTAATGGTGGAAGACTACACACATACACACACTCACACATACAATGCTTTTTAAGTTTTCTGAATTGCTCTCAGAGCATAATCAAAGTCATGGTATATTTTGTGCTGAATGGCTTATAATTAAATGTACTAAGGAAGATCTATAGATACTTTGGATCAGTTATCTGGTGACCTTTTTCACATTCTTCTGAAAGTTAAGTTTTATTCTATTGTAGTGAAAATGAGTTGTAAAATACATCAAGTTTTATGACTGATTATTTCTTCAGTAAGAACTATTGCTCTCTAAAGTAAAAAAGTGGTGTTGGAAAAAACAAAATACCATGTTGGTTGACTATCCTATTCCCAAAACAAAAATTCAGAAAGTAATTTGTGTTCAAAAAATCAAAATTTAAGAATTTGTGGAATAAAAAACTTCGCCTAGAAAAATTAGGAAAACAATCAGTATGAATGCTAGCATATAGAATGATACATGTGTACTTAAAACAGAGAAAACTAAAAAGAAAATAATGATTTTAAATGGTCAGTAAATATTTAGAATTTATTATATAAGGATCTATGTGAAAAGTTATTTTCAAATAACGTTTGTTCTGTAAAACCTGGCATGTCAATGATTTTAATCACAGAGTAATTTCATTTGTCAAGGTTTCTCCTTAGCCTTGGATATAAAGAAATTGAAAACCAAAGTTCTTGCTCATTAAATGTCTACATTTTTAAATAATCTGTCCTCCCTTTTCATTTTGTATGTTTTCTTCTTCAACTGTTTTTATTGGACTATAGGTATTTTAGGCTACAATCCAACTTAATTTTCTTTTGGAAAAGTACTTAGGGCAAAAATAAATAAACATGTATCTGGATATGTTTATATTCTATCCATCCTCTCATAATTAATTCTGCTTCTCAAATTATGTGTCTATATCATTTTTTTTAGTTTGCAAAGACAATGTATCTGATTTTGCTAATCAATTCTACCTGATAAATGTGCTGTATGGAGTAATCTTTTCACAAGACATGCAAATATGTCACTTATTTTAATGAAGACAAATACTGCTTGCACATATCATTTATACTGTGGCACACACCGAGTTTATGTACTATTTATGTAGTAATATGTATTCCAACTGAAGTAAAAGCAACATAGTTGTCTCTGACATTACTATTCTATCATTACAATGATGAAAAGAATGTAAGTAATTCTATAATGCAGATAATCCATTTTCCCTGATTTCTCTACCACGCATTGGCAATAGTTTTTTTTTTTTTCTAAACATACAATACAGTGATTAGTGCATGTTAAATGTGTTGATTACCTATTTTTTAAATTTGCAAAGAACAAATGGAGTATTTAAACTATCGTGCTCCACTGACTCTTGATTTCAGAACAAAATTAAGGATAACCATAAATGTATGTCAGTGTCTCAACCTTCAGTCTCGGGCTCATGAATGTTCGGCATGTGCTCAGTTGAGTCTCATAAAGTTAATTCACTCCCATTTCCAATCAACTTTTTCTCTTAGTTTGAGTAACTGCATTACCCGAAGAGATCACAATAAATGAGAAAGAATTGGAATTTTTTTTTTTTTTTTTTTGAGAGGTTTTTGCTACAGGGCATGTGCGCTTGCCAGAAAGGCAGAGAGAGACAGAAAGTGAGAAATCACCCCCCAGGGGGGATGGCCATGCCGCAATCCCTTCTCCTCCATTCTCCTCTCCAGATCTTGGGCACGCACACACACACGCCCAGCGCTAGTTTAAGCCAACGGTTCCAGGACTCGAACCACGGTCGACTACATGGGAGTCCAGCGACATAGCCGTTATGCTAACTGCTGGTCCCAAGAATTGGAAATTTTTAAGGCAAGTTACAACTTCAGTTGAATTTGAAACTGACTATGGAAAACGAGACATATACTATTCAAGAGCAAAAAGTATGTGTTGGAAATTGCTTTATTTTGTTTCAAAATTCTGAGAACATACTGTGTGCCAAGTTATTTGTTTAAAGTAGTAATGAACAGAAAGGCAGTGAAATAATACAGAAATAATTAGAAGAAAGGATAACAAGAAGCAAGCCCATTCTATAAGATACAGATAGTCTTAAGAAAATCTAAAAATTAACAAAGCTATGACATAAAATGAATGACCTCCTTTGTAATGTTATTTTAATCAAAAAGAAAATGATACTTCTCTCTCTTGTGTTTCAAGAGCATTTTATGTCTTTGAGTGGTTTCAATCTATGTCTGCCTGTCCATCTATCTATCTTTCTGTCTATGTATGATGATCTTCTGGGTCAAAAAATTGATTTTGATCTTTTCTATTTTTACTTGGCACGATGCATAGTAAACAATGGTTCTCACATATATATGTTCAACTACTTTGTTTTTAATGTGTCAGTAAATATGACTACATGTAAACAAGTGTTATTAGTAAATAAATGTACATAGATTATATGAAGTATTTACAACTCTTTAGATAAGTGGAGGAAATTTGAAATAAATCGTATTTTATTTTAGAAAAGGCATATGCACATAAAGATACTAGTCAAGTACATGAGTAGTAAAAATAAAAAAAAGAATTACAGAAATGAGGCAAATAACAAAAGTAAAATTTAAAGCAAAGAAAAGAAACTTGTGTCTCTAACATCCAATAACATGGGAAAAATAAATCTTTATTTATTTGTCCTGCTCTCTACTACTCAGCAAAAGGGAACTGAAATTTGTAGTGAAAGAGACTGAACAGAGCAAGAGAAGGCAAACACAGTCTATGTTAATAGATGATGTAAACAAAGGAAGCAAAAACAGCTCAGTGGTAGAAGATAAAGAGGTACCAATTAAAATGATTACATATTTCATATTATATTGGGTACCTATATAAATTTGTAAAATTTCATATATCCTTCATATGTCTGTAAAACTCCATTGTGCAATTTCATTTTAGATTTTTTTCCTAAGTGAAACCAAAATCAGACTGGTGAATATATTGATTTTCTTTTCTTTCTTTAAAGAAGCACATTTGACATTCACTGATACATTTTTAGACCTTTTATTCCTACCAAATATTAATATCTTTGATCAATATTCATTTTTCATACTAGAGATAAAGACATTATGAACATAATACAAGTTTGGTTGTCCTGATCTGAAAATAACACATACTAGTAACTGAAAGTTTCTTGATCCATTATTCATCATTATTTATATCAAAGGGCAATCATAGGAAAGTATCTCAGCCTTATCTATTGTACAGAGTATGTTACAAGTGATTTCAGGTGGTGTTACAAACCCCTAAAGAATATTCAATTCCATAGGATATTGTTCTTCTAATAGTCATTAAAATTTATAGCCATTTATAATATTGGAAGGAAAGTATAAAAACATGAATGCCCTGAAAAACATAATTAATATCATACACAGAGAGATGTAAAATCTCTTCATCTTGTCCTACAGTCTTTTCTTGACAGTAACTTGCTGGGACCATGCAGTCAACACAAGCTGAGTATGAAAGAACTGCCCCTCATGCCTAAGAGCAAGAATTTGGCTGAGGAGAACTGTTTGCAAG
This sequence comes from Tupaia tana, assembly GCA_026018925.1. Classification (NCBI taxonomy): domain Eukaryota; kingdom Metazoa; phylum Chordata; class Mammalia; order Scandentia; family Tupaiidae; genus Tupaia; species Tupaia tana. Next base: position 61,553,064 of record JAKSZU010000013.1, read on the forward strand.
GTCAACAGTTTTACGAGTTCTGGACCTCACCTCCATTGTGTTGCTGTACTGGCCTGCACTCAATTTCTCTGCCATGGGCCTTATTGCCGTACCCCGGTACCCCATAAAGGCACCCCCAGACTTACTATAACTTTTACAATAATCCTGAAGGAATGCGGATCCACTAAGGCAGTGGCTGCGTAAGGCAGCTGCTGCAAACGGGAATTACTACCATTACATTCACTTCTCCTACTGGGGTTTACATAGATAAGCATTAGAAAAGTTTAGGTTAAAGCTACTAATTGGCAAAACAATCTCAGTAGCTGGGAGGGGCTCAGGACTCATCCATGAGGTGCTGTTACCCCAAAGACCATAAGCCACCCTTACTCTCAGGACAAGGGAAGATTGCCATTCCCCAAGCCACAGTCATTGTATAGAGCAGCACGTAGAGGGTCCCAAGTACACAGTAACCTTTAGGTCAGTCATTAAGCTGCTCACAAGACCACATTTCTTTCCTATGTAGACTCACCCTCTTAGCTGTAGACTACGCCAGAGATAACATGGGTATTCCACTTTAGTATATACTAACCCTGTCTTTACTAAACCAGACAGGATTTATTTCTAGGCCCTTGTAATTGCTGCCACCCTAGCCGGAGGCTGAAGTTCTCAAAAGCTGACCTGAGGCTCAAGTTCTCAAGCCGATCAGGGACTAAAGTGATCCAGCTGGTCTGAGACTAAGGTTATTAAGATTCCTGGAAACCCTCTCATCCAAAGACCCTCCCAGGTAATCAAGATCTAAGAAGAGAATGCACCCGAAAAATGGACTTCCTCGTTCTAAAAATTATGACTGTTTATACTTAAACAAAACAGATGTCATGTTTTATGATTATTGTTCCTATATTTTGAATGCTTTACCTTTTAGAGTAAAATCTTTCACTTACTTCCCCTCACCCATCCTACTGCTGTAAAACTCCTTCTATAATAAATACGCATGACTCCTGGCCATCAGGGCTGCAGTCTTGAGTTTACTCTGGCTGTAGCCGGCTGAGAACACGCTAAGGGGCATTGAGGTCTTGGCCTAATTCCTGTTCACCCGTGTCACCTTCCTGTGCACCCACCCCGGCTGGAGCACGGCTCCCAGCAGTAACTCAGTGATTTTCTCATATTAATTACTTCAAAAATCATATTAATATATACCAGACACCTATAGTTTCATTTTACTGAAAAGCTACAACTTTGAGTCATCCCTAAGACATTACTTTCTGAAAAATTTTCTATATTGAAGATACACTAAATAAATATGTTAGAATACACTCATTAAATGTATTCTGGTATATCAAGTTACTAGAATTTCATTTTGGGGACTCTCTCTAATAAGACAATCTACCATAATATGCTGATATGGCTTGATCTAAACTGAGCAGCAAATAAAATTATTAATAGCTAATTCCACTTATACTCTTCTGGCCCTAATTTTAGGATTAATGCAATCCTCAAAATGGCATTCATTTGGAGGTCAGCAGTTAGCATGGTGTTTAAGGTGGCTCGATTCCCATGTGCTGATCATGGTTTGAGTTCTGGACCTGGTAGCTGAAAACCACTACAGGCATGTGTGAGTGTGTGACCAAGTTCCCAAGAGGAGAGTAGAGAAGGGATTGCAGTGTGGCCATCCCACCAGGAAGTGATTTCTCGTTTTCCCTCTCTCTGTTGTTGTCTCTCTCTTTGCCATCGAGTGCATGTGCCCTCTAGCAAAAACATTTTTAAAAACTGCATTAATTTCTCAATATAGCTAGATGCCTTCAAAGCAAAAAATGAAAAACCTTGAAATGATAGTGAAAAATTACCTCACCTTATCAAATGACTAGGCTCCAAGCACCATTTTGTTCTATGAAAAACTTGTGTATTACCGTATCTCTCTTTGTGCCTTCAGTGGGTTTGTTCCCACTGAAAGATTCCTTTATTTCATGCAAAATAACCCGCCTGCACTCCTCAAAACATTTATGTCTTCTCTTTCTCTGTATCTGTTAAGCTGTTTTGTCTTCTTTTTCTTACTCTGGAAGGGAACCCTTCTGTGTTATTAGGGAGAATCATTAGCCATTATTGAATAATTAATTCCATTGCCTTTCACTCTGGAAGATATTAGGGAACTGCTCATATGAGAAAGAACTAAAGCGGAAATCAGTATCTGTAAACAGGATGATTAGCCCTGGAGGAATCTGATTTAGGCTCTAAACTCTAACCATTATTTATTTTCTCTTTGTATGTAATCTGAATTCACATGTCATGTGTCCTCATTAGTAATCACAGAAGCTCTCTAATACCTCAGTTTTAGCTAGTTTGCAAATGGCAACCTATTTAAAGTGCTCCTTAAATATATGCCATGTTTAGTATATGTTTTAAGTCAGTTAATATCGACTGTATTATAATTATAAAATCTTTGTTCCACTTCTTGCATTCTGGATTCATAATATCACCTCTTGACTTTATTCAGGGTGGGTAGAATCTAGTTAACTGTAAGCAGAAGTAATGTCTGTTACGTTTCATTGTTGGCACTAGATCCTTCAGAGTTCTCAGATGCTTTTGGCATAGTTATCACTAATGTTCTGTGTGGTATCTGCATTGATAACTTGATTACAAAGTAACTACAGTGAGCAGCAGCCCTCAGACCAGACCTAGTGAACACAGACATGGGCAAGAAAAGAATTTGCTTACATTTCTAAAATTTTGAGGATGGTTATTTTTGCAAAATAACTGTCTCTATTCTGATCAAAATTACACTTAATTTCAGCTGGTCTACACATATTGTCTAGTATCTTTCTCTTTGAGGTGTCTCAGGAATTTCCACAGTGAATTACATGGTAATAATAAAAACCTACATTTTAAAACAGACAACACCAAACACATTCTATCCTGATTGGATAGAAATGTTCTTATTATCATTATAAGAATGCTATTACTATAATAATATATGTGATGTAACAATCATTATAACTGACTTTATTTGTCCAGATGTGTATTTGTTATGTGAATGTGCAATAAGACAGAACTTACTCTAGCAAAATCATGGCTAGTGTGTGAAGGGAAACTAAGGCAAAGTAAGGTTTCTAATAGGAGCACTACAATATTGACCTTCACTATCAATCCTAATTTGATTTAGTTCTTCCAATTCAGCATGATTTTTTATATTAGATAGTAAAATAGTGGTCTTAAATATTCTGTGTACATCAAAACTGCAGATTTATAATTTGAAGTGATAGCAGAGTACACATCACAAGTAGATAAATGATAGATGATAGATAAGATAGATAGAAGGGTGGGTAGATGGATGAATGATGGATGGTGGTACAGCAGTAAAATGCAAAGGTTTTCCAGGCTGACCTACGTGGAACAGTTCTGAGTTCAATTCCATAGACTTCCCTGAATACAACCGTTACATACTTGGACATGATCCTGCATTGGCTGAAATTGGGAGTCGACTGTGGTATCAACACCCTGTTGTGGGTACCATCTCTCTGTCTCTCTCATGGAATAAATAAATAATTTTTAAAGATTACATAGGTATACAGATACACATACAGATATAGACATGGACATAAATAAATTTGTCCACCAGTTATTTATCAAGTATTTGGTGTGTGGAGTGTACAAAGATAATGAGAATAAAATACTAGATCTTGGGAATATAATAGTTAACATGAAAACATGGCCTTTATTAAACAGATATAAATATATTAATAAAACTATGCAAAAAACAAGAGTTTAATTAAAACAAAATGTGGGATATCTTTTAGTCAACTGGCAAAGTAGACCACAATCGCAGATTTTTAGCTTCTAAATAAAGGTCAATGTTTGGTTATGGCATCCTGGTATAATAAATGTGCTACCCTTGTAGCACATTTCTGAATGAATATAAAACAGAGCCACTTGTCAAACTTAAATAAAATAGGAAATGTAATACATTTATGTTTAACTTGAACTACAGACTTAGACTGTGAATCTGAGACTCACCTGCCTCTAGGGCTAAGAACATATTCCACATTAAGTTTCATTTCTTAAAAGTTTCTTTTTAGAAACCTTGATGATTGCAATTAGATTTAAGTTTGTGACACCTGTCAGGTGCATATTTTCTCCTTATCCCCCAATTCCCCTGAAAACAGAAATAAAACCTTCATTACTTAAAAAAATATGCATATAATTTTTCTATTTTCCTGCTTACAACCTTCAAGTAATGATGTCTAGGTATGCAAGGCACTCAGTAAATCACATTTCAGGATTTCATGAGGAAGAGCTAGAAGGGAATCTCTAAGAACAAGTGTTTCAAATAATTCTTCCTCCATGTTTCTCATGTAATATAAAATGATGTTGTAAAGGACAAGAGTAAACTCTTAAATATCACAGTAAGAGAAAATGACTTTCTCTTTCTATATGTACACTATTCAGGATGTACTTAATAAAGCTAGAAAACATGAAGTCTATATATTCTAAAATAGTCTATCTAGATACGTGTTTGCTACTCAACAAGGCATAATATTGGACATACAGCCTGACCTTTAAAAAAGATATATTGTGCAGTGTTTTCTTAAATTTTAGTGTAGTACTTTTTTTAATTTCATGAAATACCTACTGTTATCAGGAGAGATGCAGATGTTCCCTGAAACAGGGTTCAATAACCATAATTTCTGAGTTAGTATATAATTAAACGATTATAATAGGTGGACAAACATTGGTGTCTAGGGCAACTAATAACTGTTTGCTCCAAAATATGCTAACATTGATTATTTGTGTATATGAGTATTTTATCTTTCTTCCTATGTGCTTCCTATAGATGTAGATTTTCTTGTGCATTTTCTCTCATATATATGTTATTGTAGTTAAATTGCTTAAATCCTTTAAGCAGAATTGGAGTTCATAAAGCCTCCCAAAGAGGACTGCTGTGCAGTTCATGGGACCTACAATAAACTAGGTAAGGTTCACTTTTTTCTTCTCTTTTAATTGTACCTTTCCCTGAAATACATGGCATAAGGTAGTAGTGAAAAAAGTCTTATGCATTCTATGATGCTACTTCCATTTCTTCTGCCTATTCTCATAATCATCTGAAATTGTGTTTTTCCTCTCAGACCTTAGAGGATGGTCATCAAGCTTTGGGCTGGTTGAATCCTTGGAAAAGCATATACATGAGAAATTCAGCTAGGTAAGAACAGCAGCCTATAGCAGTTTGCTATCAAACTTGAAAGTTGATCAACGAATAGATATAATCCAATATTAGCCCAGTCCAAATTAGCTATTCAGTTAAATACGCCAAAAACATATATCTATTCTCAAATATTTTCAATCTAATGAAAGTAGTCAAGGTCAGAAATAAATGAGAATCACAGGAATGAAATGGAGAACTAAATTACAGTCAGTTTTGATGAATGGCAAAAAAGAAAATAAGAAGGACACTTATTATTACTTTCACAAAAATAGAATATTGAAGATTTTCATAACCAAATAAACCAATGTACTGAGTATATTTTCTTTATGAATTATATTCTGCCAAATAAAAACAAATTCATTGGACAAAACATGATTTTTAATAAAATAATACACATACATGATTGTCACTGTCACATCAATTTGTTTCCTTCTTTTTTTCTGATGGAAAACATTTAGAAGTCACAATTTATAATGTTCTCACCTTTTAAGAGAAAGCTAACTTTACTGTGATATAGCTTACAGCAAGAAATAGCTCATTAAAACATGAATGCATAAAAAAGCAGAAAGCATTAATATTAATCTGTTTTTAATCTTTGAAAACTGACTTTTATGGTTTAAATGTATCTGGGTATGCAAACAAACAGTATAAATGTAGAGGATAAAATGAATCTATTACATTAAAAAAAGGAAAATAGATCATTTAGATAAGCATAAACTAGATAGATGAACAGTATCTTTTTTAGTCAAAAGACTATATTTAGGGACCAGCAGTTAGCGTAATGGCTATGTCGCTGGACTCCCATGTAGTCGACCACGGTTCGCGTCCTGGACCCGGTGGCTTAAAACTCACGCCAGGCGCGTGTGTGTGCGTGCCCAAGATCCCAAGAGGAGAATGGAGGAGAAGGGATTGTGGCGTGGCCATCCCCTCTGGGGGGAGGGGGTGATTTCTTGCTTTCTATCTCTCTGTCTCTCTCTGTCTGGCGAGCACACGCACCCTATAGCAAAAACCTCTCCAAACAAACAAAAAAAAGACTATATTTACTGTGCATTAAAATAAGAGTATGAACCTTATATGTGGGATTTATATTCTAGAGTCAGCGTTACATGAAGTAATCCATTTCTAATTTTAAAACATTGAAAGCTTTTTTTCCTTTTTTTCTTTTCTGCAAAGCAAAACAAAAGCACTCTTTTCCAAGGAAATTCTGCAGAATAATTTTAGTTTGAGACAAACTATACAATTGTAAGTATAGGTGAACTATTGCAATCTGAAACCCAAACAGCATTGTTTGTTTTAAATATAATCACAAATTTTGGGAAACAGAAAAAGCTGATACAACATCTGACACATAGTAAACGTTCAGCAAATATTATTTTCTCTTTCTGCCATTGTGAAACATCTGCTCAAAGTCAGCTTCTCCAGGCAATTATTAAGCGAATGGACTCTCAAACTCGAGTGTGCATGTGAAACATTTGCAGAAATCATTAAAACACAGATTACGGCTCATTCCAGAGTTTCCAAGTCAGTAGGTCTGGGGTATGGCCTAAGAATCTGCATTCTTAACAAGTTCCAAGTGATGGGAATCCTGCGGGACCAGGAACTACATCTTGGGAATCACTGACTCAGTGATTTACACACCTTAAGGATCATAGTATTTACATAGCTATTTTAAAAGTACTTGTCTGGGCTTCATTTCATTTAATTCAAAGGTCACTTCAATAGTATTAAAATCAGTTGTGTGATAAAAATAAATACATAGATTAGTGTTCTTCTAATTAGAATAGTATATGAAGAAAGTTGACTATTTAGGAGATACCTTATCAGTGAATCATAACTAGATCAATCGTTGATTAATTAAATTCTAATTGAATGCCTACTATATACTAGACTAGGTTTATGAAAATGAGCAAGTTATCTATTATCCTTGTTCTCACAGAGTTTAGAATCTAATAGAGGAGTGAGAATAAAATATAAGTAAGATAATCGTGTTAGTAATCATGTTGATAAAATCTTAAACGTTTCTGCTAATGTCTCAGGAGATCCCATAAAGTCTCTAAAGGATCATCATAGGTTGCTGGCTTGGGTTCCATTTTAAACAGGTGAACACTGTGAGTGGCACCATTCTTCCATCTTCCTAGAATCATCTTTTTCCTTCAGCCTTTACATGAAATGAGTAAAGACAGCATCAAACAATCCTAGGGGAAGTCCAGTGCTCTTCCTAATACATCTTAGGACTTTGGAGGATAAAGTGGCGGTATGTATTAATGTTCAGCTGATCACTCCCACCTCACTGCTGCGTGAATCTCCGTTACTTACTCCTTATTCTACTGCCAATCCTGTGTGTGTGTAGTGTGTGTATGTGTGTGTGTGTGTATAATGTGTATTAAAAATGCAGATATTTCACACAACTTTTGCACCAAAAGTAAACTGACACTTTAATTCCAATTCTTCATGAACTTGTTGAAATACCCATATCTTTGTTTATGTAAAAAAAAAAAAAAACAATAAAAAACTATTTTTTCAGACCTCCTAAGGAACTTAGCTAATGAGAAAATATGCCCAAAAGGTCTATGTCCAGAAATATAATGCTATGATGCATATACACCGCATTCTGACATGCTCAAATATAGAGGCTCCAGTTTCAAACTGTGAAGAATAAGAAAGAACTACTTTTTTAATACCTCAATACAGACATTTCTTCACTGCTTACCTTACAAACCCTTCCGGCATCTGGAGGATATTTATCTTTCTACAGTTCAAAATAGATGAATCATGGAGCATGGCCAGACATGCAACTGCACTGGCTGAACTACTCCCATTACTAATGAAATGAAGCTGATGTTTCTAATGAGTTTACTCCATTTAACCTATTCTATAGTCATGCTTGAGGGGTCAGTCATGAATCTGTATGATGATGATGACCATTATGGGCCACATATTTTATCATTTACTGCATTTTCTGCTTCAGTAGTCAGTAAGCTTGAATGCCAGTTCTGGGGACTATCACTACATAATCCCTTTCCACTGACACCTTTTCCTAAGTAGCACAATATATGATATATAATCTCCTGCAAACTATTCTGAGCAAGTAACATCACTTATTGACAAAGTGCTGGGTCAGTAGCATACAAGGATCTGCAGTCGATCTTAAACTAACTATATCCATATGTTATCTGTGAAAAAAAAATCAGAAGTCATTTTTAGGCAATAGACACAATTCTGGAAGAGGTATGGAAATTATTTTATTCAGTAGTACACTGTAAAATATACAAATATATAAAAAGTAAAAATGTTATATTTCCAAGGTGTTATAGTATGTTTTTTCTCTGTAAAATTAGTATAAGCACATTATAGAAAATTCTTAATGAAGACAAAAAAGGGAAAAATTCTGTAGCTCTAACACCTCAACACAACCACTGCAACATTATATGTTATGTCTTTTTAGGCTTTTTTGCTAAACGTATTTAATACATAGTTCTAATAAAGGTATAATGTAACTTTTATTATGTTTTCCTCTTTAAATATATTAAGTGTATTTCCATGTTTTATATGAAATCAGTAAAAGTACTATCAGTAAAAGTAATATCAAATGGTTGCAATGTAATTTATTAACTAGTCTTCTGTTTTGAACATTTATTTCCAACTTTTCCTATTATAAAAATCATATTTGTTAAAAATCGCACTATCTGGATGTGTGTGCATGTGTATGTGTGTGTGTGTGTGTGTGTGTGTGTGTCCATTTAAGGTGATTCTTTAAAATTATTCAGGAATATGACATTTTAAGGTAGCTCTACGCAGAATGAGTTGCAGAAAATTGCCTTTATAGGACAGGATATTTCTTCTTAATGAAACTGATAAATGTAGGTATCAATGAAGTATTTAATTTCACATTATTTTATTTTTAAACTTTTGAAATTTATTTTGACAGTTTCTGACTATGTCATGACCTTCCTGCATCAGCCTCCCAAGTTGCTGGAACTACAGTCATACATCACCACACCTGGTTTTTAGAGCTGCCTACAACCTGAACCCAGGCTTCCCATTTGGCCTCAACTCCTGGAATAGAAGCACCCACCATCTGTCGTGGACACCACAGCAACTGGGCCACTTTGATTTTTTTTTTTTGGAGGGGGGGTGGGGGAAGGAGAGGTTTTTGCTAATATGTGTGTGTGCTCGCCAGAAAGACAGAGACAGAAAGCAAGAAATCACCCCCCAGGTGGAGGAGTCCGACCCAGTGGGGATGACCATGCCACAATCCCTTTTCCTCCACTCTCATTTCTGGATCTTGGACATGCACACACATGTGCCTGGCATGAGTTTAAGCCACCAGGTTTGGGTCTCAAACCACAGTCGACTACATGAGAGTCCAGTGACATAGACATTATGCAAACTGCTGGCCCCCAATTTTTATTTCATATTATAGTTGCATATATACAGAGTGCTAGAATAATCCATCTAATACTATTTTCAAGGTCAAAAATTCATATTTGCTATTAATATAACTAGATTTTCTATTTTGAACAGAGATCAGTCTTTGTCCTACCTTTCTCTTGTATTCTACCATAAAAATTTGTTACTTATGTCACATTCCCTCAGGAATTGATTTTTACTAGAGAAGAATCAGTCCAATAAATAAGTTAATAAAATCTGGTAGCTGGAAAATATCATTACCTTTTCCTACATAATGCTTCTTCACTTTACACAAATGTACATGTCTAGAAAACATCCTCAAAGATATTCTCACCAAAGCTTGCTTTGGAATTTTCATATGTAGTAATGGATCAGAAGGAAGATACTTTGCAAAGGGAAATGCAATGGTAAAATGTTCAACCACTAGACTTTACAGTACCTACACACACACACACACACACACACACACACATTAAAATCTATACAACCAAGTCTTAAATTCTTTCCACATGTATTTATCTATGACCAGGAAAGTCTCAGTTTAAATCCTTGGTCAAGCACTTAAAAGTAACAAGTCATTTAATCTCTTTTTAGCTAACATCGTCAAATCTGTGCAGAGGAGGTAAATTACCAACATAATGAGACTATCGTGAAGATAGCCATGGATACTAGATCCAGCCACTGTGGAGCCACCAGTCCTGCTATGTGAGGCTAGGGTTGCGTGGGAGGCCTACTTTCACTTCCTGACCAACCTAAACAGGTCGGGCATGGCAGCATGTACCTGCACTCCTGGCTCACTGGGAGGTTGGGCAGAACTGTGACATAGAGATACCCAGTCAAGAATATATTATCTTCTTTCCTCTATTTTTTTTTTAAATGGGACCAGCAGATGGCATAATGGTTGCCCACTGGACTCCACATAATCAACCGCAGCTCAAGTACTGGACCAAGCGGCTTGTAACTCATGCCCAGTGCATATGTGTGCATTGGCAAGATCCCAGGAGGAGAATAGAGGAGAAGGTGGGCATGACCAACCCCCCTAGGGGGGTGATTTCTCCCTTTCTGTCTCTCTCTCTCTCTCTGTCTCTCTAGTGAGTACAGTCTACCTGTAGCAAAAAATCCCTCTAAAATTAAAACAAAAAATTACAAATGACCACTACATAAAAAAGGTAAGGCTGCATAAACATACACGTATTTTTACTAAGTATTAAATATTCACTGAAAAGGTTTAAGCAAAAATAGATAACGGAATCATCATGAAATAGGAAAGTCACTTTTATGGCACCTGTATAGATAAAAAAATATTAAAAGTCAGTTTTATTTTGTACCTAAATAACATGACTTATCTTGGTCACAATGAAAAAATAAATGTTAAATAAAAATTAAAATGTTATTCCTTTAAAAAATAGTTTCAACATAAATATTTCTAATCACTGAAAAAAATAGAAGACAATGATCTCCAGCATCCATTTACAGTTCTATGAATACATGACTCACATTTTTCCATCTCTTTTTCTCATCTCTCCAAGTATCTGATTTCACCCCACCCTAGAGTAACGAGTCTGAGAGGATCAATCAAGGCCTTGAAGTCTCTTAGGTACAGTAACTGACAAAAAGACAGACAGGTTTTGCCATCACATTAATAAACATTATTACTGTGTGAGGCCAGGAGGTGGCTGGGTGAGTAAGGTGTTGGATTCCCACGTGGCCTACCAAAGTTGGAGTCCCAGTCCGTGTCTTGAAACTCATACAGGCCACATGTGGGTGCATGTCCAAAATCCCAAGAAGAGAATGGAGGAAAAGGGATTGTAGCATGGCCATCCCCCGAGGGGTGGTTTCTCTTTCTCACTGTCCCTCTCCAGTGAGCACATGTGCTTTATGGCAGGAAAAAAAAAAAAATCTTAAGATAAATAAATAAATTATTGCAGCTTTTGCCAAAACTACGTGATTAGAGAAAAAAAACAGGTATTCCCTGACATTTGGAACTGTGACACAAGACACGCTGCAACTACTAGGGTAGGCTGAGGGGAAGAATCTGTCTGAGATGGGGCTGAAAGCAGAGGAGGGAAACAGCACCAAGAGACTGGACAGAAGGAAGAGGAAGAAGCTCATCCTTTGATCTTAAACCCAGCTATTTCTTAAACCAGTTTGTCAATGCCATCCGATCACCTCTCCATATCCACTCACTGGTCTTTTCCCTCTTGCTCAGATTCTGGGCTGAACGAACTACATCTGGAAAGAATATATCAAAGAGATTCCTCACCTCTGGCTTCAGGTTAGCTTCAAACAGCTGGAAACACCAGCAGGAGATGGGGAGGGAGAAACATAAAGGCCATTTAATTATCCTAGCCTTCTCCCTGAGGCATTGAAACAGGTTTTCTGTGTACTCAGCTCCTCAGGTGTTGCTCACTATATTAGTTTGGTCTCCAGGTCCCTATAATTGCCTCCTACCCTCTCCTCCTAAGATCCAGGCTTAGTAACAGCTATGGGTACAGGCTCTGAACCATTGCACTCTCTCTTGTGGTTTCCCTATGTCCTGCCCACACACACCCTCCCTTCCCTCCTTCCTTCCCTCCTTCCCTCCTTCCTTCCTTCCTTCCTTCCTTCCTTCCTTCCTTCCTTCCTTCCTTCCTTCCTTCCTTCCTTCCTCCCTCCCTCCCTCCCTCCCTCCCTTCTTTTTTTTTTTAAAGTATGCTATAGGGCATGTACACTTGCCAGAGAGAGAGAGAGAGAGTGAGATACCATCCCCCCCCCCCCCCCCCGGAGGAGGGGACAGCAATGCTGCAATCCACTCTCCTCCTGTCTTGTCTTGGATCTGGCATGCAAGTACATGTGCCTGGCATGATTTTCGAGCCGCCAGGTGGAGACTCAAACCACACAGTCAGCCACATGGACCCGAATGCCTTAACTCCAAGCCATCTGCTGGCCCTCTATATATCCTCTTTAATAACAATTTCCTAAGTAACCTAATGTGAGTATTCCATCTGTTTCCTGCTTTGACTCTCACTGATAAACAAGCTCTCCATTATACATTTCAATTATCTAAGAAGGTATAGCTTTGTTTTGTTCAAACTGTTTTGGGCAAACTTTTTTGTCACTTGTGACTAAAAGAATATCTTACTAAATGAAAACACCACTGCTTTTGCATCTATCAATATGCAACAGGTTTAAATTATTTTATGAATAAGACTAAAGGACACCAAACTTTTAGATAGCAAGGTTCAATAAGGCCTTTAAGAAGGTGAAAATATTTTCTAGGTCAATAGATGCCCACTGCAAGGAAAAGGACAGTTAACTAAAAGAAACTGCTTAATAAACTTATTGTAAATCAGGGTTAAAATAAAACAATTTCCCTAATATTTATCTATAAGAAACTTCAGGAGTTAAAGCGCTACACAGGATTAAGAATGAAAAATATGTAAATGAATAAACAAATGAGCACTTATTTATACCTGTATTTAAAGTCTATAAAACCCTTCACACACATTCACTTAAATGTCAATACCTTGTAAAAAATTATGAGCTACTTACAAGTTGTGGGAGGTTGAATAATGGCTCTCAAAGATATTCAGGTTTTAATCAGTAGAATTCCTGAATATGACCTGATATGGTAAAAGGAACTTTGTGGATGTGGTTAAATGAAAGGTCTCGAGATGGAAGACCTTTATCTAGTGGCCCCTCAATGTAATTACATGCCTTTATTAAAAAGCAGGCAGAGGGGGGATTTGAATATTGAAGAAGGCAATATAAGGATGGCAATGTTTAGTTGCTGGGCTGGCTCTGTAGAAGGAAGTGATCAGAAGCCAAGAAATACAAAGTATGTTATCTCAGAAACTGGGAAGGGAAAGGAGAGAGATTTTCCACTAATGTCTCTTGAGGAAGTTCAACCCCGTTGGCACTTTAATTTCAGCCCAGGAAAATTTGATTTGGGACCTTTTACTTATAGAACTAAAAAAAAAAAAAAAAAAAAAATCTGTGTGTTTCAAGCTGAACAGTTTGTTGTAACATAGCATCCATAGGAAACTAATAAGCAAACTCTTACCTCATGGGCTGTTTAAATTTCAAGGAGTTACAAGTGTCTACTCTAGTGGGGCAATGGGCCGTCGGGCAGGCACAGGGTAAGACAGAAACACAGTAAATGGTGGTGAATATCAGATATAGTGTGTGTGAAAGAGTAGAGTCTAAGGAAGGGCATTTAGGAAAAAAGTAGAGAGGCAAAGCATTAATGAGACAAAGAAATGTGGTATTATCTGTTGAAGATAATTTTAAGTATTATCAACTGGACTAGGGAGAAATGTACACATGTCGGAAGATAATTTACTAGAGCCAGCAATGCAAGCAGCAGTTAGGTTTATTAGAGCTGAGATGAGATTGTCTGGGGTGAGACCTAAGTAGGTTTGTGCCTTGTGGCAAGGAGGGTCTCTTTTTAAAGCCTGAACCATAGGAGAGGGACTCTGCAAGCAGAGGTCTGAATTTGGTAGTGGTTGGGGATGTTGGGTGGTCATTTCTCAGAAATGTGGGAGGTTTACCAGCCACAGGTGGACCAAGAGGGGTTTCCAGAAAAATCTGATCTTGAGAGCTTTATCCTCAGCCTCTTGCTTGCGTGCTTGCTTGCTTTTTTCTTCCTTCCTTCCTTCCTTCCTTCCTTCCTTCCTTCCTTCCTTCCTTCCTTTCTTTCTTTCTTTCTTTCTTTCTTTCTTTCTTTCTTTCTTTCTTTCTTTCTTTCTTTCTTAAGAGAGATATTTGTGGGGCAGGCAGGTGGTGGACTCCCAATGGTCAACCACAGTTCAAGTCCTGGACCTGGCAGCTTGCTTTCTCACTTTCCCTTTCTCTCTCTCTCTCATAAAATTGAAGGATAATAATAACAAATAAAATTAAATAAATAATTCTTTTTTTTTTTTTTTTTTTTTTTTTTTTTTTTTTTTTTTTTTGGAGAGGTTTTTGCTATAGGGCGCGTGCGCTCGCCAGACAGACAGAAAGAGACAGAGAGACAGAAAGCAGGAAATCACCCCCCAGGGGGGATGGCCACGCCGCAATCCCTTCTCCTCCATTCTCCTCTCGGGATCCTGGGCACGCACGCACACGTGCCCGGCGTGAGTTTCAGCCACCGGGTCCGGAACTCGAACCGCGGTTGACTACGTGGGAGTCCAGCGACATAGCCATTACGCTAACTGCTGGTCCCAAATAAATAATTCTTTAAAAAAAAAAAAAAAAAGAGAGAGAGAGAGAAGATTCTTGCTACAGGGCATGTGAATTTGCCAGAGACACAGAGACAGAAAGTGAGAAATCACACCCCTTTCCTCCTGAAGGAGGATGACCGTGCCATTCCCTTCTCATTTATTCTTCTCTCAGGATTTTGGGCATGCATGCACAAGTGTCTGGTAGTTTTAAGCTGATGGGTCAGGGACTCAAACTATGGCTGACCACGTGTGCGTGCAGAGACATAGCTGTTAGGTCATCTGCTGGTCCCATGGGCCCTTACCATTATCTGCAGCAGGTTTAATTTTTTTCTTAGGTAAGGCTTATCATGTGCCCTCTTTATTAACCCTTGATTTGCCTATTTTCTAATGAACTCTCCACATCTATGACTAAAATCACATTCTCTAGGAAAATATTCACCAATGAGTACTTCATGTCTTTACATGCAGACAACATTGCAAATATTTAATTTAAAGTCATTTTCATATTGGTTTGGTGACTGGGCACTTTGCAAGTGTGTCTATCATCGGGTCTTATCCTTTATCTTGTAGACATTTAGATGATGACAACCTCCAGTCCCTAACTAGTTTTGCAACATTATCTGCAATGCTCCCTAGAGACATTGTACTTTACCTAATGAGTCAAGTCAGCTGATTCTCAGAAAGATTTTTTTTTTTTTTTTGGAGAGGATTTTGCTATAGGGCACGTGCACTTGCCAGAAAGAGAGAGACAGAGACAGAAAGCGAGAAATAACCACCCAGGGGGGATGGCCACCCCGCAATCCCTTCTCCTCCATTCTCCTCTTGGGATATTGGGCATGCATGCACATACGCCCTGCGTGAGTTTAAGCCACCAGGTCCAGGACTCAAACCGTGGTTGGCTGCATAGGAGTTCAGCGACATAGCCATTACACCAACTGCTGGTCTCAGAAAGATCTAACTTTCCAGAATCTCAACAGTGGCTTTTAAACCTAAGCTTTTGAAGGCTAGTTTGTTTGGTAGTACCATTAGTTTTCTGACGACTAATCTGGATTCTCTCACAGAACAAATTTATGTTCAGAAGCTTTAAAAATAAATAAATAAGAAAAAAAATCATTTTGCCCCTGTGGACTACTAAAAACCAATCAGCCAAAAATAATTTGCCTAGCATCTGAAAAAGAGACATCTGTTTGGGACTTCGGTTGGCATGTTACAAGAGTGAATCCTGGAAGGAAAAAATAAATGAATTGCTTGGCATACACGAGGACAGGAATAGGCTACTCAGGGGATAACTGAATACAGAGGATGTAAGAAAGAAGCTTCTCACTCAGGAGCTATCAACTAACAATTACTACTGAAGGAGATGCCAGAGGGAAAAAACTGGGATGAGGTATAAATGGAACTGGAGAACTTCTGGGTGGAACTAAAAAGGCCTCAAAGCTTTTATCTAAAGTGGGCAAATTATTAACTAGTAAGTGACTAAATATTATTTGGAAGTGAAAAGGGATAAACAATGCTTAAACTTGCCAAGGTCTAATAAACCAGTTCTGTATGGAAAATTAAAAGGAAAGGGGCTCAAGGAAAAAAAGAGGTAGGCACTGGGACAGATCTTGCTTAGCCTAAAAGAGTTTGCTTTTTTAGAAAGTGCAGAGCAGACAGATTATTTTCAAATGTGAATCAGATCATCTTCCTTCTCAAAACCCTCCAAAGAAGCCTCATTGCACGTTACACGTAATTTAAGGTCCTTAACACATCCTTTTTTACCTTGGCAACCTCAGGTCCACTCTTCTTTTTTTTTGGAGAGGTTTTTGCTATAGGGCACGTGCGCTTGCCAGACAGACAGAGAGAGACAGAGAGACAGAAAACGAGAAATCACTCCCTGGGGGGATTGCCACGCTGCAATCCCTTCTCCTCCATTCTTCTCTCCTGATCTTGGGCACGCACGCACACGTGCCTGGCGTGAGTTTTAAGCCACCAGGTCTGAGATGCGAACCGCGGTCGACTACGTGGGAGTCCAGCGACATAGCCATTAGGCTAACTGCTGGTCCCCTCAGGTCCACTCTTGACCTATGTACCACACGCTAATAATCCTGGGTTCTTCAAGTACATTTTTTTTCTGACCTCTGGCCTATTTTGCTCAGTCTAGATGATTATTCTTCCTACCAAAAACCAAACAAACAAACAAAGAACTGGTTTGCAATGTAGTATGACAGGTATTTCTATCAACTAGGAATGTCCTAACTACAGTGGCTTGGAAGAGAAATTATTATCAACACATGTTATACTGCCCTTCCTTTTATTGGATTATCTTTAAAAGGGTTGTTATACCTTTACTGTACACAATTTAATTTAGTTAGTTAGTTAGTTTTTGTTTATTTTTAAATTTGACCAGAGAGGGACACACACACACAGAGAGAGAGAGAGAGAGAGAGAGAGAGAGAGAGAGAGAGAGAGAGTAAGAAATCAAGACACTAGGTCCAGGACTCGAACTGCAGTTGGCCATGTGGTGGTAGTCTAGCACCTTTAACAACCATGCCACCCACTGGCCCCTACAAATGATTTTAAGTAACTGAAATATTGGAACAGGATGGTGTAATAAATAAACCTAGTAGGTACTCTAATATTGAGTGCATAAATTATATATTTATAATTGTTACAACCTCTTGACAAATTGACCCCTTTATCATCATATAATGACCTCCTTGATTTCTTTTAAAGTTTTTTACTTAAAAGTCTATTTTGTTTGACGAAAATATGATCATCCCTGCTCTTTTTGGTTACCCTTCCCCTAAAATGTTTGTTTTTCTATCTCTTCACTCTCAGTCGATGTATGTCCTGTATATTCCAAAATTGCTAAGAGAGTATGTTTAAATATTTTCACACACAAAAATGATAAGTATGTAAGCTGATAGATTTGTTAATTAGCCCAATTTAATCAGTGCATTGTAAACATATATTTAAACATTATATGTCCCCCATAAATATTATTTGTCAATTAAAATTAATTCAAAATGAAAGAAAAATTAACTTACCCATAATTACTCAAAGAGAGATCTTAATTTGGTCTTGGGTTCTGAGCGGTGTCTCTAAGACCTTAGACTGTCCTTCTTGATGTGTGTCTTTGATTCCCTTGGGGGTCTTGAGTCAGACCCAATAGTCTATCAATGAGATTTATGATGGGAGCTTTGACCCAGGTGGTATCAGCTTTATAGGTTAGAGATTCATGGTTAACCCTTCAGGCAGTCAACCATGTCTATGAGACATGACATATAAAAAACCAAAACAACAACAACAACAAAACTACAAACACCAAGGCTGGGGTGAGCTCCCTTGGTTGTCAATATTCTATGCATATTGGGATACATCACTGCCAGACAAACTAGCATTGTCCTCTCCACTGGGAGAGGGCAACTGGAAACCTCCAACTTGGAACTCTCCTGCATTTCGTCTTTGTGTCTCTGCCTTTTGGTGATTGTAGTCTTTACCCTTCTGCTGGGACAAACCATTAACTATATTACAGCTTTCCACAATATCTGTGATTTCTTTTAGGGAATTATTAAATCTGATGGTATTCTTTGGAACCTGTGAACTTTGTAAGAACAGTTATTATCATGTCATCTTTAGGAGCAGAGAATAATTTTATCCAGAGAATTTTTGTGGTTTATGCCTTCAAGCACAGATTAAAAATGCAAATCTCTTTCATGTCCAAGTAGTGTCCTTATACTAAATAGCGACCTTGGGTTTAGAGAAAATAGCTATGCTAAGTAGCCTTAACCCTAAACAGGAATTGGGAGACTTAAACAGCTAAAATGAGTAAATACTCTACAGCGTTCAACCTTCAATTCAAGTGCTCTTAAAAAAAAAAAAAAAAAAAAAAAAACATTTGGTTGACAGATCAGAATAGATACAGTGGATTTTTACCACACTGGCCATTAACCATTGTTACAAAGTAGGCTCAGAAAGCCTATAGGTAAAAGCTACTCTACTACCTTGGTTAACCCCATGGATGCTGGCATTATAAAGATGTAATCTTAGAATGGAGGAAGCCTTGTAAGCTAAAGGGCAAGGTTTAGAACTCTTCACCCTTGCTAAGAGAGTATAGAGATACCTTATTTGTTTAAAAGGCATGGTGGTTTGACAACTGGGACACATGAATATAGACTTAACTTTTTAGTGTGGTTAACATCTATTTTCAATGTGCATAAAAATTACTGTGCATAACTATATACATTGTATTCTATTTCATGGACTAACAAATTTCGAAGAGTAACTAAGTCCACCTGCTACAACTTTGGCCAAAATGTAACTTGAGTCAACTGTATTTCTCTGTTATTTGAATTGCCCAGGCAATTGAGATACCTCTTTCATTTGTACTCCCTGCCCACATTCTAGTGGCTGCCTTCTCCTCATCCGTTAGGCTTCAATACAAGTGTAACCTAAACTGAGTATTCTTCTCTATCTATCAAAACTTTACTACCCTCTGTCCCCACAGATACTCGTTCTATAGCATGTTTTACTTCTTATACCATGCAGTACAACTTCTTGCCCTTTATTTATTTATTTGAGAGGTTTTCGCTATAGGGCGCGTGCGCTCACCAGACAGACAGAGACAGAGAGACAGAAAGCGAGAAATCACCCACCAGGGGGGATGGCCACGCAGCAATCCCTTCTCCATTCTCCTCTCGGGATCTTGGGCATGCACGAACACCCACCCGGCGTGAGTTTAAGCCACTGGATCTGGGACTCGAATCGCGGTCGACTACGTGGGAGTCCAGCGACATAGCCATTATGCTAACTGCTGGTCCCCCTGTATTTATTTTTTGCTTAGATTTTTTTTTAATATATGTCTTTCAAACTGAATTGTAAATTTTAAGGATCATAATTTCTGTTTCACTTTGTTATATTATCAGCAAAAATAAGCACTGTGCTTGGCATATAATACCTCACAAGATAAAGGAACAAGTTTTACACAGGACTTAATGTAGCATCGTGAGCAGATAGAGGCAATCTAGATAGATTCAATTTACCATTAATAAATTACTCTTTCTTTCTATGTTTTATCTGTAGGCTTTCAAATGTTAAGGGCATTGTGAATACAGTTCAGACATGGGGATAAGACCAAAGATTCTTCCAATGAACTCTAGCTCTCCTAATAAAATACACTGAGAAAGCACGGTAAAGTAAATCTATTAACATACATACTGTCTACTCTTTAGGTGAAACAAGTCAAACAATAATAAAAAAAAAAGAGGGAGAGAGTTACATAATTGTGCTTTAATATACTAGAGGAATTTTGGTTTGTTACATCTGTTTCCTGAACTGAAAAATGGGGAAAGAAATCCTTATCCATTAGGATTGCTGTAAGGATTATATGAAGAGATGTAAATAGCAGGTAGAAGACAATAGTGTGAATGTAATATACTTGATAAATATTACTTTACTCTTATCTCATCTATTGAATATTAATAAGAGCCAACAGCTGCTGAATGCTTGCTTAGTGCTAGAAACAGTTATGGCACTTTATATATGTTAATTTATTTCATCTTAAAAAAACTTTGTGAAGCCAGTGTTCTTTGTCATTCACATTTTATAGATGAGGAAGCTGACACACGTTGAAGTTAAACCATTTGCCTGAGGCAACATAGCTCATAAGTGACAGAGTTGAGATTTAGAGACAGGAAGCCCACCTCCAATGTCTATGCTCCTAACTAATATGCTCTGCTGTCTTTTCAACAAATAAATTAACAACCATTTATTAAACTATGTTTCAGGAATTAGTTGTCTTACTGAGGCCTTGCAAAAGAATAGCTATTCCCCTATTTTGAAAACACTTCAGAATCACAAAGATTCAGTAACATACAAGATTTCTCAATTCATAAGTCACAGGACTGTAATTTGAATACATTTCTACTGAACTTAAAAAAGTATGTTGTGAACTTAACTTCACAGAAGCTTGCTTGTATCAGCTCTTTTACACATGTCTAACTCTTAATCAGGTATCTCCATGAGTCAAAAACACCCATCACTCCCCTATATACATGTAAAAGTAATATATTCTCACAGTATAAATTCTTTTATGGTCATTTCTGCTCATTTTACATTGTTATTAATATTACTTCACTTTTTTGTCTAAAAGAAAAATATACCTGTTCTTATACCCATTCATTTGTTGCTACTTTTTATTAAAAAAATTTCTTAGTACTAATGTCTTTGTTGTGATAATTATTTTTAAAACCAATGAAAAAACTTATAAAAAATATTGCATTACTTATTAACTTCTCCTTGTTTATCAATTTACTATTTTACTTTAGCAATGATAGGAATACTCATATTTTGAACAATTTTGGAAAATATAAGTGGCTGGTAATACTTTTATAGGTGGTAAATATAACTCCAACTGCTTGGCTCTGTATATTTCCAATGTTACTTAATCAGATATATATATATATATATATATATATATATATATATATATATATATTTTTTTTTTTGGCGAGGTTTTTGCTATAGGGCATGTGTGTTCACCAGAAAGAGAGAGACAGAGAGACAGAAAGCGAGAAATCATCCCCCAGGGGGGGATGGTCACGCCTCAATCCCTTCTCCGCCATTCTCCTCTTGGGATCTTGGGCACGCATGCACATGTGCCCAACGTGTGTTTAAGCCACTGGGTCCAGGACTCAAACTGTGGTCAACTACATGGGAGTCCAGCAACATAGCCACTACACCAACTACTGGTTCAGGTTATTTCTGTTTTTAGTGAATACTGATTGATTACAATACAAATTTTTTTGTGCCAGAAGGCTTGAGTACTGACTAGAAAGAGAGAGAATGACAGGGAAAGAAAGAAGGAGAAAGCACCCACCAATGGAGTATGGGTCACGCTGCAATCCTTTCTCCTCTACTTATCCTGCTGGAATTTCAGGCATCCATGCACACATGCCCAGTATATTTCTCAAGCTGTCAGAGTCAGGATTTGAACTATGATTGGCTATGTGAGTTCTGGCTCTCTTAACCACTAGGCTATGGGATCAGACTGATTTTAGTATTTTAACATTTATCTATTTTTATTTCATTATAAATACTTGAATATTTAGAGACTACAACAAAAATGGAAGATACCAAGAATCTCACCCTAAAGTAACTCATCATCTTTTTGTGAAATATGCCCTTTTAGTCTTTTTAAAACTGAAATGTAACCATATAGTATCATTAACATAACTGCAAGTCTTCCATAGCATTATGATGTTCTAAGGGATCCTTGCTGTGATTTGAGGATATTTTATTAAACACCATATTGTTCCTAATGAAATTTTTGGAAACTAAGAATAGCCTCGGCAGGCGGTGAGTACTAGTCAGCACAGTGGACCCTGTATAGACGCTCAAGTGAGCTTCTGCAATGCAAGCCCGAGTATTTTATTAACAGAAGGTAGTTTAGGATGGCAGTGAGCAAAGTAGAAAACTGAAGCGTAATATAAATAGGCCAGCACAGTGGACCACACAAAGAAAATGTTCATTAAATAAAAACTGAAAATGAAGACACTAAGTAAATCAGGAAATTCAGTGTAAAGAGTTTAGAAAACCAGCAAGGAACTAATGTGCAAAACAGGTGACATGAGATATTTTGAAATATTTATGGTCTTAGTTTTTCTTTTATTAAGCTTATTTTATTCATGAGAGGAGTATACACAGACAAGAAAGAGATTTCGTCTGCCTGAAATCTCCGCTCCCCTGCCCTACAGCTTGTCAGGATCTGGTGGTAAATATATCTGTCAGGATCTGGTGCACATGTATACATGCCCAGGGTGCCATCAGGCTGCCCCAGAGAGGCCAACCTGTGGTCAACTCTGTGGCTTCCAGGACTACATTCAGTTAGCTACCAACGACACCACCAGGTTGGACTTGTGTGTTTTCCTTGCTCTGGGTTTCTTTCACGACTTCTGGCCCAATACAGGTGGGCTGCTGGCTCTGCACCTTATTGCCTCAGGAGAGGTAACATGACACAATGGAGAGTGAGCTCATCCAGAGAGCCAGCCCAAGTATGAGAGAACTCAGTTCCTTCTGGTTTTCATTTTGCTAGGAGGATATAAGAGTATTAGAGGGACCAGCAGTTAGCGTAATGGCTATGTCGCTGGACTCCCGTGTAGTCGACTGCGGTTCGAGTCCCGTACCCGGTGGCTTAAAACTCACATGCCGGGTACGTGTGCGTGCGTGCCCAAGATCCCAAGAGGAGAATGGAGGAGAAGGGATTGCAGCATGGCCATCCCCCCTGGGGGGTGATTTCTCGCTTTCTGTCTCTCTGTCTCTCTGTCTGTCTGGCGAGCGCACGCGCCCTATAGCAAAAAACCTCTCCAAAAAAAAAAAAAAAAAAAGAATATTAGAAAAAGCAGAATGGAAAAAACACTAAGAAAGATAAGGGTAGACAGCCTAAAGTGTTTCAACTGGGGAGAAAGGAGTGGGAAGAAGGTACCATAATCTGAGCACAGGTGCCAAGTCTTCAAGAATGGGTGGTTACCCAGAAGAATGGCCAAGGGGCCACAAGGCCTAGACACATTTTTAGAGTCTCAGAGAATAGTCCTGGTCTCTGATTGCTGAACCTGTAGGAGTTATACAAAGGAAACCAAGAAGAGTTAATTATATGCATGGGCAAATAACCATTATCCACATTTCCTTCATCTTTGCTACCACAGCAGTGCGTAAATCCTTGGAATTATGTCAAAACTCTGGAGAGCAAGGTGAGTTTTCAAACCTCACCAATGGCTTAACTTAGTATTTTTACAGCACATGAAAATACAAACACAATGCGAATTACACGAACTATAAAAAGTAAATTTTAACACTCATCAGATTGAGATTAAGATCCATATCTAAAATATAAGGTAAACTTGCTTGGAAGAAACAAATTTACAAGTGTATGGTCTCCACTTTTTTTTTCTTTAACACCTTCTTACGAAGAATTTTTTAAAATACTTTGTTTTTATTTGTTATTATTCTAAATGTAAATCTGATCATGCCAAACCTGCTTAAAACCTTTCCATCTTTTCAGAATAAAGTCCCAAATACTTTGAATGGCTCTTCATGACTTCTCTTCATCAACTTCGAGGTCAGCTATGACTTCTCTTCCCCTCTTTGCACTGGCTGATAGCTGTCCAATAACTAGCAAGCCCACAAGCACTATTCACTTTCATGAGAACACACATTATTTCCTGAAAATGCTCTTTACTTCCCACTTATGCATTGGAGCAACCCATTACCCTGACTGCCATACTCCTACTTATCCTTCAGACTTTGGCTTACACCTCAATTTTCCTGAAACCCTTGTTTGAATTTCTGAGAGGACACTATGTCACCTTCCTCTGTGTTCGTATTTCATTTGGTACTTACTTCTATGATGTTCTGCAGCACAATGCTTGGCACAGAGTAGGGCTCAGCAAATATTTATTGATACATTAATGACTCTGGCAAAGCAGCTATGTAATCTTGCATTCAAGACTCTTTACCTCCAACCAATCAAAGAATGACAATGTCTATTTGATAAGATTTTGAACAGGTAAAAAGGATGGAATTTCTAATTTCAAGGGACTATAATCATATCATTCAACTTCAATCCACCCAATCTCCCCCTAAGCCTCTTCAAAATAGGAAAATAATCTTTTTTTTTTTTTTTTTTTTTTTTTTTTTTTTAGAGGTTTTTCACTATAGGGCGCGTGTGCTCACCAGACAGAGAGACAGAAAGCGAGAAATCACCCCCCAGGGGGGATGGCCACGCCACAATCCCTTCTCCTCTATTCTCCTTTTGGGATCTTGGGCACGCACGCACATGCGCCCAGTGTGAGTTTTAAGCCACCAGGTCTGGGATGCGAACCACAGTCGACTACATGGGAGTCCAGCAACATAGCCATTACGCCAACTGCTGGTCCCAAAACAGGAAAATAATCTTTTATCTTTGTGTCTCACTGTCTAAATGAAGCTGGCACATAGTACACAACATGAGAAATAATCAAGGAAGAAATGAGATAGAGACACAGAGAGGAAGGAAAAACTAGAATAGAGAAAGAGATTTTAATTTCCTGTGGTTATTTACTGGCCTGTTAGGATTAGGGTTCACAGCCTAGATTTAGGACTGACCACTAGACAAGTGCTTTTCCACATAGGTTTATGTGTTGTGTATAGAAGTCTTTGGTGATTAGTCAATCACCTGTAAGAGGTTCCTTGGCCACATAACTCCACTGCTTTTCATTCTATATTGTTTTATATTCAGAACACTCCTGTCATAGGAGTACAAGCAATTAAATATTTTCCACATGAG
This sequence comes from Tupaia tana, assembly GCA_026018925.1. NCBI lineage: Eukaryota > Metazoa > Chordata > Mammalia > Scandentia > Tupaiidae > Tupaia > Tupaia tana. Next base: position 61,578,130 of record JAKSZU010000013.1, read on the forward strand.
CCATTTCCTCTTCTGGCAGATCTCAGATTGTTTAATAACACTGTAGAGGAAAACACTCCTGAAATTTCATTTTTCATGATAAATTAGATATTTGGTGATTTAGATTAAACTTGCAGTGGCAAATAAACTGCCACAGTGTCCCCAGACAAATACTTTATGGTATAGATGTCAGATCCTTTTTAGTACATTTTCGAAATGACTCCCAAATATGTAACAACATCATTCCAGATTAAATGACAGTTTGGAGCATGTGAAAACTCTAAACAGCATTTATAGGAGTTAGAGACACTAATATAAAAGAGTGAATAACCATACCATGCTTAATTTGCAGTTCTTTTTCATTTCCCTGCAGACAGCTCAGTGTCTCTTTGCTGTTTAGGAGCTTGTTTTACAACACCACCATGAGCATTTCTGCCTCCATCTGGGCAAGTACAATCCGTTTTGTCTACTACTGAGTTACTCATTTCTATCATAGAGATTTGCCTTGTAGGGAGGGACAAGTAGGCCTGACTTCTTTCTCATAAAGGTATGCTTCCATGATCTGGGTCTATATCTCTGTGTTTAATGATCTCGTGTTTTTCAATGGCCATAGAGTTCATATAGAGAAGTGAAGAAAGATCTTGTCAAAGGCATGGAACAGTATAAAATTGTTTTTACAATTGTTTTGTCACAAGATTAGGTTGAGGAATTCTGGTTGAAATATAACTGATCAGCAAGTATAGTTCTGATCAATGATTTCAAATGCAAAATGTATTTTATGGTGAGGTGATACTTATGAAGGAGAGAAATATAAATCAAACAGACCTTACCAAGTGTCTGCACTCTATGACTGAAACTGATTGACTAAAGGATATAGAAATGCAGAAAATGGATGTGAATACCAGATATAGTGTGTGTGAAAGAATAGAGTCTGAGGAAGGACATTTAAAGGAAAATAGAGAGGCAAAGCATTAATGGGACAAAGAAATGTGGTATTATCTGTTGAAGATAATTTTATAGTTTTGTCAACTAGACTAAGGAGAAATGTTCACATGTTGGAATTTTCACTTTATAAGCTAAATAACATGATTGAATGTATAAAAGAAAATGAAATTGGGAACCAGCAGTTAGCATAATGGCTATGTTGCTGGACTCCCACGTAGTCGACCGCGGTTCGCGTCCTGGACCTGGTGGCTTAAAACTCACACCGGGCGCGTGTGCGTGTGTGCCCAAGATCCCGAGAGGAGAATGGAGGAGAAGGGATTGCAGCGTGACCATCCCCCCTGGGGGGTGATTTCTCGCTTTCTGTCTCTATGTCTCTCTCTGTCTGTCTAGCGAGCGCACGTGCCCTATAGCGAAAACCTCTCAAAAAAAAAAAAAATGAAATTTAAAAATCTAAAAAAAACCCAACAAAGTGGAGGAAGATCTGATCACATGACTTATTTCCAGTAGACAAGAATGAATCACATTCATGATGTATTTATAACATCCACTCCTTTTTCCTACAGACTAACAGCCTTTTTTACCTTTCTTTTTTTTTTTTTCTTTTAGTTTTGCTATAAGGTACATGCACTCACCAGAGAGAAAAAGAGAGACAGAGGAGAGAGAAAAAAAATAATAATAATCCACCAGGGGGATGAACACACTGTAATCCCTTTTCTCCATTTTCCTCTTGGGATTTTGGGCACTTATGTACACTTGACCAGTATGTTTTTCAAGCCACCAAGTCTGGGACTCAAACTACTCAGCTTGCCATGTAGGATCCAGCTGCCTTAACCACCACACCACTAACTGGCCCTCCTTTAATTTCTAATACAGTGTAGTTCTCTGGGCCCATGGATTAACCCTCTTTCCTAAATGAAAGATGTTTCTCTCTATCCCATCTCCTTCTTACCCACTACTGGAAATAAATTTCCACTATAGATTAATTCAACTGCCAATATTTTCCATTCCATCACCAAAAACAATAGGTACTATTGAGTTGTCTGAAAGGTCATAACACATTTTTGCATAGAAAAAACAGAAAAATACGTCATGACTTTCCCGACAACCTAATATTTATTAAGCACTTATTCCATTTAAGACACTGTGCCAAGCATTTTACAAGCATCGTATTTAATTTTCAGAGAAATATAATGATATAGGCAGGTTCACGTGTTTACCACTACTCAGATTTTTCTAAGTTCATATATTTCTCTAGGTTGTCTAACAAGTACCTCAAAAGTAACCTATCTAAGCCTGTGTTTGCTCCTGTATTATCATTGCCTAAGTCAAACACCCAGGACTCCTTCCAGACTTTTATTGCTTCCTCTTGGCCAACATCTGGTCCCTAAGTTTTATCAATTTACCACTGAGAAATTTATCAAATCTATTATTTATCTCCATCTTCATTGCCATTATTTTGGTTTAGACCCTAAAAACTGTTCCCGTATATAATTATAATATGCCCTAACATTTGTGTTTAGATCCTTCTTTCCCATCTATTTTCCACTGTATTACTAGGGGGATTTTTCTAGAATATAATTCTCAACAGGTCCCTGCCCTGCTTCACTGGGTTCCTCAAAGCTCTTGGTTTAAATTTCTTTGCAAGGTTTGAAGGACTCTCTTTAAGACAGTCTCTAGCCTCTTTGTTCACCAATTGTATAAGAACTCTTTATTATATAGTTTTATCTAAATATATTTCTTGTTAACAAATTTCATTCTGTCTGTATTCAGAAATTGGTGAGATAGTAGTAGGAAAAGACAATATAGGGTCTATTACATGGGACAGAAATTTGTTGCATATATAAGGTAATTCAGGCAACCAAAGGTTTTATGGACATATAAGAAACCTATTTTTGGTGTGAGTACTGACAGGAGTATAACAATTCTTCTTGGTTAATTAAAAAAAAACAGGAGAAAAAATAGATTCAGGTCTGTTAAATGCCAGCTTTTCTAATCTAGAGCTGAACTTGATCATTGAAACTTGGTTTATTTCTGAGTCTTTTTTAGTCTGCACATGACTTTCAATTTCGATTACATTACTGTATGCTGATCAACAAGGCTGTCTTTCAAGAGAATACTATCGTTCAGCAAAACAGAACCTAAAGGCAGTATGCCCAGATAGTGGCAGTCATTCGCAAATAGATGAGCTAATGAGTCTCTTAGAAAGAGCCTGTAAATGGCTAATATGAGCTAGGAGGGTCCATCAGACAAATGCTCACTTTTGTGAATCTTTAATTGATTTTGACTGACAAGCAGACAAATAACCATGATGTCAAGGGCTTATGTCTTTACCATGCTGTCACAAACTGTAAACAATTTCATGCTGAGTATAATAAGAAAGAAACTTTCTCTGTTAAAACAAAGAAAATACTTTCAATTACTAAAAATTCTGGTATCTTTTATTCTAGATATTTACATCTAGTATTCTAGTAACGCTTTCCAAAATTTTTTAAAAACTTCCTATAACTTTGCTTTTACAACAAAAAAAAGGAATAAGAAAAGTAAAACAATAGAAGCAAGACAATAAAGAGTTCAATTTATTTTGAATCCAATTTAAAGCTTACAGCATGATATTTGTATGTCTTAATCTAAAATTGCTTCAATTTCCCCAATGTTGGTGCAAGGGGTGATTCAATTTCAGATTAATTCAGACTGCCTAGGTAATACAGCTATTGTCTGCTGAATAAATCTATCATGATAACAACACTGTCCATTTAAAGTATAATGTCCTCTATTTTCTGAGATCTGAGGTTTGATACCATTTTTGATTTTGCTACAGAAGTATGCTATTGCTTTACAATTAGTTTTTTTAAGAGAAGCCATGTCAAAAATCTAAGATAATGGTACTGATCAATACTGGTTTTTATTATTTTTCAAGGATTTTTTTTCAAGATAAGACAAAAAATACAAAAGAAGATATGTACATATTTATGAGATATTTTCAGCAACTGACATTAAAAAGGGATTAACATGTTATATGTGATAAAATATCTTACTTTTTCAAATGCTCCAATAGTTTTACAGTTAGGAGGACACTACATTTGACTGGAATAACTGCATGATGTTTTAAAAAAAATTCTTCTAGCAATTTCAAACATGGAACTTTCAAACTATCCAGTGAAAAATAGGGCTCTGTATGTAAAAACCTATGATATGACCTTTCTTTAAATTCCTTTCTGTGGCTCTACTATAGTTAAAGTATAGAAAAGACATAGATTGGAAAAGCTGGGGAAAAGAAACATAAAAGTTAATACAGTATGATATACATTGATGCATAAAACAGTAGAAATTCTTTTTTTTATTTTCATAAAGCCAGGAATGTTTAAATTCCAAGTATTTTCATTTACACAGTGATTGAGAATCAAAATATGCATTGTGAGGCCTCTATTTGAATTTATTTAGTAAAAAGCAAAAAATGACTATATCTTAACCAAGATGTCAAATACAATTGGAGTCATAAAGTTATTAAATAAAATGTGCCTTTAAAATTTGTTATTATTGTTAATCTTATCAAATTATGTTATGATTCATTTTGCTAGAACTGAAATATTTGACCCAGTCAGAAGATACTTCTAATGTAATGTTCAACAATGTCTATGTGTAAGCACACAGGTAGACACCAAAAAGCTATTGCTATATTAGAAAAGAGGGACAGTGAGACTTTGTTAAGAAAATTTAAAAAACTTCTATGTTCTTTTTTTTTTTTTTTTCTATAGGGCATGTGCGTTCACCTGACAGACAGAAAACTTCTATGTTCTAAAAGCTAATTTAAAGGTACTAAAATGGAATCATATTAGAGAAAACAAGTATTTTGTTCTACAAAGAGCAATAGGAAAATGCAATCTTGGATTTGGACCACCGAAGACCTGCCCAGACTTCACTCTCTGGCCTTCACTCTCTGGCCTCCCCACATCTAACCAGGAACCAGGACAAGCCAATCAGCAGCCATCTATATCTAAGATCTGAGTGGCCCCATTCAGGGAATAGGACCAATGAGGACCTTCAACCCAGACTTCACCCTCCTGCTCTCCAGGTCTAGCCAGGAGCCAGGATAAGCCAATCAGCAGCCATCTCTCTATCTGAGCTCTGAGTGGCCCCATTCAGGGATTAGGACCACTGAAAACCTTCTGCCCAGATTTCGCCCTGCTGCCCCTCACATCTAACCAGGAGCCAGGTTAGAACACCCTATTTATTCTCTCTGTCTCTCCCCATCTCTCTCTATTTTTTTTTCAATTTTTAAATGTCTTAGTTCTCTGCTGCTCTTTTGCCTTGCTAATTCTTACCTTTCTTCCATCCCCATAGGATAAGCCAGTCAGAAGCCATCTATATCTGAGTCTGGGGTGGCCCCATTTGTGCGGTGTGCTAGCACACCACGTGGTTTTCATCTTTGGCTCACAACTTTTTTTTTCATTTTTTATTGTTTATGTCTTGTTTTTTCTCTTTTGTTTTTTATTTTCCTTTTCCTTTCTTTTTACCTTTTTCACATTTCTGCTCAGCCTCCAGACACTGAGTTTGTAGACAGGTCTAGGTGCTCAGTAGCCAAATATCTAAACACTTTTAGGGTCAAATTAATCTTCAATTTTCATTAAACCAGCTGTGCAATGGAATAAAAATGGTACTGCTTAGAGACCGCAGGTCACCTCCTCCTGCATGACCCTGAATGCTCAGATTTAATTCCAACAACTACGAAAAAATATAGAATCCATCAGATGACCAGAAACCACTTCAGAGGCACAAGAAATATAAGAAACCAAGAAAATATCTTTCCCTCAAGGGAAAAGAATAGCTCCTTATCCTTCACAGACAATACATGGAAATTCATGGAAATGTCAGATAAAGAATTTAGAATATTCATAGTGACAAACCCAACATAGATGCAAGAGAAGAGAGACAGTGAACTTCAGAAAAAGGAAGAGAAAAGAGACACTGAGTTCTAGGAGGTGAGGAAGTTCTTGCACTATCTGAAAGAGGAGAAACACATCATAAATAAGAATCAGACAGAACTGTTTGAGACGAAGGCTGTAATACAGGAAATCAAGACCTGCCTTGAAAGTATTAAAAGCAGATTAGATCTTGCAGAAGAATATTGAATCTCAGATGTAGAAGATAGAACCTCTGATCTAGAAAAATTCACCAAGAAGACTGAGAAAAATAACCCCCCAAAATGAGAATAACATATGAGTAATACTAGATATCATTAAATGCCCAAACATCAGGGTAATCAGTATCCCAGAAGGTGAAGAAACTAGTAAGGGCATTGAAAATTTATTTCATGAGATCCTGGAAGAAAAGTTCTCAAACAGAAAGAGGCACCAGACCCAAGAAATACAAAGGACTCTGCATAGAATCAACCCAAGAAGATCTTCCTCAAGCCCCATCATAGCCAGGATGACCAAAACCACAGACAGAGACAAGATACTAAAATTGGCAAGAGAGAAACAAGTTACTTTCAAAGGATATCACTCATGCTAACATCAGACCTCTCATCAGAAACTATGCAAGCAAGGAAAGAATGGGAAAATATATTCAAAGTGTTAAGTGGAAAAACTATTTCAACCAAGAATACTACACCCAGCAAGATTATCTTTCATATGGGGAAAAAAAGACAAAAACATTCTCAGATAAATAAAACCTGAAAGAATTTACCAACATGAGACTAGCTCTTCAAGAAGTGCTGAAGGGAGTGCGATATCAGGAAAACTAAAGTAGGACACACAGAAACAAGAGCACAAAAAACAACCAAGAGAATGGCCAGCCTAATGGTTGGAACAAGTCCGGAGCTAAATGTTAACTTCCAGAATTTAAATGGAAAGATGAGACCATAGTAACACAGCAAATACAACAGAAGAGAGACTAATTACATGAGACTGAACTAGTGAAATAGAATTTTTTTGACTTTAGACTAAAACGTTACTGATTTTCTTTGATGCTTTGATTGCCGTATTTAAGGATTTTTGTCTTCTCTTGAACTGCTGATAGGTTCATCTACCTACTGTTTGAACTGAATCTAACCCTTTTCCTGGCTTTAAGTTTTAAGCAAATTTCCCTGAACATTTTTTGATTTTGGTCTATTAAAACTAAAATTGTTTTTCTTGAAATTAAAAAATGCATTAAAAAAAGAAAATGCAATCTTTATCCCTTTTAGTCTAAACTGCAGGCTTTATGCTGATGTAACCCTGATTTCTGCTATAATGCCTAAGTAAATCCATGAGTAATCTCTTTTTGGAGTGATTTTCCAGCCACGTCCTTGGTATTCACTACAGAATATAGTTTCTCAATTTTTGTAATATGAATAGACTAAGAATTTTCTAAAACTTTAAATTCTGGTTCGTTTTTGGTTAAGAATGTCTTCATCAATAAATCTCTCTTCTTCTACATTTTTCAGCAGTAAATAATATATAGGATAACACACATTGTATTGTTTCACATCTCCATAATTTTGCCCATCCTGATTTTTTGCAATATGCAATGTTAGGGAATAAGAAATCAATAGTAGAAATTGAACCAATCATGTCGGGACTGTTTAATAGCGGGACACCATGCTCTGTCATATGCACATAAGTTAACATATACTCACAGTTAATAAAGTTTGCTTTCTGTTTTTGACTTTTCTGCAATCATCTTATTTCTGCAAATTCTATTTGTATAGCTTTTTCCTTTTTAAAGTGCCTTGGAAATTCGAGTAGTGCAGAAGGATTGACCACAGGGGTGAAGAGTGCCTTACGCTCCAGAGTGAGAGGCTACTGGAGAAACTAGGAGTGCTCACAGTGAAGAGGTGACAAAGGGGGGAGAATCCACTCTTCTCACCCAATGACCATTCTTGAGGATGGAATCATTTCTCACAAACTAATTTCACCAGACCACCACTTCCTCTTATAAAGTCTCTATTTTACAGACATGCAAAAAGACTTCCTGTTTCTGGTTATGCCCTGATCTTTCATATCCTTCAGCTGTCATACATTTTCATATATTTGACCATGGGTTTAAAGCTCCCTAAAACTCTCTCTTCTGCTTCAAAAGATACATTTTTCTAGACCCAGATTAAATGCCACCTTCTCTACAAGATTATTCCTCACATCTTTAGGCAGATGTAATGACTCCCTCAATTAGACCTTCACAGAATTGTGAATATAATAATATAATTAGTGAATGATTTACAGGCTTGTTTCTCCTAACATGTAAAATCTTGAGAACAGGAGTTCAACCTTATAAATTTCTATATCTCAAGGCTAAATACAGTATCTGGTATTTAGAAGGCACTTGCTAAATGTAATTGGAAAAAGAAATGAGTGAATGTGGTGCATTTCTATTCTCCTTTCCTGAATTCCCTCTGCACCAGAAGTGGGTTTTTATCTTCATTAAGACCTGGAGTCTCCTACAACCCAGTCTAGATTACAAAGTAGAATAAATGGACCAGCTTCCCTTGCAATCTTTGTTAGAATTAAGCTTGCTTCTACTACTGGGCCCAAACATTGTTTGTGGCTATGTTTAATTTGTCCATAGTTGAAAAATTCATTCACAATTTTACTCTGCATGAGCAGAGCAATATAATTATAAAAATAATTTATGAAGTACTCTGTTACATTTTATAAATTCTCCGTTGACTTGCATCTGCCTCTCTCTACCTTTGGCCATCTTCTTCCTCTCTTTACAGTTGTTGATAATTTAAATTCTCAAACGTTACATGATGCTGAGCAGTGGCAGCTAAGCTGTATACCGTGCATATCTTTTTCCCGGACATATAGTTAGGTGGTTGTATTTTCCAGTCTTCATTGCACTTCTGTCAGGTGAGTCCTAGCTAAGGGACCATGAGTGAAAGTATAGTACCCTACATATAAGCCTGTCTCACAAAAACACACAGATGTTTTTCTCATGCCTTTCCACTTCTATGAGCTTAATGAACCGTAACAGGGTGAATTGGAAGTCACACTTGAAAGTCGCAAGCTGTTAAGATGGAGGAGCCCAACTCCTTGGATCTCCAGTTGAATGAGAGTTGTCCATGTACTCTGCACTCTACTGTTCTTTTGTTTTTACTTTAAACGGCAAAGAAATAAAATTATGTTGTGTACATTTTAGGGATTGTTACAGAAGCTAGTATTAACAGTTACTCTGATTCTATGTCAAGTTTCTTAATAAGACTTTAATGGGTAATGAAATCATGAAATAAGTCCTAAAATTTTGTAGCTGTATAAATGTGAGGAAGCAAAATGAGGAAGGTGAGTTCGTAATCCTCTGGCTTGTGGCTCCCATAACTATGAAGGACTGCTGACAGGACTTCCATTACAGCAGATTGCCCCTATTTAACAGGCAGCTCTCATACAGCCTGTGCTCCTGCTGGTTGCAAAACTTACTTGGAATATACAATGCCAATTATAGGGACTGAGCACATCAAGATTTTGACAGGTGTCTCGAGAGTTATGCAATTAATTTTATTTATGCACTTTCTGCTTTAAAGGCCCCTGAAAGGAAGAAAATTGACTAATGTATCTTAAAAAGAACATTCATATTTACCTATTAATTCCAAATCACCACCACTCTTTCTCTCCACAAAAATAGTAAAAAGAAAATGAAAGAAGGGAGGAAAGAAAGATAAATAACAAAACTGAAAGAAAATAGGCTAATTCTGTAAAGTAGTACACTATGGAATGTAAAGTGGCAAAATACCTTTAAAAGTTCTGTAACTAGTCATTAGCTACAGAAAGCAATAATAAAGCTTAGAGACTGTGACCAGTGCCAGAAAAGGCTGAAAGGCCTGACAATTCTTTTGAATTCTAGGACAGCTGGGAATTTATTAGAATCTAGATATACAGATTTAATTATGCTGTAGTCAGAATTTTACTGTAATTCTTCAAAGATAATAAGAAACAAGGTAGATCCTACTCTTTTTCCAATGACTGTGTGAAATTGCTTGGAGCAGCATAAAATATCAACAGCATAAGTGTTTCTTTTGTCTTACATCAAATGATACTGTGTAATTAAATAATCTAGTACTATGTGACCAACCCCAGAAACTATACAAGTACTTATTCTGTACACATAATTACATAATTACTCTTATATTTTTAAGAAATACCCTAAAATGTCATTTTTCTTTCTATAGTAGAATAAATTTTTCATTAACATTAATTCCTTTAATGCATATATCCTCAAAGCTACTGTTAGGTCATTGGAAAAGATGTATTTCTGTATGTTTTTATGCAAAAAAAGAATAATGACTTTTCTGACAACCCAACATATAAACTGAATAGTTGTTTTTACCCAGATACAGTTAATGACCTATTAATAATAATCTATTAATTTCTTCCATAAAATGTTGGTACATTAGATTCAAAATTACAACATTATGATATACTTTAAATGATATTTCTCTTTAAAGGATTAGTATTAAAGTTTGAATTATTCAAAAGATAAATATTCAACAGTCACAAGAATAATCCTGAAAATACTTGAAGGTAGGAAGTCAATTGATGAAAACTTAGATACTCCATAATTTCCATTATTTCCCCTCCTACTCTCTCTCAGAAATTACCTAGGCATGGGACCAGCAGAAGGCATAATGGATACGTTACTGAACTCCCACATAGTTAACCATGGTTCACGTCTTGACCTGGCAGCTTAAACTCACGCTGGGCCCATGTGCACGCGTGCCCAAAATTCCGAGAGGAGAATGGAGGAGAAGGGATTGCGCTATGGGCATCTGCCCTGAGGGGTGATTTCTTGCTTTCTGTCTGTATGTATTTCTCTATCTCTCCGGCAAGCATATGTGCCCTATAGCAAAAATCTCTCGAAAGAAAGGAAGAAAGAAAGAAAGGAAGGAAGGAAGGAAGGAAGGAAGGAAGGAAGGAAGGAAGGAAGGAAGAAAGAAAGAAAGAAAGAAAGAAAGAAAGAAAGAAAGAAAGAAAGAAGAAAATTACCTAGACAAGCAACTACTTTAAAGAAGAGGGCTTCCATTTTGCATGCTTTTATAATTCCAAGGCATAAGATTTCTGTCTTATTATACACTTGATTCCTTAAAACTGTGGGTATATAGGTATTTAAATCTTCCATTTTATAAGAAGTCTGTAACAAGGTAAAAGGGGATGCATAGCATTGCCACCTCAAACAAATGAATGCCCTCTGTATTTCTGCCATAAACTCCCTTGTTCACCTGACACTGTCTGTATGGGAGCTATAGTTTATTCTTGACACTTGCTTTTATTGAGTACACTGAAATTTTTGCCCCACCCCCACCCCTAGGACAGCATAAACTGGAAAGCAAAAACAAGAGTAAGCAGCATCCCCTGTAAAGTGAAGGGAAAGCTACTGGGAAAGGGGAGGTAGGAAAGAACTGGCAAGATCATAAACAGACTGTCATTTGGACCACTTTTAGGGAAACTACATATGAATGCTGAAGTTGTTTCCTTGAAGAACACCTGAATTTGTCTACCATCTCTACCACCAAGTTAACTGTAAGAAAAAAGTGCTGAGAAGCCAGTGAATACGTGATTGGGAGAGGGAGTACCGGCTTGTAAATAGCTTTTAGTCACAGAAATCACCAAGAATAAAAGAACTTTGCAGGTAGAACGCTGACCACATGGGGTATGACCAGAAGCACTTGAGAGTGGTCCCCATTCTTCCTCTGCCAGTAACACTCTAGAAACATTATTTTATCTATGTGAATCTGTCTCCCCATCTTTCTAGGGACCACTGCGGTAGAATGCCCATGAAACATGTCTGTATCTTTACCATTTCTGGAAGACTTGTTAATATCTTCCTTCCCATTACCTGAACCAATACCTGATACAACAGAAATACTAAGTAAACCTTTGCTGGTTGGTGACTAAAATAAGGTCATTATGCTTACCTCTGAGGTTTAGGGGAATTAAGTGAGATAGCACATATCAAATACCAAGTTCAGAGTTCCACCAGGTATGCTTTAGGGATGAAGAAGCATTAAGAAAACGACAGGGTGAATAATAAAATGTTGTTGTTGTGGTAAGTAACCAGCCATGAGATACATGAAAGCATCATAAACTTATACTCTGCTCGTCCAAGGGAGCACAAACCACAGTATTAAGGAGAAGGTAAAATGGCAAACTCAGGCTAGGTCCCAGAGGGGAACTATAATAGTCAAATGAATAATTTGGTACAGAGAGTTCTCAGCAGCAGAATTTCAGTTAAATAATAACTCAAGACTAGGTTATGGAGTTAGTAGAACACTGTATTATGGTATAAAGACATTCTTTGGCTACTATGGACATGAAATATAAATTCTAAAATAATGATCCAAGGAGGTATATTTGAAATGAAAAAAATATTTATTTTTGTCTTATATGTAAAATAAGGATAGCCCACATAAAGGATTTGTGAAGAGAGGAGGACAATGAAGAAAAGTTTACGAGTTGGGTAGATTCGGAAATTATCGAGGTAGTAAAAGTTTAAGGCATCTACTTAATGTGGTCAGTATATAAGTTCTCTTTGGATAGCCTGATGTGTTTCTTATAGTTTACTTTGAATTCCTTTAAGCAGAGCAAAACTCTGAGATTCATCTCAAGATTTATTATTCCTATTATCTCTTATTTCTTTTCTTCATTCTGTATTTATGTAAGGTGAATATGTTGGCATAGAATCTTTTTGAAAAATAATAGATTCTTTCATTGCTCCAGAAAGAGATGGACAGAAAGGAAAGCAGAGGAAATGGGTGGATTAGTGGGGAAGGAGGTCAGGACAATAGTATTTAAAGTAAAATGACTAATATACAATGGTTCATGTTCTCTACACACAATTTCTAGGTAAACGCCATAGTGTTCTTTTTTAAAGGACCAGAACTTCCTGTCAGGTTGAGATTGATTTAGTAAAGGAATCACAGTCTGCTGGATAGTCACAGGCAACACTTTCTTGGAAGAGTGCATGAATTTGTAGGGACATTGGCTAAATTAAGCACACAGTCAAATATATATACATACATATATATACACACACACACACATATATATAGGACATGGAAAAAATATATATACATAATTTTTTGTTTGTTTTTGTTTGTGAAAGAGGCTATGTGACCAGTTGTTGAACTGGGCCTAACCTCTGGTAACTGATTTAACTGAGAGATAACTCTCAAAAATATTCAATAATTTGATGAAGAATCAGAAAGCACATTGGTGAAGAACAATAAGGATGTATAGGATAACTGAGACCTTTCTTCTCTTCAAATTTCCTTCTGAGTAGTTTCACAGAGCAGATGAAACAGACGTACTCTATTGATGCCTTTCAAAGTCTAACTCGGCAGGTGATGGTGAATTAAGTGCTCAGGAGCTTAAACCAAACAAATACAGCTGACTGTTCCCAGATGTCCTTATGTGCTGGCTGCCATGAAACAAAATCTTTCATGACTGGAAAATTGAATTATCCTAGGATTAGGAAGCATCTGTACCTGTTGTATGTTCTTTTGCTGCCCAAACTGAATCCTGGCCCTATCATTTTCTAACCTTATAGTATGATGAGCCAGTAACTTCTTCTTTTTTTTTTTTTTTTTTTTTTTGGAGAGGTTTTTGCTATTGGGTGCGTGTGCTGGCCAGAGAGACAGAGAGAGACAGAGAGACAGAAAGCAAGAAATCACCCCCCAGGGGGGATGGCCACGCCGCAATCCCTTCTCCTCCATTCTCCTCTAGGGATCTTGGGATGCACGCATGCACGCATGGCGTGAGTTTAAGCCACTGGGTATAGGACTCAAACTGCGGTCGACTACATGGGAGTCCAGAGAATCAGTCATTACGCTAATTGCTGTTCCCAAGCCAGTAATTTCTATAGCTCTATCTTTATTAATCTGTAGAATGTGGATAGAAAATAACGAAAACTAGAATGAAGATTTGATAAGTTAATATGTATAAAAGCAACTGGTTATTCATAAGTTTTCAGTAACCATTACCAAATCAGAACTCCTGTGTTATTAACTGAACCAGCACTTTTTTTCACTTATTTGTTCCATCAACTTTTTATATATCCATAGAATCAAATTCTTTGTAAAGTTACTCTACTGCCAAATAAGTTTCAAGAATTATTACCAATGCTTGTCTGTATCCTATCTTTCTTAACAGTTACAGAGTAACATAATTCAATTTGATGTCCAACAATAAAGCTCCTGAATTAGACTATAAAACTTAACTCTTCAAGGCCAAAAAATGTTAAGCCCCAGTTAGTGAAGTGTACCAGAATTGCTCTGGTTCTGAGTAATCATATTTAAAATATAGATGGTATGATAGAATTCATCCTACTAAAGTAAAATCTCCAAAACCAGTATCCTGAAAATGTAATAAACCTTCTAGGTGATTATAAACACTTCAAAACACAAGAACTGTTGCCATAGAGATGCAAATACAACAGCTCATAATCAAGGCACATTACCACAATGTCAACATGAACAAACCTAAGGTAAAGAGCTGTTGTTTTTGACAGATAATAAATAAATAAAAGGCTAATTTTTCTGATTAGGTACCTCTATCCAAGTTGAGGCTTCCTTTACCTCTCCTCCTGCCTGTAAATCTGATTAGTCACCCCATTCCTTTGAATTAATTTTGTCTTTATTCTGGAAGATTCCATGAAGTTCATGATGAATATTTGGGGGATTCAAAATGCTATTAATATTAATAGCAGATCCAATTACAATATATAGATCCCCATTTAAGATCATCAGTAATGTTCCAAGTGAAATGTGATTTACATGTATACTTTGTAATCCTTAAATGTATGTAATTATTCCCAGCTTTATATTATAATGAGAATACTGAGGTTAAAATGGGTTAAGTAACTTGATCACTATCTGCTAGGGTTTGAATATCCCCCCCCCCCAACATGTACATGTTGAGATGTGGTTGTGAGACGATTAAGAGGGTGAAAACATAATTGGGCTATAGTATTGAAAGTTGGGACCTTTTTGAGTAGACATCTTTAGGGTGGGGACTTATGGTCAACTCCCTGTGGGCTTATAAGGTGAGGCAATGAGATCAAAATAGAGATACATGGACACAGATCCATGAATGCCTGCCAGCCACCATACTGTTATTCAGCTAGAAGACTCTCACCAGATGCAGCCCCTAGACTTTGGACCGCCAAACTATGAGCTGAATATATCTCTAAGCTTATAAATCACCCAGTTACAATGTATTTTGTTATTAGTGATAAAGTGGACGAAAACACTACCTTAGAGTTACCAAAACAGAAAGCAAATATAGAGTTGATTCAGAGAAAAACAAAGAAAAATGTAGACCTATGCAGAGATAGTTATATTGCTAAGAAACAATAACTTTTTAACTGAATCCAAACTGGTTATAAAGTGGAATTTGGGAGTATTTATTCAAGATTCGAGTAGAAAATTGATGTAGCATAGAAAGAACATGGCCATTTATGCAGGTGTTCCCAGAAGGAAAACTAATTGAAAAATGCTTTAATGAAGAATGGTCTAGTTTCCTTTCTCATGATGCACTAGGAGAATCTTCACCTACTGATCTTGGAGAGTCTAGCCTAATATTTTCATAGTGTAAATTAATATTAAAGGCTGTTACTCCTCCATAAAAAGTGAAAAAACATAAAGGAACTGGGGATAATTGAAGTCTTCTCCTCTGACTCTCATGGTGAAAGTTGCCCCTCCTTCCCATGGTCACAACATAAAAAGTAAAAATGTAACCTTTTACTGCAGGCATGGGTCTACTCCCACAAAAATGTTGCTGATTGTTACCAGTCTAGAAGCAAGACTCTCTAAGCACAACTACCAGTCAAAGAATGGTATATGGCTTACCAAGTTGTCACTGTTGGACCCAAGCAGCTTTGACTCACAGAGGAAAAAGTAGGTATCAAGTTGCAATCAATAGGGCAGCACTGTTTGAAAATTTTCAGGTAGAATGTCTAGACCAACTAAATCCATGATACTTCTACGTTCCAAGAATAAAAGAGCTTGTGTTCTTCTGATTATAAACTAATTTCTCTAAAGTATACTAGTATTCTAAAAGTTTTAATAAATGATTCTGTAATTGTACCAAACAAATGTCTGCTACATAATAAACTGTATTCTAGGTTAACTATACATAATGTTGATTGTGAGGATTTTTCAGATGAACTTTTTTTAAATAACAAATCTTCATGAACTGAGCAACGACAAAATAGTGGCATATATATATATATACGTATATATATATATATATATATATATATATATATATATATACATATATATTAATAGCTTTAACATCATAAGGTCATTGATATGGCTTCTATTAATTTAATGCTTATTGTATGTAAAATTTTACTATATGTAAAAGAAGAATGCTCTAAATGTATTCCCTCTTATTTCAATAGAGTTTTTCAACAACCCTATGGCACAAGTTAACAGAAATGAGAAATAAGACTTTTTAAGTGACTTATTCAAGGTTGTAGACTAGTTAACTGTAAAGGGAGGATTCATATTATTGTGGTTCCATTAAACTGCAGCAGCCATGACAAGTATTTATATACAGGAAGCCAACAGATTTTCATCTTGTAGTAACGAGGAATAAACTTGTACCATCATTTTCCTGTGTTAGTTTTTCTATAACTTTCAATTTTTCTGAAACACTATCGACTATGTAACTAGTCAGTGACTTACAGAAATCTCCCTCTCTTCAACAGTAGTGAAAAACAGAAAATGTCTTCAGTTTGTTTTTCTTTGGAAGAAGACAATTATGACTCTTTTCTAAATAATAATCTAATAATTTAGGAACTTGCCCTCAACCTCAGGTAAAATTTTGGCTTCTCATCCATCAGAGATACAAGAGGTAGCAAGACCAAAGAAAGAGTAGAGCTCATGACTGAATCACTCCTGTGCCATTTACTAACTACATGATATTGGTTGACATTTTAATTTCTCTGAACTTCAAATTCCATATATGTACTGGGGAGATAATACTTGCCTCTTACAGCTGCTATGGTAATGTATTGATTAACATAAATAGTGCATGTACACATAATAGGAAATTGTTACAAATCTGAGTTCCGTATTGTCTGCCCTATTCCACTTTAGGAGCCAGAAGATAATTATTACAAAATAAAGAGTTTCTTATTTTATTTGTTAATCTCAGACTTATGTATTGACTCAAAAGCCTTCATAATTTTTACTCCATTATCTGTTCCAAAGAAAAAGGCCATTGTGTGTGTGTATATATATATATATATGTGTGTGTGTGTGTGTGTGTGTGTGTGTGTGTATATCAGATATATTATATATACAGATACATACATAAACATATATATATATATATATGTGTGTGTGAATATATGCATATATATTTTTTTCATCACATTCTCCAAGGGCCACCATATTAAAAAACAATTTCTCTTACCACAACATGAAGTTATCTCAACATGGATGCTCCAATTTCATTTGGGATACTTCACATATAAGAATTCTACATCTTGAAATCATCTTCAGTAGATTTCCTAAACAAGATGAAACAAAAACTCTTGGGAATATGGAAAAAAAATAGTTCTTTCTAATAATGTTCATCTAAAATTCCTTATGTCGTTTTACATTTGGCTGTTTTTGCTCTAATTCTGAAAAAATTATATATTTATATATGTGTGTGTGTGTGTGTTTGTGTGTGTATCTACCTATCTATCTATTTATTTATATTGTATATATATTGTTTTCCAGGCTGCAAATTCATAATCTATTCTGGTAAACCAAAGCAGATGACATTATTGCTTCAATTTTCAGATAATGTATTTATTATATATGGTTTTGTGAATCAATGAGAATTCTTGAATATATACTAGATAGATAATAATAATTAGGAATAAAACAACTTTCAAATTAAATTTAGTGTTTTCAATGTACCTGATTCAAAATAAATGAACTAAGTATCAGTGACAGTATAAAAGTGATGAGACAAAGTGTGAGAACACTCGGGTAACTTATACCTTTGTCTTTTTAAATGGTTGTGAATGTCCTTCTAAGTGACAGATGAATAAAATCAAACCATCAGACATTGAAACTCCTTTTTAAATCTTTATTACCTTAATAAAATAATTTTAAAATATATTATTCTATACATACATTGATATGCTATCCTTGACAATTTCACAAACTGAAACCTCATTCATAAATTTGCCATGTATTAATATTTTGTTGCAAAAATTGAGCAATTTTAAGTTATTATTCCTAGACTACTCTATCCCTTTGTCTCTTTCTTTCACACATGTACACACACACACACACACACACACACACACTTTAGAAGTTGAATTTATTGCAAGACAGCACTGCGCTCACATAAAGTACCATGACATCACCCTTACTCAGCAGCCTAGATCTATACCTTTAATAGCTATTTGGGTTTCATTACAACAGACTCTTTTACAAAGTAATTAAATAAAATCATGGTTTTGCAAATCATAGTAATGAAAACACTGAACACCTGATTATATGAAACTCCTCAAGCTTCAGAAGGCATGTCATAGTGATCGATTTTAAATCAATCACTTTAGAAAAAATTCTGTTGCTTTGATCTTCTGGTGGCTTCCAGGATTTCTATTTTTGCAAAACCAGTCATTACAATTGTACTAGATGGCACAAATGAGTTTCTTTTTCCAAAAATTAGATATGAAGAAGAGTCCACTGGCACCATCAGATAATACTGACATCCCAAGTCCTCTTTATAGGTTCACTTCATGTACAGAGATTTTGGTTTTTTTTTTTTTTTTTTGGAGAGATTTTTGCTATAGGGCGCGTGTGCTCGCCAGACAGAGAGAGACAGACAGATAGAAAGCGAGAAATCACCCGCCAGGGGGGATGGCCACGCCGCAATCCCTTCTCCTCCATTCTCCTCTCGGGATCTTGGGCACACACGCACATGCAGCCGGCGTGAGTTTTAAGCCAACAGGTCTGGGATGCGAACCGCAGTCGACTACGTGGGAGTCCAGCGACATAGCCATTACGCTAACTGCTGGTCCCACAGAGTTTTTAACAAAGAAAGTTGCTCTAATTTTTCTTTCCATAGAGAGCAGATAATAATTTTGTGTTTTTAAGCTATTGTTTCTTAGCCCCAAGCCCATGCTTCTATATTCTGCTCTGAGATTTTAGAGAAGAGACTCTGAATACCCTATTTCTCCTTTGCCAGCTGGCTTTGTCTTAGATTTGGCAGTACGCAGTATTAGAGAAAGGCTGCGGGGGGGCAGGAAGGGACTACTTCTATGGTGTTTGCTTGCCGTCAGCAATGTCTTAGCAATCATCCTTCTCCCAGTTAGTGGTAGTAAGTTTCTGTGTACATATTTTTAAACCCTTCCAGGACCCACTCATTCTGCTCTCTGAGAGAATCCTACATGGTGAGACTTTTTCTTAAAAATAAGTAAATAGGGACCAGCAGGTGGCATGGAAGTTAAGGTGCTGGATCCAACATGGATGACTGCGTGCTTCAACTCCTGGCTCCAAGGACTTGAAAATACTCCAGACACATGTGCTTACATGCCCAAACTCCTGAGAGAGAACTGGAGAAGGGGTGTGGCCATCCCCCTTTAGAGGTAATTTCCCACTTTCTGTCGCTCTCTGGTGAGTGCACTTTTCATATAGCAAAAACTAATAATGATAATTTTTAAAACATTGTCTACAGGCTATGTATATAAGGTGTGCATTAAAAACAAATTTTGTGTTTAGACTGGGAACCCATCCCCAATATACCTCATGTTATATAAATATACCCAAATCTGAAAAAAATCCAAAATCAGAAATACTCCTGTTTCCAAGTATATCAGACAAGAGATATTCAACCAGTAACATGAAATACAGGAAAATACAGAATGCTATATTTTATGTAAATTATTTTTAAAAGCAGATTAAATAATTAAATGACTTATTATGAGTGTGACTATGAGTGTTCATATGAATGAGATAAACATGGAGTGCAGTAAATATGATTAGGTTTCAAATCAGCCCATGGCATAAAAATGGAAATGCTGGGCGTCTATTCACTATTATAGAAACAAAAGTGGCTTGGCAACGGGTACCTCTGGGGACATCCAAAGTTCATCTTCCTTTCCTGATCCTTTTTTTTTTTTAATATATTTTAATTTCTTTTATACATTCAATCACATACATTACTTTGCTTGTAAAGTGAATGTTTTAACATGAATACATTTCTTAACAGGTCAGTTGGGGATACCATACATATTATCATCAACAGATAATAACCTATTTCTGTGTCCCATAAATGTCTTGCCTCTCTATTTTTTTTCCTTAATGTCTTTCTTCAGACACTCCTCTTTCTCCCACCCACATACCACACTGTTTCAGGGATCTATAACCATTTTCTATGTTTCTATATTCTCCATCTATTTTCTTCTTCCCTTTATTCCATTCTGCTTTTTTAAAAAAATAAATTCAAAACCCCTTTAATATAATAAAGATTCTCAGAATCCCATAGATTAAAAAGAAAAGTTTGACAAATATTTTTACCTCAAAATTCCCACCGTCAGGATCAGCATTTAGTGTAATGGCTATGTCGCTGGACTCCCATGTAGTCGACTGCGGTTCAAGTCCCGGACCCAGCGGCTTGAACTCATGCCGGGTGCGTGTGCGTGTGTGCCCAAGATCCCGAGAGGAGAATGGAGGAGAAGGGATTGTGGCGTGGCCATCCCCCCTGGGGGGTGATTTCTCACTTTCTATCTCTCTGTCTCTCTGTCTGGCGAGCGCACGCACCCTATAGCGAAAACCTCTCCAAATAAATAAATAAATAAATAAAATCCCCACTGTCTTTTACACATGACCATATCTTGGGATGATAGCATTACTCTGGAACACAGATTGGGAAATGCGGACCTTTGATACCAGACTTCTATCATTTTAAGCAAAGGAATTGTTTACTATACCAGTATGAAATGGCAGCACAAGGAATAACCTCTCATATAGCTCTGGCTGCCTCCTTAACCCAGGTGTTTGGACTAAACATATCCAGGAGCTTGGTGGTTGAGGGCTATGGAGAATAGCCTATGACTCAGCCTCTTTGGAAGTAGCAAGCATTGCGTTAAAATACTGAGTGTGTGAAGCATTCCCTGGGAGGTACTATTTCTTTACCACCACTTCATTTTTAGGTCAACGAGCGCAAGGGGAGATTTTTCCTTGGAACGATCATGAAAGAAAAGGAGGATCACAGGAATTAGCTACTTGCTCCCCATGCAGTGCAATGCCAAACTGCACAGTACCAACTTATGCATGTGAAATTTGACAGAATTAGGAGGCTTTATCTTGGAGGAGAACTAGAATGAAAATGCTATGCCTGAAGTAAACATTAATGCTTTATTTTACGGATATGTTCCTCCGTTTAGCTCAGCATTCCCTAGATTCTCCTAAACTTTATGACTCTTGTTTGACTATCGTCTGTCTCTTACAGGTAAGGCTTCACAATTCCAGGTGGCAGTAATAAAGCCCATACTTATAGATCTCCCAATATCCCTAATCCACAGCATGTAAACTTTGAATTTCTGTAAGTGCGGTGGCTGGCTTCCATTTTCGGAACGTGGGTAAAATATTTCTTCATGTTTTTGTTGTTTTGATTACTTATACTACTTTATGTGGCAAAGCCAGATGAACCTAAAAGAGGTAGATCTGGAAAAATAAAATTTACCTAGAGATGTTAACATTTTGTATAAAATGCATTCAGAGATCACTGTCTTAGAATTTCTAGTTACCACTGAAATAAGATAATTATCATCAAAAAAAAAAAAATTTTTTTTTGGAGAGGTTTTCGCTATAGGGCGCGTGCACTCGCCAGACAGACAGAGACAGACAGAGAGACAGAAAGCAAGAAATCACCCCCCAGGGGGGATGGCCACACCGCAATCCCTTCTCCTCCATTCTCCTCTTGGGATCTTGGGCATGCACGCACACACGCCCAGCTGAGTTTAAGCCACTGGGTCCAGGACTTGAACCGTGGTCAACTACATGGGAGTCCAGCGACATAGCCATTACGTAACTGCTGGTCCCATCATCAAAATTTTTATGTTGCAGGCAATATATACTAAATTCTTTAGTTATAGTTCCTTAATGCCCATAATAAGCTTACAAGGTTGGTGTTATTATCATGGCCATTTCATTAATAAGCAAACTCGGACAATTACATAAGCTTTCTCAAACTCTAACAAACAAAATCATTAGCTTTTTGTTTGTTTGTCTTAGAGTATTTATTCATTTATTTCATGAGAGACAGGGGAGCAGAGACAGACACTTTTAACATGCAATCCACCTCCAGCTTCAGCCAGCCTGTCACAGTGTCCATTGGAAGATGTTGGGACCTGAACCTGAAACCTTACCAGTGTGGGTTCAGGATCACTGAGAACTGTATTACCACTGTGCCATCTTTGATGACCCCACCCTGCTTTTATGTGGTAGATCTTACAAGTAGATCTAGGTTTGTCTGATTCCAAATTCCAAATTCTTTTTTTTTTTTCAGAGATATTTTTGCTGTGGGGTACTGTACTCACTGGAGAGACAGAGACACAGAAAGAAAGAAATCACCCCCCCGCCCCGTGCGGGATGACCACATTGTAATCCCTTCTACTCATTCTCCTCTTGGGATTTTGGGCATGTATGCACACACGCCAGTGTGTTTCAAGCCCTTGGATCCAGAACTCGAACTACAGTCAACTACGTGAGAGTCTGACTTTGTAACCATTATGCCATCTCTTGATCCCTCAGATTAGAAATTCTTAATGATATTGTTCTATTGCTAATTATTTTTTGATGCAATGCAATCATAGAAGTGAAAAAAAAGATCACAAGTTAATGCCATTGTCATGGATTCTAACTGAACTTTCTGAATTATGAACTAAAGGAGTTCTAATGTGGGCTGGATTCAGGAGCTATAGATATGTCTAAGTATTGCAATGGTATTGACCTCAAAGGGTATACTGCATTGCCAAGGAAAATCTGAAGACAGACTAATGATGACTCAGTAATAAAACATCAAATTGTAATTATCAGCAAAACACTTATCCAAAAGATCCAACAATGGCAAGATGTGTCTGAAAAGTCAGAAGAGATAGTCTACAAAGTTCTCCTGAGATATTGGAGAGAGGGATACAAATAATTTTTATAGAATGTCTACCACCTCTATTTGAAGAGAATATTTTTTTCAATATGCAGTTGGATCTGATAGGACATACAGTCTTTCAGGAATCAGCATCTCCCTTCCTTTACAGTACATTGAAGATCCCTTTTCATGCTACCTATGCTTTATCCTCAGGTAGATTCTGCTGTGAGAATCATTGCAAAAGATGAATGAGTAGAGAAGAGGTGCGAGATGGAGAGGAGAGGATAACAGAAGGGAGTAGAAGGGAATAAAAGAGAGGGAAGAAGAAAAGACAGAATTGTCAACTACTTTCAATGAAGAACCCAACCAAATAAGATGCCAAGACCTCAGAGAC
Organism: Tupaia tana; assembly: GCA_026018925.1. Lineage (NCBI taxonomy): Eukaryota > Metazoa > Chordata > Mammalia > Scandentia > Tupaiidae > Tupaia > Tupaia tana. The sequence goes on from JAKSZU010000013.1 coordinate 61,601,515, forward strand.
TAAGCTCAATAATAGGAGAATGAGGTCAGAACTAATAACAAACAAAGAGGAAAAGAATAAAGACTAGTACATAGGACAGTATTTCATTCAGAGAACTCTGTGGTGGAGCATGGCTATTGTCATCACCTAAGCCCCACTGCTTTTATAACTGTCCATACCCTACTTATACGGCTAATATTCTCCAGTCCTCTGTGGAATCACCTCAACTCATCAAGGTTTGCTGAGTCAGTTTGCTGTATGGGCTTGGAAATCACTGTAATGGAAATGAGAAACATGGGAGATGGGGACAGTGCTATCAACAAAGAAAGAGTCTCAATATTAGAGGATAGGGAGGTGGAAAGAAAAGTTCCTTTTGGAAAATTATTTTATTTTATTGTCGTTTGGAAAAAAAATAAGTTAAATTTAAGAACTGGGAAATAAATGACTTAAGGTACAGAAAAGATATATCAGAGATGAGGTCTAGGTACGTTGGAATAACCCAAATACTGTATGGTTAAATGAGAACAGGATAGGGGTAAACTAAAGGGTGGGAGATGTGGACAAAGTAAAGGTGAGAAAAACAGACATCTGTGTAGGAATATCGAGGTGACAAAAATGACTCAAGAGACAAAGAATTTTCCTCATCACTCATATTCACAGCCTCTTTCTGTCTCCTCTCTCTCTATCTCTCTCTCTCTCACACACACACACACACACACACACACACACAGAAAGATTGAGAGAGAGAGAGAACAATGAATCTCAAGATGAAGCACATAAGTACACATTTTAGTAGTCCAGTTCTAATTTTGAACAGCAATAAATAGAATAACTATGACTATTTACAAATGGCTACTGCTTTAGGACAATTTCCAAGGCCTGGAATAGAGTATAAATGTCATTTAAACACAGTGAAACATAAAGGACATTTTGGAAGTTAGAGCTCATACTTTTGATATATAACAAAGTCTAAAAGCTGCAATTATGTTACAGGAATAACCATGTGGGTAAATATAGGGTACATCTCAAATATAATAAAAGAAATATTCCTCCTAGGATAGTTTAAATACTAAATTCTGTGTTTGTACAGTTGTATTTTAAATCTTTAATGGTGGTATTAAGATTTTAGCATAAATGAATTAGATTTTTCACAGTTCTCAGACTGAAAAGTAACATAAATAACCTCCTAAGAACAAAAAAGTATGTAGAAATTCAACTAGTAAATCTATTAATGATATATACATAAAATGGACCAAAGATGTATTTACTTTTGGTTATAAAAAAGAAGAAAAGAGGGACCAGCAGTTAGTGTAATGGCTATGTCGCTGGACTCCCACGTAGTCGGCCACGGTTTGCGTCCTGGACCCGGTGACTTAAAACTCACGCCAGGCATGTGTGCGTGCATGCCCAAGATCCCGAGAGGTGAATGGAGGAGAAGGGATTGTGGTGTGGCCATCCCCCCTGGGGGGTGATTTCTTGCTTTCTGTCTCTCTGTCTCTCTCTGTCTGTCTGGTGAGCGCATGCGCTCTATTGCAAAAACCTCTCCAAAAAAAAAAAAAAAAAAGAAAAGAGTAGAAACAACTAAATGTTCATCAACAGAATCTGATTAAAATAAATAATGTAAAATTCATTCTTAATTAATTACATTATTTAAAATGTGTATGTGTGTGATGTATGGAACAAACATGACACATGTTAACTATGCTCATATGTGAGTGGCATAAAAATGCATGATAACCATTTAAAGTCATTTTTGTATTACTTAATATATTTTCTTCTGTAGTCACACATTTTACTTACAAATAGGGAAAAACTAATTTCAAAAAATATGTAGGCATAGCTAATCTGTAAATAGATCACAAGAAAATCACTTCTACATTCAGTTATTTCAAAACATTTTAATGTAAAATAATAGAGTCATATATCTGGCAAGTATTTAAAAATAATTTAAAGAAATGTATTAATTTCCTCATTTGTTCATCTATGCATTCATTCAGCATACCCTATTTAATATTCACTACACGTCAATCACTATTAATCTCCAGGTCTTCAGCGATGGAAGAAGCATTCCATCTGTCTTCATGAACTACCAACTACCATGAAATCAGAAAAAGATGCAGAATGGTGACCCTCGTTTACATATGTGGGCTAGGAAGCATTCTGATGTTGCTAATGGTACAGAACCAACTCTACACTGCCACATTAAGAATAACTGAGTGAGTGTAAGTCTTTACATGTCATTGCAATCTAACAACCATACTATTCCCAGCAAGAGTCCAATCTGTGGCAAGAATGGAACCAAGAACCACATGTACATAAGTTTGTCTTCCCTTTCTTCATTCATCCTGACTGAGAGCACCTTTGTTTGTAGCTCCCATCAGCAAAATAAGAACTCGGGCAAATCCCTTTCCCTAGCATAGTTTAATGATTTATAATTTTGAGGTATATCCGGTTTAGGTTTTTATAGCTTGGGAAAACCTGTAAAAGATAGCCCATGATTGTACTTTGCATGTTTATTCGAAAGGAGTAAATAGGTCAAAGGAGTCATCTATATCCTTTCCTTTAGGCTCAGCAAAAGATAGGATATGTACTTAAACCACAATTTATAATCTTAGGACCTCCTCCAAACCCATAGGAGCTATTTATCAACTCAGTGCTAAATGTAGCCCAGAAAGAGAAAATGAGCCTTCTGTAATGAAAAGTCTGAAAGTTGGAGCTATAAACAACTGCGTGGAGAGTGTGATGCTGAATTTATACAGACTATAACGTTCAAGGTGAAGAAATCAATGTCAGCGCAAAAATCATCCACTGAACTTCAAGAGATACCTCTTTCTCTGTGCTTTCTTGCTATACAGTGTTCTTACTCCTGATCAAGTTCTCTCCCCAGGGAGCGCTAATAGGCTAACAGCTACAGAAGTCTGCTTTGTTCTATAAACCACCAGGATCAAGAGCCTTCTGTAGAAAACTTCCTACTCTGTCTTCCTCCAGGACGGCTGCTGTTCGTCTACTAGAACTTTTGATGTCGCGTCGGAGTCTCTTTTCTAAGCTCTTCAAAATACTTAACAAGGTTTAAGGAAAAGACATAGTTCAGTTTAAAAACTGAAAAAAATGTCATTTGGTTCCAGGGATTAAAGGGTACGCAATCTACAAACAAGCATAATACTGGGAGTAGATGGGAGCTATCTACATACTATTTTTCAAGTTGTCAGTTTCCTAAGAATACTAGTCAGTATTTACCAAATGCTGGGCTCTATTCTGTGAACTTTGCTTTTATTAAAACATTCAATCATGGGAACCAGCAGTTAGCATAATGGCTATGTCGCTGGACTCCCACGTAGTCGACTGCGGTTCGCATCCCGGACCCAGTGGCTTAAAACTCACGCCAGGCGCGTGTGCATGCGTGCCCAAGATCCCGAGAGGAGAATGGAGGAGAAGGGATTGCGGTGTGACCATCCCCCCTGGGGGGGTGATTTCTCGCTTTTTGTCTCTATGTCTCTCTCTGTCTGTCTGGCCAGCACACGCGCCCTATAGCAAAAAAAGAAAAACCTCTCAAAAAAATAAATAAATAAAAAACGATCATCAAGACAACATTAAGAAGCTGGTACTACTGTTAATTACAGTGTACTAGAAAGGAAACAGGTTTGGAGAATTTAAGACTATGTGATACGAGTTAGAGGGCAGCAGGTAGCATGGTGGTTAAGGCGCTGGACTCACACATGGCTGACTGTCGTTTGAGTCCTGGACCTGGCGGCTTGCTTTCTTGTTCTTTCTCTCTCTGTCTCTCTCTCTCTGGTGAATGCATGTGCCCTATAGCAAACTTTAAAATCATGAATACATAAATAAATGTAGTTTTTTAAAGACTATGTAATAGATTTAAAGTTATCATTTATGTCCAAGTCTTCACTATCCTATATTTTATTCAGAAATTCATTATTTCTGGAACAAACTCAGGTACAACTTTCTTGTTTTTACTTTTCAGATGTTTTTAAATGATAGAAAGCAAGTAAAAATGGGGCAGACAGTGATATTGCAGTAGAAGGCAACCCTCTGGGAGGCAATCTCACATGGGAAGGTCCTGCTTCAAGTCGAGAGATACCCTAAGCATGCCAAGCACTTGTGCTCATCTCCTAGGGCAGGCAGAAGGCTGGGGATTGATCAGTGTCAAGATCCTGCTGGGGGTGTGCCTCTCTCAGAAGAAATAAATAAGCTTTAAAATAATAATACAAAATCTAGTTTTTGCATTTGTCCGTTTGCTTTTTTAGCAAAAAGACCGATTCAGGCCAATTCCTTCCATTGTTCTTTTATATGTACTTGAATATAGCTGAAACTATTTTGTGACTACAACTTTTCAAATACTTTATTATGAAAAATTTCAAGCCTAAGTAAAGTTAAAGAATTTTACAATAAGTATCCATATGCCAATAACTAAATTTTGCCATTAATATTTTTACTATATTTTTTATCACATTTTTTTTATCCTTCTGGATACTTTAAATCTTATCGTTAATCCTAAACACACATCTTTTAATTAATTTAAAGAGATTCACCTGCACAGTTATCAGATCCATGCTCAGGCCTTAGCTTGGAAATCTGCTCACCTGAAACAGTTTCCTCCTACCTTTCACCTTTTCAGTTTTAAATTTTATTTACTACTCTTGTTGAATAACATTTTGCCATATTCGTGTCCCTAAGAAACAGAATGTTTCACCTGCTATATAAATTTCTATGCCATAAATAGTCCATAATTAAGCATAGTGTAATATGACTATCTTAAAGCTTGTTTTATTCAACTAAGAACATAATTCTATCCTTATTTCAAATGTAATAATGTATTGAATTGGCTCTGTTCTATCCTTTTACAGATAGCCCACAAATGTCTGTAGATTGATGATAATAATATTGACCTGGAAGATATAAATAAAATGCATCTATAATGGACTATTATTGTCATTTACGTTATTATAATCTTTTCAATGAGTCAGATTTATACCAAGCATCTTTATATTAACAAATCATAATAATGCCATTTCCTATAAATGTAAAGGGTTCATGCTTATAATATCCCTATGTAATGTTTTAGATAACTAAAACCCTTAAGTCTATGTAGGCAAAAGCAAGGATTCTCCCTCCTTACCTGCTTCTATATCACTAGTTGGGGAAATACCAAAGAATCTGAAATTAAGAAGGAAAGTAGTTGCTACTAATGCAATGTTCTAATCACCACTGAAATCCTTCTAGAGCATTCTAATTGATGATTAAATGTGATCTGAAACACATTTGGAGGTTTTCTAGGAACATAGTCATCCATGTCTTCACTCAGTTAACAAAATTCCTTCAGCATCTGCTCTGTGACAAATACTCTTTCAGGTGATGAGATGCAAATTATTTGTATATAACTATATAAGGAACTTTCTTTAACACCTCCAAGGAAAATTAGTGACATATAACACCTAGTTTAGACAGTATATAGAGAAGAGAGCAGCAACTTAACCCAGCCCCCAGCACCTGGAGATGACAGAGGAAGTATGCTAAGAAAAGCTTCCTAAAGAGATGGTTAACACCAACCTTGAAATCTATGTGGGAGTTGACTTAGGAAAAGGTACAGAGAGATATTTCTAGAGAGAGCACATTTTAGAAAGTGATATTGAAACAAGAAAAATCCTGACTTACACAGAAATCTCAAAGCAGGTTTGATTTTCTCAGTTAGTTTGAACAAGATCATTTAGGACATGGTAGGCTCAATTAAGGAGTTAGGACTCTATCATACGGAAATAAGAAACCACTGAGGAGTTTTAAGCAAGGAGTGACACAGTCAGTTCTAGTCACAGGTTCTAGTCTTAAGCAGATCATGGCAGAGACAAGGCAATCAGAATAATTTTGCAATAGACAATGATAGAGATATTGTAAGCCTGAACCAAGATAATGTCAATGGGGAGACATGAGAAAAATAAAGAAACAGACAAAATTAAGTTATGGTGTAATCACTAAGTTTAGTAGTTTGGGGAGGGGAGGGAAGATATATTCAGTTTGAGGTAAATGCAGTAGAGATGCCAGGAACTATGCACATGGAGTGGTCTGATATAAGATGAGAAGGCAACTAGAAAGAACTGTTTCCAGTACAGTTTCAGGAATTTGACTTCTCACTAGCATGGATTTCTCCACTGAAGTACCCATTTATAACCTAATTTTTAATAACAGAGGGTAAGAGAGATAAATCATCTCTCTTTTGGAACTAAATTGCCATTTTTACATGAAAAAAAGGTACATACAAGAAATACATGCAATTCAATCTCATAATAAGCAAGTGGATTTCAGATTTTATTTACTACATAAATATTTAAAATGGAAACTAAAGACTTAACAAAGTTACTTTGCCTCTGATAAATGTAATGTAAATAAATGATTTACATTAAAACGTAATCTGAACATTGTACTCACACTCTAGTAAGCAGAACACTAAAAACAATGAATGAGGATACTAATCTCTCTTGATCTCTTCCCTTTCAAGAAAACAAACTTGGGGAACCAGCAGTTAGCGTAATGGCTATGTCGCTGGACTCCCACATAGTCAACCGCGGTTCGCATCCCGGACCCGGTGGCTTAAAAAAAAAACTCACGCCGGGCGCGCGTGTGCATGCGTGCCCAAGATCCCGAGAGGAGAATGGAGGAGAAGGGACTGCAGCGTGACCATCCCCCCTGGGGGGTGATTTCTCGCTTTCTGTCTCTCTGTCTGTCTCTGTCTGGTGAGCACACGTGCCCTATAGCGAAAACCTCTCCAAAAAAAAAAAAAGAAAACAAACTTGTATTAGTCTTTTCAAGAAAATACCAGAAGAAAAGCAGGGACAAATATACCGTGCAGTGGTGATACACTGCTCAAGAGGAATTGGATCCTACATGGTGACTGCAGTTCGAATCCCTGATCTTGTCAGCTGGAAACACACTGGGCATGTGCGCCCAGGATCCAACAGGCTAGAGGAATGGACAAAGGTAATTACGGTGAGGCCAGACCCTGTGGAGGCTGCTCATCTCTCTCTCATGCACACACTGTGTCATAAACAAAGGACAAAAAGAAAGAAAATTGCAGAGTATACCCAGGTATAAGAAAACATTCATTCCAATCTCCTACATATTTAAATTACTGGACAATGAGAAGTAAAGCCCAAATTCATGATTCTGTGGCATTGTAACTATTGTTAATGAGATGATTTAATTATCACTGCTACATTTGGTTCCTAAGGAAGCTCATAGATGCACATTTAAAAATGTTTGCTCTGTGAGGATCAAAACAACAGGTTTTTCTGCTTAGCATATAGTTAATATTTTAATTAATGAGAACAACCTAGAAGCTACTTTTTAAAAATCACTGGGGCCTCCCTTTTGACTCGTTAACAGCTTTAACTTTTATGAAAGGTTCATACAAAATGGTAGTAATGATTACCTGTCTTAAGGAGATAAGTAAAAAAATAGAAAAGGTATCAATAAATAAAACTATATATAAATAGATCCATTGGACAGAGTGATTCTCAGGCCTAAGTTTGTCTTCATAAGGGTAACATGGGTGATAAGAATTTGTCTAGACATGATTTTTGTGGGAAGTAGAACTTGAAAGCCCCTAAAGCCGATCTGAACGACTAGCTTTATCCCTCTTGTGTGTCTATAGGAACTCAATCCACAGGTCTATTGATTTAGACAATCTGTGTGCGGAGGAAAAATCCCTTTCAGATTCTTTCCAAAATTTAAGCAGAAAGAGTTGGCTGGTAAAGGGCTTTAGGCTTCTTAACATAAAAGTTGATATGGAAAGGCCATTTTCTCTTAAGCTACTGCTCAACATCCTAGTCCTGTGAAATTAAGAGGTCAAAAAGGACTAGAGCATGAAAAGCAAGAATTAGGAAAACCAGAATAAAGGAAGTTGAAAAGAAACATAAGAAATAAAGCCTTTTTACCTCTGAAAGACTGAAGAAATGGTCAGAGGAAAGTATGATGATAGATAATAATACTGTTCCTATATCTTAGGTGAAGACTGATTTTCAAATCCTTCCATACATTTATATTTATGTGATCCTGCACCTCAGTCTCATCAGGTAGGCATAGGAGATTTTTTCCCCCCAAATAAAGCAAGGTTGAGAGCAAAACTACTATTTAATGTTAGGCATCACATGTTGATTATGTATTAATGCTCAAAGTAACTATGTAAACATACATTTTTCTTTTTCCTATTTTATAAATGAAAAAATAAAACTTGCATAGATATATCAAGTGACTGGGTAAAGTAAATTACTTCCATTTTTTTTTGTTTGTTTGTTTTTGTTTTGCCATAGGCACATAAACTCACCAGAGAAGAGAAGACAGAGAGACACAGAGATAGAGAAAGTAATAAATTATACCCCGGGGGGATGGCCATGCTGCAGTCATGCAATACCTTCTCCTCCATTCTCTTCTCAAGATTTTGGGCAACAACACACATTCACCCGATGTGATTTTAAAGCCAGCAGGTCCAGGACTCGAATAGCAGTTGATGATGTGGGAGTCCAGCACCTTAAGTGCTATACCACATGCTGGCCCCATAAATCGCTCTGTATATGGCAGAGTTAGAGTAAGAAATCTAATTATGCTGGCCTGTGGCACCAGCAGTGTCTTTGTTTTCTAGTACACCACATGGCTTCCCAGAAGGAAGTTTAATGTACCACATAACGATAACGAAGAATCATTAAGATAAACTGATTTCCATGTCAAAATAACTATTAAAGTAACAGATAAAAGCAAAATTATTTTAAAAGAAAGAGAAAGAGAATATGTTGATTTTTCTTTTATCTAGAGGGGGGCTTTTAACTAATGCCTACCTAGTGACTCACTAAATTGAATCCTCCCTTGACCTTCAGAAACAGAGGAATATATTGAGGGCTGAGTATGTGTCAAAATTCTTATTACCAGAATAATTCATCAAGATTTTATCAATTTTAAAAAGAAGAAATAAGGCTCAGAGATGAATTATTCCATGGCTGGACAGTCAGCAAGGTATAGGACTAGGTTTTGTCTCCAGTGCCAACCACCTTAACATCAAAAATCCTGTAGCAGAAGAACCCCCTCAGTTCCCACGTGCCCTGTTTCAAATTTGCTTTGAAGATTCAGTGCCCTAATTCCACACTCAAAGTTGAGAGCTTAACCTAGTTCTTTTACCTAATACAGTACCTTAAATAGATATTTTGTGACTAATGTAGGAAAATGGCAAGAGATAGAGCCTGAAGAAATTAACTGAAGAATACCGAAAGGGAAAAAAAAAAAATCAGCGTTGGAGAATATAAACTATCCTATGACTAGGCCAAGAACTGGTTCCTAGGGGAAGTAGAAAAAGAAAAAAACTATAAAGCAAAAGGAAAGAATCCTTGCTTCATTTCTGGAAGTAAATTTGAGAAAAATAAACCAAATGTGACCTTGAGCAGTCCTCTACTTTTCAGTAACCCTTTTTCTTCAGAGAGAGAGGCCAGTTGCATGTGCCCACCATGTTATTACTTTTTAATTCCTGACTTCTTGCCACCTATGTCATCTGCTAAGACTTCATCATCTTTTATTCCCCTTGGCAAAGAGAGCGACTATTAGTCTGAGTTGACTGTAGAGACCTCTAAGAGAAAAAGCTTATAACCCATGAACATAGTCTTGTCAGACAGGGTTAGTTTTTATTCCTGAGAGACAAGGGAAAAGGTGTTTTCATAGCACTCAAAATGTAAGATGTATGGCATTCAATCTGTTTCTTCTTTTCATCTCTTTAGCTGGGAGGGAGAGAGGAAAAGAGACAGAGAGAGAGAGAGAGATCACAAGAGACATATGCAATTTCTTCATTATCTCCAAATAAGTTTCAGTAAGAAAGCTTTATCAAAACTCTAAAATTATTTTCAACCAACACTGCTTTAGACCATTACTATGTGTATATTAATATAAGTATACATTTATCAAACTGAACATTGAATTCAAATTTTAAGTTTGTAATTGTCAGTTATACTTTGAGTCATTTTTAAAAATCTAAACTAACAGAATCAGTAAAAATATTATTGAATTAGGGACAACTTAATAATATTTAATAGATACATCATATATCTCAGAATGGCTGTCAATATACCGTTGATAAAGAATAATTAAATAAACAGATATTTGGATTTACAGAAAATTTGCGTACTTGGTTTGTTCTAATTGACCATGAAGACACTTCCCTTTCAAATACTGGGGTGGCCGGGCTGTTTCCCCTTGCCTTTGTTGCAAAGCCTGGATTTCTATAATCCTGTCTCATTGAACTAGGGGATGAAGAAGTATGGTGTGTCCCAACTGGCTTTTCCAGAGCTAAATCACAAGCAGATTTCTTCAAGTTTTTGTTGTTGTTATTGTTGCTGTTGTTTGATTAGAGTAGAAATTTTACTGCAATGAAATTAATGTTAACTTGACTGTCTTACCTACAAGAAACTTTTTGAGGGTAAGAATAATATTGCACTTGCATTTGTACTACAAAGCCCATGACACGAATATAATAATAAGCATATAATACAAGTCTTTTGGATGATCTGGTGCTCTCTTAACCTCTTTGTTCCAGTGTAAATGCAGGGAATAGAATAGATCTCAGAAGTACTTTTTAAGTATTAAGCTTCACGTCTCTAGGATTCTATAACTAGTTTCATTTAAAACAAGGAATGTATACATTATCCTTACATTTCCTGGAACTTGTATAAATTCTAGTATATGAAGCACAATTTTAGTACAGTTGAAGATACATCAAAAAACACTGGACATGGCAATCAGCTCTTTATTTTTATCCAATTACAACATATTATAATTAATATAAAAACCCATGTGTGACGACAGTTTCTTTTAGACACATCCTTCCTAAAGAACATAAGTAATTATTTGGTTAGGTTTTTGCTATAGGGTGTGTGCACTTGCTAAATAGAGGCAGAGACAGAAAGGGAGAAATTACCCCCTGAGGGAGACGGCCCTGCCACAATCCCTTCTACACTCTCCTCTCAGGATTTTAGGCACACATATGCACCCAGCAAGAGTTTCAAGCCACTGGGTCTAAGACTCAAATTGTGCTTGCCATATAAGAGACCAGCGCCTTAACCACCACACCACTAACTACTGATCCGTGAACATAAGTGATCCTTACCAGAAGTCAGATATGGAAAAGAACGTGGTCTCACAAAGATATTACAAACATTCTGGGAACAGTAGAAGGCATAATGGTTATGTTGCTGGACTCCCACATGGCTGACCAAAGTTCAAGTGCTGGACCTGGTAGCTTGAAACACCCTCCAGGGGGAATGGCCACACTGAAATCATTACTCCTCCATTTCCCTCTCAGGATCTTGGGCACACATGCACATGTGCCTGGCCTGTTTTAGGCTACTGGTCCGGAGCTCAAACTGCAGTTGACTACATGGGAGTCCAGTGATGTAACCATTATGCCAATCTGCTGATCCCACCACTGGTATTTTGTTTGTTTTTTAAAAAAGTTATGTATTTATATTTCTTTCTTTTAATTTGACCAGAGAGGGACAGAATGAGAGAGAGAGAGAGAGAGAGCAAGTCACCAGGTCCAGTACTTGAACCACAATCAGCCTTGTGGGAATCCAGTACCCTTAACCACCTCGCCTCCTGCTGGCCCTGCCTCTGGTGTTTCTTACACTAAAGAACAGAAAGAAAATTTTTCAAGTAGTAGATAAAAATGAAAACAATCTTCTCCTTTTAAGCTAATGGAAAGACAGTCTCCAACTAATTTATTTGCCTCCAATTTAATTAATATTTTAAGGTTGGAATTTATACTTACCTCTGAACCTCAGGTAATGACCGAAATAACTAAAATGCAAAATAATCCCAGGAGCAATAGAGGATGACTGTAGCATAACTGGAACTTTTAATGTTAGAAGAGGGGGCTACTGTCTTGAAAATTGTGCACTGAGACCTGCCACTTGCCAATGTGCAGTGCCACTTGCTATGTGACATGTAGTTATAAAAGACACTGCTCCTACACACAAAAGTAGAAACAGTTCTGATATTCACAATTACCTATAATATTCAATCCACATACAACCCATGGTTTCATTATACAGAATACAGATGGACCTTAATATTCTGTCACTCACTGGATTCAATCTTCTTCCATTCATTAAAGGACCTTGAGATTAGGCTTTTGCTTAGATTGGCTCAACTTGTTACCTTGGAGACTCCACTGTTCTATAGAATCACATCAACTGATAATCTAGAGCCAGCAAACATCCCAGAAATTTCCGAAGTATTGACCATGAAATTGTCAATAATTTATCGTCAGCAACAGGGATATGAAATTACAAGGGACTGAATGTCATTATCCTGATCATATTAATATAAATTACTTAAGTAAATGTCTCTAGCACTCACCATATCAATTACAGAGTGTTTTAGGTGATTGAATTTTAGTGGACTGTCCCTAAGTTAACTTTTCAGTTGACTTTCTTCCATGTTCTTATTAGAACTGTTGTAAAACAAGCAAATGAATTCCGTTGTTCTCCCCTTCTCTACCTGTAAGCTGTGATTATCCTTTGACAAATCCAAATGTACTTATCAGAGGATAAATAGATGGTACCTTAGTAGAAGTATGACCGAGACATTATTAAACATTAAGAGGGTGTTTCTCAGGGTTACATAAATGAGTGGCCCTATCTGATATTTTCAAGGTGATAGCTATTTTTTTCCATTTTAATACAAAGTTCTGATTTAGAACCCTAGATAGATGACCTCAGCTATACTTTTCTCTTTATGCCTAATGTAAACATTATTCCCAAACCATATCGGCAGCAATAAAGATTTAGCCCCTTCAATTTCAAGCTGTGATCTGTAGAAAATTGGATCTAAAACCCGCACTTTGGGAAGTTCATGCCAAATGATACAGATCAACAGATAAGCGCACCACATAAGAATGTAAACACACTCAACACTGCACAATAACTGATTCTCAGATACTAAAGCAATGAAAATCACATCTGTTTTTTAGACACTTCTTACCGGACTTAAATTTAAAGTACATTTTCTGACAAAAAGGCAGCACCAAGTCGAATTTCCTACTATGTTATCTACAGAGAAACCATTTCAAAACATTGATAGGACAGCATTGGTGGTATGAGATATTGGCATTAAGTCATAAAAGTGCTGAGCTCTAAAAACGCCAAAGCACAGAGTTTTGTTTTGTTTTGTTTTGAAACATCTGTTCATATATTTCTTGGGAAAGAGAGACATCCTGAACAGTCTTCACACGGAGCTTTTCCCAAGTCCTATAGACAGGACTCTAAGAACACTGGTCATATCCAGGTAGCCCTAGAGCTGAGCTTTCCCCAAGTCCTGCAGACAGGACTCTAGGAACACTGGTCATGTCCAGGTAGCCCTAAAGCTGAGCTTTCCCCAAGTCCTGCAGACAGGACTCTAGGAACACTGGTCATATCCAGGTAGCCCTAGAGCTGAGCTTTCCCCAAGTCCTGCAGACAGGACTATAGGAACACTGGTCATGTTCAGGTAGCCCTAGAGCTGAGCTTTCCCCAAGTCCTGCAGACAGGACTATAGGAACACTGGTCATGTTCAGGTCGCCCCTAGAGCTTACCATAGTGCCTACAGCATTGTGCTACAGCACCACTACTGCCCACACCACTATAACTGGGCTGAGCATTGGTGAGTTATTTTGTTTGCTTGAGTTTGTTCATTTGTTTGTTTGTTTTGTTTTTCTGCCAGAGAGCTCATGTGCTTTCTAGAGACAGGGAGACAGAGAAAGAGGGAAAGAAGAAAGCACTCCAATGGAGAATGGTCATGCTACAATCCTTCTTCCTCCATTTCTCCCCCCTTTCAGGACTTTGAATACACATGTACATACACCTGGCATATTTCTCAAGCCAACATATCTGAGACTCGAACTGTAGAGCCCACCTCTGTGTTCCAGCCACCGTAACTACCAGGTCATAGAGCTGTCCCTTGCTATTTTCTAAATTCTATCATTTTACACTCAAAACAAAACTCTCCTCAAGCTGCTGCTTACTACCTCAAGTTTTGAGGAAGAAAGGAATAAACCATTTCATCAATTCTTGGGACCAGCAAATGGTGTAATAATTACATCATTGGACTCCAACTTGTCCAATCCTGGTTCAAGTCCTGGATCTGGAGGCTGAAAATCATACCAGGCACATGTGCATGTATGCCCAAAATCTCAAGAGAAAAAACAGAGGAGAAAGAATTGAGTCATATTCATCCTCCTGGGGAGTGATTTCTCTTTTTCTGTCTCCCTGTCTCTGTCTCTCCAGTGACCACATGTGCCCTATAGCAAAAATCTCTCTCTAAAATTAAAAAAAAAAAATCTCTTTAATCTAAAATAGTGACATGGTGTCATTTTACTTGGTATTTGTAAATTAAAAAAAAAAAGATACTGCCATTGAAAACTTGACAAATACCAAGTTGCCCTGTTTTTTTTTTTTTTTTTTTTTTTTTTTTTCTGATTAGGAGCTACTTTATATCAATAAGTTATTATATTAAATTATAATCTTCTTAAAACACAGATATATTGAAGAGAAAATATTTAACAAACATATATTTAATTCTGGGATAACTTATTCATCAATATTGTTGCCAAGAATAATGCAGCTTATGTTATATACAACACTCTGACGAGGGTATTTAATTATACCATTGTACAATGCTTTTAAAGAATGACTCTCATCACACATCAATCCTCTTTCTCAAATAACACAGGCTAAAGTTTTTATCTTTTTTTTTTTTTTTGAGAGAGATTTTTCGCTATAGGGCACGTGCGCTCGCCAGACAGACAGAGAGAGACATAGAGACAGAAAGCGAGAAATCACCCCCCAGGGGGGATGGCCACACCGCAATCCCTTCTCCTCCATTCTCCTCTTGGGATCTTGGGCACGCACGCACACGCGCCCGGCGTGAGTTTTAAGCCACCGGGTCTGGGACGCAAACCGCGGTCGACTACGTGGGAGTCCAGCGACATAGCCATTACGCTAACTGCTGTTTCCTAAAGTTTTTATCTTTTAGGGGACGAGGACGAGGCTTCAGAAATATTACTTCATGATCCTCGGGACTTCTGTCAGTTCACTAGACAGTCTATACTGACAGGTGAATATAACATGAGTTCATTACATTTAATTTATGATTTTGAAAGTATACAGTGATTGAAAAATATCAACTTTCTTTAATTTTGTAATAATAAGATCATGTGCATTATGCAATTGAATTTTGTGGACATCGCATAGAATGTTTTGGTATAGTTTTACTATATTATCCTGATGTGTGTTTTCCAAATATTTGTATGTGGCCCAATCAAGGTTCAAACTAAATTAAATGCACAAGTGCCAATCTCTAGCAATATAAAATGTCTTTTTATGATACCATTTTTTCTCCAGTAGATGAACATCACTGAATTTACTCCCAGCCAGCATTAACCAAATGAACCATTCTAGATTCTCTGAAGATTTTACATTTTAGAAGTAAAATCTGCCCATGACACATTGAACTGATTGAAAACAGAAACTACGTTTAAGATGGAAACTGAATTTCTGACTGAGTAGTATAAATGATGGGCTGTCTTGAAACTGAATTCTTCTATATCCTCAAACTGACAGGCTCTAAGGAGACCTGAAAGGATTTCAAGGGGAGCCACACCCAGGATGACAGGGCTGGGAAAATACAACCACTGGAAAAATGAAGAGACTGATTTTATGCAGTCGGGAATGGCAGAAAGGCATTGTTTTCTTTTATGCCATATTTATGTGAAAAAATGTTAATTAGACGGTGGCTACCAAACATTTTTAATTTCCATTATATACATAACAGGAAAAAAATACTCTTATAGAATTAAGAATACGTCAAAACTCCCTGAAACCCAAAGTTATTAAATATCAGATGTATTAAGATTTTCAAATATTGAAACAGATTATTAAGATGAATATGAAAACTACTGTTTTGGCAGTCTGTTAATTTTCATCTTCTTGGGGTGGAATGGGAACAATCATAACTGAAGACAGTACTCTGGGGCTAGATTAACAATCAACTAATAGTATATTCATGTTTCCGTGCCCATGAAAAGGTATATTGTAGCAGTTACTTGACACTTCTTTCCAGTCAACAGTTGCAAGACCTTGGGGAAAAACATCTAATTAAGTTTCAGTTACCTCTTTTTATAAAATAGAAATAATACCCTAGAGATTGTTGGCAGGAAAATGAGATAAAGTAGAATAAGTACTTTGCACAATGCCTAACATACATTAAGTGCGTGATAAATGTTGAGAGTATATCGCTTCCTTTTAAACTTGTACGAAATTAAATGGTCATGTTGAATTCAACGGAACTTATTACCACTAATTTTTCTTTCCCCGAAGTGTTTCTTCTGTGATCAATGCCAAAAATTTCAACCAAGTCTTAGAATACAAAAGAACACCAACAAGATAGCAAATGAAACAAAATTATTCTTCCATTTTACCCTAGGAAAAAAATGTTTCCCAACACAGTCTCAAGAAAAAAGTGTTGAATAAATTAGGTATTCATTTTAGGAAAGAAAGGAATATTGTCATCTCGTTCTATACAAGTATTCATTCAAACGTAGATGATGATCCTTTTGATTCCAAATATCATATGAACTGTCTTAATCAAAATGCCTCACTGGGTCTGCCCTGTAGCTCAGTAGTTAGACTCTCACAGAAGAAGGCAAATCCAGAACAGCTGATAAGGGCTTGGTTCCAGCTCTACAGGCTTAGAAACAGGCCAGGGCAACCACATGTGACCAGGGTCCTGATGGAATAGAGAGCTGGAGAAAAAAGGATTATGGCGTGGCCAGGCCCCTTTAGGGTATGCCTTCTCTTTCCTTTTTCCTCTGGCTCTATCACATGTGTACGCTCATCGAAACAAAACAAAAAACAAAAGAACGTCTATATGAAAAGGTTATAAGAGAGTATCTAGAATCTAAATACAAGAGTGAGTCTGGGCACTCAAAACTAGAAACCCTTGGGCCCAGCGGGTGATGTGGTGGTAAAGACGATGGACAACCAGGATTTGAGTGCTGAACCTGGTAGCTTGAAAATCACCCTGAGTACGTATGCATGTTTGTCTAAAATCCTAGGAGGAAAATGCAGAAGGGACTGCAGCCTAGCCATCCTCCCTGGGGGTAATTTCTCATTTTCACTCTCCCTGTCTCTGTCTCCCTGGTGAACACATGCACCTATGGCAAAAATACTAAAAAAACAAAAACAAAAAACTAGAAACTCCTACACTATCTAGGCTATTTGTTATTTGTAATATTTTTCTCTTTTGTCTGTATGTCTGCTTCTTTGATTTTATTCTTTTTATTCTCTTTTCATCTCCAGTTTTCAGGCAAGGAATGCTTATATTATTCAAAATCACCTTAAGTATTTCTTTCCATTTAAGATTTAAGATTAAAAAAACATACTGAAAAGAACATAGAGTATTTAATATAGCTTCACAAAAAATGTTATTTTGGGGGGACCAGCAGTTGGTATAATGGCTATGTCACTGCACTCCCATGTAGTCAACCGCAGTTCAAGTCCTGGACACAGTGGCTTAAACTCATGCTGGGCGCGTGTGCATGCGTGTCCAAGATCCTGAGAGGAGAATGGAGGAAAAGGGATTGCAGTGTGGCCATGCCCTGGGGGATGATTTCTTCGTTTCTGTCTCTGTCTTTCTGGTAAGTGCACAAGCCCAATAGCACACACACAAAAAAAAATAAATAAATAAAAAATAAAAAATAAAAAAAAAAACAACTTTAATGTATCCATAAAATTTTCCTGACTTTAATTAAAGTCATATCATTTTGTTTAGTCTCTGCTGCTATGAGGAATGCTGTATTCTCATATATAACACCTTCAAATGAAAGTGCTAAAGCAAGACTCATTTTGTTTCCATCTTGACAAACCCATCCTGATACCACAAACTATTAACTATTTCAAGTGGCAGACATGTGGAGATGATGGTAGAAATTCAAATAATATTTTCTTTGGAAAATCCAGATTCCCACTTTCACTACCACGTATCTACCACCCGAAACAGTACTCCACTGAATGGTATTTCCCATAAGCTCACCTTATCTATTGACTTCTTATTAGTTGTGAAGCACTGCATGGCTGCTTCTTTGTCTACAGAAAGTTTACAAATGTCGGGCCCAGCAGATGGCATAATGGTTACATCGCTGGACTCCCATGTAGTCGACCGTGGTTCAAGTCCCGGACCCAGTGGCTTAAACTCATGCTGGTGTATGTGCGGGCGTGCCCAAGTTCCCGAGAGGAGAACGGAAGAGAAGGGATTGCGGCATGGCCATCCCCCCTGGGCGAGGAGTAGTAGCGATTTCTTGCTTTCTGTCTGTCTCTCTCTCTCTGGCGAGTGCACGATCCCTATAGCAAAAACCTTTCAAAAAAAAAAAGAAAGAAAATTTACAAATGTTTAAGGACGACACATGCCAGAAAATCTAGCCTAGTATATTGCAAAGAACATTGAATGCATTTAGTAATGCAGATACAATTTTGTCTTCCTTGAGATCGCTTTCAGGGGCCAGTAGGTGGCATAGTGGTTATGTCTCTGGACTCCTACATGGCTGACTGTGGTTCGAGTTCCTGACTCAATGGCTTGAAAATCACTGTGGGTGCTGTGCGTGTGTGCCCAAGATCCCAGGAGGAGAACAGAGAAAAGGGATTGCACCGTGGTGATTTCTCACTTTCACTCTCACTGTATCTTTCTCCGGCAAGGACATTTTCCCTATGGCTAATCTCTCTTAAATAAAAGATCACATTTTCATTAAACTGCAGGCCTAAGTGTTATAGCACAGAAAGGAAAGCCTAGAGTAAAAAGAGTTTAATTTTATTTTAGCAATCAAAAATTTAGGGCATTATATGGGATGTAACAATGTTTCTCAAAATATGGTGCTATAAATCATTTACATAAGGACTGACACAGGTGCCTTTAAAAAGTCAAATTTCTGAGTAACTACTGAATTACTCATAATCTGCAGGTTAAGGGAAGGACCCAAAGATATACTGATCAATAAAGTCCTCCAGATAGTTCTTACCCATCGTAAAGTTCAACAAGGGCCAAGCTAAGGGGAAAACAAAATACACTTCAATTAAAAGAATCACTATTTAAGTCTTTCAATAATAACTGAAAATTTCCTTTGGGGGAAAAAAAATAGAGGAAGATACTCAAGAAGAGAGCTTGGGCATTTTACTCTCAGTAAAAGCTTTATGTTAAAAGAATCACTATTTAAGTCTTTCAATAATAACTGAAAATTTCCTTTGGGGGAAAAAAAATAGAGGAAGATACTCAAGAAGAGAGCTTGGGCATTTTACTCTCAGTAAAAGCTTTATGTTATATATACTTTGACAAGTTTTACATTGCAGGTCAAAGCTATAATTGTGAATCAAATTTAGCCTTCTAAGTGGTGTGAAGATTTGGCTTGGTTCTGGCAACCAGCTAACAGTCCAAATAGATTAATCTATTTACCAAATTGAAAACTCAGCCAGTATGTTCACAATAAGGCATTATATTATTTCTGTGACAGTAATGTTTTAATAAACTAAAATTTTACTTACTACCTCTTAGAGATTATTTTTGTACAGTCTTCATTATACCAAAATATAGGGAAAATTAAAGGATTACATGTTGCGGCCACTTATAGAAAATCACAAAAGAAGGAAGGTTCTTTTATCCCATAGAGTCTTTTATTGCTTAAAATGTATTTTCCCATTCTTTCTTTTCTTGCATTGTTTTTGTTGGAGAGGTACGATGTTAGTCTAAAGGGATAACCTTTGTAAGTAACTTGATGTTTCTCTCCTGTCATCTTAAGAAACTTGCCTTGAGACCAGCAGATGGCGTAATCGTTACATAACTGAATTCCTACATGGCCAGTGAAGGACTGAGTCCTGGATCCAGTGGCTTGAAACTTGTGGCAGGCATGTGTGCAAGTGGGCCCTAAATCCTGACAGGAGAGTGGAGGAGAAGGTAATGCAACATGACCATCCCCACTCGGGGTGATTTCTCATTTTCTGTCTTTCTCTTTCTCTCTGTCTCTCTGGTGAGCACATATGCCCTATAGCAAAAAAACTCTCAGGGAAAAAAAAAAAAGAATCTTATCTTTGTGGTTTCACCAATCTGGCTATGACATGCTGTAGAGAGGATCTTTTCACGTTGATTCTACTTGGGGTCCTTTGAATTTCTTGAGTCTGGATTTTTTTTTTTTTTTTTTTTTTTTTTTTTACCATTTCTCTAGATTCAGAGTTTTCTGCAATTATTTGATGGAGTAGATTTCCGATGCTCTTATTAGATTACTCACCTTCTGGAATACCAATTATTTGGATATTTGGGCATTTAATTGTATCTAGTATTTCCCATATGTTACCTTCATTTGGAGAGATTACTGTTTTCATTCTTTTTGGTGGTTCTGTCTAACTCAGAGACTGTCTTCCCGATCAGAAATCCTATTTTCTGCATGATCTAACCTCCTTTTATACTTTGAAGACAGGTTTTAATTCCCTGTATGACAGTCTTCATCTCTAGAAGCTGTTTTATTCTTTTTCTATGGAGTCTATCTCATTATGGAGTTCCTTTTGTAAGTCATGGAATAATCCTTTCATCTCCTAGAGTCAGGTGTCTGTTTTCTCTTGCATCTCACTAAGTTTAGTTATAATACATACTCTTAATTCTATTTCGGACACTTTGGTAAATTCCTCTGCTTTTTCCATTGCTTGAGATGAGTTCTCTAGTTCCCTTGGTAGGGGGAGTATTTTCTGGATTTCTCATATTTCTTGAGATTCTGCTGTGGCTTTTGGCCACCTGGTGAAATATTCAATGGCTTCTGCTTCCAAGTAGATTTCTGTAGTTATGTGTACTTGCGCTTTCCTTTTATTTCAATTAGCTGCATGTCAGTTTCCCTCCTCTACTGTGACAGTGTAGTGTCCACAGCAGGAACACTGGGTTCGGATTTGTAGAGAGGGTTTTCTGTCTCCTTTGGCTAGTGTTAGTGTAGAAGAGACATCGTCCACAGTCACAAACTGCTCAGGTGTTTGGCTATTTGCCTGGACTTATTGGATTGTTATGTGGCAGGGGATTTGTCTGAGAGGTGAGAATTTAGGAACAAAAGCCAAAATTGAAAAGCAACCATGACCCCACTCCCCTATTAGACTGGTGTCTTGAGTGGGAGGTGGTTACTTCTCTCTGATCCTAGTTGGAAAACAGGGTAAACTGGAATCAGTACAAGAAAAATAGTTTTACCCACCTTTTCACTATGACTGCAGGAATGGGGGGCTGGTTTCAGGGAGCTTGAGGAGTGAGGGGACTGGCTTAAAGGGGCAAAAAGCAGCCCTGACCCCACCTGGGCTGGGGTCTTAAGTGGAAAGTAGCTGCCTCTCTCTGCTCCTTTTTCACTATGAGCGGAGGAATGGGGGGCTGGTCTCAGGGGACTTTTTCACTATGACCGCAGGAATGGGGGGCTGGTGTCAGGGGGCTTTTTCACTATTACTGTAGGAATAGGGGGCTGATCTCAGGGGGCTGCAGGAGTGAGGAGTCTGGTTTAAATGGGCAAAACTCTGTCCCATATAAACTTAAGCATTCTAACATCTAGCATTTTGCATAGAAAAGCATAGAAAAATATGTCAAGACTTTTTCAACGAACCAATAATTCTGGAAATGAATAACTTTTACTTACAGGAACCATCAATAATATATAGTTCACCTTTAGATTTACTATTAATACTATTGAAAAACATGTGAAGTAAGTTATAGTTTAGCTAAAATGTGTCTCCATTTACTTTGTTCATTTATGAGTATACTGTTTGCTAGAGACTGATGATCTACCTGGCTGTTTTTTATGTTTAGCTCTCTTCTACTTTTCTAGATTATTTTACAACTGAAGGTAAACAAGAATAAATCACTTGAACACTCAGTTGAACTTCAAATATTGCTGATTTGATAGGTTATTGTTGACAAAGTATAATCTGTGTGATACATGCAGATCACAACTTATTTTAATACTGCTGGTAAGCTAAGAAAAGTCTTAGAGTTTCAAATGTGTTGTAAAGAAAAAAATTGAAGAATGTGCAACAGAGATCTTAGGTGCCTCACAAAGATTAAACACCTACATTTTAGAAAAACAAAATAGTAACCCCTGTATATTACATAAAGAATAAATACAGTGATTAAGCAAATTTCTTTGCCTGAAAGTTTGTTGTGAAAGTCAAAAAAGTGGACATAATGAACTAAAACTAACATAAGGTAAGATCAAGTAAGAAGGAATATACAACAGTACAGTAATACGAAATGAAAATTCTAAAAAGTGTAGAATAAAAAGTTGTGGGACCATTTAATTTATAGATAAATAGCTGTCTAAAAATTAAATAAATGGATGGGACCAGCAGATAGCACAAAGGCTATGTTGCTGGACTCACATGTAGTCTACTGTGTTTCAAGTCCTGGGTCCAATGGCTTAAACTCACGCTGGGCGCATGTGCGTGCGTGCCCAAGATCCCAAGAGAAGAATGGAGGAGAAGGGATTGCAGCATGGCCATACCCTGGGGGGTGATTTCTCTCTTTCTGTCTCTCTGTCTCTCTTTTTCTTGAGAGTGCATACACCCTATAGCAAAATTTTTAAAAAAAGCAAACTCTCAAAAAATTTGATAAAGTGCAAGTATCAGTATCTTAACTGAAATGAAACTGTTACTACTACTACTACTACTACTACTAATAATAATAATACAACATAAGTGACTGAGTATGGCTTAAAAATGTATTCAAGTTCACATCAAACTCCATTTAATAGAGAAGATAGGAATTACACACACATATATATATATATAGTGCTTAGTTCAACACTTGGCTAATAATTAGAGCTCAGTGTTTGTTGAACAAATAAAACAAGGGTTTCTTTCACTTATTTTAATAAATAAAACCAAAATAGTCTTCTAAAGGTGCCTTGTATGTCATAATCTCCTTAACAATGTTGATAAATAAGATAACAATATACATTTGTTCCTCAGCCCATCTTCTTTGTTTTTAGAGGGTTTATCATTCACCCAAAGCCTTCAAGGTCTCTCTTCAAGGATACTCATTTCTGTCTTATGTGCAAGCTTAATAACTCCTTTTGAAGAGAAAGTTTTAAAAAACAGAAGCACAACACACAGTATAATCTCTTCTTCACTCTATTCCTATTTTATTCTCCCAAAGAAGATATCAGTTATGTCTACATACTGCTTAATGTCAAAATGGTCTAAAAGAGATATAAAATCTCTTTTCTAGCCCCTGGCTGAGCCACAGGGAAGAATATGTGCTGGTTGAGTAAGACTACCTGTTACTTAAGGATCTCTGAAGTTTTGCATAAAGACACAAGGTGCTCAGGGAAAAGAACATGAACTCAGGAGACTCCCCCACTGTGGCATGAACTTCTGTTTAAAATGCTAAAAGTTCTGTAATAGACTAATACTAAAACTAGTTCCCTCACACTTAAAAAAATATTTTACTGTTTAATTCTATCCTCATTTTTCTCTTTTTTTTTCGAAAAGTTTTTGTTATAGGGTGCATGCACTTGCCAGAAAGACAGAGAGAAACAGAAAGCAAGAAATCACCCCCCAGGGTGGATGGCCACGCCACAATCCCTTCTCCTCCATTCTCCTCTCGGGAATTTGGGCATGCACGCACACGCGCCCAGCGTGAGTTTAAGTCACCAGGTCCGGAACTTGAACTGTGGTCGAGTACATGGGAGTCCAGCGATATAGCCATTACACCTGCTGGTCCCAATTCTATCCTCATTTTTCTAACTTCTTTCTTTAGTGATTCTTGAAAACCTTTCCATCACAAAGTAACTGTACAAATGGACAATTAATAGAATCAGAGAGCACAGGGATCTAACTGGATAGTGCAGAGCTAGAAAGGCCATAAATTACTAGTGTACCATTTGGGTGTTTTGCAAGTTATGGGAAATGAATGAGATGACAATATTTTTAAAATTATTAAGATATAAAAGATTATGTAATATTTCAAAAGCAGTTAAAAAAGTGAAAAAAGAGGACTTCTTAACACAAGGTTGTAGTATGTAAATTTTATTATAAAAACATTTCTAAATGTCTATTTAAAATGTTATATTTATGGGGTAGAGTTAGGAATATCCCTGCTTACACAGGGTTGTTGGGTAGGCTTTTCGGCTGAGCAGAGCCTCTGAATGTCTTCCTAGTTCAAACACATCTGCCTCTTATACTTGTCCTAAATGCATGGAGATGAAGTCTCATCGCCTGAACTGGATCATTGGGGTGGGCTGTGAGGCTGGGAACGGACACTGGCCATCTATAGACATAAGCTAGGTTGACGTTCCCACCATGATTCTGAAGGAACCCAGCATAAATTTGCAGATGGTCTATCAGATGACCCAGTTGGCAGGAACACAGAAGTACTATCAAGATCTGTGTGCTGTTCACTGTGAACTCTGCCTCCTTTTTCATTTCTACCTGATTCCAGAGGCTTTAGCCTTCCCCAATGTTTCCCATGAGATGAGACCAGAGTGGGCTTCCTGGGGAGTATCTCAGGGCCCTAGGGAAGCTAAAAGTGTGCCTCTGGTTGTCTTTTACCCCTGTAGAAACTGTAGGCCCAGGGAAATCCCCTCCCTCTGCTCTTGTGGGAGGGAAACAGTCAGCATGGTTAAAGTGAGATTATTCTTTATTTTTCTTGACACTTTATTTCCGTTTTCATACAGTTTTGGAGACCACACATGTGCTTCAGGTTTTTCAAGAACTGAAGTTTTCAAAAAAGATATTCTGGACTGTGAACATTTGTGGGCTCAACTTTCTGCATGTGGAGGGAAGTGGGGAGTGGGAATTCAAACTTCCTATTTCACCATCTTGCTGATGTCTTTCCTATTTATAAATTATTTTTAAAGCTTATTTACCGTATTTACGCTGTACAGCAAAAACCTAAATGGCACTTCTATAGCACTTCAGTGGATATTATCTCTGGATTCTTTTTATTTACCACCAGAGCCTTCAAAGGTGCCAGAGAAAAAATTAAATTAACTTCACTTCTTGCCAATGGGCTCACAATCTAAATTACTAGCAATAAATAAAAGAAAAAGGAAATGAATGATGTTTAAATGACTTCTAATTAAACTAATAGGTTTCAGCTGTGTTCATATTAGCATTGCATTTAGACAAAATAATGTATGTAAATATTCTAAATAAAATGTGACTATGGAAGACTTCTCACTTACATTAACTACTTACAATAACTATAGAACGTAAGTTCCTGGGTTCACTGTTTGCACTAATTGTAAAACTGCCTCTGTGTGATTGAATGTGACAAATTATCACTGCCACCAAGTGACATATTAGAAAGAACACTAGATTAAGGCTAAAGCCTTGATCTCCCAGGATCTGTCACTGATTAGCTATTTGATTTTAGGCATTCACTGAAGCTTTAAGAACCTGTGTCACGTATTCACCCACAGTTTATCTTTACATGTGATTCTGTTACATTAATCATATGTTTTGATTCTAGCCCTCTGGATTAAGGTGTAGTTATTATTGCAAAGACTACAAAATGTTCATCAAAATACAATGATATTTTTCCCTAGGAACACAGTAAGCCATATTCCCTGCTTCTTCAGAAGTTATATGAGGCTCGGAAACTGAGTTTTAAAGAATGGAGTATGAGTGAATATAATCTGTGCCCATAAAATCCTCTATTTTCTGGCTGACTGGCATGGAGATTTTCATGACAATCTTGAAAAACACATGTTAAAGATGTGTAGAGGAGGGTCTCTTTGCCAGACTGTTCCCTCATTCATATTATGATCTAAATGAGAAATAATTTCTATGGTGTTGTCATTGATATTTCCAGTAGTTTTATTCTAATAGATCAGCTCTTACCTTAACTAGTACAATTACATTTAACCCAGAGCACATTGTGTTTCTGAGGGCTGAGAATACCATTCATTGTATCAAACAGTGGAGAATGTCAAACTATGTAAGTGGATTTCAGAACTGTGAGGAAAGGGGCCAGTTCTATTATAGGTTATAAATCATAAAATTTTCTGGGTGGTAAGACAGCACTCTCCCATGGATATAAGCCAGGAGCTAGATAAACCACTTATGACATTGCAATCTTTTGCAGGATAGAGTTTACGGAATAGAGATTCTATGGCAGAGTCGGAGTAAAACAGCTATGCTAGAAGTGTAACACCTGTACTTCTCAAGTTTATTTCATACTTTTTTTATTTCCTTGTAGTCTCTTGATACATATTAATACACTAATTTTGAACTAGGTATTTTGATTCAGGTATTTTTCTTCTTTTTTTTTTCTATATGGCTTATGGGGTCCCTGGAAAAAAAGGGGGGTGAGGGATGTAAGAGTATGAGAAAGTACTCCCCCAAGGGGGATGACCATGCTGCAATCCCATCTCCATTCTCCTCTCAGGAGTTTGAGAATGCACACACAGTCACCTGGTGTGTTTTTCAAGCTCCTGGGTCTGGACCTCATACCACAGTCAGCAATTTGTGACCCAGCCACATCAACTGCCACACCACTGGCTGGGCTGGCCTGATTCAGGTCTTCTGAGTTGAATCGAGGGAAGGATGTTTGACCACCATGTTTACTTTTCAAACATTTCCTGAAATTCAATACCTTATATTCATATCACAGAATAACATAAATTTCTAGGCATGGAAGAAAACAAAATACAATCAAGCATGGAAATTGGTCAAAATGAAGCCTTTTATGAATAGAGGAAGATGTTAAAATCTAAGTTTACTGAGTCAACTAAAGTTACAAAGATTGTATATGCATTCTTTTAAAAATCTTCCTCTACTAACATGTATTCTTTCACCTTAGTGAGACAAGGGCTATAAATTAGAAAATAGAGATCTTGAATAAACCTAAAGTATGATACAAAAATAGCATAGATTTTAACGGCACATGATGCATTGAAATGCTTGACTAATTTTTTGTTTGGAAGTAGAGTTAAGTTAGAATCATAATGAGGAAAAAAGGATAAATGGAATGCTCATGAAATTAAAAAAAATTTAATTTACAATGTAGTTTAAGCTTTTAGCTCACTGCAAATAGAATCGTTGTATGTATCCTGGATAGAAATGGGTAGTATACTCTCCTAGCCAAGGTTATTGCAGGCGTTAGAAAATGGAATGGAGAGAGTACTCACAATGACTCTGCATTATGAGATCAGCACACTCTTCAAGTGCAATTAAAGGTCTCCAAGTCATACACAGTATATCAGAATTACACACTAAAAAAAAGAAAAAGAACTTTTAAACCTCATCACATTTACACAGGTTGCCATTTTATTTCTGTTTAGGACAGGTCTAGGGACAGAGTATGAGAAGCTCTCAACCTAATGAAGATGACTTTTTTCCCTACCTCTTCTGATTTCGGGCTCTCTTTGAAATATTTAAATTTTATTATAGATTCATTTTAATGAAATGAAATAAAGTCAATTCTACCACGAGGTAAGCACAAAGTTAGTTATTAAGATATACATAGACTCCCATGTTTCTTCACAGCATTTGATTTCCAGTAGTTGAAAGTTGTTCAGCGATCATTTACTCCTCAGAGTGCCATATATGGGATTATACATTTGAACAAGATCCTTAATTATGATACACTGTGTTGTTAGTGTACACAAGGTTTTAATCACATTACTCAGAAAATAAATACAAAGCCAGGAATTTGCTGTCAGCATAATGATAACTCTATCTGATCAGAGCCAAACATATGACTGATTCTATTTGTATAGCTCTGTCAGACATTCTAAGCTTCACTTCTCCAGGGGTAGTATGGTTATTGCAAAATGACAAGAGCCAATAGAGAAACACAGTGGAATAACATCGGAATCTCTTGTCCCATGTTAGATTGTGATTCTTTAGGGGAATAATATTATATATATACATACATGTATATATTATATGTGTGTATATATACATATATATATATATATTTTATATATATATATACACATTTGTTTATGTAGTACAGAACTAAGCTACAGAAGAAGTTCAACAAGTATTTTTGAGTACAAACTATTCATTTCATAACTTGATATTTAAGAGTTCTTACAATAACTTCATAATACATGGAAGGCATTTCTCCCCTACTTCCTGCAGCTTCTATCAGTACTGGAATTGATAATCTGGTAAACTGCAAATACAACTGTTAAATCTTCCAAAATCTACTTTTGAATATTTCATATAATAAAGTGTAAGTGAAGAAGTTATAATGTGCATGTATAGAAAAAAATGAGGGATAATATTTATTGATAGTGCATTTTAATGGACATTATAAATGGCTTTATGAAACCTTTTAAAAAAGAAAAGAAGGGGCCAGCAGGTGGCATGGTTTTTAGGGTGCTGGATTCCCACATGGCTGTCTGTGATTCAAGGCCCAGACCTGGCAGCTTGCTTTCTCACTCTCTCTTTTTCTTTCTCTCTCACTGGTGAATGCATGTACCCTACAGCAAATTTAAAAATAACAATAATAAATAAAATTAAATAAGTAATTATTTTGAAAAGTGAAAAAAAAATTGTAGCAGAATATATTTTCACTGCAGTGTACAAATTTGGAGCTTTATTTTTAGTCATACATTCTAATACATAGATTTATACTGATATATTCTAATCCTCTGAAACACTCTTAAATAAATATATGCATATTTCTGACTGGCATTTTCCATTCTGGTTTTTTTTTGTTTGTTTGTTTTTTTTTTTTTTTTATGGAGCCCCTTATACTAAGTGTGTTTAGATTGTAATGTTCATTTAATTTAAGTGTTAAAAATTATTTTGTTGGGACCAGCAGATGGCATAATGATTACATGGCTGAACTCCCATGTAGTTGATGATGGTTTGAGTCCCAGACCTGGCAGCTTAAATCTCACACAGGGTGCATGTTCGTGTGTATGCAAGATCTCGAGAGGAGAATGGGAGAGAGAAAGGATTGCAGCATGACCATTGCCTCTGGGGGAGTGATTTCTCACTTTCTGTCTCTCTGGCCAATGTATGTGCCCTATAGCAAAAAATCCATTAAAAATATTTTTTTCTAATATCCACTAGTTTAAGAGTGATTAAAAAGGTAATATTCCAAGATAATATTTGCTCTTCAGGACAGTTTCTATTCTACCATTTATTTGTCTAATTGCAGTTTTAAGAGAATCGTAATAAGTGATCTTAAGCATGGCATTATAAAAATAATGCTTCATCTTACTATGAATTAACCAATCCAATCTTATGTGCTTATATTTTCTGTTAATTTTGTGAGAATGTTTTTTCTTTCTTTTTTTTTTTTTTTTTAAAAAAAAAAGACTCGGTTAATAATAGTAAGTTCACTGTGAACTGCATTTAAAATGTAGGTCATTCTGAGACCACATAGAATATTCCAATTTAACATCTTTTAGGAATGAATTTGTGGAAAGCACAACACGACGTTCAATATGTATTTTAAAATACCCATTCACAATTTGAGGACATCAATTATCCTCAGCAAATGAATTTAGTTTATAATGTTTATCTCTAATAAAGGTACTCAGAAATTTAAAAATACTGGGATCAGTGGATGGCATAATGATTATTACATCGCTGGACTCCCATGTAGTCAACCATGGTTCGAGTCCTGAACTTGGTGGCTTAAAACTCACGCCAGGCACATGTGCCCGCACGCCCAAAATCCTGAGAGGAGATTGGAGGAGAAGGGATTGTGGTGTGAACATTCTCACCCCCACCAGCCGAGAAGTGATTTCTCACTTTTTGTCTCTCTGTCTCTGTGTCTCCAGTGAGCTCATGCCGTGGTAGGCAGTTAGTTAGCCATGAGCGGGCAGCCCTAAGAGAAAAGCGAAAGGCTCATCTAGCTCCAGGTGCCGGGAGGGCGAGACAATTTGCCATCTTCCTTCCTTGAGGCCTGAGGGAAGTACACAGGGATAATTCATAGATTTTTCTCTTAGCAAAAAGACCTAAGCAAGCGTTTTTGGTCAATGCCCCAATTCCTATTAGAGCAACAGATTAACTGGGCAAACTAATTGGGGCAACCTGGCTCGCATTGGGCACCACGCACAATCAGGTGATCAAATTCCTCATTCTTTACCTGTGAGGAAGGTGCACAGGTGCAGGAAAAAAAGTGTGGATTCTAATTTAAAGGAAGGACATAGGCAGCGTAAGGGACCTCCCACTAATGAATAATCATGACCTCTAGTAATAAAAATAACGGTTAACTAGTACCAAGCGCGGTTGCCACTTGGCAATCTGCCCGCCCAACAAGCATATGAGTAGCAGTTCTAGGCCCCATAGAGTCTTCAAGTCTTAATCTTCATCACTTTTCTAGTCCCAAACTCAGGTGTGGGTATGTATTATGTATGTGGGCATTTAGTGCTGGGCATATGATAAAGAAAGAGTATTGATTAGTGCTAAGGAAATTCTATACATACTACACACGAAAAGACACACACGCATATGTATATACATGTGTGTGTGTGTGTGAATATATGTATGGATCTCAACAAAAACGATACAGTCTTCTTGCAAGATTATCTGAAAACCCATTCCCGCATCTCTTTCCTTAGGGAAAGAAGATGAATGTTTCTAAGTGTTGAGCATTCAGACCTTTAATGAAAACTTTAAGGATTGGTCTGGTACCAGTATCTTCTCAGATATGCTTCACAGGTGAGCCATAAAAATTCTTAGTAAAATTCAAAGGAAATGAAGACTTTCAGTACATGATTCAAGAATGTCTCCTAGACTATTAATGAATCAGTTATCTTAGGTTCATTTAAATTACTTTTCCTTTATTTCTGTCTTGCAGCAAAAGCAGCGTAGTGAACCTTAACTAAGTAAACATGGGTTTCCTTAACTGTCTTTATTAAATAGTCAACAATAAACAGAATAGAGTTGTAATGTTTTACATCATCAAATGAGCAGATACTCTAAATCAAATATAGGAAAGGTCAAGATAAGTGAATAAAAGAAATCTTGTCTATAGAACTGAGCCTGGAGATCAGATGTTCTCCAAGGTGACTTAATGCTTTAATAATAACAGTCTTAGAAATATTAGCTCTGTGAAACAGTCATGAAGTGGTAATGGAAATCATGCATTACAGATTTAATGTTGAATTCTGCTGCTGATGTTAATTCAATCTGCAACTCTAAAGTAGCATAGGCTAAACTTTCCAAAAGTGATCTTATTCATCACATTGACTAGGAAAGATTACTTTTGTTGACAATATCATAAGTAAAATTATTTTGATACTAGCTCTGATAAACTATCCAACTAGTTATCATTTAAAAATAATTTCTGAAAGGTAGTGCTTAAAAAGTATTAAAGATCTGCAAAGTTATTGTGACTCTATGTACTTGATAATGAATACTTCTCCATAGGTTTCATCACACACAGGAATTTACAAGTCCCCAGTAACATATTGAGGTCAGCTGTTGAATTCCATTGATAAAGCACCTTTTCAGTATAACCAGATATAAACTTTCGGACTTTGGATAATTTCATTTGGAATGCTCTGTACTGCATTACATATTTGATTGTCCTCAATACAAACCTGAATATAAAAAAGCACCTCCAATATGATAGTAAATTTTAATAAATGTAGCAGAGGTTCATAGTGCTCCCATCCCTAACCCTTAACCATTCATTGTGCTCCCTTCACTCATTTTTAGGTTACCTGCATCTGTGTCCCTGAAGGTTTTTTTTGTTTTGTTTTGTTTTTGTTGTTGTTGTTGTTGTTTTTAACCAACACTCTAAGAAACTGATGAGTAAACACACCACTCTCTCTTCTCCATAAGTAGATAATTGTGAGGCACATACATTCAGCACTTCTTGATTGGACAGTTGCAGTTACTAGTCCAGAAAGGCTATTGTTTCCAGTACCTCTGCTTCCATTCCAGTGTTCCATGCACTTCCCAAATAAACTACTGAAAAACACCTCCTTGTGGGAGAACTGAAACTTAGACAATGTGAAATGTTTGCCAAAACATTATTTATTCTAGTGACTGGAAGTCAACACAATGGTCATAAGTCCTAACTTTAATGAAGCTTTTCATTCCAATGAATGAAAATGGAAATAAAAGGGGCCAATGGTGGCACAGCAATAATGATACTGGAGCCACACAGGAAGGCACCTGGTTTGTGCCTCGGACTTTTTTCATGTCATGTGCACATACAAGAAACCCAGGCTGGCTGAAGCTGTGGGTGATCTGCAACAGCATGAAGACCCTGTTGGGGATGGCTATCTGTGTGTGTGTGTGTGTGTGTGTGTGTGTGTGTGTTTGTGTGTGAATAGTATAAATAAATAATCTGAAATGAAACTAGGAAGAAAAAGAGAGAGAAGGAGGAAAGAAACACAGAGACCTCTGTGTGTGTGTGTGTGTGTGTGTGTGTGTGTACACACATATCCACGAGAAAGAGAAAGGCAGGTACATAGGAGGGAGAGAGAGAAGAACAAAGGGATAGGAAGTTAAGAAAGTGAAGAGGATTAGAAAGAGTTATGATAAGCAGGAAACAACTTACTGATAAGATAATACTAGAACAGAGATGGAAAGAAATGAATGGGATACTCATGTTGGCATTTGTAAAAGAAATTTTCCAGACGTGGAATTAGCAGTACAAGTACCCTATAATAAAATATGCTTACATTTGGATGAATGGCAAGGACACCATCATATATGGAATGAAGTAAACAACTAGAGAAGTTAAGAAATATTTTTTAGGAACAGTTTAAGCATTTTGGATTATACTTCAAATAAAATGAGAAACTACAGAAGATTCTGTTAAGAGGAATTAAATGATCTGACTTGAATTTTAAGAGGATCACTCTAGTGACACTGTGAATAGACTATAAGACCACAGTAGAAGCATTTCAAAGGCAGAACCAACAGGTTTGCAGATGGATTGAAAATGGGGTTGGGAAGAAAGGACTTAGAATTAGAGGACCAGCAGGTGGCGTGGTGGTTAAGGCCCTGGACTTTCTCACATGGCCAACCACGGTTCAAGTCCTGGACCTGGTAGCTTGCTTGCTCTCTCTCTCTCTCTCTTTGTCAAATTAAAATAAAATGAATAAAAATAACTAACTAACTAAAGAAATAAATAACTCTTAAGAAAAACAGAAAGGATTTAGGGGTAATCCCCACATTTTTATTTTAATGGTAAGATAACAGAAAACAAGTAAAATTATAAGAGGATCAGGAATTTCATCGTCTCCATGTTTGGTTTAAGGCTTATTTAATATCCAAATGAACATGTTAAATATTCAGGTAGATAAAAATTATCTACAATTTTTAAGAGTTAAGGATCAAAGATGTACATTTGAGAGTTGTCAGTATGCAGATATTCTTGAAAGCCATAAAACTTGATAAAATCATGTGGAAAGAAATTATAGATAGGGAGAAAAGAAGCACCAGGAGTGAGCCCTGAGCACTTTAACATACACAAATATGGAGGATGAGTGTGAATTAGCAAAAGATACCAAGAAGTAGGGAATGAAGTAGAAAGAAGATCAAAACATAAATAGTTTCTTTATTTGTCTACTTTTCTATAAATTACAAATTTCCTAAAATAAATATTCTATTATTAAAAAATGAAACATAGGGGGACCAGCAATTAGCGTAATGGCTATGTCGCTGGACTCCAATGTAGTCGACCACAGTTCAAATCCTGGGCCCGGTGGCTTAAATTCTCGCCGGGTGTATGTGCGTGCGTGCCAAGATCCAGAGAGGAGAATGGAGAATGGATTGTGATGTGGCCATCCCCCCTGGGGGGTGATTTCTCGCTTTCTGTCTCTCTGTGCCTCTCTCTGTCTTTCTGGCGAGTGCATGTGCCCTATAGCAAAAACCTCTCATTAAAAAAAAAAAAAAAAGAAACATAGGGACCAGCCGTTGGTGTAATGGCTATGTCACTGGACTCCTGTGTAGTCGATCACGGTTTGAGTCCTGGACCCAGTGGCTTAAACTCACACCAGGAGTGTGTGAATGCGTGACCAAGATCCCGAGAAGAGAATGGAGGAGGGATTGCAATGTGGCCATCCCCACTGGGAAGTGATTTCTTGCTTTCTGTCTCTCTATCTCTCTCTGGCTTTCTGGTGAGCACACATGCCCTACAGCAAAAATCTCTCCAAAATAAAAGAAAAGAAAGAAACAAATTTTTATACTCCCAAGATAGCTAAAATACAATATCAAGTTTTATTTTTAATAAAATCTATCAAACTTTTCTTACTTATTTTAGAAACTGGTTTTACTACTTTTATATTTTTCTAATATAAAACTAGAGAAATATTTGCAAATTAAGTTATAGAACATATATTTTTAGATTTCTTTATAAGTGAATATCATAAGCAATTTACTTTAACAGGTCCGAAGTTTTGGGACCAGCATATGGGATAATGGTTATGTGGCTGGAATCCCACATGGCCGACCATGATTCAAGTTCTGAACCTGGCAGCTTAAAATTCATGCCAGGCACATGTGTGTGCTTTCTCAAAATCGCTAGAGGAGAATGGAGAAGGGATTGCAGAGTGGCCAACTCCCACCCCCAGCTGAGGGGGAGCGGTGATTTCTTGTTTTCTGCTTCTCTGTCTTTCATGTGCCCTATAGCAAAAATCTCTCTCTAAAAAAACAAACAATAAAACCTATGTATATAAACCAGATTCAAAGGTGTAAGAAGGAATCTGTATTTCAAATAAAAATTCCAAGAATAAGAGCAATCTTAAATCATAAAATTAAGAAGTACTTACAAATTTTCTTTATTTTAAAAATAAATGTATAAGTAGAAACAGTAATATGGGAATAAATAACAGTTGTAACTGACTTAATGTGTTAAGCATAAAATGAGAGATATGATTACCTAGCCATAGAAATTTTCTGGTATTTTGGTAGGTGAAACAATCAATCATATTACTGCCCATTATTACAACATTGTGAGATTTCACCTTAGTTTTGGTGAATTAAAAGTTTTACTACACAGCGTTTTGCCTTCAGATTTTATTTTATATCTGAATAGATATTCTTAAAATATTTAATTTTGGAACATAAAATTTTTTCTATAGTTTACATAAGGAAGTATATAGATAATAAATAAAATAGGCTACTTTTTTAGAAGTATCATTGTTAATTTGAGAAGATCACATTATCTCTGATATGTCAACACTGATAGTCTAATCAGATGACAATGATAATATTAGGCATAGGAATTATAACTTACATTTATAGAACAAATATAACAGGAAAGCCCATGTGCTGTATCATTTACTTCTTGCAATAACCACATGAGAGTTCAGTTTTCTTCATATGAGAAAACAAAACAGAAATTTAGAGAAATTAAATGATGCAAGTTGTCAGAACCACTATGTAGTGAAAATTGAATCTGAATCCAGGCAGCAAAAGAAAAATCATAATTAAACCTTAAAGAAACACATTGTTCTTTTAGAATAAATTGAGTTATCCAAAATAAGAAAGGCATAAACTACATGATGTTGAAAAAAAAGTCAAATGTGTTTCAACAAGTTATAAGTCGTATAACATAAAAGAACGAAGAATCTTTGCTTTTGAGCCTGAACTCTATCATTTTGTCACTGTATAGCAATAGCAAATTTCAACCTAGGTGTCTTCATCTGTATAATGAAAACAACATCTATCCCCACAGTGTCCACACTGGTTTCTAAATTCAACTAAAAAAGTAGTTTCTTGATCTAGAATGTGCTACATTTCTGAAGTGCAAAGTCATCACTATGTTTTTCATATTTTCATCATTGTATGCATGTAAAAATGAACTATCAGAAGCAAAATTAAACGCTTCCCAAAAAAGTGGATGCAAGCTAAAAGGCATCCTATATTCAGGAGCATTGACTGTGGGCACTATTTGTAGGTGGGTAGATTTTTTTTCTTGTGTAGCCTCAGTCTTACATCACCTCATACCTTACTCTGCAATTACTGATACATATATGCAACCACTTTCAGAGTCTATGAACTAGCACCATTAGCCCTCCCCTCTGTCTCAGTCATTGCATGCATGTCCAGAATTGCAAGAGAAAAATGAAGGAGAAGGGATTGCAGTGTGGCAATCTTCCGGGGGTCGCCAGACAGACAGAGAGAGACAGAGAGATAGAAAGCAGGGGGGGGTGGGGTGGGGCTGGGGTTGGAATTTCTCACTTTCCCTCTTTCTGTGTCCCTTTGTTTCTCTCTGGCAGGTGCACATATCTTATGGCAAAAATCTACTTAATACAAAGAAGAAGAAAAGAAAATGGAAATACTAGCCTCAGGCCCAGCCAGGGTGGTTCAGGCTGCTAAGATGCTGTATTCCCATAGTACCACATGGGAGGCCTGGGTTCAACCCTGGGTCCAACATAAAGGCCAGACCAGGTGGTCTGTACCTGTAATCTCAGCAACTTGAAGAGTCTGAAGAAGGAGGATAGGAAGCTCAAGGCTGGCCTAAACAACATAGTGATACCCTGTCTCAAAAAGAACTGGGAGTGGTGGTGCTCTCAAAAAGAATTGGGAGTGGTGGTGCATGCCTGCAATCCCAGATAAAGGATCGTAGCAGGAATATCAAGACATAAAAAACACTGTCTTAAAAAATACAAAAAAGGAGGGGGGGAACCAGCAGTTAGTTTAATGGCTATGTCACTAGATTCCCACGTATTCAACTGCAGTTTGAGTCTCAGACCCAGGGGCTTAAACTCACGCCAAGCGCGTGTGCATGCATGCCCAAGATCCCAAGAGGAGAATGGAGGAGAAGGATTGAGGCGTGGCCATCCCCTTTGAGGGGTGATTTTTTGCTTTCTGTCTCTGTCTCTGTCTTTCTGGCGAGTGCACGCACCCTATAGCAAAAACCTCTCCACAAATAAAAAACTTTAAAAATAATAAATAAATCTTAAAAATTTTAAAAGGAAGACAATCCTCACTCAAGTTTGCCCCATTCAGAGGGGTCTTGTCTTCTGTAGAACTGTGAAAGGTAAACAGAATGCCATCAGTCAGGAAGAAATGGTCACCTTCCATATTCAAGCAAATGTGCTTCCTAAAACACCAGAAAGATTACTGAGGCATAATCAATTTCATAAAACATTAAAATTGTAAATAGATTTAATAGGTGACCATGACCCCTTGGCCACTGATCACTGAACAGATCTTAACATTTTCATCTATCATCTATATTAACGTAATATGGACCATGCTTTGTGAGCAAAGAAGCATAACCTCCTTCAGCACTTTACTATTTATTTGCCAAAAGTACAGTTTTTTTAAAGGAAGAAATATTACACCTCATGAAGTAATTCTTCATATGAAGATATTAGTTAATGTCTACTAGCTAAGAAATAGGAAATTACTTGTTAATGCATTCAACCAACATAAATGCCAATGGCACAATTTGTAAACAGTGTTGAAAATCCATGGGGGAAAGAGACGAATAAATACTAGTGATAATGACAATACTAATTCACATTTATGAGTGCTATTTGTCAGAAATTGTGATAAGTACTTTGGCTGCATCATTTACTCTAATGACCAAAACAACTTTAAAAAATATTATTATGTTATGTACATTTAGAGAAACAGACATAAAGAACTTAAACAATAGCCCAGATTCACTTAGAAGTAACTGTAAAATCAGATTTTCATCATAGTAGACCAGGTTCAGAATTTGCACTTCAGTTTGCTCTTCCCAGCTAATTAATTCTGTCATTCTTTTTCATATATTAGTGGATATTATAATTCTAAACTTGATAATTAACAAAATGGTAAATAATATTAATTATTTGTGTCATTATCATTGCTATTTCTAATAACAAAGATATAATTAGGACCCTTTTTAATTATAGAAAATAAAATATTTGAATAATAGCTTTATCAAAAGCAATCTTCACAGACTTTTAAAAATTCAATTCCACATATATTTAGTAACTAGAAAATTTTGATTAAAGGTATTTAAACAAAATACCCACATTTATTTTAGTAAATTCACATCATCTTTTGTTAGTTTGGTTTGCAAGAAGGAAAAAATTTATTAATCACTAGACCTTGACTCTTTAGAAACCATATGTAATTTTAGAGTATCAGAAAAGTTCTTTTTTATTCACAAAAAATATTAAGTTCTTGATGCCAGTATATGTTCTCGCTACCTAAAAGTTTTTAATTTTAGCCATCCCAAGATGACTGACTACAGTTAAGAGAGTTTTTGGCAAGGGAAGCCAAGTTTCGACACAGTTTTAGATTACTTCTCCCCACCCAAGTTGGTGAAATGGGAAAATTTAATATTGACTGCGATCGTTTCGTTAATACACAAGGAGGGAGAAGCCATTTATTCAGGCAGATTCTTCTAACTTCAATTGTTCCCCAGAGTAAGAAACAGGCACTTTGAGAAACTCGTTCACTTTTCTAGACCTCTTGGGAAGTTTGCAAAAACTGTTTCAATGTGCTAAATAGTACCCCAGTGAGCCTTGAAAATGCATGTACCTAACAAAATACCCATCTCACTTTTCAGATGCAGTTTATGCTTTAAGGGAGGATCTAATTTAATATTTTATTATGAGATTCTCTTGGTGTCTCAATTTATAGGTCTTTAATTTCTATAGCTGTAACATGATCTAGATTAGCATAGAGCATCCCAAGATAATAATGTAAAGAACCCTAAAATGTTTTCAACAATGGTGCAGTTCCTTGATAATGAAACATGGAAATATAGCCACTTGGGTGCTAGATGCCATTTAAACATAATTCTGAGAACTTTGCTTTTTCGTGGGGAAATAAAATAAAGAACTCATAATTAACTTGCCGTCCAGTGGCTGAAAAAATGAAAAGGGCATTAGCCCCAAATTCAATCAACATAGTTACTATATCCTTAATGATGTTGCAGACTACATTGGCTTGTGTTTATATAAATCTCATTTTATCTTTCAGTGGGAGAACAGAGATTTCAACATCTTATATGGATGTCCGTGATATATTTTCACTGACAAATACTATAACGAACAATTTTGTATGAGGTGCCTAGTCTAGACATCTTAATATTAATATTCACTGCTCATCAGACACTTCCTTTCTTTATTAACTCTGCTTTATACTCTCTTCAAAACCTTTATTGCTTACTTGACTTCCTGACATTTAACTTTCTCTTATTGGTTCTTTCTTGATTTTCCCCACTCTGTCCTTCAATCTACTTCTCTCTAACCTTGGCAAGTACAAAATCATTCATTCTTTTTTTTTTTTTGAGTTATTTAATCAATGAGATTGAAAATATGCTATGATCTGTGATGATCTGTGAGAGCTATATATTATAGAGGTCTTGTTTGTTATTTTTTTCTCATCTTTAAAGATCACAGGAAAATGCAAAGTAGTTAAATCCAAAGCCTGAATTTTTAAAACCAACTCTGAAGAATAATTCAAATTTGATATTAATAACTGAAAATTCTGGCCCCAAAGACTCCCCACCATAAACTGTCAGTCAAGTACTTTCACCCTGCTGGCTTATTTTGCTTTAGCTACGTCATTTCTCTAGTGGTAAGTAACAATGCTATAGCTGAAGGGTAAGTATTATAACATTAATTAATATTCTTCAAAATACTTTTATATATGTTATCTTATTTTCTGTTGCTAAGATTATGAAGTAGCAATAAGCGATTTAGAGGGAAAAAAATCTTAGGTAATACGGTCATCTTTATGGAAGGAAACAGACCAAGAAAGAGTAAGAGACTGGCTCAAAACCCAATTATGTAAGAAAGACCAAATTCTAGTCTAAAGCTACAATAAAATGCTATTTGTCTGAATGACACACCCACATTTAGACAGAACAGTAATTGTCAAGTTCTCACAGTTGGGGAAGTTTGTGGGTAGGATGATGGAGATTTACAGCTGTGGTACCACTTCTCAGGAGGAAAGGGGAAACGTGCACTATAGTGAGCAGTACACAAACAGAAAAATTCATCATTTCCTTCTTTAAACTCATATAGTCAGAGTCTTTAATAATAATTGTGAAACCAATTATCATAAAGAAGCCAAAGGATACTTTTTAATAATGTCTTCCTCTGGTCTCCCTACTACTTGTCTTTGCTACATTTCTAAAGATGCTTTCCTGTTTTGTTCTGGTAGTGTCATTTGATTCTAAAGATGATTTCTTAGTTTGTTTTGGTAGTGTCATTTACTCTTTCATAAATTGACAAGAGAATTTAGAATCCATTGAATTTGGTAATTCTTGGAAGGCTCGCCAAAATATTAAATTATTCATATGTGTTAGAACATTCACCAGTTCCAATAAAAGTTTGCTTACAAAATAAGTGGCTAGGGGGATTTAGCCCATAGACTATAATTTGCTGGTTTGTATAAAGTGAATGCTGACCACAGGAAGTTGTTCTCCACCAAAGCAAGTTTGCAGATTTTTAAAAATAGGTTAAGATGGGACCAGTAGATGGCATAATGTTTATGTTGCTGGACTCCCACATAGTCAATCATAGTTGGAGTCCTGGACCCAGTGACTTAAAACTCATGCTAGGTGCATGTGCATGTGTGCCCCAATCTAGAAAGAAGAATGGAGATGAAGGGATTATGGCACAGTCATCCCCTCTGAAGGGTGATTTTTCGCTTTCTGCTCTGTCTTTCTGGTGAGTGCACATGCCCTATAGCAAAAATCTCTCTTAAAAAAAAAATAGGTAAAGACTTGTGTTTTGCAGAATATCTAGATTCTTTCCCTATTAGCAGAGTATCTGAATCCCTTCTGACTTCAAAGGGTAGTACCAGCCTATACTCACCATCCTCATAACTGGAAGCACTACTTACCATCTATTTTATTAGAATTTCATGCTTTTGAAATTGTCTATGCAACATTTTCTCCACTCAGTCTATCATGTTTTATTGTCTCTAATTTTCTAATGCACACAAAAGAACTCAAAATACTGAACTCCAGAAATTTGGTTCTAGCGTATAAATTCCTTAGCCAATTAAGTAGGTTTTTCCAAGACATTCTTGATCTGTTGAATTTCCAAAACTATAACATAGTAAAAGTGACATCTGCTCATGTTCACACATGGACTCATTCATTTCCCTCATACAGTGTCATTACCACAACAGAAAGTCTTAGATTTTCTGGGGACCCCAGAGTAAGGAAGGAAAGTGAATAGGAATGCACATCAGTCACATCCGATCAGGGTTTTTTAGCTGAATCAACTATAACTCTGACAATACTGACATCTTCAGTCAAACAATTCATTGTGGACTCCATCTTTCACAATGTACATACTGACCGAGCACATCAAAGTAGAATGCTTAAATATTTAAAATAACTGTTTTCTTTCAGTCCACTACATTAGATTGTTATGTAAATAGAATATACAAACCAACAAAATACACTTTCACTCAAGTAAGACTGTCTAGTGAAACAAGTGTAGTGATTTTCACAATCAAAAAAAAGGACTCATAATTGACCACAAATATCAAAATTCTCTGATTAACCCAAATTTTCAGGTCAACAAAAAAGCATGTATAGGCACTCCATAAATAGCTCATAATTATATTTTTAAGGGACATATTTTTTCATAAGTTCAATTTTTCAAAATGATATGAAATGTCAATGAAATACTTCTATTTTACAGGATAACACAGCTGACCAATAGAATTCAGTAACTCTGAAATCTTTGTACATATGAGAAGATCAATTTTCAATAGCTGCAACTCACTACTGTCTCTGTACCTTCTTCTATGTCATGTTTACATGGCTGTCACCTAAATCCCCCAGAAATGCAAAATTCAGTGATAGGTTGACACTACATTTTTCCACTAAACATTCTCGATGCCCCCTCTCTCTATTTTTGGCACACTGATTTTAGGATAAAAAGTTAAATGTATGTATACATTTTATTTTTACTTTCAAATGTGTTATGTTTAGTACTAATCAAGAGTAATCTAAATTTTAATTTATTTATTGTACATCACTTGTTCACCATACTACTGATTTAACAAAAAATGTACTTTGTTTAACGTGATAAAATTTAAAAATACAAATAAATGTATAAAAAAGAGAGAAAATTGGCATGAATAATGAAAGTTGTAATGAAAGGGAAAATCAAAAACACAAATATATGACCCTCATCCCACACAAGTTACTAACATTGTCACAGAATTTGACTCTTAACTTTTTAGAATTAAATCTAAAAGAGAATCTTCAATACTCTTCATAAAGATAATACTATTTATCAGGAATGTTAGAAAATGTGTGCCATTTCACAGGGATAGTAGTAACAGCAATAATATCTAATGATTACAGAATATTACTTCATACCAGTAAATAGCAATTTGGCAGGTTTTATCTGCATTCACTCACTGAATCCTCATAAGAACTCCAGAAAGCAATCACCATTATCTTTCTTTGATATTTAAAGAAACTGAGGACTAAGGGAATAGATGTAGTAACTCATTCAAGGTTGCACAGCTGGTAAGTGGATGAGATTATGAACGAATGCAGTCAGATGCAAAGCCTTCATTTTGAACCACAATGTCTTATAGCACCTCTTACCACTTAGATCTGAAAGAAATGCACAGGGTCTTAATGCTGAGTCAGGACTAAAGACATATTAAAAGGCACCTCTAACAACAGTTTCATTAGGCAAAGGTTTCTTAGAGATTCTCTCTAGTCAAGGGACAGCCTAAAACCAAAATTTACAGGGACTAGATAGAGGCTGTGGTGGGGCTAGTTAAAGCAAAAAGATTTGAAAAAACTAGTCACAGTGTTATTTCCTGAAATATGTGATCATCATTGGTAATCTTAACTCAGAGAACTAACTGTATATAGACCAAGACAGCTTGTTTTAAATAATCTGAGAAGTACTTTTAAGTACTAATACATAAGAAAATTCCAAGAGGTTTTTTTTGAAGAGAGATTTTTGCTATAGTGTGTGTGTGCTCACCAGAGAGAGACAGAGAGACAGAAAGAGAGAAATCACCCTCCAGAGAGATTGGCCATACTGCAATCCTTTCTCCTCCAGTTTCCTCGGAATTTTGAGCATGCACGCATATACGCCTGGCGTGAGTTTTAAGCCTGAGTCTGAGACTCGAACCATGGTTGACTACATGAGAATCCAACAACATAACCATTATGCCATCTGCTGGTCCCATAAATTCCATTAGATTTTTCACAAATGTCAAATATCATGTTGTCTTTCCATATATTAATTCAGACTTTTTTTTTTCAAAAATAAATAAACTTTGTGGTTCTAGCTTAGCAATATATATAAAGCCTTTATGATTAGGAAGAAAAGGTAAGGACTACCAGATGGTGTAATGGTTATATCACTAGACTCCCATGCCATAGTTCGAGTCCAGGGCCCTAAGGCTTGAAACTCATGCTGGGTACATATACATGTGTGTCCATGACACTGAGAGGAGAATGGAGGAGAAGGGATCGCAGCATGGCCATCCCCCCTGTGAAATGATTTCTAATATTCTTCTATCTCTCTGTCTTTCTCTATCTCTCTGGCACGCACACGTACCCTATAGCAAAAATATCTCTCAAAAAGAAAAAAGGAATAGAAAAAGGTATACCATGTAACATAAAACGTGTTTTACTACTATCAAAATGATATAAGTTATGCAATTCGGATTTAGACTTCAAATTTTATTATTTGGTGTGTGTGGTGAATGAAGAAATGTACCAGTTGCCTGCTCTGAGAAGTATTTCATGTTGGCTAAATTCTCTTTACAAGCCAAATGATGTATAGCCATCAATTAAAAAAAAAAAAGTAAAAAATAATAAAAATTTAAAAAATAAAGAATCTAGAAAAAAATGAAATATACCAGTTGTCAGAGCATAAAGCAGCATATGTGTTATATGATACATCTGAAAATATTCATGTTTTCTATTTCTTATGAGAGGGTAGACATTACAGTTCCCAATTTATTGGGGAACCCCATGTCACACTTCTGTTATTTATGTCCCCCATTTGTGCATAGTGGCATGATAAAAAGGTGACTAAGGGATGCTTTAGCAGAACCAATTACTTTCCCTCTGGTTTCCTCTTCTACTGATCATCTTGCTCTGATAATGATCACATTTTGTCAAGTGAAACTAGCCAGGTCAGCCTAAGTCTGACATTTACTCTGCTTATTCAGTAGCAGGTACTATGTCATTCTCATCCTATCCCCCCATAGTGACTGGCACAGTACATCGACCATAATGTATGCTGGAGCAATGCTGGTGGCACTAGATTAAAAATTAAGTATTTGTAATTCTTTCTAGAATGTAAGAAAACAGCAGTAAAATTTTAAAAATGTTTTAGACATATTTGTATGCTTTAGTTATGAGGTAGATCTATCTCCCTATTTCGTTCTTTAAGAC
Source organism: Tupaia tana (assembly GCA_026018925.1). Taxonomy (NCBI): domain Eukaryota; kingdom Metazoa; phylum Chordata; class Mammalia; order Scandentia; family Tupaiidae; genus Tupaia; species Tupaia tana. The sequence goes on from JAKSZU010000013.1 coordinate 61,645,852, forward strand.
TTAGAAAAGCTCTGGGACCAGCAGGTGGCGTGGTGGTTAAGGCGCTGGACATTCCCACATGGCCGACCATGGTTCAAGTCCTGGATCTGGTGGCTTGCTTTCTCACTTTCTCTCTTTCTCTGTGTCTCTCTCTGGTTAAAATAAAATAAGTAAATGAATGAATAAAATTAAAAATAAATAATTTTAAAAAAAAGATTTAGAAAAGCTCAATCCCTACTATAAAGGTTCAATCATATTTAACCAAAGCAGCGATGGGATTAAACAACAATGCTCACTGGGGAAAATTTCAGTGAATTTGCTGGGATGATAAAAACCTTGGAGACAGAAGTTGCAAATTCAGCAGTGTATGTAAAAGGGAGAGTGAATTTAAGGAAGAAATAGCACACAATGGCTAAAGGCATATGCTTAACAGCCATATGTTTTGCTGAATGCTCCCATTCACGGTTTAGTGGAGAGCCAATATGAGATTCCACTTACACCTGAGTGTTTAAGGCAAAACACTGAAATAGCTAGCATATGTTCAAGATATGATTTAGACACTTATCTTCTTGGGCATATATATCTCACTGGCAAAGAAATGTAGTTTGGAATCCAGGGTAATGGAACTAATGAACAGACCTACAAAGGCAAAATAAACCACAATATGCCATGTAGATCTGATACATAACAGTAAAAAAGATATATTGTCCCCCAACCACATGCACACAAACCTCTATATACTTTAGTTCAACTGTAGGCCAAAGTGTTATCAGGTGGGAATAATAAAAGTTTTCCTCCTTTGTCAATTTATAGTAAGTATGGTCTTGGTTGAAAATAGGGATCTCTAGATGGTGATTTTATTTTGTTTAAGATACATTTATTTATTTAATACTTTCTTCCCTTCTTTCATGAGTGAAACAGAGAGAGATAGCACCCCTACTTGGGTCTTGACACAGAAATCCACCCACAGCTTCAGCCACTTTTGGATCATAGGCACACATATTCCTGGCATGTTCAAGAAGGTCTCCTGGTTGAACCAAAAACCTTCTCATGCATGGTTGCCTCACAGAGCATCATGTTTACCAGTGCATCACCATCTGGCCTCTAGACTCTGGTGTCCTTTATAAGTGAGCCCTATTCTTAAGTTTATAAAATTCGGGAAAGGACGAAGGCCATAAATCTGAGCTCTATGTGGAAAAAAGCATTTACCATTAGAAGGCTGCACTCAGATCCAGTATTTGGCTGCAGGAAGCCAGAAGGGACACTTTGATCATGGAAGATTGTGGGGAGCTAAGAATAATGCTGAGCTTGCAAAAACTGACACATTCTATCTCTCATTGAGAAATGAGGAACAATAGGAATACTGGCACAGAGGTAAGGATACCAATGGGAAGTAACAGAGCCTGTGAGCAGTGACAATACCGGGCTAATCTGAATAAAGTGTGTGATGGGTTGGGAGGGAATGAGAAATATAGACAGTTGCAACAGGTAATAGATAAAGTTTAAAGTAAGGCAAAGCAGTTGTAACTTAGTTTAATAAAAATCAAGGAAGTAATTAGGTTTTGAGGCAGAGGTATGAGAGAAAGGAATTGATCTTTTTTAAAGAAAGATTATCCTAGTTATTGGTGGAGGATAAATCAAAGTCAATTAGGTATTCAGAGGCGTTTGTTAACACATTAGCTTATTTGCTAAAGCATCTACTAGTCTGTATACAATACAAGATCAGAGTGTGTATGTAGGTGTGTGTGTGTGTGTGTGTGTGTGTGTTATACATATATATATACACACACACATACATGCCAGAGGGATGTTAAGAGAAAGAGAGAGAAAAAGTACTCCCTATGGGACATGATCAAGTCACAATCCCTTTTCTCCATTTCTCCATCCTGTCAAGATTTTAGACATTTGTACATACACACACACTCAACCTGATTTTCAAGCCACTGGGGCCAGGATCAGAACTGCAGTTAGTCATGTAAGTTAAGACTTTCTATGGGGTCTTTAACCACCGACCTATGTGGTAGACCCTAGAACAATTTTTAAATCCAACAACACAATGTTTTCTTTGTTCAGGTAAAATACTTACTGGAGCATTACAGAAGGGAAGGAGGAAAGAAAAGAAGGAAGAATGAAAAAAATGCCGACATTTAAGGTTATAATTTAAGTGTGAGATGAGAAAAGCTTTTCCAAGTGTGGTAGTGAGAACAGGACTCCAAGGCATTGAGCCAAATTTGCCTTGTCATACATTTTCAATAATTCACACTAGTTTAAAGCTTTATGCAGGTGGTGTGGTGGTTAAGGTGCTGGACCTACCATGGTTCGAGTCATAGACCCAGTAGCTTCAAAATCTCTCTGAGCACTTGTGCATACATGCCCTAAAATTCTGAAAGGAGGATGGAGAAGGGATTGCAGTGTGGCCATTCCCCTACTTTCTCTTTTTTCTGTCTCTCTCTGTCTCTCTCCAGTGAGTGCACATGCCCTATGAAAAAAACTCTAAAAATGAAAATGAAAAGACAAAACAAAATGAAACTGAGTATTCAAGTATATCCTAGTGTATCATACATAAATCCCAGTGGAAGACCGGAGGGCCGAAGACTTAATATAACTCAATCTGCTTATATTATTGATGATGAAACTAATAACTAGATATCCATAATTATAGAAATCCATAAGGAAAATTCAGAAAAGCATTGAAACTATTACTGCAAGTATCTGAGTGCCTGTGTGCATTAGTATTTGCATGTGTTAAGTGGGAGGAATATGGCACTATCTTACTGATTAGACTAACTGATATGGAATAATATTGACTAGTACTCCTATTTTTTTAATATAAATTAAGAACACACATGTTCATATTTTGTCTTACGTTTTTAAAAACATTTCCTGAACTGCCTATTTCCTTTGCCCCAATATGGAGAACTTCCTTAAATAGGTTAACATGACTTACAACTTTGCTGGAGAAAGTGCTTATTATGAAACAGCACAAATATTATGGTTAAACTGACATTACTTGTAGCAGTAAAGATGAGGTAGTTAAAGAAAATGTATTTATGTGTATATTTATCTGTTTTATTTTTTCTGCAAAGCTTGGAATGTTGTCTCATATTCTTAATTATTGGTAATACTGCCCCTGAAGGTAAGTTTTCTTTCACATTTTTCACAAGTTTCTAAAAACCTACTGATATCCTCCTTATGGAGCCGGCAGGTGGTGTGGTAGTAAAGGACGCTGGACTCCCACATGGCCAACCAGTGTTCGAGTCCCGGACCTGGCAGGTTGCTTTCTTGCTCTCTCTCTCTCTCTCTCTTTCATCGAATTAAAAAAAAAATCAATAAGGTTAAAAAAAGCACCGTGAAATTATTTTAAATTTTATAAGGAAAAAAGACAACATATGAAATGATCATATGATCTGCTTAGTGACATAATTAAACAAGCTAGTTCCTAGTAAAGCGTTTCTTCTCTCTGTGGACTATAGGATTACAGTTAAGCTTCCTTTTACACTCAGGCAGAATGGTGACCTATTCCTGTTATTATGCCCATAACATAATTCCCCATTAATGTCTCTTCTTCAGATTATTTATGACAACTGAGGGTCTGAGTTTTTATTATATTTTTCTGTGAGGCAATTTTCTTTCAAGATGATGACTGAAATTCAATTAATTCAATCAAAATTCAAAATAGCTGTAACCAAAAAGCATGTTTTAAAATGCTGACTTCAAGTTTTTACATTTCATTTCCCAAGAAAATGTTCATGTCTAGACCTGTATTCCTTGTACACTGGACTTTTATAAATATCACAGTGAATTTTCTTAATACATTAAAGTAATCAAGCAATTAGATATCTTCTCAAAGCAAAGTTCATCACTCTTCTCCAAAGGTCAAACAGTACTCTCTTCACGATGAAGAGTACTTGATATGCACGCAGTATACATTTCTGAATAAGGATGTCCAAATAATTATAACCCAAGCAAGGTCTGACTACAGACAGTATCCAACTTACGATAGCTAGCTTAGGATTTTTAACTTTATGATGGGTGTGGAGACTCTATTCATTCAGTAGAAACTATTTCAAATTTCTAATCTTGAATATTGTTTTTTTTTTCCTAGCTAGTAATAAGTGGTGTGGTAGTCTATTAAAATACTAGGTGGCAGTAATGAATCATTCTCATCACTTGAATTACAGTAGCCAATGAATTATATGAGATATGCAACACTTTATTATCAAATAGGCTTTGTGTTAGATGATTTTGTCAGTCATGGGCTAATGTATTTTATGGGCACATTTAAAGTATGCTAGGCTAAGCGTTGATTTCGCTAGGTTAAGTATATAAAATGCACTTTCAACTTACATTATTTTCAATTTATGATGGGTTTATGTTGTCAGTTAAGAAACATCTGTATTTTCATTCATCAAAAAAATAGGCAAACGATTATGAAATGCCTCATTTTTGAGTATTTAACACCATGCTGCCGACTTAAACAAATACTTGTTGGCTCACTAATTAAGTAGCCAACAGCTTAAGTGGACTTGTGACCAGGAGCCACCTGGACACATTCATATTGTCAGGGTGAAGGAAAAGATTCCAGTTGATCAAGTTACCTAATTTTTAAAAATTTTAAAATGGACTATATAATACTTACAGAAAAAGGATCTAGCCTTCATTTTCCAAAATAAATTCTTTTTAAAATGAATGTAGAATTAATTTTGGTAAGTGAAGAAGAAAGGGAAAAAAAGAAGGATATACTCTAACATAAAAAGTCTACAAATTTAAAGAGAGCAAGGTACTATATAACACTTTAATATTTTTAAAAATTATTTTTCAGTAAATTGCAATAAGTACCATCTGAAAATGATCTTTCCATTTGAGAAGAGATAAATATAAATGATTATGGTCATTGCTTCTGGTTAATAATCTATTCATAGGATTTTATTGAAATTAATCTACAATGTGACTAAAATGAATATATAATAGTTATAAAATAATACATGCATAGTACAAAATCATAGCTAAATGTACTTTTAGGTGAATTTTAATATTAAGATAACAATTTCGCTCTAGAAATTTAAATGAATAAACATAGACATTCATTTTATTTATTTATTTATTTATTTATTATTTATTTTGTTTTTAGAGAGAGATTTTTGCTATAGGATGTGTGTGCTCCATAGAGAGATAGAAAGTGAGAAATCACCCCCTAGAAGAGAGGGCCATGCCGCAATCCCTTTTCCTCCATTTTCCTCTCTGGATTTTGGGCATGCATGCACAGGCACCTGGCATGAATTTTAAGCTACTATGTCTTGGACTCGAATCATGGTTGACTACATGGGAGTCCAGTGACATAACCATTATGCTATCTGCTGATCCTGACATTGACTTTATACATTAAAAATATTTATATAGCTTTGAGTCTATACTCCATAGCACATGTATAACTAAAATACAGACTTGGGACAAGCAGTTAGGATAATGGCTATGTCGCTGGACTCCCATGTAGTCAACCGCAGTTTGAGTCCCAGACCCAGTGGCTTAAACTAACACCAGGCACATGTGCATGTGTGCCCGAAAGAAGATTGGAGGAGAAGGGATTGCAATGTGGTCATACCCCCGAGGGGTGATTTCTCGCTTTCTATCTCTCTATCTCTCTCTGTCTTTCTGGAGAGCACATGTACCTGATAGCAAAAATCTCTCTCAAAAAAAAAAATAAAATAAAATAACAGACTCAAATACTCAACCTGAAGGAAATCAATTTCTGAATAGTCAAAATTTTTTTTACTTGATAAAGTCATAGGTCAAAAACGTTATATAAGACTTTCATGTATGAAGTTATATGTTAAAAGAGCTTCTTAGATTCATAGTATAGTATATACATAACTAGGAGTTATGTTTTCCTATGAAACATTAACTGTTTTTTGGTCACATATTAACAGCTTCATGTGTTCAGAGAAATACAGATATTCCTTCCCTTCACCTTTTATTATAGATATTCATCCTCTTTCTACCTGCACCCAGTACACCCCTCACTTGCTCTGCTGCAAATGGAACAAAAGCCTTTAACAAATGTCCATGATTCTGGCATCAATAAACCTCTTTACACTGACCTCCACATAGTGTTAGATTTTTCTGGCCAAGGCTTAGATCTGATTATATAAACTCTCTTTGTTATATCACTGACTACAGGAATCCAACCCTGTAGCATTTTCTAATGACACATGCAATTCTTTAGAACTGTGTAATGTAGCTATTATAAAATTATGACATAATATAAAAACTACTGATATGGGACCAGCCGACAACATAATGGTTATGTCACTGAACTCCCACATAGTTGACTGTGGTTCGAGTTCCAGACCCAGCAGCTTAAAACACACTAGGTGTATGTGCGTGCATGCCCAAAATCCAAAGTTCTGAGAGGAGACTGGAGGAGAAGAGATTGCAGCATGGTTATCCCGCCACCCCCGGGGGGGTGATTTCTCACTTTCTGTCTCTCTGTCTCTCCAGCAAGTGCAAATGCATGTGCACTACAGCAAAAATCTCTCTTAAAAAGAAAAAAAAAAAAAAAAAAAAAACTACTAATATTTATGGTGCCTAGCAGAGATAGAACTTTGAGGAAAAGGACTATTTATTTCAAGATTGGTGTACATAATAACTGCTCCATAATTCAAAATCAATCCTGAGTGTATGAATGTCATTCATGGATAAATTTAGATCTAATGATACTATTTTCCATTCAAGTTACAACTAACTTGGCTATAGCTATGCCAAGTCTTCCCATGTGCCTGCCAATATATTTTATTAATAGAAACTAAAAGATCAACATTGTAATAAACATATTACCCATACAGACAACTTCAAACTTTAGAAAATGACCTACTTTAACAATCTTGTGCCTGATTAGAGTGGTACCGGGAGAGGCAGAGAGAGATGGGGAGGAGGAAGTGTTACTGAAATGTGTCATGTAATGATATCATAACATCTAATCCATTGAGAAAGATATTGGGATAATTTTCCTACTATACTTGTGTGAGTTTGCTGAGACGTATATTCAACAGTTAATACATTTTGACGAAATGTGTGTTTCAATCTGGAAGACTTCAGTTCAACTTTGCTGTAAATCTCATTTCTTCCACTTTGTTGTTGCCTTTAGCTATATTAAACTTGTCTGCTGGCAAAATGGATGACCTCCTCTCTTACTAAAACTATACAGCGACTCATATTGTTTGCCAAGAAAAAGAGAGTCCCTTTATTAAAAGAACACAAACTACAATTCCCTGATGGCCTATCCATGGCATCTTCACTGATGGATGAAAAAAACGCTCCCACCATGCCTTGCCACTGTTTTGTGAACATTTGTGGGAGCTCAGCTTAACGAAAAAAAAAAAAGAGAGAGAGAGAGAGATAGAAATACACAGGAATAAAACAAAAAGATAAAAGAAAGGAATTGGAAACCTCTGCTTTTTGAGAATAGAAGCAAAATAAAAAATAAAGTGAATCTCATAAACACTGTAAGGAATTACTTTCAGGTAAGCGCATGGGGTGGCTCCCTTTTACAAATTCTAAAATATTAAAACCTCTGAATCTTTAATAAAATATTAGGCTACTTTTTATGTATTACAGTGAGAACTCATACTTACAATGTGTGTATATTTAAATAGCAAACAAAAAGTATACCCATAAAGTCACAATCTATGAGAGTTCTAAGTTTCATCTATTGCATAATAATAGCTGATTTTCCAAGGCAATATTTCCTCCATTGTGTTACTCAAGTACCCTGAACATACTTGTTATTTATTTCCAGCTTCAAAGTTTTTTTTAAGAAAAATTTACTTCTTATAGTGACAGATAAAATTGTATGCTTCTACTGTGTACAGTGTGACATTTCAAAGTAAATATACATTGTAGAATGACTGATTCTGGCTAAATTAATATATGCCTTACCTCACATAATTATGTTTGTGTTTGATATCACTACATTTGCTATTTTGCAATTTTCAAGAATACACTATATTATTAACTAGTCATCATGTGGTACAAAAGATCTCTGAAACATTTTCTTCCCATCAAACTGAAATTTTGTATCCTTGAACAACCTCTACCCAGCTCCTCTTAATCCCCCAGCTCCTAGTATCTGCCATTATATATTCCTTCTATGAGATCAGATTTTTAAAATTCCACATGAATGAGGTCATATATTTGTCTTTATGTGCTTGATCTATTGTACTTAACATATCCTCCATACATCTGTCACAAATGACAAGAGCCAATACCTCATTCTTTTTTTATGGCCAAATAGTATTCTATTGCAGAAATAATTATTAGTGTTCTTCTATTATACCATTCTAATTTTACCAGCCTGAATTTCTTGAGGATAGGGATTCTATTTCCAAGTTTATACCAATTCCTAAAAGGTAGACTTTCTAGAACTGATCCTTTGGTAAATTATTAAATAAATAAAGTTCACACAATTTTCATTCTAATGATAAACGTAAGACTATAATTACATTCTTTCATTTCTTGTTTTTATTTTTTTAACTCCTTAACATATTTATGCCAAAAACAATGAGATCACATGATAAGTAGAAAGGATAGTATAGATATTTACATAGGCAACAATTTAAATTTAAGAATTAAACAAAAACATTCCAAGACAATGTCTCAAAATATTAGAAATTACTTCTTGTATTGCATTGCTGAACTAAATTTATTTACTTATTATTTGCTAGAGGGCACGGGTATTCATGGGAGGGAGATAGAGGAGGAGAGAAAGCACCCCTCACGGGGATGCCCATGACATAATCTCTTCTCTCCTGCTTCTCCTTTTGGGAATTTGGTCATGCATACACAGGCACATGGGAGTGTTTTTCAAGCCTCCTGCTCTGGGGGTTCCAGCCGCCTTAACCACCATACTATTGGCTGGCCCCACTAACATTTATTTATAATCTTTCTCTTTAGACTAATCATTCATTTTTTCTAGAGTTAATACATAATACTTTTATTATCAGGGAAAATCCTTTATTAAAAAATATTATTATAGGGACCAGCAGTTGGCATAATGGCTATGTCGCTGGACTCCCATATAGTCAAGTACGGTTCAAGTCCCAGACCCGGTGGCTTAAACTCACTCTGGGCGCATGTGCATACGTGTCCAAGATCTTGAGAGAATGGAGGAGATGGGATTGTGGCATGGCCATCCCCTCTGGGGGTGATTTCTCACTTCCTGTCCATCTGTCTCTCTCTGTCTTTCTGGTGAGTGCACATGCCCGACAGCTAAAAACTTCTCAAAATAAATAAATAAATAAATAAATAAATAAATCTCATTTTAATTCTCATTATCTGATCAATATAGCTGTAATTAGAATCTACTCTTACATTAACCACTTCTATGAACAAGACATTCCCAATTCTACATAGTCATGTATCTAAATAGTCCATGTATCTAAATAATATGGTAGAATATATTGTCCCACTTAATAGCAATATATTTAAACTAAATAAAATAACGACAAAACAACAAAACAGAAATGACGCATTTCAAGAACATGAAATTTTCAGTGTGTGAGATTTTTCAATAAAGGTCAAAATGTTATGTCATGTTTCAACCAGTGATACAAATCAGTGATTAGCTTCTAAGAAAAAAATACACAGCCTAAGGAAAAAATATACAATCTAGAAAAAAGAGAGTTATGGGGCTGATTCCACAGCCTGGTGTTTGAGGGAGCCTGAACTCGGGCTAGCAGATGACATAGCGATTATGGCGCTGAACTCCAATGTGGGCAACCATGGTTTGAGTCCCAGACCCAGTGGCTTAAAACTCTGCCAAGTGTGTGTGCGCACACACATGTGCCCAAGATCCCAGGAGAAGAAATGGAGAAGAGACTGCAGAATGACCATCATCCTGGGAGGTGATTTCTCACTTACTTTCTCACTCTCTCTCTCTCTGTCTCTCTCTCTGTCTCCAGTGAGCATACACACCCTAAGTCAAAAACCTCTTTAAAAAAATAAATAAATAAAAAGGGAGCTTAAGCTCACATGGCCTACCAAATCATTCATCCTGGCCCTGCCAGCTTGAAAAACACACAGGGCATGTGTGTGTGTCTGAAATCCCAACAGATGGAGAAATGGAAGAGAGATTTGCAGCACCCAGTGAGTGAGCAGTGTTTTTTCCCTCTCTCTGGTGAGCACACATGCCCTCTGACCAACAAACAAAAAAGAAAGAAGAGAATTATGATAACATGATACATAACTTGCACTAAACAACTTAAGAGTAAAAAAACAAACAAACAAACAAAAATAAGTAGATTAATTAACAGGTCAGCTGGTTGCCTTAGAAGGTTGAGGTCTAGATCTTATTCAAAATATTAAAAGAATACTTTTCTAAAACCAGCAGATAGTGTAATGGTTACATCATTGGACTCTCATGTAGTCAACCATGGTTCAAATCATGGACCCGGCAGCTTAAAACTCACGCCAAGTATGTGTGTGTGTGTGTGTGTGTGTGTGTGTGTGCCCAACATCCTGAGAGGAGAATGGAGAAGAGAGTATGGCATGGCTATCCCCCCTGGTTTTGATTCTTGATTTCTATCTCACTGTCTCTATCTCTTTGGCAAGGTCACATGCCTATGACAAAAATCTCTTTAAGAAATAAATAAATAAATACTATTCCACCATTAAATAATTTTTATTATAAATTATAATCTTTGATTTTGTAAGGCAGAGATGATTTTCCTTAACAAAATAGTAAGTTATTCTAATTATTTAGTTGCTATAAGTTTCAACAGTAGAACTTAATTATTAAAAAATTAGTTTTTATTTCAAACCAAACTAAGTCAAGCTTTGCTTAAAAATAACTCTCCTTGAGGCTGACAAGTGTCATGGTGTTTAAGATGCTAGACTCCCACATGGCCAACTGTGGTTCGAGTACCAGATCCAGCGCCTTGAAATCCACACCAGGTATGTGCACATGTGTGCCCCAAATCCCAGAAGGACAATGGAGACGAAGGGATTGCAGCATGGCCATCTTCCCTTGGAGGTGATTTCTCACTTTCTCTCTGTTTCTCCAACGAGCACATGCATCCTATACCAAAAACCTCTCTCAAAAAGATCAAAGAAAATAACTGTATTAGTCAATTTATTTAAGTGCTCTAAACTTTACTCATCCATCAATAAAGTGGGATTCATAACTAACTGATGGTAGAGCGTTATTGTATGTAAAGTAACTAATACCATGAACTTAGTAAGCAGGGTAGGGGCAGACCTCCCCTCTCCACTTCCAAGAAAAGATTAAACCAGTGGAAAGTAGGTAATGCTAAACTTTCCTGATTCTTCAAACACATAAGCTCTCCTAAAGAAGGCCCTACAGGGGAACCAGCAGTTAGCATAATGGCTATGTTGCTGGACTCCCACGTAGTCGACCGTGGCTCGCGTCCCGGACCCGGTGGCTTAAAACTCATGCCAGGTGTGTGTGCGTGCGTGCCCAAGATCCCGAGAGGAGAAAGGAGGAGAAGGGATTGCTGCGTGACCATCCCCCCGGGGGGTGACTTCTTGCTTTCTGTCTCTCTGTCTCTCTCTGTCTGTCTGGCGAGCGCACGCGCCCTATAGCAAAAACCTCTCAAAAAAGAAAAAAAAATGTGACTGCTATTCATGGAGTACAGCATACGGCCATCCAGAAAAACCAAATCACTCACAGCAAACTAACAAACTTACTACACAGAAAAATGCTTGCTATTTTTGTACAAAACCAATCAATCTTCCAGAGTCTGTTTTCTAGTATTCACATAAAAATAACAACTTTACATTGAATCTTTCTATCTGTGTTTATTAGTAGAGTCTCAGAAAAAAAAAATATCTAGGATATGTATGGACAAATAAAAGTGAAGGAGGAGGAATACCGTGCAGCTCAGGTACAAGTGTTTCAGGTGATGAGGTCATAAAACTAGTCATAGAAGACAGATACATACATAGGTAGATATCTTTGTTGGTATGTATGTGAACCTAATTGTAAGTATATATCTAATTCTTCAGATACTCTTTAAAATCTGACTTTACTGCTCTTCTCATAAATAGGTAGAGTGTATTTACCCTCTTTTTGAATGTAGGCTGGACTGGGACCAGCAGATGATTTAATGGTTACATCGCTGGACTCCCATATGGTCAACCATGGTTTCAATCCCAGACCTGGGGACTTGAAACTCATACCGGGGACCAGCAGTTAGTGTAATGGCTATGTCGCAGGACTCCCATGTAGTCGACCGTGGTTCGCGTCCCGGACCTGGTGGCTTAAAACTCACGCCAGGCACGTGTGCGTGCATGCCCAAGATCCCGAGACAAGGACGGAGGAGAAGGGATTGCAGTGTGGCCATCCCCCCTGGGGGGTAATTTCTCGCTTTCTGTCTCTCTGTCTCTCTGTCTGTCTGGCGAGCGCATGCGCCCTATAGCAAAAACCTCTTAAAAAAAAAAAAAAAGAAAGAAAGAAACTCACACCCGACGTGTGTATACATACCAAAAATCCTGAGAGGAGACTGGAGAAGGGATTGAAGCATGGCCATTACCCCTGGGGGGTGATTTCTTGTTTTCTGTCTCTCTGGTGAGCACATGCTCCCTACAGCAAAAATCTGTCTTAAAAAAAAATATTTATATATATATATATATATATATATATACACGTATATATATATATATATATATATATATATACGTGTATATATATATATATGTAGGCTGGGGTCTTGTAACATGTTTAGCCTATAAAATATGCTAGTGCGTATTCCGAAGCTACATTTCAAGAGATCTTACACTTACTTGGAGTCCTGGAATACCAGCCAAGCAAGGCTAATCTAGTCTGCTGAATCATTAGAGACCTGAATCCCAATCACTTTCTTAACACCAGGTGATAGCTAGTCAATAGCCAGACATTTGAGGAAGGAAAGCCAGATTGACTGTCAATAGAATTTAAATAGATAGGTGAGCCAGTCCAGATTAGCACAGCCTAGTTCAGAACATCAGAACTTCCAGCAAATTCATGGATTCCTGGGCAACTATAAATGCATATTACTTGAAGATGAATTCTACATAGCAATGCACATTATGAGGGTCATAACATGACCTGGGAAGAAATGCAGATTCTAGTTAATTTCATAATTATTTGAAAATACTCAGGTCTCATTACTTTGTGACCTTTGTCCTATGGAAACAAGAGGATTTAACTTTTCACTTCTGAACTCCTAAAAGGCTAGACAATTGTCCTATCCATCTTTTAATACACAGCTCTTGCATGTACTGTGACGCAGAGGTTAAGAATATAGGCTTTTGCTCTTTTTTTAAGTTTAGCAATAGAGTGTGTGTGCTTCTTGGAGAGAGACAGAGAGACAGAGAGAAAGAGAAAGTGAGAAATCACTTTCCAGGGGGATGATCATGTTGCAATCCCTTCTTTTCCAGTTTCCTCTCTGGATGTGTGGCATGCAGGCACACATGCCCCATGTGTTTTCAAGCCATTGCATCCAGGACTGGACCCATTCAGTCAGCCATGTGGGATCTAGCTGCCTTAAACTCCAGACTACCTGCTGGGCAAGAATATAGACTTCGAAGAGGCAGCTCATTAGGTGTAGCAGGAACATGCTGCTCAAGTGAAGCTGGATAAATACGAAAGATTGTAAGGGAACCAAACCTACAATCTTGCCAAGTATTGCCAAAATCAGCCTTTATTTATTTTTTGAGAGGTTTTTGCTATAGGGTGCATGCACTCACCAGAAAGACAGAGATAGAGAGTGAGACATCACCCCCTCGGGTGGATGGCCACAGCACAATCCCTTCTCCTCTATTCTTCTCTCAAGACCTTAGGCACACACACACACACACACACACATGCTCGGCATGAGTTTAAGCCACTGAGTCCAGTACTCAAACTACGGTTGATTACATGGGAGTCCAACAACATAGCCATTATGCCAACTGCTGGTCCCCAAAATCAGCCTTTAAAATGGGCAACATAAGACGCTCTTTTCTTTTCACATCTCAATCCCTACAATGATAGAATTCACTGTGAAGGTGCTAGCAGATGGCATAGCAGTTACATCAGTGTACTCCCACATAGTCAACCATAGTTCAAGTCCCAGACACAGTGGCTTGAAACTCATTCCAGGTGTGTGTGTGTGTGCATGTGTGTGTGTGTGTGTGTGTGTGTGTGTGTGTGTGTCCAAGGTCCTGGGAGGAGTAGGAATTGCAGTGTGGCCACTCCCTCAACGTGGTGATTTCTCACTTTCCCTCTCACTGTCTATGTCTCTCTTTGGCCTGCACAAGTGCCCTAAGGCAAAAACCTCTGAAAAAAATTTCACTTCGTAATACTCAGAAACCGTCCTATTATTTGATGAGTTATGTTTAGAAGGACTACTTGTTGGTTAGGAGCTAAGGAAACCATAGCGACAGATTTTACATGAAGACTGCCAGTCTAATGTCTTTGAACTCATCCACCTCAGTACATTAAACACCAGGAAAATATAGCACTTTGAAAAGCAAATGGAGGGGCCGGCAGGTGGCATGGTGGTTAAGGGTGCTGGACTCCCACATGGACGACAGTGCTTCAATTCCTGGAACTGCCAACTTGTTTCTCACTTTCCTTTTCTCTCTCTCTCACTTTCTCTCTCACTCTGGTCAAATTAAAATAAGTAAATAAAGTTAGATAAAATAATTCTAAAAAAAAAAAATAGCCAATGGAAAAAGCTAGTGGATTCTTCAGCCTCCTAATATATTTGTAAACATACCAGAAGGTGAATTGGGGGTGACAGAACAAACCCTCCCCTCTTTTCATGCATGTTTCTACTTCAGTAATTCTCCACTGTGACATTTTTGAATACGTAAAACATTGGATTTTGCAGTTTCCCAATGGATGTAGAAATCCTACTGAAAACAAGTTTTCTGTTTTTCCTGAAAATTTGACTTGCGTCCTTCCCATTCACATTCCATTCACAGTACTTTCAGACTGTATTTTTACAATTACTAGACTGGCTAAGAAAATCATTTGCTCCAGTTACTAAGATAACCTGTAGCAACTTACAAAAATTAAAACTTGATTTTGCATAGTATTAGGAAAATATACTTTAAAATATACTTTAAAGGTGGGACCAGCAGTTAGCGTAATGGCTATGTCGCTGGACTCCCATGTAGTTGACCACGGTTCACGTCCCGGACCTGGTGGCTTAAAACTCATGCCGGGTGCGTGTGTGTGTGTACCCAAGATCCTGAGAGAACAGAGGAGAAGGGAGAAGGGATTGCAGCGTGGCCATCCCCCTTGCGGGGGGGTGGTGATTTCTCGCTTTCTGTCTCTCTCTCTCTGTCTGGTGAGCACACACGCCCTATAGCAAAAACCTCTCCCCAAAAAAAATAAAAAAAAAAAAAATACTCTAAAGGTAATAACCTTTCAGGACAAAGAATGAAAGATTGCTGCATATTCTATGGAATGATAACAATTCTTATATTCTGAATGTAGTCCTATTTTAGGACTGCCATCTATAGTCTTAAATTGTGGCACGTTTATAATGACTTATGCCACTTTTTTTAGGAAAAAATATTACTATATCAGAAAAAGGATGAATGATCTAAAGTGCCTCTACATTGAAATACTAGGCAAAGTTACAGATTCATCATCAATTTTTCAATGCATATTTTCATTGTTTTTCATTTTCAGTCAAA
This sequence comes from Tupaia tana, assembly GCA_026018925.1. Taxonomy (NCBI): domain Eukaryota; kingdom Metazoa; phylum Chordata; class Mammalia; order Scandentia; family Tupaiidae; genus Tupaia; species Tupaia tana. The sequence continues at coordinate 61,661,512 of JAKSZU010000013.1, forward strand.
TTTAGACTTAAAGGAAAGTTGCAAAATTAATAGTTCTCCATATTCAACTCCTTCTAAAGTTAATTCAAATGTCAAGTTTTCTTATTTCTGTTCCATGATCCTCTACAGGATCTGGTTTTACACTAACTTGCTTTTCCTCTGTAACATCCTCTAAGTTAGATAATTCTCTGTCTTTATCTTTTGTGACCTAGATACTTTTGCAAGCACTTTTTTTTTTTTTTTTTTTAACACAGACTGTCTCTCAACTTGGGTTCATCTATTTTCCCATGATTATATTCTTCTCATTTTACTATATAAGTTGTTTTTAATGCTGGTATGTCTTAGTAATGGTGATGTTAAGATCAGTCACTTACTTAAGGTGATATCTGTGGGGTTTCCCCAGTGTAAATATTTATCCTTTGTAATTAATAATTAGATTTTTGGGAGATTCTCTGAGAAAAGGCACATTATCTGTTTCTTCTTAATTTTTTGTCCTCCAAGTTTAAAAAACCTATGTGTACCCTATTTATAAAAACTATTATGGATATGCATCTTAAAAACATTTTAATATACTTGTAACTAGGTTGCATCTTATAATTGATGACCACTAACTTTTGCTATTAGCCAGTTAGCAATTAAAGAGGGTTGTAATTGTGTGTGATCAAATTTGTGTCTTATTTCTGTTGCATAAAGGCACAAGCCTACCCTCATATATTTTAAGTAATAAACATTTTTAGATTAATTGAAACAGAGTCATGAATTCTGGTTGCTATATGTGAATGCCCCACTGACAATGTTTGGTAAGATACCAACAACAAAAATTATAGAATGAGTGTCAGCAGCTTGGAAAAATGAAGCAGAAAAAAAGGTAACATTTTCTTCAGAATGTGTTTTGTCCTTGTAATTGTGATAGTCTAGTGAGTAATAAAATGTTATATTTGTTTTAAGATTGTCTTAACTGTTTCCTTTGTTTATTATATGGATACAAAGCATATATATAATTATTTTAAAATGTATAAATTAGCCTAACATAGGTCTTCCAATAAATATTAAACTCTAAGTGACAAACAATTGTATCATTGTTCATTTGACAGTGCTTATTCAGTATCTTGGGAATACATAAAAGAATAAGATATCTTTTAATCATTAGCCTTAGTTTCAATTATTTAAGGAAGAATTGAATTGCACGTGATCCAGATTTTTAGTGAAGATTAGAATCTTATTTTGTAAAGATTTCAGATGTGTTATGATGTTTCTTTCTGGGGTGGTTTCCTGCCCAAAGGTTCTAACACATGGTAGCAGGACAGTAGTCCCATCTTTAGTTCGCTACTGTGCAAGCAGCCCGCACAATAGGGCAGACTAGGCGTTGCAGTGGTTAAATGCTGCTCAAGAAATGCTGAATCCAAATGAATGACTACAGCTCCAGTTCCCCAGTCCACCTGTATCCACAGATGTGGGCCCATGATCCCTACTAGCAGGGAAGACTGAGGGGTTGTAACCATAGTGCAACACCTTGCTGAGGATGCTTCTCTCTATTTGTCTCTTAATCTTATGAAAGAAATTTTTTTTCTTAAAAAAGCAAGACAAAATGGCTAGGCTGATAAATAAAACTCTCATACTTTTCAATATTTCTAAAGGAAAATACTTTCAGTCCATGAATATGCAGGACCATATTCAGTTGCTCATGTATAGCTACCAGTATACATCTTTTGAATTGAAGAGAAAGGAAAGTTGAGAGTTTCTTTTTAAGGTAATCTGTCAAATATAGAACAATGGTGTTTAGCCTCAATTTTCTCTTATAATTGGAAATTCATCAGTTTCTTGGACATAGGTCCCTCAAATAAAAACTGAGGTAACTGAATACAGCATTTTTTTTTAACTTAGACAACTACTCGTTAAAATGGAATCGAACAGAACATCAGTGTGCAACTCACATAGTAAAGATAATTGTTTTCTCTATGAAATTCTTGAGTATATGCCTGCATATGACTATATGCACGATGTCTCAATTGAACCTAATTTCTTAACTGGGAGTCACTGTCAATGAAGTCTGAAAGCCACTGAAGTAGATCATCTTTAAGAATGATTCAGCCCTAGATTCTGTGGTATGCTCAAATTATGTCAAATGAGCATTTGAACCACATGGTTTAGAAACAGATGCCAAAGCCTCTAAATGGCATTACTATACTTGCCATTAGCCACATGTGGCTATTTAAATGCAAATCAATCTTAATTTCATAAAAAACGATATTTAGTTCTTATGTAACAGACACTTTCTGAGTGCTTTATAGTCCATGTAGACAGTGGCTACTATTTTGGAAAGTGCATTTATAGAACATTTCCATCATTTCAAAAAGTTCTATTAGAGAACCATCTCATGCATTACCAGTTTGTTAAACTAAGCCTAATTAACACAATATTGGGACTAGTAGAACGGATTTAATTAAAAGTTTGCCATATACATGAACAGAAAACTTGAATTTTAATTTACAATTCATAATTTAATACTTCATGTACACATTACTAATTTCATTATTTCAAGGTATTTTCCTCCTTTGCCATTAAATTGGAAAAGTTTTCTCTTTTTAATTGTATGTAATTTTAAAGTTTATTATTCTTTCTATAAGTGAGAAACAGCATCTCACAGGGTCTTTGCCAATAACCACCCAAAACCACAACCAGCCCCAAATCATACGCATGTGCATGCATGCCTGGTATAATTGGGGAGATCTCCAGACACGAATCCATAACCTTTCTATGTGGGTCAGCCTTTCAGAGTGTCATTTTTTCACTACTGCACTTCCATCTAGTCTACTTCATTTTAATTTTTCATTGACCTATAATAATTGTACATATGTAGGCATACGGTGTGGTCTCTCAATACATGAATACAATGTGTAATGATTAAGTCAGGAAACTAAACATATTCAACATCTAAAACTTTTGTCATTACTTTGTATGCTGATAATCATTACTTTCTTATAGTTTGAAGTATACACTGGAGTGTCAATTGTTTGTTCCAGTATTCTGGAACTCATTCCATTTATCTATCTGTACCCTTGTATTAATTAATCAAGTTATCCCTATTTCTCCCCATTCCTCTCCCTTACTAGAAAGAGGCCAGGCACTGAAATATATATACTGTATGTTTCTACACATTAGTAGAAGCTAAAAAGGTTCAATTGCATAGGAACAGAGACTGAAAATGGAGGAACCACCACTGCATTCTTTAGTGCATTTTTTCTGGCTTTGATTTAAAACTAGTCTCATGTGGGTGAACACCATATAGCATTTCCAAAGTTAACATGGCATCATACTAAAAGGGAGTTTTTGCCTACTGCATCTCTGAATGTTTCATTCATTATTATTCCTACCTGATGCATGTGAAACAGGAAAACAAAACATTTTCTGGTTTGGGTTGCTATTTGGTTATGATTTTTCCTTCTATATAAAACTGCTTAACTATAACACCATTGTGTTTTATATTTCCATTTAACATATGGATGGAGAGAATGATATTATTACATTATTTAAACTCCATCCATATGTTAACTGGAAATATAACCTTCACTAAGATTTGAGTAAAGATGTATGGGTTTAATTCCTGATGTAGGTGCTAACCTGCTTTGTAACTTGAATTAAGTCTCCAAATCCATTCCTTAATTGCTTTTTCATACATAAAATAAAAGTCATTCTACCTATACCACCTCCTTCAGTGGAACAGTGAGAGCAAAGTACCATTTTAAGTAATACTGGTCATCTCCAAAATAGACAGGTGGGATTACATCATATTAAGAAGTTTCTGCACAGAAAAGGACTCAGTAATTAGTATGAATCGACAACTCTCAGAATGGGAGAGAATTTTTGATAACTATGCCTCAGATAAGGGACTAATGACCAGAATACACAGGGAACTCAAGCAGCTTACCCAGAAGAAAATGATTAACCCAATTAAAAGATGGGAAAATTAGCTTAATAAACAACACTCTAAGGAACACATATGAACAGTCAAAAAAACATATGAAAAAATGCTCAACATCCTTCATCATAAGAGAGATGCAAACTACAATGAGATACCACCTAACTCCAGTCAGAATAGTGAAGATTAAAAAAAAAAAATGGTAAGTGTTGGTGGGGATGTGGTGAAAGGGGAACTCTCCTACATTTTTGGTGGGAATGTAAATTGGTCCAGCCACTGTGGAAAACAATATGGAGGTTCCTCAAAGACCTTCAAATAGCACTACCATATGATCTAGCAATTCCACTCCTGGGTATCTGCTAAAGGAAAGGAGAATGCTCCGTCAAAAAAGTGCTTCTACTACAATATTTATTGCAGCATTACTCAGGATTGCTAAGACATGGAACCAATCCAAATGTCCACAAACAGATGAATGGATTGAAAAAGTGTAGCACATACACTCCATAGAATACTATTTAGTCATAAAAAACAAGACCCTGGCATTTGATAGGAAGTTTTCAAACATCAAAGATTTAGTGCTGAGTTAAGGAAGTCAGGCTATGAAACAGAGACATTGTATGTCTCCACTTAACATTTACTGTCTGTCTGTACTCTATGATAAAGACTGAAAGACTGGAAGACATAAAAGCATTGAAAATGGTTATGAACCCTGGGGACAGAGTGGAAGAAGAGTGGGCGAGAGGAAGAGTGCAGCAAGGGAAATGTGGGAAAAATAGAGAAGTAAGATATTTGTGGGACACAAATATGGTTTGTTGCCTGTTGGTGATGTTGTGTATAGTATTCTCAACTCACCTGCTGTAGACTGTATCATGTTGGGTAAAATCTTTTTACAAACTAAATGTATAACGATTGAATGCATAAATAATAAATAATAATAATAGAAAAAAATAGACATGTTATTACTTTAATGTTCTTGTTTACTGAGATCATTACATATTTCATATACTTACTATTTTGAAGAGTCTCAACAATATGGCAATCATTTCAAATTTGTTAAATAAATAGATAGATGAATGGCTAAATGAATGTGTATATCAATTAAATTGTTAAATATTTAAAAATATAAACACATGTAACATGTAAACTTACATAATACTTTTATATTCATTCATTAAAATTCAACCTTATGTCCAAAGAGTGTTAATATGGATCACTACATTTGTTATGTTATGTGGCAGAAATGTTGATATATTTTAACAAGGAATGCTATATTCAATCATCTTGGCTAGATCAGGCTTTAGCATCAACATCCTGTGTGACCTTGGGCAAGTAATCCAGCCCACTATCAACATTTGAGCATGCCAGCCACAGCATAAAAATATGAACTGCAAATTAATCTCTGCCATATTTGTTGTTGTTATTCCTTTTTTTTTTTTTTTTTTTGAAAGGGTCTTTTCTCATTTCATTACTAAAGAAAAAGAGCCCCATGATTATCACCACTTTTCTGATCAATACTTTGCTCTAAACAAAAGTGCATTTATCAGTGACTATTTTAAGATATCCATTTGGTCATTAATCATTAAAATAGAACCTTATCCAGCATTACTAAAATCAAACATGCAGAAGGAATATCATCCTTTTACTCATATCTGCTTCCTGCTTACGGCAACACTGTGGTATTGTGCTTCACCCTTCGTGTCTGTAACCTTCAGCACTATAGATTTACTGACAGTGACATAATGAACTTGCTGGTGATTTTGTTCTAAAATATCAAAAATATATATGTGAACTTCATCTTAGTGTTTCTAGTTTAGAAAGATGAACGACAACAACAAAAAAGTAAAGCATCTAGAATCTTCAGCCTTAATAAATGTTAAATATTACTATTTTCATTCATACTGAATAAACCAAATATTCAAATTCAATGCATTATTAAAACTTCTTTAGATAATTATCATAAGACCCTGAAGCTGTATGAAATATGCCTGAAACATAAAGAAACAGAAAAGGAATAATTTAATGAATACTTTTAAAATTCCTAAGTCATCACATTAGAACTGGAAGGGGTCTCAGAGTTCCTAACATTAAAAGCTCTGAGTTTATGACGAAGAAATGGTGGTCCAGGAGATGAAGGTCACACACACTGTGGCCCTTTATTTTATTTAAGATGAAAGTGGTGGAAGAAGTAGCCATGACTCAGCATTCCACATACCATTATAGTTTGACAATACTCTTCCTGGCTTGACAATTCTAGAGGATACATTAGAAAATAAAAAACAAAACAAAACAAAAAGCAAAACCTTTTCCTCAGTTCAGACGTAGAGGTGTTGAATGTGTTTCATTGGCTATAGCAGCATCTAAGCTGGTATATTGGCAGATAAAGATGTAAAGTCAGAATAGAAGAGTTCGAAGGGAAGAGGTCAGGATGTACAACAGTTCAGAGTCAAAAGCACGCAAGATGCATTGGCAAAGGGGAATGAAATGCAAAGAGGCTGGTACATAGACTAGAAAACAGGAAAGTGGGGGACCAGCAGGTGGCATCATGGTTCAGCACTGGACACTCCCATATGGCCGACCATGATTTGAGTCCTGGAACTGGCAGCTTGCTTTCTCACTTTCCATCTCTTTCTCTTTCTCCCTCTCTCAATCACCACCTTCCTTGCTGCCCCCCTCCTCTTTTTCCTAACCAAGAATAATAATTTTCATTTCTAACAACACTGTTTAATTCTGCCTATTTTAATCTGTATTTTTTCATCTTCTACTCCACATTATGTTTGTATAGATTAACACGTGTGTAGCTGAAAATAATTCATTTTTATTATGGCATTCATTACACGAATATAGAACAGTGCATTTTTTCCATTTTATTGGTGACCTTTTTCCTCTAGTTCGAGCTATCACAGCTACTATTCCTGTGAATAGTCACATATATGTTTTTTGGAGCACATGCCTTCTGTTGGGTATCCTGGTAGATTCTTATGACTAAGACTGCATTTGTTAAATTTTAATAAGTAATGCCAGACATTGTTATAGACTGCACTATTTGTAAAACTCTCATTGTATAAAGCTTTCACATTTTCTCAACCTTGCTAAACTGTCATTCTTTAAAAATGCTGTTCATTCTGCAATGAGTGTGGTAGGACCTCACTGATGTTTTAATATGAATATCCTTTGTAAATTAAAGAGTTCACCCTTCAGTTTTAATAGTTTGAAAGCAATTATTTCTTAAAATATGATATTTGACCAATTCCCTCTTCCCTCTTCTTTGACTTCAAGTCCTTTGTACCACTTAGTCTTCCGTGTCCTCTATATCACTTACTCTCTTGCCCTTTTTCATTCATATGGTCTTGCTACCTTTTACTCTACATATTTTTTTCCAAACTGTCTTTAAGCTTGCTAAATATCTTTTCTGTTATATCTATCCTTCTAATAAATCCAGCAGTTCATTTTTTTTACTTTTCAGCTCTAAAATTTCTAAGTTCTTTTACAAAATTTTTTGAGTCTGTAGGATTCTGTTGAAAATTTCACTGTGGTGTTAATTTCCATAGCATTGTAAACATGCTCATTTTATTTAGAGGTTTTTTTTTTTTTTTTTTTTTTTTTTTTTTTTTTTGGCTTTTGGCTTTTGGCTTTTGGCTAGCTATAGGGTGCATGCGCTCACCAGAAAGACAGAAGAGACAGAGAGACAGAAAGCAAGAAATCACCCCTGGGGAGATGGCCACGCCACAATCCCTTCCCCTCTATTCTCCTCCCAGTATCTTCTGCACGCACGTACATGCGCCCAGTGTGAGTTTAAGCCACCGGGTCCGAGACCTGCACCACAGTCAACTATGTGGGAGTCCAGCCACATAGCCATTATGCTAACTGCTGGTCCCTGTAAACATGCTCATTTTAACATCTGCATCTTAACCTGAACAACCTTGAACATTAGTTATTCTGTTTATCTGAGGTTTCTGATGGTTTTCTTTATGTGCCTGGTTGTGTGAATATTTTCTTGTGCCCACTTTTGTTTGCTTCTATGATAGTGCTCTAGTTTAAAAATTGTACAAAACAATTTAAAGCTTAGAAACATACTGTCTTTATCCACACACACACACACAAAATGTGTTTGATTACTCTAGACATATTGTACTGGAATAATTGAATCTATTTTAAAGATTTATATGTATTTCCTGAACCATCGATATGTCCAAGACAGGAATACAGTCACTGGGAGTACCAAAGAACTTCTGGTCTACTCATCCATTCAGGGTTAGCCCATCAGGCCCCAAACCAAAGGGTGGGAGCTTAATAAGCTCCGCTTTTGAAAGGCCCTGGAATGAAACCTTTGTCCTTGTAACCCTGCGTAGCTACCAAATTTTTGCTCAATCAACCATCACCTCAGCATTTTCTTCTGGAAATAATAAGTTCCCCAAAGGGGAATTTTTGAATTCTCTCATATCTCAGTCCTTTAATTCTTCACTGCACTACAAGCTCTCTAATACCTTAAAACTTTCATTTTCTATGTTGTTCAATATTTCTAGTTTTCTTTATTGGGAGGTTTGATCTAATTTAACTATCATGTAATATTGAAAGTCAAAGTCTTAGTACTCCTTCTCAAACTTTACCAACTCCTTTTGTTGTAAATTATTACTTTTCCTCATTTATTCTTCTGTTACACTTTATGGTTTTTACAGAAAATGGAAAGAAATTACAGCATCAGCTTGGCAACTGTATAAATGTTATATCATCAACATGAGAAGTCAGGGCATTACTTTCATCAATTCTCCTTTTGCCTTTCTTCCCTTTCCTTGATTAAGTTTATAAGAATGGCTATAAATAGAAATAAACCTTGGCTAATTGGAAGATCCTAATGTTAATTCTCCTTTTTACATTAATGGCTATCTTTCCTTTCATATACAGGATGTGCTGGGCACTATGCCAAGCACTTTACATTTTTAAAATATAGTCTTGAAAATACTTGGCAAAGATTATCATTCTACTTTGTTAACCAAAATCTGAATCCTGATGAAAATAAATAACATATTTAAAATCACAGTTAAAAATATTCACACTGACAATTAATTCTTCAGTTTCCCATTGTCTCAAACCCATCTGATTAACTCCTACAAAAGATACAAACAAAATAAGATGGGGTCAATAGATGGCATAATGGTCACACTGCTAGACTCCCATGAAGTCAACCATGGTTTGAGTCCCGGACCTGGTGGCTTAAAAGTCATGCCAGGTGCATGTGTGGGTGCCCAAAATCCAGAAAGGATAATGGAGAAGAAAGGATTAAGGCATGGCCATTCTCCTCAAGGGGTGATTTCTTTCTTTCTGTCTTGCTGTCTCTCTGGCAAGCACATGCACCCTATAGGGAAAAAAAAAAAAAAAAAAAAAAAAAAACTCTCTTAAAAAAGAGAAAAAAAAAAAAGAAAAAAGAAAAAGAAACTACCAATATTTAACAGGAAAAATATAAAGTTTGTTATTGGTAATCTTGTGTTTAGTCACAGGCATTATTTAGGAGTCTGTAATATAGTAATGGAGAAATGTAAATATTATGTGTGTGCATCTGAATGTATCTATATACACATAGGTATATATATATGTGTGTGTGGTATATATATATGTGTGTGTGTGTGTGTGTGTGTGTGTGTGTGTTCATGTACATATCTACACGTGTATGCATTTGCATGTATATATACCTATGTAACTGAAAGCTATAAATTATAAGATTTCATATGTGCTAAGTAATTCACAAAAACAAGTCAACATGGTTTTCAGATATCTTTGTCTTTAATGGTTCTTATTTACCTTATGGAATGAAGTAGTGTGCCCATCTATTTAAGAAGTTACCCTTAGTCCAAGTTTTAAAATTGTTTGTTTGCTGTGCAAATTGAATTCTGTAATTTTGAATGGGCCAAAGGAAAGCTTAAGATATTTAGACACTATAAACAAGTAAACAGTATTTGTATGCACATGATTTACAATGTAACTTATTTCATCCTATAGTTGCAATATTCACAGCTATCCAATTAACCCTATGGTTGTCTTCAGCACTGTCCCTGTAGAAATGGGAATAATTCCTTACACTGAAAGAATTGTTGACGTATGAGTGAAAAGTGTCCATCTTTGTTGTTTCTAAAGGCCATCATTCTGTTTTTCACCATTTCCTTGCTGTACACCGGACTTCCTGCCATGTAACACCTAACAGAATTTGCTAACATAGCCTACATATTTAATGAAAAAAATTATATGCTAATTATAATTCAGTAGAACATTTGAAATTGTCCACAGCACACTGGTGAGGGATGAGTTTTCAAGAGAATTAATTGGAGCTCACTAATCGGAAGTGCATGAAAAAAGAGCCTGTATTTGGTCTTCAGGGTGAATAACATCTTTTCCATGTACATGTGTATTTATAATTAGAAATTTATTTATTATCTTAAAAAAACACACACAGAAAATAGTTATACTAGTGAACTATTTTTATCTTTATTTTTTGAGAGGTTTTTGCTATCGGGTGTGTGCGCTCGCCAGAAAGACACAAAGAGACAGAGAGACAGAAAGCAAGAAATCACCCCCCGGGGGGATGGCCACGCCACAGTCCTTTTTCCTCCATTCTCCTCTTGGGATCTTGGGCACGCATGCACACGCGCCCAACACAAATTTAAGCCACTGGGTCCAGGACTCGAACCACAGTCGACTACATGGGAGTCCAGCAACATAGCCATTATGCTAACTGCTAGTCCCAAACTATTTGTATTTTGAAGGAAAGAAAAACTGACAATATTAATGTCTTACTTTAGCAAATGCTCAGTAGTGAGTCTAAATGATTTGATTTTATGACACATTCAGGAACTTTCTTGTCATTGTCCATTAGGCTTTAACTGAGTGAGTATACATTAGTCAGGTACCCATCAGTAACTACTTCAATAATCATTCATTAGTGCTAATTGACTGTATTCTAGACTGTCTTTGTAGGTTGATCTAAATAAATAGAACAACAGGTATACAACTGGCTATAAGTTCGCAGCAGTTCAATAAGCAACTCTTCTATGAGTTTTAACATTCTTTTTTTTTTTTTTTAGAGGTTTTTGCTTTAGGGCACATGCACTCTCTGGAGAAAGAGAGAGACAAAGATAGTGAATGAAATCACACCCTAGTGGGGATGGACACTGTGCCATCCCTTCTCCATTCTCTTCCCAGGATCTTGGGCACGCATGCAGAGGCGCCTGCTAGATTTCAAGCCACCAGATTGGGGACTCAAGTCATAGTCTGCCATGTGAGAGTCCAGCAATGTTAATACTACACCATCTGTTGGCTCCAAGTTTGAGACATCGTAAGCAGAGTTTGTGCAATAAATCTGGCATCAATTTAGGAACCATAATTGGAACATTCATCTAAAATCAAAGTTACTACAAATATATTTCTAGAGATTCCTAAATTTGAAAAAGATTTAAATGGATCAACTGCCTAAAAAAATGTAAAAATACAGTCGTTGTATATATTCTTCAATCTATTGAGCAGAAGAGGATAATGTTTATGGGAAGGAAAACACAAAAGCCAACAACCAACAAGGAGCTTATAAAGAGGAGGTTATAGCAAGGCTACCTACAGCAAAACTGAGCTCACTGCTGAAAGAGGCAGTATTCACAGCACTCCCACCTTCTTGTGAAGCCTTTATTTTTCTTGCCTAGCTGTTCTCTACTTTTGTTTCTCTGATTGTTTTTCTTTTTAATACCTTCTCTTTTGTCATAACTGTTTGCCCTGTGGCTTCCCTTACCACTAAGTTAAGTCTACTTCATGGTCTTTCCAAGCTTAATTCAATTCCAGGGAGCCTGGCTATGTTAGCATGCCTGGCAGCTGGGGGCTGACAGTATTTACTAAGGTGCCCACCACTGATCCACCAGTCAGTAGGTAGAGCTGCTTAGAAAATCAAAGCACAGCAAGGAGTGAATATGCACTGAGAGAAATGGATAGTATAATTATTTTAGAATTACTAAGGGACCAATAGATGGCATAGAGGTGATGCCACTGAACTCCCACATGGCGAACAGTTCGACAGTCAGTTCAAGTCAGCTTGAAACTGACACCAGGTACTTGTGCATGCGTTCCCATGATCCCAGGAGGAGAATGGTAGTAAAGGGATTGTGGTATGGCTATCTCTTTCAGGAGTGGTTTCCCACGTTCCCTCTTACAATCTCTCTCCAGTGAATACACATCCTAAGGCAAAAACCTTTAAAAAAATAAATAAAAAATGGTATTTCAACTGATATCTAGGTTGCTTTAATGTCAGTTTTCATTTTCCCCACTACATTTCAACTCCAAAACAAAAGATTTACAGTTTTATGCTAAGCTTTTAATTTGAATCAGCACTTTCATTAAAATATTTCTGCATCCATATCCTGGGTAAAACACCAATTTAAAAAATTATGTTACTGGATATCTAATGGTAGTCATTGCTGCAATTGGATGTGATCTTCCTTTTTCAGTTCCCTTCTTAAGCTTTTATATAATTTTTGGCTATCTATTGGGTTGTTGAAAAAGTCATGACATATTTTTCTATTTTTTCTATGCAAAAATGCATCACGACTTTCCTGACACCCCAATTTTATATTATTATGCAAGTGTATCTCAAATATTGCTGAATTTTAGTATTTGCTAAATACTTTTTAAATTTTTTTTGGAGAGATTTTCACTATAGGGTGCGTGCGCTCGCCAGACAGAGAGAGACATTAGAGACAGAAAGCGAGAAATCACCCCCCAGGGGGGATGGTCACGCCGCAATCCCTTTCTCCTCCATTCTCCTCTTGGGATCTTGGGCACACATGCACATGCGCCCAGCGTGAGTTTTATGCCACCGGGTCCGGGACGCGAACCGTGGTTGACTACGTGGGAGTCCAGCGACATAGCCATTACGCTAACTGCTGGTTCCCGCTAAATACTTTTTGAATTGATATAATTACCATGAGGTTTTTATAGCACAAAGGTGAAATATAAATTTGGGATTTTTATTATACATAAGAATCACAAAATTAGGAGTTTAAATTATCCAGTAAATGTAAATATATAATGCAAGAGAAAATTGGGAAAAATTTCACATATTTTCAATATTCATCCTCCTTATTGAACTGGGTACATTCCATAAAATGCTTTTATATAATAATACTAATATATTCTTTTTACATATAAATACTGGTTATGTAGTCCCAATGTCCATATTAGAATTAAGTTCTCTTTAATGTTTCATAGTTGGAACATCCTCTGATATCTCTTTAAAAAGTGTGATGCATATAAACTATGGAATACTACTCGGCCATGAAAAAAACAGGATCCTGGCATTTGATAGAAAGTGGATGAATATGGAAGATTTACTGCTAAGCAAAGCAAGCCAGACTATGAAAGAGAGGCACTGCATGCCCGCACTCAACATACACCAAATGTCTGCACTCTATGGCAGAAACTGAAAGGTTGGAAGATATGAAAGCATGAAGAACAATTGTGGATACTAGAGAGAGTGTGGGAGGAGGATGGAAAAACAGTGAAAGTGAGAGGAAGGGAATAAAGGAGAAAAAGAAAGAAGTAAAATGTTTAAAGGACACAAAAATGTAAAATTATCTGTTGATAATAACGTGTATGATAATATCCTTAACTGTACTAATATACAGTGCATTCATGATGAGAAAATTCATTTTGCATGCTGTAATGATACACAGTGATTGAATTTATTAAAAACTAATATATTTTTAAAAATAATAATAATAAATGACATATAGCTTCCAAAATGTTCACATATGATTGTGAGCTTTCTTTTTTTTTTTTTTGGTTGGAGAGATTTTTGCTATAGGGTGCGTGCGCTCGCCAGACAGACAGAGAGAGAGACAGAGAGACAGAAAGCGAGAAATCACCCCCCAGGGGGGATGGCAATGCCACAATCCCTTTTCTCCTCCATTCTCCTCTCGGGATCTTGGGCACGCATGCACACGCACCCGGCATGAGCCACCGGGTCCAGGATTCAAACCACAGTCCACTACGTGGGAGTCCAGCAACATAGCCATTATGCTAACTGCTGGTCCCATGTGAGCCTTGTTTCTAAAAATCAAAAGAATAAATCAAACAGCTTCAGCTCATTTTCTCCAATGACACAAAATCAGCAGCTTGTATCCTTAAATTTTTAGGATCTTATTTTCAAAGTTCTTACAGTAAAATCACAAGTCCTCAAAATAAAATACTTCCCAAAAAGCAGAGATGCTTAGTTTCAATAATAGGACTATATGGATAATCATGAATTGAGATTATAATACAAATATAATCAATTACAATTCAAGTTATAGAAAATTAAACCTAATGCAGAATAGCTAAGGACTGTGACCATTAATATAGATATTGAATTTATTAGCAATTTTCTGTTCAAAGATGGGTCTTTATAATATCTTCTGATTTATTTGAATTTTCTTTTCCTTCAAAATGAGTGATCAAATAAACTTGAATATATTTCCATTGTGTATTACTTTTTTATGAATAGTAAAGAAATTGAAATTAACCTAATAATTAGGAAACAAAGATTATTACAAATTTTTATTGTAAGCAAAATCAGGACTTTTACAGATATTGCAGTGACAAGTGACAAATATCTATGCATCAAGGTCTAGATAAATGGGAAGACATACCTGTCCATAGATTGAAAGGCATACGTGCATGGCGTGAGTTTAAGCCACCGGGTTTGGGACTCGAACAGAGGTCAACTACATGGGAGTCCAGTGACATAGCCATTAAACAAACTGCTCATCCTCATAATATCATTTTTTCTCATTACTGTCTAGCAAACACAAAGAGAGCTATCATTGAACCTGTCACCTAAAGAGTTAGGCAAATGTAGAAAAGTTGCTTACACAGGTATTAAGAAACCTGGGTTTTGCCTTAATTCCATTTTGAGCTGAGAAGTCTTGAAAAAGTAACAAATTATCTGGTCCTAATTCCTCTTCTTGAAGCTTCAAGATGTTAGGACCTATCATCAAACTAGATGACTAAACTTTAAGGCTCTTACAAACATTGAAAGAGTTAATTGAGTCCCTATAAGTCCCTTTAGTTTAGGCCTTCTGAATCCTTTGAACCTTTAGGTTCCATGTATTATTTACACTCCCAGTTGAGTTCTACCATATGTGTGTTAAAGTTTCTTATTTACTTTTTTACTTATTTCTGGTTACACATAAGCATTTTGTTCTTAATAAGTAGTACATATTTGCCACTCAAAAAATCTGATTCTCAGGACCAGCAATTAGCGTAATGGCTATGTCGCTGGATTCCCACGTAGTCGACCGCGGTTTGAGTCCCGGATCCGGCGGCTTACACTCACACCGGGCACGTGTGCGAGTGTGCCCAAGATCCCGAGAGGAGAATGGAGGAGAAGGGATTGCGGCGTGACCATCCCCCCGGGGGGTGATTTCTTGCTTTCTGTCTCTCTGTCTCTCTCTGTCTGGCGAGCGCACACGCCCTATAGCAAAAACCTCTCAAAAAATAAAAAATCTGATTCTCATACTAATGAACTCCTGTTATGGGCACTACATGGTAGTTTTAAAACTGGAAATGCATATATTTTTACAGATTGAGCTCTCTTATTTCCTTGATAGCCTAAAAAGTTTATTCAGTGAATATCAAAAGCCAATCAGCTGAAGCAACCTGTCACATGATGTATATACAAAGGTTGATTAAAAAAGATGTCATACCTCATTCATTGTAATGTTGCACAGCACAGTAAACATTATACTACTATCTGGAACAATATGAGCACCTAGCTTTTGTCCAATTCCTCTGCTAGTCGTTGCCACTCTGTGTTTCTCTTGATTGAGTGAAAGAACAGTAGTAAAGATAATGGGTTCCAGACAGTCTGTTTGGTTGCTATATTTTTACTTACAAAGAGTGGGGATTTGGATAGTGGACTTCAAAGTTCTATGCCTCAGTTTCTCCTTCTATACAAGTGGGATGATAAAATCACCTACCTTGTGGGATTTTCCTAAGAATTTAAGTGTCAATGCTGCTAAAATACTTATAAATGGGGATGACACAACGGGAGTGTTCTGTTAAGTGTCTACTAATTTAAACAAATGGAGGAAAGGAAAGTTGGAAAGGAACCAAGTGGGAAAAGCATACACTCTATGAAGAAAGAAGAAATAAAACTGAAAACCTTATTTTTTTCTAATAATTTATTATTTTGTGTACCCTGACTTACTCATTTTCCACAGCTTCAATATAAGAACGCTCTGCTTAAAACTATAAACAAAAGAGGTATTATGCTTTAAGATCTATGGTCAAAGTTAGGCATATAACTCTACTATAGTGCTTGGGTAATGTAAACTGGTACAACCATTTCTTTTCCCCTTCCTTTATTTTTTTCTCTTCCTCTTTAATTTTGCTAGAGTGTGCACTCATTGGAGTAAGACAGAGAAAATCATACAGAAAATAAGAAAGCACAATCCCTTGTGGAATGGTCATGCTGCAATCCCCTCTTAGCCATTTCTCCTTTTGGCGGGGGGGGGTGGGCATGCATGTGCATGCACTTGGCATATGTATCAAGTCACAGAGTCTAGGAATCAAACCACTTGGTCAGACATGTAGGATCCAGTCTCCTCAATCCCCCAACACAACAGGTGGGCCTGATACAACCATTTTGAAGGAGAATTTGGCCATATCTGTCAAAACAATGCATGCATTTACCTTATATCATGAAAATTAAACTTGAAGAAATTTATCCTAAAAATATACTTCCAAAAATGCATTTGCACAAGATTATTCATTGCAGCACTGCTTGTGACTACAACATAATCAAGTAACCTAAACCCTCACACATATGAGAGTGATTAAATAAACTCTAATGCATCTATGTGGTAGAGTATTCTAAAGCTGTGTAGAAAGGAAGTAAAGAAGATCTGAGTCAATATGGAGTATGATCAAGGACATATTGCTGAGTGAAAAAAATTAGAAAGCACAACAGATATTCTACAGTATGCTACCTTTTGTTTACTATATAAAGTGACATAAGAAAACAAATGTGTATTTGCTTATTTCATGCAAAGAAAAATTTGGAGAGGATAAACCAGAAATTAGTGAGATTCTTTATTATGAAATAAGTGGATAAGGAGAGATATTTTTAAGTGTATGTATGGGTTCATTTATATGTGAGTAATTGTGGATGTGAGTGTGTGTGCAAGCAAAACAACTCAAGATAGAAAGAACATCACATTTTACAACACTAGTTACTTCTTCTATCATTTAAAAATAGACGTTACCTGTTGAATTTATTTTTTTCTTTCCAGACTGTGAGCATTGCTACAATAATTTACTTTCTCCCACTGAGTATTTGTGACAATAACAATTTTATACTTCTTAAGCTTTAAGCCAAAATTTAGAGAAGAGGAGTTGGAATCAGTAGTAAAAAGAAATACATAGCAGGGAAAGTCAGCGGTTTTAGCCAAATAGTGTCATTAAGTTGTAGTGTCTCAAATACAATTCTTTTTAATACATGTGCTTCTTGCTTTGTTCTCAGATGGACAGCGTTGGACTCAAAATGTCTTTTTCTTTTAACACACCTTGTTTTAAGAGTAGTTTTAGGTTCAGAACAAAGCTGGACAGTGTTGGGCTCTAAATGTCTTTTTCTTTTAACACACCTTGCTTTTAGAGTAGTTTTCAGTTCAGAACAAAGCTGAGTAGAAGGTACAAAATGTTTTCCATATACCCTCTGCTCTCATGCATACATAGCATCCACCAATTATCAATATTCAATACAACCCATATTGACACATCATCATCACCCAAAGCCCTAAGAGGTATTTTGCTTGTTGTGCTTAGGACCTCTACATTAGGAGTTATCAAAATCTTTTCCACAAAGTTCTTGCATGAGACTCAATAGATACTTTCTTACTTAAAATTATTTGTAATATATAATACATAAGAGGCCCTATTGTAAACTCTTAAGTAGGTTTTGAATTCAGAAAGGCTGAATTTAGATGCTAGCTCTACCTCTTACTAACTGTGAGATAATGAATTTCCAGATCTCTTTGTGTTATAATTTTTTCATCCCTAAAAAGGGAATAATACTGTTGCTTACTAATTAGGTTGCTGTCATGACTAAATATGATAATCTTTGAAAGGTCCCTAGCACAGCATCTGGTACATAATATATAAGTGTGTGTGTAAGTGTAGAATGTGGGAAACCTTAAAGATAATTCTGCGGCATGCCAAGTATTAGCTTGAACCATATAAAACTATCAATGTTTAATAATCTTCAAGCCACATAAAAAGACAATTTTATATTGTTCAACTGAATATAAAACTGTAAAAAGCAATAGAATCTTACTACAAAACTCAAACTAGGGGCCAGCAGGTGATGCTGGACTCTCACATGACTAATCATGGTTCGAGACCCAGACCTGGTGGCTTGAAAATCATGCCGGGTGACTGAATATGTATGCCCAAAACCCCAAGAAAAGAATGGAGCATAGGGGATTACAGAGTGGCCAACCCCACAGGGAATGATTTCTCACTTTCCCTCTCAGTCTCTGTCTCTCCCAGCGAGCGCACAGACCCACTGACAAAGACCTAAAAACAAAACAAAACGAAAATATCAAACTATGTAATATTAATTTTTAATCAATGGGAGAAAGAACTAAGGTTCTAAAACTTGTACTATTTCCTCTTTTAAGTTTTCCCCTTTTACTTGCCTATCTAGCAACCAAGATCAATGCTAGCTAGAAATATTATTAGACCACTCAATACTAGCATAAGACATTTTTTTCTGATGAAATCATCACTAATCTAGTAATTTAGAAAGTAACCATACCCATTTTTAAATGTAAAATAAAGGTATGTCATATTATAAGCCTCTCCTGAAGCTGGGGAGTAGTGCAGTATCTATTGGGAAAATTCCATTACCCTTACTACATACAACAATTGTTTTATTTTCAGAACTCTGTTTTTGAAGGAATCATGTGTGTTAAAAATTTTAATTTTTGAGATTCAGTATGTGCTGTGTCTTTTATTTTTGTTAAAATCACATACGGTATGTTATATTTCTCTTTTGGCAGTTTTCTTCACCTGGGAACCATCCACTAAAGTGACTTGGCACTTATTTAACAAACTCCTAAATGAAACAGAAACAAAACTTGATGTATAATTAACCCCTTTTCTGACCTGAGCCATTAATGCTATCAGTCTGTAACTTGAGATTGTCTTCACTCACCATTTAAAATTACCTGGCAACTTATGAGGCATAGTTATGAAAAATGACAGCAACAGAATTATTAGTAACATGGACCATTGACAGGAAAACTTTCAAAGAAAGACTAAACTGTCTTGCCAAGAAATCCCAACCAATACTAAAGTTCATTCTTTCCATACATTCAAACTAAAAGTTCATTCCTTCTGTAACGCCATAAGTATGCAGATCTTAGTTCAAGTGTGTTAGTTTAAATTTCTCTTCCAAACTTCTTAGTGGTAAAATATCTTTCCCTCTCCTATCTCGAATGTTCAGAATGTGGGAATCAACTCCTCTATTACCAAACATTATTCCTCGAAAATCGGTAAAATAAAGAACATAAGATCTGTTATTTCCAATTTTAATTACATCCCTAAATGTGAACAAAAAAGTTAATAAGTTTAATACAGTTGTTTTAATCTCCTCCAGCCTTCAAATACTAATAATAAAGTTCAGTTTGATTTTCTAAATCAGAAATATTTTAATAACATATATCGCCTGTTTGTTGCTTTTAAATCTGCAATTATTATTAAAAATTAAAATTGTAAAACATTATTTTTATGTGTAAATCTGGTTGAAAAACTCATCAGTAAAGACAACAAAGGACACTGAAGAATTGAACAGCTTCTTAAGGCTCTGAAAATATATAGATAATGAGAAATCAGTAATAACTGGATATTTTATGACTCATTACTAGACTATAAATTCAGTTTAGGAAAAAATATTCTAAACTTTCAAGAACAGAGAATGACTTTCATATATATCGCTTCCTTTAATTTAGAATCAGTGTAGCAACACGGTTATTCTGGCGTATTAGTTGGTGCGAGTAAAAGTTTCATGAGTAAACTCTTTTTGTTTTTACTTTTGTCAACAAATGGTCATTGTATTTCAAAATAACTCATCTAAATTATATTTATGTACTAAAATTTATATTTGGTAAAAATGCCTTCTACCCAATTTTCTATAAATTCTGTTAAGGTAATTTTTTAAAGTCTATTTATTTTTTTTTTCCCATGAGAAAAAAATTAGAAATTTTCGAGCACTTTAGAAAGTATCTACTCAGGAATGAAAGGAGAAAGAAAGAGAGAGAGAGAGAGAGAGAGAGAGAGACAAGCACACTCACCAGGGTTTTCACACTGTGATCCACCCTGAATCCTAGACACCCTGGCCTGTGTACATGCTCCCAGCACACGCACTGAAAACTCAGGACATGAACCTAAGACTTTCTTATGTGGGTCCAGGATCACAGAGCTCTGTTTTATCACTGTGCCACCATCTGGCTTGCAAAAGAATATGTTTTATAGCAGTCTGTAGAAGATTCTTAAACAAAGACACATCTTCTCAATTAAATTAGAAGAGTAGAATAAGATTGTAAAAAAAAGGAAAAATGGTAGCTCATATTGCTAATATTAAAATAGCTTATACATATTAACATAGTAATAAGGTAAATATGCATGTTCATGATGCATTTACTAAATTAAATTGTATCAATGGAATTTCTGGAAAGAGTAGGTAGAATCATATAAATTATATACTTATAAGACTAGATTGCTCTAAAAACACACAGCTCAAATTTAATAAGCTCCAAATTTATCAAGCTATACATTCATCAGATGCTTCATATTCAATAAATTTCTAAAATCAAAATCAACAACCCAATTTTATGACAAAATTAAACATGAAAAACTTTCTACCTTTCTACTGCATATTTAAGAGAGCAATTTTGAAAACGGCCCCAAACTTCAATATTTATATTGTATCACAAAACAGAAAAACAAGTGGAACAGAATTACAGTGGTTAACGGCTCTCTCAGAGTGTCATATAAGTGAATCAAGGATGGAAATTTTTTTTTTCTTTTTCTGGAGAGGTTTTTGCTATAGGGCGTGTGCGCTCGCCAGACAGGCAGAGAGAGACAGAGAGACAGAAAGCGAGAAATCACCCCCCAGGGGGGATGGCCACACCGCAATCCCTTCTCCTCCATTCTCCTCTCGGGATCTTGGGCACGCACGCACACGTGCCCGGCGTGAGTTTAAGCCACCGGGTCCGGGACACGAACCGCGGTCGACTACGTGGGAGTCCAGCGACATAGCCATTATGCTAACTGCTGGTCCCGGAAACTATTTTTTTAATGTAGTGTTTGCCTTCAAGTTTCTTTGGATGCACTTTGTGGTGTTTTTGATCTATGAATTTATTTCAAAACACCAAAAGATATTTCCTAGGAATTGTCTCCCTGCTTTCATTTAGTACCTGCAGCAAAATTATAAATGCTTTAAAAGAGCATTGGCAATAGCACCATGAGAAAAATGAGCCTCAATTACTATTTTATGCTTTTCACAAACATCATTTCCGTGTTCACAGTTATGGAACAAGGGATGTGGCATCATGGGGTCAAAAAGAAAAGAAGAAGCAATTCTTCTCCTTGAGGACTTTATAATCTAAATGTAACTAAGGCATTTATGAATTAGACAGGTATTTTTTAATCCATGAAAACATGTAAGCAAGCATGCAGCAGAAACATAGTATATTAAAAAATAAATAAAAACCAAAATAAAATAAAATAAAACAAGCTGAAGTAACTTGATACGAGATGAGCCAGAAGTGTTCTCATGAAAAGCTGAGTATTAAACCATGATTTAAATTAGACATTGATCCTTAAACAGTAAAATGTATTAGTGGAAGACATCTGGTATATAAAAGAAAATGATTCTGTGTAGATTATATCTAGTATAGATGAAAAAGATAAAGACAAAAATTACATAGTATGTCTTAAGTTTGTTCCATATTGTCATGTATGACAGGATTCTCTTCTTTTTAAGGCTGAATGATATTTCACTGTATGTGTATATCACATTTTCTCTATTTCACCCATCAGTGTAAAGCCCACTGATGCTGCAATATCTTGGATAGTATAAATAATGGTACAATAAACATGGAAGTGCAAATATCTCTTCGAAATCCTGATGATTTAGTTCTTTGGGATTAATATTTAAAAGAGGGATGGCTGGATTACATGGTAGTTCTTCTAATTTTTTGAAGACTCTTCATATTATTTTCCATAGTAGCTATGTCATTTTAAGAGAGTATCTCATGTTTAGATGTCTTTACAGTATAAAAAGATTTAAGTGACTTGTTTTGGAGTTGTGAGTAGGTCTGTAAAGGGAAAAAGAAATTTAAAAAAATAAAAGTCTTATTTCTGCTTTTCTACTTTTTTATTTTTATTTCTTTTTCCCTTTACAGACCTACTCACAACTCCAAAACAAGTCACTTAAGTCTTTTTATACTGCAAAGACATCTAAACATGAGATACTACCTTAACAAAATGGCATAGCTACTATGGAAGAGAAATGTTCACATATTGAAATGTTCACATGTTAAGCTAAACAATGCAATTGAATATATATATATATACAGAAATAAATAAATTTAATAAAAAAAGAAAAAATATTTGAGTTGGAAACTGAAAAAAAAAAAGAAAATCAAGTAGGTATTACTCAAACATACAGAATTTCTCTTTATCTTGTCCAAATTAACATTTTGTAGCTATATTATGGGGTTTTAAGTACTTAGGTACAGTTATACATAGAATATTCCTCAACTGAGATATCTTTTGGAAAGCTATGAGAATAAGGAATTGATCTTCATGGTGCTTTACAATTTTGTGGCATATATTTAAATACATATATTTGAATTTAAGAGCTTTTTCAAGTTAAACATGTGATATGTCTACAAAAATATGGGGGTGGAGCAGCCCCATGCTCCAGTGGTTAAGGAGTGGATCCCACATGGCCAATCACAGTGGGCATCCTGGCTGTGGTGACCTGTAAAACACACCAAGCATGTGTGTGCGCCCCAAATCCAAACAGGATGGAAAAATGGAAGAGAAGGAATTGTAGCATGACAGTGCCTCCTTGGGAAATGCTTTCTCTCTCTCCCTCTCTCTGTCTCTGTCTCTGTCTCTCTGGTGAGTATATATGGCCTCTGGCAATTAAAAAAAAAACTATATGAGTGTGTTTGCCATTCTGGTTTTTGTTTTTGTCTTCCTTTTAAGGCTACCAAACAAAAACTTCTGTTGTATGGGATTTTTCTGAAGCTACTTTTAAGCACTTAAAATAAAATCTTATTAAAAATTTATAAAATTTAATGAAAACATGGGCACATGATGTTTTAAAGACATGATTTTACTTATTGTTTACTGGGTAGTCTATATGAGAAAAATAGATCTGAATGAAAACTACAGAAAAGAAAACAAAATTTTTAAAAATGCTTTCAAAAGACTTATTTTCAAATAGGAGTAACTAAATTAATCCTTTTAAGAAAGAAATGCAAACAGAAAAACACTTATATTTTCACTGAAACGAGGTTTCCTGACTGAATGTCTGCAAATGACAGCTCATTTTAATACTACAAAATCACTCTTCCAGTTTCTTCATAATAACATTAATTCTGGAGACCAGCAGATGGCACAGTCGGAAAGGTGCTGAGCTTCCAATGGCTGACAGGGGTTCATGTCCTGGACCTGCTGGCTTAAAAATCACGCCAGGTGAATGCATGCTCAAAATCCCAAGAAAAGAACTGAAGAAAAGGAATTGCGACATGGCAATCCCACTGGGGTGCAACTTCTCGCTTTCTCTTTCACGTCTCTCTGTCTCCCTATGGCAAAATCTAAAATAATAATAGTAATATTTAACTCTGGTACAGAAATAAGTGACCCAGAATTAATGATCAGGTAGAATTTTAGGAAAAAATAAATATCTGACAAAACAAAACACACTTCCATATTAGTGGGGATTATTGGACCCTAGGCATTCATCTGAACTTTTGGAAGTTCACAAAAGGCCACTCAACCTGACCTAACAAAGCTGAATAGCAGGGCTTGAAAGTACAAAACTGACCTATGAGTAAACTAACAGATGATGAAATAAAACCTAATAATTAATTGAGGAAAACCAAAATATCCCAACTACATAATACCCATAAATGCGAATATACAATCAGAAGTTAGTAATATCCAAAAAGCAAGGAAATGCAACTTATGGGAAACATTCAGTCAGCAGAACAAATTCAAACAAGAAAGATAATGACATTAAAGGACAAAACTTTAAATTAGCTATAATTAATATATTCGAGTATTTAAAGGAACACATTAACCAAAAAAAAAAAGAGAATAAGTACTGTCAAAATAGAATTTTAAACTATAAAATATTTTATCCATTTTATGAATAAATATAAAAACCATAAAATGGATAAAATAGGACCATCCACAGTGATGCACAGGTAACACTTGGGAGGATGGAAACCACATAAGAGACCCTGGTTTAGTTTCTGGACCAACTAGAATACATCAGGTACAGTTATACATACATATATTCCTAGCTAACTAGAAAGATGGTATGGAAGAAGCATCAAATATAAAGAAAGCCTTTCAAAAATGCTTTTCTCTGGCTCTCTACCATCCCTTTGCTTTTTCCTTCTTTCATTAAGGAAAAAACAAGTTGGGTTTTGACAAAATTTAAAACTATTGAAAGTACAGCATTAGATAAATCAGCAGTCTCCAACATTCCCAGCACCAGGGACTAGCCTAGTAGAAGACAATCTTTCTACATACCAAGTTGAGAGGAGGGTATACCAGTATGACCCAAACATACCACATCTGTTGTGCAACCCATTTCTAACTCACTGCCACATTGCAGTATATAATGAAATAATTAAACAAAAATAGGGTTCAAGCTTCCATGAGAGTCCAATAACAACACTGATAATGTCTGTGGCTCTGGGGTTCGGGACTCCTGAAGTACATGGAAAGACAAGACACAGCTGAATGTCAGGATAAGCCCACTACAGACTCTCTCTCACATCAATTACAGATAAAAAATCTGGATATTAATAAAATGCAAAAGACAACTACTTGAAAACTGAAAATTTAATGAAAGCAGGCAGATTACAGAAAAGGCTCAAAATTTGGAGAACTGACTCATAAGAGGATGCTTACCCCTTTTTCTTTTTTATTCCTCTTTTCTCCCATGGAGAGTCCAGCAACACAACCATTTACAAAGCAGCGCAGTGATGCAAAATTCTAAAACCCAAATCTCATATTTCTGGCAGAGGACTCAGTAAAATGGGCCAGCATAGATAAGAGAGTATGGTGAGAATCCAAAAAAGGAAAGAGCTGAAAAAAATGTATCCCCTAATTTTGTATCTGAACCCACAGGCTTCTTGGACTCACTTCTAAGCTGTGTGTATGCAAAACAGACCCAAGCACAAAACTGAAATAGAAATTTCACTCTGAATTTAACCAATCTCATCTCTGATAAAAAATCAAAACATCAGCATTCTTCAAAGAATTAAAACAAGACCCAAAGTCTATAAAACATAGCATTTTGGGGTGTCCAGGCATAATCCAAAATTCAAACTTGATTACAGCAGGCATAGTTATACCTACCTATATTCCTAGCTAATATATATAATATACATAATTATATAGTATAATAATATAATAATATATAATTTTCAACATTCAAAAAACACAGCTTTCAAGATATGAATGTATGGCATATGTTTGAAATATAGAACAAAGACTCAAAGTGGCTAATATGATTATATTCCATGAGGCAAAAGTGAACATACTTCAAATGAATGAAAAGATAGTTTCTAGAAAAGAAAGAAAAACTATTAAAGAAGAACCAGTTGGAAATTTAGAACTAAAAATACAATATTTAAAATAAAAAACTCCCAGGATGCACTAAAAAACTGAATGTGGACAATAGAAAACAGTAGTGAAATTGAAAGAGATCACCAAAATGACTCAACCAAAGAAGAGAGAGAAAAATATATTTAGAGGGAAAAAAGACAAGAATATTAGAAAACTGTCAGACAAAAATCAAAAGTTTTCAAATATATCTGTAGAGTTCCAGGATAGATGAAACAGATTAGAAAAGAAAAATAAATTGAAATAATGGCTGAAAATTACCCAAATTTAGTGAAATAACATGTTCAGACTGAGGAAGCCTCGCATACCCAAGACAAGATAAAAGTAACCATATCTAAATACATCATAAATGTAAAAAAAAAAAAATTTAAAAACTTTGAGAGTCACTAGAAAATAACCAAATTTTGATATATCCAATAAAGTTAAAAATACTCAGCAATATAAATGGAAAAAAAACTATTGACATATAGAACAAAATGGATAAATCTTAAAAGCATAATGTAAATAAAGAAAAGCCAGACACAAAATATACACAGTCATTGATTCAATAAGATATTTCGCCAAAAGAAAACCATAGGTCATACTATCCAAAACAGTTTACAGATTTAATGAAATTCCTTCCAAAATCCCAACAAAATTTTGTGCAGAAAGAGAAAATTCTATCCTGAAATTCATGTAGAATCTCAAGATTATAAAAACAGCTTTAACAATGTTGGAAAAGAACAAAGATGTCTCACACCTTCAGTTTTAAAAACTTACTACAAAGTTACAGTAATTAAAGTAGTGTAATGCTGGCATAAACATATAAACCAAAGAACAGAATAGAGAGTCTGGAAATAACTTTCACATATATGTCAAACATTTGAGACAAGGGTGCCAAGACAATTTGGTCAGAAGAAGACCTTCTTTCCATAATATGGGGCTAAACAAACTGGTAATCCTTATACAAATTAATAAAGTTGAACCCTACGTTACACAAAAATTAATTCAAAGTAAATGAAAGACTTTAATCTAAGAGCTGTGAAGCCTTCAGAAAAAACATAGGAAGGGGGGGCCAGCAAGTGGCGTGGTAGTAGGGGGCGCCGGGCTCCCGCATGGTTGACCGCGGTTCGAGTCCCAGACCTGGCGGCTTGCCCTCTCATTCTCTTTCTCTGGGAACCAGCAGTTAGCGTAATGGCTATGTCGCTGGACTCCCACGTAGTCGACCGCGGTTCGCGTCTCGGACCCGGTGGCTTACAACTCACGCCGGGCGCGTGTGCGTGCGTGCCCAAGATCCCGAGAGGAGAATGGAGGAGAAGGGATTGCGGCGTGACCATCCCCCCTGGGGGGTGATTTCTCGCTTTCTGTCTCTATGTCTCTCTCTCTGTCTGTCTGGCGAGCGCACGCGCCCTATAGCGAAAAACCTCTCCAAAAAAAAAAAAAAAAAAAAAAAGAAAAAACATAGGAAAACAGTTTCATTACATTAGATTTGGAAATGATATCTTGGGTATTAATGCAATAAAAGAAACAGATAACTCAGACTTCAACAAAATGAAAATTTTTGTGTATCGAAGTTCATTAATAACAGTGAAAAGGTAATCTATGGAATGGGAGAAAATATTTACAAATTATATACTTGATAGGGAATTAATATAAAAATATATAAATAATGCTTCCAGTACAATTACCTAAATATACAACCTAATTTATTTTTTATCATTTTTTTTTTTTTGGAGGGGGGAGGTTTTTGCTATAGGGCACATGCGCTCGGCAGAAAGACAAAAAGAGGGACCAACAGTTAGTGTAATGGATATGTGGCTGAACTCCCATGTAGCCAACTGCGGTTCGAATCCCAGACTTGGTGGCTTAAACTCACACCAGGTGCATGTGCGTGCATGCCCAAGATCCTGAGAGGAGAATGGAGTCTCGAGAAGGGATTGCGGCGTGGCCATCTCCGCTCAGGGGTGATTTCTCGCTTTCTGTCTCTCTGTCTGTCTCTGTCTTTCTGGCAAGTGCACGCGTCCTATAGCAAAACCTCTCCAAAAAAAAGTAAATGAAGTAAGGCGATCGTAAAATGACAAGTACTGAATAATTCCACTTTCATAAAGTGCCTAACGGAGTTAAATTCATAGAGACAAACTAGAATAGTGATTACTAGAAACTGTAGGAAGCAGAAAATTGACATTTAGGGTTCAGTTTGAATACAAGAAAAGGTTCTTAGGATATATGGTGGGGATGGCTGAACAACAACAACAACAACAAAGCATATTTAATACCCTTGAACTGTACACTTCAAATGGTTAAAATGTTAAATTGTGTTAACTTTTTAAAAATTTCAGAAAAACAACAATAGGGTCAGAAATCAGATCAGTGGTTCTCAGGGAAACAGATGATAGATATATCCTGTATCTTGGTTTTGGTAACCCAACTATACATAGTTTGTTACATAACTACATATATTTGTTTAAACTCATCACAATGGGTTCAGCTGCAGTGGCACAGGCAGTAGGGCATTGCCATGTGATGCAAGAGCCAAATGGAAGGCTTGAGGTTTACATCTTGGGTCAACCTGAACATGCTAGCATGTCCATTGATCATGGCTGAATGAAAGGCTAGGGAGATGATTACGGGGCACAAATCGGTCAAGAGTTTTAGTCTCTCTCTCTCTTTCTCTCTCTCTCAACATATATATATATATATATATATATATATATATATATATATATATATTTTGGAGAGGTTTTTGCTATAGGCTATAGGGCGCGTGCGCTCGCCAGACAGACAGAGACATAGAGACAGAAAGCGAGAAATCACCCCCCGGGGGGATGGTCACGCCGCAATCCCTTCTCCTCCATTCTCCTCTCGGGATCTTGGGCACGCACGCACACGCGCCCTGCGTGAGTTAAAACTCCCTCAATATATTTTTTTACAAAAGCTGAACAAATTGTTCAAATAAAAATGGTAAATCTATTATATAGAAATTTTGTTTCAAAATATTAAATACAGGGAGCCAGCAGTTAGTGTAATGGCTATGTTGCTGGACTCCCACATAGTCAACCGTGGTTCGCGTCCCGGACCTGGTGGCTTAAAACTCACGCCACGTGCGTGTGCATGCGTGCCCAAGATCCTGAGAGGAGAATGGAGGAGAAGGGACTGTGGTGTGACCATCCCCCCTGGGAGGTGATTTCTCGCTTTCTGTCTCTATGTCTCTGTCTGTCTGGTGAGCTCACGTGCCCTATAGCAAAAACCTCTCAAAATAAATAAATAAATAAATAAATAAATAAATAAATAAATAAATAAATAAATACAGGCTGGCTGTACTGCTTGTTGGTTAAGGCAGCCAAATCCCAT
This sequence comes from Tupaia tana, assembly GCA_026018925.1. Taxonomy (NCBI): domain Eukaryota; kingdom Metazoa; phylum Chordata; class Mammalia; order Scandentia; family Tupaiidae; genus Tupaia; species Tupaia tana. The sequence continues at coordinate 61,690,682 of JAKSZU010000013.1, forward strand.
ATGGCAAAATGAGCAGCTTGAATCTCAGCCTCAGCAGCTTGAAAAACACACTAGGTATATGTAGATGCATGCCAAAGATCCTGACAGGACAAAGAAATGGAGGAGAAGGGATGTGCTTTCTCCTCTCTCTCTCTTTCTATCTCTGTGTCTCTCTCTCCCTCTCTGGCAAGTGCCTCTTCTGACAATTTTTTTTAAAACTGAAATATATTTATTTATTTTTAGAGGGAATTTTGCTATAGGGTGTGTGCACTCATTGGAGAGACAGAGAGACAGACAGAAAGTGGGGATGACACACCTCACTCCCTTCCACTCCAGACTCCTCTCAGAATTTTAGATACCCACACAAATGTATCCAGCAAGAGTTTCAAACCACTGGGTCCAGAAATTGAACTGCCATCAGCCACATGGGAGGCCAGCGATGTAACCGTAGTGTCATCTACTGGAATAGATGGAATACATTTTTTTATGCCTTTAAAAATCTTGAAAAAGAGGTGAAAATGTAGATGAACACATTTCTACCATGTTCCTGACAAAGAGCTAGGTATAAAATATATTAAAACTTCTAAAATTCTTAATAAAAAATACAACAAATTGAAATTATCATAAGGATAAGATTGTACAAAAATTTCACAGGGGAAGACAATTGAATGGTCAAAATGGCAAATTTAATGTTATATATAAGGGATTTCAAAAAGTTTGTGGAAAAGTTGAATTAAAGTGTGAGATTACTTTGGTGCCAAGAAAATTGAAATCCATGCATAGTTTTTTCATTAAAACCATTTTCCTTAAGCTTTTTGAAAACCCATCAGATGTTATCACTTAGGAATATAATTGCTGAGTCTTACTGTAGGCAGATTTAAAATGTGATGTCAACTGGTTCTTCAAAGTGGTTATACAGACATACATGACAATTAGTATGTAAGAATTATCCTGTTCCATAGTTCATCCCTCCCAAAATTCGTGCTATTTGATTTTAATATTTGCCAGCTTGGAAGACATTTACTTTTTAAATTTTAACTAGATTAAGACAATTATTAATGAAGTTGAATGTTTTCATTTGTTTACTGGTTGCTCAAATTTCTGACTGTGAATTTCCTATTTATTCTTATTTTATTATCAATTTTCTTTATTTTATTAAAAAATTTAAGACAGCTGGGCACAGTGGTACATGCCTGTAGCACCAGACACTCAGAAAACTGGGACAGGAGGATCACAAGTCCAAGACCAGCTGGGAAAACAAAGCGACATCCTGTTTCTTAAAATCATAATAATAAATGTAGACGTTCTTAACATATTCTATATTCAAAGGACCACTACCACTACTCTTATCTCTGACCTTAAAGTTTTATTTTTTAACATAACTCAACAATTACTCTCCTAAGTATATGAATGCATATATATGTAAGAAAAACATTTTTGTAGTTGTTTTTACTTTATTTATTATTCCTAGAATCTAAACAGAGAGAAGTCCTCCCAAAAGAGTCCTGATCCTGTGATCAGCCTCCAGTCTTAGCCAGTCCCGGATCATGGGTACGTGTATGCCAGCATATTAGGGAGGTCTCTGAACATGAACCCAGAAGCTCCCCTTAGGGTCAGGCTTGCAGAGAGCCCCACATTCCACTACTGTGGTATACCAGAGAAATTCTCCCACATTTCTACCAGTAGACTATCAGAAACGTTCGTGAGAGCACTGTTTATAAAATCAGAAACAGGAAACACACTAAAAGTTTATCAGTAGGAGATAGGCTAAAAAACATAAAGCTCAACATGCAAAAAAAACGCTATATAGCATTGAAATACGTAAACTACATTTTCATGCTACAGTATGGATGTCTTTCAGGAAAGTGATAAGAAGGAAAGTCAACAAATAATAGAACATAATTTCATTGTGTATATACTAAGAGCATGTATGACTGAATGATAGATTCTTTAGAAAATTATGATAATACATAAGGATCTCATAATCATAGTTATTACTGAGGAATTTTAAGAAAGATAATGAGGGAGAGGAATATTAGGGCCTCAAAAGAATTTGGCACTGCTACATTAAATTGTGATCACTTACAATATTTTTTTATTGTTCAAATACAGAATGCCATTTTTTAGGTATAATGTCTTTTACTTTCAAGTGAACCAAGTATCTTACTTATGAAGGAAATATTTTGGTAAAGCCTAGAGGCCCTGCTCCATTTTCCCCTACCTTACAAACAAAAGCAGCATCATTTTTGACTGGCCCTTTCCTAGCCACTTGTGATAACAACAGTCTCCACTCCTCAAAGGCAATGCCTTTTCAATTTCTCTGTAACTGTCATTTGTTTCTTTGCTACAATTCCAGGTTCTGCTTGTGGCCATCCCATATATATCCAGGAGCTGGTAATGTTTGCAATTTCTTTCTGGTTCAGAAAATACCAGATCTGTGAGAAATACTATAGTTTAAGTGTGGTGTCCTCACTGAAAGTCATGTATAATTTCATCCTAGTGTGATAGAATTGGGAGCTGAGGCCTTTGGATCATGTTTGCATGCGTCTGCTGACCTCTCTGCTGACCTTGGCCATGATGCTTCATAGCACCAGAAGTTAGTCAGATGTTGGTGCCATGCTATTGGAATTTTGAGCCTACAGATCTGTAAGTCAAATAAAATCCTTTTCTTTATAAATCATTCAGTCTCAAGTATTCTGTTATAGCAACACAAAATGAACTAAATCTAAACACTGACAAACACATAAGTTTTTTTTTTTTGGTCCTACACAAAAATAATTTAGAATAGAGGACATCTGTTCAATTATGAGTGCTATGGTGAGAACTTGTAAAGGTGAAATCATGCTTCTCAAATGCCTAACAATCCTACATTGTAAGGATGCTAGGAAGACTAACAATGTATGCATTAAATACCTGGCAAAATTCTTGGCTCACATACAGTTCTCAAAGAAAAGCAGTTATTATTAGGATTACCTTTCATTGTCAAAGCTTTATGACTTGATTAGAAGCTTGGCTTACTTATACGAAAGGCCCAAATTAGTAAATTCCCAACTATCTTATTGAAAGGTGGTATTTTTCATTTAATAACAGTTAAATAATAACAATAATGATGGCATAACTTTTCTTTTTTTCTTCTTTTTTTTTTTTGGAGAGATTTTCGCTATAGGGCACGTGCACGCGCCAGACAGACAGAGAGAGACAGAGAGACAGAAAGCGAGAAATCACCCCCCAGGGGGGATGGTCATGCCGCAATCCCTTCTCCTCCATTCTCCTCTCGGGATCTTGGGCACACACGCACACGTGCCCGGCGTGAGTTTTAAGCCACCGGGTCCGGGACACGAACCGCGGTCGACTACGTGGGAGTCCAGCGACATAGCCATTACGCTAACTACTGGTTCCCAGTGATGGCATAACTTTTATGGAACTTATGTAAAAATACAAGTTTCTGTTTTGTATCTTCAAAGGACTAGACTAATTTACAGCCCTATAGTACACATGATTTGGAGACCAAAAAAATAAAAGAAAAATGAGCACAAGATCCTAACTGCAATGCGTGTAAGAATCTAGTTATAAGCTTATAAATCAAACCTAACCATCAAACATAAAATATTTTCCATTAGCAGTTCTAAATGTCTTCATAGATCCATGTCTCAGATATTAATGCTATTTGTTATCACTGTGCTTCAATGTTATATGAAATAATCACTCTAGTATGAATAATGGTTGCAATAAATATATAATTAAAATGATATGCGACAGCACTACCAGCCACATAATAGCTCTATTTAATTAAAATTTCAACTTTGAAACTTCTAATTAGATAATTTTCATAAAAATGTGCTACCTAATATTTAAAATAATACTCCTCAAATTTCTTTCACTTATGCTTTTTGGAGTTAGATAGCAGGACCACATTTATTCCAAAAGAAAAGCATATCATAATCATCTAAAAATATTTATAAAAATAATATACACAATTATGATATTCTTGCATGTTTATAAAATCTTAATATATTTGTTATCACCTAAACTGACTAATGAAAATTATAATAATGCCAAATTACCTAGGATAATCCGAGTAATATTTGATGATGGCAACCTCAATGTGAATACCCTGCTTGGTCAACCTGAAACATCCTGCGCACACACATGAGTACCTAAGATCTGAAGGGCTAGAGAAATGAGGGAAGAGAATTGTGGCATAACCAGACCTTGTGGAGGGTCCCCCTTTCTCTTTCTCTCTCATGTGTGCACACACACATGATCTATCATGAATAAAAAAAAAGTCTATAAAAAATTAAGTAATGAATTTTAAAAAAAGTGATAATATTCTAATGCCAAGTGTGGTCACATCTGGTATTTATTTGCATAACTTACACATGCCTGCTTTATACTAGTGAGGGAGGATGGAAAACAGAAGTGCTATAATTTAGGATATTTTCATTTTATTACAGATATTTTATTCTATATCTTTAGTCCTCTCAAAAATCAGCCTTGATATGAATAATTTCCTATGTAAATATAAGGCAAATTAAATATTAGTTAACTTGCTCCATATTATGGTTAGTTAATACAGTGCCATTGTAGCAACTGAAATCTGCATTACTCCTAAACCAGTATTTTTAGCCCTTCTCTGAATTTAGCTTCAATCTCATTCAGCTCTTGAAACTTAAATCTGCAATCAGGTACAAATGTGCTATATCCCCAAACAAGTCCGTTTTCCTTGAATAAGAAGAGATTCTCTTGAATGAAAAGGTAGATTTAAAAACAAAAACAAAATAATTTAACCTCAGGCCATATCAAGTTATAGTGGTTAAGGAGGCTGTATTCCACATGGTGGACTTCACGGTTCAGTCTGGAATGGGTGGCTTGAGAAACACTCCGGGACTTTGGGCACTCATATCCGTGCCCCAAATCCTGAAAGGATGGAGAGGTGGAGGAGAAAAGACTGTGGTATGATCATGCCCATGGGAAGTTCTTTTTCACTTTTCTTCTGTCTAGCCAGGGCATGGTCCCTCTGGCAAAACAAACAAACAAAAACTTCAGAATTACACTTCTGTAAAAATTCAAGATTTTCTTCTCTATGTATTTTTTTTAGAGTGTGCGTGTTTTTGATTCATTATTTTTTCAGTGGTAGTGACTTATATTGGAAATATCAAGATAAAGTAGAAGAAAAAATTTAAGTAAAATTAAAGGCAGGGTAGAAAAAAACTGAAGCTTACAAACTGAAATTTGCCCTCCAAAATCCAGTAGAAGGGAGATAGCTGACTCATGTTTCAGAACGGCTGAAGGCAGGTGCTGTGACATGAGGTTATTATAGCAGAACTAAGCCTTAATAATCCTGGGTACTGGGGAGGGAATTTGAAATAACCATAGTCAGCTATGCCAAGTAGGCTATCTAAAGGTTACGCAAAGTCTTTTGCACTGCAAGCATCCAAGTTCCACAGTGTATCTGGGATCACAGCGGCACCCTAGAGACAAGAGTTAATATCCCTGAGTCATAAAATCAGATAGACATTGAACCTTTGAATGGAGGGGGAAAAAATCACAGTGGTAAAATGCTGCTTTTTATGCAACAAAGCAAAATAAATTTACAATCATCTAGATGCAAATGAAGACAAGGGTGGTGTTATATAAATATAATACCTGCTATTTCTAATTTAAGACTTAAAACAGAATGGTTATTGTCAGAGCTTAAAAGGAAATACTGACTCTTTCCCTCTTACATTTTTACTCTTCTGCTTTTGGAAACAAAAATATAATTTATGATGGCCTAGTTAATCAGAACTTTCACTGTTACAATTTGTATGTTCTTAAATTAACCAATTTTAAATATTCACGTAGTAATTATCAGAACTAACCCCAGAGTTTGGAGAAGGCAACCTATTGTTTAATAGTGCCCTGAGGACAAGTTAACCATCTCCTAATATAGGGAGAAAAGAGAAGGAGTCATTGAGATGAGCTTTGTGCAGGAGATCATACCTATTCTAGTCTATTGCATTGCTAGGAATAGAAAATATCTGAGTCTTCTTTTAAAAGAATGGGTGAAGGATACTTACATATTATTAATTTTGGCATAGATGTCCACTGGAGTTAAAAATAATTAACCATGTATTTTATAGGTAATTATTTTTTAAAGCACTGATACTAAAATCCAATATGGAGTCACTAAAACACTGCAACATAAAACTTAATTTATACTGCTTTCAAACTGCTCACAATGTTGATATAAGTATGTCTTCACTGCAACAAAGCATTTGACATATTCTCTCCTTATATATAATGAAAATGAACACAGACTGAATAACATCATATTTCAAAGAAATTTTAACAAAAATGTGCAAATAATGCTTGCTAATGTTTCCATTTCAACAAAATAGTAGTGCATATTTGACCGTGGAGAGCATTGTTACTGAACTTCAAAATCAGAATTTAAATCCATCTTGAAAACTTACAAAAATAAATCGAAACAAGTATAAACATTACATGGATAGATATTAAGTTCTACATTTGGTCTCAAGAACAGAAGCCTAAGGCTCAGCCAGTGCAGCACAGGTAGCTGGGCACTACCGTGCAGTGAAGGAGCCACAGGGGAAGGCCCAGGGCTCAGATCCTGGGCTCACATGAACACTTCAGGAGCAGCATCAGGGGCACCAATGGTCCCTGTGGCTGAGGCACTGGAGAAAGACTGCAGCATGGCAAAACACAAACAAAAAAGGAGCACAAGCATAGTACAACCAGATCTGGCCTTATTATAACTCATATATAATGCAAAGATATGAAGGTTTATTTGTTTTAAAAAACACAAATTTAATGTAAAGTCACATGTAGTATATGTTTTTGTTAAATCACAGTGACAGGGATATACACACTTCTAGGACAACAACAACAACAAAAAACTACTGGTAATTCTTGGTTATTTTCAGATTATATGTGGGGTATTGCATTCGGTTGTGAGTAAACATTCTCAGAAAGAGCTGCCTAAGCTAATAAATGAAAAATTGTAATGGTAAGGGGCACATATACCACAGGACATAAGGAAGTTGTCCTGTTAAGTAAGGAAATAAAAAGTTTAAGTGGTCATTTTGTATTTATGTCCAAAGCAACTTTTCTCCTAGTGCTTCGTAAGATACAGCTAGGATGAATGGTCAAAAGATCTGCGGTCTATTCTGTCTTGAAATAAATAATCTTCTAATAAGAACTATCCCATGATAACATGGACTTCACTAACACTTCATTTTGCTAAGACTTAATGTCACAAAATGGGTATCAATTAATATTATATAAAATATTCTAGCCCAGTAAGTTTTATAAACTATTTAATTACAGAGAATTTCAGAATATTTATTGCATATATACTGCTATCTGAAAAGCAGAACATACTGTACAGAGATCCCTATAATATCACCTTCTTTTGTCAAGGCTTCAATGCTATAGAAACATTTACAACAAAGTAGACACTATGCTCTATGATCTCAGCCTCCTCGGCTAATAATAATTTATTCTTTCAATTTATCCTCTTTCATATCTGAAGCCATTTTAAAATACCTTCTCAAGACCATAAATACAGTTTGGGAAACACAGCAAAAGGTTTTATGGGAGAGATACTTTGAAAAGGAGTTTATAATAGATTCTCTCTGAAAGTATTTCCAATTGTAAGATTTTTATTATTCTATCTTTAATAGGTAAGCAGAGACATAAATCAATGGGCATCAAAATATTCTAACTGACATAACAGCACAGGTAGCATCAGAGTTTAATATTAAACTCTAAAGCAGCCAGACAGGATAGTTATTACTAAACACATGAGATAAAATACACACACACAAAAGCAGTCATTATTTGCATTCATTGGTTGATCAATCTGTACAAAGCACTTTGCTAACTCATATATATATATATATATATATAATATTATATGTATATATATATATATATATATATATATATAATCTCACTTAACATTCAAAATAACTCCAAATAGCTGCTTTCAGATAAAGAAGCTGAAGCTTAAATAAATCAGACAACATGCTCAAGGTCACAGCCAGCAAATAGTCGAGAGTACAATGCCTTTAATCATTGTGCTACTGTCTATTTGGATAATTATGTTTCCTATTTATTCATCAGGGAAGAACATTAAAATGGAATTCAATAGAACATCCTGATAGGAAAACAATAAAGTTTTTAAGGAGTGCCTCAACATCTCGGGTTTGATTACAAAAGCAATATGATGCCTCAGGACTTCCCATCATTCAACCATCCTCCATGAGTGGCAGCACTAATAGATGGAAGGAGAGAAAGAACAGCAGAGCTAATCAGTGAGTTTGAACACCAGACGGAGAAGGTTATAATCCCAGACTAGTTTGAGGCCTAATAGAAAGCCACAGTAAAAATTGCTAGAGGGCATCCAATGGGAATCAGGTAGCCAAGAGTAAGATGAGGTTGCTGGAAAAAAAACAATGTGAAATCTTTACGGTAACGATGGAATCCTGCCATTAAGAAGAGATTTTTCTCAACCCTCTGACCATTAACTTTACCTTAAGAGACATTACTTTTTTCCAAAAGAGTCAGAACACTGGTACTTCCCTTGCTTCAAAATACAATATGGACAAAATACAATAATTCACATGAATTATTAATTAATTAGAAGAACAAAGAAAAAAGAAATATAAAAAAGAAAAACAAAAGGGACAAAAGAAAAGCATGTAAACATCTACAATTGTACAAAAATTATATATTTATTAAACATTTTCATTAAACTTTTTATTCAAAGAAAAAAATGTGTTTTTAGTATTTCTATGCTTGGAGTTCAGAACACAACTCTCCTTTAATAACTGATTGTGTAGATAGATATATATATATATATATATATATATATATATATACATATATATACTTTTTAATTTATAAAAGCAAGCAGAACATAGTTGGTGTTGGTTATGTGAAATAATTGTAAACATATCATTTTAACATATCTGACAAAAATAGACACGCTGTTATTTAAGTGAACAAAGCAGTGAAATGAAGTTATATACTATGCTAAAATCAATCCTATTTACATTATTTTCAAAAGATAAATATTGAGGAGACGGATCCCAGTCAGTGATTTTCACAACACTAGGAATATTAAAGTTGCACCTGTCCTGATTAGCAGAATACAAACCTCTTATGCACTACCTGAATTTAAAACTATGTATCTATGATACAGATTGACTTACGTTCTATAAAGATTCTTATTTAGGTATTTAGGTATGATTAAAGTGAAACAAAAGTTATGATTTTGATGAAAATTACTGCCTATTAAAATTTTAAGTGAAAAATAATTTATCTTTGCCCTTTAGAAAAGTCTTTTACTTACTACCTTTTAAGTATTATCAATGGCTTATAAAATACTCTCAGAGTGATTAGGATAATGGATTCTAGAGTCATAGTACTTAAGTTTAATGCCCTGTGCCTCTACTAGATAGCTGAGCAAACTTAGGAAAATGATCCCAGTTTCCTTATCAGTGTAATATAGATAACAATAGAAATAATTACATTAGGTTGGATGAGGACTATATGAGTTAATAATAGTAAAGGTCCAAATGCACAAGCCTTAAACATATCTTCATAAAGATTAAATTTGTCTTCTGAATTCTTGATTCATATAATAGAATAGAAGCTTACACAGATCCATCTTTTTTAATTATTCACTTATTTATTATTACTTTTTTTAGGATTTTGCCATAGGGCATATGTGGTTACTAGAGAGAGACAGAAACAGAAAGAGAGAAAGCAAGAGATTATCCCCAGGGATGATGGTCACACTGCAATCTATTCTCCTCTCGGAATTCTGGGTATGCACCCACATGAGCCCAGCATGATTTTCAAGTTGCCAGGTCTGGGGCTCAAGATGCAGTCAGCCATGCAGGAGTCCAGTGCCTTGCCCACAATGCCTCATGCAGGCCCTGATCCATTTATTTTTAACATAAAAATAAACAGTTTGATAGCAAATGAAAACATGACATATTTAGGGACTGTTGGAAATACTCTAAAACTAGGTAATGGTGAAAGCTACACAACTCAGTAAATTTAATGAAAGCATTAAATTATATATTTAAGATAGGCAGACTCTAGTATATACCTTATACCTTAATAAAGTTATTTAAATGTGTGTATGTGTTTTACATTAAGGAAGTTGAGAGAAATATATTCTCATATATATGCTATTATATAAATTAAGGGAAATATATATATTCATATATACATGTGTATGTGTGTGTATATATACATGTATGTATAGATATATATGTTATATACTCCCTTTTCTTTAACATAAAAATAAAAATTTCATTTGCTACAATAAAGTCAATATTATAAAGAAATCAGTATCAGTAACAGCCAGTGGTATGGTGGTTAAAGTGGCTGAATTTCACATAACCGACTATACAGTTCAAGTCCTGGAACTGGTGACATGAAAAACATGCCATGTATGCATTTGTGTCCAAATGCATGTGTGCATTTGTCTCGAATTTCCTGAAAGAAAGGAGAAATGGAATCGAAGGGATTTCATTGTGACCATCCATCCCCTATGGCATGGGGAGGGGGAGTGCTTTCTCTCTTCCTAGCCCTCTCCAATGAGTACACATACCCAATGACAAAATTAAAAAAAAAAAAAAAAAGTGAAAGCAATTAATATTAGATTAGTAATTAAACATATCATCAGAAAATGTATTTGCCATGCATTTGTTAAATTCCTATTATGTGCTGAGAACTGGGGTGAGACAAAAATAAACAGTACACCTCTCACTTCCTTTTAGGATCTCTTAGTTTCAGGTAGGGGAAGGCAAGCTAGGGTCATAGGAAAATTCAAATTTTTTTTTAATTCTTTATTATGATTATTTTTTAATTTGGCCAGAGAGAGACACAGAGAGAAAGAGAAAGAGAGTGAGAAATTAAGCCACCAGGTCCGAGACTAGAACTATGGTCAGTCATGTGGGAGTCCAGCACCTGAACCACAATGCCACCAAGCAACCCCAAAAATTCAAATTTTCATGTCAATAAAAACTTGTAGTTGTGGGAACCAGCAGTTAGCATAATGGCTATGTCGCTGGACTCCCACGTAGTCGACCGCAGTTCGCGTCCCAGACCCGGTGGCTTAAAACTCACGCCGGGCGCGTGTGCGTGCGTGCCCAAGATCCCGAGAGGAGAATGGAGGAGAAGGGATTGCAGCGTGACCATCACCCCTGGGGGGTGATTTCTCGCTTTCTGTCTCTATGTCTCTCTCTGTCTGTCTGGCAAGCGCACGCGCCCTATAGCAAAAAAAAACCTCTCCCCCAAAAAAAAAAAAAAAAGTTGTAGTTGAGAAACCAGCATTTGCTGTAATGGTTGCATTGCTGGACTTTTGTGTAGTAGACCATGGTTTGAGTCTTGGACCTAGTTTTGAACAGCTGAAAACTTACACCAGGCTCATGTGTGTGTGTGCCCAAAACCCTGAGAGGTGAATGAAGGAGAAGGGACTGCAACAAGACCAGCCCCGCTGGGGGTGATTTCTCGCTTTCTGTCTCTGTCTCTCTCTGCCTCTCCAGTGAGCACATGTGCTGTATAGCAAAAATCTCTCAAAAAAAAATGTTGTAGTTGAACTTTTAATAAATTAATTTATTTAATAGCCAAGCTTATTATTTATTGTCTATGGATGCTTTCATGATATATATAATAGAGCTCAGTAATTGGAAAAGAGATTGCATGCCACATATACCCTAAGATATTTACAATCTAGTCCTTTATAGAGGATATCTGCCAACTCTTGGTCTTAAGAGAAGGACATGGAAAAAATAATTTGTGGTTAATTTTACTGCTTTTAATGGTTGCTACAGAGAACCTTTCTAAAAGCAGTTAAACTGAATTTTTGCCTAATGCGAATACAACTCTTTGACAAGTTGAATATCACAATGCCTCAGCCACTGAGACTATTTGAAGTTTCAGTATTTTAAAATGGAGTATTCTAGGTTCCAAAAGGACCTATACTATGATAGGCTTCTACTCAGAAAAATACTGATAGATGTTTACAATAATTTTCCTTTAAAAATAAACCCTTGATTTTCTGTTTTAAAAACCTTAGAGGAGACTTTTCAAGTTATTATTAACCAACTGTTTGAAGAAAAAGAAAGGATATCTTATTATGCAAGTAGTCTTATATTTTACCAAAGATACATGTATAAATCTAGGAATAAACCTACCAGTCTTAAAGAAAAATCTCATTTGATAAATCTAACAAAATAATCAGTAAGGCAACTGAATAAACTTAATCAATAATGGGACAATGGAACAAATATTGTCTCAACTATATATTTATTTTCTTAACTACTGATTTAAGATGAAAGTTCATACTTATAAACACCTTTAAAAATTGTATTTTATATAATAAGCACCAAATTCAAACTGATTCATTAAAAAGTACCCTACTAACATTCATTTCCAGATATCCTTCCTCTAGCTCCTTTTTTTACTTCATTTATTCATCTTGTACTAAAATTTCACTTTGTTGTAATACAGAACACATCTCAACATCAATATTCTAACTACCTTCACCAAAAGCCTGGGAAAGGGCAGAGATAAAGGCATTTCCATAAATTTACAAGTTATCTGAGGGCCTCATGTGTCATATTTCATCACTTTTTTTTTTTTTTCTTTTTTTTTTTGGAGAGGTTTTTGCTATAGGGCGCGTGCGCTCGCCAGACAGACAGAGAGAGACAGAGAGATAGAAAGCAGGAAATCACCCCCCAGGGGGGATGGCCACGCCGCAATCCCTTCTCCTCCATTCTCCTCTCGGGATCTTGGGCACGCACGCACACGTGCCCGGCGTGAGTTTAAGCCGCTGGGTCCGGGACTCGAACCGCGGTCGACTACGTGGGAGTCCAGCGACATAGCCATTACGCTAACTGCTGGTCCCTATATTTCATCACTTTTTTATATTCGCTTCCCTTTAGACAAATGTAGAGTTAAACATGCTCTTAATATTTGTATTACTTTCAAACTACAGTATCACATTCATAAATATTCAAGATTTAAAGTGGTTTTTTTTTTTTCTCAATTTGCCCTGGATATCTAGAATTGTATCTTCAGAGTTGGAAAATGTATTATTAATTTGAAACAGTAGTCACAATTGTGAGTTTATATCACTTAATTTTGAAAAGGCAACTGTAGAATTCAGGCTATTTATTTGTTATGTTTAATTTTTTCAGTATTAGTAATACACTCGAAAAATAGGAGACCAGTCTTAAGTTGGGTTGCTCAAAATGACTTGTCATAAAATTATAATTGTCCTATGTAACATAATAAATGATATCTGATATTTAACTGATTGAAAATTCAATTTTATGAACACTCCATTTTCTTTCTCTCGGAAAGAAAGTTTGCATTAGCGAACATATGTCTAAAACACTGATACACTAGTGATGGTGGAATTGCATTTTGAAATTACACAACTGCGTTAGAATTTCTTATTAAGTATCAACTAATAAAACCTCTTCTTCAAATATACCCTAATACTCTTTCTATTTGGAATTCTTCCTTTTCAAAGGTGAAAATGCATATATAGATTCAGCCTATTTGTACCTTTATTTCTTTTGCTCTGCCTAATTAGGTATGAGTCACACCAACCTCTTAATTGGAAAAAAAAATAGCAAAAGGACAAATTTGAACACCTGATGTTTTAAGTAAGAAAAGAGGCATTGCAGTTGTAGTTTGGAAAAGTCAGGCCCATACAGAGAGCAGAGTTAGTAGAAAGAAAACAAGACAGGGAACAAGAAAGACACTATAGTGTCAACTGGGAAGACAATCCCTTACATCCAAGTCGGATGAAGGCAGTGGTATAACTACCTTCCATGTCACATCAACTTAAAACCGTTATTTAAAAGAAACTATGTGCCAAGAAGATGGTATACTAAGTATAATTTCATCACAAAACAATATTTTGATGAGATGATTTTTATTGTTCCCACTGATAATCTTGTGTCCCCAAAAGACTTAGAAACTTGCCCTGGGTAAACACACAACTAAGAGACATAGCTAAGATTTTCACCCTACCAACCTAGCATAGCAGTAACAGTAAGGACGGACGTTGCATTGGGTTTCTATCAGCTCAGCCACTTTTTTGTTGGAGTGGTTTTGGCTATAGGGCACTGGCCCGAAAGACGGAGAGAGACAGAGAGACACAAAGCAAGAAATCACACCCCCCCACCCCAGGGGGGATGGCCATGCTGCAATCCCTTCTCCTCCATTCTCCCCTTGGGATCTTGGACACACATGCACATGCTCCCAGCGTGAGTTTAAGCCACCGGGTCCGGGACTCAAACCATGGTCAACTATATGGTAGTCCAGTGACATAGCCATTACGCTAACTGCTGGTCCCAGCTCAGCCAAATTACTTAACATTTCTATGCCTTGATTTTTTATGAGTGAAATGATAATAACAATAATAGGCCATGTTTGTAACATGATCAAATAACGTGTGTTAATTAGTAAGTATCATATAAATGTTTCCTTGAAAAAGTTAATGAGAAGAGGAGAAAGGATAAAATACCAGACACAGCCTCTGCTCTTAGCTACTGATCCTAGCCTACATTACCCATGCACTTCCTACTCTGTATATTAATTGCTCGCAATGTCTGGTGTTAGCAGATACTCAAGTATTTATTGCCATGCTCTACTCTAAAACATGAAATCATGACAAAAGTGTTTCAAATTGCTCTACTTAATTGCTTTTAAAAAGCATCTATCAAATGTGCATCACATATTCAATGCTATTTGAATTAACAATCCCTACAGAAAAGAAACAAAAAGGTAGTATTAAAGTTTCACAGATAATAAATTGTGCATGATTACATTAATCTGTGCTTAAAGAAAAACAGAGGGCTGAAAGGATACAAGGTAATAAAATGCCATGCTCTTCAAGACTGACTCACAGAGGAGGGTTCTATCAAAAACTTCTCTAAACCCAGAGCAGACTGAGACTGTGGAAATGGGGTGGATCCTGGGTTAGGAACCTGTTGAGAGTGCTGTCTCGCTGTCTCTTTGTCTCCACCTCCCTAGCTCATGGAAGAAACAAATAAATAAAATGATCTTATAATAAAAGCATAAAGCTGTAGCTTAATGCGGGGGGAGTAATGCTCCACATTCAATCTTAGTCCAAGTGACGTTTTGCAATTTCCAAAAATGGCTGTTTTGAAAGGCACTACTTTATCAAAATATGCCCTGAATTTACAGGTATTCATGCCAATACTACACAGAAAAATGAAATCCGATACAACCCAGAATAGACTACAATAGATGAAAGAAGATATTTGTAGAAACAATATGATTTATCCAACTTACTAAACACTTAAACTATTAAACATTTAGTGCTTATTAGAGAGCAAAACTAGTCTTTTGAATTGAAGCTAACTATAAAACAAACCAAAATGGAAAGATACTAAGATTACAGTTATACTTTAACAAAAACAAAAAATTAAAGTAAAACAAAACAAAACAAAAAAGAAACAATATGAATTAGTAGCAAAGGTCATGAAATGTTTTTATGGTCCTTCATGAGCTGGGCTTATAAAAAGAAATTTAAAAAATAACTGTTTTGTGCTGGCAGATGGCATGGTGGTTAAGGGCACTGGACTCCCATATGGCTGACCGCATTTCAAGTCCTGGACCTGGTGGCTTGCTTTCTCACTTTCTCTCTGTCTCTCACTCTATCCCTCTCTGGTCAAATTAAAATAAACAAATAAATAAAGAAGAGTTAAATAAAATAATTCTTAAAAAAATGAAACTGTGTTGACATGCCCTCAAAAAAAGGGGGGGGGGGAACCAGCAGTTAGCATAATGGCTATGTCGCTGGATTCCCACGTAGTCGACCGCAGTTCGCGTCCCGGACCTGGTGGCTTAAAACTCACGCCGTGCGCGCGTGCATGCGTGCCCAAGATCCCGAGAGGAGAAGGGATTGCGGCATGACCATCCCCCCTGGGGGGTGATTTCTCGCTTTCTGTCTCTATGTCTCTCTCTGTCTGTCTGGCGAGCGCACGCGCCCTATAGCGAAAACCTCTCAAAAAAAAAAAAGGGGGGGGGGCGGAGCGGACAGATCTACCTATCATACATAGACATTGATTTTTATTTTATTTTTTTAAATTTTATTTATTTATTTTAACTTTACCAGAAAGGAACAGAGTGAGAGAGAGAGAGAGAAAGTGAGAAAGCAAGCTGCCAGGTCCGGGACTTGAACCACAGTCAGCCATGTGGGAGTCCAGTGGCTTTAAGCACCATGCCACCTGCCGGCCCCAACTTTTTTTTTTTAATGTTCACCATGTCTTCTAAAAATCAGAGGAAGAAAAAGAGAAAAAGGTAGCATCCCCAATAGAGTTCTGGCACAGATCTCCATGGCCAACCTCAGCCAGTCTCAGGACAATGGCACAGATGTGCTGGGCATGTGTACTGAGGTCTCCACACATGAACCAGGAACTTCTTTATGTGGGTCAGCCTCACAGAGCACCAAGTTCTACTACTTACCACTGCTGATACTGATTCTGTAAAAACCAACACTATCCTAGATATAAATACGAAATGAAATCTAGGAAGAAAAGGAAGTAACTGATGAAATGCAGAAACTATCAGATCACAAAGAATACAAATAAGAGTTAAGACAAATACCATCCTGGAAAAGCATCTAAACTGTGAAACTCCAAATGATCACCTTTGTGGAATAAAAATATGACAGGATTGAATTTATATGGGAAAGAGGGAGCAACAGGAGGAATCCTTTAGCTTTTCTTCAGCAGCAAGCATTTCCTCAACTGTGCTTAGCATTAACATTAGTATTGATAGCAATAAATCCCCCTCTACTAATATTTAACGTGCACGAAGAAAAGATGAAGACTGGGAAAGGAACAGTAAGAATCATGAAACTGGAGGGCGAAAAGCATGAGGCAGAAGGAATGGAATAAGTATTGTAAAGGAAGAATGGTTTTCATTTAGTTCTGAAGGGACTGAAATAAAAGACGTAAATGAAAATCTGGAGAACTGATTTCTCACGTTAACAACTTATTCAGAAAATGAAGATTAGCATCTGGAGTGGCATGACTAACCATACTGGTAATAAAAATCTTGTATATCATATTTGCAAATTGGAAAATGAAATGTCTTAATCAAGCCTGAAAAAGTCCACAAATTATTCTCTAAAAGTTTTTCTACTCTTTAGACTTAGGTAAACTTTGACTATATAACTTTCATTAACATTGGTATTATCCAGCTTCAAAGTTTTTCAGGTAATAAGAACACAGCATTTTAAAATAATACCCTAAGCATCAGTTTTCAAAGTCTGGCTCATTCTTATATATTTGGATGTATGTACATTTGTGTGTCAATTAGGTTGCTTGTCAAGTCAAAATAACATTATTCTTTCAGTAAGTTTATAACAATCTTTTATTTTAAAAGTTACCAAACCACATAGATCAAAATAGACACATGGCTTCTATGATTCAGAAAGACAAGGAGCAATTTGTCTCATTATCTTAATAAATACTCATTGACCACTTGCATCAGAATTGCTTGTGATATTAAGATGTTCAATTTCTTATTGCCCCAAGATGGACCCTTTGAATTATTATTAGATTGACTAGAAAGCTATACTAAGGGCTTTGGAATCATCATTTCACAGAAATTATATCAGATTTATGAAGTAGAAAACACTAAACTAAAATCCCATCTTACAAATGACCTTGTTATACTGCAAAGGAGTAGACCCAGGGTTTGCCCTTGCATTATTCTGTATCTCTTCTAATTTGGATATAGACACACCATTACTTATTTTGACACAAGAGAAAAAATGCTGTGATAGATCTACTACATGAATAAGTTGGAAAAAAATAATCACAGGAATTCTTTTTCATCTTTTATTCCTCCTTTCTACTCTTAGTATACTGTAAATGGAACCAGGACAAATGGTGAAAGATAAAAGGAGGTATCCTAAGTTTGTCCACTATGAATCTATCACCCGGTACACGTTAAAAAAAATAAATAAAAAAATAAGAACTTATAGAACAAAGAGAAAAATGCCTACCTAAACGAATATAGTTTCCTTATTAAGTAGTTTAATGATTCCTATAAAATATAATTATGGAGATTATGATATTTATATCTAAAATATATACATAATTTCAGCTACTACAGGTATCATGAAACTGACAGATTTGCTATATTATATACTAGTTGACCTAAAGTTGACCAAAAATATGTATCTTCTATTCTGAAGGGGAGAAGCCTTTGGGAAATACACTCAAAATAGTGATTGTATATAACCTTTGTTAGATAGATATCTTTGCCTTTATCTTATTAATAAAAAGTTCAATTGCCAGCAGGCTTTGTCCCTATCATACAAACACTGGAAGATAAGCACAGCACGCCTACCCAAATACAAGGACATAGGGTCATTATCAAAGATTCCCTATAACCAGTAAAATTTAGAAAAAAGTAATCCATAGTTACAGATGATGAAAAGAATAAGCATGTGTTGAGCAAATAATTAAAGTCAGATCATACTATGTTCTTATTTATTTTATGATAAGAAAAATCTGAAGAGTCAGAGTTTATTAAGTTCTTTTTACATGCCAGGCATTATAGTGAGCACCTTAAAAACATTGTCTTATTTTCTTCTAACGATAACTTTGTCAGGTATGTATCAACTGTCATAATTTACAGGGGAATAACAGAAAAACTATGGTAGATTAGGTAACCTCTTAGTACTGATTAAGCTGTATCCCATAGGTTTTGGTATGCCATGTTCCTATTTTCAAGACATTTTAAAGTTACTTTTTAAATTTCTTCATTGACTACTTTTTTCCCATAATAGCTAGAAAAGAAACGCGATATGATTTCTACTTTTTAAATTTTTTTAATTGCCTGAAGGCAGATGAACATGCCAGAGACAGATAAGCAAACAGAGAGAGTGGGAGAAATCAGTTCCCTAATGGAGTGTGGTCACATTGCAAACCCTTCTATTCTATTTCTCCATTCTGTTGGGTTCTGTCATGCACACATGCCTGGCATGCTTTTCAAGCTGTCAGGGCTGGGACTCAAACCATGTAGTTGGCCCAAGTGTTAGTTAACCACTAGGCTATGGGGCTGGACCTTAAATTCTCTTGAGGCTTGCCTAGTGGCCTAAAATATTGCCTATCCTGTATAATATTTCATGTGCTGCTGAGAAGAAAATGTATTTTGCAGTTGTTGGATGAAATGTTCTGTAAATATCAGGCGTGTTTGGTCTGTGGTACAATTTAACCCCAATATTTCTTTATCAATTTTCTACCTAGACAATCTGTCCAATGTTTAGCATGAAGTGTTCCTTGTTTTTTGTTCGTTTCTTGTGTCCCTGAATTGATAACCAGACATCTGGTGAAATAGTCACCTCTTCTAATTTCATGGAGTTACTTTTATAGAAAAGGGCATTTTCCTATAGCTGAGTCCTACAGTATAAGTTGGGTAGTATGCTTTGGCTTTGGTTCTTGTTAGGTTCAGTAGTATAGTTTCTGTATACTTCCTTCACTGGTAGTCTATGTCACCAGTGTCTGCCAGTGTCCTTGTGGCCAGTAATATAAATGTTTTGGATGCAGTGTCATGGTTTGCTGGGTTCAGGAGCCATCAGGAATGGGGATTGTTGTCCTCTCATCTTGTGTAAAATGTATACAGTGAATGAAGGCAACATCTCTGAATTAGTCATTGAAGCAAGCACCAGGATGTGAGATTATGGTAACCTTAGTCTTTGAGTCTGGTTTCTGCAGAGAACAGAGGTCTTCTTGATTGAGGAAGTGAGTTTACAGCCAGTGGCAGTTGTAGCAAACAGACTGGTGTCCTCAGGCTTTGTAAGAGCTGCACATACAGGTCCCACTGATACTGGCAGTGGGGTTACCAGTGTTGGCAGCAGCAGAAGCACTCAGGTCAGTGTTTTCAGCCCCTAGGTGGGGTACACACAGTGCACAGGAATCCTTTCGGTGGAAAAGGTCAAGTCAATGGCAGTGGCAGGTGTGTGAGCACAGCATGCTATCAGGTGTTTTCATGCTTTAGGTGGGGTGTATGAAAACTGGTTAAGGTAACTGATTTTTTGCAGTAACAGCTATATCCAGGTGGTTTCCTTAGGCATGAGTAAATTGTGCGAGAGGTACAGAGCCTGTGCTTAAAGAGGCAGAGTATAGCTGCAATATTACACAGGAGATGAAGTCTAAATCCTAGACAGTACCAAATGGGTAACACCAGGTGAGGGGATTGCAGTGCTGTGATGAGATCCAAAGTCTTAGTTTATGGCCATGGAATTAATAGGGGGTGAGAAGTAGTGTCCACATTCCTCCATGTCTTGGGGAAAGGGGTGTGTGTCTCCTGGTTCCACAGTTGCTGGGAGGAAAGTTGTCCAGACCATCTGTCTTCATTGGAGAGGTGATGCCCTGAGTCCTCAGTCTGTGAAGTTACCCAGATGCCTCAGTCTCAAGGAGACACGTGAATTGATTTCTCTCAAGTACAAGGGACAAGCTTCTAACCATGATGCATGACCTGACCCCTAGAGTTCAGTGTTCTGTACAAGCTCAGGTGCCAAGTTCACTGCTGTATCACTGGGCTAATCTGCTAACCTGGCTCTACTATCTTTTGTATGGATGTGGTGGGGAGGCAGAGGGGCCCCAGGGCTTTGTAGATTTGTAATCTACTGCCCCCTGGGACAGGATGGACTTTAGCTGTGACTCCGCTCCCAAAACGATGCTGTGACATTGGATCTTGGGTTTCAAGGGTGGAGGAGCTTCCTGCATGTGTTCTTTTTTCTGGATTGATGCCCCTGCGTGAACTCTGGGCAACTCCCTACACTAGGTTCAAGGTCTCTGATGACTATGGGCAATTCCATAGTCAGGAAAGGAGATATCCACAGTGGCAACGGGGACAACTGTTTCGTGCAGTTTTCCATTTTGGAGGCTAGTATAAAACACAGTCAAATCATTAGGATAGGTTTTCCCTCATGGTCTGCTCAAAACAATCACATAGGTGATTAGGATTTTAGTTGATAAGGACCTATAACATCTTAATGTAAATTGCTGTAGAATCTGATTCTGAGCTACAAACAAGCCCTTTTTATATTGATCTCTTATCAAACACCCATCTCTTAGAGAGTCTTTTTCAGACATTCTTAATTAAATCAAATCCCCTTCCAAGAGCCCTATTACTCTGTACATTTCTATTTTGTAATATCCACTAAAATTAAAACTTAGTATTCAATTTTTTTTATTATTTGATTAATGTCTGATTTTCTACTGCATTTTGGGTTTCTGAAGAACTACCAAATGCCCAGAATTTGAGAATGTCTGCCCCAGAGAAAACACTCAATACATACAGAAATACAAATGAATAAATGAAAACAATAACTCATTAGAAAGAGCTTGAATAAAGGTCAATTACATAGGTTGAATTACTATTTCTTTTGTTTTTCACTTTCAGCTGGAAATTCACTTACCAAATTATCTTTAAATCTACTCTTCCATACCAAAGTTATTGTGATACCATTTCAATTAAATGTAAAAATTGGTTCCTAAATTCATCTATTTTATTATTATCATACCTGCAGGATTCAAAATTAATATTTGACAGCCTGGCTCACTGATTTTCCAAAAATTCACCTCATATTATATTATTCTCAGTTGTCAAAAGGCTCTATCTTATTAATTAACTCAACGGGAAGCAACAAAATGTCCTATGACAAGTAGAAAAGCATAAATTAAACCACTGGAAATTTCTAGATGTTCACTTTCTTGAGACACAAAAATAATAATAAATAAATAATAGCAACCACCATCAGTTGATTGCTTACTATGTACTAGGGCCTAAGCTAAGATATAAATTCATTTATCACTCATAATAGTCCTATGAAATAGACAACACCACCCCAATCTTTTTAAAAAGAAGAAATCAAAGACCAAAATGGTACTATACCTAAATTTGGGGACCCATACCAATGAATAAATGAATGAATGAATGAATGAATCAGAACTCCTAACAGTTTCAGACTGAATGAAGAGGAATATCCAGGAATAGCTAGAAGATATTATTCTATTCTTGGAAGCCTGATCAAGCTAAATAACACTATGTCATTTAAGCTTATAAGGTAAGTATGGTATGATTATTTTTAGATAAGTGTTTGTCTTCAATTTATCAGCAAGGAAATTGAGAATCAAAAGCGTTGACTAAGAGGCCCAACTAATATAACATCTGTTAAATGGCTAAGTTAAGAGTCAGACTGAGGTTTGTCTACTCTATGACTTGTGCTCTTAAGATGCATACTACCTTTTACTTTAAGTAGTTCCAGCTTACCTCCTACAACACACAAGTGCATATGGACTCATGAATCAAAAGAAGTTGAGACCAGCAGTTAGCGTAATGGCTATGTCGCTGGACTCCCACGTAGTCGACCGCGGTTCGAGTCCCGGACCCGGCGGCTTAAACTCACGCTGGGCGCGTGTGCGTGCGTGCCCAAGATCCCGAGAGGAGAATGGAGGAGAAGGGATTGCGGCATGGCCATCCCCCCTGGGGGGTGATTTCCTGCTTTCTATCTCTCTGTCTCTCTCTGTCTGTCTGGCGAGCGCACGCGCCCTATAGCAAAAACCTCTCCAAAAAAAAGAAAAAAAAAAAAAAAAAGAAGTGTTTGTTAATTGACCTACATTTTCTCAAAAATCCCTTAATATAGTTGAAGAAAAAGCTCAGAGAGATTCAAGAACTTCCCATGAGTGTGCACAGTGAGTAAATAATGAAATTGAAATGTAAACATAGATGCACTAGATTCTAAAGCCTGTTTATGTCCCTGTAGACTACATTGTTCCCCCAGGCTGGAACTTTCTCTAAGTGTCTTTTCCAGATTCTTCTCACTTAATTTTTTAATGTTTGGCCCTGTTTCTAATTAGGCTATTAACTGCTCAAGTGTCTTCTGTTTGTAATCCCTATTTCCATAATACCAATATAGGGTTTTGCCCAGGTATGATGTTAAAGAAATGGGAAAATCAACCCTTTCTCCCTGAAAGAAAAAGAAGGCAGTATTGTCTGGATTTACATATCATCTCTAGAACTTACTAGTTCTGGGATCTTGAGAACATTCTTTACATCCTCACTTGTAAATTTCTCCATTTGCAAATGGACATAATGACACCTACATCAAAGATTAAACAAATTAATAGGTAAATGAGGTAAAAGGGCCAGACAGAGTTGGCAAAGAAATTAAGGCAGCTGGATTCCCACATGGCCAACTTCATGGTCAGAGTTCCAGATCCCACAGGTTGGAAATCACACTGGGTCTGTATGCATATGTGCCCAAAATCTCAAGAAAAGAGTGGAAAAGAAAGTTTATTCTCCCTTGGGTGGGATAATTTCTCACTTTCTCTCTTTTTCTCTCTCTCCCTCTCTCTAAATACGGAGGATCGGGCAGTGGTTAAAGGGACAAACCCACATGGTTAACTGCACAGTTCAAGTCTTAAGACCTGAAGACTTGAAAACATGCCAGGCATGTGTGCATGTGTGGACAAAATCCAGAAAGGTGAGAGAAACAGAGAAGGGGTTGTGATGTGAACATCATCTGTGAGAAGTGGTTTCTCATTCTCTCTCTCTCTCTCCAATGAGTGCAGATGCCCTCTGGCAAACCAGAAAAAAACTTTGTTTTAATGAATATAGATATTTTTATCTGAAAAGTAGCATCAGCATATGCAATGCTGACATAGAGTCACCCCTCAGTATCCTTAGAAAATTGGTTCTAGGACCCCACTGGACACAAAAATCTGCAGACACTCAAGTCCCCTATATAAAATACAATAGTAGAGTTGGCCTTCTGTAGCCATAAGTTCTGTTTCTGTGGATATGGCAGGCCAACCATGGATGCAGAAAGAATGTCTTCATAGGTTTAAAGCAAAAGTAAAATATTTCTATCAACAATATTGACACATATCTTTTTTTAAAAAGATTTATTTATTTATTATTATTATTATTATTATTTTTAATTTGACTAGAGAGAGAGACAGAGAGACAGAAAAAGAGAAAGTGAGAAAGCTAGCCCAAGGTCTGGGACTTGAACTACAGTTGGCCATGTGGGAGTCCAGCACCTTAACCACCATGCCACCTGCTGGCCTGTTGACATATACCTTTGAGTTAGGTGATGATATTCTAAACTATGTGCTCCTTTACAATGGCAAATAATTTTGCTAAAATGCATTCTGCTGCTATGTTGGTGGTTATGATCATCTTCTGAGAAAACAGATCAAGGGCTTATGCTCTGAACATCTATATTACTGGAGGTGGTCCAACATGTCCCCAACACTTTTTTTTTTTAAACAGAGATTTTTGCTATAGGGCACGTGTACTTTCTGGAGAGAGAGAGAGAGAGAGACAGAGACAGAGACAGAGAGACAGATAGTGAGAAATCACCCTCCCGGAGGGATGGCCATGCAGCAATTCCTTCTCCTACAGTCACCTCATGGGATTTTGGGCACTCACACGCCCAGTATAAGTTTCAAGCTGTTAGGTCTGGGACTCAAACCACGGTCATGGGAGTTCAGCGACATAACCACTTCACCATCTGCTGGCTCCCCCTAAAATTGTATTCCCTTCATTTTTGAAATATGCTGAAAATATAAAGAAAATTTTCATGCAGGATTTATAATTAGTAGGTTTTTTCGCTAGGCATAAAACTGCATTATACTCTTTATGCATATAACTATATAATAGTATAATTGTACAGTGATTTTACTTTCTACATTTTCAGATACATACAGTCAACCACGGCCCAAAAATATTAAATGGAAATTCCAGAAATAAAGTTTTCTAAGTTTTAAATTGTGCACCATTTTGAGTAGCATGATGACATCTCACACCTTCCTGATCCATTCCACCTGAGATCTAAGTCATCCCTTCTTCCAGCTTGTGCGTGCAATATACATCCCCCACCCATTTATCACCATGTAGCCCTCTCAGTTATCTGCAGTTTCAGATTATTCATGGACTCAGGCATCCACTGAGAATCTTGAAATGAATCCCGCTGAAGATAAGGGGAGGGTGTACTCCTGAAGTATGCTTTCTTTATATTTATTATTTCAATATCTCTCTTAGGACAGAGTACAGTAGTTTTGGTTGAATTATAATATACTCTTTTATCAAGTAGCATTTCCAATGTTTCAGGGCAACTCCAACAGTTATATAGTATTAGTAAAACTATTATTATATTTAACACTCTTCTAAGTGCTCAAAAATCTGAACATAAACAATGCTGGAAAGCAAGAGCAATGAAACAATGCTTATGCAGATACATCTTAATATGATAGGCTATTTTAAAAAATACTTCAACCAACAGAAAAAAACGGATCTCCAAAAAATATTAATACATTTTTAAAGTACACTATTAAAAAATACATCCAACAAATAAACTCAAAAGATTATATTCTGCCATTCTCTATGCCCTTTACATCATTCCCTAGTTTGTTCAGCCTTATGCATAAGGTTCATAATTAGAATTCAGTAAGTATTTGTTTGATGAATTTGTGAGTGAATTACAAGTTTGTTGGTTTTTATCTGCCTGGTCTTAATGTGGGGTTTCATAAGCAATTCAGTTCCATGAATGCCAATCATTATCTAATAATTCCTAGTGTTTATGAATGGTTTGTAAACTCTATGAAAAGACAGAATGTCCTGTTTGGTTGACTACTGAATATCAATACCTGCATTAGTTTGTAGCATATGCTGAGTATTCAATAAGTATTTCCTAAATACTATCAAGTGGCATTTAATTCTAAGGCTTTTTTCATACCGAAACAAAACAACAAAGTAACAAAACTTACTATTGTTCATTCTTTTTTTTATGAATATATTAAATTATAACTTAATTACATATTAAGTTAGAGTTAAAGAATATGGGAGTTCTTTCATGTTTATTCAATATATATCAATATATTTGATGGCCTTCAATTTACCATGCACTGTGATTGACACAGAGAGGGATTTTGCTCCTTTCTACAATATTTTTTGTTAGTTTTTGCTATAGGGTGTGCGTGCTTGTCAGAGAGAGACAGAGAGAGAAGGAGAGGGAGAGAAAGAAAAGGAAAGTGAGAAATCACTCCCTGGGGGATGACCACGCCATAATCCCTTCTCCTCCAAACTCCTGTCAGGATTTTGAGTATGGACACAATTATACCCCACATGATTTTCAAGCTACTGGGTCCAGAACTTGAACCACAGGCTATGTAGGATCCAGCTCCTTTAATCTCTGTGTCACCTGCTACTCCCATGCTCCCATATTTTTACTAAAGTATTCCCAGCCTACCATTTATCACAATGTGTTAAAATACTATTTATCATTCCCTTTACACTCATGCTCTTTCATCCTCTACTACATTTGATCAGCTCTTTAGATTCACTCTTCCATGGTCAATTTCAGGTACTATAAAGTCCTGTTAAAATAATCCTCCTTTTGAATGCTTCATTCCTCAGTTTCCCTTCTTCACCAGTCATACAGGATCTCCTTTTCATGAACCACCTGAACA
The DNA here is from genome assembly GCA_026018925.1 of Tupaia tana. Lineage (NCBI taxonomy): Eukaryota > Metazoa > Chordata > Mammalia > Scandentia > Tupaiidae > Tupaia > Tupaia tana. The sequence continues at coordinate 61,717,222 of JAKSZU010000013.1, forward strand.
ATTATCATATGGTTTTTAAGTCAATGTTCATGTCTGTATTTGTCATATCTCTGTTTCCTAAGATATTTTTTCTGATTCATTTTCTGTACTTCAAAAGTCTAACACAGTTATTGGCACAAATTAAATTGCTACAAACTGAAAAAAATGACCTAATTAATTTACCAATATATATTCTCATAAGCTGAGAGAGTTTAGAAAGCACCATAAAGCATAGATATCTTACTAATTTAACTAATAATGGAGGAAGCAATTTTTGTTATGATGTATTCAATCAACCCAAAATGACAACCACAAATTTCAGGGGCATAAAAGAAATTAATAATGCTCTGACATGCAATTAAACAATATTTTAGTAAATTTATTAAACATTTGTCCCCGGTATGATTATTTGACGTGACTAGATTAAAAATTCACTGAGTAGGAATAATGTCCACATTTTCTACAAAGGAACTAACTATGTGATTTAGGAGTCTTCTATTGCCTGTCGCTTATTTTTCAGTAATTATGATCTAGAAATTATCTTACATAAAAAGAATTAACTGGTTATAATTCTTACACACATAGGTATTTTCCCCTTCAGATAAAAAGAAAGATACATAATACACAAATTCTTTTGAACATACTTAAGGTGATCATGAAAATGAGAGGAGATTTTTCATTTTTTCAATTTGTCCAGCCTTCTGTTCAGAGTCACAACATTGGATGGAGTTTAAATTCCTCTTGAAAATTGAAGATTGCAATTCCAAATCTGACACCTCTTGGGAAATTATCAAAGGATTATCGTAAAGGAAAAGTATAAGCTATAAATAAATGTTCTATTTTGACAGCTGAAATAGTTATTCATTTTCTATAGTTTATATTTCTCAGTTATGCCAGTGGAACCCCACAGAAGCAAAACTCTTTCACTCTTTAGGTTTAAGTACATTCTTTCTTAAATAAAATACTGTAAATAGTAGGAAGAGGAAGAATTCAATGCAAACAGTAACATTTCCAAACTGTCTCTTTTTGCTAAACATTCATGAAGGTATAAAAGCAGGAGTCATTTTATTTAAACTTAAGGGATAGATTAAAAAAAAAACAGCAAATTTCAGCCATACCATAACCAACATGCTCCAAGGAGATGTGAGATATTACCCTATAGCTACAAAACTGGGCCACCAGAGAAATACAGCTCTTCTACAGTGCAGAGAGTGAAATGCCTCTGCTTTGATCACTGGGTACTTTATCAGATAATATCCATCTTGGCCACTGGACAGTCCAAGAAAAAAAAATTCTCTCCAAATCACAGGAGGATGTATGTAGCAACAAAATAATTTTAACTCTGAATTCCACATTTGACTTATTCACCTTGCTGTGGATTTAAGTTTTTTTTGTTTTTTTTGCTTTTTTTTTTTTTTTTTGAGAGGTTTTTGCTATAGGGCGTGTGCACTCACCAGAAAGACAAAGAGACCAAGAGGCAGAAAGCGAGAAATCACCCCTCAGAGGGGATGGCCATGCCGCAATCCCTTCTCCTTCATTCTCTTCTCGGGATCTTGAGCATGCATGCACATGCACCCGGCATGAGTTTAAGCCACCGGGTCTGGGACTCAAACCACAGTCGACTACATGGGAGTTCCGAGACATAGCCATTACACCAACTACTGGTCTCCTTCAGTATTCGTTTAACTAACCATTCTTTAAGATCAGTTAAGTAACCACTTAGGTTCAAATATGAATTTTTATTGGCCCCCAATGTTCCCAAAGTCCCTGCCAAGACAAGAGAGATGAATGAAACACACATGACATGTTTGTGTTGGGTTCTATTTTTCATTATTAAATGTTATAGTTTCTTGACTAATAAATATTAGATCATCAGGAAAAGCATGACATATTTTCTGTTTTTCTATGTAAAAATATGTCATGACTTTTCCAACAACCCAATAGTTTGGTCCATAGTTTCCCATCTTTCATATACAAAACAACAAGAAAGCACTGAAGTTCAAATAATTATATTACGTGATCCTAGTTACTTATGTTGTAGTCCAACCTGTGATGTAGTCCAACATTACAACAATTGCGGTGATAACCATGAAAAAGACTGACCATAACCATGTGCTAAGTGGGTTATTATATGTTAAGTACTACCATGAAAAAGAATGACCATAAATAAGTACTGAGTGGGTTACCATATGCTAACCACTTGCTAGAATCTGTACCTAAACTGTATTTATAATACAATATTCCTATAAAATAGTTACTAATGATAGTTCCATTATACAGATTACAAAATTGAGGCTTAGGTAGACATAGCAATACATCCAGAGCCTCAAAACAATCCATGGAGCCAGGGCATAGATCAAAATCTGCTGGGCTCCAAAGCTTGTATTCCTAACCACTGATGTGTCCTAGTTATTACAAAATCAGATAATAAGATCTATAACACAGGTCATCTTATCCCCTAGTATTCTTTTTATTCCATTTTTTTCTATTCTTTTTTTTTTTAGAATTTTAACTATAGGGTGGTGTGTACTCGCTGGAGAGATAGAAAGCAAGAAATCACCCCTTAGGTAAGATGACCATGCCACAATCCCTTCCCCTCTATTCTCCTCTTGGAATTCTGGGCATGTACATACACACACCCAACATGACTTTCAGGCCACCAGGTCCAAGATTTGAATCGCAGTCGACTATGTAGGAGTTCAGTAACACAACCATTACACCATCTGCTACTCCCTATCTACTAGTATTCTGAGTACACTGACAAGGAGCAAAATGTCTTCCTAAGTACCCACAAAAAGATCATAGACCTAAACCAATTACTGGCTCTAAAAGAAAGACAAGTACAAAATCAAGGGTGGTTAATTAACTACAAACCTTGATATTACATTTACTCACCATGCTCAACTAACACATGTAGTGACATATATATATATATATATATATATATATATATATTCTAATATATATTCTATAGTCAGCATGAATGTAATGCATTTCACTATGCTTTTTATGATGGAAGTAGAAACTTCCAAAAAAAGTAAAGAAGGCTTTATTTTTAAGATCTTAAAGTATATCTTCTTGGTACCGTAGAATTTTCTTAACAGAGTGCCAAGAAAGCATTTTTGTTGATTACTCTCCAAGGTCATCTCTACGTTTTCCTATGAGGTTGACCACAGAGATATATTTAATAAAGACACAAAAAAATTAAACATATCTATATAAGAAGTTCTAGATTCAAATATTTGTTAATATTTTAAAAGAATATAATTTATGAATTTAGAAGCAAACTTGAGAAAAATATTAATTCTCATATCATGAAGATATAAAATAACCTATTACATAGAAAAGAGTTTTAGGGAACAAAAATTACACAATTTACCATTTCTCTAAATTCCCATTATACTCAAATCCTTTGCCAAGAGTTTAGGTAATCACTTGGAGAAAATGCACTTTATATTTTTTTTTTATAATTTCTTACAGTCAATCAAAATACTGTAAAAATGACTGATACATGTGTGTGTGTATGTGTCTATCACTGATTATATATGTTTGTGTATGTGTGCAAATCTGTGTTTCTGCCAACAATAAAAAATAAAAATATAGAATATTTATATGAGAACACTGACATATCATTTAAATAAAACATTTGGTCATTAAAAGACTAGAGAAGTAAATATGTGTAACAATAAAACCTGTTGATCTTATAAAACCAAAATTATACTTCTTCTGGGAGAAACACAGGTGAATGAATCCTCCCCATAAATTAAAGGCATTTTACGGTGCACAGAGTACCTCAATATCTTATTCTAACTTAATGCAATGTGCCTTACTAGATGTCATATTATATTTTTTTATTAGCTAAACCTCTTCAAGAAGATGTTACATGACTTTTTCTTAAGTAGCATAACATAACTTTCTAGATTAACAGAAATTAACATTAGAAATAACAGCATATGGGGGCCAGCAGGTGGCATGGTGGTTAAGGGCGCTGGACTCCCACATGGCTGACCACAGTTCGAGTTCCAGACCTGACAGCTAGTTCTCTCTCTCTCTCTCTCTCAATATCGCTCTCTCTCACTCTGTCTCTCTCTGGTCAAATTAAATAAAGTTAAATAAAATAATTATTAAAAAAATAATAATAAAGAACAGCATTTGGGACCAGCAAGTGGTGTAGTGGTTAAGGTGCTGAACTCCCACATGGACAACCACAGTTGGAGTCATGGATCTGGAGGTTTGCTTTCTCACTTCTCTCTCTCTCTCTCTCTCTCTCTCTCTCTCTCTCTCTCTTTCTCTCATGAGCACACATATCTGTAGGAAATATTAAAAATAATACTAATGATAAATAAAGATAAATAAAATAATTTTTAAAAAGAAGTTAGAGCAAAAACCATTAATTTAACTCATTTATCTTTAAAAAAAAAATTAAGGTTTTTCCCCATAGGGTACATGGGCTTGCCAGAGAGAGACAGAGAGAGGAAAAGTGAAAAATCATCTATTCTCCTGCTGGGATTTTGGGCATACACGCACATGCACCTGGTGTGATTTTCAAGTCACAAGGTCCAAGACTCGAATATTGGTCAGCCAGGTGAATCCAGGGCTTTAACCACCATGCCACCTGCTGGCCCCTATTTATCTTAAAATTTTTCAAAAAGAAATTAAGGAGCTTGCCCAAATCTCTTGGCTAGCATATCCAGTGCTTTTTCTACACCTGCCCTGTCCAACACAGTAGCCACTAAGCATATGCAAAATTGACTATCTGAAATATGACTAACTAGAACTGAGATGTGCTCTTAGATATAAAATAAACACCAGATTTCAAAGATTTACTTTGAAAAGGTAGCACAAAATATCTCAATATTAGTTCTTACATTAATTCAATGTTAAAGATAATGGATGTACGAGATGAAAATAGATTATTAAAATAAATTTAATTATTTCGCTTCACTCCTTTTTAATATGTCTACTTGAAAATTTAAAACTATATGCAAGTCTCATATTTCTGTTTGAAAGCACTATAATAGATGACTATTTTTTTACATTATTTTAGGTAAAGCTCTTTCTGATATTCCAAATATGTATAGTAATGTCTTACATAAAATTAACATATTTTCAGTAGTCAACTAAAAAATTCTTCTTTGTCATTCAAGAAGCTATGTTTACATAATCTAAATGCCACACCAATCAACAAATACCAAATGAATTTCAGAAATGTTTACAGCTTCATTATCACTCTGTCCTTCATAAGGAGTGCTTCTCTTTGTTTCATACTCACTAATTCCATTATTGTAAGATGTTATTCCCTAAGCTCCACAGTCAACTAAAATCTATCCCACACTTTGATAAATGCTTGCAAGGCAAAAGGCTAAAAGGAAAAAGGGAGTATCGAATTTTCATTGCCACAGGAGAATAATCGAAGATAATTCCAATAAGAGTAGATTTTTGATAAAACTATGGCAATGGCTAACAATATTCATCAAAAGGGAAAATCAATCATGTTTATATGCCAACTCGAAATGTAAGCATTCTGACTGAAAACTGAAGATTGGTTAATTTAAAGAGCTAATGGTATGAAGAATAAAAATTAACAAAACAAAACACTTAAGACACAATAGATGGGGCCAGCAGGTGGCATGGTGGATAAGGCACTGGACTTTCCATGTCCCAGAAAAGGCTGCTTTCTTTCTTTCTCTTTCTCTCACCCATGTGCCCTATAACAAATTAAAATATTAATAATATGGATAATAAATATAATTAAATGAATAATTCTAAAAAATTTTTTTAAAAAAACACAATAGAAAAGACTTAATGTAATTTCTACCTGATCAACACTAGGGTATCTAAAAATGTCTTCACTACAGTGATATTTTGAAGATAAAGATCATTTCATAGGGGCCAACAACAACATTCTTCCCCAAAACTGTTTTTCTAGCCCAAACTTCTAGTACAATTGAGGCCTCTAAAATAAATAAATTTATGAGGGCTGTGTCCTCCAAAGAACTGATAGTTGATATGAAAGGTTATGAGCATAAGGCTTTTATACAAATCAGGGGAACTCTCTACTTCTCAGTATCCAGAAGCAATTTCCAAACAAAGACATTCTTGTGCAATATGGATCTATTAGAATAGGAGTAACTAACAATTCCATAAAAGAGTATAACTTTCCAGTGTTCTAGGACCTAACACCCATGAAGAATTTATGAGGAAAGGAGATACATTACAGTGATGTCAAAGAATAGGAGGGCCTGTTTGGTGGTGCAGCAGTAATGCACTGCTCAAGCAAGGCTGGATCTGTACAGAAGACTGCAGTTCGTTTCCCTGTAGACCTGTACGCACTGGGCAGGTGCACCCTTAATAACAGCTGACTGGAAGCCTGAGGAAGATCATTGTGTGGGACCCTGTTGAGGGTGTATGTCTTTTTCTTTCTCTCCTTCTCATGAAAGAAATAAATATATTTTAGAAAAAAAAAATGCTTAAAAAATAAAGGAGCAGGTATTGAGAGGTGGCTGACGAGGATTAGTCCTTAGAAATGGGATCCCACTGGATTTCCCGTTTCATGCCGGAGATGGCAATTCCACCCTAAGAGCTATTTTCAGGAATCCACATTACTGTTGACATGATGATGTTAAATATTTTTACTTATGTGATATATATTTTAAGACATTGAAGAATACATGATGATGTTTAGAGAAAAGAAAAGGAGAAAGTTGGAAGGCACGTGTCTGCTCTGCCACAGACTGATGTTAGGCCAACCTCTGCACTGAACCTGAATTCAAATAAATACTCTAAGGGAGAAAATAGATAGTTAAAAACACATTTCCTAAGTGGATATTTATGAACTCCAGGGGATTATAAGGCTGTTTCACAGTGTTCCTGTCATGGAAAGACTTAATAAAAGCTATTTTCACTATAATTTGTAAAAAAAAAAAAATTGTTATTTAACATTTGGTTTATCACTTTAGCAAAATGCAACAAGTGCATTTTAAGTGATTATATAGAAAAATAGTACTGATTGGCTAAGTTTGTTCATTTCTTCCAATCTCCTTCACCTCAATATTCTGGGTATCACAAGATTTTAACCTTTCTACTGACATTAGTTCTTTATATTAGTCACATACTTTGAAATTTAATTTTTTATTTATCTCCCAAGTGAATGCTACTTATAGGCAGAAAACATAATAAAAACTGTTAGAGAATTCTTAAAAGTTAGGAAGAAGCATAATATAGTAATTCTGCAAATTCCCAAGGCAGCAGCATTCCAAGGTATATGTAGCACATCAAAACACCATTTGAAAATATATCTTTAACAAGAATTATATTTGTTCATACTTTTCATATTTCATGACAAAGTTTATATACATTCTAAATGCATTTTTCTTCAGAGAGGTTTTTATAAACAACATCATAAAGTCATCTCCCTTATGTCATCATTTATAAGCAAAACAGTATAGAGAAAAAGCAAACAGTTATTTTAGTGGAAAGTGAAACAATAATTGAAAGTAGTTTTGATTTATTTTTGATGCTGTGAAAACTACCAAAATTTTATCTATTATGTTGTTGGGAAAGCCATGACATATTTTTCTATGCAAAAATGCATCATGACTTTCCCATGACCTAATACATTTCAATATATTTTGTTCCTAAACCAAACTCCATATACCACCTTTGAATTTTTTCTTAACATATCATGACCTTTCTCATGCAACCCATTTAAACTATTATTAAATTGAAAAAGTTTACAATTTCTGTGATATGAATATTACTAAAGTTGTATTAAAATAAATTTTATGCCATAATAATTAATAGTATGATAATCCATATTTTAAATAATAATCTTAATTATATAATATACAAATTTAAGATTTTTTAATCCTCAAGCAGACCGATTGGATTTCCTGTTTTTAAAAGGTCGATATGAGTAACATGGTCATACTTGTTAAAAAATAGATTTAGGGCCAGCAAATGCACTCCCACATGGCTGACTATATTTTGAGTCTCAGACTGGGTGGCTTGAAAATCATGCTGGCACATGTGAATGCGTGCCCAAGATCCCAGGAGAAGAATGAAAGGGAAGGGAATTTGGCATGGCTATCAATCTTGGGAGTTATTTCTCACTTTCCCCATCACTATCTCTGTCATTATCTCTGTCTATCTCCGGCAAGCTCACACACCCCATGGCAAAAACCTCTATAAACAAAAACAAAAACAAAAAAACAATGTATGTACCTTCCCTAGAGATTATAATTTAGCAAGATGCAATTGAGGAATCTATATTTTTAACAAGAATACTATGATAGCTACTCTGATTAGGAGTGCAGTTTGTGGATAGAGATCAGGGCTACACCAATAATCCTCAATATTTTCACCTGTATCATGATACATATAATCATTAATACCCCAAAATAATTATTGTGAATTCATGACAACATATACAAATCATTAAAAAAGTACTACCTAAATAAAATACCAGATTTTTTATTTATCTATAAATTTTAGTCCTAATACAATGCTAAAACATGATATAATTGTTTGATGGATGGATAAAAATGTCTAGGTTCTAATTTATCTACAATAACTGCAGCACATGAATTTCCATAGTACAAAAAGACATTTGGATATTGAGGAGTTACTCTTTTCATTTCATTCTACTTCATTCATTACTAGGGAGCATGTGAACTCACTAGAAAGAGAGAACCCTTCAGTGGAGCATGGTCATGCTGTAATCCTTCTCCCACTTCTCTATCCTGTCAGGTCCCTGGGCAAGCTCATACTCACCCAGTGTGCCTCTCAAACCACTGGGCCAACATATGGACTGTGGTCAGCCATGTGGGATCCAGCTCCCAATACACTATTCTTAACCACTGCATTATGTAGCTGGCCCTCATGAGTGATTCTTTAAACTTTCATTCATTCTTTGCATAGTGACTAAATACCTAACTGGGCATATGGATTATAATAGTGACCAAGACAGCCATCATCTCTGGATTTTCTTCATGGAGACTGAAGTCAAAGTACAACTTAAAATATTATTCACGGGAACCAGCAGTTAGCGTAATGGCTATATCGCTGGACTCCCACGTAGTCGACCGCGGTTCGCGTCCCGGACCCAGTGGCTTAAAACTCACGCCGGGCGCGTGTGCGTGCGTGCCCAGGATGCCGAGAGGAGAATGGAGGAGAAAGGACTGCGGCGTGACCATCACCCCTGGGGGGTGATTTCTCGCTTTCTGTCTCTGTGTCTCTCTCTGTCTGTCTGTCTGGCGAGCACACGTGCCCTATAGCAAAAAACCTCTCCAAAAAAAAAAATATATATATATATTATTCACTTATATAATAAAAATTATAAAAATTTCTAAGAAGTAGAATTAAAAGTTACTCAAAAAGATATATAAAAGGGCAATGATCCAGTCTTGGTAAGCTGAAATAGTGACATTCCAGCTAGGTTCTGAAGGATGAGAAAGACATACATATCAGTGAGGGTGATGGGAAGGAGAGGGCCAAACAAAATTTTGGCAGGGGCAACATCATGTGGAAGACCCTGAGATATGAAAAAATAGAGTGTATATGAGAAGACCATGGTGGATAAAGTGTAAGGAGATGGAGAGTGGCATTTGCTAAGCTGGCAAGAGAGGCAAGGCTAAATCATGCTGAGACTTAAAATCCATGATAGTGCTGAGAGTAAATTTTATTGGAGAGGCAGTAAGAATACTTAGATCATTTTTATCTGGATAATACCACCACCATGATCATATTTCCATTAAAGAAAGGTCTAAGTTCTCTGTGCTGAAGTAAATATAGTGGGATAAGAACTCAAAAGAGACCAGTTAAAAAATAATTGGAGAGGGACCAGCAGCTGGCGTTAATAGCTACATCGCTGGACTCCTATGTAGTTGACTGCGGTTCAAGTCCCAGACCCCATGGCTTAAACTCCTGCTAGGTGCGTGTGCGTGCGTGCCCAAGATCTCAAGAGGAGAATGGAGGCGAGGGGATTGGGGCATGGTGATCCCTCCTGGGGGGGGGGGGGGTGATTTCTTGCTTTCTGTCTCTCTGTCTCTCTCTGCCTTTCTGGCAAGTGCTTGAGCCCTATAACCCTATAGCAAAAAAAAAAAAAAAAAACCTCTCCAAAAAAATTTTAAAAAGTAACTGGAGTACTAGCCTTTGGTCTGATGGTGTAGGCGGCAATATCCTACATGGCCAGCTGCATGGTTCCAGTCACAGATTCAAAGGTTTGAAAAACATACCAGGAGCTTGTATGTGTGTGCCCAAAATGTTGGAAGAGGGAAATACAGAGAAGAGATTGTGGCATAACCATTCCCCATGGAGGTGCATTTTCATTTTCTTTCTATTTATCTATCTTTCTCTCTCCTAAAATTGCACATGCCTCTGGTAAAAATAAAAATAATGTAATTGCAGTAGTATAAACAGAAGACAATGGTGTCTTCTGCTAAGTGGCAGCCATGTGGGGGAGAAGTGAAAAGGTTTACCATAAATAGGATTATTTCCCCTGAACATTTTCACCACATTTATAGTAGATGATGGTCATATTATTTATTTCATGTAATACTGTCTTTATGACTAAAGGATGTCATAACTTTGGTTAGGTCACTTAATTTCTTAGAGATTACAAAAAAACATACATTTCACAGTATAAGACCACTGACACCAGTAAAGGAATAATAAAGCCTTTATATCATCTTTAGTGCAATCAGTCAAAGGCACCAGTAAATCTTACAGGAGCAAAACAGGGAAGAAACTACAACTTATATTTCTAAGATTATATGAAGATTGGTTGGAGACATCAGTGCGGTGAAATTTCACTGTGTGATAAATGTATGGAAAGGTATTCATAACTGGGATCGTACACATGTAAATTTAATTTCCATCGTCAGAGAATTATTTAACAAAACTGTCAAGAGATTAGCCTGAATCCATCTTGTGGGACTATGATTAAGTTATATTTTGAGACAACATGGAGTATTTAAAGACCAATAACTTACTAGATATATTATAGGCTGATTCCTTGCTTTTACACAGGTTTTTCTTGGTTAAACCAGCTTCGTCAGTGCTTCATACAAGAATTTAAATTATATATAACTTCAGCAATGAAACTATCATTTTGACTGAGGTGTGCTTAAATTTGGTAATAAAATCTGTCAATATTTGTGTTAATCTGCATCATTCTATGTGTTGCCAGTAAGAGAGCAGTGATGGCTGTCATATAATTTTTTTATTTGTCAAAGACTTTTATTTCTTCACAAGAATGTATTCATAAGAAGAATGCAGTCTGAGTTTCATTAGCATCCAAATTAGAAAGAAGGAAGTCAAATCGTCCCTGTCTGCAGAAAACATAATTTTTATACAGAGAAAAACCTAAAAAACTAGAAGTTATAAATAAATTAATTAAAACTGCAGGATACAAAATCAACATATACAAATCAGCAACATTTTTATAACCCAGAATAAATCAGCTAAAAATATAAATAAATCCCATTTTCAATACCTACCCAAAAATGAATAAATAAATAAAAATAAAATAAAAAACACCTAGGAATAAATTTAGCTAAGGTTATGAAAAATCTCTACAAAGAAAACTATGAAACACTGGTTTAACAAACTGAAGAAAACACCAAAAAAAGAAAAGATCTATATTTATACACGGAAATAATCAATATTGTTAAAACATCCACACTGCCAAAAGCAAGGATTCTATAGATTCAAGACAATACCTGTCAACATATATTATTAAAAATATATGTAATTTATATAAAATCACTAAAGATCCCAACAGCCAAAGCAAAAGAACAAAACTGGAGGCATCCCATTACCAATTTTCAAAATATACTACAAGCTATAGTAAACAAAACAGTATGGAGCTGGCACAAAAACAGATAGAGAAATAGAATAGAAGAGAGAACCTCAAAATAAATCCATGAATGTAGAGCCAACTGATTTTCAAAAAAAGTGCCAAGAGCATTCATTGGAAAAAGAACAGTCTCTACAATAAATGGTGCTGAGAAAATTGAACAGCCATGTGTAAAAAATTAAACTAGACACTATCTCTCAATATATAAAAAAGTAATAAAAAAAGGATTAAGACCTAAATCTATAAAACTACTAGAGGAAATGTTTTAGAACATCAGTTTGTGCAGAGTTTTTAAACAAGACCTCAAAAGTATGAGAAATAAAAGTAAAAATAGACAAATGGAATTATATCAAACTAAAAAGCTTCTGTATAGCAAAGAAAACAATCAGAAAAACAAAGACATAATTTACAGAATGGGAGAAATTATGTGCAATTTATATATCCAACAAGGAATTAATAAACAGAATATACACAGAACTTGATCAACTCATCAGCAAAATGACAATCTGATTGAAAACTGGGCCAATAAATGAACATTTTTCAAAGAAAACATACAAATAGCCAACAAGCATATGAAAAAAAATGCCCAGTATCATTAATCATCAGAAACCTGTAAATCAAAACCATAATGAGATACGTGTTATTATAGTAATTCTGAAACAAAAAATAGCATACTGGTGAGTATTTGGAGCAAAGGTAGCTCTGGTACACTGTTGGTGGAAATGTAAATTAGTACAGCCATTATGGAAAACAGTAAGGAGGTTCACAAAACTAAAAATAGAACTGCTATTACCCAGTAATTCCACTTGATAAAAATACAAAGAAAGGAAATCAGTGTTCACCATAGTACTATAAACGGATAGCAAAGATACAGAAACAACCTGTGTCTATCAACAGATGATGAATAGATAAAATGTAATTTTTAAATATTTCCCATTATATATATATATGTATATATATATATACACATACATGTCTGTATAGTTTATTATACACACACACACACACACACATATACATGAATAGTATTCAGTGACTAACAAAGTATGACTGAATACTATTTTGCAAATGACAGAAAGTCATTTGAGAAAGCATAGACAATTTGAGAACATTATGTTAAGTGAAACAATCCAGCACAAAAAGAAAAATCACATTTTCTCACTTATATGTGGAAATTAAAATAACCAACTTCACAGCAGTATAAAAATTACTAGAAGTTGGAAGGGGTAGAAAGGAGAGGGGGACTGAAAGTTGTCAACTAGTGGATATAAAATTACAGTTAGATGGATATTAAGTTTTAGTGTTCTATCGCACAGTAGGGTAATTATAGTTAATAATTTATTGTATATTTTGAAATACCTAAAAAAAGGATTTTGACGGTTCTCAACACAAAGTAATAATGTTTGACATAATGGGAATGCTAATTGTTCTGATTTAATAATTATACATTGTATTCATGTACTGAAAAACCACACTGTAACCCATAAATATGCTTAACTATTATGAATTAAAAATAACACCAAATACCAAGTCATAAGTGGAGAATTTAGTAATTGAGATGCAGGTTCTCAACCTCGAAGAATTTAAAGCCTGTCATTTCCACTGAATAGCAATATCAAGAAGTAGAGGAAGGTTATGACACAGTCAGACCCACGTTTCATGGTCCAATTTTAAGTCACCAAATTGCCATAATAAAGACAATACATGTTAACACTAAATTGTAGTAGAGCCAGAGAAAAGAAAATGATGGGTAAAGAATTAGATCAATTCCAGCTTTGGGGTCCAAACAGTGACTAAAGAGTAACCCAACATTCTGTGAAGCTGACCGACACGGGAAGGTTTCAGGGTTCACACCCGCCCTGAAAAATGGGCACATGCATGTTCGTGATCTAGAGCTTCCTGAACCAGGGCGTGAATTAGAACAAGAACCTATCTTCGGTGCCTGTATTCTCTGTTTCTCTCTCTTTCTGTTTCTCTCTTTCTCGTGGAAAAAAATACAGAAGTAAGCTTTAAAAATTCCCTGCCATAATTTTTAATAGCTGCATCTCATAGATAAGTTATATAAACTCTCTGAGTTTTATTTCACTAACTTTCAATCTGAACAAGAGCAACTACCCACCCAGATATCAAGATTAAACTAGCTTGTCTATGTAAGAGGCTTGATATAGTCCCTGACACAGGGAGCTCAATAAAACTAGATAATGATTTTCAACTGTGATATGAAACCAGAACAAAGGAAGGGCAATGGGAATTAAATTGTGACATCTGAAGTAACATACACTGGTGAATGAAAGTAAAGACCTGAAGTGTAAACAGCAAATAATGGTTTCTTGATAGAAATACAAAAGACTGAGAGTCTCCCAGGATCAAGACTTTTATAAGACTTTCAAATTCATTTATCCTGCAGGTATGTTCTTTATTTTGAAACTTCTTCACCTTATTTTTTTCTGTTATAATATTGTAAATTAGTACTTCTATAATTCTGTCATATGGAAAACCATAATTATTTACAACTTGTCTTAAAATGCTAATAATCTCATAAAGGTCGAATTTCTATACAAACATGTTGAGGGGCCAACAGATGGCATAATGGTTATGTCGCTGGATTCCCATGTGCTTAACCACTGTTTGAGTCCCAGATCCGGCAGCTTAAAATTTATGCCAGGCATGTATGCATGCATGCCCAAAATCCCAAGAAGAGAATGAAGGAGGAGGGACTGTGGTGTGGCCATCCCCTATGGGGTGGTTATTTCTCTCTTTCTGTTTCTCTGTCTCTCCAGAGAGAACACAAACCTATAGGAAAAATCTCTCTCTCTCTCTAAAAAAAAGAAAATATTGAAAGCACTTTTCCTTAAAAGATAATCTCAAGGGACCAGCAGTTAGCATAATGGCTATATCGCTGGACTCCCATGTAGTCGACCGCAGTTCACGTCCCAGATCCAGTGGCTTAAAACTCACACTGGGCGCGTGTGCATGTGTACCCAAGATCCCAAGAGGAGAATGGAGGAGAAGGGATTGCGGCGTGGCCATCCCCCCTGGGGGGTGATTTCTCACTTTCTATCTCTCTGTCTCTGTCTGGCAAGTGCATGAGCCCTATAGCAAAAACCTCTCCAAAGAAAAAAGATAATCTCAAATTTACATAAGGAGTAGTAAAAAGATTATAAAATGGTGTCATAGAGACCCTCTAGATTTATAGCTTCATTTTACACATGGAAAAATGAGACTCCAGAAATATCACAGAGCAAGGCAACAATAGAGTTGGGAATAGAAGTCAGACCTTTTGAATATTAAATGAAACATTTTAGTAATTCCTAATATTTTATAAAATAAAGGCAATGCAGATTGAGAGGAAACTTAGTTCATCAAATCATTTGATTCATTCTATAAATACTGGAGTAGCAAGAGTAAGAGGACTAGAATAGCTCCTACATTATAGAATCAAAACAAGACAAATGGTAAATAACATGTTAGAGGAATAATTATACCCATTAGCAATTAATGAGATATAATTTAAATTAATGTCATGTTATTTTAAGCCAATCAAGAGTTAACTAAGTAGATTAAGCTCATTGGCATAACCGAATTGCTTAGAGGAGGTCTGTTTTTTCATATCAAAGAATGGTGAGTTTTTCTATAGAACCCCAATCTTACCCCTATGTGGGTAAAAACAGCTTCCTTGGCATAGTCATTAAAAATCCAGTCAACAGAAAGTAAAGTACCAAGACCTGGGCAGCTTGGAAAGCCCAGGAAGATTGACCCCCAAGATCTAGATTTTGATGTACAGGTTTTGTCTCCTCCTTTTGAGTGTGGGCAGAATCAGTGATCATGCTGGATATCTCTCCCATGATAAAATTTCGAAACAACTGATATTGAGTTAATCTTAAGAGGTATTAGCTCTTTTTTTTCTTTTTTTTGAAGTTTATTTTTTTTCTTCCATGAGTAAGAGAGACAAAGAAAGAGAACACCCCAAAAAGGGTCTTCACCCAGCAATCTCAGCCCTAGATCATGAACATACACCTACCCAGTGTGTTTAGGGAGGTCTCTGGATGCTCACCTGGAACCTTCAAATGGACAGAGGATCCTGTCACTATCACACCACCATTTGGCCCAAGGGAGATTATCACTTTTAATGTGGATCAACCTAATATTTTAATCTTTTTAGTAGAAGGTAAGATATTAGACATTCATCTACTACCTCAAAAGAAAACCAACAGCTATGTTATGAATGGCCCATAAAGGATACCACATGGCTAGGGTCCCAGTGCATCCTCTAGATCTGAGAGTGATAACCTCTCCTAACTCCTACTTTGGAAAGACAGCACAAAAAGGGAGGCTTTAGCTCTACAAACAAAAAGAAGTGAATTCTGTCAATAAGTGAAAAAGTTTAGAAGTATCTCTTTCTCTTGTCAAACCACCAAATGAGGAAACACAAAGTGAACCCTTTATTTCATCCTTTTAAGACCCTTTACAAAAGAACCATCAAAATCATGCCAGATCCACTGAAAATGTGAGATATTAAATCTGTAATCCTTTTTCTTTTTTTTAGAGAGAGAGAATTTTGCTATAGGGCATGTGCACTCACCAGAGAGACAGAGAAAGAAAGCGAGAAATCACTCGCCAGAGAGGATGGACATGTCAAAATTCCTTTCTTTCATTCTCCTCTTGGGATTTTGGTCACACAAGCAAATGTGCCCAGCATGATGAGTTTTAAGTTGCCAGACCTGGGACTTGAACCATGGTCATCAACATGGGAGTCCAGCAATGTAAACACTATGACAACTGCTGGTCCCCAATTTGTGTTCTTTTTAGCATCTAACTTGAGGCAATATGTGATGCAACAATAGAAAATTAACACAGGCAGAAAACAAGTCTTTGTACAATCTCTAAGATGCAAAACACAGTGGTAGGTATTTAGGGACTTAATGTATTCTAGACTGAATTATCTTAATTGAAATGGTACATTTGATTTAAGATGGTACTAGGAAATTGCTAGATACAAGCCCTGCTGTCACTTATAAGGTGTCTTCAGAAAGTTCTTGGAAAATATGAATCATGAAAAACTTCATGGTTTTAATTTGGACAGGCACCAAAATGAATTCATATTTTAATTCCCTTTATCTATGAACTTTTTGAAGTCATCTTGTATGTTTGAGTACAGTCTTGTATGTTTTAAACATGTTTCTCACTTAATACTGTGAGATATACATGGCATGGATATCGTTACCATTTTATACATGAGGAAACAAAACCTGTAGAAGTTAAAGTTCCAGGGATCATGCTACTAACTCATTGCCTTTCCACTCTGCTATTGCCTACTTTCAACTATTTCCTTTTGAAATTTCCTTGACATTTAAGGCATATGGGAAAACACCAAATTCTCTTAGAAAATAAGGTGCCTTATAAAACAAAAATAAGGGCTGTTAATATTTCACCCTTGATTTACCAGTGGAACATTGTCAGGTACACTTCTCACATGCTAAACATATGTTTTCTAGCCAATGAATACAGGCAACGTCAGCCACAGAACTTACTGTACTTTCTGTATTCTATGCAAAACAATATTCATAATAATTGCACCTATTAATGGAGTCCCTCTGACATTATCATATTTTATAATATGATACTTTTATTCTCATAGTACCCCTGCAAGGAAGTTTTAATTCTTCATTGAAAATGAGGAAACTGAATTTTAGAAGGATTAAGTTACGCAACAAAGGGCACATAGCTATTAAATGATGGATGGAGAAACAAATTCAGGTCTTTCTGCTCTATAGCTTGTATTATTTTCATGATTCCATGTTACTGTGCTAATGGGACTTCCCATACAGAAAAGCTGCAGACAGCACCAATCAAGATAAGAGAGCTTCAAACAAGATAATTGTTCGTACTTATGGGCTACATAACAAATTGTAACCTCTAGTCTCTATACATACTACACACATTATTTTGAAGAACAAAAATACTCTTAGATACAACATCCCTTCATGATCAAGACTCTTAGAAAAATCAGCATAGAAGGGCCATTTCTCAATACAATAAAAGCCATCTATGAAAAACCTATAGCGAACATCATCCTGAATGGAGAAAAGCTGAAAGCTTTCCCACTAAACACAGGGACAAGACAAGGATGCCCACTTTCTCCACTCCTTTTCAATATAGTACTGGAAGTCCTTGTCAACGCAATCAGAAAAGAAGAAAAAATAAAGGGCATTCGAATAGGAAAAGAAGAGGTGAAACTTTATTTGCAGATGACATGATTGTATACATAGAAGACCCAATGGTCTCCATGGAAAAATTACTGGAAGTAATACATGATTACAGTAAAGTTGCAGGATATAAAAATCAATATACAGAAATCGATAGCATTTCTATATACAAATAACAGGCAGATTGAGATAGAACTGAAAAAAGTTATTCCATTTATCATAGCCACCAAAAGTATACGATATTTAGGAATAAATCTAACCAAAGAAGTTAAAGACCTCCACAAGGAAAACTATGAGAAGCTAAAAAAAGAAATTGAAAATGACACAAAAAAATGGAAGGACATCCCATGTTCATGGATTGGAAGAGTTAATATAATCAAAATGGCAATTCTACCCAAATTATTCTACCTATTTAATGCAATGCCAATCAAAGTACCAGACACATTCTTCACAGATCTTGAAAAAACAATCTTAAAATTTGTCTGGAATCATAAAAGACCCTATATTGCCAAAGCAATTCTACACAAGAAGAGTGGAGTGGGCGGCATCTCACTCCCCGATGCAAAAGTATATTACAAAGCTGTGGTAATAAAAACAGCATGGTACTGGCACAGAAATAGACACGTTGACCAATGGAACAGAATAGAGTCCCCAGAAATAAGTGCCCAAACATACAGTCAGCTGATCTTTGACAAGGGGTACCAGTCAATCCAGTGGGAAAATGAAAGCCTCTTCAGCAAGGGGTGCTGGAAAAATTGGACTTCCACTTGCAGAAAGATGAATCTGAACCCCTACCTCTCTCCTTTGACAAAAATCAAGTCAAGGTGGGTCAAGGATCTAAATCAAAGACCTCAAACTATAAAGCTGCTCCTGGAAAACACTGGGGAAACTCTGGGAGACATTGGTGTAGGGAAAGACTTCCTAAAGAATACCCTCAAAGCAGAGCCGATTGTCCCCAAAATAGACAAATGGGATTACATCTGACTAAGAAGTTTCTGCATGGCCAACGACACAGTAATTAGTGTGAATCGACAGCCCTCAGAATGGGAAAATTTTTTTGTAAATTTTGCATCAGATAAGGGACTGATAACCAGAATACACAAGGAACTAAAAAAGCTGTTTGGAAAAAAGATGATCAACCTTATTAAAAGATGGGAGACGGAGATGAAAAAAAACACTCTCTAAAGATGACATACGAATGGCCAAAACGCATATGAAAAAATGTTCAGCCTCCCTCATCGCAAGGGAAATGCAGATAAAAACAACAATGAGGTACCACCTAACCCCAGTCACAATGTCTAATATTAAAAAAACAAAAATGATAAGTGTTAGTGGGAGTGTGGTGAAAGGGGAACTCTTTTACACTGCTGGTGGGAATGTAGATTGGTCCAACCACTGTGGAGAATAATTTGGAGATTCCTCAAAAATCTACAGACAGATCTACCATATGATCCAGGGATCCCACTCCTCGGTATCTACTCAAAGGACAGAAGAATTCTTCATTGGAAAAGTGCTTGCACATTGATGTTTATTGTGGCACTATTCATAATTGCTAAATCATGGAACCAATCCAAATGCCCCCATATGGAGGAATGGATTGAAAAACTGTGGCACATATACTCTATGGAATACTACTCAGCCATAAAAAACAACAGAACCCTGGCTTTTGACAGAAAGTGGAAGAATATGGAAGATGTACTGCTGAGTGAGGCAAGCCAGGCTATAGAGAGACATTGTATGTCCCCACTTAACATATACCGTATGTCTGCATTCTATGACTGAAACTAATTGACTAACGGTTGAACAAACACAAGAGATGGGTGTGAATGTCAAATGAGGTGTATGTGGAGGAGGGGGGTCTAACGAAGGGCATTTGGAGAAGGGATACAGAGGTAGAGCATTGACGAGATGGGGAGGTGTGGTGTTATCTGTTGAAGATATTTTGATCAACGGGTCTGGGGAGAAATGTTCACATATCAAAATGGTCTCATTGAAAGCCAAACAATATGATTGAAAATATATACAAAAAAATAATAATAAATAATGTGAAAAAAGATACTCTTACTTGTAATAACTGACCACTAACTGCTTAATGCATGCTATTTTTGTCACTCAAATAAACTTATAACTTTCTCTGGCCGAGAAAATGTATACTTTCTGTTAAAATTTCAAAAATTATCCAGTTACACATACAAATTTACAAAGATTGCAGTTTACCTGTAAAAGTTGTCAAAGTCAAAACGGAGTCATAGGTGCCAACTTGTGTTAAACTAAAACAAGTCAGGGAATACCACAGAGCAATTTTCATGCAAGGATGGCAGATAAGAGCTATCACAAGGACGCTTCCAGAGTCATAATCTTGCCCAAAGGCCACTGAAACCTTATACAGATAATACTCTGTGAGGACATCTGTGTAGAAACTGCCTGTCCAATCTAAGAGTGATGTTACCCTCTTTACTGATCCTAGTAGCTAAAGATGACCAAGTGCCCAAAATCAATTCATGTATGTCCTTCTAATTTCTCTTTCAAAAACCCTTGTTAATCTTTACCTCCCAAAATTCTGCTATACTTTACTTTGGCAAGTGTATCCTGTGCTGCAATGCCTATTTCCAAATAAATATTTTTTTAAAAAAAAAGAAAGTCTTTATCCCTGCCTCCTGTTTAGAACTTGACATACCTACTAGCACTTTTGCAATAATTTTTTTAGCATATAAATAAAGGAAAAATAATATGGTTAAAATCTGAATTTAAGATGCTTTTCCCATTATGTTTGTAATTGCATAAATGTAAAAAGCTCAGTTTGCTTCAGAGTTTTAATCAAGACTTTGGGGTCACCTTGGAATGCATTTTCTCAAAAAGATTTGGTTTCTCCAAAAGATACAAAGTTACCAAATTTTCTCAGGCACTTAAAAAGCCCAAATATGTGTCTTATATTTTTATTTTCATGAAACAACTAAAGCTTTTAAAACTGCACGGAGCTTGACTATGTAGCTATTACTTTATATTTAGAAAAACATTAATTCTCACATTGAATAGGAATCTTGAAGAGGATAGTTATCCAAGGATGACTATACCTTTCTTTTGTTCCTTTGACAATCTTCATTCACTAGTAGTTACTCTCAAGTATCCAGTTTTATATACCACATCATAACATAAATTTAAGTTGTTGAATACCGCATAAAATCTGGGACTCTCCCAAAAAGTCAAGTAACCTTTAATTCTCTTTTTCACTCTCTTCCTTATGCCCTGCTCGTCTAGCCCTGGGGGGGGGGGGGGGGGGGGCATGGATACTGTGGAGGTATTCTATGACTGAAAAGATATATTAAAATCTCATAAAAGGGAACACGCTCATAGACAGCTGCAAGCAATACCATTGAAATGTCTATGAAAACATATAGCACCTGAGAACTATAAAGGCTCAGGGAAGGCACTGCAAAACTAAATGTTTGTTTCCAATCATTAGACAAGGAATTCATACTCCTATATCAGTAGTCACTGCAACAGGTACACGGGGTCAGCCATTCATTTAAAAACTGCATTATTTCACTGCTTACCTTGGAGAAAACACACCTGCCAAGATAATCTTGACTTAACATAAACAAGAGTTGATTCTCAGATTGGAAAAAAATGATGAACCATGCAATTAATAACTGGAAAATAAGACAACTATGATGTAGGAAATTTCTATTATTTTTAGTTATGAAAGTAATCATGTTCCAAGAGATTAAAATAAATCAATGTAGGTTTAAAAATGTAGCAGTAGGTTACCTATATGTGTCTATGCTTTTCCTGAGAATAAGGTGAAAAATAACAAGTTCAAGGCCAGTCTGGGCAACACAGCAAGATTCTATAACTGAGGACACATGAAAAGGCCAGTAGTGGATTCATAAACTATCAGTTACGGGCCTAAAGGAAACAGAAACCTGCCTCCAATGGCTATAATTGTGAAAGATTCAATAAATTCTCAATAATGTAGACTAACAGCATGGAGCAAAGACTCTACCAATTAAAAACATACTTTGTCACAAGTGCACTGTATTACAGATGAGAAGTTATGCTAATTAAACATTAACTTAGGTAAATATTAAAATCAGACTCCACTCCCCAGGCAGACATCAGGTACTGGAGGAGGGGGCTTTTAGAGTTATGCAAGGCAGCAAAGGAAAATTATTCTAGAATTAATGAACACATGGATAATAAAGAGTTAATTACATGAGTTTTACTCTGTGAGGATGTTTGATTCCTGTTAATTTCCTGAAGTGGGCACCAACACAGTGTGCTGGGGGTTAGCCAGGAAATAAAACAGGTGACATGAATAAATGCAAAGATGCAAAATGTGTGACTGCAAAGTCTGTTCATAGAATTTTTGTGAGTCTAATTATTTATAAAGCCTTAATATGCACTTATTCTAGCTCCTTCTTTTTTCCCTTTGACTTAGATGAAATTTGTGTGCATAATAGGTAGAACCATTTTGCTAAAACATATAACATCTTTTCTATTTCAATCTCATTTTGTGTATAAAATTGAATGGAAATCTACATATTTATGTATCAGCCATTAGTGTAGACTGGGTTTACTCATAAGCTTTTTCCACTTGCTTGAGAATGATTTTTTTTGCTTGTGAGTGATTTTTTTTTTTTAAATCTGGTGAATAAAAAGCTATTGCATAAAGTGCTTAACTAAATTTATTTCCAGCTGCATAATTTCAGAAGCTCAATTACATATCTCATTTTTCAAGAAGCCCACAGTAGTTTTTGCTTTTTTAGAAGGTAGACTGTTTCAATGACTGGTCATTATGGTGAAAATTCTTTGTTAAACTAAAGCTTTCTATGTATTCCAGCTCTGCACTTTATAAAAGAAGAGAAAAAAAAATCGTAAGAGAAATGCAAGGTATATTTATAAAATCTCAGACTTCTGTAAAACCTCACACAAACTGAATTTTATTTGATCTTTGCTATTTTGGGAGGCAATTAATTACATATATATATAAAGAGGCTCACAGAAATACAGAAGATTCTGAGGCATCTATAACTTAACATTATGTGGTCTTAAAGCCCAAAGGCACATCAAATTCCACAAACCCCTCAATAGTTAATCTGAAATCCATATGTACAAGATATTAAAAATGAATATGGGAGGAAAGAGAATCACTAAGCTTGGTGAGTGAGCCTTGACAGCCACACATCATCTTCATTTTACAAGAAATAAGCTTTTGTTTATCTTTTTAATACATAGAGTTAGTCTTGAAACTTACCATTAGAGTGCCCTTAGTAAAGCTGGTGATTTTTTAAAAAATAATTATTTTATTTAACTTTACTTATTTATTTTAATTTCACCAGAGAGAGAGAGAGAGAGAGAGAGAGAGAGAGAGAGAGAGAAAGTGAGAGAGCAAATCACCAGGTCTGGGACTCAAATTGGGTTGGCTATGTGGAAGTCCAACACCCTTAACCACCATGCCACCTGCCAGCCTCAAAGTTGGTGATTTTTAAAGGTGTTTGAAAATTTAAGCAACCAAGATCTGTAATCAGCTAGAGTTAGAGAAAAAGCTGCTAATAGAAACCAGCCTCTCAGTAAATAAGTGAAAGTGTTATTCATTACACTGAAGCTTCTTCTGTTCAAAGGTCTAAAAGAAACCCATTCCCTCTCCTAGACGTAAAGACATTTCCAGGCCAGTTGGTGGCACAGCAGTGAAGGTGGCTAGATGCCATATTACTGACTGTACTGTTCAAGTCCCAGAGCCAGTAGCTTGAAAAATACACTGGGCATATTTAAGCATGCCCAAAATACTGGGCAAAAAAATCCTATGTATGAAGAATAGAGAATGCAGAGGAATTTAAGACCAGAAGCCAGCAGGTGGCATGGATGTTAAGGGCACTAGACTCCCACATGGCTGACCGTGGTTCAAGTCCTGACCTAGCATCTTGCTTTTTGACTTTCCCTCTCTTTCTCTTGCTCTGTCCCTCTCTGGTCAAATTAAAATAAACAAGTAATTAAAGTTAAATAAAATAATTCTTAAAAAGAAACAAAAAAAAAAATCAGACAACCTACCCAGAAAAACAAATGGCAGTGACAATTTAAAAAAAAAAAAAGTCAACCATACCTTGAAGAATTAAGCATAATAAGTGTATTTTACAATCCTTGTATTTACCAGAAATGTGAATTTGAAACTGTTTGAGAAAAGTCAGTACTTTAGAAATATTTAAATATGTAATTAGCACCTCATGTAATTAGCTCATCTAAGAAATCCTTATACACTGATGACTATAAATGTTCAAAATAATGTCTTGACCATTCTGGAAATATGAGGTATCATACTCTTCCGTAACTAACTGTTTCTATATAAACAACTACAGTTTTAATAGTAGAATTGGTACAGGTAGTGGCCCAGGAAAGTTACTAATAGTTTTGAAATAAGTTACTAATCAATCAATCATATGTATGCCAAATGGATGTTAGCACTCTGATTTTTTTAATACAATATCATAGAATAAGGAATCCTGCTTTAACAAATTTTAAAGAAATTTGCAACTTTGCAAATGATCCTTTTATAAAAAAGGAAATGAGGGACCAGCAGATAGCATAATGATTATGTTGCTGGATTCCATTGTAGTCTACCACAGTTTGAGTCCCAGACCTGGCAGCTTAAACACACCGAGCATGTGTGTGTACATGCCCAAAATCCCATGAAGAATGGATTGCAGAGTGGCCATCCCCCTTGGGGGCTAACTTCTCATTTTTGTCTCTCTGACTCTCTCTTTCTCTCTGGCAAGGCCACACATGCTATAGCAAGATAATAATAAGAAGAAGAATATCATGCAAACACAAACACCCTAGAGCAAAAATCTCTCTCTAAAAAAAAGAAAAGAAAGAAATGACTGGGGGCCAGAAGGTGGTGTGTTGGTTAAGGTTAAGGCTCTGGACTCCCACAGTTTGAATCCTGGACCTGGCTCCATGTGTATGTCCCCAAAATCCTAAGAGGAGAATAGAGAGGAAGGGACTGAGAAGAGGCCATTTCTCCTGGGGGTGATTTCTCACTTTCCTTTCCCTCTTATTTCTCCCTCTGTTTCTATCCTGCAAGCACATGAGTTATACAAGAAAAAAAAAAAAAAAGAAAAAAAGAAAAAGAAAAGAAAATAATAACTTTATGAATTTTGTTTAAATACAATTTCCTTCAAAAATAGAACTGACTTAAAATAAGGAACCTTTTTTGTGTTCTGCCCACTCAAGTGATAAGCAATAGAAATTTCAATCATTGCATCATGTTTTGATTCAATGCTCCCCTTGGCTACTCTAAATTAAGCAGAGTTGCTTTTACTTGAGTGACAAGTGGCTGTTCTCATGTGACAGCTGAAACTTTTGGCCCCTCCTTCTGCCTAAATTCTTAGTATGTCTGTAGTCTCTCCATAACTCTCTTCTAACTCAGCACTGCTAACTTCCTGTCCATTGAAACCGAGTCAAAAGTTAAGTTAGATTGAAAAATAATATATACACATATATCCATTCAAAAAGAATACTTTGAATTCACTGCTAAATTAAAAAAAAATTTAAATTAGAATCCATTTATATATTCCTAGTTTCCTCTTCTATAAAATAATATGCATGGTTTCTATGACAGCTATTTTATTCACAGTTTAGCAGATCTTTTTTTGCACTCTATATTTTTGAATACTCATGTAAAATGCTAGAAGTCCAAGCATCAAATTAGTAAAGAAAAGAAATTTCTGAGAGCTAGAAGATGGCATGTATATTATACCTAACTCCAAAATCCCATGGTTATCTACTAATTTCATAGTTGAAGACAGATAATATATGTCATATTTTTTATTCTTTAAAATAAATACATTCTTTTAATGTAACTTATTATTTTTGCATCATATCTGAAAATATGCTTAGTAACATCTCATTTCTCAGAATAACTGAAGAAATTTGAGACATTCTACTCTAGATGTCAACCAAGCATTATCCCCTGACTAGCAGCATTAGCACTACTTGTGAACTTGTTAAAAATGAAAATTCCTGGGATTCATCTAAGACCTACCAAATCAGAAATTCTAGGGTTTAGGCTCAGAAATCTAAATTTTTCCAGGTGATTCTAGTGCCTGATGTCTAAGAGCTATGGTTCATGGACCAGCCAGTGGTATGATGGTTAAGATGGTTGAATCCCACAAGGCCAACCATATGGTTTGAGTCCCAGACCCAGTACCTCGAAAAACATGCCAGGTGTATGTGCCTGTGTGCCCAAAATTCTGAGAGGGGAATGGAGGACAAGGACTTGCAGTGTGGCCTTTCCTCTTATGGGGGGATTTCTAACCTTCTCTCTCTCTTTCTCTGTCTCTCTCAGGCAAACACATATGCCCTATAACAAAATTCAAAAATAAAAACAAATGAAAAACTATGGCCCTTCATGATCAAAGAGCAATAGAAGAAGAAAGGAAAATCTGTGACCCTTTGCTACTGATTTCAGTTGTAGTGAGTTCTAGCTGCATCCTACCAAAAGCAGAAGCCCCAAACCATCTGCACTAAAATTGTGTGTACCTATTATGTTGTTTGTAAGTTACATGATAAGATAATGAACACAGTCATGAAAACTTTTGTCACATTCACAACTTACAAGAAAGAATAAAACCTTCAAGTGACAACTGGCAAAAATATTGGAAAAAACACTACTCCTTTCCCAAATAATCACCTCAACCTCTGCAATTTCGATTCCTATGAGAATATAATTTAATATTTGCTCTGTTATTCTCCAGGAGAAATTACATATACTGTAAAGAGAACTTACAATAAAGGGATCCCTAACTTTAAGAGCTAACAAAGAAAACATACCAACAAATACTTATTTTTTACAAGAAAGTATTCTAAGACATTTCTATGTTTTGACCATTTGATATTCACAGAAACCCTTTGAAGTAGATATTAATATCACTCCAACCTCCATTCTTATTTTAATTTTTTTTTAATTTTTGCCATAGGGCACATGTGCTCACCAGAGAGAGGGAAAGTGAAAAATTACTCCTGGGGAGATGGCCACCCCACAAACCCTTGTCCTCTATTCTCTTCTCATGATATGGGGAGTGTATGCATACATGCCCGGCATGATTTGCAAGCCTCTAGGTCCAGGAATCGAACTGTGGTGGGTCATGAAGGAGTCCAACACCTTCACCATGTCACCTGCTGGCTTTTTAGTCTCTATTCTAATTAAATGACTTGCCCAAGATCTCACATCTAACAAGTAGAGGAGCTGGAATTTGAAGCCAAGCAGTAAGAGCATTCAAAAACAAATAGCCAGTGGCAAAATATGATCATTCCAAAAGGAAAATATAGAACTTGCGACTATATCACCTCGCCAATAATTAGACTTGATTTTGTCACTTAATTTGTAACATTTAAATTAATACTCAACCTGAGAGATAACTCCAAGAAGCAATGTGACACTAGAAGTAAATTGCTAGCCCACTGAAAGACAATTTACTTAAAAATACAAAATACAGAGAAACAGAAAAATGAGAAGCACAAGAAAAGTACAGAATAAAATCAGCTAGCTTGCACTCAAGTAACTAATTTAGGTTAGACTATAAAATCCATTAAGATAAAATAAATAATAGACCTGTTTCTTAGTAACATTTTTTTCTACATTATTTGGGTCAGGTAAAGTATTCAAAGAACATTTATTTTTTATGTAACCAAAGTGCAAGTCTTGAATTTACTAAAAGGTGTGACTGTGAGTAAACCATCCAAACTCCTGAAATTTATTTTGGAATTAGAAACAAGATGTAATGCTTCCCATAAAAAGAACTGTAAAATTCAACAGCAGTAACAAACTTTCTGTGAACCAAAGATTAAAATAATAATAATAATAATTCCTTTATTAAAGGTTAACATTGCTAACATTTTAAATAATAATTAGTAATAATGTCATTTAAGAACTAGCACATTCATTCAAAACTATTACAGCCAAAAGTATTTTTTATTATAATATGCAGTTTTAAAGTTTAAATCCCTTGTACACAAAGGCTGTTAATACAAGCAGTAAAATCATTTTCTTAGAAAAAGCATATTCCACACTTTTGTAATATAGTCACTTTTCTCATGGCATATCTCCACAATGACAAACATAAATAAAACCTAGAAGTACTGGACCAGCCAGTAGTGTGGTGGTTAAGGTGACTGGATCCCACATTGCTGAAGGTACAGTTCAAGTCGCAGACCTGGTGCCTTGTAATACATGCTGAGAGAGTATGTGTGTGTGTGCCCAAAACCCTGAGAAGAGAACAATGAAGAAGGGACCATGGCCAGAAAAGAAGAGATTGTGTTGTAGTGATATCCCACTGAAGAGTGCTTTATCTGTCTGTCTCTGTTTTTCACTGGTGAGCACATGTGCATTCTGACCAGAAAATAAACAAACTAGAAAAACCAAATGCCACAACAGTCTATGCAAAAACTATACTGCATATCATTTGTTGTAGAATACCAAAAATTGAACATGGATGCACTAATCTCATCTGTGGCTAAAATTGCCTATTTCTAACCACTTGGGTTCTGGTTGACTAGAAAGTACTATAAAAATTAAAAATATTTCATTAGAAATCAGAGGATCAGGTGGGTTTTGAAGAATGATGTAAGATAAAAAATCTGTTTCACTCACTACCAGAAATGTAATTTGAATGAGTGTCTTTCCAAGTGAAAGATAAAATAATGAAAACATTTTTATAATTCAATAGAACAGTTCAGTTATAAGCTGTTATCAGTCCACATTCTACAGCAACTTGTAAATAAATGCTTTTGCCTGTCGAAGGTGATTCCGGTGAAATAGAAATGTCATCTAATACACTGCTTAATAACAATACTAAGTTAGTAACCCATGACTCTAAGTGATTCTTGCAGAACTGATATACTTAATATTAAGGGTTTGTTCTCTCAATTTATCAGATAAACCAAATGACATTTCAGCATGCTTCATAATGAAAGGCAGTACCAAGATTTAGTAGTATAGTATCTTTCCCACAAGTGGATGTTATATTGTGAGGAATTATTTCCTCTTTTCTCATATTATATTTCTAAAACTCAGGACACAAGAGCTCTGCATAAAACAAGTAGCATCTACCTCTCTCTCTCTCTCTCTCTCAAAAAAAAAAAAAAAAAAAAAAAAAAAAAAAAAAAAAAAACAAGTAGCATCAGCTTCTTCCCTTCACTTCACCCCTGAACTACAATGTGAAAATTGCTGACAAAGATCTCTGTTAAAATGACCGCAAAGTAAACATCAGATAAATTGCATCTGAATGATAATATAAACATAGAAGAAAAGTGTAGGAGTTCTTTGATTGCTGTTGATATTTGGGTTTTAAGTAGGTTTGTTTACACTGTAGGCTCTTTTGCACCCATTCATCACTGACTATACTTTCTTTTTCTATTATTCTCTAATTATATCTCTCTTATTCTCTCATTTTATGGTTGCCAAAACACAAGTACAGGATGGCAACAAATTATGTGAATTTGGTGATGATTAAAATGATGTCTGTTAAAATCAGGAAACTAGGTAAACAAATGGGATTTCATGCATCAAGAGTCTGGCCACAGAAAAAGAGGTTGCAAAACTCTGGTGATCCCCAAGACCAAAAAGAGCTACTTTGAGAAGGCAGACTCATAGCCCACTGTCAGACTCACTGAATATAGTGTGGGATACAGAACAAAAGTAGCCCCAAATCCCTATGGACTCAATCCAGCCTTGCTGGTCCTACAACCAGCCCCATCTGCTAAGGGACCTGGGAGGAGACATGCCCATTTGCCTGTTCCCCCTAGGTAACAGGCCCGGTGATCTTGAATCTGTCTGCGGAGCCTAAAGTAGCTCTATGATCTGACTGCAGGTTCACTTGATCACATTTCTGAGTTAATCTTCCTGCCCAAAGTACATGTGGAAATATACCCATCCATGCTGTCAGTTACACTCATTGACCTTAGCATCAACTATGTATCTTAAAAAGGCTCACTTGGACCAGCAGTTAGCGTAATGGCTATGTCGCTGGACTCCCACGTAGTCGACCGCGGTTCGCGTTCCGGACCCGGTGGCTTGAAACTCAGGCCGGGTGCATGTGCATGCGTGCCCAAGATTCCAAGAGGAGAATGGAGGAGAGGGGATTGCTGCATAGCCATCCCCCCTGGGGGGTGATTTCTCACTGTCTGTCTCTCTGTCTCTGTCTGTTTGTCTGGCGAGCGCACGCGCCCTATAGCAAAAGAACTCTTAAAAAAAAAAAGAACTTTAAAAAGGCTCAGTTTACGTGGACTATAGTCAGTCTTGCTGATGTTGAGACACAGTGACATCTGCCTTTGTTCCTGGTACCAGGCCTACCAACCTCAGTCCTGGCTGTGGATCCAGAAATGGTCCAGTGGCTTGGCTCTAGTCTCATTCTACCATAATTTGGAGACATTCCTGCACTGCCCAGATGTCAGGGAAAGCCATAACCATCAGCATACCTGATAACGGCCCACAAAAACAAACAAGTGAAATGACTGTATTAAACTAAAAAAGCTTCTCCATATCAAATAAATAATGAACAAGGTGAAAAAGCAAGCTGTGAAATGAGAGAAAACATCTGCAAACAACATATTTGATAGCAGATTAATTTAAAAATATACAAAGCTCTTCAAAAGTTCACAAAAAGTACGTATTATGAAAAACTATGCACTGACTTCAAAAGTTTTTACATCGAATAAAATTATGTTTAAATTCCATTTTTCCACAAAATATTTGAACTCTTTTCATACATTTAGGTATCATTCTAGCTTCACTGCTGTTTTCCAATTCATACACAAAGCCTTTAATAATCAAATTAATTTGAACTTTAAAAAATGAACACGTAATTGAAATTTTAGGGATGGATCTAAAATGAGTCTAAGAAAGATTAATTTATGCTACCAATACACATTTATATTTTAAAGAATTTAAAAATTATTTATTTACTATTATTTTTAATTTCATGAGAGAGAGACATGGAGACAGAGGAAAGCGAGAAAGCAAGCTTCCAGGTCCTAGACTTGAACTGCGGTCAGCCATGTGGAAATCTAACACCTCAACCACCATGCCACCTGCCAGTCCCAACAATACACATCTAAATTGTATGATTGGCATTCATTTATTCATTGTATCATCTTATTATTTTATCCTAGTAAGTATAGTTAAAAAGGAACTTGTTAAGGATAGAAATACTACTAACTATAGTCCAACTCTATCTCCTTTCCATAAGATCTTAACTTCCTTGGGACCAACAGATGGCATAATAGTTAGGTTGCTGGATTCCCACATAGTTGACCATGGTTTGAGTCCCAGATCTAGTGGCTTAAAATTCAGGCTGGGTGTCTGTATGTGCGTGTCCAAGATTCTAAGAGGAGAATGAAGGAGAAGGGATTGTAGCATGTCCAGCCCCCATGGGGGGAAAGGGGTGATTTCTCACATACTGTCTCTCTGTCTCTCTCTTTCCAGAGAACATACAAGCCTATACCAAAAATTTCTCTTTCAAAAAAAAAAAAAAAAAAGATTTTAACCTCCTCCTCCAATAACCAATACTTCAATTAAAGGGATTCTTAAAACAGAAAATACACTGTAAGATATTGGTTCCAACTTTCATCTCAAGAAATAAAAAGAGCAAAAAAACTTGGCCATTTAAATCACACAAATTGGATGAGAACTGGGCTTTAAAATTTATTATGTGTGCAACACTGGAAAAGCTAATTTCTCTAGGTTTTATTTCCTCGCTCACAAAAGATAGGACCTTCATGAAGGAGTAGCTGTAATAACTATGCAGGACAGTGTGTTTAAAGCCGCTAGCACCATACTGCTAGAATAATTTAAGTGCTCAGCAAATGTTACCTATTCCAGTCTTACCTAGATCTTGACATTCCTGCCCAAAGTCATATAAAAATGTCTCATAATTTTCATTGAAAACTGAGACTTAGGCAATATAATTCACTTCTACATTACTTGTTGCCAGGAATGCAGTGATTTACAAACAAATTTTTGAAAATATAAAGAAATATGAAGCAATCAAGAATTAGATTTCTTGATAATCATTGGTTCAGATGTTAGAAGCATGAAGTTGAATGCACAGTAAATTAAAATGTACTTTGTTCTGTAGCAGGCCACACAAGGCTCATGATCAGTAAGTTTTATTCTGCTGACAAAATATATAAATAAATTTATAAAAAGATTTACAGGAGAATTAGGCACACACCAAAAAGTGCCATGTTTTTCAGCAACAAAATCAGAAAAATGAGTTAAGAAAACTCAGTGTCTTCTAAGTTATCTTATTATTTGAGCAGGAACGCTAATTTCAATGCAAACGCTTAGAGTGGGGGTAAATTTCAAAAGGAAAAATATTTTGTATCACTTTTTCCATTTTCAAATTTGTCCCAAATTAAGTAAGTTAGAAGATAAAATCAGAAAATTGAAAATCAACTGATGGAAGAGTTTTAAAAGGAAGATTTAAGAAAAAGAAAATAGTGGTAGCAAAGGAAAATATAAAACATACCAGAAATTAAGAGAATAATTCTAGATAGCAGGGGCCCATAGGATGAGCAATAAAATGAAAATGACAAGCAGTGAATCAGTCACACTGTTGTGACATCTCAGAACAGTATCAGAGTTACCATGTCACTCCAGTTTCCTTTTTTAGCTATTATGAAGTCAAATAACATTCTTTTTTTCCCTCTTATTTACATATTTCTCCCATGAAAGAGACAGAAAGAAAGAGAGACAGGCATTCCTGTAAAGGTCATTGCTACAATCGATCCCTAGCCTGAGCCAGCCCAGTGCATGAGCTTGCACACCACACATACAGGGCGATATCTGTACTTGAATCAGAGGCCTGTAATTTAGGAACAGTTGCAAAACTACTATGCCACCATCTGGCTGTCAAATGACATTCTGATCCATTTGTTTATGTGTAATTAAGCTTTCCTTTGTAGAAATATTTGGGATCTTCTTTTGATTTCTGATGTTCTAAAATTTGATTGTTATAATATTGACTTAATACAAAAACTTACTGAATTTTACTGTGAAGTTAATCAGTGGTAGGAGAAAAGTTTGTGCACATTCCATATTTGGAAATGTGGAATAAATACCAGATGAAAGAGAGCTTAAAATGGGAACTTAAGGATGGAGATTGATGGCAAAAATAGTCAATGTGCCTATATTCTTATCTATAAAAAGAAAAGTAAAATACTTTCCTGCTAGGCAAAAATAACAAAATACAAACTACAAGAAAAGAAGTTAAAAGAAATCAAAAAGTCTGCATTAGTTGCCAAAAAATTATTTCATTCTTACAGCAGGAGAGACTAAATATGTATGTTCAATATTGAAATAATTCAAGGAAAAAAACATTCTCCTTTGTTCAATATACTTTGGAAAACTTTATATAGATAATACCCTAACGAAAATAAGTATATATAGTATGTCTTTCTCTGGAGAATAAAACACAATTCACATTGGGTCTGCTTGTGCATTTCTTAATCAGTAAAAACATGGACTGACTTCACATGAGGCTTAATATGACTACTTAATTAAACACAATGGCACTTCATGAGGGAATTCATTGTCTTGTAAGGCAGAAGGCAAAATGGGTAAGCTTGTATCACATTCTAATAAAATGTATAACATTTCATCAAATATGCTTTTCTAAGCATTTACTAAGATGCAATCAGGTGAGGAAAAATGATTATAATCTTTTTATTTAGTGTGCTTGAAGATCAAACAGCCTCAGATCGTTTTGAAATGATATTTTTTCTTACTCACCTGGAGAAAATTTCAAAGGTGACTTTGTCTACTTGGAAAAAAAAAAGTTATAGAATAGCAATGTCAGGAAAACACAAAGAGACAGAAAATACTGTCATTCATTTCTATTCCTTATTCCATGACCTAATTTTCCAGGGTTAATACAGTATACATGTTCTAACTATGGTCAGTCAATCAACAAATACATGTCAATAATTAGCACTAATTTTGTACCTCATCCTGGGAAAAGAGTGATGATGAATTCAGTCTATGACACTGGCCAATCTTAGTTCAGTGTGTCTCAAACTAATGTACACACAAATCACCTACAAATTTTTGTTCAATATTTTTAGTAGTGGGTCTTGGGAATCTGCATTTACAACAAATTTCCAGGTGAGGCTTTTACTGGGTCTCATGGACCACACTTTAATCAGCAAAGTCTTACAGTGTACAGTTGTTTAGGCCCACACAGTCTAGGTTCACATGACAAGATTAGGCAAAGCCTAAATTTATCATTTCTCACTATAGTATTTAGTTTGTAACCTGTAGCCAAGAAATAGACAAGTGGAAGCATTTTAAGTTAACCTAAAAACTCACAGTGAGCATTTTCTTAGAGACAGCTTACCCAGAGAACTATTATTTGCTACTTATTCACAAGGTGAATTACATGTGTTTAAACACTGCGTGATCATACAACAACACACATGGGGACATTTATAGATAAATGTGTACTCCATATAATGACAATAGTAGAACAATCAGCATAACTTAGTTTAAAAAATTAAAGAAATTAGGGATATTATTTCAAATGCAAACCCCAATTCAAAATAACCTAAGATATTATGTCCTACCTTAAATTTTTAATAAATTCTAATAAACCATACCTATCTCCAATTTTATTTGCTTTGTATAAACCGTTTTACTTGGTTAGCCTGTGGTATAGCAGTTAAGGTAGCTAGATTCCACATGGCCAACTGTGTGATTTAAGTTCTTGACCTGGTTTCTCAAGAAACATATCAGGTGTGTATGTGTGAATGTGTGTGTGTGTGTGTGCGCCCAAAATCCCAAAACAAAGGAAAAGTGAAGGAGAAGGGACTGTGGCAAAACTATGCCCCATGGGAATTCGTTCTCACCTTCTCTGTCTCTCTCTCTCTAGTGAGTTCATGCACATTCTGGTAAAGTAAAAAATAAAAGATTTCCTAGATAATAAAGATATAAATAGGACAATGATCAAATATTCATTATCAAGAGCCTTAAATAATTCATTTTTATAAGTTTATATTTCAGAGTTGATACCTGAAGAATTATAAAATAAAATTACATTTTAATATCTTATTACTTCACATTTTATTCTTTTAAGATTATATAACACATTCTATAAGTTGTCACCAAACAAGCTTCAAACTACAAAGTAAAATTTTAGTATAATATTTTAACTCATAAGAAATAGTAACCATGTGAGAAGAAGATTCCTCATGGCTCCTGTGAACTAGGCAGGGGAGCCAAGGCCTTCAGAAGAAGATTCCTCATGGCTCCTGCAAACTAGCGATCACAACAGAATGGCAAAGAGATTCTAGATCACCTCTGCTTGCTCCTGAACATTCAGACTGAACTTCAAGAATTTGAAAGAAACACACCATCCATCAGATGACAAGAAATCACCGCCGGATCACAAGAAATATGGGAAAGCAAGAAAATACCTCTCCTCCAAGGGAAAAGAGTAACTCTCCTTCATCCACAAGCAGTTCGGTGAAAATCAAGGAAATGTCTGATAAGGAATTTAGAGCATTCATAATGTCAAAGCTAACAGAGATGGAAGAGAAGAGAGACAATGAGCTGCTAAAGAGAAAGGAGAAAGAAGTTGATGAGTTCCAGGAGATGAGGAAATTCTTGCAAGATCTAAAAGAAGAATTACACACTTTACAAAAGTGCTGGGAGCCGTGCTCCAGCTGGGGTGGGTGCACAGGAAGGCGACACGGGTGAACGAAATCAGGCCAAGACCTCAATGCCCCTTAGCATGTTCTCAGCCAGCTACAGACAGAGTAAACTCAAAAGTGCAGCCCTGATGGCCAGGAGTCATGAGTATTTATTATAGAAGGAGTTTTACAGAAGTAGGATGGGTGACGGGAAGTAAGTGAAAAATTTTACTCTAAAAGGTAAAGCATTCAAAGTATAGGAACAATAATTATAAAACATGACATCTGTTTTGTTTTGCTATAAACAGTCATAATTTTTAGAACGAGGAAGTCCATTTTTTGGGTGCATTCTCTTCTTAGATCTTGATTACCGGGGAGGGTCTTTGGATGAGAGGGTTTCCAGGAATCTTAATAACCTTAGTCTCAGACCAGCTGGATCACTTTAGCCCCAGATTGGCTTGAGAACTTGAGCCCCAGGTCAGCTTTTGAGAACTTCAGCCTAAGGCTAGGGTGGCAGCAATTTCAAGGGCCTAGAAATAAATCCTGTCTGGTTTAGTAAAGACAAGGTTAGTATATACTAAAGTGGAATACCTATGTTATCTCTGGGGTAGTCTACAGCTAAGAGGGTGAGTCTATATGAGAAAGGAATGTGGTTTGTGAGCAGCTTAATGACTGACCTAAAGGTTACTGTGTACTTGGGACCCTCTACGTGCTGCTCTATACAATGACTGTGGCTTGGGGAATGGCAATCTTCCCTTGTCCTGAGAGTAAGGGTGGCTTATGATTTTTGGGGTAACAGCACCTCCTGGATGAGTCCCTGAGCCCCTCCCAGCTACTGAGATTATTTCTCCAATTAGTAGCTTTAACCTAAACCTTTTTAATGCTTATCTATGTAAACCCCAGTAGGAGAAGTGAATGTAATGGGAGTAATTCCCCTTTGCAGCTGCTGCCTTATGTAGCCACCACCTTAGTGGATCCGCATTCCTTCAGGATTATTGTAAAAGCTATAGTAAGTCTGGGGGTGCCTTTATGGGGTACCGGGGTATGGCAATAAGGCCCATGGCAGAGAAACTGAGTGCAGGCCAGTACAGCAACACAATGGAGGTGAGGTCCAGAACTCCTAAAACTGTTGACCTTGCAAACAGTTCTCCTCAGCCGAGTCCTTGCTCTAGGGCATGAGGGGCAGTTCTTTCATACTCAGCTTGTGTTAACTGCATGGTCCCAGCACAAAAGACTCAAACGGAACTGTTAGAGATGAAGTCTACAATACAGGAAGTCAAAAACTCCCTTGAAAGTATTTAAAGCAGACTAGATCATTCAGAAAATAGAATCTCAGACATAGAAGAGAAAATGGCTGGCCTAGAAAAATCTACCATGAAGACTGAGAAAATGGCTCAAAAATTTGAGAATAATATACGAAAACTACTAGATACCATCAAATGTCCAAACATCCGGATAATTGTCATTCCAGAAGGTGAAGAGACCCATAAGGGCTTTGATAATCTATTCCATGAAATCCTGCAAGAAAACGTTCCAAAACTAGAGAGGCATTGGAAGATCCAGTCCCAAGAAATACAAAGGACCTCAAATAGAATCAACCCAAGAAGATCTTCTCCAAGACATATTATAGCCAGGTTGACCAAAACCACAAAGACAAGATACTAAGATTGGCAAGAGAAAAACATCAAGTTACCTACAAAGGACATCCCATCAGGCTAACAGCAGATCTCTCATTGGAAACAATGTGAGCAAGAAAAGAATGGGAAAATATATTCAAAGTGTTAAGAGAGAAGAAATTTCAGCGAAGAATACTTTACCCGGCAAGATTATCTTTCCTGTGGGAAGAAAAGACAAGAACATTCTCAGATAAACAAAACCTGAAAGAATTTACCAGCACCAGACCAAATCTCCAAGAAGTTCTCAAGGATGTGCTATATCAGGAAAATTAAATACAGACACAAGGAAATAAGAGTTCAAAAACTAAGAAAGTGGCCAACTTAATCATAGGAACAAGTCTGGAGTTGAATATTATATCCCAGAATATAATCAGGAAAATTGAACCAGAACAGAAGATAAAAGTACATGAGACTGACAGGTTCATACACCTACCATTTGAACAGAATCCTAACCTGTTTCCTGGCTTTAAGTAAAGTTCCTTGGCATTTCTTTGATTTTAGTTAAAACTGGTTTTCTTAATAGTAACGAGTGAACTCACCGTTGAAAGTAGTTAGATTATGTAAGAAATTGTGTGATCAAAACAATGTGGATGGGAAAGGAATGGACGACAATTGTAGACACCAGAGATAGTGTGAGAAGAGGGTGGAAAAGGACAGAGGATCAGAAAGAGGGGTAAAAATAATTCTAGGAACTAGAAATGGAAAATTTTTTATAATAATATGCATGATTAAGTCACTATGCAGTATATTCTGGATGGGAAATCACATTTTGTATGCTGTGATGATGCTTAGGGAAAGAATGTAAATTAAGTTACAAAAAAAAAAGTTTCAGGAAAAAAATATCTATTCAGTGACTGCAGTAAGATATATAGCCCCAGCTAGGTGCTACTTTATAGGATACGTAAAGTTAGACTCATGTTCATAGAAATGTATATATCAGCTGTGTTTGCTATGAAAATATTTAGATTAATTAAGGTCTTTAGTAATTCAATAAAATGTGGGGGGAAAACAGTATTAAAAAAAAGAAATACTAACCATGTTGCCTATAGTAAGGTTATCTATTTCTAATAGAAAATGTAAATTAAATATGTTATATTATTGTTTTGACTACAGAAAAAAATCTATTGTTTAAATAAAACATTTTAAAGACTCAATTTTTATTTCACAAAAAAAGCTTTATGAGCTAATTAAATCACAGCTTAATAACCAATTAAAGATGAACATAGTTTAGAATAAGTCATTCTCTGCCGAACTTTGATAAATCCATGAGATAAGGTGCTAACACAAATATTTACATACTGTATTTGAATATCTTGTTACTGTTCTACCTTATTGATTTTGATAATTACAGGTGAAGTGATATTCAGCTATAGCGATTACAACCAATAAATATAACACTTATTGACATTTTAACATTCTGTGAAACTGCTTACATTTACTAGGGGAAAAACATCACTAAAGCAATTAAAGTGTGGAAGACTATAAATGAATAGAGATTAATGTAAAATTAATGAAGTATTTGTAGGGCATTTAGTGCCTACATCCTTGTGAACATATGGTTGGTTCATTTTAGAACTAGGAATTTACTGCTATAGTTTTTTTTCAAGATGTTCAACCCTACTTGCAGTAACAAGGGTAATTTTTATTCATATTTATTTATTACTAATCAAGGAGAAATATAAAAATTAGTTCCACCAGATTTTGGACAAATATAAAAACCAATAATTTGTTGGTCTCTATTATTTCTGATCTAAACGGTAAAAATGAAATGTAACATTCCTATTGGAAATCTATCTGAATAAAATGATGCATCATTATTTTTGAAGCTATTTTACATCTTTTAGAAATAAACCCCATCTCTGAGCTCTTCCAGTTAATCAGTCTATCAGTCAATAATTCCCTAATTATTTTCCTAATGACTATTTTTGCACAAAATGGTTTAAAAAGTAGAAGAAATGAAACACTTTATTCCCATAAGTGTAAATGTTAAAATATGCAACTGAGTATCAAAGCAAAATATGACTGAGTCAGACTCATTATTCTTTTTTTTTTTTTAAGAGGATTAAGCCTTAGGGTGTATGTGTTCACCCAAGAAAGAGAGAGTGACAGAGATAGTGAGGGAGAAAGTGAGAAACCCACTCCCCCTAGGGAGGGGATGGTTAGGTCCCTTCTTCACAATTCTCCCAGATTCTTGGGCATGTATGCACATCAGACTATGGTTGGCTATGTGGGAGTCGAGTGACTTGACCATTATGCCATCTGCTGGCTCCTAGACTCACTTTTCTAAATTATGGTTCTGTCACTAACCAGATGTGTAACCCTGAAAATGTCACTTATCCTTTTGAGATCTTGGTTTTCTCATAAATAGAGTTCTTGTGATATACTATAAATGAAGCCTGTACAGCAGTGCATGACAACTGGAAATAAAAAGGTGTACATCAAAATAAGATCAAGTAATTTTTTCAGATTTCCTATATTATTCTCATCAAAGAAATATTTAAAATATTTTTTCTTTCATTTAAAAATAGTAATGACAAATAAAATGACCTTAAATTGTGCTATGCAAGTATAAGCAGAGTTATGTGCATTGTCTCTTTGGAAAGTATATATTCTGAATCTTCTGTTCTATCATAAAAGGATTTATATAAAGCTTTATGGTCATCTAATTGCAATTTGAACAATATGAGAAAGAAGGGGAAGACAGGATTTGACCACTCTTCTTTACAAGTCCTTCTTCCAACTAAAAGCTCCAAGGAATCAAAGATTTTACTGTTTTTTTCCTACTTGA
Organism: Tupaia tana; assembly: GCA_026018925.1. Classification (NCBI taxonomy): domain Eukaryota; kingdom Metazoa; phylum Chordata; class Mammalia; order Scandentia; family Tupaiidae; genus Tupaia; species Tupaia tana. The sequence goes on from JAKSZU010000013.1 coordinate 61,757,407, forward strand.
AACCTTGTCAGAATGATAAGAACCAGCACTGGCCCAATACAATAGCCTGTACACAGTGGAATTTCAACAAACATATTGATTCAATTTCTTATGATAAGTTATCCAGAGATATTTAGGGCATTATTATTTCATAAACAGACTATGCCAACCTGATATACACAGAGTGCAAGTGTGCATGCTCATGATACCCGCTGGCTGATTGGCTAGCTGGCTAAGGGAGTGGAAGACAGTGTGGAGAGGCTCTGACTTGCGAGCTTATCTTCTTCTTACATTCTCTCTGTGTTCTCTGTCTCCTGAGCCTTCTCTCTCACAAATGAATTAAAATAAGTAGTTTTTAAAAAAGAATTACATTTAGGCAGAGAAAGAGTAAGATTTTCCATATCCTTCATAGAATTTTTAAAAATTAAAAAAAAAAAGGAGCAGAGGTTGGGATACTATATACTACATTCCTTCTTGCACTATATTAATTTTTTCGAACTGGTCCATATAACTAATTTATTTTCATAAACATAATAGAAGTTAATTATCTCTAATAACACTACTAAACATATTAAAACACCTTTGAAAACTATCATTATTTCATTTAGCCCTTAAAAGAATTTTCAGAAAGGTGGACACATAGGACAAGGGAATGGAAGTGACCTGCTCAGTATCACACGGGAATTCATTGCGATGGTCAGACCTAGAGGATCTGTTCCTGACTTCTTTTCCAATATTTTTAAAAAGTGCAATATTTCAAAGAAACAATATCTTCCTTACTAGCCCGTATAACTGACATGTTTATTTCTTGGCAATAACAGTGAAACATTTGTCAGAAATAGCTCTACCTTAACTTCTAGTTGCTAAAGAACACTTGAAAAACTTTCTAATCCATCACTGTCAATCATGCTATCATTGCAACATGTGTAGGATTTTTCCCAGACAAAAGACTGAATTTCTCAGGGGTCATTTTCATAAACATCACACAAAAGCCTTATTTGGTCCCCATATGCAATATGATCTATTTAATGGCTCATTTGCAACTGAACATGGTATGAAAAGCGTTCCCTCTTTCCTTCACTAAAGTGGCAGACTTCTAATTGATTAAAGTCAATAATGTAAGGCTTTACACTTAACTGTTTAACTCTACAGTTTTCCATGCAGATTATAAAATATGAATGTTTTCTTTTATAACAATATCATGTGATTCAGTCTCTTAAATGACTAATGACAATGACTTATTTATTCTATTAATGTGTCCAGTTTTATACTAAAGAAAGCTATGTAACACCCTTTGTGTTCCAACTAAAATTCTTTTTTTTTTTTTTAAAGAACTATTTTATTTAACTTTATTTATTATTATATCATTATTATTTTTCAGTTTGATCAGAGAGAGACAGAGAGAGAGAGGAAGTGAGAAAGCAAGCCACCAGGTCCGAGACTTGAACCATGGTCGGCCATGTGGGAGTCTAGCGCCTTTAACCACCACGCCACTTGCCAGCCCCAACTAAAATTCTTTTTTAAAATCAATTCCTCAGTAACCAGAAAGAGCATATTTATAAAAGATATTCAAATATGTCTGAGGAAAAGTCTTTTTTGTTTGTTTGTTTGTTCTTTGAGAGAGAGATTTTTTGCTATTGAGCAAATGCACTCCCTAGTGAGACAGAGAGACAAAGAGACAGAAAGTGAGAAATCACCCCCCAGAGGGGAGATGGCCACTCTGCAATCTCTTCTCCATTCTCCTCTCAGGATTTTGGGCACACATATCCAGTGTGAATTTCAAGTCTCTGGGCCTGGGACTCAAACCGAAGTTAACCAAGTGGAAGTCCAGCAATGTAACCATTATGCCATATGCTGGTCCCAAGGCAAATGCTTTTAGTAGGCATTTCTTCAAAGACATAAATATCAGAAGGTCTACGAAAAGCTGATCAACACCAATAATCATTAGAGAAATGCAAATCAAAAACTGTCACAGTATATCATCTGACAGTTAACAGCCGGCCATTACCAAAACAAAGAAAATGGAAAGAAAACAAAATAGCAAGTGCTGGAGAGGATGTAGAGGAATTGAAACTTGTGCACTGCTGATAGAAATCCAATTGGTACAGCTGCTATGGCAAATAGTATAGAGTTCTCTCACAAAAGTAAAAATAGAACTACCATAAAATACATTAATTCTATTACTGGATATCTAAAGAAAGAAACAATCTCAAAGAGATGATATTACTATTCTTGTGTTCACTACAGCCTTATTCACAGTATCCAAGAGATGGAAACAATCTACATGCACATTTATTGATAAATGGATTTTAAAATACAGTATATACATACAATGGAATATTATTCAACCTTTAAAGAGAAGGAAATCCTGGGACCAGCAGGTAGCATGGTGGCTGAGGTGCTGGACTCCCACATGGCCAACCATGGGTCGTACCCTGGACCTGGCAGCGCTCTCTCTCTCTTTCCTATCTCTTTCTCTCTGGAGAGCACGTGCCTTATAGCAAATTTTAAAATAATAATAATTAATAAAATTAAATATTTTTTTTTAAAAAGCAGTCCTGTCATATTACAACATGATGGATGAACCTTGAGGACATTATTCTTTTTATTTTATTTTATTTAGTTTTTAGTTTTTGCCATAGGGAGCATGCATAGGCAGAGAGAGGATAAGTGAGAAATCACCTCGGGGGGGGAGGGGGAGGTAGGCACACCACAATCATCTCCTCTCCTTCAGTCTCCTCTCAGGATTCTGGGGCATGACTTTCAAAACAGCAAATCAGATCTGGAACTTGAAGCAAGCAGCCAGTCATTTGGGATCCAGAACCTTAAACTCCATGCCACCTGCTGGTCATTGAGGACATCATTCTAAGTGACATTAGCTAGTCATAGATAAACAAATACGGTATGCTTCCATTTATGTGAAATATATAAAATAAAGTTTTGGAAGCAGAAAGTATACTGAGGGTTGCCAGAGGCTGGGGATAGCAGGTAATGCAAAGTGGCATAATGTGTATGGAATTTCTATTATGCAAGATGAAAATGCTCAGAGATCTGCTCTATTACAATGAGCATTCAGTTAACAATATTGTACTGCACATTTAAAAACTTAATAGATTTTATGTAATATATAGATGTATTTCTTAAAATTTGTCAGATGGCCCATGTGCTTACTAGAGAAAGACAGGGGCAGGAAAAAAGGGGAGAAAGCAACTCCAAATGAGCCATGGTCTTGCCACAATCCCTTCTCCTCCATTTCTCCATCCTGTTGAGATTTTGGGGATCACAGATATGTGCCTAGCAAGTTTTACAAACCACCAGGGCCATGATTCAAACTTCACTGTCAGCTATCTGGGATATACCTCTATTAACCAGTAGGCCATGAAGTCAAACTTATAGATGTATTTTTAAAACTTTATTCACTATTTCTTTCATAAGAGAGGGAGATACATAGAGAAATGGAGAGCAAATGTGAGAGAACCTCCAACAAGGGCTTTGACGCCATTAAACACCCCAAGCCTTCAGCCAGTACCAGGTCATGGGTAAGCATGTGTCCATAATACTCAGAGAAGTCTCCAGACCCGAACGGGAAACCTTCCCATGTAGGACTGTCACAGAGGATCATGCTTTACCACTGCACAACCGTATGATCTGTATATATGTTTTTTGTTTGTTGTTGTTTTTTGTTTGTTTTTTAATGAGAGAGAGGAATATTTAACAAGGTCTTGTCTGCCAAGATTCTGCCCCAGCATCCCTGTTAGCTAGGAATACACATGTGTGTCACAGTGTCTACCCTTTCTAGGTTGGTCTGGGAACCAAACTTGGGCCTTCCATGCAGCCTCAACTTCACACTGCTTGTACTAACTACCCTGGCTGCACTTTATTATATGAGTTTTACCACAGTTAGGGAAAATAAATTGCAGCCAAAATACACCAGAGCTGGACATATAGCCCAGGAGTTAAGGGTGACAGATCACACATGGCTAACTATTGTATGAGAATCAGCCCAGGTGGCTTGAATAACATGCTGTTGCCTATGCATTCATGCCCCATATCCCAATGGGATGGAATAATGGAAGAGATGGAACTGAAGCATGACCATGCTCCATGTAGGGATGCTTTCTCCCTGTCATCTCTCTCTGGCAAGCACATACACCTTCAAGCAATTAAAAATAAAAGACAGTATGTACATGTAGATAAACAAGTGGACAGTTAAATAGTTTATCAATTTATTAGGGATTTTAGGGGGGCATTTTGGGGGGATAGTTTTTCACACATATCACATGGAAATAAAAGAACAAAATTCAAGTTAATGTTAATTATGTATTAAGTTTAAAATTTCATCAGTTAAAGTGATTGTTTGCAGGGGCTAGCAGATGGCATGGTAGTTAAGGCACTAGCCTCCCACATGGCCAACCATGGTTCGAGTCCCAAATCCGGTGGCTTGAAAAATAAAACCAGGCACATGTGGATGTGATCCTAAAATTTCAAGAGAAAATGGAGGAGCAGAGATTGTGAATTGGCCATCCCTCCTGGGGAGTGATTTCTCGCTTTTATTCTCTCTGTCTCTCTCTGTTTCTCTCTTTCCAGCTAGTATACATGCCCTATGCCAAAAACTTAAAAAAAAAAAAAAAGTGATCACTTGTAAACAGCTATTTTAGAAAACTGAACTTATTGGGAGTGTAGTAGACATGTAATCCAGCTCATGGAATTGGCTGGGGACTAGAGAAGAGTTTGAGTAACATGGTGCCAAGGACTCTCTAGAAGACAAAAGAAACCATAGCAGTAATACCAGAGCAGATGTGTTGTACTCAGAACATGGTGCCTGTACCACCACTACAGTGGATGACTCCACCTTCCCCAACTCACCAGATGAGGCAAGGTCCTAGATCAGCACAGCTGACCGGCCTCTCAAGTGCCCCTTTACGTAAAGTGGACAGATGATACTGGTTTCCGGGGTTTGGTCATCAGGAGGTACTCTCTCACCAGATATTAATCAAAAGGAAAAATTAAAAGTTGGGTGAGCAAAAAATTCATAAATATTTACCAAACTGAATATAATTGTGGATTATTTCTTTTCTGACAAGCATACAAGTTTTTTTTTTCTTTGTTTTTTTAAACAGCCGTCAGCATGTTTTGGATGCTGAGTTTTCACTATCTGCTTTACTTTTGGTGTTTAGAACAAAAAGATAATAGATGTCAGATACTCTGTGAGTTGTTTTGTCCCTATATTATTTCATTTCGAAGGTATTTCTAGATAATTCTCGTGAAGTAGAGTTGAAGTCCTAGCGGCTGTTGCTCAGGGTAATAAATCATCCTAAGAATCTCCTACATGTAATTATAACCTCATATTATGCAAATGTCATCGGTAATGCATTTTGATTGTTCTAGACACCCATTGTGGTGATCCAGGTGTGGAGATGGAAGTCCATCTGGCCAATTTCTTTGCTACTACCAGAGATGGTTTATTTTTTCTTCCATCTATATTGAACAAGAAATATTTTGACCCAGATTCAGGAGAATATGATAGCTCTATAGTTCTTCCAAAAGAAGGTAGAAAACAGTGCTGTTTCCTTTGGTGAACACCCTGTTTTCATAAATAGTATAATTATATTAGACCAAAAAAAAAAAAGAAAATTTAAATGAACTGATTTTTTACTTCTTCAAAACTCCTGCAAATGTCATATTCATGATAGTTATTCATTTCCGTATAGTAGAAATACTAAATTTTAGCTTAAAAAAAATCAATCAACAAAAATATATTACCATAACAGAGGAATAATCTTACCAACTAAATATACCTTAATTAAATATTTCAAAGCCAGTTTTATTTAAATGAGTTGTTTAATATTAAGAGTAAATACATGGGTTCAGCCATGGTTAAGCAAAGAGGGAGGACACTTCTGCCAGAGGCTGAGGCTATGCGGGAGGCCTAAACTTGGTTCCTGGCTCAACCTCAACAGGCCAGGTGTGGTAGAGTAGGCCTGTAGTCCTAGCTGATTTGGAGCAGATGTGGGAAGATCATAACATGGCAAGTCCTTGTCAAAAAAGACCCCTCTCTCTCTCTCTCTCTCTCTCTCTCTCTCTACCTCCATTTGCACTCTGGGTTATAAAAAAAGGAAAGAAACAGAAAAAAAAAAAAAAGAGTAAACACGAAAGTATCTGGGTTATAAAAAAAGGAAAGAAACAGAAAAAAAAAAAAAAAAGAGTAAACACGAAAGTATGATGACACTTTCTATGAACATTTGTTAGACTCATTGTTTTCCATGTCAATGTAACGGTACCTTCTTCGTGTGAAAGTGCAGAAAGGAATCTATTTTAAATAACTGCATAATACAGAAAAATCTGTATACATGTAAACATATACATACACAGAGAAGTGTTTTACACACATACACATATACACATGCATTGTGAACTGCACAAATATTGGGAACTGTCTCTAAAGGTCTACCACAAGTTTGTTATACTCTTCATTGGTACCATATTAAATGAACAGAAAGCATTTTTTTAATGTAAACATAGAACACAGATAAGACTTGTGATGTTTTTGTTTGTTTTTTCTTTGTTTGTTTTTAATTTTTGTTATAGGTCACGTACACTCACTGAAGAGAGACAGAGACAGAGACAGAGAAGGAGGGTAAGTGAAATAGCAATACCCAGCGTGGATGACCAGGCGTCAGTCTTCTCCTTCATTCTGTGCTCAGGATTTGGGGCACACAGACACATGTGACCAGCATGTTTTTAAAGCTTCTATTTACAAAACTTGAACTATGAAGTTAATCATGTGGGATTCAGCCACCTTAACCATAACACAACCTGCTGGTCCTAGTTGACTTATTGTATTGTTAACAATGTTAACAATAAAATTTACAGGCTTTTTTTTTTTTTGTAGTGACAAATGTATAAAGTATTTCATTCAATCATTCTTAAAGCAAATAGTATTTAGTGTCTAAAGACACAAAATTTTTAAACATCTACTATTTTAAAAGACACATAGTAGCAGAAATTAAGAAAAGTTCATATTGGGACCAGCAGTTAGCGTAATGGCTATGTCGCTGGACTCCCACATAGTCGACCGTGGTTCGCATCCCAGACCCAGTGGCTTAAAACTCACGCCACGAGTGTGTGCGTGCGTGCCCAAGATCCCAAGAGGAGAATAGAGGAGAAGGAATTGCGGCGTGGCCATCCCCCCTGGGGGGTGATTTCTCGCGTTCTGTCTCTCTGTCTCTCTCTGTCTGGTGATCGCACGCGCCCTATAGCAGAAACCTCTCAAAAAAAAAAAGTTCATATTTATTTACTATCATTCTTATAAATTTTGGGGGAATATATCTCATTAATACATACTTCAATTATTTTGGTAAGTTACCAGGCCCTTACAATGGACTATCAAAGTGAGGCAATCTTTAACCAAATGAGGTGATTTTGAACCAAAAACAAGGTTGCAGAAAACCTGAACTTTGTAGAAATTAAAAATCTCTTCAAATACTGGTATATTTAAATCGACAGAGGTAGAGAATCAAGGGGGGGGGGGAAGCAAAATATGAGAGAAACAAGAAATGGAAAATAATTTGTTGACGATAACATATTTGGTAATATCCTTGATTGAGCCAATATACAGTGTATTCTGGATGGAAAATCTCTTTTGTATACAGTAATGATGTGCAGTGAATGAATGTAAATAAATAAATTTAAAATAAAATAAAAAGTAAAACAAAAAATAAATACCTTGAGATATACACACACACACACACACACACACACACAGAGTCTTCTAAAACACTATATAACTTTAAAATGATTTTCATAAGAATAAGAGTAAAATAGAAAATCCACTGAAATAGACTCTTAACATTCTTCTGAACATCTATTGTTGTGACCACACCCACGAAATATAACAATAAATTTACAATGAGAATTGTAAAACATTACAAATATTTTTAAAATTTATTATAATTAATTTTTAATTTTCTATAGGGCATATGTGCTCACCAGAGAGAGACAGAAGGAGAGAAAGAGGGAAAGTGAGAAAGCAAGCCACCAGGTCTGGGACTCAAATAGTGGTTGGTCACATGGGAGTCCAGCACCTTGACCACCTCGCCACCTGCTGGCCACAGCATTTACACATATAAAAATACATATTGGTATATTTTGAAATACATATGGATATATATTTCCCAAATTATATTCTTCAAATGGTATTTTGGTACAAAGCGACTTTTTAGAAAGACAGAAAATAAAATATATATTATATATAAACTATACTCTATGCTTTAAAGAGAAGATAGCAAAATATCAGCAATCTAGTATAAAAGTATACTATAAGACTTATCAGATATGAGGAATAATTTTGATTCAAAAATCTGTGTCACCATATAATAAAGGACCTGTGTACCTTGTTTTAATTTAAGAAAAAAAATTCATAAAAAGTCTATGACCACAACTGCCATTTTAGTTTATTGTAATATATTTATTAATCTATAAGCTTAATTAGAATAAAAATTTAGCAAAAGTAGAAATAGTCTTTTACCTTGATTCACTGTCACCAAGAGTTCAGAGTAATCTATATGCAAGATGCATCACAAAAAGCAGTGAGCTTTGATAATTTCAGACCTATTTATGTTCTCAGACTCTAGAATCGATGTCTATACTAGTTATTTAAATCCAACCTTTTGACAGTCAAAGCACAGTCTGATAGGAATCAGTAATTATCCTCCAAATATATCCAAAGTATCATAAACACATCCTTAATATTCTGTAACTAGGTTAACATGTTTGATATTTAAAGTGTTAAAATTTCCAGATCACATTTATTTCTATGATAATCCACAAAGTTATTACAGGTATATTTCCTCTTTACTTGCTTGTATACTTGAACATCTCAGTTATTTTTATTTCAGTCACCACAAATTAAAGCTTTCTTCAACTAAATGAGCATACAACAGATTCCAGAGGGCAAAATAAGGTATTTAATAGTGCTGATTATCTCTGTGAGTACTTCATTAATGATTCATTGGCCAATTTCCAATAAAATATTTTCAAATATTCTATGTAGTGGCAGTAGAATTTTGTAAAAAAGAAAATTCTTTAACCTGATGTTATTTGTGAATAGTAGCCAATTTTATAACAATGACTTTTTAAAACTGCATTTGTGGGGACCAGCAGTTGGCATAATGACTATGGCACTGGACTCCCATGTAGTCGACCGTGGCTCGACATCTGGACCCAGTGGCTTAAACTCACACGGGTGCATGTGCCTGCGTGCCCAAGATTCTGAGAGGAAAATGCAGGAGAAGGGATTGTAGCATGGCAATACCCCCTGGGGGGGGTGATTTCTCACTTTCTGTCTCTCTGTCACTCTCTGCCTTTCTGGAGGGCATATGTGCCCTATAGCAAAAAACCCTCAAAAAAAAAAAAAAAAAAAAAAAAAAAACTTCATTTGTGTTCAAAGAAATAAAGTAGTTTAAAACAGGGTCTCATAATAATATTGCTGCTGATGATGAGGATGGTAGTGAAACGATCATTATATGCTTCAATATGTGTTTTCTTTTAAACTGTATATTACTTTAATTCTAAATTTGTCTTGGTATTGTTTTAATGAATACTCATTTCCTTAAAATTTTGCATAGCCACCTGATGCTTCTTATAGAATTTAGGCACTTTACTAAGAGAAGGAAACAAACGTGTTTTGTGTATCTAAGGTATGTCAGAAACTTCTCCTACATGGCTTTATCAATCTTATCCTTTCATATTGGTTAATGTGGAAAGAAGCTGAAAGTATTTTTTTCTAATTTTGCAGAGTAAATAAATGGCAAAGTTGAGATTAAACTTTTGTTCCCTGTGATTATAAGGATCACACTAAGCCCTCCGTTTATTTTATATTTTCCCAATACTTTATTTTGCCATATTCTGTTTTTTAGCAATAATTTTACATAAAACATTTTCTTTTCTTTTTTTTTTCCCTCTTCTCTGTCATGACTCATCAGCTATGCCCCCAACTAGTGTGCAGACTAAACTCCAAGCAGCTATTTGCCATCATTGACTCAGGCATGAGTCAGGCATTCTGTGGTATTCTCCGGCGATAGGGCATACACTCCAGGCTCTTAGTGAGCCCATTAATGCCATTTCAATAGGCTTAGACAAAATGGATAGCAAAATCCTCAGACTCCTATCACCGTAGAAGCCAAAATTTTCTCCGAATTTTCTCTTCCAGTCTCATCTCCAGACCACTTTTATTTGCTTTGTGTGGTTTTGAACCTCATAGCTGGTTGATGAACAAGAGATTAAATTTCTAAAACTTGAAGTGCCAAAAGTAACTTTTCATAATGTAACTTAATATACTACATTATGTACATGCGTGAATATGTACATATATATTGGGTCATCTGGAAAGTCATGATGCATTTTTGCATAGAAAAATATACATCATGATTTTCTCAATAACCTAAGCCAGTCTTTATTTTTTATTTATTTATTTTTTTAAGAGAGAGAGTTTTTTGCTATAGGACGCATGTGCTCACCAGAGAGACAGAAAGCAAGAAATCACCCCCCAATGAGGGTGGCAACACTGCAGTCCCTTCTCTTCCATTCTTTTCTCAAGATTTTGGGAATGCACACACACATGGCAAGCATGAGTTTTTTTTGTTTTTTGTTTTTTGAGAGGTTTTTGTTCTAGGGCGCGTGTGCTCGCCAGACAGAGAGAGAGAGAGACAGAGAGATAGAAAGCGAGAAATCACCCCCCAGGGGGGATGGCCACGCCGCAATCCCTTCTCCTCCATTCTCCTCTTGGGATCTTGGGCACGCACACACACACGCCCGGCGTGAGTTTTAAGCCACCGGGTCCGGGACGCGAACTGCGGTCGACTACGTGGGAGTCCAGTGACACAGCCATTACGCCAACTGCTGGTCCCATGGCAAGCATGAGTTTTAAGCCACTGGGTGTGGGTCTCAAACTGCCTTTGATTATATGAGAGTCCAGGGACATAACCAACTTGCTATTCTTATTTTGAACATATCATAATATTTGGTAAGTAACACACTGGAGATAGGAAATATTCTAGACATTTGTTGAATTTTTTTAAATGTAGAACATACATTTTCACAAGTCCTATAAATTATGGGTTTGTGTTATTCTGTTTTAAAAAATCACAGTAGTCATTGGAATCCCAATGAAACCCTGTCATTCATTGAGTCTTTATTGTATCAGCAGAAGAGATATGTAAGCTTTTATCTGGCCTGGCAGACATGATAGGCAGCTGCTTTATGTTTTCATATATTTGAAAATTACAGTATGTGTTATAGTCTACTTTCAGGTTTTTGGTCTAGGATGCGTACATGTGCCAGAGGGGAGAGAGACAGAGAGAGGGAAAGTGAGAAATCACCCCCTATGGGGGAAAGCCATGCTGCAATTCCTTCTCCATTCTCCTCTCTGGATTTTGGGTAGCACACACACACATGCCCAGTATGATTTTCAAGCCACTAGGTCCCCAGAATTGAACTGTATTCAGCCTTGTGGGAATCCAGTCCCTTAACCACCACACCACTTCTGACATCCCTCAACATAAGTTTTTTAATGAAAGTATTAAAGTTGACCCTTTTGCTAAAACTACCAGGAAAAAAAAAAAAAAGAAGACATTTTTATTCCCTCTTATTTTGTACTATTCCCTACATTTCCAATATTGAATGAAAAATAGCCAAAGAACATGGAAGTAAATTTAATCATAGGAAAACTGAATCATGATCCCACTTTCTAATGGTTTATTCCTTTTGGATAGAATATACTTTTTTATAGTGATGGTAATATTCAGGTGGAAGGGAGACAATTTGCTTTACAAATGTAGGCCATCATCATGGAATCTGACTCTACAAGAACAACAAAACTAAAATATCCCAGCACCAACTTAAAAAAAAAATGAAGCGTAAGATAAGATTTTCAAATATCTAAAGCTTTACTATGTAATGTCTGAATAGGAAAATGTTTTATGCATGGAGTTATTCATATATAATTCTACATCACATACTAAAATAAAAATTTCTGGAAGTTGAGTGTTTTTACTGTTTTTCACAGAATATGGCCCTTGCCATTATGTATGATAATTCCTAAATACCTTTCGATAAAATCATCAGAGAATTAACAAAAGCTTCCTAGTTTACAAAAAAAGAGTTAAATTCACTAACACTAGCACATTGGAAGTATAAATAACATATTGACAACTTTCATCCATAGAAAATTTAGCTCATTTTATATATATATATATATTTTTAATTTTTAATCAATTTTTAATTTTTAACCAATTTTTGGTTTAAGTTTATTTATTTAATTTACCAAAAGTGATGTTGTAATATAGTTGTATAGTAGTAGTATACTGTACTAAACAGTATAATCTACATTAAACATTACACAAGCAGCTTTTACCTGCACAGTTTCAATCAGAAATATCTATTTGCCTCTTTTGTAATTATTATTATATTGCTTTTCCTAACAGCAATGGGAAATGTGGTGGGCCATTTGCTATTCTCAAGACTCAAAGGTATGGATGAATCTATGAAGTGTTGAATAATTTCTTTTCAGCCATGCCCTAGTAATTTCACCTTCTTCAGTTCTGGTTGTCACTGTGTTTATTCTAGAGGAGACTATAATCACTCTATTCACTAACCTTGAGAATGTCCCTGGTGATCCAGTAGACAGGGCTCCTTTCTGACCAATTCCCCTGGAGGTTCAAAACACAGCAGATTAGCAGAAACTCTTGCCTGGTTTCCTACTTCTTTTGATCACAGTCATTATTATTTTTCCTCTATTTGTCTTACTTTTTCTCTCTCTGTGCGAATTACTCATTGATATTCTTCCAGCAGTCTCTGTGTTCATTTAATCTTCCTGATAGAACACCGTTATATAGGTCCCTTATACACATGAAATTATTACAAAATTAAAATATTAATTTTTGCATATAAATGTTCTTCAGAGAATTGCTTAAATAAAATAATCTTCATTTTTATGTACTTCTTACTGTATAATTTTAATGCTATTAACTACTCATAAAATTCATTTAAATATCCTATAGATGTTTTTAAATCTTCATTTCCTAGGTTAAATGCCTTACTGGTTGCATATTAGTCTAATATTAATTAATTATAATTTGTCATTAGTTAATAGCTAGTTAATGGGCAGAACTAGTATTCAATCCCCAGGTGTCCTGTTGAGTGTCAGCCCATTTCCCAAACCTGGTTGGATACTAACACAGGTAAAGAAAACTGCAAAGGTCAAGGAAAAATTGGTGCAACTGGTTGCATATTAGTCTAATATTAATTAATTATAATTTGTCATTAGTTAATAGCTAGTTAATGGGTAGAACTAGTATTCAGTCCCCAGGTGTCCCGTTGAGTGTCAGCCCATTTCCCAAAGCTGGTTGGATACTACACAGGTAAAGAAAACTGCAAAGGTCAAGGACAAATTGGTGCAAAATTGTTACTAATCACCAACAGGACAGGTGAAAGTCTAAGATCAAACACCTATGACTTGGTAAATGTATCTTCATATGAATATAGGAATTAAGACAGAAAAATTGTCTCAAAATGCAACTGTTGACAGTTGGAAATCTAAAAAATAATAATTCATTTTACCCACATTTCTAGATTTTATTTTAATGTTAGAGTTGATAAATAGGTTTAAAACTTACAACTCTATGTAGAAGAAACTACATATGCTATCACGTACAAGTTTTTAATAATGTAAAAAATGTCAATGCTTAAACACTAGAAGCTGTCAAAAACAACAGGAGCAGGTCATTAAGCCTACATTCTATTTTTTTTTTTTTTTTGCCTAATATTTTAAAATTTAAAACAAAAAGATGACAAATAGATGGGACCAACAGATGGCAAAATGGTTATGTTGCTGGACTTCCGCATGGCCAACTGCAGTTTGAGTCTTTGACCCAGAGGCTTGAAACTCATGCTGGACACACGTGTGTACATGTCCAAAATCTCTCGAGGAGAATGGAAGAGAAGAGATTGTGGAGTTGCTATCCCCCCGCAGAGGGGGATGATTTCTCGCTTTCTGTCTGTCTGTCTCTCTGTCTCTCTGGTGAGTGCACGCATCCTATAGCAAAAGACTCAAAAAAAATAAAATAAAATTACAAATAGAGCACAAAGTCTGAAAGAATGTTAAAAAAAAAGCATAGTCAATATCCTCATTGAACTCTCACATGTTCAATGGATTATTTCTAATTGGCTTATAGTTAGTTAATAAAAATATTATGTTTCAGAGCATTCTATTTGAGTCTATATTTGGCAATTATATAGAAATGATAATTAAAATATTACCTACTTCTTTTTTAAAGATTAAATAGAAAAATTTATGTAAAAATACTTAGCAAAAAAAAGACCCAATAAATATTTTTCTATTAGAAGTAAAAACTATAATCTACTTATCTTCGCATGTATCCTGCAAAGATAAGTAGTAGTTACTTACTATGCACTGTTAAAAATACAAAGAAAATGGGCCAGCAGGTGGCTTGGCAGTTAAGATGCCAGATCTGGCTGATCGCAGTTCAAGTCCTGGACCTGCTAGCTTGAGAATCATGCTGGGCATGTATGCATGCATGCCCAAAATCCCATAAGGAGAGTAGAAAAGAAGGGTTTAAGGCATGGGTATCACCCATGGGGAGTGATTTCTCACTTTCCCTCTCACTGAATTATCTCTCTCCAAAGAGCACATGTGCCCTCTGGCAAAAAAACCTTTAAAAAATAATATATATGTATATTATATGAGTGTATGTGCATATACATATATATATATATACACACACGCACACACACATAAATAAGTTCTGTAACACTAAAAGAAGTACAGTTAAAGAACCAAGTGTTATCCATTTCTATACATATTGCCAATTTTACTTCACCATTATATTTTTTTTCATTTAATTATACCTTACTTTTATCTTGTTCTATATTCTTTATTACTTATGTATTTTCTACTTGTTTTAAAATATAAACTTGCTTGCTCATTCAGTTAGACCATTTATATTGGAAAATAGAATCTATTTTTGGCCAAGCTTTCATTAAAGCTAACATAATTCATTCTAGTCGACTTCTTCATTTTTATTTCCAATGTCAATGATTCAATTTTCGTTCTTTGCTAGGGCCATAATTTTGGCAGCATCTACTGGGTAGACAAGAAGACTACAATAGAATTTAATATCTATGAAGAAAAAAAGCTTTTGAGTGTTTATTTTTAGAAGTTTATGTCCTTATAAATGACAGTAAATTCTGAACTAAAAAAAGGTACTGTTTGTTGTGTCTGTATGTTATTTCAAATAAGTGTTTGCCAACATCATCTAAAAATACTACAAATTCTTTTTTTCTTTTAATTCATCAAATAAGCCCAAGGAAAATTTTTTGTTCTTAAAATCCAAACATTTTTTCTGCTTTTGAAGACAAGAAAATATAAGTTCTCCAATCAAGTAGGTAATACTGAAATTAAGCTTTTATCCACGTATTCCAGCTTCTTTATTCAAGCAAAGGATCATTAAATAATCCAGGGCCATCAATAGGAAATAAGACAGATCAATATCCTTGTAATTCCCAGGTATTTAGAAATCTGAACACATGTTGAAGGGAGCAATAACTAGTTCACACTAGACTTTTTTGCCCCATGGCACCCAGATAGAAATCCCCACCACTAAAATGGACACACATTTCTACTCAAACGATGCTAACAGTTATCAGAGCCAGTGAAAAGCAAGAGAATTGCTCTGATTTGAAATAATGAGCTTAAGAATTTTACCGTATACTTGGATTAAAAATGTTTTGCTTAAAGGTATTTTAGTGAACAACTAAATATCACCTTTAGGAGATTGCTCTTAAACTATTAAGTCCAAACCCTGAATAGAAATCCATAAGAGCAACAGCATGCTTCTAACAAGTGCTCTACAGTAAAAATGCATTGCAATAAATTCATATTAGTCGGGTACCATGGGGAATTCCTTTAAACCTTTGTTCAACATCCCAACTTACTATGTAATGTAATCACCTTTATTACTAAATGTTGTATATGGAAAACAAATTACATGTATTTTGTTCTGTGCAATCCACGTACTACAGTTTTACGTGCTCCCAACTTTTAGGTTAGAAGAGGATGTTGCTTTTATAATAGTACTAACAGAAAATATATATTCTTAGGGAGGTGGATAGGTGAGAAAACAGAAATACTGAGGTAGAAAAAAAAGAAAGAAGTGCCAATGTTATTGCCTCCTCTAATACAAAGATCCATATCTTCTTAGTCCACACCTCAGACTCTTGAGTCCCACTGCCTGGGCCATATATCCCATTCCATTTTCTGATTTCCCAGAGATATCATCCCTTCAAAATTAATTCCTCAGCAACAAAAGAGCAACATTAATGTCACGTACTTTGAAAAGGATCAGACAAGACAACATACATGAAGCATTTATCACTGAGGCTCGCATACAGTGTTGTTCTCTTATTATTGTTGTTATTATTATTGTTGTTGTTTCTTTAAGGGAAAAAATGAATAATTTGATAATTTGGTACTCCAGCAGAAAGAAGAAATGTCTTTAGGGCTTTCATATCCCTCCTTTCCTGAAACCAATTACTGTGTTCTTATTCTTTGGTGGTAGGGATATGAAGAACTTTCTATTTTATAAATTTTAAATCTCTAGGATATATTTGTGTAAAATAAAATTTTTAAAAGTTGATATGTTTGTTGCTTGCACAAATGAAGGATACATTCCTACTTTTCTTGCATTTAATTTTACTGTCTTTCTTCTACGTGGTATTGGTGCTAATGGCCATGAATATTGCAGGCACTGACTACAATTCTCTTCCAGAAGGTTTCCAGGAGTCAGAGTTTAGCAAAAATAAATATGTGACCTAGATATTTCTCATTACCATCTTTTAGAATACTGTGAGAATTTTTTTAACAGTAACCTGAAAATGAGTGAGAAAAATCACAAAATAAAATTAATCTTGTTTAAAATATATGAGTACTTGTTTATTAGACTAATCTACTATAATTAAAGAGACTAATGCCCAGAGAAATATTCAGCACATAATGAGCCTTTATAAAATTATACACCTTTAAAACTCTGAGATAATGCAATGTATAAGTTAGGACCAAATAAACTATAGCTGTATTTCCTTTCTTGAAAAAAAGGGCAGTTTATTTCAGAGTAAACAGCTTACACTGCCATCTCAAGGAAGCTAAGAGTATAGAAAAAAATCCTCTCTGTGAGGTTAAAAACAAAAACAAAGAATTCTCTTTCATTGAGAAGTTACAACAGAATGAAAGAATTGCATGCGACTGTGATTAGAAAGTAAGAATATGGAGGCTTTCCTACTAGGACAATGTAGGAGAAGTTATAGCCACAAAATTACACAGAGAACTCTAAAATAGCTCTCAAAATGAAAGTTTTCTCCTCTTCTCATCTAATACTACTTTTAGTAAATATACACTGAAGTAAATAGTAAATATACACTGACTTTTAGTAAATATACACTGAAGAAATATAAAATAAAAGGAAGCAATTACAACAAAATATTAATGTGCACTCCTCACTATGACAGGTTAATTGTGAAACTACAACACAGCCCTTATGATGTAACTCAAAGCCCATGGAAAATTTGAAAAGAAAAAAAAAATTCTCCATTAGACTCTTCACAATACATTGAACAACTGAAAATGTTGCTGGCTTTTTGCATCACTAAGTACTGACAGGTTATAGAATAGTATAGTTTCAACGATATTAGAGTTTTAGTTACCTCTAAATTCATATTATAGCAGTCAATCAACTCATGGCTTTAGGCAAGAAAAGAAGATAAAACAAATGGTTTTCATTTAAAGCTGGGTGTCTTTCCTAGTCCTAGTCATGAAAGAGTAGATAAATGTACTTGGGTACATGATTACATTTCG
Source organism: Tupaia tana (assembly GCA_026018925.1). NCBI lineage: Eukaryota > Metazoa > Chordata > Mammalia > Scandentia > Tupaiidae > Tupaia > Tupaia tana. The sequence continues at coordinate 61,775,312 of JAKSZU010000013.1, forward strand.
TTTATGCATATAGATGGCATATCAATAAATAAAGTTAAAATTCTAGCTGGGTTTGCATGCCTTTACCTCTCTTCCAATAACTTCTGAAACTGAAGTACAGGAAAACTTATTTGTATCTTCAGAAAGTAAACGTTTCGTTACTAATGGAACACTTTATAAAATGCTAGCTTCCTTCCATAGGTCTTTGCATATCAATTCACATGGTATTTCCATTATGATATAATGTTGCTAACCTTATAAATGGTTAGCCAGGAAAACCCTGAATATATTCATGTTTTCAAGATGGTAATGTATCACTGAATGTACCTTTGATTTAAATATTATACTAATATCCAAACTGCTGTTGATTCTTAGAATACATGATTTACTCTGAAACAAAATATATACAAAATAAAAATAATAATAAACAAAACAAATTATACAAAAAAATAAATTAGGCATTGCAAGAGCTAGTTGTTAAGATCTCATAAACTGCATATACATCAAATGTAGTTTGCGTCTACAAAAAAGATTTTTAAATAAAGGAATTCTAGGCTAGTCCGGCAACGCAGTGGTTAAACTCTGTGCATAGAAAACTAGATTTCAGGGGCCAACTGGTGGTATGGTGGTGAAGGCGCTGGATTCCACATATCCTACTATGCAGTTAAAGTCCCAGACTCAGTCACTCGAAAAATATTTCAGGTGTGTATGCATGTGTACCTAATACCCTGAGAAGAGAATGGAGAAGCGATTGTGGCATGGCCATCCTCCCTGGTGGGTGCTTTCTCACTCTCTTTCTCTCTCTCTTTGTCACCAGTGAACTCTATAGGGAAAAGAAAAATAAAAATAAAGCTAGACTCCATAAGACCAATTCAGGACTGGGCAGTTTGAAAATCATGCTATACATACTGTGTGCCTGTGCACACATGCCCCAAATTCTGAGGGTATGGGAAAATGGAAGAAAAAGGATTGCAGCATGACCATTCCCTCATTTGGGAGGTTCTCTCTCTCTCGTTTTCTCTTTCCTACTCTCTCTCTCTCCCTCCCTTCTTCTCTACTCCCTCTCTCATTATTCTTTCCCCATCTCCTATCCAGCATTTAATAAAAAAAGTACATAATTATTTCTAAATAAATAAGGGAATTCTACTCAAGGGATATTAAGGAGTCAGATGGTGACACTAACACATGTTCCTGTGAAAGTCTGATCCACATGGAAAGGCTGAATTGCCAGACATTACATTTTTGTATGTATAAAACACAGTACTTTTGTAAATGAACAGATCTTTTTGTTAAGAATTATTATTTAATTGTTTTTTTGTTTGTTTGTTTGTTTTTAATTTGACCAGAGAGAAAACCAGACACTAAGTTCAGGACTCAAACTATGGACACCCATGTAGGAATCCAGTGCCTTAACAGCATGTCACCCACTGGTCCCCTAGCTGAATTTTTTTTTTCTTTGAGAGATTTTTGCTACAGGGTGCATGTACTCATTGGAAAGACAGAGAGAGAGAGAGACAGACAGACAGAAAGCAAGACGTTACCCCCTAGGGGTATGGCCACACCACAATCCTTTCTCCTCCATTCTCCTCTCAGGATTTTGGACACACATGCACACACGCCCAGCATGAGTTTTAAGAAGCTGGGTCTAGGACTCAATTATGTGGGAGTCCAGTGATGTAACCATTCCACCATCTGATGGTCCCAACTTCATATATCTCATTGTATCACTTATTTATGAACCTGTCTTCTCGACTACTCCCCTTTAATTGTGAGCTTTGCTTAGTAAAGGATTGTTTTCACTTAGCTTCATGTAATGGTAAATCTCATATGTTCTATGACATTTATATTTTTATGAAATTTCAAATTGAATTTTTTTCCCCTAAAGTTAAGTCATGAGTGAGTGAGACAGAAAGCAAAGTACCCTCAACAGTGTTTTGATCTACTGAAATCCGCCTTCAGCTTTAGCAGGCCCTAGATCACAGGCAGGGCCATGTCTAATATATTCAAGAATGTCCCCTAGAATACCTACGGAAACAAATCTTAATGTAACCAGCTACCAGATCTCAACAGTTGAAGCTATAAGTGTTTACTTTCTTGAATCTATACTCTAATAAGTGATCTTGAATCATAATACAAATCACGTAATTCATTTGCTAAGGCTGAATATATTCTTTCTGAGAAGTTATTTTAATAGTGTAAAAAGATGACCACTAATCCACACATGAGGCACACAAACAAAGAAATTTATTTATAGAAAACCTTTCTGATTAATATAAAACTATTACAACAGAGGGTAACCACAGAAGCCATTTATGGATTCATGTTTGAATACACTGATGCCGGCAGTTAGCATTTTAAAATAAAAATTGAGAGTCCAGCCTTGTTTCAGGCAGTAGAGGCACTGCTATGTGATAAGGACGCCATATGGGAAGGCTCTGGATTGGTATCCCCAGTCTCCTAAACATGCTAGGAGAGTCCATGGGCACACCTATGATCCTGGTTGTCTACGGGGCTGAGAGAGGATTACGGTATCAAAACCTGTTGAAGATGCCTACCTGTCTGTCTATGTTTCTCTCAGAAAATAAATAAAATAAACTTTAAAAAGTAAATTGATACAAATTGATAACCTCCTCTAATAGATAATAAAATTCAGTGAATGGAGAGTGTCTTATTTAATATACAACACTGATCCAAGCACATCAAAAGAGGTCAGTATGCATTTGTTGAATGTACAATCATAGAAGGCACAATAAATATAAGAATGAATTAATGAAGGAATGGATATTGAAAGGCCCTACTGAACAGAAAGCCTAAATCATCAAATATTCTTCCAGAAGTAACTGATGCAGAAAATAAAACAAGCTAATTTATAATTTGAATCAAACTAAATATTCTTTGTGATCTGGATGAACATACACTAGAAAATAATTACTTAATAATATAGTTAAGCTCAATTTTAATATCAAATTGAACAAAAATATAGATTTACAGTAAATATGGTTAAAGAAAACAATAATCTACTGAAAACCAGCAACAAACAGGTTACTTTAAGTATATTCTTCAAAAGATAACTTCCCTGTACTTTGGTTTCAGAAACATTGTCTTCTTATGAAAAGAAAATGTATGTTTTCACTGTTCTGACAAGTCTGAAGATCTTACGGATTTGTCAGTTATGCAAGAAGAGGAAAAACATAAAAGAGAGGGAAACTGAGCATTACATATTATCTAGATTTTATTTTTTCCACTAATTATAAAAGAGAAGTGCTTGTTATGTATAAATCATTTTTTAGGCTTCGATTAATGTTTTAAGAAATACTGAAATCATGACTTGCTCTCAAAGCCATATCTTAACACAAAGTATTCATCAAACCAAAATATTGTCTTTGGCATAATAGAGCTGAGGGTATGGCTTAGATAAAAATAAAGTTGATAATTTTCAAAATCAGTATTAGAAATTTGTGATGTTTTATTTTCCAAGAGTTCTAAAATACAACTTACAGAAAACAACTAATTTTCCAGTTTGCTTGTCACACCAAACTTTTAATAATGACTTTTCCTTGATGTAAAGTCTTCCGTATAGGATTTGATTTAAATAATTTTGCTCTTCTATGTGTGCATGCAAATGCAGATCTAGAAAAAAAATGAGTAGGAAAAAATGCTCAGAAAACATGCTCCTGATTGGTTCTCCTGATTTTAACTACTTCCTAGAATTAGTCCTTTCTAAGTATTAGAAAATATTTAGGGAAAATGTGGCATTGGAAGATCGTTTATCCATGCATTCTCACAAACAGTAGACATACACTGTGCCTCACAATATATACAAGAGAAGGCACTAAACTCTAAGATTATGACAAGTCCAATACCTTCATTTCTAAGAGTCAAAAGACTCTGCAGAAGACATTGATTTGGAAACCAAAAAAGAACAGGTTTATTTATTGTACGATGACACATCAATAATTACATGTTGAACTACTGTTTCCAAATGTGAATGTAGTGCTATCTCCTCTCCTACATGTTCTTCTAGAACCTTGTTAATTCACAATCAGGACATGGAGTCTATGTCCCCTCTCCTTGTATCTGGGTGAGCCTTTGTGACCACTTTGACCAACATAGTACAGATTAGGGGATGCTGTGTGACTGTCAAGGCTAGGTCATGAGAGCACCATGCATTTACACTTGTTTTAGTGATTCCAATACTACTGGAATCAAACCACCATGGTATGAGGAAACCTAAGCAGCCCATGAAGGCTTTATATGGAAAGAGGCTCCTGATCCACAACCCCAGCTAAGCTGCCCACTTAAATAAAATAATGAGGACACACGACAAAAATAGAAGCTGGTGCTTGTTTTGAAATAGGCATTTATCTTACATGGTGAGTATTCATAATTCAAAATGATACAATGTTATCAACTAATTAAGGAATGTTATTAAAATCTATTAGTTACAAAACAGACATAATCAGAATTTAAATGACCTATATTTGAGTGAGGGTTGGTGGTAACAATAAGAAAAATATAATTAAACAGTGCACATTGTAGATAATGCACTTAATGAGAATTTCTACAAATATCAATTAGATTACCCACCATGTGTGTATTAGCAAAGCAAGTATAGGAAGTGAATGAAATAATTCCATAATTATCTTATTGTAGACACTAATGGGTTCATACAGTTAATGACTCATTTATTTACTAGTTTGATAACTACAGTATTTTTACTAAGATATAGTAAGAGTATTTTTAATCAATTTTTATTTCAAACCTAAATCAGCAATAAAAGTGAAGTGACTTATCTAATTCATTTTAATTTTCCTTGGAAATTTTTAAAAAATAAAAATCTCATAATTTTCAAAACTTCCCCTGTGATTGAGATTAGAGCTGTGAAAATAAACTGTTCATACCACAGCTCAAAAGCCTCTTAAAATATTTTTCGTTATTCTATTGTATTTCCCCTAGATTGATATATGTTCACAATAGAGAAAACTGCTGTTTCTCTATATCTGGCATCCTAAAACATTTTTCCAGAATTTATTCAATAATTAGTTATACGAATATTTATGGAGCAACTATTATATTATGTCCCAGGCACAGTGAAAATAACTACTCTAAGCACTAGAGATAATAGCGGGAAAAGCAAAGTCCTTACTCTCATGGAGTTTCTGGGTGATTCTAATGCTTACGAAGATTCTTTTGGTAGACTGAATAACTCAAAGTTAACCATTTTCCCACAGACATGACACTGAACATAACTTAATGATCCAGTCAAAATCCTAAACTTGAACATCACCAGAAGTGTATAATGTCTACTGAGCCTAGGATAAGCTGTAATTGATTTTCTCCAAATAGTCCTAAGTGTTTAGGCTTAACTTTCCAAGATTTCTAATTCCAAGGACCAGAAAACAGGAGGAGAAATGTGAATGGCAGAATAAACAAATCCTTTATTAAATAGGCCTACTGATTTTTCCCCATTAAATCTAATTATTTATAAAAGTAAAATTAAGTGACTTTGGTCTACAGATGTTGAAAGATTAAGAATATGATCAGGCAAAAAAAGAGTAAAGTCATATAAAGGAATAAGCCAATTCTACATTTAATGAGGCTGTCTCCTTTCACTTGATTTTTAAAGTAATTTCTTTAGAAAAGCAAGGTTTATTTTTATTTTAAAAATTCTACATTATCCAATTTCAAAGACAGTGATAGCAACATCCTTCAGAATATAAAAATTGTTTGTATATATTTAATATACATTTTTGCATGCATGTATATATATGTACATACCTATGTTTGTTTGTTTGTTTGTTTGAGAGAGAGATTTTTGCTATAAGGAATGTGTAATCACTGAAGAGACAGACACAGACAGAGAGACAGAAAGCAAGAAATCACCCTCGGAGGGATGGTCACATTGCAATCCCTTCTCCTACATTCTCCTCTTGGGATTTTGGTCACACTCCCCCCCCCCCCCCCCAACACACACACACACACATGCCCAGCATAAGTTTTAAGCTGCTGGGTCTGGGACTCAAACTGTGGTCAACTATGTGGGACTCCAGTGCATAATCAGTTCACCATCTGCTGGTCCCTGTATATATACTTATTAAACATAGGTATAGGGACCAGCATCTGTATACATAATTATTAAACATAGGTATGGGGACCAGCAAATGATATAATGGTTATGTGGCTGGACTCCCATGTAGTCAACTGTGGTTTGAGACCCAGAATTGGTGGCTTAAAACTCACACCGGGGCACATATGTATACATGCCCAAAATCCCAATAGGAGAATGGAGAAGGGATTGCAGCATAGCCATACCCCCGGGGGGGGGGGGGGGAGGGAGGATTTCTCACTTTCTGTCTCTCTGTATCTCTCTGTCTCTCTGGCAAACACAAGTGCACTGTAGCAAAAATCTCTCTCAAAAAAAGTACACATATAATCAAAGTATTTCATGATAAAAATAATATCTCATGATATTTTAAATAGAACTAAGAATTTTGGATCAAGTTAGTTGACTTTATATTTTAAATTTTGTTATAGGGCACGTGCAATCACTGGAGAGAGAGGGTGAGAGGTAGAAAGAGCCAGAGAGGTAGAGAGAGAGAGAGAGAGAGAGGGAAAGAGAGTGAGAAAACACTTTTTTCAGGCTACTGGTTCCTGGACTTGAACTATAAAGTCAACCATGTGGGATCCATGACATATTTTAAGGGTGATAAGAATTAGAAAACTATAAGTTTAAAATAAAGAAATTATTCAATTATTCTCTTATGTGGTTGTAAATATATATATTTATATCCATTTTTTTTTAATTGCCAAAGGGTACATGCACTGGTCAGAGAAAGAAAAAGGGAGAAAAAGCAAAAAGGCACCCCTCTTGGAATATGGTCATGCCACAATTCCTTCTCTATTTCTCCATCCTGTGTGGGTTCAGGGCACACATTCATACATGCCCAGTATGTTTTGCAAGCTTCAGGGGCAGGATTTGAATTGCATTTGGCCATTTGTGATCCAATTACCTTAACCACTAACTTCTGGGACCAACCTTAAAACCTTTCTTTATTTTTTTAAGGTTTTTGCCACAGGGAGTGTGTGTTCACAGGAGTCACAGGAAAGAGGGAGAACATGAGGAAATGAGAACTCACCCCAAGAGCGATGGCCACACTGCAATCTCTTCTCCTACATTTCCCTCTTGGGATTTTGGACATACACACATGTGTGCCTGGCATGATTTTCAAGCCTCTGGGTGTGGGACTTGACCATATGGGAGTCCAGCACCTAACCACCATGCCACCTGCTGGCCCCAAACTATCCAGTTTTTAAAAGTGAACGGGGTCTTACTCTCTTAGTTCTGAAGTCACAACTTGAAGACTCATTAGCTAAATTCAGCTGCCAATCACATTTTATTTGAGCCAGAATATTAAGTTTAAAAAAGAGAGAGAGTGAGAAGACAAGAGGAGAGGAGAGGGAATGATAGGAGGGAGAAGACCTTAGACTGAACATAAACTTTCCATTGTAGAGTCTCTACCTGTTCATTCTGGCCCCCATGGATATTTGAGTGCATAACCCTGTGTAGTCACCCATCAAATAAAAAACTAAAGTCTGAGAGGACAGTTACTTTTCCCAGGTACATACATATGGTGTTATTATTTTTGTGTAAGTGATATTTGTAAAATGTTAAAATAAAAATGGATAATTTATCATTATTTCACATTTATACAGTAGTATATAATTTCCAGCCTGAAGCTTACTAAACTGAAAGGTTGGATAAACTCCTTCCATAACTTTAGTTAACCTCTTCAATTTGTTAGATTTTTTTTTAATCCAGTGACATGAATCATTTCTAGATTTATTATAGGCACCTCAAAATTCATTTATTTCTTCATATAACTGAATTGGCTTCTTTATAATCAGGATACAGATAAAATACTTAAAACCACGTAGGCAGAAAGAATTCTCAAAATATGGATAGACAGAGTAAGTGGAGGTTGAAAGAACTATTTTTTTTATTTATTTATCTTTAGTAAAGAGGTTTTTTTAAAGGTGTCTTACTAAATTTGGAATATTTTATTCAAAAGCCTAATTTTTATTTCCACTGGAAAGATACAAGTAATCTGAAATAAAATATACATTGGAAGCAAAAAGCACTTATCTTGTATTTTATGAACAAATAATGGGAAATGAATTTTCTTCTTCATCACTTTTTTAGGTATTCAAGAATAGACCAGAAAACATCAAAGGAATTATAAATTGGCATCTCTGCAAATCAGTATGCCTACCGCATAAGGGTGTTTTGAATAAAAATAAACAATTTTAACATAATTAGAATATGTGCAGATCATCTTTATTACCTCAGGTACTTAGAATATTCATATTGCAGCAAATGCAGCACTTCTGTTTTCACACTTACATTTAGTTTATCTTATCAGAATGTCAGACTGGCTGTCAGCAGAAGAGATCTTCAGACACTAATGTTCTCAGTACTGCATTATCACTTGAAACAAGAGAGAGTAAAAGTCTTAAGAGCTTATATGCGACATGTCAGAATTGCTTTGTAATGAATTCCTACGACATAAAATAAGATCCCTGAATGATAATGCCTGAAAGAGAGTATCTGGGGGTCGTTCCTGGCATAGAGGTTAAGGCAGGCACATTTGTATGTGTACCCAAAATCCTGAAGGGAAGGAGAGAGAGGAGTAGGGACTGTGGCATGACCATTCCTCATGAGGGGGGAGGAGTGCTTTTTCACTTTCTCTCTCAATCTATCTCTCTCCTTGTCTCTGTCCCTCTCCAGTAAGGGCACACACCCTCTGGTAAGATTGAAAATGAAGAGAGAGAGAGAGAGAGAGAGAGATAATTTTAAGAGAGGGACTAGAAACCAAGTCATATCTGTTCTGCTATTTTCTATACTTTAGAAAAACAACAACAAAAGAAAAAAAGAAAAGTCTCCAAATCTGGTAAACTTTAAAGCCATCATAAGCCAGTACAACAACGGGATCTTTCTTAGACTTTTGATCTAAGTGACGATATATAAGGTGTGTATCTTTGCCTTGTTACTCTTTCCTACGAAAGTGAAAACCACCAATAAAAGTCAATTGACATTTTCCATTTGCCCTGAACACATTTTTGTAAAAGATTTTTGCTATAGGGGACATGCACTCTCTGGAGAGACAGAGAGATAGAATGTGAAAAGTCATCCCCTGGGGGTTGGCCACCCACAATCCCTTCTCCTCCATACCCCTCTTAGGATTTTGGGCACACATGCATACACAGTGAAGTGAGTTTTAAGCTGCAGGATCCAAGACTCAAACCGCCTTTGGCCACATGGGAGTTCAATGACATAACCATTACACCATCTGCTGGTACTGTGCTGAAAACATTTGTACAAAACTGGTTTATTCCACCTATTCAAATAATGAGAGGTTTCCTTTGTGTAAAATGTCTTATGCACCTTACTGTGTGCTGTGTGGCCATCATTCTTTTATCCAAGAAGCCAAACTGTATAGTAGCTAGTTACCCTTAGGAAAATTTTAGTACCAAAGAAAATTTTTAAAAAAGGAAGCAAATTAGAATTCTGATGATAATGTTTCACCCATGTATCTAAAACTACTCCTTCATTCTTATTATTTTAAAGAAAACTTTGCAAGTTTGCTTATCTATTTAAATGATAAGCAGTATATAGAAAATAGTCTTGAACTAGAAGGCAGAAGACATACATTAAATTACTTTATTTCTCATCAGTTTTATGATATTAGGTAAATCATGTAATATATTAGACATCAGTTTCTTCATCTGTAAATACTGGAAGGAAAACTGTCCTTATCTAAATGTAAGATAAACACACAAGCTCTACTATATGTGAAAAAAAAAAAAAAGAAAAAACTTGTAAATTTAAAGCACTATAGTTTTATTTTTTGTATGACTTAATTTTTATTAATAAAACAAAAACCTAAACTTGGACAATGGATTTGTTCTTGTAACTACTCTGACTATATCCTGTAAAAGCAATTCTTTATAAAAGAACGTAGATGAGAACTATCAATATACCAGTTCCATCAAAAGCTGCAAATTAGAATAACTAGAATTAAATAAATGAAATTTTAAAAAGAACAAATTAAATTTTAAGAAATCACAGGATTCTCTCTCTCAAATTTGAGAGGCCTCCTTTAAGATAGTCTTCAATGTAGCTTATTTGCAAATGTTAGTAAATTTATCTAGATCAATCACGTTGCAGAATGCCTAAAAGAAAAAAACAACTGGGGCAACTCATGGGTAATTTTCACAGCTCCATTGTAAAGTCCAAGATCAAAAGGACTGCTATCTTCTTTAAACTGGATATAAGATGCACACATGATGGTTGCCTTGGCTGTTACTCTTCCAATTACTTCCATAAAGCCAGAAATCTCTTCATTAAGAGGTTTCATCAACTCACTGGCTCCATTTTTTCCCTTTACATCTGAAAAAATAAACATTTTCCAGTGGGATGAATCTTTTCCAGCCACCCCATATAGCAGGTGAGCCGTTAGATGACCTGAGCTAGCATACTAGCATTGACACGCGAACTGGGCAATTCCATCACATCCACCATGATTACTCTACCTAAATACAATATTTGTATACTTGGTGTTACAGATCATTTTTCCCAACTCATCAACCATTTTCTTACTCTTTTTTTCCTTTTAATTTGCTAGAGAAAGTGGCAACGCAGCAGCTCTAGGACATGAACAAGGCTTCATTCAAATTGCCCATAGGAATCTCATGCATATATGCCTAGATCTGTCTGGAGAGGTGGCTGGGAAACTCCATCCCAGCCAAAGAAATATAGGGGAATGTGTGCTGAGAAGAAAGTCAAACGTGAAGAAATTCTACACTTCTGCTTTGGACACCACTAAAGGAAGATGTGATGCCTGTCATCTTGTGACTAAGGAGAATAAATCTAACAACAAAAGCAAACATGCAGAGGGTGAAGAAGCAAAAAAGGTAGAAAGAAGGTGGATTTCAGATGACACTGAAGAGACACGTCCTCACTAATGTATAATATTAGGAAGTAATACCAATGATACCTTCCTACAAAAAAAAACCTTAATGTCCTCTCCAGGGTCAGCCAAGGCACAGTTATTTGCCTCCTTATATACTGAAGCATATATCACAATATGTAACAATTGCTTCCTTTTTTAAATATGAAAGATATAAACTAACTTTTTAAAATTTCAAAAATATTGAAATAAATGTTAGAGACTATTTTAATAATCCTGGTAAGAGGCTGGCCTTTCTGAAGAATATGCAATAATGCAATAATCAGAAGCCATAAAGAACAGTCTGTTGAAAAGAACATCAAAGCAAAGCTTAAAGATATAATGCAGGCTAGAGACATGCGTCACCTATGTAACAGACAACTTCTACTCAGGGTATATAACATTTCCTTAACATTGAGGTAAGAAAAACAAATTATTCAAGACAAAATAAACAGAAAATCTATGGAAGTAATATAAATAACCAATAAACATTTGAAAATAATGCAAAAACTCACTAATACTAAACTGAAATACAAAATACACTAACTTTTTTAACTCGTCAAATGTAAACAATATGACATGGTGTTATTTGAGGCAAGGAAACTATTTCATGTATTTTAGTCACAGTATAAATTGCTTTAGAAATGTAATCTGGACACATCTACCAAAATGTTCATTATTAATAATCCTTGTATGCATATTTTCTTTCTTTCTTTTTTTTCTTTCAGGAGCTTATATCATTCTATGTAATTGTGGAAGACACTGTCAGTCATACAATTGAATAGGCAGTACTGTGGATTCCTCATCTTCCTCCTCCATTTGAGTATGTTAGAAGTTAGTATGCAATAAAAGTGGGTGAAAAAATTGTCTGAGAAATTTTCATACGGTTCCTTAAACAGAGAATTTTCCTTTAGGTTAGTATATGTAAGGATTGCATAAGCCTACATTAACTAATGACCATGTTTTCTGATGTATGGATCTTTCCATACATCAACAAACATCACAGAAAAGAGAGCAAGTCAAAGATTCAGAGACATTAAAAACTTGGAACGTTGGGCTGGCTCTGTGGCCTGGTGATTGGAAAACTGGATCTCACACGGCCTACCACATGGTTTGAAATCCTGGTCCCAGCTAGAGGAACACAATAGGCTCATGTGCATACATGCCCAAAATGTTAACAGGATGGAGAAGCAGAGAGGAAAGGATTATGGTGTGACCACACTCCATTGGCACCACATCCCACTAGGCTCTCTCGCGTGCACGCGCTCACGCGCTCACTCGCTCTCTCTCTCTCTCTCTCTATCTACTTATCAATCTCTTGGAAGTGTACATACTATCTGACGAAATGAAAACAAAACAAAACTTGGAACTTGGATCTTCCCATATCTTAAACTGGCATCCCACAGAAAATGTCCTTGCATTACAATAGTTTTCTTGTCTTTGTTTAGGCACCTCGGTTAAATTTTTGGATTTCTGTCATAAACTTCAAAAAAAAGTATTGATATGTAAACTATCCTCAAATTTGTAAAACAAATTATACAGAATATTAGTATCTAAGATAGTGTGTAATAGAAGTCTAGAAACAACATAAATGTCCATATAGAGGAAGAGACTGATTTAACAAATGATGGCTCATGTAATTTTTTTTTAAGAATTATTTAACTTTATTTTTAATTTGGTCAGAGAGCAACAGAATGAGAGCAAGAGTAAGAGTGAGAGAGAGAGAGAGAGAAAGTGAGAGAGCAAGCCGCCAGGTCCAGGACTCAAACTGCAGTCAGCTATGTGGGAGTCCAACATCCTTAACCACCACGCCATCTGTTGGTCCCGGCTCATGTAATATTAAATAAGCATTAAAAAAAAGTGAGGTAGAACAATATGTCTTGCAAGAAAAATCTTCCCCATATATTCACATATAGAAAAAGATGCATATTTGTGAACAATATGCACCATTTTACAGCATTTAGATTTTTTTCTTTCCTAAGAGAGATTTTTGCTATAGGGCCATGCACTCGCCGGAGAGAAAGAGAGACAGAGACAGGACAAAAAGTGACAGAAGGACAGAAAGTGAGTAATCACTTCCAATAAAAAATCACCCACCAGGGGGTATGGCCATGCTTCAGTCCCTTCTCCTTCATTCTCCTCTTGGGATCTTGGGCATGCATGCCCAGCATGAGTTTAAGCCACCGGGTCAGGATTCGAACCGCGGTCAACTACATAGGAGTCCAGTGACATAGCCATTAGGCCAACTGCTGGTCCCATGCTGTAATCCCTTTCTCCTCCATTCAGCATTTCGATTTTTTTAAATTACACAACCCTATAATAAATCACTGATTTTAAAAAAACTATTAGAAAGATATAAGATGAACAGATTATAGTTATTACATCTGAATTAGAAAGTACAAATTCAGATAATTTCCTATTTATTCTAAACATTTTTGAAAATTCTGTAATACACAATAATAATTTGTATAATGAAATACAAAAGCATAAGTTCATCCTCCCTTCAAAGAAATCAGGTGGTTATAAAGAGAAAAAGAAATTATTTTTATTTTGAAATTTACTAAAGCAGTTTATTCACCAAAAGGCAGGTGAGAAATTCTCTATGGATTAAGGCTAAACACTTACTATGTAAAATACTTTCAAAGAGTAAATCATATTTTAAAATCTTTGTAGCTTTTGAAATAATTTAAAAATGGTGATTAGTGTATTTTTAGTATAATTATTTATTTTTATTAGAGAGTTATAATGAAGGACAACAGTCAATTTTATTGTAATTTAGTAATCACAGATAATTTTAATCTACCCACTTATTTTAATGTGAATCTACCCAAGTATTGATGTCTCTTTAATTTTTAATTTTTCAGAGACTACTCATTTCAGTTTATTTACAAATCAGAACTTAAAGTCAGTCTCAGTGATTTAAAACACATTTAAGTTAATGTATCCTTTGAACAGAATTTTTTAGTCATTAAATATAGTACTCTGGATTCAGAAAGATTACTGTCTTAACATAAAATAAATATATCATTAAATTATTACATTTTTTTCATTTCACAGAAGATATTTTATCTTGGTTTCTTCCACAAAACATTTAATAACTACTGAAATTAAATATAAATAAAAATTGAAGCAGTAATACAGCAATGCAAAGCTACAGAGGAAAAACAATGTCAGTGCTGCTGGTCCTAAATCAATTTCATGACAGAGAATATACATATAGAAGCTGTGTTCCAACTAGTACTACTTCTTCTAATTAAACTCCTCCTTCTCAATTTTTTAAAAATAATTACTTTATTGAACTTTTTTTATCCATTTATTTATTTTAATTTGACCAGAGAGGGACAGAGAGAGAGAGAGAGAGAGAGAGAGAAAGCAAGCCACCGGGTCCAGGATTGAACCACGGTCAGCCATGTGGGAGTCCAGCGCTCCTGACCACCACACCACTTTCCGGCCCCAAACACCTCTTTCTTAATCTTTATCAAAAGGAAAGGGTAAAGAAAAAGAAGGGAAGGGAGAGGAAGACAAAGGAAAAAAGAAAAGTTAAAAACAAAAGACACACACGCAGCACAACTGGACACATGGACCATTCATGACTTATTTACACGGTAATTTGACCTTTTTATGCTAACATGTAGAGCCTTAGTTTGTAACTTAACAGCAGTCTTTTTCACACACCCTTACATCATACATACATACAAACATACAAACACATCATACAAACTCATGGTTTCTGGCTTTATTCAGTGTGTAATTTCAATACAATATTACTGTTTAAAGTTTGTCTAAAATCTGAGTTAGGAAAATCACATTTTTGTATCTAAAAACATTACCTCATGCTTATATTTCAAGATTTTATTATATTGCTACTTCATTTTATAAGTATTTATAAGTATATAAGTAAGGTGATGGAAAATAATACAATTCTCTTTTCATCTGACAAATGAGAACATGTGCAGTATGAGGAGGGGGGATTAGCGAATATGAAAAATGTTTCCTGATAGCTACTCCAAGATTCAGTTCAGTAACCTAGTCTGGAGATGAATAGTAAGAAAATACCACTGCTAATGCATCAGTAATTAAGTTAGGGTTTCTCAAATACTTTGTTACATTTCAGCTTTTTATTAATGCCAACACACAATCTTTCTTTTAAACACATGACATATAGAAAACTGTAAAAGCAAGGTAAAGGACTTCCTAATTCACAATATAGTTATAAAAGCAAGGCATTGTTCTACAAGTGAGCAAGTCCTTTCTATTCAGTTGCTTTGTTCTCTAAGAGTTTAGTTTCTTGATAGTGTAAAAATAAAAGGTAATTAAGGGGAAAAAAAGTATTTCCAGCCATTTTTTAAATTGCACATTACTATATCTCTCCCAATTGCTCTTAAATACCTGCCATTTACAAACTATGTATGAAATTAATCCTACTAAGTTAAATGACCATTTGAATTTCATCTTTTTGAGGAGATATTAAATGTTATAAAGAAATCTAGCTAAAATCTCAAGGAAAACTACTGATCACACACAGATACACACAGACACACACACACCTCAGAAAGGGTCTACACATGTTTGTGAAACAGTTATTGAAATTCATTATAAATGGGTAACTAGTGAGAATATCTGTTGAGGGCAAAAAGGAAATTAAAGTAATAGAAAATAAGGGTAAATTTGTGCCCTCTTTTATGACATTGATTAAATGATCCAAACTATTTAGTGTTCTGCATTCTTGACAAAACTATTTTTGTGTGTATTATACTCTACCAAGATCTCAGAATTAAAAATAAATATTCAAAAGAAATAACATGTTTATGAAATACCATTAATTGGATATAGAATACAGTGGCATGTTACATGTCTGAAATAATGAACAAGATAGTAAAAAAATAAGTTTAAAATGAGATGATGCTTTGTCTAAAACAAAACAGTAATGTAAAAAAAAACTTGCTTTCCATATTGTTTTGAACATTTAAAATTAAATAAGATGATCTATTTTACACTATATTTTTGAAGTTTCACATTGTTTCAAATAAAATTATATGCCATGTGTTTTCATTTTCTCCCTGGGACTCATCATTTATTCTCCCTAAGGCACGGATGATAAATAAGAAGTAAGTTTTACCAGCTGCCATCCTTCATATGTACCATATTGTGAAAAAAATGAAATCGAATATTCTTGAACTGAAGAACAGAGAAAATATACTTTGTCTGACTATTCTCCAACCTTCATGTTGTGTCTTCATAAAAATATGTAATTCCAAGTACAGCATTTCATGCTACTTTCAGAGTTTAGACTGATTTCTTGAATACTGTTTAACAGAAGTTTCAATGCACATTTTCAACTACTTTTGAAAATATATAAATGCACATGGAGTATCTCTTTTGTGCCTCCAAAATCTAACAATTATTCGTCAAGAATAAAACATAAAAGTCTATTTGGGACCAGCAGTTAGCGTAATGGCTATGTTGCTGGACTCCCACATAGTTGACTGCGGTTCAAGTCCCGGACCCAGTGGCTTAAAACTCACGCCAGGTGCGTGTGCGTGCATGCCCAAGATCCCAAGAGGAGAATAGAGGAGAAGGGATTGCGACGTGGTCATCCCCCCGGGGTGTGATTTCTCGCTTTCTGTCCCTCTGTCTCTCTCTGTCTGTCTGGTGAGCGCACATGCCCTATCACAAAAAAACTCGCAAAAAAAAAAAAAGTCTATTGAAGTTTCCTATCTGCTGACCATGACCGAATGGAAGCAAAAAAATTATGTGAAAAAGAAGCTTGTAAAGGGTTGAATCCAGACAAGGAGAGACCAGGCGATAAATATTATTTCTCAGGGTGTAATTCAGGTGCTGATGGTGTGCGTGTACATGTAAACAAACTTCCGTGTCTACAGGTGGCAGATGAAATCGACCAAAAGACCAATAAAATTTTGTAAAATGGCTTTAAAATTTTATTTAAAAAGTCCAAAACACTTTGGTGCAGTAGTTAAGGAATGGACCAGACTAGGATTGAATCCTACCTCTGTTACCTACTAATTTTGTAAACTTAGACAAAATCTCTTACTTCTCTTAGCTTTTCATTCAAATAATGGCAACGTAGGTGCCAGCAGATGGAGTGGTGGTTAAGGTTCTAGACTCCCGTGTGGTCAACTGTGTCGTTGAGTCCCAGACCCAGTCACCTGAAAATCATGCCCAGCACGTGTGTGTGCATGCTCAAAATCCCAGGTGGAGAATGGAGAAGGTGCAGCAGCATCACTATTCTCTCTGGGTTGTGATTTCTCATTTTCCCCCTCTCAGTCTCTCTCTACCAAGTGCACACACCCTATGGCAAAAAACTAAAAATAATAATAACAATAATGGCAACATCTATCTCAGTGTTCAATGAAATCAATGGACTACTACTTTGAAATTGGCATTTATTGTTATAAAAATATGATTATATACAATTCTAATTCTGCTCCTTGAAGAAACAGCTGTTCCACTACTCTAGGAGTTTACTTTATTACACATTTTTTTTTTTTTTTTTTTTTTGGAGAGGTTTTTGCTATAGGGCGCGTGCGCTCGCCAGACAGACAGAGAGATAGAAAGCAGGAAATCACCCCCCAGGGGGGATGGCCACGCCGCAATCCCTTCTCCTCCATTCTCCTCTCGGGATCTTGGGCACGCACGCACACGCGCCGGCGTGAGTTTAAGCCGCCGGGTCCGGGACTCGAACCGCGGTCGACTACGTGGGAGTCCAGCGACATAGCCATTACGCTAACTGCTGGTCCCACTTTATTACACATTTTGAACGCCTACTCTAAAAAGAAGTATTAAGAGGTGGTATCTCTTAGGGTGACCAGATTCTACTAATAACTTACTTTTTGACACCATTAGTCCTAAGGGAAAATTTTTAAATCCAGCTGAGGTTTTTCAAAGGAGATATTCTTAAGAAGAAAAATTAATCTTTAAATTCATCTCTCATACTATTCCACTGTTCCCCTTTCTTCACATTCCTTTTTTCATCCTCATCTTCGTGGACTTAATAAGGCAGGAAGCCCCAGGAAACAGCCTCTGTGTCTAAGTTTTCTTCATCTAGAAATCTTCACTGAGCTCCTGACCTGCATATACTTCATACCAAAACCCTTTGTGTAAAAGACCCACATTTATTGTTTGGAGCACTAGGAAGTTCCTAGATTGAATCTTCAAAAAAATCCAATGGGGTAATTAAAATTTACATCTGAGAAGAAGCACACTGACCTGACCAAAGGTCACTTTACCAACACACTGCCTTTTCTATTATAGTAGATCATTCTTATTTCTCCTTCAGGACTGTCCTTGTAGCCTCAGAAACACATGTCCCTTGTTGGGACTGGAACTGAGCTAGTGAAAAGCTAGTTAAGAAAGATAGTAAGGCTCAAAAGATGGGAGTGGGGTGTCTGTAGGTCTAAGGGCCTTCCTATGTGCTAGTGAGAAAGAGAGAAATTTACAAATGAAAGAAGAGGAGAAAGAGAGAAAAAAAAAAAGTCTACCTGGCTGGCTGGGGTTTCTGGCTTGGAGGTCTGGGGCTGGAGCTTCAGGGGGCGGTCCTCCCTTGCAGTTCCTGGCCCAGGGGTCAAAAGATGTAGAAATGCAGTATATAGATGTAAATACCAGATATAGTGTGTGTGAAAGAGGAGGGTCTGAGGAAGGACATTTGGGGGAGGGACAGGGAGGAAAAGCATTAATGGCACAAAGAGCTGTGGTATTATCTGTTGAAGAAATTTCGTAGCTTTATCAACAGTACTAGGAAGAAAAGTTCACCTGTTGAAATATCCATTTTGTAAGACAAATATTAATGTGATTGAATGTATGGAAGAAAATGAAATGAAAAATAAATAAATAAATAAATAAATAAAATAAATAAATAAATAAATTAAAAATTGTGGGAACCAGCAGTTAGCGTAATGGCTATGTCGCTGGACTCCCACGTAGTCGACCGCGGTTCGCGTCTCGGACCCGGCGGCTTACAACTCACGCCGGGCGCGTGTGCGTGCGTGCCCAAGATCCCGAGAGGAGAATGGAGGAGAAGGGATTGCGGCGTGACCATCCCCCCTGGGGGGTGATTTCTCGCTTTCTGTCTCTATGTCTCTCTCTGTCTGTCCGGCGAGCGCACGCGCCCTATAGCGAAAAACCTCTCAAAAAAATAAATAAATAAAAAATAAATAAATAAATAAATAAATAAGATAGTAAGACAATCAGATATACTCTGAGGACAAGTGTTTCTCTCCTGTCTCTGCTTTGGCCACATCCTTCTTATGCTGCTTCCCTCACACATAAAGGCACTGACAGTTGTGCTAAGATTAGGACTAAGAGCCTGGGCCTCTCTTCTCAGTCCCAAATGGGTATGAAGGGTGAATTACAAAAACAGTGCTTAATCTTGTGTGCCTATCCTTATATTTATACTCATGGGAAAGAGCTTATCTAATTACTTTCTGTGCAGGAACCCCTGCATCTAAGAAACAAGCAAAAATATAATAATTTGTTTCTAAGAATTGCAGCCCCCAGGGAATGCTACTAAGAAGTACAGAAATATGAGACAATCAAGTTAAAGGGACAGATGTTACATAACAACATAACTGAAATTCCTACAAGCTTCAATGCTATATATAAATATATAACACACACACACACACACACACACAGGCACACACGATCACACACTTTACTTTCTGACAGATTGACAAGAACCAGCAGCAGTAACAGAAAGGAAATTATCAAATGATTCCATTCCCTGAAGACAAAAATTATCTTATGACTGACAAGTAGAAATTAGAATCAGGAAAAAACTTTGAGCAACCAAAACAGGATTGAATATTTTTAGCCTTAGCCAGTCAGCTGGCCCAGAGCTACACCTGACTCAGCACAGCTATAATAAATGGTCAATACTTCATGAGCATGACCACCATGAATAAATAAGGGTCAGTGCAAAGAGCATTCAAGTTTTGATCAGCAAGGCTGTGTTCTTTGTGGGAAATACTAAAAAGGTACTAATCTATTTCCTCCACTTTAAGAAAAGTGATATAAGAAGTATGGTCCCCTGTTGAAATACCCATGTTGTAATAAGCCAAATAATAATGTGATTGGATGTATTAAAGAAAATTAAATGAAAAAGAGAAGTATGGTCATAAAAATAAAATAAATTAATATACACAGTATTTATAGCAACAATGACTAACTCTATAGTACTTCTAGGTCACTGAGCAATTTTTCCTATAAAATAAATTATGTACCTAAAACGTCATACCAACTTTTCACTAGGAATTATGATTTGTCACATTTTATGTAAGAGGAAACTGACATTTAAAGTTAATGTGCTTTCCCAAATTTGCATAGCCAGTAGGAATATGGTTGAACAAAGGCAAATTTTAATATAGTTAATTACACTTCAGAGCCCTTATTTGCACTGTCCCCCTCCCAAAACCTTACATCTAATTCTTTATTAGCATTCTTAAATTCAGCTCCCCAAATGAACAATCTTCAATAATCTACAAAACCTGGATTTGCCACCACAGACTATCTATTTTCCAGTTCTTCTTATTGTAAATCCAAGGCTTCTTTAAACCTTGTAAGAGGATTGTTTACATTTTCATGTCTGTTTATTTTCTAGTGGAAAATAGTGGTTATGATGTTGATTCTACGTTCTTTCCCATTCATAGAATATTTTAGTTATTCTTGGTCCCCTAGAATTTTTTTAAGTGAAAGAGAAAAAGGATTTACTCCTAAAAGCCCTACAAAGAAATGAGACAAATATAGTGTCAGTGTCATAATGATGAAAACTGTCTCCAAATACTCCAAATGCCAAGAAAAGAGTAGTTGGCCAAAAGTTACAAAGGCAAACATTGTATCCCTCTCTCTTTCTTACCAAATTCCACACCTCTGTATTCATACCTTTTCCTAAAGATTTCCAGTTATTGAACATTTTCCTCCATTACCTCCTATCATTTCTCCCACATTTTATATTTCTTTCCTATTCCTTCTTTTCTCTGCTTTTATTTTGCTATGCTAAGTCCTTTTTCTCTTTCCATCATTATCTTGAATTTATCTATATGTTAATACACTTTATCATAGTATAATCATTCACTCAATTAATAAATATTGTACTAAGCACCAACTACACATCATCATTGTACTAAGCCTGGAAGGAGAGGGATGGTGAATCAAGTGATCACTGCCGTCATTATCTTGTATCCCAACAAGAGAAGACGGTAAACAATTGATTATGCATGCTTTTAATAAACATCTTATGAAACTTCACACACTAGTTATATGATGTATTTAACAATACATTGTGTTGTCAATTGTTTACTGTCTTTTCTCTTCCTGGAGGGCTCTACCAATCTCCTGGGTAAACTCCAATACATCCTTCAGAACCCAGTTCAAAAGTTACTTCTATGAGAAAGAACCATGACCTAAAAAGCATATAATGGTGGAATTCAGAAAATTGGAGGAAAGCTTCTATGGCTGGACTCGAAAGGGCTGCAGGCTGAGTTAGCCTAGTCTGTTGACACAGGTGCAGGTAAAATCACACAAGCCCAGTGAATTTCATTAAGAATGCTGACAAGTGACATGATAAAATGTTCCTCTTTTAAACATAAAATTCTTCCAAAATTCTTATCTCCCAAAGGTAAGACTTTCTTTCTTCATTTATGTGATATTATATATGATCTATACACCCTCGCAGTGTGGTTCTACTGTGGATAGCTTTTTAGTAAAACGAGATGGACTTCTAGATAAAAACCGTCACAGAAGTTTCCAGATAGGTTTGTTTCCCAAGAAAATATAGTTACATTCTCAATCAATGTAGAAATCTTTCATAGATACTAGCAGATAGGTAGAATCCTCAGTTATCATTGTGAGCACTATTTCTGCATGCTTATTTGTGATATTTACTTCCCTAATATATATTTTAAAATTACCTATAGATAGATTCACATTTGTGCAGAATAATCCCATAATAAATTACAACAGACAATTTTTTAAAATAGAGAACACAGTAGGCCCTAGGGGAAAGGTCCACATTTTATTTATTTATTTATCTATTTATTTATTTTAGTTTTTTGCCATAGGGCATGTGCACTTGCCAGAGAGGAGGGAGACAGAAAGATACAGAGACTCATAAAGTAAGAAATCACCCTCTGGGGTGATGACTATGCAGCAATACCTTCTCGTCCATTCTCTTCTAGGTATTATGGGCACACATGCACATGCATCTGGCATGACTTTCAAGCCACTGGGTCCAGAATTCAAATGGTGGTCAGCCATGTGGTAATCCAGCCACCTTATCCATCACCTGTTACCCACCCTATGTTATATTTTCAAGTTATCTTTGTTGAAATATTCAATTCACTTTTGAAACTCTACAAAGATTTGGTTTCCAAACCAAAACTTAAAATTCAATCAGGTAACAGTTAAAAGGAAGCAACTCAGTTAAACTGCCTTACTGTAAAACACATTTATTCCATGAGCATGAAAGAATGAAAAATTAAAAAGGATCAATATGTAAGTAGATAGGTGGAAGGAGGCAGGAAAGTACAAAAAGAAGGGTATTGGATTGGGGGGAGTTGCGCACAGTCTCATGCACACCTACACACACAATTGCTTTTCAACCTATAAAAAAATGAAGATGGAGAGTAAACAACACCAGCTGGTAAAGTTTTAGCTTCTGTTTCCTGACCGTTTCCATAAACCAGTATTTGAACCTGTGGGTCTGTAGAACACTATGATCATGAGCAAAAATGCAAATATGCATTTACTAGTCCGTGGACCTTTTAGTAAGGGGACATTTCCCATGCTACATATGAGAGGTATGTATATTTTCAGATTTGAGGGAATCCATATTATTTTGAGTATTATTTCTTATAGATAGTATCCTGGCTTCAACAAGTTAACAATAGATCCAACAATCAGTAATTCTAAAATTCAGACTACTACAGCAGGCAAAAGACTGTATTAATCTCCTTATCTTTTTTTGTATTTTCTCAATTATCCCATGGCATCAAGTGCCAGGAATAAAAAAAATGTTCAGCTTTTCTAGGCTACTTCCCCTATGTATGTGTCCACACAATTTTTCTAAGTTTCCGTAACATCTTTTTCCCGCATGAAGGAATCATTCCTTAAATTAAAGGAATTTGAAGAGCCCAGAAGGTATTGAAACATCTGGTCCATTTCTATCAAATAATGGCTAAAGGGAACATAGACAAAAAGTACAGTGTCAACAGTGCCATTGGTGCAAATGTTTAAGGATGTTATGATGACAATGTCCAAGACTTTAAAATTACATCAAAGGAAGAAATGGAAGGAGGAAAAAAATCAAACACAAACAGCAATGTAATAGTAAAGGAATGTCTCTCAGAGAGAGATTACATGTATTTCGTAAAATTGATTGGCATGCTCTCTGTTTTATTTCTTTCTTCTCATGGTGTTCTGGGTAGATCATATTCTTTAAAAGTAGGATTGACATCTATTGAGGGACTATTTTATAGTCATAGTGGCAAAATAACTGTTGTATGTATTAAAAATTAGGCAGGGCTTATGTAACAGCAAGGTATAATTTTTTAAAAAGATGTTTTAAAGTTAGAAAGACTATAGATTTGGGGGCCAATTAGAAAAACTGGATTTTTGGAATGGCATAATGGTTACATCGCTGGACTGCTCATAGTCGACCACGGTTCAAGTCCTAGACCTAGCAGCTTAAAAGTCATGCTGGGCACATATGCATGTGTGCCCAAAATCTCAAGAGGAGAATGGAGGAGAAGGAATTATGGCATGGCCATCCCCTGAGGGGATGATTTCTCACTTTCTGTCTTTCCCTGTGTTTCTGCCAAGTGCATGTGTGCTCTCAGGAAGAAAAACATAGTAACTGTAGCATGCAACATTTCTACTTGAGAACCTTTTCCCTTTTCATACTTTAAAATGTCAAATAAATGTTTTCCCCTTACCTGAAAAAAAATCAGTCATATTCTGAAACATTCTTAGCTGTTATACCAATATGAGGACCAGAAGACAAGAAGTTTCCTTGTGCTTAGAGAAAAATCCAAAAACAATCTTAAAAGGAAAAATTGAAGAAAAAAGGTACCTGAAGTTGAAATAAACGGAACTACAAGTAAATGTACAAAGAAATCAGGTGATGAACTTCCTCTAGACAGGCCACAGGCTTTTAAAACTAGCCAGTGTAGCATGTCACACAACTCAAAGAAAACAACCTCAGTGTTGGCCTATTTTTTATTCCTTTGAGTTAAAAAACAAACAAACAAAACAAAACAACACAGAGTTCTCTATTAACTACCATGACATCAATAGAAAAACAGACAAATTAACAAGTAGTGAATTTATTAAAGTCAGGCTGAAAGAAAAATAAATAAATCTTTGAAATGCCAAAGTCCTTGCATATCTCTTTTTTATTTTTCCCAGAGATTAGCATTAACAGCCAGATAAGGAAAAAGCCTCACAGATGAGAAAATGGCAGAATATCAGAATACAGGATCCAGGTCCTAGGTATGGGGAGCCTTCAAATAGGACGTACATACAAAAATATTAACAAATATGGGCTCGGGAGTCAGAGTCAGAACCAATCCCACATCAATCCCTTCTCCTCATCTTCCCTTCCTTTTAGGATTTTGGGCATGCACACATGCCCAGCGTGTTTGTCAAGTCACAGGACCTGGGACTTGAGATCCAGACGCCTTACTCACCAGGCCACAGGCTGGACCCTCAAGCTTGCTTACTTGCTTGCTTGCTTTTTTCACGGTTTTTGCCATAGGGTGTGCATCGAGAGACAAAGAGAGACAGTGAGAAGGAATGTGAAAAATCAACCAAACATACCCTTCACCAAGGAGGGATGATCATGCCACAATCCATTCTCCTCCATTTTCCTCCTAGGGTTTTCGGCACATACACACATGTGCCCAGCATGAGTTTCAAGTCAGTGGATACAGGACTTGAACCCTGTTCAATCATGTAGGAGTCCAGTGACCTTAACCACCATGCCACCTGCTGATCCCATCTCAAGCTTTCTTAAAATGCTAACCAATGACCTCCACATATAGTGAAGCCCAAAGTAAATTGAAAGGAGGTCAAAAGTTAATCTCTGTCTTATACACTCCACCTGTTAGTTAAGCAAAGAGAGAAAAAAAAAATCTATATATTTGTTTATTTGGTTTTCTTTCTTCTTCCTCCCTCCCTTCCTTCTTTTCACCAATCTAGTCTATGAATCAATCATTCATCCATGAATATAAGTAAATTGTGGCAGAAGAAAAATCTACAGCATTTTCATATTTTAAGGAAAAATATAATAGATTTTACATTTTTAAATTATTCCTTCAAGAAGGAGATTAAACAGAAGAATCCATCAAAATTACCAGGCTATCCAAATATACTGAGAGAGAAAACTAGAACTATTTGCCTCTCAATTAATAAAAAGTGACTCTTACTTTGGATATGTAGGCTAAGAAGTCCATAAAAAAATGTGAGCACAACCCACATGTAGGCATAGAAAATGCAAAATGAAACTAGGAAATGACAATAAACAGGGTGTGAAATATGTCCACATTAGCATAAAAAATAAATGGAACAAGAATGTGAATACAAAATTGATAAAGTAGGAAACAGAATGCTAGGAAAATCAATTTTCTATTTCCATTGGGAACAAACTAAGAAAAATATCATCAAAAGATGAATTGCCACAGCCCAAAGACAAGAGATGCTATTTGCGTAAGGTAAGAAATTATTTACCCAAAGAAATATTTCATTGAATGAAAAAGTTAACCATGGAAATTTCAATGTAGAGCATCAGAACTATGTTCTAAAATCCCTCTGGTTAGCCTTACCACAAAGAAGAAGTGAGGCCACAGACTGGGATGGACCGGAACCTTGGATGGCCAGCCTGATGCTACCAGAAACATTCCGCAGTATCATTCAACAGTGTTCACAATCCCACCTTTTGCAGCTCTCTAAGTAAGAGCAAGATCCAGGTATCAGAAGTAGACTTGTGTTAGAACATAACTTTTGAATTTCCAAATCAGTCTCTGAGCAGGTAGGGATCATTACTGGAATGACTGCAGAGATTTTAATCTGGTATGTTCACTCCTCTATTCTGAGTATTTAGAACAGAATCTTACCCAGTAAATCCTTGATAGAGATTTATTTAATTTATTTTGAAGGAATAAATTATTTTTCCTAGGTTCTTTTTGTAGCTATTTAATGTCATTTTTTTTCACACTTTGCTCTTGTAAAGTCCCTGATAGCTACTTGAGATTCTACAGGAAGTAGCTCTCCAAAATTTTGAGACTGTGATTAAGTTGCCCCTCAGCCTTCCGTTCATACTGCCTACCTGTTTGTTTTTTTTTTTTTCTTTGCTACCTACAAATGTAACACTTGAGAAGCACTTCATAAAATATTTAAATGATATTTAACATCCGGAGTGCTTTTCATCTTTAACGCTTCTTGAAAATAAAGTTAATTTAATAAGAAAATTGCAGTGAAGAAACATGCTCTTATCTAAAGCACCAAAATGTGAATAACAAGGATAGAGAAAGTAATTGTACAAGTCTGTCCCTTCACGTGGAAATATCCATATTTAAGTGTGCTCTGTAGTCAAAAACAGTTTAAATGCCACATTTGAGCAAGGTGGGCTCAATATCTCTTTTGTGGTGAAAAGATTTGTTCAAAATGAAAGTGGTCAACTGTGTTTGCAATTGCCTAAATGTTCATAATGCAGAAAGGATATGGGCCTAGGCCCAGAGGCATAGCAATAGCATATCACAGCAATGCTGGAGACTTCTGAAAGACTGGAGTTCAGTTTCTGGTGTGACTGTACAAACTGGATACAAGAGTTTGCCATGACCCTGGTTGGCTGGGAAAGTTGGGAGAGGATGGTGGCATGAAACTCTGCTGAGGGTGCTTGTCTTTTCTGTCTGTCTGTCTGTCTCTCTCTCTCTCTCGATAAATAAACAACAAAAGGGAGAGGAATCTGTGTTGTGAAACTAAAAAATATTTTTAGATAGATTCTCAAGGAGTGTTACTTATTGTGTTCTCAAGGTTATGCTAAAAGTTTTGGTTAATGTCTTTGCTATGGCTGCCAAGTAGATGTATTTTAAAGCACATTAAATTCATGCTCTACTTGGGGGGGGAGGGAATAGAGGGGAGGTGATTCTTCTCATTACTTAGGTTGATGACTAAAGCATGAGGCAATCTCAGAATATAAATGTCTTTCTGGGGAGGGGATCATCTTTCTATTTAGGTGCTTGAATTAATTTCCCATTACCTTAAGCCACATGCATATACGGTTTAAATACTTTTACATAACATGAATCTCACTAGATATTTCAGTTTTTGTTTGGGTTTTGTTTTGGGAATTCGTTTATTGAGAAGTTTGAAAAAGTTGCCTTCTATACAAACCAAAATAAATGTTCCCAAATGTAAGTAATCATTGTTATGAAGTGTATTACACATACAGAAATCCAATCCTAAGAATAATAATGCCTATCTTTGTTATGCTTTTTCTTTTGCTCTTTGTATGCACTATTAGGTAGCTATAGCGGTGTCACAAAATCACTCTACAACATACTGATTTAAAATAACAATTTTGGGGGGAACCAGCAGTTGGCATAATGGCTACATTGCTGGACTCCCATGTAGTCAACAGCGGTTCGAGTCCCGGACCCGGTAGATGAAACTCACGCCAGGCGCATGTGCGTGTGTGCCCAAGATCCTGAGAGGAGAATGGAGCAGAAGGGATTGTGGCGTGCTCCCCCCAGGGGGGTGATTTCTCACTTTCTGTCTCTCTGTCTCTCTGTGTCTTTCTGGTGAGCACATGCTCCCTATAGCAAAAACCTATCCAAAAAAAAAAAAAATTTTTTTTAATCTCATGAGTCTAAATAGACTAAAAGCAGAAGGGAAGTGCCACTGATATGGGTCCAGCTCAGCTGATTTTGGCTGGGCTCAGTCATGCCTTTGGTGGATTGGCAAGGGACTATGACCAGGCTCTACTCAACAAGGCATCTCAGTTTCCTCTAAGCTAACTCCAGGCAAACTCTGATGGTGGTAGCAGGAATCCAAAGGAAAGAACAGAGTGTGCTAGGCCTTTGAAGGCTTTAATCAGAAATGGCACCCCTACAGAGTAGCAGCCTATGGAACAGAACAAATTTCAAGGAGTAGAAAATAAATTCCACTTCTTGATGGGAAGCACTAAAAGTCTCATTGAAAGGGGTATGAATATAATAAAATATGAAAAATTGGGACAATCTCAGCATTCAACTGCCACCTATGCCTATTATGCACAAGGGACTGTTGTTTGCACATTATGTACTTTAAACACATTATTTAAAATATACTCGAAATAACCCTATGAGACAGTGAAGATGTAATTAATGCTTAAAGAGGTAAAATAATAACCTTCCAGTATCACACAGCTAACCTTCATAAAAATACAGAAAAAAATCTATTTAAATTTTACAGAGGGCTTTTATTTCATCTCTTTTTAAAATTTTGATAATGGAAGTGGGTACACCAGAGAGGATTCCATCTTACCAACAGTGCTTAGAAAGGCAGGAGGAATTTGTAAATCTCCATTTTTCTCACTCCAGGATCAGTGCTCATTTCTCATCATTTTGTTACTGCATGATTTAAAAGTAAATAATGAATGCAATATTATCAAACAGCATACAATCAAAGTAGATCTTTAAAAAGGTCAGACACTGCCTCTCCCAAGTACCTAGATTTGCTGAAAGTAATCTCAAAAGGGCCACCAGACGACATGGAAGTTTTAACACCAAATGACCAGGCATCTGTGGCCTTTTTGAAAGACAAACAGGGTGTATGTTCATGTTCATAACATCAAGCCAGACTTTCCAGATCAATTTTCCTTTAAGGTATTTCTTGATAAGTTAGTTAACATTTCATTTTCTAAAATATCTTTCCATAAGCCAGAAGATACAAGTAAAATCATATGCTAAATTATACTAACTAAAGGCATGGGTTTTTAGAAAGATTGCATCTTGGCTTTACCACTTTGTGGGCAATGCCAATGTTTTTATTCATCTTATAGGGCCAACAATGCCTACTGGGTAGAATCAAATGAGATAAGGCACACAGTATAGTACTTGGCACCATAGAAAGACAATAAAAATTGCATATTATTATGTATGACAATGATAATAAAAATGTACTTTACAATTTTAAGGAGTTTTTACATAGACTCCCTCATTCAATTTTTATATACACACACAAATTTCAATTACAGGCAGAGGAATTATTGTACCTACCCCAGAGTTTGAGTAAGTTTAAATTGCTTGCATAAACTTACCAAGCTAGCAAAAAAAAAAAAAAAAAAAAAAAAAAAAAAAAAAAAAAAAAAAAAAAAAAAAAACCAGAACTGAAATTTGAACCAAGGCTTGAGTCCAGGTCTGGTTTTCTTCCTGCTGTATCTCAGCCTCAAGATAAAATGTTCTTTTATGATCAATCCACTTCATAGAGCATTACATATAGGCCATTGAAATTCTAATTACATCTTTGAAAATGAATATATAGGCATGCCTCACTCTGCTAGAGAACTGAGCAGACAATTATAAACTGAATTCCTATAAAGTGAATCATCATTTCCCATTATATCTTATTATAAGACCAAAGTAAGAATAGAATTCAACCCAATATCTCTTGATAAGTAGTATCAAAATAAAGAATGGCATATTTTTGTAGTGCTTCAACCCTTAAGGGTACTACGTAGATTTAAGTTTCTCATGGTTTACTATGGTATTAATCCTTTCGATCCAATTTGTGCCCACGTCATAGAAATATCTCAAAAACTCCATATTAAAAATATGATGAAAGCAGGGACCAGCAGGTGGCGTGGTGGTTAAGGTGCTGGACACTCCCACATGGCCAAGCACAGTTTGAGTCCCAAACTTTCTCACTTTCTCTCTCTTTCTTTCTTTCTTTCTTTCTTTCTTTCTTTCTTTCTTTCTTTTTCTTTCTTTCCTTCTTCCTCTCTCTCTCTCTCTCTCTCTGGTCAAATTAAATAAAAAAATAAAATAAATGAATGAATAAATAAAATTAAATAATTATTTTTAAAAAATATGATGAAACCTATTTTTTTTCCTTTGACAACACTCATTAATAAGAAAAGAAAAAGATTCAGGTCCAGACATAGTAATGCACTCTAGCTGCTGCTGCTCAACAGGCCAAGCACATGTAGGAAGTCCAGGTGTGATTCCTGGTTCACCTTGAAGAGCCAGGTGAGTGTTTTTGCAGCTACTCAGAGGGTTGAGGCAGGAGGGTCTTAATGTACAGAGATCTTTTCTAAAATGCTACAAATCCACCCACACCTCCTGCCACTCGCCACACAAAACAGGTTCAAACTAAAACTTTACATCTTATTGTTGGGACTTGCAACAGGAAAAGCCATCAAGGTTATTTTCTACAGAAAATAATCTGGTGCATGAATCTATCTATATAAAAATCTGGTATGTGTTGGGACCAGCAAGTGGTGTATGTTTATATTACTGGAAACCCATGTGGTTGACCGTGATTTGAGTTCTGGACCCAGTGGCTTAAAAGCTCACACTGGGCACATGTATGTACATGTTCAAAATCCTGAGAAGAGAATAGAAAAGATGTTGCGATATGGCCATGCTGTAGGAATAATTTCTTGTTTTCTGTCTGTCTCTCTCTCTCTCTCTCTCCCTCTCTCTCTCTCTCTCTCTGTCTCTCTGGTGAGTGCATATGCCCTATAGCAAAAATCTCTCCAAAAAATAAAATCTGGTATGTGTGTATGTATTTGTAAAAATATGTAATATATATATATATATATATATATATATATATATATATATATATCTACATACATATATACTCATCTATATATAATCTCATTTGCTGTGGAAATGGAATATATTGAGTAACAAAATATGAAAATGGTAAACTATATATTTAAATTTTTTAAAAAGAACATTATCCTACATAAATTTTACCATGAACTTGATACTTAAAGAATGCCTAAAAATTTAGTTTTCAAAAATATATTCTTTTTGTTAAAGAACAGTCGGTGTTGAATCATAATCTAGCGATTGTTACCACAAGCAACAGATTAAAAAGTCATCAGACAGATGGCCAATCTAACTAGAATAAACATACAAAATATACAATTATTATAATTAAACATATTTTAATTGCTAGCAATTACTGTAAATTATTGAAAAAGTTAATTATAACAAAAATTGAGTAAACTGACTTATTTGTACCCATTTCTGTTTGATATCTTCACATTGAAATAGATCCCAAAACATTTTTTTATGGTTCATAAAAAGCTAACATATTTGCAAAGTAGTATAAGGAAATCTAATGTAATATTACGTACTTATTTATTCCCAGAGCTTTTTGAAAATTACTGTTTTCTAGTTCATTATATAATTAAAATAAGTAGGAAGTACTGCTAAATAAATTAACTGAAAAAAATGCCAGCAAAGTAACTATGTAGTCTTATGCTAATCTCAAATAATTAAAAAACAAAAATAAAACCAAGATCAGTGGAAGGCAAGCAACAAGGGTAATATAACTTGAGAAGTAACGGGGGCTTTTATTCTTTAAATTGTATTTTGCCTTTGTTCAAAATTTCCATATTAATTATGAAAAAATTAAAATAATTTTAAAATTATTAACACCTTTTCAAACATTCCAAAATCTATGATAATTAACTAGCATAGTTTTAGCTCTAATTTTAATAAGTTTCTGTTTTTTAAATATGTGGAGAAAGTAAGATATTTCCAGTGTTTGTCATGGAAGTTTATTAGTCTTGGATGGACAAAGAGACTTAAGTAGACACAGTAGGTCAACATCAAAGAGGTTTTACATGGTCTTTAAAATAGAAGGTAGTTAATATTTATTAGTGCTTATTTGGGAAAAAAACTTATATTCAAAAGGATCACTCTAAATAACTATAAACATCAAATGCGTAAAAATCCACTAATTCATGCTGGAAAATATCACACTTTCACCACAACTACAGACATAAAAATCCCATTGGCTCACATTTTTGGAGTGCTAAAATAGTCTGAATACTTGATACAATGGCAAGAAAATATACAAAATTAACATTTTTTTCTTAAAGTAAATGTATTCTTTATGTCAGATGCACTTAAATGGATCATCATTATGACTTTGATATATACAACAACAACTTGAAAGCAAGCTGTGTAGCTTGAGAATTTCTAACATTATTCATAAGGCTCCATTACATTTCATTACCAAGTAGATTATTAGTAAATATGAAAAAGAGCTGTATTTTCAAATTTTTTATTCA
The DNA here is from genome assembly GCA_026018925.1 of Tupaia tana. Taxonomy (NCBI): domain Eukaryota; kingdom Metazoa; phylum Chordata; class Mammalia; order Scandentia; family Tupaiidae; genus Tupaia; species Tupaia tana. Next base: position 61,807,598 of record JAKSZU010000013.1, read on the forward strand.
GCTTTTTTTAAATTATAATGGTTGAGGGGTTGCTATTGTTTTGAATTTAAATAACCATTACTGCTCTTTTTCTCTTTTTTTCTGTTTTTTTTCTTTAAAGAATTATTTTATTTAACTTTATTTATTTTCTTATTTCAATTTGACAGAGAGAGGCAGAGAGAGAGAGAGAGAAAATGAGAAGGCAAGCCACCAGGTCCAGGACTTGAACCACAGTTGGCCATGTGGGAGTCCAGTGCCCTTAACCACCATTCCACCTGCCAGCCCCACTGCTCATTTTCAACTTTGTTTTGTTGACCTAGGTTCAACAAAATCTATCAGTGAGATAGTACAATTTTTAATGCATGTTCCATTAATGACTACTTTCACATTTTTGAGGTAAGGCTAAGTGGGCATTGTGCTAAGTTCCTGAGAAATAATGGTGAATAAGGTGGAATAGTAACAGTAAATAATGCTGAGATACAATTATGTTGTGTTTTTTTAAATTTATTCTTATTTTTTTAGTTTGGAGAGTTTTTTGTTTGTTTTTTTTTTGTTTGTTTGTTTTGCTATAGGGCACATGTGCTCGCCAGAAAGACAGAGAGACAGAAAGCGAGAAATCACCCCCTAGGTTGGATGGCCATGCTACAATCCCTTCTGCTCCATACTCCTCTCAGGATCTTGGGCATGCACGCACATGTGCCCGGCGTGAGTTTAAGCCACCTGGTCCGGGACTTGAACTGCGGTTGATTACGTGGCAGTCCAGTGACAGAGCCATTATGCCAACTGCTGATCCCAATTATGTTGTATTTTTTTTTTCCTTATAAACCATATCACAGGTATTTTCTATAGATTCTTCAAACTTTATGACTAGAGTTTTTCTTTAAATTGAGGGTTAAGTTACTAGCTCCAGTTAATTTGATTTTCTCACTAAAGTAAAAGAAACATTAATGTAAAATACTCTATGTTTTCCTTTACATAGGGAATAGATCACCTGATCTAATTACCAATATATTATCTGTGATAAAGTTACCTGCATTCTCCAATCACTTCCCAATTGCAGGATCAGTGTTATAAACTACACTAGCAGTATTGGTATCATAGTTATCTAATATATCCGTCTTGTGAATTCCGCTATTGGGTTCCAGTTTAATGACAATATCATATTTGCATCCAGACAATTAATGTCTGGTTTTAGGGCTGCATCTTCTAAAAATCTTATCAACTTGCTAATAAATATGAAGGGAAATCTGAAGATAGCCTATAAGATAAATGTTTATATTGTTCTAAAAGTATCCTGCATATGAAAGCGGGTTTGAAAGGCTAAAAGCTGCATATGTATTCTTTGCATTACTTTTTTCCAATAATCTCCATTATTAAAACGAAGATTCATTTCTACAGAAGAAAGGTTGGTCCCAAAAATGTAATAGAAAAAAAAAACTGATCTCTTTATACTTTGAGAAAAAACACTGTTCTAATGACACATTATTCTAATGAAATATTATTAACATCTTTTCTCAAATTGCTGGGAAGGAACAACTTGCTGGCGATACATTTCATAAATGTCTTCTTTGTTCTAAAAGTTATAGACTACATATTGTTAATTTGTCTCAATTCTGCAAAGCAGAGGTAAATCACTTTTATTTGATATTGCTTTATTTGATTTTCTGCACCTAGCACACGTTTTCTAAAATAAACTCGGTAAGGATACAGGCATTAAGGAACTCTGGCTGTCGTTAACGCATAGTCTGTGGGTTCTGCAGTTAGTTCACTTCACAAAGCATGCTGCCTACAGAGAAAAGTGGGGACTAAACTCTAGTCCATAGTGCTCTGCTTGTCAAACTATGTGGTGCCTTGTTGTAGGACTGGCAGCTTCTGGGACACCTTAGAGGAAGGTGTGTCTATTTGCAATTTTTTTAACTGTCACCTTTTACCATTCATCTGCCAAGAGTCATTATCTTTTAGTAATTCTCACAAAGCACTATACCTATTAACAACAGCCTTGCCTTTTTTTGTCCCCCAAGGTGGGGATAGGCAGTAGAGAAAGATAGGAAACCAGAATCACGTGACTCCTTCCTCGCCCTCACCATTCACATCCATGTATGCTGATAGGTGTCTCTCTGGTCCTATTATCACTGCCTTTGTTTATTTATTTATTTATTTTTTGAGAGGATTATGCTATAGGGCATGTGCACTCGCCAGAAAAACAGAGACAGAAATCAAGAACTCATCATCCAGGGGGGATGGTCATGTCGCAATCCCTTCTCCTCCATTCTTATCTCGGGATCTTGGACACACATGCACACGCGCCTGGCATGAGTTTAAGGCACCGGATTCAGGACTTGAACCGCAGTCGACTACATGGAGTCCAGCAACATAGCCATTATGCCAACTGCTGGTCCCACTACTGCCTTTGTTTAGGACCACATACTATTAGCCTGGAGCATTCCAATAACTTTTGAATTGGTCTTTCTACCAGGCTCTCTGTGTTCTCAGAATCCACATTATAGACCCACCTCCTACTTACTCTGTACTTTGTCGATCCTCACCCTCATTGTCCCCACTCAGAACCTTCACACACAATATGAACCTGAATATATCATTACTCTCTATTCTTCAAGATCCTCCTGCCATGTTGCCTTATGGCATGCTCTCCTTCTTCACTTATTCTGTGCCTATCTTGTTGATTTTCAAACTTCAGCTTAAATATCACCTCCCTATAGTAGCCTCCATAATTCTGCAATACCTCGTGTATACCTCTGTCGTAGCACTGACTACACAGATATGTAAAACTCTCTGTTATCAAATCTGTCACATTAAACTGTCTGGAAAAAGGGACTCTTATTCACCTCTATAATATAAAAATTTAGAATAGAACTGGTACATACAAAAGGACAATAGATAAGTTATTATTTGAAAAAAAATCTGTAAAACTTAGGGGACGAAAATTTTAACTATCGTCTATGTCAACCTAACTTCCATTATAGATGAAAAAATATGCTTAGCTATTGTTCCCAGATCTAGATTACCCAAATCCAGGAAATTTGGCAGATCAGCGAAAATTTCAAACACTTACTAAGTGCTCAATGCAGGGTAACAGTTTTATGCCTCTGAAACTGGTGCTCAAAATGCTTACAATAATATTAGAAATAAGTAAGACTTTTCTAATTATAAAAATACAGTGTTTTCATTGTTGAAATTTAGGAAATATACAAAATTAAATACAAAAATTATTATTGTATTTATATAATCCAATACAAAAGAACTGCAGCAACATCCTCAGACATAAGCATCATTAATATTTTATTATATAAACTTACAGACTTTCTTTAATATCAAGACAAATATATTAAATAAAATCTGCATCTATATACCAGTTTACTGGATGGATAGATTCTGTGGAGTCCAGAGAAGGAAATAACTTTGTTTTTTGCTTCTACTATCCTTCAAGCTGCCTCTATTCTATTTCTCTCTCTGGTCCTTGGAAAATAACTTAGGCCACTCCTGAAGATTTCTTGTCCTTTTAAGGTATTAATAACAAGTATAATTTTTATATCCAAACTTCATTTTGTAATTCAGTTTAAAGTTGCTTCTTCTTCCCTAGCTTATGCCTGTCCCTATCTTGGAAATACACAGAGAGGTACAGAGTGGGTGTGAGTTGGAGAGAAAGGTTCATGTATTCCTCTGCTTCTTTCTTCCACTCTTTCTATGTCAGTCACTATATTGTCTCTGGCTTCTTCTAAGTTAGAAAGATGGGTAAATGAACAAAAAGGAAAAGGTTGCAAAGGTCACATTGAGTGATGACACCGCAGACATTCCAAGTGGTTCTTTCAAAGAAAGGTTCTATAGGAACTCTGAGCTCCACTCTTCTCCACAACTATCCCAAGTTTGCTGAAACCTTCCCCTGCGATGCTCACTGGTATGGGCCTTGCCCCCACAGTGGACCATTTATATATCTCCAACTCCTTCTGCCATAGGGCACTGCACACACCTCATTCTGGGATCCTTTTACCCTGCCTTAAGTACTCAGTGCCCTCCAGCCCGAATCCACCAGCCCAAGTCCTCTTTTCATCATCAATGGAAGGGCCTAAATGTACCTTCAATGTAGCTTTTTCTCTGCTCTGTTATCTCTGATAAGTGTAAGGAAACTCTGACCTTTCACTTTTCCATGGTAAGATCAGGCAGCAGTTCCCTAATCCCTCCAAACTTCAAGGAGTGAAGGTCAAATTTTTCCAATATCTATCCCAACCACACTAACTCTGTTCTGATCATGAGGTAGCAAGAGATCTCTGAGTAGTTTTCCAACATACAAGATTAGATAAAGGTGTACTCTCTAAAATCTACCCCCAAATCTCTCCCAAGCAATTCTGTGTACCCTTGACTAAGATTTCCTCCAAGATGATATTTTGAAAATTATAGGACAATATCACTACCAGGATAATAACACTGAAATAAGTCACTAATAATATTCTAATTTCCCCAATATTACTTGTATTCATTTGTGAGCATACATGCATTGAATTATATATAATTTTATAGCATGAGTAGGTTCTTATATCCAATACTACAGTACAGATACTGAGCAGCTCCAACACCATAAGAAACATGTACATATTTTATACCCTACCTACTCCCATATTCCATGCTCCCAAGTCCTGTCAAAAACTAATGTTTTCCATTTCTATAATTTTTTCATTTAAAAAATTTTATATAATTTGAATGGCATAGCATGTATCCTTCTGTAATTGCCTATTTTATGTAGCATAATTCCACAGAGATTCATATAAATTATTGTACATATCACTAAGTCATTCCTTATTAATGATGGGTTGTATTCTTTTTTTAATAATTATTTTAACTTTATTTATTTATATTTGACCAGAGAGGGACAAAGTGAGATAAAGAGAGAGAGAGGGAGAAGGAAAGTGAGAAAGCAAGCCACCAGGTCTGGGACTCAAACCACGGTTGGCCATGTGGGAGTCCAGCACCCTTAATCACCACACCACTTGCCGACCCCAATGATGGGTTGTATTCTATAGTATGGATAAGACAGTCTGTTTGATCTGACAGCCATTAAAGAACATTTGATTGTTTCATGAATAAATCTGCTATGGTATATATATTTTTTGTTTAAATATATGTTTTATTTCTCTACAATAAATGCCCAACAATGCAATTCTTGGGTCCTATATTAAGGATATGTATTTAGTTTTATGTGAAACTGCTAAACTGTATTTTAGGGTGGTTGTACCATTTTATATCCATGATATTAACGTATGAAATGATCTAGTTTATTTGGCTCCTTACTAGCATTTCATGTTGTTTTATATATTCTGATTGGTATGTAATATCTCATTGTGTTTTTAATCTGCATTGCTCTAGTGGCTAATAATTTGAATATGTTTCCACATGTCTCTTAAAATCTGTATATACTCTGGTGGAATGTCTGTTCATGTATTTTGCACTATTTCTAACTTAATTATATGTATTTTATTGAGGAATTTTTTTAGAGTTCTTTATGTAATCCAAATTATACTCATATGTCATATATATGGCTTGTAAATACTTTCTACTAGTTTTTAGCTTGCTCTTTCATCCTTTTCACCTGAGCTTTCGCAGATTTTAGTTTTAATAAAGATAATTTACCAAGTTTTTTCTCCTGTGTGTGTGTGTGTGTGTGTGTGGGTGTGTGTGTAATTGATGTTCAAAAGTTCATGAAAATGCATATTGTGAAAAAATATGCATAGATTTCAAAAATGATTATACCAAAATAAACATGGACCAACTTTTTACAACATGTCTAAGCAGGATCTAGTTTGAGGCATTAAGAAAAATAAGACATTAATTTTAAAAGAGTTCTAATCAGAGCAACGTAACTTTTGCTAAAATTGAAGGTAAAACAAATGTCAAATTCTGGGTGCAACTTAGGTGGAAGAATGGTGAAATCACTGATGCTTTAAAAAACATATATGGAGACAAACACCTAATGAAATCAGCAGTTTACAAAAAGATAACTCATCTTAAGAGTAGACTAAATTGGGGACCAGCAGTTGGCGTAATGGCTATGTCACTGGACTCCCATGTAATCCACTGCGATTCAAGTCCTAGACCTAGTGGCTTAAACTCACACCAGACGTGTTTGTCTTTGTGCCCAGGATCCTAAGGGGAGAATGGAGGGGGAGGGATTATGGCATGGCCATCCCCCCTGGAGGGTGATTTCTCACTTTCTTTCTGTCTCTCTCTTTCTGGCCAGCACGCATGCACCTTATAGCCCAAAAAAAAAAAAAAAAAAAAAAAAAAAAAAAAAGACTAAATTGGACCAGCAAATAGCATAATGGTTACATCATCAGACTCCCACATAGTCAACCATAGCTGGAGTCCTGGGCCTACTTAAAACTCACGTCAGGCGTATGTGCGTGCATCCCCGAGATCCTGAGAAAAGAACAGAGGAGAAAGGACTTCTCACACTTCTGTCTCTCTGTCTCTCTTGAAAGCACGCATGCCCTAAAATAAAAGTTTCTCTCTAAAAAGAAAGAATAGACTAGATAATGTTGACCTGTGATGCCTGTAGTGACAGACCATCCATCAATTTGTTAGAAAAAAAAATAATCTTGTTCATGCGCTAACTGAAGAGGACCAACAACTAACAGTAGAAATCCACCACAGACATCTCAACTGGTTCAGCTTACTCAAGTTCTGACTGAAATCTTAAAGCTGACCAAACTTATTGCTTAATTGATGCCAAAACTGCTACTCCTAGATTTGATACAGACAAGCACCTATCTTTCAATGAAAATTTTAAACAAATGGAGTAAGATCCCAGAGTGTTTATTCAAGAAATTATAACAGGGGATGGCATATGACTTTATTAGTGAAGTATGGTCAAAGTAATGGCTGCCAAGAGGTAGAAGTGGTTCAGTCAAAGCAAAAACATACTGGTCAAGAACAAAGGTCAAAGCAACAGTTTTATGGGGATGCTCAAGGCATTTTGCTTGTTGACTTTCACAAGAGTCAAAAAGCAACACCATCTGCTTATTATGAGAATATTTTGAGAAAGTCAGACTGTAACAAAACACACAAGAAAACTTCACTAGAGGTTCTTCTCTATTACAACATTGCTCCTTTTTATTCCCCTCATCAAACAAGGGCAATTTTGTGAGTTTCCATGAGAAATCACTACGCATCTACCTTACAGCCTTGATTTAATTCCTTCTGATTTCTTTTTGCTTTCTAATCTCAAAATATCCTTAAAGAGCATTCTTTTTTATTAGGTTAATAATGTAAAAATGACTGCATTGACATGATTAAATTCCTAGGATCCTTAGTTATTTAGAGATGGACTAAATGGGTGCAATCCCCTACAAAAGTGTCTTAAACTTGATGAAGCTTATGTAGAGAGATAAAGTTTATTGTTTTTATATTTAAATTCAATTTTTTCACAAACTTTTTGAAGTCACCTCATAAATTGTACTTTTACTGATAAATCTAAGAATAAACCAAATTTTCCCTATTGAAATAAAACAACACCTAAAACTAATTGGTGGCTTCTTTAAATCACAATTATTAATCTTTGCTTAAGAAGGAAAATTTAGATTAAAGTTAATATGGAAAGATTTATAAAGTATCTTGTAAAAAATACTTCTCATATCAAACTTCAATTACTATCAACATAGCTAAATCTGATCTGGAATCCTTACGGTGTTAAATATACCAAGATTCATTCACAGATGGCAGATATTCAAGAAAACATGCAATGCTTTGCAGCTCTGTGTTATAAGAAACATTAATGGAGCATCTTCTGCTATCATAGATACCTTACCTCAATAGTAATTTATATTCAAGTTAAGTGGAATGTCCTAAGGTATTATGAATGTAATAAATTAACTTTTCTCCCTTGCAGCTAGTATGGTACTAAGTTATCTACTATCCTCAGAAGAATGTAGGAAAAAAACATCACACAAATACTTTGTATGTGCTCCAGTTTAGATAAGAAAACTCAGAAAGACTGAAGAAAACGTTTAATACTTTAAACCATATGGATATAATGTGGTTCAATCTTTTTTTCTTTAATAATTCTAATTTTTTAAAAATGGCACTAATTTATCAGATTATGTTTTCCCTGAGAATTACAGAACATCTTGTGACTAAGTCCAATCAAGAAAATGTAGCCTGACATTCATTTACATATGTTTTCTAGTCACACAACTTCCAATTTTCATGAAAGACCTAATTTTTTACTGTTATTCCTTGTTCCTGGAGTATATTTAATTTGATGAGCAACTTACTTTCTTTTATATTTTTGATGTATAAAGAAGGAAGTATTTATAATATCATGGGATGTTTTAATGAAATGTAGTCTAAATAATAATCTTATTTCTTCATCATATCACTATCATATTCAAATATTATATTTCATTTACACAACTTGAAGCTCTTTAAGGCATAAGGAAATGCTAAAACCAACAAATAAAAAATTATAGTTTCCTCACATCACTTTTTAAAACAGTTGTTGTGATGGAAGAGTTTCTTAAATGTCACCATTATATTGATTAATAACCTCTCACACGTGTTAAACAAAAAAACGAACATTCCTGTGCTAGAACTCAGGCATGCAAAAGAAATCTGTAATGTCTTTGCCCTAAAGAAGCTAATGTTTGATTTTAAATAAAAGATTAACATTTTAAAAAAGCAATACAAAGGCTATAAAAATAGTACACACAGGAAATTTAAGTCTTATGCATAATATATAGAAAATACTCTAGATGGCAGAAAACAAGTGCCTGGTATTCTGGGCTAGGACAGAGAACAATATTGGAAGATGTCAGAACTAATGGAAAACATGTGAGTACTCACAGATGTGTAAATCTGGAATCATGGTGCATTCTTTCTCACATTCCCTCATATTCTCTCAGCTTAGGTAAATTACTCTTCTTATTGCCAAGTGCTGTGGGCTATACCCAGTTGCAACTGGCAAGACACATACTTTCTTTCTTATTTTCCTTTCTCAAGTCCATCTAACCTTATTTAAACTGCTTTGGGAGATGTCTCAGAAGTTTAGTTTATAGACTAAAGTGAGAAAATTTCACAAGGCCACCTGATCATGGCAAATGTCCAATTCTGCCATTAAACAATCTATTATGTGCAATTAAATATCACATTCTACAAACATTGCAAATAAACATCTCATGCTCAGAAATGTATAGCTAAAATAGCCAGCATTTTTAGTAAGAAGGTAGAATGGAATTGTATATAATTATCAACCATATGATAACCTGGCATAGACTAGAGTCGAAAATCTTCTTTCTTGTATCTCAGAATGTGTACTATCCAAACTCATCTAGTGTTAATTAGATGACAGTTTCCTTTTGCTCATCAACATGATTTAGATCTTTAAAATATGATATTTATCACATGAAAGACTGAATCAGAAGAAAGAGAAAAAAAACAATAGATAAAATAATAATTACACTTACAAAGTTATAATGGTTCTTAAACACTAGCATGGTTGTTAATTTGAGGTGTGTTTGCTAACTAAAATAATTTTATGTTCCAATTCAAGGTAACAAAATGCAGCATCATCTTTCATGGTTTCATTAAGTTTAAAATTTCATAGTGAATACTGGATAAGATTATTAATGTATAATACACATCATGCTTTTGTATCATGCTTTTGTAGTTTCTGTCTTTCCCTTCACAAACCCCAGAGTATTTCATTTTACATATAACATAATCAATCAGTCTGAAAGGTTGATTCACTAACTGTTTAAGCCAGAGAAATCTTTTGGAATAAATGTGAAGTGACTGACAGCACAGTTTTAGAATGAGTCTCCTCTGAAAATGGCAAGAATAAATACATTTTGCTCAAATATCTTCTGTAAATCCACTTAGTAACACATACAGAAACAGTAAAGAGCTTTAATAAACAGTGAGTGAATGTATACCATTATTGCAAAGCACCATATTGATTTTAACAAAAAAAAATAATAATAATGACTTGCAAGTACTTCCCATAAATTATTGTGTGATTCCTTCAGAGAAGCCATGACTCTGCAGTTGTAGGATAATGTATTTTTAATTTGATTCATAATTGACTTTAAAAATACTGAATGACATAATACTTTGCTCTAACAATCTGCTGGAACATGCCCGGTAACACTATTAGAATGGGACATTAAAATGAGGTATTTTCTGTGTTGGTTTTGGTTGTAACCCAATTAACAAGGACCCTTGCATTTTTAATGAAAGTGCTAGGTCACCTATGCAAAACCAGAAGAGGCTGGCAGAAAACAGTTTTGTGAGCCAGTGTTCTCATTTAAGTGGTGAGAAAAGTTATTAAGCAAGTACAGAATTTTTTTTTCTGTAGGGGGTCATTATTGATGGGCTATAAATCTTACCATCTCCTTTTCTGAAACCTTGAAGAAGTTTATTTTTTTTAAGAATGATTTTATTTTTTAAGGTCCATTTGTTACTAGTATTATCTTTTTAATTTGTTGAGAGAGAGGAGAGAAAGGCAAAGCAAGAAAACAAGCCACCAGGCCCAGGACTCGAACCACAGTCAACCATGTGGGAATCCAGTGCCTTTAACCACCACACTACCTGCTGGCCCCACTTCTTTTTTTTTTTCCTAAGAGAGACTTTTGTTATAGGGCATATCCACACACCAAAGAGAAAGAGAGAAACAGAGACAAAACGCAAGAGACAGAAAGCGAGAAATCCTTTGCCTCCTTTTTTTTTTTTTTTTTTTTTTTAGGGATCTTGGGCATGCACGCACATGCATCTGGCATGAGTTTTATATCACTAAGTCTGGGATTCAATCCACCACCTACTATGTGGGAGTCCAATGACGTAACCATTATGCCATATGCTGGTCCTAAACCTTGAAGAAGCTTTAAAGATACTACTACTTCAACAGTTTAAACTTAAGACACTGATGATGTTTGGGAGGCACAATAGTTAATGTAGGATATGCGTCTAAGAACATTCTATTCTAAGATCATGGTTCTAGAGGAGTTTCAGAAGAGTATTAGAGCATAGTTTGCATTATTCAGCACTTTAAAAATCCATTTATAAATTGAATTAAAAGTAAAAGTCTGTGGTTGTCAATTAGCAGAGCAGAGAGAGGCTGGCTAAACCATCCCTAGAAGAGGCAAGATTCTGTTCATGTTTCCCAAAGACCATAGAGGGCAACTACAAAGAAAGAACTTGCTGAGAGATGTTTTGAATCCTGTCTTATAGAAAGGAATGGAGTAATCTGAAAAGAAGAGATATATTTCCAAATCTCCAGGGCCCAGGGGAGAAATATTCATCTACACAGAATAAAACATATTTTCTGTGTCATAAAATATGTACAGTTGAATATGCCTACTGAATAGATCCCAGTAGGGGCCTTTAAGAAGTACACATTTCTTTCTGTTTCAATGGGTTATATTATGCTGTGGAAACAATCAACCCCTTCGTTTTAATAGTTTAAGACCATAAAGATCAATTTCTTGCTCATGCAACTTGGTTGTTGTGAATCACTGGTGGGCAGAAGCTGACTTTTCCCACTGAAGTGTCAGTGATTCACTCTAAAGGAACAGCTATCACCTTCCCAGTTGCTGAGCAGGGTCAGAAGGAAAAGAAAGAGCTCTGGAGATCCACAGACAAGCTCAGCATATCAGAGACATTTGTTCCTTCTGCTCACAACCAATTGGTTAGAACTGGGCGCATGATCGCATCCAGCCACAGATAGCCTTCTCTGTCTAGGAGGCATACAGAAAGAAATATTTGATAGCCTTCATGTCAACCACTCCACCATAAGGTAAAACAAAGAGTTACCAGAAAAGAAAGAGAGAATTCACCAAATCCAAAGGAAAATTATCCCAGATCACAATCAAGTAATCAAGTCAAGCTTATTCTTTACCTCTCTTATCTTTCGAGGCTCAACCCTAGACTCTGGAGCCAGAAGCAGCTTCCTTGATCAGGGAAACTGAGGGAATCACAGAGGCTGACCGATTCTCCTTTTCCCAATGCAAGTAGCCAGCATAAACCTGGCTGGAACGGGGGTAGGGGAAAACTAAGATTAAATGGATTTAGGACTTCCTTCTCACCTGGATGGGATGTAAAAGAAAAGACACCATTCATGTAATTAGCAGTGACTGCAGAACATTTAAGGTACATAAAAGTGGGGGATTATCTGTTGATGATAATGTGTATATCTTCAACTGAACAGGTATGAAGTGTATTCATGTTGGGTAATTCCTTTTACAAGACGTAGTCATATACAATGATGGAACGTATAAAATAAATTAGAGTAATAACAATAATAAAATATGAGGCTCACTGGACAGTTTATTCATGAGCACGGCAATATTTACCCCTATAAAGTAGGTATGAACAGACAGTAGTGGAGGAAAAGGGAAGAAATACCAGTTTGCTTACAAGAGGAAGACACATATGAAAACAAGTGTTGCCAGTTGAATGAAGTTTCAGTTAATGGTAAAACTGGAAAAAAAATAATTGAGGGAAAAAAATTCAAAGTTAACCCAAACAAAAACAAAGCTATTGGAATATCTTTGGAAAATTAGAAGACAATATCACATATAACCCAGAGAATCTCAGAAGAATTAAGGTAAAAGATTATTGCACAAATGGGGAAAAAGTTTCAAAATCAACATAGAGTATCCTGGAGTTTTGTCCAGATACATGAAGCCAAAATTAAAGATAAAATGCTGTGAGAATCTGACTGAAGTCAAAAACACCTAGGAAAATGCTCCATCACAGCAAAATGAATGGCAGAAAATCTGATTAGACTCTGTAACATTGGCCAAATAGGAATGCTGGGCAGAGACGAAAAACATAATTTATTTCCAACAAACTAGATTTCAGCATAGAGCGATAACCCCTTATACTATCAGAACACATTAATAGTGGATCTCCCAGAAGCAAACTATCATTACATCGAACTATGTGATCTTTGAATTTCTTTCTGTGAGTGATACAGAATGTATCAAAGAAGAAAATAGGATGCAAGTGCTTGTAGAGGTCAAATATTCAAAATAAAAAGATAACAAAATACTGATTGCTTTATGTAAACAGGCTATAATTTAAAGAGAGGGTAAAAACTTGTGCTTACTCAGAACCAAAAAGTTGATCAACAATCTCCCACCTGGGTCTAAATGCTCATATGAAAATCCTCAATCAAGTTATCTACAACAAGGTCCTTAAACTGTAGTAGTCTCGTTTGTATTATCCTTATTTTATACCCTATAAAATAAAATTGGTGTTAAATGGAAATTTGAGGCAATTATGTTACCAAAATTGTTGGAAATTCAACATAAATAAATAAATTTCAAGTTCGTTTTTTTTTTTTTTCTGTACAAACTCCCACAATTTAGAAAATGATGGATTTAACAGCATATAGCACTATTTCATCAGAGGATTTTAATTATGTATTTAATATGGAAATACCTTCATCTGTGTAGGAACTGAGTATACATGTTTATTTTATACCCATGACCTACCCTCTCTCTGTAAACTCCATGTAGAGAATGCAGGGGCAAAAAATACTGACCACCTCTATTTCACAGAGTAGAAAACTAACACTTCAAGAGATGAAGATATTGTTCAAGGTTCAGTAACTAGCGATCAAAGTTAGAGTCAGGATTTGAAACCAAATCTTTAGACTTTTAATCATTGCATGCTGCCTCCTTTTCCAATTAGAAACAGCATTATTATGGTTTTGGATACAATTTAAAACAGAGTGTTTTTTAAACTTGCAGTTTCAATTTATTAATAAAAATATTTGAAAGGAATAAATGTAAATTAATTAATTTTAAAAAATGTTTCAGAAAAATATCTGAAACTGTTTTTCTTGAAATTAAAAATAAATGCATTAAAAATACCTATTTGATGACTGCAGTAAGCTATATAGCTCCGGCTAGGTGCTACTTTATAGTATGTTCATTCTACTCACTGAGGTTTATGCCTAAAGTCAGACTTGTGTTCATGGATATGTATATATAAGCTGCGCTTGCTATTGAAAATATTTAGATTAATTAAGATCTTTAGTGAATCAATAAAATGGGGGGAGAGGCATAGAAAGCAACCATGGGATACCAGAGACAGTGTGAGAAGAGGGTGGGAGATGGCAGAAGGTGGGAGATACGGAATCAAGGATGGGAAAAAAGCAAAATATACAGAAAACAAGAAATGGAAAATTATTTGTTGACAATAACACGTATGTTGATGTGCTTGACTGAGCCAGTATACAGTGTATTCTGGATGGGAAATCTCATTTTGTATGTTGTAATGATGTACAGTGAATGAATGTAAATAAATTTAAATTAAAAAAAACATATAAATAAATAAATAAAACAATTTTAAAAAGTAATAAAGAAATATTTTTCATCCTCTAGGACCATATGGTTTAAACAAATCTACAGGCCAATAAACAAAAAATATAATATGTTAAATAGTATATATAAAAACTAAAGCTTATAAAAGTAGAGAGATTGCAATTGTCCAAGATCTCTGGAACAGTTTATTAAGAATTTGATGCTAACTAGATATTTTTATGGGAACACATATTTATTTATTTGGTCTATTAACACCAAGATCTGCAAAAAACAACCTCTAAACACAAGATAAGAAAACTTGAACATCAACATTCTCCTTCAATTTTGTGTAAGCTCTGAAATATGGAAAATATACAAACTTCAAACAGCTACAAAAATAGTGTCTTTGGGATAAAATAGAGTTTCTACATTGATACAAGAAAAAAATAGGCATTTTTCAAATTAAAGGATAAATAGATGTCTTTCCAAATGATCTAGAAAAGTCCATTTCAGCTGGAAGGGTCCTAATGTGCAAAGTCATGGGAATATATTTAAAAATTGAGTAATTTTTTGAGTACTAGATTATTTTATTATTAAATATTGTTTCCAACATCTAAAAATTAAATGTGAATTATTAATGAAATTCATTAGCACTTTATTCTTATAAACTGATTAGTACACTTCATGTTCTCTATATTCTTTCTCATCCTACAAGGAGAACTAAATGGAAAGGTGGGAGATTATTCCCCAAAAATGGCAAGTAATTTCCATGGTTTTCTATCATTACTACTGACAAAACACTTGATTATCATGCATATTCTAAAGCTGTAATTCAAAACTATTAATTTCTATTGAATCAAATTTTACACCTTCCCTTGAGTTTTACTTTAATGTAATCATCAAACCTTCTTTTTTGAGCCAGCTAGCAAAGCTTTTAGCTTTGTTCTCCTAATCTATTAAATTCACAGGAGGCACACCTAGGGATGGATAAATAGGAACAGAAGTTCCATATCCAACTGAATAGTCACCGAAGAAGCCACCAATTCTTAGCAGTTGCCCAAACCTAAGCATACTGCTAAACTACATGAATACCTATATATAAAATCTCATTTATACATATTTAAAGTGCAATTAGTAAAAAAATTTCATGTTTTTATTACAGTGATTATAGTTTGTCTGTTAATGAGAGACTACACTTTTACTGAAAGTTTATGTATGTCCTGTGAGAATATTGTTGAATACAGAGCCAACAATGTATGGAAGCATGTCCACTTAATTAAATCATCCATGAAAATAAGAGCACTAACTCATGACTATGTTCTAGAATGCTCTCCATGCTCTACTGACTGTAATCAAAAAGTTCTTTGGGGGGTGGGGCCCAGCTGATGACACAGTGGTTATGTCGTCATTGGACTCCTACGTTGTCAACTGCAGCTCAAATACCCAACCGGGTGGCTTAAAACTTACACTGGGCACTAGTGCGTGCATGCTCAAGATCCTGAGAATGAAGGAGAAGGGATTGTGGCATAGACATCCCCCCATGCTCTTAAAAAGAGATCTTTAGGAAAGAAAGGGTACTGGATTATCCCGGAAAGAAAGGGCACTGGATTATCCCAATCTAATGTGGTTAGGTAGAATACATTTTTTATGGAAAAAGCGAAAAATAGCAATTAAAATCATGTACAGACAGAAAAAATAAACCGCTGTAGGCTTCATTGTTTAAGAATGTGTTAGGCGACTACTGGAGTGGATGGTTTGGAAGGAACGTGTCCAACGTGTGAGTGTCTTAGTCAGTTATTGGGTTCCTAAACAGAAATACCTGAGACTGGATGATTAATAAAGAGATAAAGACTAGAGATTTATTTGGCTCATAATTCTGGAAGGTGGAAAGTCTGAATACAGAGAACCCATCAACAAGCCTCTGGTCCTAAGTCACAACATGACCAATAAAAGAAAGAAGGTCTAGAGGCATATGCAGAGAGAGAAGAGAACTGCAAACAGCTCTTTCACAATAATTCTCTGTAGCTGAAACTAAGCCCTTTCCAAGAGAGCAAAAATTCACTCTCCTTTGTGAGACATAGTATTACTCCATTCATGAGGGTGGTGCCCACTTGATCCAACCACCACCACTAGGCTATACCTCTTAAAAGTCTCACCACTTCCCAACACCATTACATTGGGCACCAAAACCCAACATATGAACTCTTGAGGAACAAGCCAGTTTTCCAAAACATATCAATGGACAGATAGCCTACATGGCTAAGACCACTCACAGAAAAGGTCCAAGAGAGAGTATCTGTGGCCTACTCATAAGTCTTATCTACACATGTCACTCTTTTGTAGAGCTTCTCCAACTCTGATACAAAAATAAACCGTCATCTGCCTCTATCAGGAACCCAATCACGCTAACGTTATGAAAACTTGAAAATTTTGAGATTTTAGTAAGCTTGTCACTGCACAGAGTACAACACTGCAACTGAAAAATTCCATTTGACATCTATCTTCTCAAGTCTTTTCCAGTTCCTGGTCACTTACTCTTCTTGTCTTTTACCCACACAGCACTTAGACCTACTCTTCTCATTTTTGTGCAACATAGGTTTCTATTTATCAAAACTTCTGATACAAGGTAATTCCAGGAAGCTTTTACATTGTGTATTATGTGTTTCTGTAATATTAAGTATTTTTTATGTAAATGTTTTACTCTGTGACAGAAGAAAAAAATAATAAAAATTACATATACATAAAAGTCTTCAATTAGACTAAAAAAAATTTAAGGATATGCTTTAACCACCTAACAGACTAATGCAATTGTTCATAGTAGGTGCTAAGAGAAAGGTTGATGGAGATTATGGTAATTATTCTAAGTAAGAAAAGACTATAATAACAACACAGAAGTCATATAATATAGAATTATAGAATTTATTCCTTGAGTTTAATAGATTTAAAGAGAAATGTGGCAAAGTAAGAAATATAAATGGTTTGGTTTAACCTCTAACAAAAATAATTCTCTACTAAATGCCCGCTAGGTACCGGACACCTCTGTGAGAAACCTTGTCCCTCTCCCAACACTCATGATAGGGTAAATCCCTGTCAGTGAACTTTGTTCCTTATAGGCATATAATACACTTTCTCATTATGTGTTCAGTTTCTTTTAGCTGCTTATAAGCTCTTTCCCACACTAGCTTATAGTCTCTCAAATGTAAGATATTATTTGTCTCCTTCCCATAGATAATACATGACCTAGGTGTACTCTGGTGCTTAACCCAAAGGAGATAAAGTAGTTCCCCCATCAGCAATTTCACTTTCCACAGTTCCAGTTACCCACAGTGTAATACAATAAGATATTTTGAGAGGGGGTGAGAGAAAAGGAGAGAGAACTATTATATTCCCATAAGTTTTATGATAGTATAATTATTTTATCATTAATTATTGCTGTTAATCTCTTACTGTGCCTAATTTATAAATTAACTTTTATCACAGGTATTTATGTTTAGAAAAACTATATGATATATATAGGGTTAAGTACTATCCACAGTTTCAGGCATCCACTGGGGTCTTGGAACATATTCCTTGCAGAAAGGGAAGACTACTGACATAGTGAATACCTGTTGGATCAATCAATCAATCCACCAAAGACTAAGTACAGTTTATAACTGTGATTTCTTCTTAAAAATG
This sequence comes from Tupaia tana, assembly GCA_026018925.1. Lineage (NCBI taxonomy): Eukaryota > Metazoa > Chordata > Mammalia > Scandentia > Tupaiidae > Tupaia > Tupaia tana. Next base: position 61,825,564 of record JAKSZU010000013.1, read on the forward strand.
TATCTTAAAATATTTCCCATGGTAGTAAAAACAAAAGCATTCTATTCATCTCACTTATCTTCTTAGTAAACCAGCAACACAGCATCCACTGCATGAGTACTTCAAAGTTTGCTTAAATACCTCTTTATTGGACATTTATATTATTTTTCAAGTATTCAATAAATATGTGTTTAGGTAGTTCTGCTCTTTACTTCCCAATCTGTCTAATATTGACTCCTCTTCTTACTTCACTGGCTTGAATTTTCATTTTAAAATATGCTGAGTGGAGGTGAGGAGGAAAGCATGTGGTCTTTCATCATTAAATATAATGTTAGCTCTAGGTTCTGTGAGAACATTCTTTATCGAGCTGAGGACATTCCCTGGTTTTCTAACAGTTTTTATCAAGAATAAATATTAGATTTTCTCAAGTACCTTTTCTGCATCTAATGAGATGATCTTATAGTTTTCCTCTGCTCTTACCTGTTACTATGAGCTATTTGATTGTCTAATGTTAACTCAACATTGCATTTCTGGAATAAACCGACTTGGTTACAATGCATTATCTTTTTATATACTGTTGATATTTAGATTTGCAAACATTTTTTAATAATGTTTACATCTATGTTTATGAAGAATATTATTCTGTGGTTTTCTTGAAGGATCTTTTCATTATATTGGCATCAAGATAATGCTGGTCTCATACAATGAGCTAAGAATTCCCTTCCTCTACAATTGCCTGAAAGAAGTTGTGTAGAATTGACACTATTTCTTCTTTAAATGTTAGAAAAAACTTTACTTGTGAGGTCATCTTTAAGGGAAGACTTGGGAGCCTTTTGTTTTCAGGTTGGCCACAGCTGTATTGCTATATAATATATATGTGAAAAAGCGTATTCATTTTATGCAAATGATTAAATGACTTTTAGCAAATTTATACATCTTTGCAACCATCACAATTCAATTATTAAAACAGTTTTCTCACCCCATCTGCAGTCACTCATCACCCCAACTCCCAGTATCAGATAAACATCAACATCAACATCAACATCAATGGTATATATAGTCTTCCTGAACATTTCATATGAATGGAAGCATATATATATGATCTTTTGTTTCTGGTTTCTTTTACTTACTGTTTTTAAGGCTTATCCATATTATACCATATATAAGTTATTCATTTGTTTTTATTACTGAATGCTATTTCACAGTATGGACATAGATTCTTTCATCTATTCCTTAACTAGGTTATTTGGTGTGGAAAGGTTTTAAATAAAAACAAAGTTTCATTAAAAAGATATGGAGCCCACAGGTGGTGTGGTGGTTAAGGATGCTGGATTCCCGCATGGCAGAACATGGGTTGAGTCCCAGACCTGGCAGCTTGCTTTCTCTCTCTCTCTCTCTCTCTCTCTCTCTCTCTCTTTTTCTCTCCCTCCCATTCTGTCCCTCTCTGGTCAAATTAAAATAAATAAATAAAGTTAAATAAAAATAACTCTTTAAAAAAATAAGATATGAAGCCAATCATGTTGTTTATGTCTTCTCAGTGTTCATAATATATCTTTGCAGATTCATAAGAGCATTTCTAGGGATAAACTCCTGAGAAATGAACTCTAAAGCCAATTATTATGAACATTTGTAATTAGTTATTTAAATAATAATTATTTAAATTACATTCCAGATAGTTTGAACCAGTTTTCAATGACTTTGATATGTGTATGTATTTCCCCACTTTATTAATAACACAAGGAGTTATTATTAGTGCAGTTATGTATTTATTGTATTATATGTATTTATTGCTCATTTGGGCGATACTTACCCTCAGCCCAATTTCTTCCCCCTTTATGAATCGTTAGCATGCCACTCCCACTTTAGCCTATTCTCAATTTCCTGTTAGCATGAATTTTTTTATTGTTATTTTTTAGTCTCATGGAAAAAGAGTTACTCAACAAGCATTTCTTGAATAAGGTGATAGCCCATTCTGTTTTTGTTAGCTTATCACTTACTTTTATCTTTTCTGCTTAACAATATCACAACATTCTTAAGAGCAAGGAACAACTAACATACCCCATTACATTCTGAAAATCAAACCAAAAATCACTTTTAGAAAAATCACAATAAATATTTCCATATTCATTGTGAATTTAACTAACTGAGACCGAAGTTAGGCTTTTAACACTATATGCAAATGAAATTTCATGAAGAGATATCATTCACAATCCCTAATTCACACTTAACCAACAAATAATATACACTCACAAGGATTGCTTTCTCTATATATAGAATATATGTTAAGAATAATATAAATAATATAAATAATATAAATAATATAAAAAGTGTGTGTATATACTATTTTATGTGTGTCTGTGTGTGAGTATACAGTAACAAATAGTTATAATGATTTTTCTCCATTTGAAAAACCAAGTCCACCATTCCAAAATCAACATTTATCACAAGGCACTGTTGCTGGCTCCCCTGGAACACCCTGAGTAATACAGTTTTTATGCTAATTATTTCCCTTCATGCTGGCTACTAGATAGATATCTTGCAGCTAACCATAGTTACATTATAATAGAATGAGACTGTATGAAGACACAAAATCCTCTTATGCAGTCCAATTTAGAATCCATTTCAAAAACTCTACAGTGCTACACCTAGAAACTGAAATGTGCTGGGAATATTAGATTTTTGCATATATTTGTGTTACACTGAAATTTGGTTATGATTTTTTAAAGACAATAATTCTCTCTTTTAACAATTTCATATTGTATCCTATTACATTTGCAACAACAAATAAAACTATTTTGTTTTTTATCCTAGGTCCCTAGATTTGCAATTAGTTTTACTCATTATGTTAAAGAAAATTCATTTCCAGTTTATCTTGACAATGACATCAAAATTCTAGGGAAATAAATATATTTGACTTACCTTTCCAATGTGTAAAGATATGCTGTTCTTAACATTAGCTAGTGGATACTTTTAGACAAGCAACACAATTTATTCTAGTCTCAAATCATGGAAGGCCTCATATTTTACCAAAGATCACCTAATTATTCCATGGGTCATTTAATATCTATCAGTTACTTTCTTACTAATTCGTTGATGGAAATAACTTATAACTAATATAACTGGCATTAAAGTCAATAAAATAAAATAGGACTAAAAGACTGTCAGTGTTCCTGTGAAAATTTCACTGTAAAAACTGATATATGTTATTGTGTCTAATTTCACAGGTTATACCACTGAACCAAAATTTTGCAAGCTAAAGATTTTTGAATTGTTCATAGAAATTGGGTTACTGAGTTGACAATCATGAAAGAAATCACAGTTGTTACCTGTATCATATTGCTTTACTTTTTTTTTTTTTTTTTAAGAGAGATTTTTGCTATAAGGTAGGTGTACTCACTGGAGAGAAAGAGAGACAGAAAGTGAGAAATCAGCCCCCAGGGGGAATGCCATGCAGCAATCCCTTCTCCTCCATTCTCCTCTCAGTATCTTGGGCAGCACACATTCATGCCTGCCCAGAGTGAGTTTTAAGCCACCAGTTCAGAACTCCAACAGCAGCTGGCTACATGAGTGTCTAGGGATGTAAAGAGTACACATCCGCTGGTCCCAACCCAGACAGGCTTTTATTTCGCACACACTAACCATTACAAGATTTCAATATTCACAAAATCTGTGCCAAATTCGTAATGATTGAGAAAATCATCTTCTATATATACCTATTAAATTAGATTAGATTTTTTAACACTCTTTAATAGCTTATCCAGGAAAAAAGGAAATCCTTTCATCAAATGCCTACCAAAATCCAGGCTTCATTATGAAAATCTTACAGGCATTCTTTACATTTCACTTATTCTTCTGTGAAGAGTCACTGACCTGACATTTTCTTGGCACCTGAAAGTTTCCTCATTAATTTTCCAAACCTTAACCTAGGTGTGATCACATTTTAACATAATAATAAAGTGAGTATTTATTAAATATTGCCATTGTACAGAAATCAACACTGAGGCTTAGAAAAATGGCACAGCTTTTCAAAAGTGACAACTGTTTACCATAACAGATATAAGTAGAATTCAAGTCTTCTGATGTCACATCACTTTTTTTCTATTTATTTGTGCTGCCTCCCAGTGGCACTGAATTAGTTTCTCTTGGGAGATTTTTGGAATAAGGATTTTCTCTCTGAGGACATTTAAGAACAATTTAGCAACAGTATTTGTTGAGTGACACCACTTTTTTTTTTTTAAGTTACATTTACTAAAGACCTGGATGCAGTTCAGAGTTTCCTAAAATGGATTACTACTTTTGAACAGGTACACACTGACAAGTGTGACTCAACTATTTGCTTAATATGAACATTTAATATTTGACTGATATAATATTTGACTTGGTCATTTAGCACAGGGAGAGAATATTTAACTACAAGAAAATAAGTTACTCAAAGCACAAATGCATGATAGTCCCAGACACCATCTACTTCCAGTGCCTAACCATCCATGCTTCCACACTTTCCAGAAAAAAAATGCCCATTGAATTGCAGCCAAACAAGATCCATCCGCAATGTGAGAGACAAGGATCAACTGATGACTAGGAGTCCTTAAAGAATTAAACTCATATTCTAGTGGGGTTTCTGTGTATAAAACGCAAAAAAAAAAAAAAAAAAAAAATGTAAGACTGCTAATATCTCAAAACTATCTCCCATTAAAAATGAACTATGGATTGGTCATTGTAAAATAATTATAAATGAGCATAAATTCACTCTGAAGGCAATATTTACACCAAAAAAGAGAAGAGGAAAGAAAGAAAGAAGAAAGGGAATAAGATAGGGAGGGAAGAAGGGAAGAGAAAGATTTTTAAAAGCATAGCAAGGTATATGCAGTTAAATGGGTAAGTCTGATACTTAGGATTTAACCTTTCTTTCTGATTCTCCTGTCACTCCTTATCATACTTTTTTTTTGAATGCTCAATTCATTTCCTTTCAGAAAATACGGTCTTTCATGCTAAAATAGTTCTTTAAATTCTTAACACCCAGTAGCCTCTAAAACATAAAGACAAAGTACTCTCATCAAAATTATAGTTACCCAGAGGTAGACTGAGGGCTACACAAAGGAGGAAATACTGAGACAAATTCACAAAACTGATTTTTTTCTTTCAATGTAACATGCTGCTTTGTGGATAACATGCAACCAAATTGGAGAATCCGTAACTGACAAGCCTGTTTGCATATAGTGACCTCCTCTCCCTGTACTACAGGAAAACATTTCCACCTAGAGTCCTTTCACAGAATATCTAGAGACCAAATGAAATCAACCATAATGACTACCAGAGCCAGAGAATCATCAGTTTTTAATTGAAGCATCAAGCCAATTAATTTGTGACAACTTCCTATCACTTCTTATTTTTGACATGAACTTTCACGGAACTGAAATGGTTTTCAGGCCCTTGGCATCCCGGGACCATTTCAATGTTTGGTCTCTTTTAGACATCACATTTAATAGAAAGGAAAAAAAAAAATCTCGAGAGAGAGTCCTAATACTGAATTTGAGATTACAAACCAGCCTCACTAGTTTGATTCAATCGAATGCCAAGGAACACAATATGCCTTTTGCATCATATAGAATATTAATACTAGCAAATCTTTCCTTTGGTTTCTGAGGATTCTTTCAAAAAGACAATTGAACCTTTATGTGTATTTGTTTTGGTTCATTCAACCCAACACAAAAGTGACTGTATTTATATATGCAGACGATTATATTACGATGAGTAACTATCATTTTTTTCACACCATAGAATTCTTAAAACAGTATATTTTAAGGACATAAACCATCTTTTGGGGGAACCTCAGCAAGATATTTATTCTTGTCTTCCACACAGAACTCCATCCAATGTAATATATGAATGACAAACTTTATATAAATCTTCCCTGAGATGATGCTATGCATTATTTTGGAGTGAAAAAACATTGATAAATTTTCCTGCTTCCATTTCCATTAAATTACCCTTATTATATAAAAAAATTAAGTTACAGATTTACTGTAATCAAAAACAATGCATGCTTTACAAATGATAACCAAACCACTTCAGCCATCATCAGTAGGCAATCCACTTCATTTACATTCTTAAGGTGAAATACCTGACAGTATCTCCCAAAACATTATACTGGTTTTCAGCAGGAAGTGTTTCATTTTTTTCTTCCTCACACTCCAGCTGTATTGGAAGCTATGCACACTACTGGATGATGATGATAGTACACTGAAGAACATCTCCTTTTAAATGTTAACCACTGCTTCTCATCTCTAAAAAAAATATTTGTCACTCTTGCATCCTGTGGCCCAATATTTCACAAATGCTAAATCTTGGCTTTTATTCAGTATTCCTAGAATATTCCATTCCTCATTGTATTTTTTGTTTTCCTTTCATATTATCCTGCAAGAGGTGTAATATCACACAAGTCCTGTTTAAGAGCCACCTTTAGAGGACTGTAGGATTGCATTACAGAGTGTGAAATGACCACATACGGTATGCACAAACACAACACAGCACACTGGAACACACGCACATTGCTGGTTAACAGCCACTGGAGAATCACACAAAATACCCACTTCTTCATTCTTTTTCCTGTTTTTTTTTTTAATATTTTTTTGGGGGGGGCGCTTCGACGCACAATCATCAAATAAACGTATTCAGTGTCCACTGTGCCCAAGCTAGTACCTAGCAGGGATGATGTTTGTTAGTGGCTTGAGCAAACTGGATTATATCAAAGACTGTGAAATGTGAAATGAATCTGACTTCAAATAATCTAAACTCTGAGGCCATTTCCCAGCACTCCCCCCACCCTCTGCACCTCAAATACACAAGCTTAACTTCACCCTCCTTTCTCCCTTGATGTTCTATGACTTCCTTTTCCTCTCTCTCTCTCTCTCTCTCTCTCTCTCTCTCTCTCTCTCTCTCTCTCTCTCTCTCTCTCTCTCTCTCTCTCTCTCTTCCTTCAGCAGCAGTGCTCTGTTCTGAGTCAATCCCTTGGGAAAGGAAATCAGTAAAATGCTGAATGGGGAGACTTCACCATCAGATGAAGAGGAAACGGGAGGAAAAGAAGAGGGTGTGGTACTCTCTCCACCACACCCCATCCCTCGAGTGTGTCACTCCAGTTCACTGCAGCTCAGAGGGGACACAGTGGGTCCCCCCACTCACCTCGGAGCAGCCCGGCCCAGACCAGCCACCCAGCACTCTCCGCAGAAAACTTCCCTTAAAGCAGGCAAATATTCAGGGGAGACGGGCGAAATTAGGGATTAGTTCAAATGCACGTTCTCTTGAGCGCCAGCAGGGAGACTGAAAGGCACCTTTAGCTACAGACCCCGTAGATTCGCTTGCACTCTCCACTCCCTCCCACCTTGGGTATTTGCCTGAGAATCCAGAGAACAGGGGGGCGAAAGGAGGGGAAAGAGGGCATTACCTCCCAGGGCTGCCCTCAGGGCGCCGGCCAGGATCGCATCTCCAAAGTGGCTCCAGCTCAGGGTGCAGGTTTCCAGAGCTCAGCCGGCATTCGGACCCGGGTCCCCGCAGCGCAGCGCGGAGCCAGGACGCGCGCCGGGACTCCAGCTCACGTCCCCCGACCCAGCCAAGCTCGCCTCCCCCTGCCGCGCCGGCTCCGCCACCCCGCGGGCACGCTCGCTCTCCACGCGCGCCCCTCCGCCTCCCGGTGCCCCCACACCCACCCGCTCCGCGGCGCCCGCTGGGAGCCTCTAGCGGAGGCGAAGCGAACCGCAGCCGACCCGCGGCGCCCGGGCTCCAACGCCGACTGCAGGGAGCCGGCCGGGCGGCGGCGTGGACTTCCCGCGCCCCTCAGTCCGCCGGCCACGCTGCCCACCTGCGCCAGGCTCACCTGCCACCGGTCCGCGCCGCCTTCGCCAGTGCCCGCGGCCCTCTATGGCAAACGAAGGCGTGGGTCTGCGGTACTAATAGGAAAAAAAAAAAAAAAATCTCGCCGGGAAAAAAAAAAAGAAAAACACCAAAAACCCAAATTCAGCCTGGACGGACTACTCGGCTCCATACCTATTTCCAGTAGGTTCCCCAAAGTGTAAGGACACGACGCTCCCTTCAGCTGGCTTCCGGCCTCCTAACTGGCACCCGGGCACCTGCGCCTCCCGACCTGCCCGCCTCGCGCCGTTCCCGCGGGGTGTCCAAACGCCGAGAGATCACTGCAACTTGGCTTCGTCCCCACCCCAGCCCCGACCCCTCAGCTAAGTTATTCCTGACAGTTTCCGCGGCGTTGGCGGTCGCCTACCTGGAGGCGCTTCAATTCCCCGTCCAGTCCCTGGACTCCCCAGCCCAGGCTGCGACGCTCCAGGTCGGGGCTGTCCCTCGCCCCGCCTCGGCCCTGCCGGCTCTTCCTTCCACAGGGACGGCGAGGGGGTGGCGGTTACCCAGCCCTGGCAGCGGAGGCGCCTCCAGACTTGGCGCCTGCGGGCACGGAGACCCGCACCACCTTCCCGGCACCCGGAAGTCTCGCAGCGCTCCTCGACCGACGGGGCTGCCCGTGCAGTTCTTCCTTGGAACCCCCAGACGCGCCAGTCACTTCTCAGGCGTTGGGCAGGGTATTCCCAGTGGCGGCCGCTCGTCTCTCGCTCGGTAATCCCTTTCCTCCTGTTCTCCCGCAATTTGGAAGATCTCTGTTCGGATTAGGTGGGGACGCGCAGGAGAGGCGCTGGGCGAGTACCGCGAGGCACAGCTTCCAACCCGGCTCCCGGGCAGCCGGAGCGCCAAAGCGGCCACGCCGAGGAAACTTTGAGGGGAGGCGGCCGTGGCGCAGGGGGCCCGGCGGGCGGCTGGGGGCGGCGGACCGCGGACGCCAGGTGAGGGGGCTGCGAGGAGCGGGGACCCCAGGCGGGCGGCGGGCGGCGGGAGGCTGTGTCCCGGCGGCCCGGCTCGGCGCGGGGGCTGCGCACACACACACGCGCACACACGCGCGCGCGCAGCCACACACGCACGCCCAGTTCCGCGCCGGCGGCCCCAGGCCACTGGCGAGCAGGAGAGGTGTGGAGAGGAGAAGGGTTCCCCGACGCAGAGGAGGGCACGCTGGACCAGTCCCCACCAGCTAGCGGAGAGCCGGCAGCCAGCTTCTGCTGCAAGCCTTCAAGGCTGTTGGGCCACCTCCCTGGTCCCTGACCTGTTTGGCATCTCCTGGAAGCTACTCTCCCAGAACCTTGCGTGAGGTCGCCAGACTATAGATTAACCCTGTCCCCATCCCCAAGCTCCAGGGCCGCCTCCGCCCCCTTGCCACAAGAAAGTGGCTGCAGAAGCTCGCTTGGGAGCTGAGGGGCTCCCCGAGGTCCTTCGAATAGAGGAGCCTATGCGGCGTTGCTAGGACAAAATCCCTTCCCATCTCGCCTTTCCTGCCCATTCCTAAGAACATTTCCTCCCCAAGTGTTCCTGAAGCTCGCTTAGATGTTTTTGAGAGGAACTGTCTAGGAATTTGTAGTGACTAGCTTTGGGAACTGGGCTGGTTTAGAGGCTACGCTTATATTGTAAGCTGGACGGTAGCAGGTGAACGGCTCTGCTGGAGAAAGGGGAGGGATTAGGAGTCTGGAGACCCAGCCCCTTCTGCAGCCATTTCCAAGGTTTTGCACCTGGAGTAACTGTGTGGGTCTGTAGCTAGCTTCTGTCCCAACTTCGTTCTCTAACCTCGACAGTCCCGGAAAGATTACTAGGTGCCGCACAATTGAGGCGTCCCAAGCCAAGCCGGAGAGATTTCACTGTCAGAAGCGCCCCAGGATCATCCACAGCTCCCTGGAAAGGAGCCTTCCAGCGGGAGTTGGGCTTAAACGGACTGGGCTGCAAGAGTTATCTATAATTTGCTCACGGAAAGTAAACTTTCGTCCACTGTGTTGTGTTTTGTTTTCTTAAAACCGTGATTCGCGCTTGTGCTCTGCGCGATCTACACCAGTGCCTTTCCACGTGCTGGACTGACTGAAGATTGCGGCGTGTTTTTCCACTTGGATGTTTCGCCACTCTGTGGGTTGGGATTTGCCCGTGGAAAATGCAAAGTTGCGCTGCGTGGAGAGGGCGCTAGGTTCCTTTGCTAAGATACGCTTGCTGTGGTCTCCGTGCAGGTAGCTCCTCCTCAGAACCTGGAGCTCTTCGCTGGTCCTCTTTTAAGTTGGAAGGTGGCTGACTGCCAAGACGTGAGTGCGAGTGCGTGAGTGCCTAGCATTGAGTCCTGGAGTGCAAAGTGGAACAAGAGGCGGATTTAATGCAAAAGATTAAGCATGTTGGTCAGAGCTCTAGCAGCGCTTTTCACATCTGGGAAATCAATCCAGAGTATTCTAAGGTGAGCATTGCAGGACCCAGAAGGTGTAGACCAGTAGCAACGGCGCAAATCTGAATGTCACAAATGAACCTCCTGCTTTGGATTCTGTGTGAGCTGATTATCAGAAGCACTGACTGAGAGGGTCTGTGTTGAGGATGATGAAGGATCTGTCTATGCTGCCCCTGCAGAGAGGAGAATGCTGGGGACGTTCTCCAGCTAACTGGCTCACAGACTCTCGCGTGGGGAGTGTGCTGGTACAACACCTAGACTTTTCTTCTGGTGCAGTTAACCTGAAGAGCTTGAAGCTAAGCCGAAGAACCTGAGTGAAGGAAAGTGAATAATAAAGTTGGTGGTGAGATGCCAAGGGACAGAAAGAAGCATTTTATTTCCGTGTGTATTAGTTTTCCAGGAGCTAGTATTTAGGTTTGATTTCCCAAAATGTGTCTTGGACACTGACTTTTTGCAGCTTTTCAAGGGAAGGATATTTGGCAGTGTTGCCGAACCTGGTATGAATCTATAAATTGTCTGTTTGCCAGGAGGTTTGATGCTTTTTTGAGTTCTAATTCTTATTCCTAGTTAATAAATAATTGTTCCTGATACTGAAATTGAGTGGAAATAAATTGTAATAAACTATTTCCCCCCCAAAGGCCATCTTAAACTGATGATTTCTGATTGCATAAGCCTATCAATTAACAATAAAATATACTAGGATACTGCTATTAGACTTGAATTACAGAACTGGAATTAAGAAATACACTTGGTGAGAGGAAATTCAAATCTTAGAGCAGATGCTCCCCCAGAAGGGTTCTGGCTTGAAATTCCTTTTTCCTGTTGATAGATTGGGCACTGTTTGCTACTACAGCCTCTCTTTAAAATAAACAAACATAGGTCATTTACACATTCATTAAGTTTGATACCTGAAAGACCCTTTACCATTCTGGAAAAGGGGGACATTCAGGTGCCAGCCATGGGGCAATCCTTTGCACTTGTCTCAAGCGCTTGAGTCATGAGGTATATGGGTAGTAATGGCCACCAGGAGCATAATATTCTTAATATTTAAGCACCTTCAATGCAGAGGAATCCTGGAGATTTATGAACCTTCTTCAAGAAGCATAAACTTTTTACTCCTCTTGAGAAAAATGCAATTTTCTCAATAAGTCTTGGATTACTTCAAAACAAATCTCATATTTTTGTTTGGTTATACCCCCAAAAAAAGGGAGGAGGTCTAAAAGTCATTCTTTTCCCCTCACTTTTCACACTTTGCTTTTATGTCAAAAACATGGTTGACAATAAAGAAGAAAAGCATTCTTCATGTGTTATAGAATTGACTAGAAAATATTGAGACTCAAAGGTACCTCCAAATCTGAGAGCTTTAAAGACCACATCACCACTACCAAATTAAAATAACACTGCATTGTTCTAGTGTTGTATGTTTTTCTATAATCTTAGGGAAGTGAAAATTGAAGTTGGTGTATATGCTCTCTCTTCCAATGGAGACTATCTTGAACGTTTTAACTTCTTAGATCATTGCTACATCAAATATATTTTCAGAACACTTTCACTTCCCTGGAGCATAGCATTGAACTTATTAATTGATTGCTTTGTTACTGATTAAAGTTATGATTTGTTTACTGAAATGCCTTTCTAGCTAAATTGTAAACTCTGAGAGCAAAGATGATGTCATATTTGTAGTTGCACCCAATTTTTACTACAGAATCTAGTACAGAATAAAATAGATACATATGATGATGGTGATATAATGAAAACTACCACTTCCTAAATAAATTTTTTATAGTGTGACTTATGTACATTATCTCAGTTGACCCTCCTTATAACATACTACCCTAAATTCCATATTTCCAAATTGTGAGGAAGTTGGAGCTTATGTAAATTTTCCTCAGGTCACTAAGCTGTTTGGTCACAGTTGAGTTAGTGTGGACTCTTTATTTGCCTGATTTGGAAGACAGCACTGTTAACCACTTTGCTCAATCCAAAGAACCAGGCACCTACATTTTGAATCATCCAAGGTTAAAAGAAATGTATATATTTTACATGCTGAATAAAGGTCTATGACAAATTTTAAAAAGCTCTTAAGCAGTCTAGTAAATATTGATTTGAGTGTAGGAATACTGGGACAGTTTAGTTCTCTTATTCAGTTAAAACATAATAATCTTTTTGGTGTTATTATCATCATGAGAATGTCAAGTGCTGAGTTGCAAGTTTCCTTGAAGAGAGGGGATCAGGCCAGCATGAATGTATGGTTACAGAAAACTTTTTCTTGTTAATTCCTATGTCGCCATCTTTATTTCTTTTTTTTTAAAAAAAAGAATGTTGTTTTAAAGTTTCAGTTATATAGGATGAATAAGTTCCAGAGATCCACCATAACACTAACTACTATATTATATACTTAAGGAGTTGTTAAGAATATAGATTTTATGTTAAGTGTTGTTACCTAAATTAAAAAATAAATAAAAGCTTGGAACACAGACAACATGGGGTATCGAATGACATAGGAAAATGCCACTGAGATATAGCTGTCATCTCTGCTAACTCATATTACAAAATATCTTTTAAGGATTTGTATGAGTTTGGCACACATATAGTGCATTCATACATGGGATACTACTGCTATCTAAAAGAATGAAGAAGTTCTCTTTGTGTAGTTCTCTCCATGAATGTATCTACATGATATTTTAGATAAAAATAGCAAGGTACAGTATGATGTTTACTCCAAAAATTAATAAAAGGGTGAAGTTTGTAGAAGTGGGCAGATGGTATCAAGAGTAGAGGTGGAGCCAGCAGTTAGCGTAATGGCTATGTCGCTGGACTCCCATGTAGTCAACTGCGGTTCGTGTCCCGGACTCAGTAGCTTAAAACTCACGCTGGGCGCATGTGCGTGCATGCCCAAGATCCTGAGAGGAGAACAGAGAAGGGGTTGTGGCGTGGCCATCCCCCCTGGGGGGTGATTTCTTGCTTTCTGTCTCTCTGTCTCTCTCTGTCTGGCAAGCGCACGTGCCCTATGGCAAAAACCTCTCCAAAACAAATAAAGAGTAGAGGTAATCACTTTTCGGCCTTTTGACTAAGATCAAGTGTAGTATCTGATTGTCAGCTTGATATCTGATACATCCTCTATCTGAGGAGAATATATTAAATAGATTTTTGAAGCAGGGAGATAGAATAGGAGCTTGCTCTGTTCACTCTCTGCATCTGCCTGGTATTGAAGTACTTCCAGGAATGGTGCACCCTCTTTGGGGGGCATTAAAAAAGAAGAGTAGAAGTGAGACTTTTTAATGTTATTTTGAAATCTGTGGAAAAATTTATCATTCAAAAGTAATAAGGGTATCTTTAAGGGGGTGCTCAGAAGGAAGAGATGCATCTCTTCTTTTACTTATAAAAGATAGTTGGAGAGTGTTAAAAGAGTATGACCTGCAATACATTTTGTCATTCACTGCCTTTACCAGGAGGAGACCTGGGGAAAAGAAACAAAGGGAAATGTCTTAGCGCAGACTACCTCAACGAAATACTGTAACCTAGGTGCCTTAAACACAGAAATTCATTTCTCACAATCTGGAAGCTAGAAAGTTCACAATCAAGGTGCCAACTTACTGCACCTGATTCCTGGTAATGGCCTTCTTCCTGGCTTGCAAACAGTGGCCTTCTCACTATGTCTGCACAAGTACTTTTCTTAGTGCTTGTGAAGTTGGGAGGGAAGGGCAAGGTAGCTATCTTTCTGTCTGTCTTTTTCACTTTATAAGGCCATTAATCCCATCATGAAGGCTCCACCCTCATGACCTCTCTACCTTCCAAAGGCCTCATCTCCACATACCACCACATTGTGGGGGGGGAGAGGGGGGGTCTTCAAAATATGAATTTGAGAAAGAGGGAAAGGATCTATAGCAGGAAGAACTAGACCTACTCTCTTTATTTATTGGACTTCCTGGGTGTCAAAAGACTAATGATATTTACAAGACGTATCTATCGCTGACGTTTTCTTAGCAGCATGTCTCTGGTTAAGGAATACCTATAATGACTAGAACCAAACTGTAGGAGGCACGACACCCTAGAGAATATCATATAGACCGGAACGAAAGACCTGGAAAGCCATTCCTGATGAACCTCTTTTCTTTGTCCTTGAAATGATTTAGTTGTAGTGGAAAGTCCTAATGAGTTCTGATTTGTGGCAATCGGATTTGAACATCCAGTTATGTGAAATAGCCCAAAAAGTTGCTATCTTAATTAAAATGATAGTCAACTTTTATTGAACAACTTTCATGTACCAAGAATAATCTAGAATAAACTAGATTTGTTAATTTAATACTAACACAAACCTATTAATTATTATTGTCTTTATAGATGAAACAGTCACAGAGAGGCCAAGGTCACATGGCTGCTTAAGTGAGACAGGAACAGTTTGAATCTAGGCTATCTAGATTCAAATCCCAGCCTTTTCAACTACCTACAAATTTCTATGTATACCTGAAAGGACTGTTAGAACAAAGATTGTGGGAGCACAGTGTGTGGCCTTTTGATTATGACACTAGACTCCCAAATGGCCAACTGTGGTTTGAGTCCTGGACCCGGCAGCTTGAAACTCATGCTAGGTGCGTGTGTGTGCATGCTCAAAATCCTGAGAGGAGAATGGAGGGGGAAGGGACTGTGGCGTGGCTATCCCCCCTAGGGGGGTGATTTCTCACTTTCTCTCTCTCCATATCTCTCTGCCTCTCTGGTGAGCCCACATGCCCTGTAGCAAAAATCTCTCTAACAACAATGATGACAAAAGAACAGGGACCTAGTTTTACTATTCATCGAAATCTTTGGCCTGGAAGCCAGAAATATCAATAGTATGAGACTCCTGATTAAATAAAAACCACAGAGAGTGGAGAGAAATGTACACATGACAATAACGATAACTGAGTATTCCCTGTGTGCCATGCATTGTTCTAATTGCATGACATGTATTGTTATATAATTTTCACAACATCCCCTTTAATTAGACCATTTTTACTGTAGTTCTATTAGTAAACATTAAGCTATTTATTCCTCAAAGTTTTATAGCCATTCAATATAGAAACAGAATTTAAACCCAAAACCTGTTTATTTTAAATATTAGACCACACTCCTTTAACTTAAACTATTACTATATTTAAAGTAACTTATTCCATGAGGTAGACAGAGGAACAGAAGACAGCAGCCCCAACAATGTCGTCAAACTGTGATCCATCCCTTGTCTCAGCCAGCCTGGATCATTGGCATGCATTTACATGCTTGGCTTGCATAGAAAGTCCTAGGACACGAACCCAGGGCCTTCGCATGTGGGCAGTTGCATCACCACCTGACCCTTAAATTATTATTTTAATCTACAAGTCTGTGCTTGCAAATGCCAATTGCTTAAAATTCAGACACTATTCTAGTGTTTCAGCTCAAAACAAATGATACCACAAAATAAACAGTGACCAAACAGAGTTGGAATAAATATCTTTCTAAGCACTTAGAATGTTTGGCTGAAGAAACTACTTAAGTGTCATTGATTTGCCACTTGCCATTCTTCTCAGATAAGTGGATGCCTTGGTGACTGTTTTTGACACTTTTGACAACAGAGGAAATCAGAAAAGGTAATATGGTCAGGAAAAAAAAAAAAGAAAAAACAAAACCATAAATGTCTTTCTTTTTCTAACAACTTTGGACTATTTCTTTTCTTATACAGAAGTGATGCCTGTTTTCTTTAACTGTCTCTCAATCTGTCAGCCAGTGGATTCATAAGCCATTATATAAAATTTCAAAATGCCACTCTCCATTGCACATTAGAAAAATATAAGAACCAACAGAGGGCTTTTACTTCTACCCTGGTTCAAATTTTACTTTTCTCCAAATCGTAAATATAAAGCAGTGTTTAGAGTTGAAAGATGAGACTAGATATATCATCTAGAAGTTAGCTGTTTTGGAGCTCACATACCACAGCAATGAGTTTAAAATTCATCCTGATGATAATAGGCAGTGTATTTCTTTAGATTCATGCATTTTTATGTAATGCTTAATCTGCAAACTCTGGAGTTAGACCCATTGCATTTGAATGTTGACTCTGAGATTTGCAAGTTCTTTAAACTTTTCCAGAGATATTCAAGGGTGCTATCAGAACCCATTGGAGAGCCCTCTAAGTCATTTTAGGAGAAAAAGGAATGGGGAGAGGGATTAGGAAGGAAAGTTCAAGGAATGTGACCCAAAGGAATACATTCTGGTCAGAATTACAAAGGAAGAACTGGTAGAAGGCTGAATGTGCAAACAGAGAGGGAGAAACCTATACAAAGTTTAAAAATATGATACAGGGACAAGGGAGGGGGTAAGGAAAGAGAGATGGAAGAGGAATTTATTACCTTTGGGATAACTGCAGACAAAAGGTTCAAGCTAAAGTTTAAGCAGTTACTGACTCTTCATACATCAGAATATGATTATATTAAGAGATAATAGCTTTAAGAGGTAATTGGGTTAAAAGGAAGCCATTAAGATTGGCATGAATCCAATCTGATTGGTGTTCTTATAAAAAAGAGGGAGAGATTATAACACAGAGACACCAAGGTTACCTGTGCACAAAAGGAGGGCCATGTGAAGAGGTAGCACAGGGAAGACCGCTGCAAAACAGGCAGAAAGGCCTCAAAAAACATCCCTGCTGACACCTTGATCTTGGACTTCTAGCTTTCCGAAGTTCGTTCGAAAAAATGAGCTTTTGTTACTTAATCCATTCACTCTGTTACATTTTGTCATGACAGGGAAGAGAAACTAAGAGATGAGACTAGAAAAGGCAGCTTGAAGTTTGGAGTAAAATTAATAAGCTCATTCTTATAAAATCATGTCACAGGGAAAAGAGCGAAGGAAGGCAGTAACCAGATAAAGATGTAAGATGTTGCCTGAATCAAGGCAGTGAACATAGTTGTGGAAAGAGGTGCAGAAATTCTAGAGCAATTCCAGAGTTAGAAATAACAGGACTTAAGGGTTCATTTCATGTACATAGCAGTGATGTGGGAGAAGTATGGAACCAAGTGAATAGTACCATTTTCCAAGACAGGAAATCAAGGAGGTAATGGAAGAAAAACTTTCCTTTCTTTCATCTGTTTTTTATTTACATTTAACACTGTATATCTTTACAGTGTACAACATGGTGTTTCCCAGCATAACCATGGTGCATATTAATCAAGTCAGAGACATTGCCATATGCATTATCATAATAGCTTTTAGTTTTTGTGTGTATTAAATATTTTATTTGTTTTTCTTTTTCCTGATCCCCTCCTTCCCACTCCTGTTACTTACCTCCTGTTACCTACCCCCTCCTATACTATCTTTAGTATCTGTAGTTGACCTACCTGCTATTATACATTCCAGCCTTTCAATTTCTGCTATAGAGTGAAGAGATGTAGTATATAAAGTGGGGATATAGAGTGTCTATCTTTCAGAGTCTAGCTTATTTCACTGAGCATCAAAACTTTCAAATTCATCCACTTTATATCAAATGTCAGGGTCTCTTTGTTTGTTTGTTTGTTTGTTTGAGAGGTTTTTGCTATAGAGCGTGTGCGCTCGCCAGAGAGACAGAAAGAGACAGAGAGATAGAAAGTGAGAAATCACCCACTGGGAGGATGGCCACACAATCCCTTCTCCACCGTTCTCCTCTCGTGATCCTGGGCACGCACGCACACGTGCCCAGCGTGAGTTTAAGCCACTGGGTCCAGGACTTGAACAGCGGTCAACTACATGGGAGTTCAGCGACATAGCTGTTACGCTAACTGCTGGTCCCAGGGTCTCATTGTTTTTTTTATGGCTGAATAGTATTCCATGGTGTAAATGTGCCATATTTTTTCAATTTTCTCATCTGCTCTTGGACATATGGGTTGATTCTATGTCCTAACAAATTGCGAATAATATTACAATAAGCAGGGATGTGCAAGTGTTTTTTTTTTTTTTTTAGAGGTTTTTGCTATAGGGCGCGTGTGCTCGCCAGACAGACAGACAGAGAGAGACATAGAGATAGAAAGCGAGAAATCACCCCCCAGGGGGGATGGCCACGCCGCAATCCCTTCTCCATTCTCCTCTCGGGATCTTGGGCACGCATGCACACGCGCCCGGCGTGAGTTTAAGCCACCGGGTCCGGGACTTGAACTACGGTCGACTACGTGGGAGTCCAGCGACATAGCCATTATGCTAACTGCTGGTCCCAGGGTCTCATTGTTTTTTTATGGCTGAATAGTATTCCATGGTGTAAATGTGCCATATTTTTTCAATTTTCTCATCTGCTCTTGGACATATGGGTTGATTCTATGTCCTAACAAATTGCGAATAATGTTACAATAAGCAGGGATGTGCAAGTGTTTTTTGAACTGAGAGTTTTCCTATGCTTTGGGTAAATATCTAAGAGTGGAATTACTGGGCTGTGTGTTAGTTCTATTTGTAGGTTTTAGAGGCATCTTCATATTGTTTGCTGTTTTGATTATCACAGCTTAGAAATATATTTTGAAGTCAGGAAGTGAGACATCTCATAGTTTATTCTTTTTGCATAGTATTGCTTGGGTGATATGGGTTCTTTAATGATTCCAGATAAATTTCATGATTGCCTTTTCTATTTCTGTAAGGAATATCTCTGGTAGTTTGATTAGAATTGCATTGAATTTGTAGATTAATTTTGTTAGGAATGACATTTTGATTTTATCTTTTTTCTTCCTATCCAGGAATACGGGATGTCTTTCCACTTTTTTTAATGTAATTTTCAATTTCTTTTTAACATTTTTAAATAATTTTTCTTGAAGAAGTCTTCCCCTTCCTTGGTTAATTTTATTCCTAAGTATCTTACATAGTTTCGTGGCTATTGTAAATTCGATTGCTCTCTTCAATTCTACCTCAGTTTGTTCATTTTGGGGGTATAAAGGTACTATAAATTTTATACTTACCTGGCAGGGGAGATATCATGGTCACGAAGATGGTTTTTCCAGGGCGAGGCTTATCCATTGCACTCCAGATGTGCTGAACCCTGAAATTTCCCCAAATGTGGGAAATTTGTGGTAGTGGGGGACTGTGTTTGTGCTTTCCCCTGGGGAAAAAAAGTACTATAAATTATGGCATGTCAGTTTTGTATCCTGCCACTTCACTGTATTCATTGATTACTTCCAGGAGATTTTTGTTGTTTAGTTTTTGTGGATTCTTTTGGATTTTCTGTGTATGTAATCATATCATCTGCAAATAAAGATAATTTTACTTCTTTTCCTATTTGAATGTCTTTTATTTAATCTCTTGTCTTATTGCATTGACCAGGACTTTAAGTATTATGTTGAAAAGGAGTGGAAAAATTGAGCATCCTTGTCTTGTTCCAGTTTTTAGTGGAAAAGTTGAAAGCTAACGTCATACATTCAGTATGACATTAGCTATGGATTTGTCATATATAGCTTTTATTGTTGTTAAGATATGTCCCTTCTGAAGCATATAGAGAAGGACAGCATGAGAACAAATAGAGAGGCATGACATTTGTGGGACACAGAAAAGGTTTATTACCTATTGATGATAACATGTATAGTATTCTCAACGGGACTGCTCTGAGAAGTATTTCATGTTAGGTAAATTCTTTTTACAAGCCAAATGATGTGCAGTGATTCAAAGTTTAAAAAAATAATGAGAATAAATAATAATAATAATAATTAATAATAATCTGAAAAAGAATGAAAAGCTATTTGATGATGATGTGGGTAGTAATGTCTTTGTTTTGACTGATATGCATAGTAATCATGCTGGAAAAAGAAATGTTATACACTGTAAAGATATAGATGTTTAAATGTAACACAAAAATATAGTAATAAAAGAAAAGATATATTCCTTCTATACCAATTTTGCTGAGAGTCTTAATCATGAAGGGATGTTGTATTTTATCAAATGCTTTTTCTGCATCAAGTGATATAATCATATGGTTTTTATATTTCCTTCTTAATGTGATGTATTACATTTATTGTTTTTTGTATGTCGAACCACCCTTGCATGAAGCCTACCTGGTCATGGTATATAATCTTTTAAATGTGTTGTTGGATACTATTTACTAGTTTTTGTTGAGAATTTTTGCATCTGTATTCATCAGGGGTACTGGTCTATGATTTTCTTTTTGTTATATCCTTGTCTGTTTTTAGATAAGGATGATGGAGGCTTCATAGTATAAATTTGGAAGAGTTCCTTCCTTTTTCTATTTCTTCAGAAATAGAATCAGAGTTAGTTCTTTAAAGGTTTTGTAGCATTGAGACCAGCAGTTAGCGTAATGGCTATGTCGCTGGACTCCCACATAGTCGACTGCGGTTCGAGTCCCGGACCTGGTGGCTAAACCTCATGCCAGGCACGTGTGCATGTGTGCCCACGATCCAGAGAGGAGAATGGAGGAGAAGGGATTGCGGTGTGGCCATCCCCCCTGGGGGGTGATTTCTCACTTTCTGTCTCTCTCTTTCTGTCTCTCTGTCTCTGTCTGTCTGGCGAGCGCACGCGCCCTATAGCAAAAACCTCTCCAAAAAAAGGGAAAAAAAAAGTTTTGTAGCATTTAGAAGTGAAGCCGTAAGTATCTGGGCTTTTCTTTGTTGGGAGACTATTTATCACGGCTTCAGTCTCATTGCTTATTATTAGCCCTCACGCTTTCTATTTCTTTCTGGTTCAATCTTGGTAAATTATGTGTCCCGAAATTTGTTCATCTAGGTTTTCTTGTTTTTTTTTTTTTTGTTTTTTTTTTTTTGCATATAATCACTCATAGTATTTTCTCATGCTCTTTTGTTTTTCTGTTATGTTTGTTGTAACATCAAGTGTTTTGCTGCTGCTTTATCTTATTCATTTCTCTCTTCTTCTTGATAAATCTAATTAATGGTGTGTCAATTTTATTCTCTGAAAGAAGCATCATTTTATTCTATTTATTTTCTGTATAGTTCTCTTATTCTCTATTTCATTTATTTCTGTTGTATTCTTTATTATCTCTTTTCTCTTAGTAGTGTGTGTGTGTGTGTGTGTGTGTGTGTGTGTGTGTGTTTTGTTTGTTAATGTTTTTCTAGTTCCCTAAGATGTGTTATTCAGTTGTCTATTATTTGCCACCTTTTTCCCCCCGTAGGCGCTAATTGCTATGCAGTTCTTTCTTTCTGTTTGTCTCTCTTTGGTTTTCCTGGTATAGTACTCCTTTCAGTACTTGTTTAAGAGCTGATCTAGTGCTGGAAAATTTTTTTAGGTTTTGTTTATCTGAGAATGATTTTATTTTTTCTTCCCATTTAAAAGATAATCTTGCTAGGTATAATATTCTTGGTTCAAAATGTCAAATAAAAGAAGCATTTGAATATGTCTGCCCATTCCCTCTTTTCTTGCATCGTTTCTGTCCAGAGGCCTGATGTTAGCCTAGTAGCATAACCTTTGTAAGTAACTTGATATTTGTCTTTTGCCATTTTTATAATCTTGTCTTTGATTTTGATTTTTACCAATCTAGCTGTAATGTGCTGGGAGGAAGATCTTCTTCTGTTGCTTCTACTAAGCGACCTTTGTGTTTCTTGGTCTAGATGTAAGAATGGTTCCTGAAGTTTGGAAATTTTTCTGCAAGTACTTTATGGAATAAATTTTTCTATGTCCTAGTTAGATTCTTCACCTTTAAGAAAAAGAATTATCTGAGTATTCAGGCATTTAATAGTACCTAGTATTTCCTTTATGTTGTTCTTGTTTTTTAAAAAAATGGTTATTATTATTATTTTTTCCTTCATTTTGGTGGCTTTGTCTAAGTCAGAGGCTTTGTCTTCTAGATCAGAAATTCTATCTTCTGCACGGTCTAATCTGCTATTAATACTTTTGAGGGAGGTTTTGATTTCTTGTGTTAGAGTCTTAATCTCTAAAAATTCAATTTGATTCTTTTTTGTGGTGTCTATCTCTTTATGGACACTGTGGACACCACATTGGATACCCACAGTAGAAGAGGGAAACTGGCACAGAGCTAATTCACAACTAAGGGAAGTACACGAGCACACTGCTACAAAAATCTCCTTCATAGAAATAGCATAGAGTGAATACATCACCAAATGAGTAGAAATCACTGCAGAGCCTCAATCATGAGAAAGCCAGAAAATGTTTCCCCAACAAGGGAACACAATGTCATTTCCAATAATAGGAAAAAAAAAAAAAGGAATCACCAAAAGGTCAGAAAAACGAATTCAGAATATTTATCATAACTAAACTTAATAAGATGTAAGAGAACACAGACAACAACTATAGGAGATGAGAAAATCATCCCATGACTTGAAAAAGAATTTTATTACAATGTATTATAATACATTATTGTATTATATTTATTGTATTATATATTTTTACATTATTGTAAAAGTATTGTAATGTATTATAATATTTTGATTTTACATGCTTTTGGTTTTGCATTCACATAGTGCAGAAAATATAAGTTTTGAAATATCTTCACTAGTAGACTATAACTATATAAAGAAAATATCCTGGAGTCTAAAATAACAAAATCATCATGTAACAATGTCACATAACTAGTTAATAGTACAAAGTATCCCAAAAGTAAACTTTTGGCACCTTAAAAATTTAAAGCAGGCCAACCGGTGACATGGTGGTTAAGTTGAAAGGATCTCACGTGGCCAACAGCACAGTGTGAGTCCCAGACTCAGAACTTAAGAAACATGCTGGGTGCATGTGTGTATGTGCCCAAAATCCCAAAAGGAGGAGAAAGTATCTGATGTAACCATTCCCTATGGCAAGTGCTTTTTCAAGTTTCCCCTCTCTCTCTCTCTCCAGTAAGAATAGGTCCTCTGGCAAGATTTTTTTTTTCTTGTTTGTTTGTTTGTTTGTTTGTTTTTAATCATAACTTCCCAAACATTTTTACAACTGAAAGAATTCTGTAATGCCCTTTTCTTTTTTTCTTCTTTTTTTTTTTTTTTTTTTTGAGAGGTTTTTGCTATAGGGCACGTGCGCTAGCCAGAAAGAGAGACAGAGAGACAGAAAGCGAGAAATCACCCCCCAGGGGGTATGGTGATGCCACAATCCCTTCTCCTCCATTCTCCTCTCGGGATCTTGGGCACGCATGCACACGTGCCCAGCATGAGTTTTAAGCCACCGGGTCCGGGACTCGAACCACAGTCGACTACGTGGGAGTCCAGTGACATAGCCATTACACTAACTGCTGGTCCCCCTCATTGTTATTATTTTGGTAGAAGAAAGAGTAAATCATAAACTTTTGAACAATAAGATTATCTACCATGTAAGACTCTGTGAATCATACTGTAATACAACCATTTGGATTACATTCTGCATGGCAAAAGACACAGTGATTAGTGTGAATAGACAGCCCTCAGAATGGGAAAGTATTTTTGTAAACTATGTGTCAGATAAGGGACTAATAACCAAAATTCACAAGGAACTCAAGCAGCTGTTCCGGAAAAAGACAATCAATCCTATTAAAAGATGTCCAGCGACATAGCCATTACACTAACTGCTGGTCCCAGTAATATCCTTTTCATATTCCCATACTCACAGAATTATGTCTCTTAGCAGAACATAATTTTAAATAAATTGTTGCTAACATTTTATTCCAAAGCCCATAATATAGCATGAAACATCAATGAAAAAGTCTTATTATTAAATGGAATGTTGTATAACATGCCTCGGCCCTCTGCCAGTTGAAGCTGAATTTTCTAAAGCTTTACAAACATCAGGAAGACAAAGCATAGCTTCTATTCCAAGAAGTGTACTGACAATAAGATGAATGTGAGTTTTTCTGACAGAGTGCCAGCTTCAAGTGTTCTTAGTGGGGAGATAAAGCCACACAGCGATAGTTTCAGTTGCTGACTGTGTTGACAAATTTTAAGAAAGCATTGATCCACTTGCCCAACACAGTAACTTTGTGGAAGAAAAAAGAAAAAACAAAACATATCAAAATATTAGTAAATACATTTTATTTATTTTCCTGAAATACAAGGTGTTGTGTTTGTTATTGTTTGTTTAATCTCTTTAACTGAATTCCGAGTGGTTTTTGTTTTATAAGCAGGAGCTATAGAGAGGGTAGGCCTTGCTTTAGCCTCCTGCCCAAGGTGATCAACAATTTCAGAGAAACCGTTTATTTTCTTTTATTTTTCTTTTCTTTTTTTTTTTAATTTCATTAGTTCATTTGTTTTATTTATTTTTCTTTTTATTAATTTTTTTTCATTTCATTTTCTTCCATACATTCAATCACATTATTATTTGTCTTACAAAATGGAAACTTCAACAGGCGAACATCTCTCCCCAGTAAGGTTGATAAAACTATGAAATATCTTAGACAATACCACACCTCTTTGTGCCATCAATGCTTTTCCTCCCTGTCCCTCCCCCAAATGCCCTTCCTCAGACCCTCCTTTTTCACACACACTATATCTGGTATTTACATCTATATACTGTGTTTCTATATCCTTTAGACCATTAGTTTCAGTCATAGAGTGCAGACACTTGGTATATATTAAGTGGGGACATACAATGCCTCTCCTTCATAGCATGGCTTGCTTCACTCAGCAGTTAAGTCTTCCATATTCATCCACTTCCTGTCAAAAAAAGCCAGGGATTTCTTTTTTTTTTTTTTTGTTTGTTTGTTTGTTTTGTTTTTTATGGATGAATAGTATTCCATTGAGTATATGTGCCACAGTTTTTCTAACCATTCATCAGTTCGTGGACATTTGGGTTGTTTCCATGACTTAGCAATCGCGAAAAGTGCCACAATAAACATCGATGTGCAAGCACTTTTCCGATTAAGAATTCTTCTGTCCTTTGGGTAGATACCAAGGAGTGGGATTGCTGGATCATATGGTAGGTCTATTTGTAGATTTTTCAGGAATCTCCAAATTGTTCTCCCCAGTGGTTGGACCAAATTACATTCCCACCAGCAGTGTAAGAGAGTTCCCTTTTCACCACACCCCCACCAGCACTTACCATTTTTTTTTTTTTTAATCTTAGACATTCTGACTGGGGTTAGGTGGTATCTCATTGTTGTTTTGATCTGCATTTCTCTTACAATGAGGGATGTTGAGCATTTTCTCATATGCCTTTTAGCTATTCGTATGTCATCTTTAGAGAGTGATTTTTTTCAAGTCATTCTCCCATCTTTTAATAGGATTGATTGTCTTTCTCCAGAACAGCTGCTTGAGTTCCTTGTGAATTTTGGTTATCAGTCCCTTATCTGACACATAGTTTACAAAAATACTTTGCCATTCTGAGGGCTGTCTATTCACACTAATCACTGTGTCTTTTGCCATGCAGAATGTAATTAAATGGTTGTATTACAGTATGATTCACAGTGTCTTACATGGTAGATAATCTTATTGTTCAAGAGTTTATGATTTACTCTTTCTTCTATCAAAATAATAACAATGAGGGGGACCAGCAGTTAGTGTAATGGCTATGTCACTGAACTCCCACGTAGTCGACTGTGGTTCTAGTCCCGGACCCGGTGGCTTAAAATTCACACCGGGAGCGTGTGCGTGCATGCCCAAGATCCCAAGAGGAGAATGTAGGAGAAGGGATTGCGGCATGGCCATCCCCCCTGGGGGGGTGATTTCCTGCTTTTTGTCTTTCTGTCTCTCTCTGTCTGTCTGGCGAGCGCACACGCCCTATAGCAAAAACCTCTCCAAAAAATAATAATAATAATAATAACAATGAGATAACTTTGCCTCTCTAACAGTGCTTAGACTATTTTCATCAAGAATTGTTGATGGGATGAGAGAGAGAGAGACGGTAAGTAGTCGACTATGTGAAATATAGAACAATCAAAATCATCTAGAAAGGAATTAACCAAAATTACTTTTTGATTTTCTGTTGTATGTATTTAAGGTGTACAATGTGATGTAGTGAAATGATTATGATACCCAAGCAATATAACATATCACATCAAATATTGTGGATTACCTATTTCATGTACCTTAGAGATAATCAATGAAAGATTAGTGTTGTAATAGCTAGAAATCAGTCATTGCCAACTACCAACTCAAGCAGGAAACATGAAGTGCTAAAATGTCTATGATTGAATCCATAGTTTAAGAATATGGTCATTGAGGATAGCAAGTGGTATGGAGATTAAGGTGGCTGAATCCCACATAGCCTACTGAGTGGTTCTAGTCCCAGATCTGGTAGTTTGAAAATCACATTAGACACATGTGTATGTATGCATGTGCAAAATCCTGAGAGGAGAATGGAGGAAAGGAAATTGTGGCATGACCATCCCCTAGAGGGGTGGATGAGGATTAATTTTTCACTTTCCCTTCACTTTCTGTCTCTGTCTCCCTTTGATGAGCACGTGTGCCCTATGGCAAACTATGGGGGGAAATATAATCATTATTACATTAACTCATACAATTATAACTTTGTTTCAAAAAAAAGGTCTTTGGAAAGGAGATACATTTATTCTATAACACAACAGAACATTGCTCCTATGATTGCTTGTTAAGACTAATTATACCCTCTAAACCACATATAATAAAATTTGAAAACAGCATTGATGATTTTTTGCCATTTGCTTTAAACATAAGGACAATCTGTTCAGTTTAAATTTGGATATAAACATGTAACTTATACTATTTTAAATGATCCTCCTTGGCCATTAATTCTTTAGGTTTTTTGAGTGATAATTTGGCTTGTAGTGTATTAGAATTCTACTCTCAACCTATCAACCGGTCATACATTTAATGGATATCTCAAACTAGTTGCCCGTATCTCTACCAGCTTCTAAACCTAAGCTGTCTTTCTCTGTCTTCATAGCTACTGTTGGTTTCCTACTAACCTAGGCAGTCAGTAATCTCAAATTCTCATAAAATTTTAGTCTCTGTAAGACAGGCAATATTAAGATTTGTATTAATTTTGTTTATTCACTATTTTGCCAATTCAGGAAGTACGTTATACATAGATATTGATAACAGAATTTTTTTTCAAAAATATTGAGAAAGAATGTATTACATAGTTCCTATGCTCTTAAGTGGGAGTGAAAGATTAGCAAACACTAATTTTTTCTGATTTTTATCACTAGCTCATTTAACTTAAGAATTACTTTCTAATTTCTTAAAGAAAAGGGTTTGTTTTTTTTTCCATTCTTTTATGTTTCTGTTTATTTCAACCACAATAACTTGTAATGTATGTTCTACACCTTTAAAACTATTTAGTGGAAAAATCAATCGTTACTTTCCTTTGATTGAAAATAGTATGTGCCTCTCCAGGAATGCACATGCAGAAATATGATTTCATAAGACATCCTTGCCTTTTCTGACAGCCCATTGCTTGCACTCATCACTGAGCCACCTCTACATCTTGGTAACCATGTATCTATTGTTATTTTTACTACTTACTATCACAATGTACTTGCTTACATGTCTGACTCATAAACTAAGTTGTCTTTTGAACTCCATGAGGGAAGGGATAATAACACATTTATATTTGTTTCTCTAGTTCCCAGCACAATTTTTGACCCATAGTAAGTTCTCATTGAATTTTTTTAAAAGATTTACTTACTGGGGGCTAGCAGACGACATGGCGGTTAAGACGCTGGACTCTCACATGGTCGGCTGTGGTTTGAATCCCAAATCTGGTGACTTGAAACTCACATGGGGCATGTGTGAGTGTATACCCAAAATCCCAGGAGAAGAATGGAATAGAAGGGAGTAGGGCATGGCCAACCCCCTTTGGGGGTAATTTCTCACTCTTCCTCTCACTGTCCTTCTCTGTATCTCTTTCCAGCGAACTCATGCACCTGATGGCAAAAACCTAAAAGAAAATTAATTAACTAATTAATTTAACTTATTATTATTTTAACTTGCTATCGGGCACATGAGCTCACCAGAGAAAGACAGAGAAAGAGAGACACGAAGAGAAAGTGAGAAAAAATAGTCTCCAGGTCTGGGACTCGAGTCATGGTCAGTCATGTGGGAGTTCAGTGCATTAACCACTATGCTATCTGCTGGCCCTGCCTCACTGAACATTTAAATTACTCTCTAACTTACCAAATTAATGCTTACCTACTGTATTACAATTAGATTTGTTTTCAACATTCTAATATATATAGAACTGATATTCTTTATTTATGTTAATACAAATAATGTTTCATATTTGCCACTCTTTTTATTGTATTTAGTTACATAACTAACCTATTTGACAGGAAAAATCAGAGCTACACATGGCTCGAAGAGACTTTGACTGGTATGTCATGACTGGTGTGACTAAAGTTTGTGTGGATATAGTGAACTAGTAGATCTTAGGATTTCTACTAGCATTTGGAGTAAGAAGGCCTACCATCAACTAATATAGTTCATAACTTCTTATTCTTGGAACATTATTTTGTAGGCAGAGTTTCTCAAGAATCTTCATAGAGATTGTACAAAATATGCCTTTTTAAAAAAATAATTGACCTCAACAAAATTTGAACATTTAATCAGTTTCTATTTTTAAAAAAGTATCTATTTTGTTCTTGCAGTAATTTCATCATATTCTGCTTATAATTGCCTTTCCACTTCTCTGTTGTTGTAGGGCTCCCTCTTCTTCCACTACAGCTTCAAACAGAAAATCAGCTTCAGTTTAAAGAGATTTGAATTTGTAAACTGATTACACCACATTGTTAAAGCACTTGTAAATATGGCTTTAGGACTCTTTGGAAAAGCCTGAGAAATCCGAGACAAACTGAGAGAGGTTAAAAAGAAAAATTAGCAAATGTTTTGCTTTACCAAAAGACAGCAAGAATGGACCTTGAGAAATACAAACTGGTTAAGAGAAACCAAACCTCCCCTTGGGATTTTGGCCATGCATGCACACAAGTACAGCATGTTTTTTTTCTCTTTCTTTTATTTTTTTTTCATTTATTTATTTAGGTTTTTGCTATAGAGAGTGTGCACTTGTCAGAGAATAGAAAAGTGAGAAATCATCCCACAGTGGAAATGACCATACCACAGTTGCTTCTCCTTCATTTTCTTTTTGGAATTTTTGGGCACCCTGACACTTGTCTGACATGAATTTAAGCTGCTGGGTCAGGACCCAAACTACAGTTGGCCATGTGGGAGTCCCGCATCCCAATCATGCCACCTGCTCCAACACCCCCACCTGCAGTATGCTTTTTTTTTTCTTTTTCTTTTATTTCTATTTTCTTTTATTTCTTTTATTTCTCTCTCTCTCTCTCTCTATGAGAAAGAGAGAGATTTTTGCTACAAGATGAGTGCACTCACTGGATAGACAGAGAGTGAGAAATCACCCCCGCCCCCAGGTGGTATGACCATTCCACAATCCCTTCTCCTCCATTCTCCTCTCAGGATCTTGGGCATGCACATACACACCCAGCATGAGGTTTAAGCCACTCAGTCCAGGACTCAAACTGTGGGCCATTACCTAGGAGTCCAGTGACGTAACCATTGCGCCATCTGCTGGTTCCAAGCATTATATTTTTAAGCCATGGGACTAGGACTTAGAGCATTGTAGGCCATGTGAGATCCAATTGCCTTCACCACTGCACTACTCACTACTGTTTGGCCCTCTAGTGATTGTTTTAAAAATTTAGAAAATACACAGTGAGTGTATACACCCTATAGCAGAAATTTCTCTTAAAAAAATTAGAAAGTATAGGAAGCACCAAGAATCTCTATCCATTGTCTAAGTATGAGTAAACCTATACACTTTAAATAGGAGAGGTTGGCCTATCAGGTGAGAATATAATAAAGGCATATTTTACTTTTGGGAAGGTAATTCAATGAGGTCCTTTGATATAAAATGATAAAATATTTTGGGCTCAAAATTGGTGGACATGTGCTATATGTTAAGCAGGAACACAGAATATGTGTCTTTCGTGACCCGCTTTATTTCATTTAGC
Source organism: Tupaia tana (assembly GCA_026018925.1). Classification (NCBI taxonomy): domain Eukaryota; kingdom Metazoa; phylum Chordata; class Mammalia; order Scandentia; family Tupaiidae; genus Tupaia; species Tupaia tana. Next base: position 61,855,686 of record JAKSZU010000013.1, read on the forward strand.
ATCACATATTTTAGGAAGATCCTTTTTTTTCCAAGAGCTTTTTGCCTTAGGGCACATGTGCTTGCTGGAAAGAGAGAGAGACAGATACAGTGAGAGGGAAAGTGAGAAATCACCCCCTGGGGGGATGGCCACACCCCAATCCCTTCTCATCCCAGGATCTTGGGCACACACACACACACACATGTCCACACACACACATGCTTGGCATGATTTTCAAGCCACTGAGTCCAGGAATAGAACCATGGTTGGCCATATGGGAACCCAATAAAGTAACTGCTATACCATCTACTGCTCCCAGGAACATCCTTTTTTTTTTTTTTTTTTTTTTTTTTTTTTTTTTGTCAAGTGGAAGGAGATCATTTCTCTTTATGACCGTGTAGTATTTCATTATTTAAAAAATTGAGTAGACTAAATAACAAAAGTGCACAACATAATAGCAAATGTTGAAAATAATTAATATGGAGGGGGCCAGCAGATGGTGTGGTGATTAAGGGTGCTGGACTCCCACATGGCCAATGTAGTTTGAGTCCCAGACCTGACAACTTACTTTCTCTGTCTCTCTCTCTCTCTCTCTTTCTCTCTTTTTCTCTCTGGTCAATACAAATTGAAAAATAAAATCATTCTTTAAAAGAAAAGAAAATAATGAATATGTTTATATTCTTAATTTGATAAGTCTGTATTGTATGGGATCATTGGGAAAGTCAGGATACATTTTTGTATAGAAAAATATGTCATGACTTTCTCCACGACCTAATATAAATGCTGTAAAAAGCCATTCTGTACTCTGCAAAAATATACAATTATATTTAAATTAAAAGTTACAATAGAGGAGCCAGCAGGTGGTGTCGTGGTTAAGGTGCTAGAGTCCCAGACCTGGCAGCTTGAAACTCATGCTCGGCCCACGTGTGTGCCCAAAATCCCAAGAAAAGAAATTGCAGCATGGCCATCCCCGTTGAGGGATAAGTAGGGATAAGTTCTCACTTCCTTTCTCTCTGTCTTTCCAGTAAGCACACATGCCCTATAGCAAAAATCTCCCCCCAAAACAAAATTATGATAGAAAACAAAAACATGAGTACAACCTTGTCATTATCATAGTACTTAATGTACTTTTATTAATCTAATATCAAGCTGATGGGGGCTGTCTAGTAAGTTGACTTAAGTTTCTGTCTTTGGCTTTCTTTTATGTTCAGATTCCATTGATGTCTGAGCTTAAAACATATGAAGGATAAGATAACATAAAGTCAGGAGACATTGCCAATGACAATGAGAATAGAATAGGGAATAAAAATGATTTGGTAACCTCTTTATTCCTGCTAAAATTCAGTAAGAATTCTAAATCTAGTCCGAATGCTAAAAACATCAACTACGTAGGGATGAAGTGTCTTGGCAACTCTTTCCCTGGAGGGGACATCTGTGTTTATTTTGACTAATGATGTGATATGGTTACAACACATTTCACATAGTCTTAAATTTCTTCAAAAGGAACATGATTCAGGTTTACATGAAGTAGTGGCCTCAGAACATATGCTGCTATTCAGACCACATCAGAATTGTTTTGTTAAATGATCTGCTATATTTTGGATATACCTATGCAGAGGAAATTAGCTAGTATTTCATGAGAATTTAAATATCATGTCATTTACAGAATAGTTAAACAGTGTCACTCAGCATTACAAAGAATATGACACATGCTATACATTCATTTTCTATAATATGAGTAGGTCTCATGATAAAAAAATAAAGAATGTAAGGATTCCTTGGAAATCACTTTCCAGGGAGACGGCCACACTGTAGTCCCTTCTCCATTCTTCCCTCAGGATTTTGGGCAAGCACACACATGCACCCAGTGTGAGTTTCAAGCCTCCAGGTCCAGGACTCAAACCTTGGTCAGTCCTGTGGGAGTCCAGGAAAGCAACCACTACAGGACTACTCCATCTGCCGGGTCCCAGCTGTTGACTCTTTAAAGAGTTTATACAATGCAGTATTTTCTCCAAGTTGTTTGACCATAGAGTTCCACAGAACATACTTTTAGAAACTTGTCAAAGAAACAAAAAATGCACAGTAAGAAGAAATGTTAGTTACAGAGGATGAAACAAATTTATTCTGTTCTCTGTTCCAAAAAAAGAACCAGGCAGTTAATCTTAGGTTCAATTTAAAAAAAAAAAAAAAAAAGATATCCCTACACTTACATTAAAAAAGACAGAATGACCATCAGCAGGCTGTATGTAAGGAGAGTCCATATCCAGCTGAGTAGGGAGATGCTTTGAAATTAATGTCAACATAAAATTTGCTCCAGAAAGTATTATCCAGTGCCATCTGTAAGAGTTCAATGGATCCTATGCTTGTAGATTTAAGAAGTCTTCAAGATATGTGAGTTCGTCTTTCAAAATATGCCCCCAAAAACTAATTATCAGTGTTTGTAATATGATCCTGAATCATGTTGCCATCATTTCTATTTAGATTCTAGCAGTATCTTCCTAATCATTCTTAAGGTTCAACCTTACCTCTCTTTCCTACCCTACTCCTACTGCCATTCATCTTTTCTCCACAAGCAGCCAGAGTAAATTTGAACACCTAACACTAGATTATACCATATCTATTTGTCTTAAACTAATCTCTAAATATACAGACCTTCATTCTATTCCTATATCTTGTTAGGTTCTCATTCTTCTGCCTGGAATAATTCTTCTCAGGATATTCTCATGTTTTCTTTACTTCACTCAGATCTCTGTTTAATGGTTCCTCTCCAGAGAAGCTTTTTTCATCCACTCTAAATAGTAAACTTACCTTACCCCCTTACAAAACTCCCTATATCCCCCATTCCCAAGGCCAGGTCAATATTGCCTTTTTTAAAACTATATATTTGATCTGGTTTTGGTGTAAATCTCATAATGAAATCTAGTTTCAAAAGAACAGAGACGGTTTTTCCACCATTTTGGTTATTTCTCTTAGGACAGTACTTTGAAGAGAAAAATGCTAAATATTATTTTTTTCAACAAGTAACCATTTTCTAAAAAGTAACTATCAAATGTTGAAGATTATGTTTCTATAAAATTATGAAATAACCATAATGATATCATGTTACGGCTAAATTAATAATGCTATCATGAAGCTAAAGTATATAAATATAGGTTCTTCCAATCATTTTAAAGTAACATATATGGCCTGATCATTTTTTGAAAAATGGCTCAGAATATAAAAGAGGCAGTTATTTACAACCCACATTGCAACAAGTTGCTAAGGTAACTACAGTATAGCTAAAGCATTTCATCACTTTAATAATTGTATAGATTTTCAGTAAGCAGCACACAAGACGTATTAAGTAAGATGTATCATTGTGTAAATTACTTTAGTCTAGAAACCAAGCTGCATAGCATGCATTTACAGGAGGTGCTTTTCAAGGACATTACCTCTTAAGGATGAAAGACTAAACATGCCTAAATATTAATAAATATGCCATTCATTGTGCAATGCTATTTTAGAAACCATGTCTTCTCAATTTCATGAATTGAACAATGTACAAATTAGTAATGTGATGCAGAGTTGTGCCTGTTTCACTATGTCAAGGCTAAAAGCCCTCAAAATGACATTGCAGATGGTTGTTTAGATTTTCTTACTTAAAAACAGAAAGAGTTTGGCATGCATTACTACCTAATGTGGTAGGCACTATTATTAACGACACTTTATTCACACAAGGAAACCACTACATAGAGAACTTAAATCAATGTTTTTCACAGAAAACCCCAACACTTCTAAGTGGAGTCACTAACAGTGTTCACAGAAACTTACTCCCAGTTCTGTGCTCTTAATCACTAAATTATCTTTTCTTTCCTTCATGTATGTTCTTTACTAGATATTTAAGATACAAACTATACTTTTCTAGACTGCTAGTTGCTAGAGATATCAGAACTCTGTTGAAAATAAATATATATTATATATGTTCAATATATATTATATATGTTTAATATATTTTATATGTCCAATATTTTATATATGTATGTATATATTCAGTGAACTACTTGATCCAAAGAAATAAGTCAACATATTATAATAATAGAAGAGTAAGGGGAGAGGTCAGAGTATCTTGAATGGTGCAGCAAAGGGCACGTTATGACATTAGCATCCATGAGAAGGCATGTTATTTGCATTACCTGAGATCAGACTCTCTCCTTGCTTTTGATGATTGATTTGACAAGTTAGTTCAGCCACTTCAGCCCCATGCAAAAGTGATGTCACTGCACAGTCAGATAAAAATATGGAAACTATTTCTTTCTAACAGGTCTCACACCATTGAATGTGAATGGGAAGTAAATAGTGCTGCTTGGGTGCACTGCCCAAAAATTCTTAGCTGCCAGTTTGAGTGAATGAACTCTCGAGGGAACTGGGCACAATCGCTGCAAAATCCAAGTTATAGACTTAGATCATCCATCTTCCTTTCCAATTTCCTTTAGAATTGATCAAAATAACAAGAACAGAGGCAGCATTCATCTTATTAACAGTAACTCAAAGCAGATTTGGACTAATGTGATATTTAGATATTTATGTAGTAGACATAAATGTTCGTTAAGTGATTAGTGGTTAAGCGACAACTCATCAGTTCACTTGAGTTGGTATTTCATGTCTCAATAATACTTCATTGTGCATCTAAAAGTCTAAAAGGAAAATAAGCACAGAATTTCCATTCCAGACGAAAAATTTCTGGAGCCCATTTATAAAAAGCATTTTCATAGATGTTAATGCTCCTACAATATCCGATATATCTAACCAGTTTTATTGACAAAACTTTTCTAGGTAGAATTTGACAATTTTCTAATACAATTAAATCCATATTCTTATTGGCTATTGATGATCCTTTAAGCAAGTACTTTTTAAACTTTTATTTATTTATTGAAAGAGAGAGTTAGGTACCTTTTATAGGGTCTTGCCCTACTTCTCAGACAGTCAAAACCACAAGCCTGCATGGATGTTCCCGGTATGTTCAGGTCAATGTGATACCTGAACCTGAGGCTTTCACATGGATCCAGTATTCCACAGTGGTGTCCTACCATCTGCATCATCTACGCTAGGCCTGACATTATTAATAGTACTTCTAGTCTATCCTTTTCCCCAGGTGAAAATAGAATCTACCTTATGAGGGGCAAGACCAAGACTAAGTTGGAATTTTCTGATTGGCATGCCTATTTATCTCTAGAATTTCATCGTAGTTCCAAAAACAAATATTCACATGAGCAGTTTCTTCTTAGTTAGAGAAATCTTCTAATTTAAGTAACAATTAGTGATCAATTTATCTATATTTGCTGTATCAGATACAACATGAATATGGCATTCCTGTTATGTTTGGTAAATAAACAAGGAGCACTGGATCATGGAAAAATGAATTCTCACTTTCTTAACTAAATTTTACAACTCTCAGCCATTTATGGCCTCAGTGTTCTTACCCATAAGCAGGAAGTAGGATGAACTGATCTCCAAAGCTGTTAAAATTATGGCATAAATCGTCATATTAATAAGAATATTATGCATTTTTTATATCATAATGTCTCTTTCTTTTAAAGTTTGCCAGAGGGCATGTGCACTCACTGAAGAAAGAGAGAGTGAGAGAGAGAGAAAGAAAGAGTGAGAAAACAGCCCCCATGGGGCATGGTTGTGCCATAATCCCTTTTGTCCCATTTATCCCTTCATTAGGGATAAATGCATGTGTTTCCAAGCTGCCAGGCCAGCCATATGGGATCCAGCTGCCTTAACTATGAACCCATGGACTTGTCCTTCAAATGTCATTTAAAGTCAGGTATGCCAAAAAAAATTCTGAAAGCTGAAGGCTCTTATTTTCCCAAAGACTCTCTCTCCTATTTCCAGAATTTCCAGTACTATAAACATTTAAATAGTTTGCATAATTATACAGTAGCAAAAATCGTTCTCTGTTAAAGGAACTAGAGATTCATAGGTATTTTTGTTGTGATAAACTTTTTATATTTTCTTAAATTTTGATAACATAATTCAACTCATATTTTCCTTCTAGATAGAAATATGTGGTTTATTATTCGATTTTGTCAAAAAGTAGAAACAGCTTGAATAGGAATATTGTCTGATTTATTTTGGTTTTGGTCAATTACTGAGAAAATATGACTATGGGATACAAACCTTGGGTGACATATGTATGTGCCTTATGATAGAGCACAAATGATCATTTCAGTTTTGAAATTTGTCTCAGAACAAACTGAACTATGACATTCTGTAATATTTTATCAATTCATATATTAAAAAATAAACTATGAGTCCTATGTCTAATATGATCAAGTAATGCCTGCAAGCCCACTTCCAAACACATACATGCATTTTAACACTATGCCTCTTGTTGCAATGGCAGTACTTTACATAAAGTTCCAGAAAGGACAAATTTTGCTCTCACAGCTTTTGGGGGAAAGCCATATATTCCACATATTCTGTTTTACTCCAACATGATATTATTATTATTGTTGTTGTTGTTGTTATTATTATGCTATAGGGTGCATGCTCTTGCTGGAAAGACAGAGAGACAGAAAATGAGAAATCACTCCCCAGGGGGGATGGCCACACCACAATCCCTTCTCCTCCATTCTCTAGGGATCCTGGGCATGCACACACATGCACCCAGCATGAGTTTAAGCCACTAGATATGGGACTTGAACAGTGGTTGACTACATGGGAGTTCAGCAACATAACCAATCTAGCCATTATGCCAACTGCTGGTTCCTACAGCCTGAGTTTTAAGCCACCATGTCTGGGACTCAAACCACAGTCGATTATGTGGTAGTCCAGTGACATAACCATTATGCTGTCTGCTGATCCTCAACATGATACTATTTAACAGAAAGGATACTGCCAGTTACTAAAAGAATTTTGGGGCCAGCAGATGTCTTAGTGGTTAAGGCTCTGTACTCCTACGTGGTTGACCTTGATTCGAGTCCTGGACCCAGTGGCTTGAAACTCATGTTGGGCATGTGTGCCTGCATGCCCAAAATCTTGAGAAGTGAATGGAGGACAGGGGATTGTGGAGTGGCTGTACCCTCTAGGGTGATGATTTCTCGATTTCTGTCTCTCTGGGGAGTGCAGGTGCCCTATCTCTCTCAAAACAAAAAGAATTTCCACTAATTTTTGTTATCCAGAATCATGTAGTTTAAGATCATATAGTTTAAGTAATATTAGGTTATCGGTAAAGTCATGATATATTTTTCTATGCAAAAATGCATCAGGACTTTCCTGACAATCCAATCATGTATGTAAGCAATGATGTGGCATAGTGAAAGAGGACTGGTTATAGAGCTATAAATTCTAAATTTGTTATCGTGTGTATAAACCTCTCTTTATATTCACCTATAAAACAGAAATAGTAATATATGGATCACAAGGCTGCTTTGAGCATTGAGTAGAAAACATTCATTATCTTAACTTTTATAGAGGATAAGCTATCTACACATAGGGGGTATTATTCTTAATATGGCTAAAGTAAGTGACAGAACATATGAACCCTTTTAAAAACTTCTTTAAATGAAAAGAAAAAAAATTAAATGCTGTTTATCCTGTTCATCCACCTTTTATTTTAAAATGAAGGATGGTTAGAACAGTGAGTAAAATAAACATTCTGGTGTTTGCTAACTCCCAAAAAAATGTATCTATGACTTTCATTTCTATTATGGAATTTTAAATAGACAAACTTTTTACTTTAAGGTATTTGATACCCACGTTGTGTTAGGTGACAGAATTTTGAGCTTATTTTCCAGTTGAGGTATAGTATTTCAATACTACACCAGAAAAAAAAAAAGAAATCTGTAGTATATATACTCCCACTGTGGCCCAGTCTGACTACCATTCAGTAACAATGAAAGTGTTATTTGAAAAGAGGAAATGGGAGGAGACAATAAGCAATCAACTCTTTGAGCCAATAATACAAATTCCAGAAAACACCTGATTGGGAGAACTGACATTTGTTCTGATGTCTGGTTAGTTTAACAAATAAAAAAAATCATGGAGGTTTTTATATCTTGCTTTTATTTCCACAGGCTAAATATTTGCCTTAAATCATGAACTTTACCTGTTTTTTATTTATATTTTGCAGAAAATCTGAAAATATTTCCCAAGTTAAATGGTTTTGAGTTAAAATATACTTCCCTTTCCTATTTTCTGTCTCCAAACACCAAAAAAGATGAGCTGACTGTAATTCCAGCTACAGAATTGTTCAAGAAAGAAGGTATCAAATGATGGAAGATAGTTTCAGTTTTCTCTGTAGATTATTTATTGGGAAAAGTTAATTCCCAATGGACTGCACCAACAACTGTACGAAATGCATACAACATGGTTAAGTTGTATTCCTGTGAGGGATGAAAACAACATGAAGCAGTATATGTAGTTAGTTCACAAGCCTATAAACATGACCTACGTTAATGTCATTGTTGTCAGTGGAAACGGCCTAACATCTTAACAGAAATGTAGACTTCTCTGAGAGTGATGTTAAAATAAATAAATAAATAAATAAATAAATAGACCTTATAGTTATTAAACTTTGCTTATGAGACCTCAAATAGCAGGTGAATAAAGGTTGAAGGAGCATTTAGAACAAATATTTCAGCTAGTATTTGAAATTCTTGATTAGAAAGAAATGTCAATTTCACAGCAAAATACCCACAACATAGCTAGAACTTCTTAGCATGTAGTGTAATGGCCAAAACACTAGACTAGTAGATGATAAATTCTGCTTCTAAGATGGATTCTAAGGCTGCAACTCAGGATGTGACTGTGCCTCCTTTTTCCTGCTGTAAATTGAAAGGGAGGGAATTAGAATTAAAAAACACATTCAAGTGTTTTGTTTTGTTTTCCTCATTCAAAACCTGCTGAACTGATGAGTCGTTGTGGTTACCATCAAATCCTTTTTTTGCAGTAGATTTAAAAAAATTGAATTTGGAGGGCCCAGCAGGTGATGTGACACTTAAGTTGTTGAATCTCTCAAGACTGACTGCACAGTTCAAATCCCAGACCAGCAGCTTGACAATCACACAGGATACATTTGGTGGGTGCCCAAAATCCTGAAAAAGAAAGAGGTGGAGAAGAGATTGCAGTGTGACCATCCACCCTGGAGGGTGATTTCTCACTGCCCCCACCCCTGTGTCTCTCTGGTGAGCATACGTGCCCTATTAAAAAAAAATGAATTCATAAAGAAACAATTTAAACCCTCATTCTTTGCATGTCCCAGTTGTACAATATTTTTGAATCCATGTAAATTAATAAATTACATGGACAAACTACTTTTATTATAATTTTTTTCTAATTGACATATAATAATTGTACATGCTTATGAAGTACAGTGTGGTTTTTTGAAACGTGTAGACATTGTATAATGTTCAAACAGGGCAATATATATCCACCATTCCAAACATTTATCATTGCTTCATGTTGTGCACTTTCAAAATAAACTCTTTAACTATTTTGAAACATACATTGAATTATCATCAACTATTAGGTTGTCAAGAAAGTCATGACGTTCTTTTCTGTTTTTCTATGCAAAAATGCATCGTGACTTTCCTGACAACCCAATATTACTACTCTATTATATTATAGTACTCTAAAACACTCATTTCACTTTTTTACCTGCACTCTATATCTGTTAACCAAATTTTCCTATTTCTTAGTTCCCTCTCCTTTCCAACTTTTGGTATCTCCTATTTCACTCTTTGTTTTTGTGCATTTGGTTCTTTTAGCTCCCAAAAATGTGAGAACATATTGTATTTATCTTTCAGTGTCCAATTAATTTCACTAACGTTATTTCCTCCAAGTTTATCTATGTTGCCTCAAATGATGGGATTTCATCCTTTTTTTCTGGGTGATTAATATTCCACTGGGTTTATGTACCTTCCTTTTTTCCTTCCTTCCTTCTTTTCTCTTAGTTTTCTAGAGGGCTTGTGCATTCACAGGAGAGAAAGAGAGAGGAAAAGTGAGAAAGTATCCCCCAGGAGTGATGTCATACCCCAATCCTTTCTTCTCCATTTCTCCTTTTTTGATATTTTGGGCATTCAGCACATGGACTGGGTATGTTTTTCAAGTCACAAGGTCTGGGACTTGAACTGCTCAGTCAGCCATATGGGATCAAGGCACTTTTATCTAAACACTTAATGTGGCCTTATATCACATTTTCTTTATTCTTTCATCTAATGTTGAACACTTAGGTTGACTCCGTATCTTTACTATTGCAAAGAGTGCTATAATAAATAGGAGAGTTAAGATATCTCTTCAACATATGATTTCTGATATCTTGAATATATATTCAGTTGTGGGATTACTGCATCAGAAGGTAGATCTATTTTTAGTTTTTGAGGAATCTCATATTGTTTTTAATAATGGTTATAGTAGTTGACATTCCCACCAACAGTGCACCGAAGTTCCCCTTTCTCTAGATCCACATAAGCACTTGTTACTCTTTGTTTTTTGATAATAGCCACATTAACTGGGCAAAAGGATATATCTCATTATAGTTTGGACTTGCATTCTCTAATTTATTGATGTACAGCATTTTTTATATGCTTTGGTGAATTGTGTGTCTTTTGAAAACTCTATGTTCAGATCAATTGTTCTTTTTTCAAAGTTATTTGTTTGCTAGTATTATTTTCATTCTGTATGTATTCTGTTTATTAGTCACATGTCAAATTTATCTTTCATATATTTTCTTTCATTTTGTAGGTAGGCTCTTCTTTTTTGTTTGCTTATTTTTGCTGCCGTGTTCTATGCTTTTAAGGTCTTGTATTTTAAAATAGACCAATGTCCTGGAGAATTTCATCTGTTTTCTTATAGTAATTTCATAGTTTTAGTTTTTAGCACCCAGCCTTCAATCCATTTTAAGTTAATTGTAACTGGTGAAAGACAGAGGTCTAGTTTCATTCTTCTGCATATGGATATCTAATTTTCCCAGCACCATTTACTGAAGAGACTGTACTTTCCTCACTGAATGTTCTTGGAACTTCATCAGAAATCAGCTGACTGCATGTTGGTGGATTTATTTTGGGTTCTCTATTCTGTCCCATTGGTCAATATACCTATTTCTGTGCCAGTACCATGCAATTTTGCTTATTGTGAATTTATATTACATTTTTAAGTCAGGGAGTGTGATGCCTCCAACTTTGTTCTTTTTTTATAGGACTGCTTTAGTTAGTTGAAGGCTTTTGTAATTCCATACACATTTTATGATTTTTAAAAGATTTCTTTAAGAATGTCATTGGTATTTTGATAGTGGTATAGTTTAGATCATGGTTTGTCCTCCAGAGGTCCATGTTTTGAAATTTAGTCCTCAAGATAATGGTAGTGAGAACGCTAAATAGGCAATGATTTGATTATGGTGATTGAATCACAGAGACACTGAACTAATGAATAATTCATACTATCCGAAGAGTGACTGAGTTAGTTCCCATAAGAGAAGATTGTTATAAAAATGACTATGTCAGCAGTACCCAACATCTTCTCTGCTTCTGTTGGCTATGTTATAGCACCGCTCAACATGGTCTTATCATACTGCTAACTGCTCCTAGTCTTCCAGGCAGCATTGATTGTGTACACGCCTGCGAGTGTACCTACTGTCTTCAGGTAGATTCAGGATGCAAACACTGGGTTGTTCCATATGGCTCTCTGTTGCACAGCAGTGTCCTACTTGTGCTACTCTAGCTGGAGTTAGTTGATCTTTTTGATTAATTTTTTAGTTTCTATCCAATTTTCATTTATATCTGCTATGATACTATTTATTTTCTTCTAATACTTTTTTCCTCTTTAATTGGAATTTTCTTTTATTCTTTAAATGTATTCATTTACTTTCACTCACTGTACATCTTACAGTATACAAAATGAAATTTTCCATCCAGAATACACTCAATCAAGGATATTACCATATGTGTTATCATCAACAAATAATTTTCCATTTCTTGGTACTTATACATTTTGCTTCTTTTTTCTCTACCTTTCACCCTCTGCCACTTCCCACCCTTCTGTCATATTGTCCCTGGTATTTACAGTTGTTTCCCATGCCTTTTTGTTTTTCACATTTTATTGATTGACTAGAGATCTTAAAAAAAAAAAAAAACAACTTTCAGTAGCAAGCATAGCTGATCTATTCATATCTATGTCTATGAACACATGTCTGACTTTAGGCATAAACCTCAGTAATTAAAGTGAACATAGTATAAAGTAGCACCTAGTTGGGGCTATATAGCTTACCACAGTCATTAAATAGATATTTTTAATGCATTTTTAAATTGCAAGGAAAACAGTTTTAGTTTTAATAGATCAAAATCAAAACATGTTAAGAGAAATTTGCTTAAGACTTAAAGCCAGGATAAAGGTTAGGATTCAGTTCAAACAGTGAGTAGACAAAACTATCAACAGTTCAAGAAAAGACAAAAAAAATCCTTAAATCTGGAAAACAAAGCATAGAAGAAAATTGGTAATGTTTGAGTCAAAAGTCATAAAATCCTATTTTACCAGTTCAGTCTCATGTAATTAATCTCTCTTCTATTGAATTTACATGTTACTGTGGTCTGATCTTTCTGTTTAAACTCTGGAAGTTAACATTCAACTCCGGACTTGTCCCTACCATTAGGCTGGCCATTTTCTTGGTTGTTTTTTGTACTCTTATTTCTATGTGTCTGACTCAAGTTTTCTTGACTTTGCATGCCCTTCAGTACTTCTTGGAGAACTGGTCTGGTGTTGGTAAATTTTTTCAGGGTTTGTTTATAAGAAAATGTTTTTGTCTTTTTTTCCCATATGAAGGATAATCTTACTGGGTATAGTATTCTTGGTAATTCAATTAACATTCCTTCCCTCAGCATCATCACAGCATACAAAATGCGATCTCCCATCCAGTACACACTGCACAGTGATTCAATCATGCCCATTACAAAAATAAATTTTCCATTACTAGTTCCTAGAATCACTTCCACCCCTCTTTCTGACCCTCTGTCCCTTCCCACTCTCCTTAACAATAGGGAACATAGATTCTGTTCAGGGTTGGATTAAGGGTGGGTCTCGTGCAGTTCCGCAATTGTAGGTGAGTCTCCATGTAATACAGTTGCAAGCGGTTTTGGTAAGCAGAGATGATTATCAGTTTATGCGGCACAGCATCCATCTTGTGACCACCGGGAATGGTGTTGTGGGGATCTGCAGCGTGAGTTATTCTCGGGTATCTGGCTTCCTTAAGAATGGTGGAGTAGATCTTGTTTTTCCCTGAGATAATGTAGGGCTGGTAACCATCATCCTCTCATTGTCCATAGGTAGCGAAAATCCTCCTATACAATATACTTCTCAAATGGTTAAAGACAGCTAACATTTCTTTTTGTTGCTTATAGTTGCAAGTTCTTAATCCTTGTTTTCGGCTTCAGTTTGCCGCCTGTGGCCGGTTGTTTTTCACTTAACACTTTGAATATATTTTCCCATTCTGTCCTTGCTTACATTGTTTCCGATGAGAGGTCCGATGTTAGCCAGATGGGATATCCTTTGAAAGTAACTTGACATTTCTGCCTTGCCAATTTTAGTATCTTGTCTCTGTCTGTGATTTTGGTCGATTTGGCTTTGGTATGCTTTGGAGAAGATCTTATTGGATTGATTCTATTTGAGATCCATTGTATTTCTTGAGTCTGGATATTTGAGTACCTCTCTAGGCTTAGCGTTTTCTTTCAGGATTTCATGGAATAGATTATCAATGCTATTATCAGTTTCTTCACCTTTATCCAGATGTTTGGGCATTTAATGGTACCTAGTATTACTCAAATATTATTCTCATTTTGAGGGGTTATTTTCTCAGTCTTTATGGTGAATTTTTCTAGGTCAGAGGTTCTATCTTCTACATCTGAGATTCAATCTTCTGCTTGATCTAATCTGCTTTTAATACTTACAAGGAAGGTGTTGATTTCCTGTATTACAGCCTTCATCCCTAACAATTCCATTTGACTGTTTTTTATGGTGTGCATTTCCTCTTTCAGAATATGTAAGAACTTCCTCACTTCCTGGAACTCATTGTCTCTTTTCTCCTTCCTGCATCTTCTGGAGTTCATTGTCTTCCTTTACTTACATCTCTGTTGGTTTTGACAGTACGAATATTTAAAATTCTTTATCTAACATTTCTACAAGTTACCTTGTATCATCTTTGGAGGACAAGGAGTTAGTTATTCTTCTCCCGTGGGGAAGAGAGATTTTCTTGGTTTCTCATATTTCTTGTGCCTCTGCAGTGGTTTCTGGTCATCGGATTGGTTATATGTTTTGTCCTGGTTTTAGGAGTTAAATCTGAGCATTCAGAGGCATGCAAGAGAAGGCAATCTGCATTTTCTAAGCAGTATCATCTTTCTCCCTTTTTGTAGCAGGTTCACTGGAAATTGTGGATTAATCTCACCCTAAATGTATTCAGATATTTGGCTATCATGCACCAAGACCTGTCTAGAAACTCAGTGTGTGAAGGCTGAGCAGAAAAGTGAGAAAGGTTAAAAAGAAAAAAAAAAGAAAAAGAAAACAAATTAAAAAAGAGAAAAAGCAAAACAGAAACAATTGAAAAAGAGAGAGAGGAAAAATGTTATTTAAAGCAAAAAAAGACAAGGGCCGCTTAGAACTCAGATATAGATGGCTGGCAATTGGCTTGTCCTATGTGGGTAGGGAGAAAGGTAAGAATTAGCAAGACCTTTTAATACTTTTGCTTTTATTTTATTCTTGCGTTTCCAGTTTCTAAAGATGCATAATTACATTGCTTATTTGCTGTCTTTCTATTTTGTGTTTTTTTGGTTGTTATTGTTTTGTTTGTTTGTTTTTTTGATGGGAATAGTTAGTTGTATCAAGTCACCCTCATAATGGCACTTTTGCAGCATCTCATCCATTTTTGTATCTCATATTTCTATTTTTATTTCTTTCAAGAAATTTAAAAATTTCATTAAAACAATTTCTTCATTGAAGGACCAGCAGATGGTGTAATGGTTACATTTCTGGACTCCCGTGTAGTCGACCCCAGCTCAAGACCCAGACCTAGTGACTTAAAAAACTCATGCTGGGCATGTGTGCATGTATGCCAAGAGGAGAATAGAGGAGAAGGAATTGCAACATGGCCATCCCTTTGAGGGGTGACTAATTGCTTTTTGTCTGTCTGTCTCTCTAGCGAGTGTATGCACCCTATAGCAGAAATCTCTCAAAAAAATTTTTTTTCATTCATACGGGAACATGTTGTATAGTTTTCATGTATATTTATTTCTCCCACCGTTCTTCTTATTGTTTACTTTCAGTTATATTCCACTATGGTCAGAAAAGATATCTCTTACTAAACTGAAAATTTCTTGCAGAGACCATAAATTTTCACCAATTTATCCTTATAACGTTGCTTGTTGTATAGTCAATATTTAATACATGACTGTTAAGTAAGATTATTTTAACATTTTGCAGAAATCCTAAAGTATTTCACATTGTTTGAAAAAAATCACATCCCCTGAGAACATTATAAAATTTATTTATCTTTAAGTATTTTGGTTTTATTGTTTCCAATGAAATAGTGCAATGACAGAAAATAATATATGTCAGCAATATTTGTTTCTATCCATTACAACCCATCATTAGAATTAAACAAAATATATGTGTCTAGTTATAAAATCATAATCTTGTCAGGAAGACATATTTCTATTATCTTGAAAATATTCAAATATCTCCTAAAATAACAAAGTTATGAGCTGCATTAAAATGTCATCACTTTCACAATTAGCTATTTTTGACATTACATATGGCTTGAGAATTACTTTCTAAATGGTAGTTTAAAGTTTAGACAATTTTAACAAGGTTTTTTTTCACACAAGCTAATTATGTTCCATTTTATTAACTATGAATATGAAAGATAGAATATACTACTATGAAGTCTTCACATGAAGATTTCACAGCCACTAGGTAAAGAACCATCATTATAGTTGGGTTTATTGAAGGAATAAAAATGTGTTCAGCCAGTAAAAGGTGAGGTCTAGATTGACTCCATCACATTCTCCTCTTCCTTTGATATCAACAGTTCTCCACTCATCCTTATTGAACCCTATATAAAAAGCCAAATTTGTAATGAAGAACCTCCTTTTAGTCTTAAAATTCTAGGAGGAATAAAGTGTTTGAAAGGCCTTTTATGTATCTGTAGAGATTTTCTAAGTCTGCCTATGGATAAATTCATTAGAAACACAGGTAACCAAGTCTTTGTTTCATGTACTTATACAGCAATAAGTACAAAATAAAAGCAAATATAACCAACAGGAAATAAAATGAATGTAGTTTTAAATTATATTTTTTTTATCTCGGTGAAATTTAGACCAGATGATTGTATGGTACAAATTAATAATGTCTATTTCCTGCCTAGCCCTTAGATCTTATTCCTTGATCCTTCTTTGTAAAAGTAAAAATTCGTATTTTCCTACATTTGTTTTATAAAAAAATGTTCAAGATGAACATAAAATGTATTTTCACTGCACCAGTAACCTGGAACATCAAATTATTCCCCACATCAGCTAGAGCTAAGTTGATGTTTAAAGTTACTCCCTCATTTTTTTTATAACTTATTCCCAGTTTTTCTCCCTTTAATTCCACAAGTTAACATAGCATAGTCTTTGAGACTATATAAAATTAGATTTTAAATGTAATTCAATAAGACAAAATAGAGCCCCTTCAAACCAACTTTTGAAAGATAAAATAAGATAAAGCAGCATGATGTTGACTTACAACACTTGCAAAGTCTGACATTGTTAAGATTAAAGTCTTGCACTTGTGTTCATGTACATTATTGTGGAAAACAGATTTTCCACAAGCTTTGTGAAAATTTAGAAAATATTTATTCATTGATAAAATATTTTATCAAACATGTATTTTTATTCTATTAACTACTTCAAGAAACTCCCCTAAATTCTAATTTATAGAATTTTTAACCTCCGTATGCACATATTGATTTATTAAACTTTTACTACATAAATGGAGTATGTGATCACAAATTAATTTTAAACAATAAGGGCAGAAATCCTGGTGGTGATGAAGACATAAAAACTGCTAAATGTCACAAGTAGTGAAACTATTCTCTTTCATGTAGCAGATTATTCAAAAGAATTAGTCTAGTTTTACCTGATTAGAGCCTTCAAATGTCATAGATGCCGGGGTCTTCCATTTCTGGCTAAGACTTAAAGATCATGAAAATGTAATTATATGTAATCATTCTCTGAATTATATGCTTACTTCAGTCCTGAGGACCCTTTTAGCTTGTACCAAGCGTGTCTTACTGATTTTAGTGTATTTCTTAGAGTAGCATTAGAGACTACTTTTTTCCCCAAGGAGAAGTGGTTTTGAGTTTTAAAAGTTCTGCAACCAAATATATGTGAATTAATTTGGAGTTTAACTTGGTCTTGGTTCCCAGTATAGTCTTAAAAAGGACAACTAAATTTAAAAGGATGTTGTTTCTGTCATTCCTCCATAGCCCATATGAGCCCATTTCTTCTCTGTACCTTTTCTTAATGTAGAAGGTAATTTCTAACAGTCCTTGATATATGAGATTTACAGATTTCCTATGTTAGCTATTGCTCTTTCTCTCTTTTTTCTTTCTACTTGTTTTTAAGACAAAGGTGAACATACTCACCAGTTAGAGAAAGAGAGACAGAGACAGAGAGCGAGAAAGAGGGAGAATGCACTTTTCAATGGGGTGTAGTCATGCCACAATCCCTTCCCCTCAATTTCTCCAACCTGTTGGGATTTTGGGCACATGTGCACATTCACCTAGCATTTTCTTCAAGTCACTAGGATCAAGAATCGAGCCACAGTTGGCAATGTGGGATCCTGCTCCTCTAACCACTATGCTATGGAAATGGCCCTCTCTCTCTTTTTTAAAGTGCTATCTTTGGCTTAAGATAGTCATTTAAATTTTTTTTGTTTATATTTAAATTGTTCAACACACACAGACACAGACATATCACAGTGAAATTACTACAACAGAAAAAAATATTTAACATATTTATTACTTTCCGTAGTTACTTTTTTTTTTTTTTTTTTTTTTTTTTTTTTTTTTTTTGATGGTGAGAGCATCCTAAAATCTATGGTCTTAGCAAATCTTCAGTGTATAATAAGGTATATTATTACCTGCAATATTCCTGATGTCCACTAGACCTCTAGACTTACTCATTTAATGACAAGTTTGTATTCTTTGCCCTATTTCTCCCTATTTCCTTTCCCTTCCTGCCGTTGGTAATGAAGGTGATACTGTCATTTGCTACTACATGGATGAACCAGTAAGACATTATAGTAAGTGAAATAAACCAAACATGGAAAGAAAAATACTTCATAATCTCATGTGTATGTGGAACCTAGAAAAATACCTTAGCGAAAAATTTCTTGGGAGTAGTAAATATTGTCTTGAGATGGTCATAGTGAGCTGCCTTTCAGGATTGAAAACTTATGTTTTACTTACTGAAGATGGCACTGAGATCCAAGAGGATAAGGGAAAATAACTTTGGAATTCTAGGAATTACTTATGTGATATATATATATATATATATATATATATATATATATACATACATACATATATATATATATATACACACACACACACACACACACATATATATATATATATATACACCCCACACACACATAAATTATAACCATATATAATATGCAATTATATATTTAATATATATAATTTTGTGCATGTGTATGTTTAAAACATAGTGCTTTATCTTCTCATTTTATATCTAGATATCTGGATTTTATTTTAACCAGGTATATCAGTATAAATTAATTTTTTTTTGAGAGGTTTTTGCTTTAAGGCACGTGCGCTCGCCAGAAAGACAGAGACAGAGAGTGAGAAATCACCCCCCCAGAGAGGGATAGCCATGCCGCAATCCCTTCTCCTTTATTCTCTTCTCAGGATCTTGGGCACGCACACACACACGCCTGATGTGAGTTTAAACCACCGGATCCAGGACTTGAACTGTGGTTGACTACATGGGAGTCCAGTAACACAGCCATTACGCCCACTGCTAGTCCCCAAATTAATTCTTTATGTATAAAAAGCTAGAAAGTTCAGCTTCTGTTACAAAGAAATAAAGCTATGTATCAGTTCTCATCCTGAATCTCAAGGAGACTTAGATAAATCAGAAAAATGAGTCCTTTAAAAATAAATTTACATAGGGAACCAGCAGTTAGCGTAATGGCTATGTCGCTGGATTCCCACGTAGTCGACCGCGGTTCGCGTCCCAGACCCGGTGGCTTAAAACTCACGCTGGGCGTGTGTGCGTGTGTGCCCAAGATCCCAAGAGGAGAATGGAGGAGAAGGGATTGCGGCATGACCATCCCCCCTGGGGGGTGATTTCTCGCTTTCTGTCTCTATGTCTTTCTCTGTCTGTCTTGCGAGCGCACGCGCCCTATAGCGAAAACCTCTCCAAAAACAAAACAAAAACAAACAAAAAAAAGAAAAAAAAAGAAATTTACATAAGCAATGAAGGACTCTGTGACAACTCAACGTGAGATTAAAAGGGAAGATTCAAACCTGAACCAAGAAGAATGGTCTAGTTGTCAGAGGAAAGGAGAATTTTGTGAGTAGTGGAGCAACTTTTCTGTGTTCTTACCATGATTAGTCTCCCGGATTGAGAAAATGAGGCTTATAGAATTTTTGCAAGAACACCTTCAAAAAGCTCTGTGAAATATACTTACCTGTAACAGTGCTTTGTGATCCTTCTAGCAGGGTTAACACAAATGCGAGAGGCTATTGCTCCTATCTACTCTTCCTCTCTTCTCCTTAGATACTTCAGTACACTGGTGCTGGTACCTCTTAAAAAAGAGTCACAGAAGCAATTCCAGAAAGGAGAAACTTAAATTAGTAAAAACCTGGGTTACTATTGTTAATGTTACTCATTTGTACAAAGAGCACCTGTAGCCTTGAATAAGTTTGATGACACATTTTTTTTTAGGGTCCTCATCCTGCTTTCTATCATGTATACAGGCGTACACAGATAATCTTTTAAAGTCCTATAGATCTAATGTAGCATAGATTATTGTTTTACATCAGGTTTCTTAGAAGCAGAGCTTGAGATTGGAACTCTTATGCAAATGAATTGAGTGTTCTCAGGTGAAAATATAATAGAGTGGATAAAGCAGATAAGGACAAGGCCAGGAGATAAGCAAAGACATTGGTTCAGCTCAGCAATTTTCAGAGTGTGGTACCCAGACCAACAGGATGAGCGTCATCTGAGACCTTGATAAAATGCAAATTTTTATGCCCAGGTTGACTGAATCAGAAACTTGGGTGTGGGGACCAATAGCCTGTGTGTACCTTTCTTTCTTACATATATTTTTTTAATTTATCCATTTAATTCTTTCCATGGGCAAGAAAGGCAGAGAGATGTCATCCCCAACAGGGTCTTGATGCCATGATCTACCCCCTAGCGTCATCCAGCTCTGGATCATGGGCACACACACATGACCAGTGTACTCAGGGAGGTCTTTGTGTGCAAATCTGGAGCCTTCTCGTGGGGGTCAGCCTATGACATCTATATCATGACCTCTTGTCCTGTCCTTTTGCTGGGATATTTTCTTGCATGAGTCTTCCTCTGCTTTTGCTCATTTTGATACCTGTGACATAACAACTCCAAAAGGGAGTTTAATATGTAGATTTCAGTCATCTTTGATATGGCCTTGCATCTCTATGAACTTCAAAGCCCATGTTCTACTGGAAACCTCTCCTGAGGAAAGCACGTGTGTTCTCAGACCCACACATTTTGGTTCTTGATTATTTTTAACTTTGCACTTTGGTATTTATTAACCTTGATTGTCTATCGCATTTGTAAGCTCTTTAAAGGTCAGGGAATTTGTTGCATTTACATTATATTTATATTCCCTTTAGAATCTACATTATGTTGGAAATATAGTATACAATATACTTTAAAAAAAGCAAAACTTGCTGTACTGATGTTTTTGATTCTATCAGGAGTTTTTCACTTCTTTGCTTTAAAAGAATAACCACACTGAAATAACATATAAACATAAATCAACTCCAAACAGTGCAAATAGTAAAAATCTGAAGGATACTACACACTATTCTCCAAGCACACACAAAAGCAATGTTTTAACACTTATGTGAGTCTTTGGGCCTCTTATCTCTGACACCATCCTTATATTTTAACACAATGCAATTTTCTTTCCCTCTCAATTTCCCACTGCTGCTGTATCTTACAATGCTTAGGAAATTCATCGGCCCAACCATACATCAATTTTTATACCAGAAGTTTGCATTCAACATTGGTTTGTTTCAGGTGTACAGAAACCTAAGCATACTACAGATTATTATCTGGAATATCCAAAGACTGAGAATTTTAATTTCCTGTTAGTAGCAACAGAAGGTGTGTATCTAACACTTAATTTGTGCTAGAAATTTGCTTAGTGAAAGTACTGGCAACAGGTCCAGAACCAAGAGGTCTCTAAGCCAGCTGAAGCCTTGCGTTATCTCAGACCTCATCAAGCAGAGCTAGTAAAGAGCTTTCTATGTTTAAGAGGAGGATGCTGGAAGGCAGTGCTGGTTCCAGTCAATTCAAATGTACTGACTGTCCTAAACCTTCAGAGGCCAGCGATGGTACTTTGTTAGCACTGAGGTTTCAGAAGCCAAGTCTCCGTATGCTTCTCTGAGACACAACTGTTGACACAGAAACCACTTCCTTTTATCTTGAGGCTTGAGGTCCTTTGAATTCTTTCAGGAAACAGAACATCTTTTTTTAAAAAAAAAAAACAAACTCTAATCTGTGGTGTTTTCACATAGTTGATTTCTAACTTCTTTATAGCAAAGAGCAAACAAAACTTAAGACTTTGTTCTGACACAGAATAGAAGAGGTATCTTCTTCTTTTTCTTTTTTTGGAGAGGTTTTTGCTATAGGGCGCGTGCACTCGACAGACAGGCAGAGAGAGACAGAGAGACAGAAAGCGAGAAATCACCCCCCAGAGAGGATGGCCATGCCGCAATCCCTTCTCCTCCATTCTCCTCTCAGGATCTTGAGCACGCACGCACATGCGCCCAGAGTGAGTTTTAAGCCACCAGGTCTGGGACGCGAACCACGGTCGACCTCGTGGGAGTCCAGCGACATAGCCATTACGCTAACTGCTAGTCCCTAGAAGAGGTATCTTCTCTTCAGTGAAAATTACATGAATTTAAAGCAGATAAGGGGATCTTCCAGCTAAAAAAGTATTGTTCAGAAAAGGATCACATTACAGTGTATTTTGTTCTAGATCCATGTTAGGATTAGAGCCAGCTTGAAGGCAAGAACACTCCCAGGGCTTTTTTTTTTTTTTTTTTTTTTGTAGATTCTAACATAATGCCTTGTATTAATAAGTTCAGGGCTAAATTAATACTTAGGTTGCTTGATTTATTAGTATTACTTTGGTATGAACTTAATTGCTAATTTCCTGCCTTTTTTTTTCCCCCGTCATAAGCTGATACTTTAAACATAACTTTTTTTTTTTTGAAAGGTTTTTCTATAGGGCACATGCACAAGCCAGAAAGACAGAGAGAGAGAGAGAGAGAGAGAGAGAGAGAGAGAGACATAAAGTGAGAAATCACCCCCCAGAGGGGATTTCCCCCTTCTCCTCCATTCTCTCGGGATCTTGGGCACGCACACACATGTGCCTGGCATGAGTTTAAACCACCAGGTCCAGGACTTGAACCACCGTCAGCTACATGGGAGTCCAGTAACATAGCCATTACACCATCAGCTGGTCTCACTTTAAACATGACTTTAAACAAACCAATTTACTGTATTTTACATTATGCTTACAATTCCATTCAATTCTCACTTTAGCATTCTCTTGTACCCACTGCCCTTATAATGAATTTGATGCTTAGAAGGTTGAGTAATGCTACTTTCAGACCACCAAATTATTTCTAATCACATGAAGTTTTAACTGAATTTAAACATTTTATAAGACCTTCTTTTCTCAAGTTAATGCTTGTGTTCTATAACTAGTGAAAAAGATAAAATTATTAATATTATTTTACATTGCAGAAACAGGCAGCATAAGACAGTTTAGTTCATGTTCCTTTAGTATTTCACCATGTAAATACTAGAATCTCAAAATCATAACCATTTCACTCGATTTGAGGTTATATTTTCTTAGCACACATTGAAAAGGAAGATATGATATTTGCATTTGCATTTGAAACACTACTGAAAACGTTAGTGAAAATAAGGTGATTTAAGAGCTTAGATTCTTCTCTATATATGTTATTGTTATTTTTTCTTTTATTATTATTATTATTATCTATAAATTCAATTGCTATGCATCATTTAGATTTTAAAGAAACTTTACCAAGCATGATATATACCTCAGTCCAGCCCAGTAGAGAATACTATGCATATCCTCATCCACAGATAATAAACCATATCTTTGTCCCACAAATGTCTTACTTCTCTATTTCCCCCCCAGATTTCTTTTCCTATGCTATTCCTCTTTCACACTCTCCTTCCACTTTGTCTCTAGTGTCCATAAAAATTTCTAAGTGGAGAACAATATGGAAGTTGCTCAAAGACCTTCAAATAGAACCACCGTATGATCCAGCAATTCCACTCCTGGGTATCTACCCAAAGGACAGAAGAACACTCAGCCAGAAAAGCACTTACACATCCATGTTTATTGCAATATTATTCACAATTGCCAAGACATAGAACCAGCTCAAATGTCCACAAATAGATGAATGGATTGAAAAAGTGGCATCCTTTAAGAGTCATCCTTTGAGTCATCATCCTTTAAGAATCATCCTCTGGAGAACACACAACAAAAATAGAAGAAAAGAAAGGACAAAAAGCATAGGAGACTAGAGTAGATGAAAAATTATGAGAGAACAGATGAAGAAAATTACACAAAAGATAATTTCAATAGGCTGTATACAATATTCTTAGCATTAAAATAAAAATATTTATTTGCACTTATAAATTTCTGAAATGAATTGACATTTATATGCTTATTTAACAAAACTAATACTATTTTCATCTATTAATTTGTTAATTCAAAAATTTATTAATTGATGAGTGAAATTAAATAAGTTTTCATATATATAAAAGATTTCTCCTCTAAAGCTCTGAAATCCCCCCTTCCCCCCCGCCCCATGTTTGATGGAATTTTATAGGAATTTAAGAACATTTTTGTTGTTGTTTTCTCTCTCCAGTTGGAGAAAACTTGTACTTAAGACTGACAGTAAGCTTCCAGGACATTAAAAAAGAGGAAAATGCAGTATTTACATGATAACTCAGTTATGGTTAGTGTCTTAGTCAAGATCATGGAGTGTATTTGGAATAATTGGAATAATTAATTTTTTTTCATGAGAGAGAGAGAGAGAGAGGAAGACAAGCACTCTCAACAGGGTCTCATACTATGATCCGTACCCCCATCCTTCTCAGCCAATTAGGATCACAGGGACGCCTGTGTGCACCTGGCAGGTACATATTAACTGAACCCCTACTTTTCATATAGTCTCCAGTATTGCAAAGAATTGTGCTACCGGCATGCCAACACAGCTGGGCCTTGGAATAAAAGCTTATTCGAACCTGCCAAGTAAAAAGGGCCAGGATAAAACAGGTAATCACATGAGTATACAAAAATGGGAAATAAAATAAAATGACCTATGGGGAAAGAAAGTAGAAACTTGGGAGGCAATGTCTTCATTTCTCTCACTTTTTCTATCCTTTCCACATAGTCCCTTTTTTTCCCATGAAATACTATAGGACAGAACTTAAGGTTTCCTTTAGCAAATGTATTAAATCATCTCATACACTTGAAATGGTAAGGAAGATTATTGAACACATTTGAAAAACAAACCTGGTGATTTTCTTCTGTGTCACTCTACCTAAACCGGAACTACGTTCCTTCTTCTATACATTTCTGGGTTAGGGTGGCCATCAGGAAAGGTGGAGTGATATTTGTAAGGAGAGAAAGGAAACAGCAGTCTTTACACTTGGAAAGTTGATTCTGAGCACAAGGCGTTGTGGCAGCTTGAGTGGATTGTGGTCGATTTGCTCTTTCATCATGATGACCAGACCTAAGGTTAATTAAGCTCTTATTTAGATCCCCTCATGCAGCTTCTGTGAATCTTAGACAAAACTGGAATGCATGGCAAAAGTCTCTAGCTTCTTTCGAAGATGTCTGTATTGTTGATGTCGAAGCTGGTGAGAGACATGGGTTTTGGTTTTTCTTAATGGGTCTACTTTGTCCTCACTCTTCCTCCCAACCTTACACAATAAACTTCAGATTTGCTTTTTGAATCCTTAGCTCATTGTGTTTCTTCTGTTAGATTTAGGCGTTGATTGAAAAACAATTGCGCCTACTTTATAATGCCCTTTTTGTCTCTTCTTACAATTTTTGTTTTAAAGCCTATTTTGTCTGAAATTGGTATCATGACTCCAGCTCTTTTTTGGTTCATATTTGCATACAATGCCTTTTTCCAGCCCTTCACTTTTAGTCTATGAATGTGTTTATCCATGAAATGCATTTTTTTGTAGGCAACAGATAAAGAGTTTCTGTTTTTTTTATCTATTCAGCCAGTCTGTGTCTCTTGATTGGAGAATTTAATCCATTGGCATCCAATGTTATTATCAATATTTCTGGGCTTGTCGCAACCATTAAATTGTCAATTTTCTTTCTTTTTTTTTTAAATTCTCTTATTTCTGTATGTACCTTTTTTTGTACCTTTTTTTTTTTTTTTTTTTTTTTTTTTTTTTTTAGTTTTTCTGGTACAGCACTCTCTTCAGAATTTCTTGAAGAGCTAGTCTGGTGTTGGCAAATCCCTTTGGGTTTCCCTGTATGAAGGATAATCTTACTGTGTTTAATAATCTTGGTTGAAATTTTTTTTTTTTTAACACTCTCAGTAAATCTTCCCATTCTTTCCTTGCTTGCATTGTTTCCATTGGAAGACCTGGTGTCTTTTTGCCAATGTTAATATCTTGTCTTTGTCTGTGGTTTTGGACAGTCTGTCTATAATGTGCCTTGCAAATGGTTGTGGCTATGTCAGAAAATATAAAGGTAGAGAAACTGCATTCCTAAATTCTTTTTCTTTTTTATTATTTTATATGTTTAATCACTATACATTACTCTGCTTTTAAGTTGAATTTACCCAACATGAATACACTTTACACCAATACAGTTGAGGATACTAAACACATTATCATCAGATTATAACCCATTTTTGTGTCCAACAAATGTCCCGCCTCTCTATTTTCCTCCTTAATTTCCTTCCCTACACTCTTCACCTTCTCCCATCTTCCTCCCATATTGTCTGCAGAATCTATAAACAGTTTCAATGCTTCTATGTCTTCTAACCTCTCAGTATCCAACATAAGTGGGGAGAGTCAGTATATGTTAAGTGGACATATACAATGTCTCTCTTTCATAGCCTGTCTTGCTTCACTCAGCAGCAAATCTTCCATATTTGTCCACTTTCTTTTTAATGTCAGTATCTCATTGTTTTTTAAGGCTGAGTAATATTCCATAGAGTACGTGTGCCACACTTTTCCAATTCATTCATTTGTTCCATGTCTTAACAATTGTAAATAATGCTGCAATAAACATAGATGTGCATGCACTTCTCTGACTGAGCATTCTCCTATCCTTTGGGTAGATACTGAAGAGTGTAATTATTGGATCATATGGTAGTTCTATTTGTAGGTTTTTGAGGAGCCTCCATATTGCTTTTCACATTGGCTGGACCAATTCTTTCAGGCATCCTTTGCTAGTATAGTAGAAAGAGCCCTTCCTCCTCTCTTTGAGAAAGAAGTTTTCCCTTTCTTAAGAATTTTTATGGTTTTGAGGAGGATTGCTGAGTTTTCAGAGGATTTCCTCTAAGACTTCTCATTGTCCTATACACAGACTCAAGAGTTGTCAGACCCCTATAATTGAATCATAATGCCAATTATTTCTTACTTAGTATGGCTGAGTTGTAGATCTACACTGACTCATAATTGGAAGCCAAAGTTTTTGTTTAAAGATAATCAGAAGGTTGGAAATTAGTGTAATGGGAAGTTTAGTAATAAGGAGTTATAGATGGAAGTATGTAAAAAATATTTCTTCTGGTGGACAAAAAATAGAAGAGTTTGTATATCCTATGTAAATGCTCATCAAAGAGGATCTTACAATATGATGTACAAAGTCATCACATCAGCGGATATCAGTCAGCTTTTATTCCTAGCCATTCTTGGCTTATGAGTAGTCATGGTAGGAAGGATGGAAGTTATGCAAAGAGTAAGCACCATGGACTTCCATGCTTCAAAGCCAGTCTGGCTATAGCACTGATGCAGGCCCAATCTGTCAGCATCAGTTCCTAACATTGAATCCCTAATATGGCAACACTCTCTGGAGTCATTGACCATCTACTTGATGATAAGATGATTATATTTGAACACTTTCAATGTGGAATGGTCAAAATGTTTTTCTCACTGAAACAAACACTTAATCTGGAGTGAATTTACTTTCCTTACCTGCAGTGCTTTTGTCGAAACCATTACCAGTGTACTTTAAAATGCCTCATTCACCATTAGGGTGTTCCACACAGCATTGCTTCTGACCAGAGCCAACAAATAAAATGTAACAACAGGTCCACGCTTATGGAATTCACTAATTTTAACATGTTCCTCATTATACAGAAGCAGATAGCTTGAAGATTGTCTCTGCCAGCCGAGTGTCATTTTGAGGAACTGGATAATGTCCTGTAGAATGTGGCATATGTTCTAAATTGGAAACCATTATCATGTTGCTTCTTTCATCACCAGGAGACATATGATATATACAGAATCCTCTCATTATTCCTCTAGTGATACAATAATAAAAATTATTTTTCCCCTGAAACCTTTGTCTCTGATGCTTTGTTGATGGATCTCTTTGCTTTCTCTCTTCAGGTCAATGTTCAAGAGGCAGATGGAAGGGTTACAATACTAGCTGGAAAGATTAATCCACACTATGAAGGGAAAATTGCTTTACTATTAAAAATGGGGGAAAGTAGGGGTATCTTTTAAAGGCATGATATCCTCTGTGGTATCATTTATTACTTCCACGTCTTATAAATGTTATCAGAAAACTATATAATGTGGTACAGGCAGGGCTGTTATTGGCCTGGACCCTTTGGGGATGAAAGGTCCTCCATCTTAGTAGCAAATAGTTACTAGCTAAGGTATTTGCTAAATGCAAAAGGAATATGGGGTAGAGAGTAGTAGAAGTTATAAATACCAGCTGTAAACATTTGATAGGTTGAATAATTAAGAAATGTAATTATTACTCTCCTGTACCTTTTTTTTTTCTTTCTTTCTTTTTTTTTTTTTTTTTTTTTTTTTTTGAGAAAGATTTTTGCTATAGGATGCATGTGCTCATCAGAAAGAGAGACAGAAAGCAAGAAATCACCGCCCCCAAGAGGATGCCCACACTGCAGTCCCTTCCCCACCATTCTCCTTTCAGGATTTTAGGCACGCACACACACACACACACACACACACACACACACACACAGTATGAGTTTCAAGCTGCTAGTTCCAGGACTTGACCAGAGTCAACTATGTGGGAATCCAGTGCTTTAACCACTATGCCACCTGTTGGTCCCATTACTTTCTCTCTCTCTTTTTTTTTTTAATTTTGAAAGAGAGAGATTTTTGCTATAAGGTGCATGTACTCACTGGAGAGATAGAGACAGAGAAAGAAAAAGAGAAATCACTCCTCAGGAGAGATAGTCATGCTCAATCCCTTCTCTATTCTCCACTTGGGATCTTGGACACACATGCACATGTGCCCGGCAAGAGTTTTAAGCTATTGGGTCCAGGCCTTGAATCACAGTCGACTATGTGAGAGTCTAGCAATTTAACTATTATGCCATCTTCTGGTCTCTAATTCCTGTTTTTAAAATTAATTGTCAGGGCAAGCAGGTGGTGTGGTTGTTAAGGCAATGGACGCCTACATAGCCAAGTGTGGTTTGAGTCCCAAACTTGGCAGCTTGCTTTCTCACTTTTTCTTCTCTCTTTCTCTCTGATGAGTGTGCATGCCCTATAGCAAATTTTAATAATAATAATAGATTTAGCAAAAACAGATCTATGTTAGCCACTTTTTTTCTACTTATTTCTATGCTATTCTCGTACTATCTAACACGATATCAGTAATGGTTAATTTTATCTCAGTATTTATATCACAGGGTACCAAAAAGCGGCATGTGTGTGATTTAGATAAAAGAGGACTGAACAATCCCAGTAGGTTAAAATAGCATAGGAGATTTAATTCCTTATTCGGGAAAATCAAATTTTTATTTGTATGATGGATGATTGCATCAGACTAGGCCAATATATGATTTTATTAATGTTTTTTATATGCAGGTAAAATACAGATAAAGGTTATTGTATGAATTTAAATTAAACAAGGGTGAACTCTAGTTATTATATACTATGTCAGTGTGATTAAGCCAAAAATTTTCCCAGAGTCTCCTTCTCTTCATGGCATGTCTGGATAGGTTTGTCCAAAAGAAAATTTTGGTTGAGCTTGCAAAGTAGAAGTGAGGCATTAACCTTTATAAGCTTAAGGTTGTTATAGGACACCAGACACCACTAAAGTTTGTGCAGATTGTCACTGAACTTCTTGATTGTTTTGATGATCCAAGCCTACAGTTCCCTCTGCTTCCACTAGAACTTTCTTCCTTCAGCTTCTCTTAACCTTGGACCAGGACCTATGCAGCTTCATGGGGAGGGCACCAGCTTTTTCTATAAGTTACCCAGGTCATTGAGATTGGAAGTAGTTTCAGTTTATTCTTATGGGTGTCATTTTGTCATTATTTTCCAATACCTCTGTCCATCTTTCCTCCTTGACTGCTGTCTCTTATGATCTATGGAAACTTCAAGCTGTCAACATATGTACAGTTGAATGTTTTCCATGAGTGTATAATGTCTAATCCCTATAATAGCTCCAGTTTTTCATATCAGTTATGGTAGTTCTGCTTCTTTGACAGAATCTTAACTGAAACAGCCTATGAAAAACGATTTCTAATAAAGAATAAAAGGGAAACTTATAGTCATTGCTACTGTATTCCATATATTCATATCATGCGATAAGTTAATTGCTGAACTTTCTTAATTTCTAATATTTACATGTATGCATTTAATGTGGCCCATGAGCTGACAGAGCTATTGCAGTGAGCATATCTAGATTATAGGAGAGTTATGGGTCAGGCTTTTAGTGCCTTCACAAGGTAGTGATTGCTGACTCTGTAAGTCCAGAAAGCCAGTGTGTATCTGGAACAAAAGCATATGCCTTCCCATCTGCTGTTTTCTGCTTCAGATAACTCATAATCTCATGCTGCTTAATTTGTTAAAAATATCCTACTGTAGACAGAGGTGGTGAGGAGGTGACTAAGTTGCCTAGCTTGACTGCTGCACCCTAAGTAAGTAGTTTTTATGTTAGGAGCCTAAGAATTGAGTGTTGGTTTAGAGAACTGTTTCTATAGGAGAAGCAGAAGGGCCCTCCAAGTGACAAATCTGCAGGAAGTTAGATTTAGGCAGGAAAACTCTTATCTAAATCAAAGTTACAAAGAAGTTCAGTCTACACCAGTAAAGCACTATTAGTGCATAAGGTTTGGTACCTAAGGATTCCATATTTTGTGATCTTAATGAAGAAGAATAACATCATGTGTATCTTCTATGGTTTTTTTAAAACTATCTATGAAGGGTAATTTATACCCTCAAATAAGATTAAGACTTATGATCTTCATATTTAGGAATGATTACCTGTATCTTTGGCTACATACTTGAATTTTCATTCTGGAATACTTAAGCAGCAATAAGCACATGCTTACTTCTGTAAACAAATATTTTAAAACTGAGCATTTTATAAAAGATAATTTCTAAAATGAAAAGAAACAAAGAAAGAGAGAAAAACGAAAGGGAAAAAAGGAAAGAAGAAAGAAAGGAAGAAAAGAAGAAACTAAATTGTTTTGCTATACTTATAATTAAAGCAATAACTGGATTAATGCTCCAAGTTTAGTCACTGTATTTCAAATAAGGAGTTCAGTAAAATAGAGAGGGGGGCAGCTCTATTCCTTTCTTCTATAACTACCCATGTTTATATTGTTTTCATTTTTTTCCTATAGCACAAAATCCAGTGCATGTGGGATAGCAGCTCATCTGTATCTTATGTTGTCCTAGAAGGAGTAATTGGTGCATTGGGGGACTGAACTATTTGTTGTACAAAAATAGTACTCTGCTCTGCTCCACAAACTGTATTTACACAAAGAATAATATTGTAAAAAATAGATATTACAAATGTAATGAGGTCTTAATGAATGAAATGTAATATGAGGCAAATATTTCTATATTTTTCCACAAATAAGGAAATATTTTAAAATATCAAAGTTAATAGAAAGTCATTAGCGGCCTTGGGTCTTGAATGTCTCTGGACCAATTATTCTCTTAAAAGACTTTGGAGAGTATGAGATCCATGGCTTTAGATCATTAATCATAATCTTCCCTGGAAAATAATTCCAGGAGCTACTATAAGTCACAGGACTTTGTGATTTCCCAACATATACCCTCTTTTCCTATTCAGAAGCCAGAGATATTTACTATAAAATAGAATTTGACCAAGCTCATGAACACAAATCTACTTAAATAGAATGTGAGTTGAGTATGCTATATATACACAAAGTAATAGGTAATCAAATGATGTTTTAAGTGTTAAACCCACTAGGTAATATATTACTTTCTCTCTCTCCTAATAAATGTGATTATTTGGTAAATCAATATAAATAAGCTCCTTTAGAGGACATTCTCTTATATGAGGTGATTTTAATAAATTTTAATATGATCATTATGATATATTGATGCAGCTCCAATTCCAACAAAACTTTAACAATTGTGTTCAACTGAATGCATTTCTCCTCCACCCCTACATATACACCCACACTAAAAGCCCTACGGAATAAGAGACATTTGTAGCTAAGGTAACTCAGCTCTCATAATGGAAAATCTAAGCAGAGCTTATAACAAGGAATGGTGAAATATGAATACAATATTCTACTTAAATTCTTGTGATACTATGCCTCTTTCATTTAGTTTATACAAGAGGGCAAAAGGATCAATAATACTAGGCATTTAAAATGAAATTCTGAAATCTACATTAGATTTTTTGTGTCACTAAATGTAAAGTCAGGTCTAGTCACATCTTTGTTCAGGTCTAAGTTTCTCCATCAACTTGCTGTGTTTCCTTAGGAAAGTTTATTGACTTTATGTTTTTTCATCATCTGTAATATAGGAGTAAAATATTTGATACTTAAAACTCAATGAGTCTGTGAAGTAAAAGCAGCTTATATTTGTGGTATCATCAAATCTCACAGGTAGAAAGCACTCTGAAGTATGAGGTTTTATTATGTCTTTTCTTTTAAAAGGAACAGATGCTATAGCTTCTCTAGGCCAAAAAAATTTAAATGGATCTATAAAAACTTGTGTTATTAACAGATTAACTTCTAGGCATTTCATCCTCATGTCTCCATAAGGATTGTTAGTGTTGGGTTATATCTATAGGCAAGTACTTTTTTCTAGAGTAATATATGCAACGTGAGTTAAATACAGTTTAAATAAAGTGAAGATTATGATTTTTTCCCCTGAAGTCATTTCAATAAAGCCCTTTGCACTTCATCTAGGAATGAGGAAAGACAGTCCCCATGTAATCTTAGTGAGGCTATAGTTCTTGATATATAGGAGGGCAAGAGAAAAATGCGGTCACCTCATCTAAAAGAATAAAATAAAAAATATGTAAAACATATAACAACTTATTTTGTGTTTTTCTGGACTTAAAAGAAAAGCATTATTGAAAGAATTCTTACTTTATTTTCACATTAAATACTTTACAAAACGATGTGTGGGAGAACCCAGTAGAGAGAAATTGCTTGCAGTTTTTTATGATCAGGCTTACTGCTTTTAAAAGTGTAGCAGGTAATTGGAAACTAAAAAATACCTTCCGTTTCCATTCCTGACTACAAAGCTGCCTTTAGAATTAAAACATCAATACAGACAGATGTATCCTGACCAATATTCAGCTGGAAACAAAAGCATCTTCAATTCCAGTGTACTTAATGTTGTGCCTTCTTTTCACCTATACTATAATATTTTGGCAAACTGGCAGGCAACACACTTCTGATTTGGTCTGTCTTCTACCAAAGAAGTATTATTGTAAAATTTAATATGCAACATTTATGTCACCACCCTTTACATAACAAGCTTGGCACTGATGTTCCGACTTGTAGTCTCATATTGATATCGTAATCACATTAGACCCACATTAGTGAGCTTTTTGTTGTTCAGGTAGTTTGACTCAAGACATTTTAATTTCTGTGAAGAACATGCTACTTTTTGCTTCAAAGATAGGTTCCTCAAACTCAGAGAAATGGTTTGACTAGTGGGACATCCTCTATGGATGTATAGAGGACATACAGACTGAAGAGTAACTGATAGTCAGCAAGTTTATTGAACACCTCTTGAATTGAGAACACAACTCTAGTGTATACAAATTATAATAAAAATACAATAGTTCTCCTTGAATTAAAACTACTTTTGTTTATTTATGTATGTATTTAGTTAGTTTTTGCTATAGAACACATTCACTTGCTGGAAAGAGAAAGAGAGACAGTGAGAAATCACTCCCATGCTGCAATCCCTTCTCCTCCATCTTCCTCGGGATTTTGGGCACACACACACATGTGCCCTGTGTGTCTTTCAAGCCATGAGATCTGGGACTCAAACTGCCAAGTTGGCCATGTGGGATACAGCAGTCTTACCTACCATGAAAAGTAATTTTCATGGGCTGTCCTGAAAACTACTGTTTATAAAGAGCCTTCCAAAGTTGGCATCTTATTATCTGATTTAGGCCTGACAGTAGGCCTTTGGATTGCATACTGTCTTATTTTTTAAAGTGTATTTATTTCTTCCTTCCATGTGAGAGACATAGAGAGAGACAGAAAGACAGAGAAATAGAGACACCGGCGGGGTCTTCATAACACATTACACAGCCAGCCTTAGTCAGTTTGGATCTCAGGCATGTGTGTGCACACCCAGCATGCTCAGTGAGGTCCCAGAACATACACCCAGGGGATTTCTCATGAGGGTCAAGGGACTGCTGAAGTCACTGCCTGACTGAGATTGTGTACTATTTTTTTTACCATTTTTCAAATGAACAAACTGATCTTTAGAACCTATGTAAACTTGGTAAGCTTACAAATCCTAAAGTGGTAGTGTTGAGAATTTAAGTCATCTCTGTTTGGCACTAGGATCTGTACCTCAGCTGTTTATAAAGGCACTGTTTATCTTCACAGTTAGGTTACAGGTGGGCCCCAATTTAAAAATAAGTAAATTATCAAAGCTTTCTCCTTAGCTTATTGACTAGATCTCATATCGTTTGAAACATAGGACACAAAGTTATTTTACCTTGTATGTGACCAAACTGTTGTATTGATTAGATTAACTAGAGCAGCCAATAACATTTTCAGTATTTATATACCAACTCTTAGCACAGGATCTGGCACATAATTGGACTTCTCACCCCATTTTAACCTTGTAGTTTCTATTATGAGAACTTAGTTCCCTTAGCAACAAATGTCTCTCATTCCACAGGACTTTCAGTGTTTGTGTGGGAGTGTATGAAGGGATGAGAAGTACATTCAATTGAACATAAAGTTTTATCTGACTCAATATCTCATAATGATTGTTAAAAAAATCAAAGCTATAAAAATCATTCCATATAAGGGAAATTCTTTTAAATAAACTAGGTATGTTGATTTAAGAAACAAATTATCACATGGGAGAGGCAGAAAGTAATATATTGTCTAGTGGGTTTAACCCTAAAAACATAGTGTGATTACCTGTTAGTATATATATATAGAAATGGATATATTAGTTTCACTATATGACTTACAATATATAGTATATACTATATAAATAAAGATCTATGTATCTATTTATCTAACTATATGTATTGGTATACACGTATTTCTCAATTACCCACCACTAGCTTAATTGAAACAATCTGGCACCGTATTCCAAGCAAAGCCAAAACCTCAGCGAGTTACAGTAAGCACTTCAGAAATTGGTTCATGGGGACACCATTCTATCTTTGGATAAATCAATCACTTATATGAAATAAATAATATACTTTTAGTCTCCCTGCTCATCTCCTCGCTAAGCATTGCCTAAATCTCAATTTCCATTAATAAGCAGAAAATAGAGGAACTTATTTTTGTTATTGTTGTTCACAAAGGAGGGCTGCATTAATTTGTAGTAAGGTCCATTTTATCAATTGTGTCACTTCAGAACACTTTTATTTATGAATTGCTCAACATTATCACCCATAGAAGCAAGAAAGACTTTTCTGGAACTTACAGAGAAAGTTGTCCAGGGAGAGTTCTGTATCTCTATTATCAGCTTCTGTAATTGGTTAGCTATCAGAGTCAAGTTACCTGTGGGCCTTGGGTTTTTTGCCATAGGTACCTTCAGTGCAGAAGCCTACAAAATAGGTAGCAGAATCTCTGATCATATTGATAGTTATCCGTTTATATGTTTGGGTCTTTTTTAATAGTGTTTATGAGACATGACAGACTATATTAAGTTCTGAAGACTTAAAAACATAGCTCCAATTACATATGTGCAGTAAATGAACTATTTTGTTCTGAGTTTCGCAAGACAAGCTTTTAGCGTAAGGTAGAGTATCCCAGAAGCAAAAGAACACTATGGGTAACTTTCCAAAGGGGAAAAATATCTTGTGGGGTTTATATCAGTATGATCATAAAACTAACAGTACACCTTTCAATTCTTTTCTTTTTTAAAAAATTGCAAAATGTAAAGCTATCACAGGGAAATATTTCTAACCCCTTAAGGTACCTAATAAAGAGAACAGTCATGGAACTTATCTTAAACTTATTTATGACTTTTGGTTTTCTCTGTCACAGTATGATATATGAGTTATAAAGCTAACAAAAAAGAGAGAAACTAAATTAACCCATTGTAGCAAAAATAAGATCTTCACTTCAGTGTCACTTTCAGTATCATGCATTTATCAGTTTACTGAGGAGCCAAAAAAGACACCCTGTCACTTCCTTAATATTAATTTCTTTGGGGGTCCAGATTATTTTGTCTTCTAATTTATAATATTTATGAGCGTAGAGCTTCAGGTTCTTCTTCCAAGGCCACTTCGGTAAGAAACAAGTCGAGTATAGTGTCATGTCATCAGCTGGCTACATACGAGCTTCTTGTGACACATTAATAAAAAAAGTTGCTACTGAGGATTCTTCTATCTTCAAACAGAGATTTCTTAGTTTAGTTTTAAAATTTAGTAGGCTATTTTCTAATTTTATAAGGAAAATTATGTTACATATTTTTCACTTTTTCTCAACATCTTTTTCCATTGTAAGATACTTGCTTTTAATAACTTTTATTTTACTATGAATTTTCTATATCAAGCAAATTCTTTCTTTTGCTGTTGTTGAAGTTTTATTTAATGTCCTCCTTAGAGTAACTATATACCTATGGACCACATAGACTCCATAATAAAATTATGAAAGAATTAAGATAATAAGAGGATAGTATGACAATATATCCATTTGGAAAACTTGGTTGTCCCAACTACCTGATACTTGGATACTGTCTTTAGGTTCCAACCTTATCTAAACAAAATACAACTAATGATAATGCAGGTAATTTTTTCCCATTTTAGAACATCTTAAATCATCACATTTAAAAATATTCGCTACTGTTAGGAACAAGGAGACATTCTGTTCATGCATAATATTTAAAAACTTATAATAAAAATTCATTAGTTTAAACAATAAGCGACCCATGGGAATTTTGTGTAAGAGTTCAGCCCAATAAAAATATGTGAGCC
The DNA here is from genome assembly GCA_026018925.1 of Tupaia tana. Lineage (NCBI taxonomy): Eukaryota > Metazoa > Chordata > Mammalia > Scandentia > Tupaiidae > Tupaia > Tupaia tana. The sequence continues at coordinate 61,892,595 of JAKSZU010000013.1, forward strand.
ACATATATATTTTTAAATTTTCTAATAGTCACATTAAAAATAAGAAGAATCTACTGAACTTAGTTTTTAATAATACAATAGATTTAATCTAATATGCCCCAAATATCAATTAAGTAATAAACATAAAATTTTTAATTAGATAATTTACATTTTTTAGTACTAAGTCTTCAAAATATGTTGTGCCTTTTATCTTTGAGCACATCTTAACTTGAATTACCTCTATTTCAGAGGCATAATGGGTAGTGGCTACCAAGGTGGGCAGTACAGGTCTGTAACAAATACATGCCCTTTAAAGATCAGGTTAAAAGAATGAACACTATAAGAATTATGAGGCAATATTATTATATAAAACTTGTAGACTTGAGACAGATTAATAGAATGATAAAGAAATTTTCATAAGGTCTATACTAGAAAGTGTATTAAATCAGGAAATAGGAGATAAGAATTTTAGTACCACTTCTTCCCCTGACTCATTGTTTAACTGGACAAATAAGCTAACTTCTTTAGTTCTTACCTCTGAAAGTTGGAGGCCTGGCTCAATGATGTCTTTAGTTTTTTATAAAGTGAATATAACAATTCTATGTCAATAGCTGGGGTATAGAAATTCTAACATGAAAAGCAAACCAGTCACACATTTGGCCAGCATCACAGCTCACAGCTAAGATCTCTAATATGAAAAGGCCATCAGCATCTCTTCCAGGAGGCCTTGCAGGGTATTAATAGTAATCTTGGTAAATCATCACCTAGGATTTATTCCTTAGGCTTTCACACTCAATACTATATATTGTCAGCATAGCTAGGATGGCTCTTTCAAAAACACTCTTACTAAGAGAGTCAAAGGACATGGATAAAACCAGATTAACTAATCAGCATGATACATAGAAGAAGGCTCAGAATACTGAAGTGGAGATTACCAATCCATTTTCCTTCTATGCATTAAGAATGCCAGTGTGTCTATTTTAGTTGAAAAATGAATGTCACATAAATACACAAAGCCCCCATAACTTGGCATGGTGGCCATGAGAATATATTTCTAAGATCTCTATTTAGAGAACTGTAATTGACTAATGACTCTATCTTTTATACTCTGCTTCCACCACCCTTTTATACCAAGGCTACTATATCGAGTCATTAACTCAACGTGGAAGACACTATGGCAAATCCCGTGAGATAAAGGACACATCTAAAAGATGGCTTTGAGTCCAGGACTCTCCATTGGCCTTGCCAGAACTAGAATTACATGACCATCCAAGAATTCTCCTGCTCATCTTCTTTGCTTCTCTTTTCCCTTTTCTCATACGTAGAGATCACACCTATAGTGTATGTTTGTCCAATCCCCTTTTGATTGTTCCATTTATTGTCAAAGATTTTTAATCACGTTTCAATGTAGTTGCACTGATTTGGATATATTAAGTGAATTTGCATATTTCTGTTTTAACCAAGTATGCCTTGTAGGCCATAACATTTTCAAGTTCATAGGAAGCATTTTACTGGATTCTCCAAGTAGTGTACACCAAAAGATGTGCTGTGAAGTGAATAGTGGTTTTACTCTTTCTAAAAATTAAAATTTTCTAAAAATTATTTTATAAATTATTATAGGGGTTGTGTGGTGATATAGCAGTAACAAAATGCTGTGTAAAGCTGAACTATATGGGAAAGTTTGGGTTCAGACCCAGAGATCTCCCTGAACATGCTGGGTATGAACATGCCCATGACCTGGGACTGGCTGAGTCTGGGAGTGGATGATTGTATGCAGACCCTGTTGGAGGTGTCTGTCTGTCTGTCTGTCTCTCTTTCCCTATCTCTTACTCATAGCGGAAAGGAACAAGCATTAAAACTTTTGAAAATATTATATTATAAACTTATTAAACATTAATTTAGTTAAATATGTTTGAAAACATTCATACTATTAAATCTAAATAAATATCCATGTCTATGTAACCTACAATGTTAAATAAGTAAGATATATAACATCCTGATTCTAAGAGATAAAGATTATTTTTTACATAATGTACCAGTTATACAAAGTCTACCTCTTACATTTAATTAATTTACTTTTACTGCTTAAAAATTAAGAAGAACTCATGATGCTAAAATTTGTATAAAGAAATCAAGCTAAATAATAAGTAATTGTTTATGTTTAGCCTATTATAGAGATCAAAGATAAATGTGATAGGTGTTTTTAAAAAGTTAAAGAGATGTTATGTAGGAAATTGTCCATTTATTTCAATGTACCTTTAGAGGACAGAACAAGAACACTGGTGCTGATAATTGATAGTAGGCAAGAACTTATTCGATATGAAGAAAAACATTCTCTCAATAGGGGTTAGTCATTTTAGGGAGTTAAATAATCTGAATTCAATATATTTTAAGTGCAAGTAAATTCTAATTTTAGAAAATAGTAGAATATAGGGAACCAGCAGTTAGCGTAATGGCTATGTTGCTGGACTCCCACGTAGTCGACCGCAGTTTGCGTCCAGGACCCGGTGGCTTAAAACACGCCGGGCACGTGTGCGTGTGTGCCCAAGATCCCAAGAGGAGAATGGAGGAAAAGGGATTGCGGCATGACCAACCCCCCTGGGGGGTGATTTCTCGCTTTCTGTCTCTATGTCTCTCTCTGTCTGGCGAGCACAGGTGCCCTATAGCGAAAACCTCTCCAAAAAAAAAAAAAAAGAAAATAATAGAATATATATATATATATATGATATATATATGATATATATGTTCAGTTACTGTGCTCTTATAAATTAGAATATAAATTTTAATAAGTTGCTCACAAAAATGAATGACATATTAGTACAGGAATGAGAGATGAAGTTCTCAGTACAAAATGTCTAGTGAAGAAAATCCTCATTGGGACCAGCAGTTAGCGTAATGGCTATGTCGCTGGACTCCCATGTAGTTGACCACGGTTCGAGTCCCAGATCCGGTGGCTTAAACTCACGCCGGGTGCGTTTGCGTGCATGTCCAAGATCCCGAGAGGAGAATGGAGGAGAAGGGATTGCGGTGTGACCATCCCCCCTCGGGGCTGATTTCTCGCTTTCTATCTCTCTGTCTCTCTCTGTCTGTCTGGTGAGCACACGCGCGCTATGGCAAAAACCTCTCCCAAAAAAGAAAAAAAAAAAAGAAAATCCTCATTAAGCAGATATTTCCTCAGATTTAATAATCTCTGCTGAGTGTTCCAGCCAGATTTCCTTGTCATTCCCATCTTAACTTTATCCCTGCATCAGTTGAAACTTCACAGAGGTCAAATGACCACTGCCTCTGCCTCTCCTCTCATCCTTCCTTTTGGGCTGAGGTCAACTCTTTCTCTGTTTCATTAGCCTTGGGCTCTCTGAAATTCTGCAGCGTGATTTCTGCCTCCATACTCACAAGTAAGGAGAGACGGAGAGAGCATGAAATTATATCCACACAGGAAAACACTGAAAATGTTTATTAGTAACTGGATACTTGGAGATATAGACATAAATATATGTTAAACTTATAAATAAGATACATGCTTTAATCCAAAATGATTTATATCTTATAGAGAGCAGAGAAAGCCCAATTAGTTTATATATTCATAAAATACCTCCATATGCTAGGAGAAAGGAATACATAGTTGAGGGTGTTCACTTCCAAGAGACTCACATTTTGGATGAAGACGAAGATACACTGCAGTATGCACTCTTGTACGATATGCCCTATTGCATAGCAGCTCTTAACTACAAGTGGCCCTTAAAAGTTAGCAGAAGAGAGTGGTGAGGTGAGAAGAAGCAAAAACTTAATATTACAATGAAGGCATTCAGTACTTCAATTTCTAACAATAGTATTAATAATTAGTTGAAAACATTATGTACACACACACATTTCCAGGAAGAAGAGTCAATGGGAAGAACTGAATAGTGACCACAAGTTTAGACCAAAAGCTTCTCAATGAGTGGCTGGATCCACTGTATCTGTTGTTCAGCTGCCAGCCCTCTTTGAGGGTGACAGAGGATACTGTAATCATCTTGAGATACCAAGACCTTACCCAGAGCCTGTGTGGAGCATGTAAACTTATAGCACACATTTTTGTCTTCACACTTTAGTTGGGTGTTCAGAATTATTTCCAAGACTTCAGGATAATTTTGGAAATGTCTTGTGCATTCTTCCATTTGGAGAAAGCTATTTAATATATGCTTTTTCCTCCTGTCTTTTTTCATGCCTTTTTCTTGTCTTGTTACTATTCTGCAATTAAAATCGAGATGCAACTCAAGAAGGAACCACGGACTTGAGAAGTCTGGCTTTAAGTAGGGGTAGTGCTGATCACTGTTCTGAAGTACTTATTCCACAATGGTCTTCTATTTTTTTTTTAATTTAGATTTATTTATTTATGTTCATTCACTGTACATCATTACAACATACAAAATGAGATTTTCCATCCAGAGTACACTGTATATTGTCTCAATCAAGCACATCAACATACTTGTTATTGTCAACAAATAATTTTCCATTTCTTGTTTCCTGTATGTTTTTCCTCCCACCCTTGATTCTCTCTTACCATCTGCCATCTCCCACTCTCTTCCCACACTATCTCTGGTATCTATGTTTACTTTCTATACTGTTTTTTATTGAATTACTAAAGATCTTAATTAATCTAAATATTTTCATAGCAAACACAGCTGATATATACATTTCCATGAACACAAGTCTAACTTTAGGCATCCTATAAAGTAGCACCTAGCTGGGGCTATATATCTTACTGCGGTCATTAAATAGATTTTTTTTTTTCTGAAACTTTTCTCTTTTTTGTAACTTAATTTACATTCTTTCCCTAAGCATCATCACAGCATACAAAATGTCTTCAATGAACAGCCACCAGTTACCTATTACCCACAGTTTGTCAAGATGTTAGTTCAGAGCTAGGTAAATAATATGTAATACCTTAAAGTAAATAAATAAAACAAACAATAACATACCGCTTATTCAAGTTTTATTACTTAGTAAAACTATACTTAATCATTAAGTTATGAAGTATGTTTATTTTGCAATTCAGTTCATAGTTGAATTTACCAGTTTTATGACAATACTTTATTAAATTTGGATAATCTGTCATTTTTTATAATCTATTTATTTTCTTTTTTCTTTAGAGTTTGTGTTTTTTTTTTTTCCTTGCCATAGGGCATGTGCACTCACTGAAGAGCGAGAGAGACAGAGACAGAGACAGTGAGAGGGAAAGTGAGAAATCATTCCCTAGGGGTTATGACCACACCATAATCCCTTCTCCTCCATTCTCCTTCTGGTATCTTGGACATGAATGCACATATGCCCAGCGCAATTTTCAAGCCATCAGGTGCTGGACTTGAACCATGGTTGGCAATATACAAGTCTAGTGACATAATCTTTATGCTATCCGTGGGCTCCTCCATTCATTTTCTTTAGGGAGCAGAATGGTGAATTAAGTGGAAAAGCAATAGGAGCTATCACCTGTACTTTGTTTATATTATTATTGGAAGTACAAATATCCGTTTACCTACATTGTTGCCTTACTAGTTTTGATTTGTTATGTTAGCTAAGAATTGGATAATTTCAGAGTCTTCCACTTGGCTTTTCATATTATAGTTCTTATTTCACAGGCCAAAAAAATATGTGGAGCTTGTAATAGCTTCCAAAAATGTGACTCCAAAATGTACTTATGGAGACCAGAAACGTACCTGTGGTTAGGCTGGTGGACTCAGTGGAATCACGAAGCCATGACTTGGACTCCATCCATTACTTGGCCTGAATATGACACCTCTATTATTGGGGCCCTAAAAACAGTGAGGTCTATTGTGGTTTTTGATGACAACTTAAACCCTATGTCTGATAGTTTTCATATTTTGACATATCCCCCTTTTTAGATAGGTAATCAACTGAGTAAATAACCATAGGCTTTTTAGAAAAGTAGTGGAAAAATCATACTGTGTGTACTCTCTGTGGTGTCTTTATTCCTAGAAAACTGGACACATTTTGAATCAATGAATTCCACATCTGAAAAGAAGTTCAGTCTACAATTGGACAAGGAAGTACGATTTTTATTGAGGTGACTGCCATCAGCTGTTAATCACCCATTCTTATTGTTCTGATGGTAAAGGTATTGGCCTATTTTGCCCTTAGGTAATTTTTTTTTTCCCCTCATTTCAGTAACCATCTACAAGTCAGATACTCTTGGCTGCCATTCCAAACTCACATGTCATTACAGTAATTGCAAACATTTCCTTCTGGTGCTTAAACTACTTTTCAGGGTCATATTATCGCCATGATTATTATTAATGAGATTCTTTAACAGCCTCTTCTACCTTCAACACTGGAGTAGAAAGGAGGCCGCCATTAAGTTGTTTTGTGATGTGGATGCTTCTTTTCCAATCTTCTGGGAGCCCTCCCAGATCAACACATTCTTCCTGACCCAGTTGTGTATTCTAATACACAATTTTTATTAATCACCCTGAGTCCAGTTTTATTTTTCTGGTTCCTGCTATTATGCCCATTAGATCTTCTAACAACTTCGTGTTATACAGTTGTGCCTTAATATACATGGAGGTTTGATTTCAAGACCCCATAGAGAACAAAATCTGTACATGCTAAATTTCCTAACAGTGTACCCTACATGTCCTTAGGTTCTGCAGCTGTGGATGTGGAATAAATTTAATCTGAGGTTTGTTGAATTTATAGATGTATAACCTGCAAATGCAAAGGGCTGATTGTAGTTTCCTTTTTCCCTCGGTATACCCAGGGAAGGTTACATTGTATCTTAACCCCAGTTAATGGCACAGTGGCCAAGAATAAAGAAGAGATCAAACCCTTTGCAGATGACCCGCTACCTTATATTATAAGATAGAAACTCTGCATTTTCTTTCAGCATAAGGGCAGATGATGGTGTGCGTGTTTGTGTTTATGTGTGTGTGTGTGTGTGAAAGAGAGAGAGAGAGAGAGAGACCTAAAGACTCAGAAGGTTTGGACAAGGCTGGAGTCAAATATATAAAAGAATCCGCTTGCATATCACCATTTCATCTAGGGGCATCCACCCACATTTCAACATTTCCCATTTTCCCAACTAAAGCCCAGGTTTTGGCATAAAAGATTAAACTTAGTGTGGCACTTAATTTTCTTTGTAGTTAGTTCAATCACTCAGACAATTAAATCATGACAATTTTCTCTGCCCTTCTGCTGCAAGAGATGGGAGCTTCTTTAATGCAACCAAGGAGATCATCTGGCTTTCACAACTGTTTTAAAATTGCTTGTTAGTCTCCCTCATTTGTTATTTTTGTGTAGTTCAACTGTAAAATTTACATTCAATATTAAAATTCATTAGTGCATGTTCTTTTAGCAGTACAACCCCCCACTCACCTCTGTTGATTTTATTTTTTCCTTTTTAGCAACTGAACTTCATGTATGCCAAGGCTAACTATGTGTTCCCCTACTACCAGTGAGGGGGTGCTCATCCAACAGAACAGTGAATAATTCAAGTCATCACCCACTTTCTTGGACTATTCTTAATCTATATTTTCTCAGCTTGAGTTTTTCTGAAGTGGCTGCTGAGACAGTTTAGGATGCAAGAAGCTTACTAGGAAAAAGGAGGAAGTGGACCATAATCACAGGCCTACACAGTATACTTAAAGAGGTTGCCAGTTGTGACCCTGGAGCCTTCTCATGTGAGTCAGAGTCGTGGAACATCATGTTTTACTGATGAGCCACTGTCTAGCCCCAGTTAATAGTTTGTTCATTGTATTTTATAGGTACTACTTCATACTAATTGGTTGGCATTTTGTAATACAGAAATATTTATGATTTTTAATTCTTTGGGATCTGAGAGTGTTTGGGAGCACCTGTACTTGGTTTAGTTCAGTCCAAGTTGTAATGTCTCTGTGATGTAACAGGCAGTATATTATGGGCTGAGAATATGAAAATAAACAAGATGTGAATAACAAACACATTATCAGCTGCTCATAAGAATGTTAGGTTTGAAACTGAACTGAGTGGTTAGGAGACAAGTGAGTGTAAATGGCATCTTAATTTTTTTTTTCATTTGGAGACTTATCTGGAAGGTGTAAGAAAACTTTATTATCTGGAGATCTGGATTCTTTTTATTTTATACTGTTCTGTATACATGATCTCTGTGTATATGATCAAACCTGAATCTCTGTATGTCTCTGTAGGTCTACAAGATGATCTAAAGGGCTCAAACTGACATATCAAAGAGTCTAACCAAAGAGAATGGTCGGAGCATTTGCAGGCAAACCTTCTTTGGTCCTTAATAAGAAAGAGCATTTGTGCATAGTATGCCTTGAAGCAGAACCTCTCTCAAAACCAAAAATAGATGTTAATAGTATAACACAAATTCCATCATGCTTTTTACTTTTTTATATATTATGACTTAACGTATCTATTTGTAGGAGGCTTTGAGTTATTGATGTTACTGAGTTTTCAATTTGGAGCTACCCACGGGTATGAAGAAATGGAAAGGAAATCATTCATGTACTTTTTCTGAGATCAATAATCCCGGAGTCTGACTGATTAACATCTTCAGATGCTACCACAGTTGATTGTAGAACTCTGAGAATAAAATTGTAGGTGGTGCAAGAACGATTATTGTTCACACTGTGAACTCTGATCTTTTTTTTTCTTTCAGGTTACAGAAGGAAGAGCCTAAAGAAAAATGTAGGTCAAGTGCTTCTATCCCCTGCAACTTACAGAAGAGCAATCACAAAATTACAGTGACTGGACCTGATTTTCAGTGATGGGAAGAGAAAGGCAATAGGTGTAAAAGCAATGTGCAAGTATATATAAGTAGATTTTAAAATATAAAGTATGTCAAATTTTTTTGAAATAAGGAATATATCCTATTAATCTAGCCTAATTTGACTTTGGCTATGAAATTTGGCTTTTTATGTGAATACTTCTAGTTATTTTCTTATTAACATGAGGAAGTAGAAAAAGAAGAAATTGAAACATGTTTATAAAACACAATGTTTAATGTGCTATAATTCTCTAATTAACTCATAACCATTCACAAAATAATTATTTTCTAAATCTATGGATGTTTAAGAGGGCAGAGATGCTTTATTTATTAGTATAATAATTATGAAATCAGATCCACTTAATTTCTTGTTTGTAGATATTAGTTTTTAAAATAATTTATAATCACTAGGAGTATTTTCTATTATCTCAAGGTAGATATGTTTGTTATCTAAGTAAAATTATTTTTATTTCAAGAGTAATATAATTTTAATTGAGACAATATTCATTCAATTAATATTATAATTAAATATCTAATAAAACATTCTACTGTATTAAAATTATTTAGGATGAATCTGCAATGTTAATACATTATAAAATGTTAGGAAATGAGTACAACTGGAAAAGTAATGCAAAAAAATCTCTGTGAACAGTAAATTTTTAGCATTGCCTTTAATATTGAGGCAAACCAGGATGATTATTTTGTATTTTTGGAATATAGGATAGTGATAAATACATTCTTATTTGTGGAAGTGTTATAACATAAGATTTTATTCACTGTAGTGTAAAATTTTGAACATTGATGGGGAGAGAGGTGCATGCTACAGGTTGAGGGTAGAGAGTACTTGGCAGAAGGAGAGACAAAGAGCATATGGACTTGGAAAATTGGTCATATTTATGTTTTCTTTTATCTGTTTTTTATTATGTTGCCTTTAGTTGGCCAAAGAGACATATATCTAGACACATCCATTGGAAAACTGAGATGCAATGGAGAGAATAGGCAATATAGAATCAATGGAGCAGTCTTGAGAAAATCAAACAGTTTTATGTCTTAGGGTCCCAAATAACTAATTAGAAAATGAGGACTGGGCCATAGCTACTGGTTAAAGGAGCCAATACCACATATCCAGTGGCATGGTTAAAGTCCCAGACTGGAGGCTACGGAAATATGTGGGGCATGTATGTGTATCCCCAATCCTACCAGGATGGAGAAATGGACAAGAGATTACACTGTGACCATACCTCATTAGAAAGTGCTCTCTCCCTCTCTCCCTCTCTTTATCTTTTAGGTAAACACATGTGCCCTGTGGCAAATTAAATAAGAAAATTAAGGTGTTGGACTTGTTCAGTGGCTTTCAGCTATAAGGGTTCTGCATAGAACATACCAAAATCAGTTATGAAATATATCACAAAAATTTTGCTCCCCAATGGGGCCGTCAGGTGATATGGTGGTTATCATTCTGGATCCAGTTGGAGTTTCAGATTCTGTGGCTTGAAAAGACACATGTGCATGCGTTTCTGTCCTAAATTGCAGGAGGAGAGTGGAGGAGAAGAGGTTGTAGCATAGCTATCCCTGGGTGTGTGTGTGTGTGTGTGTGTGTGTGTGTGTGATTTCTCACTTTCCTTCTTTGTCTGTGTCTCTCTATGTATCTCCAGCAAGCATACATGCCCTATTAACAAAATACTTAATAAAAAAAAATTGCTCCTCAAGTAGTGTGATAAGATTTTGAAATATTGTAAGATTTTTTTTTCTTATCAATATTTTATTTTGTCATAATGACTAACTCTTGAGGTGGAGACTTGATGCTTGAGCAGCTAAATAAATAAATAAATAAATAAATAAATAAATAAATAAATAAAAATAGAAGACCAAGATAGAAAAAGGGTGATGCTTATCAGCAGTTTTCACTAGAAAAGAATAGGGAATAGAAGTCGATTATGTGCTGGGGTAAGAAATTTTGAGATGGTAGAGGAAGGAGAAAGTATGAGACATTGAGACAGCACCAGTCCCAAATGGTTCAACACAGCATCTTAGCTCATTAATCTTCTACTTGCCCTTCATTGGGATTAAATTTGAGGAATGGAGGGGAAGAAACAAGCTGTTAAGTTTTGCATCTCTAGTATAGCCTAGTCATATTGTAATATGGCTCAACACTCACCTCTCCCTTTTTCCACAAATTGATAATTTTGACTTATTCCAGGAGAAAGAAAGAGAAGTAAATGTGGAAGCAGAAAATTCAATATTAATTGAAATGAAAAGAAGTTGCCTTAGATCATTATTTTTAGATCAGTGTTTTCTATACTGCTGGTCATTACTCATTGATGTATCTTGAAATAAACATGTGGGTCATATAAAATAGAAAAGTGCAAATGTATCTCATGGAGTGGTGTCTTGTTTGGTGAAATTTGAGGTTCAGTTTTATATCAAGAGATATATTTATACACATGTACACCCACAAGCACACAATATACTTCTGTTGCACGAGGTCACAATGAAAAATATTAGTGTTTCTTACCGTGGGTGGATTAAAGCCAAAACATGTTTTAAACACAAATTATGGCTTTTATTAAATAAGAATAGGCTAAGTTAGTGGGACTAGAAATTAAAATTTTCTTTTTCACCCCAAATGGTAATAGGCACTTCAGAATAAAAATAAGACTAGTTATTAAAAACTTATTTGTTCTCATATCTGTGTTTTGATTTGTAAATTTTGACCCTATGCAGTACAAATAAATGAAATACTTAGTATGTGAGTGCCTTGCTTTTTTCAAACTACAATGTAGTTAAGATTAAACATTAAATATTTTCATTTTCTCTTGTATTCTGATACGTTTTATTGATTCAGCAGAACTGGTAGAATTATAGCCAATTTATTGGGTATTATGCCTACCCTGGAAAGTCCTTATAATTTGTATACTGTACTGTATATCACTTGTCAGTAGAGCTGTTGTGGAAAATGTTGATTTTTCTTGCATCCGAAATGTATTCAATGCCTGTGGGCCTTAGTCTATTTGTTTTTCAGACCCTGGGCAAGCAAAAGAGCTTGGGGCAACTGTGGGAAAGAAAAATAAGGAAGGAGCTCTTAGAATTCTGCTGATGCTTCATCCCATCAGTTGTTTTGGCCAGTAAATACCTACCCCTTCATCAGATGACACATTTACTCATTTCCTTGTCTTTAGGACTGTAATAACAAAACATATATTAGTTTTACGGGACAGAAAGTTGAGAAAAATTAGTGGTTAACTCACCTCAAGAAATTCCTTTGCTACTTTTTCCCTTCCAACTCCCTGTGGCTGGAGAATTAGAACCTAAGGATTGACTCTTCCAAAAGCTACCTGACACTGAGTGTTCAGGGTAAAGCCCTGACCTAAAAAATTTTAGTAGATTCTTTGCCTAAGGAAATATACATACATATATATATATATACACACACACACACACACACACACACACACACACACACATCTATACATAGATTTATCTATATCAATATATATATACACTGTAGTTGACCTCATAGGGCTTGATCCAAACTACCAAACTTGGAGCTGGCTGTCAGCCAGATCACCTTTGTCTGAGTCAATAGTAAATATTCCCTGGAAAATATAAATGCTGTAGCTGTCCTTAACGTAATTATTTTCCATCCAAACATTGGAATAATATATCTAGTTGTCTGAAAAAGATTATCATATTTTTATTAAAGTTGAATCATTAAATTGATTTGTATTCATATCAATGTATGTCATATAACTCTCCATTTATGTAGGATCTTTTTTGGTGTTTATTAATAAAGTTATATATCTTTTCACAGAAAAAGGCCTGTTTGGCTTTACAAAAATTATTAAGTGGTATATATATATTTTAATTTTTAAGTATCTAATCTTTAATGACATATCCCAGTTATTTGAAGATGTACAGAAATGCAGTCAGCTTTTGTATATAAACCATTATCCATCTATCTTGACAAAACTGTACTACCTTCTAATAATTTGTGTGTTAGTCTGAGATGCCTGTGTAAATGATACCATCTGTAAAGAAACAATTTGATTTCCTCCTCTCACATTCACATTCCCCTAGTTACTCATCTTATTACACTGACTACAAGGTTGAGTTAAAATCAAGAAAGATGATATTGGGAAGTCTTTTTTTTTAAAGTCTATTTATAAAACTTTTGTTCCTCTTATATCAGTTTAATATACATAATATTAACAATTATGCTTAGATTGGTCATAGAAATGTCACAAAACATGAAACAAATCTATCCATAATCTCACATTATTTCTGTTAACTATTTTTATATATCTTCTTTTAATATAATTAAAACATGTTAAATATATATATATATATATATCCATAAAAAGTATTAATTTTCAGTTGTTTAACCTTTATTGAAAAGTGTATTATGCCATATGTGATAATTTACGACCTTTCTTCACGAATATAATGTTAAAGTTCATATATATTATTGCATATAGCTATAATTTATTCTTTTTGACATTTGCTTCATATGCATACAAAATTTTTTCTATGTTTTCACAATCAGTGGGACTTAATTATAAACTATCATAATAAAGACAGTATATAACTGGCACAGGGATAGAAAACTGGCCAATAAAATAGAACAGAGAACCAGTAACTCAATTAATCCATTTATTCAACTTTCTCATCAGTAAGGAAACATGGGAAAATTAAATAAACGAAACTGGGGACCAGCAGTTAGCGTAATGGCTATGTCGCTGGACTCCCACGTAGTCGACCGCGGTTCGAGTCCCGGACCCGGCGGCTTAAACTCACGCCGGGCGCGTGTGCGTGCGTGCCCAAGATCCCGAGAGGAGAATGGAGGAGAAGGGATTGCGGTGTGGCCATCCCCCCTGGGGGGTGATTTCCTGCTTTCTATCTCTCTGTCTCTCTCTGTCTGTCTGGCGAGCGCACGCGCCCTATAGCAAAAACCTCTCAAAAAAAAAAAAAAAAAAAAAAAAAAAAACGAAACTGGAAAATTGCCTATTCACAAGCTAAAATCATCTTCAGATACATTAAGGGTTTGAATATTAAAAGCAAAATGGTTAGTATCTTAGTACAACATATTGGTTAACATATTTTAGGCACAAAAGCATTGGAAATATTTGACAATATTAAAATGAAGAAATTCTATTCATCAAAAATAATCTTGAGTGAAAACCTAAGTGACAAATTTGAAAGTTATCAGCAATAAACATAGCACACAAAGAAATTTTATCGAGACTAGTGTCAGAACTACAAAATAGTAGGTAAAACAAAAAATTCAAAGAAAATAAAAGACAAGGATAAGAAAAGGTATTTCGCTTCACAGGTGGATGGCACAGGTGAAGACCATAGACCTAGAAATGAGTTACCATCAAGAATAGCCTTCATTTTTTGGTGTTATTTTCACAAATGCATAGCATGCTAAAATGAACAATCACATATATTTTTTTTTTTTGCTAGAGACAAAGACAGAGAAAGAAGTACCCTTTCACAGAGTCTAGTCACACTGTAATCTCCTCTCTCTTGTCCTCTAACAGGCTGGATCTCTGGCACTCATTCACGTGCCTGACATGTTTCAAGTTAATCAGGCCACATGTTGAACCATGGTCTTCATGTGGGATCCAGCTTCTGTTAGAGCAGTGCATTACCACTGTGCCATGAAGCTGACCTAAGACATGCATTATTGTTACCCTGATATTTGAAAATCTATTAGCATATAAAGAGATTTACATAACACTACAGCTGCTAACTGCTATTAATATGTACTGAGAAAAACAATAGATAGACTGTTGTCTTGAATTTTAAAAGGTCTGGTGATGTTCCCAGATAGTGTTCAAATCTGATTCTGGTTTCCTGGGGTTCTAAGACTGAGTCAGGAATAGGAGAAATAACAAATGCAAGGAGGGGGTAGATACTCTGTTGTAATCTAGAGTAGAAATAGAATTTTGATGTATGAGAGGGCCAAAAACAGAAGAAAGTCAGAATTCTAAATGTTATTACCATCTCTCATTGGTTAGATGCATTTATTTCTCTAAAAATGTGAATATAGGGGACCAGCAGTTAGTGTAATGGCTATGTCGCTGGACTCCCATGTAGCTGACTGTGTTTTGAATCCTGGACCCGGTGGCTTAAACTCACTCATGGTGCATGTGCGTGCATGCCCAAGATCCTGAGAGAGAATGGAGGAGAAGGGATTGCGGTGTGGCCATCCCCACCTGGGGGTGATCTCTCGCTTTCTGTCTCTCTGTCTCTCTCTGTCCTTCTGGCGAATGCACATGCCCTATAGAAAAAAATAAAAAAATAAAAAACTCTCCAAAAGAAAAAAAAAATGTGAATATATATCCCTTTTTCCCAGTCCAGTGTACTTTTTTTTTTTTTTTTTTTTTTTTTTTTTTTTGAGAGGTTTTTGCTACCTGGCACGTGTGCTCGCCAGAAAGTCAGAGAGAGACAGAGAGATGAAAAGCGAGAAATCACCCCCCAGGGGGGATGGCCACGCCGCAATCCCTTCTCCTCCATTCTCCTCTCAGGATCTTGGGCACGCATGCACACGCGCCCGGCGTGAGTTTAAGCCATCGGGTCTGGGCCTCGAACCGCAGTCGACTATGTGGGAGTCCAGCGACATAGCCATTACGCTAACTGCTGGTCCCCAGTCCAGTCTATTTTTTTTTGGAGAAGTTTTTGCTATAGGGCGCGTGCGCTCGTCAGACAGACAGAGAGAGACAGAGAGACAGAAAGGACAGAAAGCGAGAAATCACCCCCCCAGGGGGGATGGCCACGCCACAATCCCTTCTCCTCCGTTCTCCTCTCGGGATCTTGGGCACGTACGCACACGCGCCTGGCGTGAGTTTTAGCTACCGGGTCTGGGACTTGAACCGCAGTCGACTATGTGGGAGTCCAGCGACATAGCCATGACGCTAACTGCTGGTCCCCCAGTCTACTTTTTTAATAGGTAAAAGTCATTTTAACATACAAAGAAAACAGAACATTGTGAATTTGAAGTGGCTTGCTTCTCTGAAAATGACTGTTACATATCATTACGTAGACATCTTTTTTTAAGAAGTATATGTTATGGGGTCAGCAGGTAGCATAGTGGTTAAGGCACTGGCCGTGCTTCTTGTTTAAAAAGCAGTAGGAAACTAATTAGAAGTCAGGTAGACCTGGGTTCACATTTAAACCTTTTACTTTCTAACTTGGTGTTAAGCAAGTAATTTAACTTTTCTGTTTGTACCTAGTTTCCAAATCTGTAATATCAAGATAATAATAGCAATATCTATCTGATAGGTTTTGACTATTTATAGGATTAGATGAAATAATGTACACAGAGCTTAGAAATAATTTTTTAAGAAAGTGTTAATATAATGATATTTTGTGCTAAATAGTTGTCCTGAATAAGACTATTTTTTTTTTTTTTAACCTGAGCTATGCCAAGCTCAAGGTCTTTCTTACTTTCGAAAATAACCTATTGGAACAGATTCTCAATGGACTTGTATGTGTTTGGAAATCTATACATTAAGTGAAAATGATTTAGTGAAGAAAGAATGAACAAGTTTGTTTTATTTCTTGGAGAGATATCAACAACTCTGAGTGTCACCGTGTGATCCTTCCCACTAATAATCTATTTCTGTCAAAGCAAAAGAAAATGTGCTAGTTTGGTGTTAGTGATTCACTTGGATCACTTTAACATCCATTTGACAAGCACTTTTTGTTCTCTCCATATTTTTTCCCTGTTCGGTTTTGGCACGGTACCTATGTATTTTCTTTCTCTTCAACTGAAAACAAAACTAAAGGAAACAATACCAATCCTTACCATCCAAACAAAAACACTTTGGAACATATACTTGTCTAGCCTGATATAACCACAAACTTTTTTCTCCATACCTGATAACTGTAAGTCTAAAGAAAAATTGTATTGAACAAGAGCTAAGTAATATAAGAGAAAAAAATCATGAAGATGTTAGGAATTTCCAGAAAATACTAGTTTATTGCCACGACTAAAGTGAATAAGTTTATTATCAAATCTGCATTGTTCTAGCCGTTAGTAGGTAGATACAATGGTGGGGCCAGCCAGTGGTATGGTGGTTGTGATGGCTGGATCCCACACGGCTGACTGTGTGGTTGAGTCCTGGATCAGACAGCAAAATTATGTGAGGTTCATTAACCTGTGTGCCCAGAATCCCAAAAGAAAGAAGAATGGAAAAGGGACTGTGGTGTGACCATACCCCATGTTGAGTGCTTTCTTACTTTCTCTTTCTTCTCTGTTTCTCTCTGGAGGGCACACGTATCCTCTGGCAAATTAAAAATGAGAGAGAGAGAGAGCAAGAAATACTGATTCACATGACTCATAGTTATTTATATATCCTTAATCAGCAACTTCGTGCATGAGAAGCAATTAATGTAAAATAATATCTTAAAGTGACATTTAACAACAAAAATGATTTAAAAAAATGTGTATCTTTGAAAATAAGAAATGGGAGCTGGGCATGGTAGCATGTGCATGTAGTCCCAGATACTAGGAAGGCTGAGGTAGGATAACTGCAGCACAAGAAGACCCCATATTTAAAAAATAAATAAATAAAAATTAGAAATAGTATTTAAAAACATTTAACCATGACAGTAAAATAAAATACCATTGGTACACAGAGAGTAACAAAACACATTTTTTCCACAGGTAATAAAAACACATTTATTTCATTTTTCTTTACCAAGTCTCCAAAAGGAAAAAAAAAAATACAGTCATAACAACTCAACTTATTACTTGATTGTACAAACTAATTCCAACAAGAAAATACTATGTTTTTTTCTTCATAATACAAAATGAACAAGAGGAAGATATCAGTCTCAGCTTTCATCCTGAGATTTAATTGAAAGCTATCTTCTGAATCTATGAACTCATGATCCCTGAGTCCATCACAGCTGATTTATGCTTACAGATTATACCAACATTTTTGTTTCTTATTCCAATTGCCTGTTTCTTTAATTAGATGACTCCTACTGCTAGTTAAGACTAGGAGCCCTAAGATTTACCCTTCTTCAGATTTAAATCCAGCGGTCCTTTAGGCAATTCACTGATAGGTTTTTTTGGGAACATGGTCGTTAGGATCCCCACAGACATGGTGACCCTCTTTAACCCAATTTAACTTTGCAATTGTATTCTACTATGCACTTTGGTAGCACATCTTTTTTTTTTTTTTTTTTTTTTTTCTATTCTATGTTATTTTATAATTTCTTTTTTTTTTTTTGGAGAGGTTTTTCGCTATAGGGCGCGTGCGCTCGCCAGACAGACAAAGAGAGACATAGAGACAGAAAGCGAGAAATCACCCCCCAGGGGGGATGGTCACGCCGCAATCCCTTCTCCTCCATTCTCCTCTCAGGATCCTCGGCACGCACGCACACGTGCCCGGCGTGAGTTGTAAGTCACCGGGTCCGAGACGCGGACTGCGGTCGACTACGTGGGAGTCCAGCGACGTAGCCATTACGCTAACTGCTGGTTCCCTATTTTATAATTTCTTATTTACATTTAATTATTATACGTCATTGTGTGGCATAATATGGATTTTTTTTTTTTTTTTTTCTTTTTTTTTTTTTTTGGAGAGGTTTTTGCTATAGGGCGCGTGCGCTCACCAGACAGACAGAGAGAGACAGAGAGACAGAAAGCAGGAAATCACCCCCCAGGGGGGATGGCCACGCCGCAATCCCTTCTCCTCCATTCTCCTCTCGGGATCTTGGGCACGCACGCACACGCGCCCGGCGTGAGTTTAAGCCGCCGGGTCCGGGACTCGAACCGCGGTCGACTACGTGGGAGTCCAGCGACATAGCCATTACGCTAACTGCTGGTCCCAGCATAATATGGATTTTCAAAGTATTCATGAAGTGTATGATAATCAAATCAAAGATAACTCCATATCCATTGTTATCAAGAAAATACCACATTATGATATCTTTTAATCATCCTATAAAACAAGATTGTGCAACCTTATAACTATTGACATTTTAGATCACATAATTTGTTGAAGTAATAATTCGGATAATGTTCTGCATATTGTTTAGCAATATTCCTGGCCCAACCCACTAAATGCTAGTAGTATTCCCTTCCAATAGTGACAACCAAATATGTCTGTAGTCATTAACAAATAATCCCCATAGGTGAAAATTATCCCAAGTGAAGAACCACTGTTCTTACCCTTGGTTGGCAATTCCAAATTCTCTTATAGCCTTTTTAACCAATATATTAAATGCTGTATGCCTATAAAATTTATAAAATTCTTCTCTCACATATGGGGTCTGATTATTTATTCACTAATTATGAAGTGGGTGCTTTGACAGTGTATATGGTTGAGTTCATTAAACATGGATCTAAGCATATAAAATTTTATTCTTTATAGTCAAAATTTAAAATTTTATTGAAAAGAATAGTTAGAATGATCCCTTCTGAAGGACAGTGAGAAACAAGATAAACTGAAAACACTGAACTCAGCCAATCAAAGATCCTATCTCTTGAAGTACCAAATTTCTGAAAGGAAAGCAATATTTCACCTTTATTCTAAAAAAATACAACTTTCTACATTTTGTCCAAAGAATGTGTGCTGGAAACTATAACTTACAATTATTGAAAGTTCAAGCAATAGCTTTTTCTCTACAGGAGTTTCTTTTTAAAGGAGAATGCATAAGGCGTTTAAATATTTAAGAGGTCTCTAAAAGAAGGAAGTGGAGAGACACAAATCACAACTATAAAACCCTTGGGCTGATTAAGTCAGAGCTGAGGAAGCATTTTATTTCCTCTCTGAAGTCCTAATCTTTTCCTCCTAATTCTATTTATTTAGGTTGATATACTTTGTACTTCAGATCACTTAAATCCTGGCTTACCTATCTTTTATTCCACTTTTCCAGTCACCTTTTCTTCTCTTCTATATCATCTTTGACAACCTCCCCCTATAATCTCCACTTCATTTTCAGGAAAGGGAGGCACATATATTACTAAACTAACCAACAAAACATATATATTATGATTTTTTATTGCTCCAAAAAGAGTGATTAATTAGAGTATTTCGTTTTTTTTTACCAAGAATTGTGTTATAAATTTAAAACACATAAAAAAAAAGAACAAATAAGGAGTTTGATTATGACTTACCACTTACAGAATTTATGAGTTTGAGCAATTCTTTTATTTCTCTGGGTGCCAGTTGCCTTATTGGTCATTGAGATAGTTGAAAAAAAATGAGAACAAATATATTTACCTTGCAAGATTATATAGATTTTTTGCATATATTAAATGTAGAAACATCTGTACATAGTAGATATTTATGAAGTAAGTTCACTATTTTCAATATCTTCTATTTTTAAGAGAGATTTTTGCTATAGGGCACGTGTGCTCACCAGAAAGACAGAGAGAGACAGAGAGACAGTAAGTGAGAAATCACCCCCCAGGGGATGACTACTCTGCAATCTCTTCTCTCCATTCTCCTCTTGGGATTCTGAGCTTACATACATACGCTCTGCGAGAATTTCAAGCCCTGGGACTCAAACCATGGCCAGCCATGTGGGAGTTCAGTGATGTAACCATTACTCCATTTGCTGGTCCCTCCAATATCTTCTAATTTGAAATTGTATTTTTATTAACAACTGGTCTGGCTTTTGACCGAAAATTATTCCATTCTAACTTCAGGGAAAGTATCTTGAAGCCAATTACAGTACCTTAGGTATCAAAACAGAACTCAGTGCTTAAACTGTGAAGTGATAGCAAGTAATTCAACCTTCTTTTTACTGGGTTGTTTTCCAGTTAAGTTAATACACATTTCAAAATTTACCCAGAATCATTGCCTTTTGGCTCTGACATCAAACTTAAAGTGATGATATTTCAAGGAAAACTGAAATGCAGAGGATGTTATGTTGCATTTACTTTAAGGTTCATTCACTCTGACTTTTACATGACTTGTTAGACATTAGCCTCCCTGTTTTGAAAAGGCCAGGTACATCAGGGTTAGTGCAGAGGGTGAACACCATTAGTTTGCACTTTATCACTGTCATCCAGCTGCTGAATGGCTGCATGTTACATTCCACCCATAATGGAGGATGTCAGGGCTATTTCAACTCTTACCCAAGTCAAAACTTAACAGAGGACGCAGGGTTTCTAATTTTAAATAAGAAAGGCTTTTCCTGAGTTCCTCAAATAATCCACATTCTATTTCCAATGAGACTATATTAATTATTGCCTGTGAGCGCAATTTGCTAACCTATTAATGAGCTCTATGGTAGAACTGGTTCAGAACTTACCATTTTAAAAGATAATGGAATATAGCTTGCTCAAACTTTGCTTCAAGTATTTGCTTTAAACTGAATTTTAACCAAGACTAAATATCATGACGAGTTACACATTATGTTGCTATTTATGTGTTATGTTATGTCACAGACAAATATAATTTTGGAAACTTAAATAACAGCATGTTCATGCAACATTGTAATGAGCTCAATTGATCCCATATCAATACGTCCTGACAGGCTGCAACACCCAAACAGTGACAGTTTTATTTGGGCATTGAGGAAGGATTTTATTTTACCTCATTATATCTTATCACACTTTTCATTTTTTATTCCACCATGGCAGGCTCATCTTCCTCTCCTGTTGCCAGAAGTTACCAATGATTAATAAATATCTGTTTCAAACCCAGTCAAAAGAGGAGAAATCAAAGGAGTCAAAAAGGAAGAAGACCATAGCTTCTGCTTTCATTTATACTCAGAATTTCTGCAATCATAGAGGATTTGTAAAATCCTAAGATTATCTTCAGGGAAGACCATAAATTGTGTGGCAGGAGATTAGCATTCCAAGTTAGTCCTGGGATTCACTAGCCAAAAGTGTTAACATTAGTGGCAACAATATTTTCACTTATATAAGTAAAAGGTTGGACTAGATCAATTATAGTTCACTTATAGCTTGAAAAATATACTTTTCAGACATTCAGTGAACCTTTTTAAGTAAATGATTGTATCTGTGTTCTTGATTCTCAATTAATAGAAGAATAACAGTAGACTTTGGAAACTTTTGGCATATTTCACCAATAATGTGACTTTGTAAGTATCATCATACACCACATACTGAAATTTTAGTCAAAAATAAAGAGCACTTATGACAGTGGTCTCATAGATTTTTAACAGGGTTTACCATTTAAATTCATATAAGTACACTCTGTACTGTTCTCACAATGATGAAATCACCTAATGACACATTTTTTTTTTTGGCATGTATCCTCATTGTTAAGATACTCATGACTAATGCTTGCTTTTTGAAATTGCCAGTTTTATGTGTCAACCTGACAGAGACATGGTATACTCAAACACCAGGCTAAATAGTATTTCTGAGGGGTGTTTTTGGATCAGATTAGCATTTTAATTGACAGACTGAAGATAGGCTGAGTAACAGATTTCTCTCTCTAATGGTAGGAGTCATATCCAATCCTTTTGGAGGTCTGAGTAGAATAAAAAAAAGCAGAGAAAGGGAAAATTCACTTTTTCTGACTTGAGTTGGAACATCAGTCTTCTACTGCCCTTGGACTGGGACTTACACCATTGCCATTCCTGATTCCCGGGCCATTGGCTTGGACCAGAACTATGTTGTCAGTTGTCTTGGGTCTCTAGGAAAATCACGGGACTCTGAACCTTTAGTGGTTGGGGTGTTTATAATTCATAAATTATTCTTTGCTAAAATAAACTCTGCTAAGTTTAATTTGTTTGAAGTACTGAAGCACTTTATTTTATGTATTTTTTTCCCTACAGTTCATGTGCATTATCCAGAGAGAGAGGGAGGGGATGAGGAGACCGAAGTGAGCAATCACCCTTCCCCTAGGAAGGGATGTCTATACTGTAATCCTTTCTCTTCCATTCTCCTCTTGGTATTTTGAGCATGCAAGCACATGCACTTGGAATGATTTTCTGATTTTCAAATCCCTGGTCTGGGAACTAAAACTGCAGTCGGCCATATGGGAGCCAGCTGCTTTAATGTGTACGCTACCTGCTGCCCCCCAAGTATTTATTTTAAATATCTTTTAAAATTCTTTTTTTTTTTTTTTTTTTTTTTTTGAGAGAGAGAGAGAGAGAGAGAGAAGGACAAAGACAGGCTTTCATGTCATGATCTTCTTTCACACCTCTTCCACAGTTGTCCCAGCCAGCCAGGATCACATGCATAGGCACTCACGATGCTTGGCATGCAGAGGTCAACCCAGGAACCAATCTCTGATCTTCTATATGGCCGACAACATTGTAGAGTATTTCACTATCACTATACCACTGTGGCTGAGTCCAAAGTTTTATTTTGTACACAATTCCAGGCTTTGAGTGTTCTCCCTCAACCCAATACTATTCTTCAAATTCTACCAACATATTACTACAGCTCCTTTGTTGTAGTTTTTTAGCCTTAATACACCTTCCAAGCACAGACCCCACAGCCACACCCAAGACAGTCACTACCTTAACTCTTTTATAATAATTGTCTTGAGCTCTTTGTAATTTTGCTATGTATATTTTCAAATAAAGTAGTTTCATGTTATCTTTTAAAAAACAACTTATAAACACAGTATCTGTAATCTTTTGTTATGTGATTTTTTTGTTAAAAGTGATGTACTTCAGATAGACTACTGTCACTGTATTTGTGTTCTGTTCTATTTATAAACCTACAACATATTTTTCATTCTAATGCTGGGCATTTTGGTTGTTTCTAGTATTTGACAATTATGAGGAAGTACACATTTAATAGTCTTATAGCTATTGCAAAGAAACACTATTTTTAAAATCTCAGTTGCTAGGTTTAAGAATGAAATTTCTGAATCAAAGGGAATGCATCTTCAATGCCTCTAGATTTTGTTATGTGATTTACTTAAGAGGGTGCACTAATTTACAATTCCTCTAGCCATGTATGAAAACTCTTGTTATTATTCTCATTCTTGTTAAGACATTTTAATGCTAGGCTTTCTCTTCTTTTTCCTATTTTAAGTGGTTTAACTATTCTCTTGGGTTGTCTAACTTTTAGGAATATCCTTTCTATAAAATCTAGATAAAAGTCCTTACTCAGCTGTGTGTGTTGCAAACAGCTTCTTCTATTCTATGGCTTTTAACTTTTTTAATGGTGTCTTTTGAAGAAGGCAAAATTATGACTGTAATTCTAACATCGTTCAATTTATTAATCTTTGTCTTTGTGGTTACTGGTCTTTGTATTTTGTTTAAGAAATCCTTTCCTACCAAGGACATTAATATATTCTTCCGTATTATCTTCTAAAAGCTTTATGGTTTTGCCTTTCACGTTTAGGTTTTTAATCTACCTGGAATTGATTTTTTTTATATGGCATGAATGCTTTTGCTATTATGCCATAATTTCTAAAAATCAAATGTACACAAGGTCACCATTACCATTTAGTGTATGCATCTATGGTTGTAAGAGAGATAGCCTGATGGAAAATGGTGCTGAATCAAAGGGGGGGAAAGTCTTTTTACGAAACCAGTAATTAAGTTATTACTAAATGCCAGATACAATGGTAAGAGTTTTACTTACATAACTTCCCAAAAAGCTCATTTTACAGATAAACCAGTTGAAGGTTAGAGAGTATAAAAAGCTTGACAAAGGTTACATTGAGTATAAATTTGAGAAAGGACTTACTATTTTATCACTTAGCTCAAAGGCTTCTACTACTTCTATCTCTATAGGAACAGGGCTTTTATATGTGTATGTGTTCCCTTCTTATATATTTTTTCTTTTTCTATGCCTTTAATATGAAATTTGGATTTTTCTGAAATCAACTATGCTGATTCCTTCCCCAAATTTTGCCTATATTCAAAGTCATTCCACTTTCCTCATAAGTGTTTTCTTATATTATTTTAAAAATAGATGCATTTGTAGATTTATGTTCCTTTTATCTGTTCACTTTATATTATAAAAATTTTATAATAAGTAGGATTTTGACAATTTCCTAGAGTTTAAATTCTTATTATAAGAACTGGTACCTCAGAACATGGATCAGAGTTTGATAGTTGGGTTCAATAGCACCCTTGCGGGTTCTGCCAAGTTCTGACATTATCCACATTGTGGACTACTGGACTATGCAAGTAAAGCTTTGT
This sequence comes from Tupaia tana, assembly GCA_026018925.1. Classification (NCBI taxonomy): domain Eukaryota; kingdom Metazoa; phylum Chordata; class Mammalia; order Scandentia; family Tupaiidae; genus Tupaia; species Tupaia tana. Next base: position 61,917,433 of record JAKSZU010000013.1, read on the forward strand.
TTCCCCTCATTGACTACATACATCATTTCCTGAAACAGAAAGCCCACAACTTTGTGATCAGGGAGGGGCACAGTAATAATGCAACTGGACCCACATGGGAAGGTCCTGGGTTTGTGTCCTGGAACTCCCTGTGCTGGACCGTCCTATACATGCCAGGCACATGTACGTGCCCATGACCCATGCTAGTTGCAGTGTGTTGGGGGGCGAGTCCTTCTACTTCAGCCTCCTGAGTAGTTGGCACTACAGGGGTGTGTGGCCACATTTAGCTAGGACAGTATTTTGATTGTTAAATCAGTCTTAGTCTCTCTGTGGGATCTGACATGGTTGACCATTTCTGGAAACCCTTGGCTTCCAGGATATAAATGGCTACTATTTCTTTTTCCTCTTCAATCATGCTTTCCACCTTCCTTTTATCACCTTTCCTACTGTATTCCTATTAATTTTTACTTTCCTATATTTCTTTCTTAGGCCTTCTTGTCTGCTAGCTTTGTACATTCAATGTGCTTATATAAATGCTGGTGATTTCTACTTAATAGGTACATACATTATAGAATATAGTAGCTAAAGGTATTGTAGGCACTTCCAATGTAGTAGAACCAAAACTTCCCACATTATTTGTCTTAGCCAAACAAGTTCTTCATTCTGAGAACTGATTAAAGACATCAAACATCTAGGAAGTTGTTATTAAATCTTTTTCTAGCTCACTGCAGAAATGTTTTTACCTTCTGGGTCCATCTCTAATCCTCCCAGATAGTCTTATTCTCTGCAACTGGAGTGCTTTATCTAGAATACAAAGACATCAAACATCTAGGACGTTGTCATTAGATCTTTTTCTAGCTCACTGCAGAAATGTTTTTACCTTCTGGGCCCATCTCTAATCCTCCCAGATAGTCTTATTCTCTGCAACTGGAGTGTTTTATCTAGAATACATATTCTGACCTTGTTGCACATCTAAAGCTTCTAATCAGTTATCAAAATATAAAGATGATTTTAAAAAATTGTTATGATGGAATGAGGACCTCTCATGAAACTCTACTTTACTCTCTCTCCACTCCATTAACTCATCCATCCATCAGTTTTGCTTTTCCTTTTTTTTAAATTTTTTTCATTTTCTTAGGCACTAGGAATATGAGGTTGAACAAAACACATAGAGTCCCTTTCCTCATAGATCTTTAAATTCCAAACTTTCAGTCTGCACTATACCCATACTAGACTGTTGGTTTTTTCTTTAGAGAGAAAGGGAAAATAATACCTTAATACCTAAAATTATTAAGATAATCAACCTAGTTAACACATCTGTCACTTCATCTAGTTATCATTTTTATGCATGTGTGTGTGTGGTGAAAACATTTAAGATCTACTGATCTAGTAATTTGAGGTATATGATACATTATTATCAAATATAGTAATCATGTGTATGTTAGATACCCTGACTTATTTATCTTATAGCTAAATGTTCCCTTTGCCAGCACCTCATTTCTCTCAACCCACAAGCTCTCGGCAACCACCATTTTACCCTCTGTTTCTTTCGTTCAAACTTTTTAGATTCCATATAAAAATGAGCTCATATAGTATTTGTCTTTGTCTACTTTATTTCACTTAGCATATTATTTCAAGTTTAAAAATGAGGATTTAGTGGCTGGCAGGTGGTTTTGGTGGTTAAGGGAACTGGACTCCCACATGGCCAGTCAGAGTTCAAATCCCAAACCTGAAGCTTGCTTTTTCATTTTCTCTGTCTTTCTCTTATCAAAGTAAAATAAGTAAATATAGTTAAAATTTTTTAAAATAGGATTTTTACATTGTCTTTTGAATGAATATCTTTCCATTGCATATTTATACCACGCTTTCTTTATTCTGTCATCTATTCACAAACATTCAAGTTGGTTTTGTATATTGTCTTGGCTATTGTAAATAATGTTGCAATGTACATGTGAATTTTTTTTTTTTTTTGAGAGGTTTTTGCTATAGGGTGCATGCGCTCATCAGAAAAACAGAGAGAGACAGAGAGACAGAAAGCGAGAAGTCACCCTCTGGGGGGATGGCCACATCGCAATCCCTTCTCCTCCATTCTCCTCTCAGGATCTTGGGCACGCACGCACACACACAGTGTGAGTTTAAGCTACCAGGTCCGGGACTCAAACCGCAGTGAACTACATGAGAGTCCAGCGACATAGCCATTACTCTAACTGCTGGTCCCTATAGTGAGTATATTAAATTAAAGTCTTGGGACCAGCAGATGGTGGAATGCTTACATCGCTGGACTCCCACATTGCCAACTGCAGTTCAAGTCTGGGACCTGGCCGCTTGAAACTCATGTGGGGCATGTGTGTGTGAGTGCCCAAGATCCTAAGAACAGAATGAAGAAGGAAAGATTGCAGCATGGCCATCCCTTCTGGGGGGTGACTTTTTGCTTTTTTTTCTGCCTCTCTGTCTCTCTGATGAGCACACATACCTTATAGCAAAATCTCACAAAAAAAAAGGAAAAGAAAAAAGAAAAAGAAAGTCTCTTTGTCACGGTGACAACCTCAACACATGTTACTATGACAATGAGAGAAACTTAAGCATATCCAAAGGAAATATTATCTGGAGGGCAAAGGGAATACAACTTAGTCAACTGGGTGAAAATCTGCATCTTTCTACATATATCTGAACTTACAGTCAAGGACAGAGAAGACTTCATGTAATTTGTGTTGAAAGGAGTAAATGATGGAGAAGTGATTCTTTTCATTTCCCACTAATGTACCTGCTAGCACTTGCTTTTAGTGGTTCTAAGAGTCTCATCCCTGTTTGTTCTAAATGATGGCATTTTCATGGCTTCCTGTGGTAGATAGATTGTTCTAAAAAACTTAACAGTTTTAATAGAGCAACCTTTCCTGAGAATCCATTCTAAAGGTTCCCCCTCAATTTCCTCTTAGTCTGTCTTCTTACATCATGCTAATTATTGATTGCTTCTAAACTTTGCAGACTAATTCATTCCTTTTGAGTTTTATGGTGACACCTGTATATGCTTATATATTTTCTCCATACTATAACTCATTTGTATCCCCATCATCTTAGTTTGACTTCTTTGCATTTTCTCTGTTTGATTCATATTTATTTGGTTTCCCATAGTGCTTAATGCTCTTATTCCTGATTAAAAAACACTTTTAGAGAATGTGATAACTAGTCAGTCTGTTAGGATGTGTAGATTATTACCTTTTGGATCCTGAGGAAATTTACTCAAAATGTGGACATGATAAGCTAGATTTCACTTTGTTTAGTAAGCAGAAATATGAGCAACTTATTTTCATGGATGATTAAAATGCTTTACCATGAAAGTATTAACCTTTTAAGCTGATTCTCTGCCAGATTCTGTGACATTCGGCCCAAGTCTGTAACCCATGAGATTTTCCCCATAGGCTTTCATTGGGAGGAGGAGGAAGAATGTTCTACTCAGATTGCTGAGGGGTTGCTTTGTCTGTTCTCACTGTACTATGTGAGCTCTGCCTTACTGAGAAATGCAGCATAGGCACAGAAGCCAGATGAGCCAGGATATAAAGGCAGATATGCCATTAACCAGTGTATAATCATAAGCATGTTGCATAATGTCTACAAACCTTTCTTTTTATAAGAAAGTGATACTAATATATACCTTACTAATATATACCTTTGCAGTTGTGAAGGTTAAAGAAATTATTTATAAAATACATTGTATTCAAAAGATACACTATGAAAGTTTTTTGAATGAATTCATAAAGTAATTAACTTTCATTCTTTATATTCTTCTCAAGGGTTTAATTACAGCCCTTAAACCATATTCAGATGTTGTTGTTGAAAAATACTTCAGTGATGCGGTTTATTCTCATACTTCGCACGGTTTTTTAAAAAATTAATTATTTATTTTGCATTCATTTACTGAATATCATCACAGCATACAAGATGCAGTTTCCCATCCCAAATACTCTGTATAGTGGCTTAGTCATACATGTTATCATCATAAATAATTTTCTATTTCTTGTTTCTTTTATATATATATATATCCCCATTTTTCACCCTCTGACATATCCTACCCTCCTCCCACTCTATCTCTGGTATCTGCAGTTGCTTTCACAGTTTTAAAGTTCAACACAAATGAAGAGTAGGTCTCAATAAGAAATAACAATAAGAAATGACATATTTCATGCATTACTAGAATTAGTCATGGCAATAATTTCCCTGTAATTATCCTTAGTAAGAAAATGATTGTTAATACACAAAAACACAAATGTGTAACTAAGGACTCAGTTACCTGTCTTAAATAGTAGGTATATGACAATATATAGAGACATGCAGATTTATTCTCTATGACTGCCTTTTAATACAGATGCACACGTTTCCTGTCTTGATGCTGTCATTAAGAATGTCAAATATTGGGACCAGCAGTTAGCATAATGGCTATGTCGCTGGACTCCCACATAGTCGACCGTGCTTCGTGTCCCGGACCCGGTGGCTTAAAATTCATGCCAGGCGTGTGTGCGTGCGTGCCCAAGATCCCGAGAGGAGAATGGAGGAGAAGGGATTGCGGTGTGGCCATCCCCCCTGAGGGGCGATTTCTCACTTTCTGTCTCTCAGTCTCTCTCTGTCTGGCGAGCACACGCGCCCTATAGCGAAAACCTCTCCAAAAATAAAAATAAAAAAAAAAAGAATGTCAAATATTTAGGACCAGCAGATGGCATGTTTATGTTGCTGGATTCTCACATAGTCGCCCCAGTGGCTTAAACTCATGCTGGGCGGGAATGTATGCATGTATGCATGCCCAAGACCCAAAAGGGGGATGGAGGAGAAGAGATTTGATGTATGGCCATCCCCAGGTGGTATTTTTTGCTTTCTATCTCCCTGTCTCTCTTTGTCTTTCTGGTGAGCGCACACACCCTATAGCAAAAATCTCTTAAAAAAAAAAAAAAAGAATGTCAAATATTTTTGAGATTATTGCCTGTGTTTTGGGGTCTTATTTAAGAAATGTTTGTGTAAAAATGTAAAAATAAATAAATTAAATAAATAAATAAATAAATAAATAAATAAATAAAAGAATTTGTGGAGGTAAGGACTTTGCTAAAGCCTCCCTGTATGATGAGGTTGATATAGCACGATGCCTACTACTGGCGCTTACCCTCCTATTAGATTCTTCTTGTCAGCTGAATATATACTTTATAGACAGCAGGAAGATGTGCATGTCTTCCATAGTAAGAACATTAAATGGGATAAATACAGCTTTTACCCATTGAAGTCAATCTGGATGTGTTTGAGCACTATTTGTAATCGCTCAGGAGTATCAAATTCCGGATACTCTGGAGTATCAAGTTTCATAACCACATTACCTATACTGAAGTTACCTGTTCCTGTTGGCCCTAAATTCATCTTGGAGGTTTCAACCACTTTATTTGCCAGAGTGTTTGAAAAAAGTAGTCTTTGAAAAACGTGTGTCATTGTTAAAATGCCTTTCATTATTTTATGTGATCTTTTAATAAAGATATAAATGCTCTAGAAAAAAAAAAAAAAAAAGAAGTCATTGCCTTCCTACCTCGATGTGTCCCAGAGCTTCCCCATTGTTTTCCACCAGTAGGTTTAAGTTATAGGTCTTAGGTTTAAATCTTTGATCCACTATGAGTTCATTTTTCTTAATGGTGAGAGATAGGGGTCCAGGTTCATCTTTCTGCAGGTAGATATCCAGCTTTTCCAGACCTATTTGCTAAAGAGATTTTCCTTTTCCCACTCAATTGACTGGTACCCTTTCTCAAAAAGAGATAGCTGTATGTTTTGGAATTTATTCCTGGGATCTCTATTCTGTTCTATTGGATCACATGCCTGTTTTTTTGCCAATACCGTGCTGTTTTGATTATCACATCTTTGTAATGTATCACATCTTTCATGAAGTGAGATGCCTCCTACTCCATTCTTTTGCAAAATTGCTTTGGCAACTCGAGGTCTTTTATGATTCCAGACAATTTCTATGATTGTCTTTTCAAATCTTTGAAGAATGTCTCTGGTATTTTGTTTGGGATTAGATATGTAGATTAATTTGGGTAGAATTGCCATTTTGATTATATTAATTCTTCAATCCAGAAACATGGATGTTCTTCCACTATTTTGTATCATTTTCAATTTATTTTTTTAGATTTTCAGAGTCTTCCTTGCAGCTGTCTTTGATTCCTTTGGTTAGATCTATTCCTAGGTATCTTATTCTTTTTGTGGCTATGAGGAAAGGGACTCTATGTGTTTTGTTCAATCTCCTATTCCTAGTGCCTAAGAAAATGACAAAAATTAAAAAAAAAAGAAAAGCAAAACTGATGGATGGATGAGTTAATGGAGTGGAGAGAAAGAAAGGTAGAGTTTCATTATGAGAGGTCCTCATTCCATCATAACAATTTTTAAAAATCATCTTTATATTTTGATAACTAAGCTTTAAAGTAGATGTGCAACAAGGTCAGAGTTTGTATTCTAGATAAAGCACTCCAGTTGCAGAGAATAAGACTATCAAGAGATTACCCATGAATTCTCTAAAGTCCTTCACTCAGGAGAAATTCACAGCCAGTCCTTGGAAGTTTATAGCTATGATGTAGATATACTTATTAATGTACACATAATTACCCATATTATTTATGAGATGTTGACATATTCCATTTTAAAAGGAAACTTTAGAAAAAGAGAATTACTGAGTTTACCAGTGAGTTTATTTTTGTGTGTGTGATACATTTAATATTAAGGATATTATATGAACTGGGCAATATAAACTCAGTTGGAGTACTAATTAAATAAAATTTATTCATTGCCTCTCAAAATTCCGGTATTCAAATTCTGGTGTGTTTATTTTTACATTAGAAAAATGATATCCTCCAAGGACATTTTCATAATGTACTTTAAAATTTCCAACTATATGCTTTGATAAATGAATCACGCCAACTGTGTATTACTACTTCTGAAATGCTAAATATTTTAAAGGAAATTTTATTTATTATGTTTAAAATATTTTATTGGCAGGAGTTAATATACTGTATTTTCTGAGTAGATGGAAAACCAATTTTTTATTTCTAGTTTGCAACTTTTTGTTAATAATGCAATTGAGATGAAATTAATTAATAGGACTCACAGCATATTCCGGGGTTTTTAGCTGTATGTCCATGCATGGCTTTTATTACTACATCTGAAAGTATATCCTTTTATTCGTTTGAAATTACTTTGTGAAATTACTTTGTGCCACACATGTGTGTACCTTCTTAAAATCTGAGAGCGTCAATGTATTTTATAAAGTTGTCAAATATAGTTTGTGGAAAACTTTGATGAGGATTGTAAAGAGCTTTGAGAAAGGCACAGTTTGATATAATCATAAACACTTGTAAAAAATAGATAATTCATATTTGTTTTTATGTCTGTTTCTGTAAAGTAAAAATGATATCAAGATATACATACTCTGGCCATATTTTCTGACAAGTGAAGTTTACTTTTAATTATCTCCAAGATAATTTTAGGTAAGTACATGTCACAGATGCTCGGTAAAAATAATGAGATCTTAATAACATGAGACCTTATTCTAGCTATGTGTAAATAGAATTGTTCCTGCCTGAGAAACATTAAAAAAATCTGGATTTCTCCTAAAAAACACAATTCATATGGCTTTATTAAAGTAAAAATCAGTTAAATATTCTTTTATTTCACTTTTGTTGACAATTTGACAAATATTAGCTACTGTAAAAATAAGAAGTTTCATGATTAATTTGAGATTTTATTTTCATGAATAATGTCAGATAATAAAATGTATACATATATATCATACAGAGTCATTACTAAACTTATTTAGGATTTGTCTACATGACAATACATAAGCAAACATAAACTCTGGGCTTTCATTCAATTGCTGGGATTTCTAGCTTTTTATTGTAGAAAAATAAGTACTTGGAAATTCTAAAAAAATTGTGTGAGGTTTTACTTTTTAAAAAAGTTAGACAGTTTTATATCATTACTCTCTGCTTTCCATAAGCATCAAGTAATTCTCAGAACACTTGGTAAGAATATTCAGCACGAGGCTGGCAGTTAGTGTGGTAGTTAGGGTCCTGGACTTCCACAGGGCCGATTGTGGTTCCAGTTCCGCGCTTGGTAGCTTGCTTTCTCACTTTCCCTCTTTGTCTCTCTCTCTGTGGTGAGCACATGTACCCTATAGAAAATTAAAAGATAATAATGATAATACATAAAATTAAATAATTTAACAATAAAGAGTACTCAACATAACCAGTTTAATGGCTAGTAGAAAACTGACCAGAAAAAGGGACATAATTGTGGGTTCTGCCAACCCTTAATACACAGATGACTTTATGACACCTTAAATCACAGTTAACCATATTATACAGGGATGTAAAACTTAATCAGTGGACAAGTAAATCCTAAACAACAGCAAAGTATACATAATATGTTCTAGTTTGTTTCCACAACAGACTTCAGTCTTTCTGCACATATAGAATGTCAGAATTTTAGGGACAAAAGAGATAATTGGTTTCATATAGACTAATGGTTCTCAAACATTTGAATTACACAGACTACTTAAATTTTAGAACAATCGCAACAACAACAATTAAGGTGGAAGAAAAGGAAAAGTGGCTAGTTTTTATGGTGTTAAGCACATGTAAAAGAAAATACTGAGCCAGCTGGTGGCTTAGTGGTTAAGATGGCTGAATTCCACATGCTGACAGTGTGGTTTGAGTCTTGGACCCAAGGGCTTGAAAAACATGCTGGGGATGGGTGTACCTTCTCAACAATCCCGAAGGAAGAAGACATGAAGGAGAAGGGATTGTGGTGTGACCATGCTTGTCTAGTGAGTACTTTCTGTTTCCCTCCCTTTCTCTCTCTCTGGTTCACATACCCTTTTAGCAAACACATTAAAAAAAAGGAAAATGCCAGCGTTTATTAATATAATACTAATACTAGGAAAACATAACTAGACAATAAGGAAGTTATAGTAAATACATTTCAACTTCCTAAGAATTTTGCAAAATAGTTGATTGTCACTTCTATTGCTCATAGATAACTCGTTTTTTTTTTTTTTTTTTTTTTTTTTTTTTTGGAGAGGTTTTCGCTATAGGTCATGTGTGCTCACCAGACAGAGAGAGACAGAGAGACAGAAAGCGAGAAATCACCCCCCAGGGAGGATGGCCACGCCGCAATCCCTTCTCCATTCTCCTCTTGGGATTTTGGGCACGCACGCACACGCACCCAGTGTGAATTTAAGCCACCGGGTCCAGGACTCAAACCGTGGTTGTCTACATGGGAGTTCAGCGACATAGCCATTACTCTAACTGCTGGTCCTGATAACTCTTAACATGTCCCAAGATGTCTTACACCACCTGGTTTCTGCCTTTTCCCAGTGTGCTTTCTTACCTTCCTGGCTTTTTACCCTACAGTCTCTCTGCTTTCTTTCTATCACTCAAAAGCAGCAGTCTAGTGAGCAAAAATGGTGAGGAATAATAACTACATGGAGATACTAAAAATATTAGAATTTATGTAAAAAATTATTGACCAAATTATTAAAATAGACTTCACTGATATTTGTGAAAACAGTTATTATAGTTTCTTGATAACTCTGCTAGAGGTTATTCATCACAGAAATAGTGTAGTTCTGCTGGGAAAAGAGTAGGCACTTTTTTATTTATTTATTATTTATTTATTTTTTATTTTTATTTTTATTTTTATTTTTTTTGGAGAGGTTTTTGCTATAGGGCGTGTGCGCTCGCCAGACAGACAGAGAGAGACAGAGAGACAGAAAGCAGGAAATCACCCCCCAGGGGGGATGGTCACGCCGCAATCCCTTCTCCTCCATTCTCCTCCCGGGATCTTGGGCACGCACGCACACGCGCCCGGCGTGAGTTTAAGCCACCCGGTCCGGGACGTGAACCGCGGTCGACTACGTGGGAGTCCAGCGACATAGCCATTACGCTAACTGCTGGTCCCTTATTTATTTATTTTTGAGAGTTGTTTTGTTTTTGCTTTTTGTCATAACTGATGTATGCTCTCTGGGGAGGTAGGGAGAAAAAAATTGAGAAATCACCCCCACCCCCAGGGGATGACCATGCAGCAATCCTTTTTCTTCTATTCACCTCTTGGCATTTTGGGTATGCAAAGGAAATGAAATCAATTTCTTGGAGAGAATCTATATTCCTGTGTTCATTGCAGCATTATTCACAATAACTAAGAACTAGAAATAATCTAAATGTCCATTAACGAATAAATGAATAAAGAAAATGTGGTATATATACATAATGAATATCATCCAACCATATAAAAGCACCACTACCATTTATGACAACATGCATGAATCTAGAGCACATTATGCTCAATAAAATAAGCCAGATAGAGACCTCACTTATATGAGGAATCAAAACTCAGAAAAAATGAGAGAGAGTAGAATGGTGATTGTCAGGGGTTTGGAGGTACGAGAAATGGGAAAATGTTGATAAACAGGTACGCATTTTCAGTTAATAAGATTAAAAGACGCTGAGGATCTAGGCTATATAGTGCAGATCATAGTCAACAATCCTGTACTGTTTACTTGAAATTTGCTAAGAAAATAACTCGTTAATGTTCTTGTACCCTCTATCCCCCACAGAAATGGTAACTAAGTGTGGTAATGGATGTGTTCATTTGATTATGTTAATCATTTCACAATGTGTCCGCTTATCAAATCATTTCATTGTATACTCTGAATACATGCAGGTTTTATTAGCAATTTAGACTTCAGTAAAGCTGGAAAAAAATGTTAAATAGTACACTGATTAGTTTGCCAGGAAAGGGTAATTTAAAAGGTAATTTCAAACAAAACTCTTTGCCCATGGGTAGATGGATTGAAAAACCAGAGTTAATATTTGGTAAATTTAATCATGTAATTTTGTTATTTAGATTTGCTTCTTTTTGTGGATTATTACATATTTAAGCTATAATAGACATTAAAATTAGGCATCAAAATAATCTGACCATAGAACCAGAATTTTAATTACTGTATCACAAAGTGCTAAACCAAGTTTTAAAAAATAAAGATCCATAATCTAGTCATAGTTCACAGTGCTATTTTTTCTTTTAATGAGAGTGGAAAGGATTCTGCACCTTTAATGTAATCTTTAAATATTTCTGTTTTTGTTATTTTTGTACTATACATAACAATATAAATTTAGCAATGCATATATGCTGTCTATGAATAAATACATAAGCAGATATTATAGTATGGTCAAATTTTTGACAAATTGTCATGCAAAATCAAAATAAAATTTAGAAATCACCCTTCTCTTGAGCTATTCTTCCCAGTTAGGATATTGTTTGTGCTTTACTACCTGCCTGAAAAGCTCTCAGTTTTGTCTTTTCATCTCTAATTCTCATTACTTGACTCCTACTTACTCAATCTCGGCTCAAATGACACTTTATTAGAGAAGTCTTATCTAATCTCCTTCAGAAGTTATTTATTATACTCTCCGGTGACTCTTTCTGCTTTATTTTCATGGTACTTAGACACAGCATATAATTTTGCATTCATTTCTGTTATTCCTTGGTTAGTATCATTCTTCTACCTCCCACTCCAACTAGGCTCTTCCCTTCATAAAGGCAGGATCTGCACATCCTTATTGTCTAGCTGCCCCTGACATAGTAGATATCCAATGAATATTCTAGCCCTGTGTAAAGGGAAAATTTCATTGTGAATGAATACCAGTTCAACACTGGTGTTTAGAAACCATATGTTGGATTAACCTTTTCATTTTTATAAATAATAAAACTGAAGCCAAAAGAGATGAATTATTTTGCCTAGATTTGTACAGTTCAGAGAATAGAAATTAGTTCTCCTCATTCCCAATCCAGAGTTACTAATACTCTTGTATCAGTTTTATTAGACCATAGTTGATTTATTGGGATATGTTCTCTGTATCCAAATCAGTTTTTGACTTTTCCATTCCAGAAACTATGTTTTCCCCCCAGGGTTTTGTGGGGGCACAGAGCTTATACAATTTTAGGGATCTTGCATAAAACACATAAAGCACAATTACAAATAGCCAAGAATTGGAAACAACCTAAATGTTCATGACAGATGAATGGATAAAGAAACCTGAGTTGGTGGAGTAGGTGGTTGACTATACTAGATTCAATTGCAGCACTCAGAGGACTAGATGTGATTGAACTAACTACTCTGCAAAGATATAACTAAGGCCACTCCAAAACTGCCTGACTTGTCAGGGAGGCTCCTGTCCTGTGAAACAGGGCAAATTCAAAAGGAGAGAGACATTAATTTCAAATAATTTTTAATTAAATAACTTTTGCAAATTTGGTCACATGTTTGTGTTCCCCAGGGCTTTGGAAGTGAAGTGCAAAAATGAGAAGCCTTTCAAATTATGCTCCACCTGCTTTATAATAAACACTTCTCTGTTTATATATTTTATATAACAGCTCTTAAAATGTGCTCTTTTTTTTTTAATGTGCTCTTTTTAACCTGCTTCATTTGTTCCTACTCTGTATTGTGTATGCTCAGTAAATAGAATTTATCAAACTGCCAAGTTCTTAATATAATCTTTCTAGCTGGTCTACTATTTTCCCACCCCCTATTGATTTATTTATTTTGATTTCTCTCCTTTGAGATTTTGTTCACTTTTAGAGAAAAAAATATATATATGCCCTGAACTTTGAACATGTAAAAGCTTTTCTGGAGAGCCTTTCACCTATAAGTCGAGTTCAAAACATTTATTGCTCTTACAGCTTAAAATAGCACACTAGGGCATTTTCAGTGCTCAGATACTACATATATGTATACGATATAACATTTAATTTTCATAAGCATGTATGTTTTCTTTCATGGACAAGGGAGGTAGAAGTTGGAAACAGCCGAAAGATTACCATGACTGTCCTCCAGTCAGCAGGTGTCCCCCTCATTCCCGAATGTTCTCCAGTCTTCTGCCTTTGTCTGTATTTACTCAGCATATTTCTCTATCACTTCTATGTATTACATTTCTCCCTATTGCATTTGGACCATTTTCCATGAGCCGTTGACTGACTTATTCCCTCTTTTTCATCACAGCGAAATAGAAAGACATATAGGCTTTGGAAATAGACTTGAGATTAAATATTAAATCTACTATTTATTAATTGTGAAAGCTTAAACGAATGAATTAACCTTTCTGAGCCTCAATTTCTTCACCTGTAAATAGGAACAATAATCTCTTCTTCAAAATGATGTTTGAAAGAATGAAATGAGTTAATGCACGTTAGGAAGGATTAATATTCTGTATCCAGTAGGAACTTTCACTATTTTCTTCAGTCCTTTTATGTTTGCTTAATTCTTAGATACTTAGTTTATTTGTTCTTGATTATATTTCTTCTTTAAGAATACATTTGTCAGGGCTAGCAGATGATAAGGTTATTGGGGCACTGGACTCCCACATGGTCCACTGCAGTGTAGTTCCAGATCTGGTGGCACTCTACAGCAAACTTAAAGAAATAATAATAAAATAAAATAAATCTAAAAAAAAATTTAAAAGTAAAATTAGATTTGTGTACTCATCTTTCTGACTTTGACTTTAAATGCCATATGTATAAGAACTACGTTCTTTTGTAGTTTAGCACATTGGCTTAGCACAAATGAGACATTAAATAAATGTAAGTAAATTTGAATGGATTTCTACTGTCATTATCTTGATGACATTAGAATTCAAAAGAATAGCATTCTAGTATTAAAAGTGGCATTTTTTAAGGCTATAACTATCCCGTCTATTTTTCAATGTGGAATAGGCCTAGAAGATGAAAGATTCATGTTCAGTCTTTTTTATTTTTTATTTTCATTATTATTATTTTTTTGGAGAGGTCTTTTTGCTATAGGGCACGTGCGCTCACCAGACAGACAGAGAGAGACAGAGAGACAGAAAGCGAGAAATCACCCCCCGAGGGGATGGCCACGCCAATCCCTTCTCCTCCTTTATCCTCTTGGGATCTTGGGCATGCACACACACACACACCCAGTGTAAATTTAAGCCACCAGGTCCGGGACTTGAACTGTGGTGGACTACATGGGAGTCCAGTGACACAGCCATTACGCTACTTGCTGGTCCCTTTTTTTATTATTTTTTTTAAGTGAGATTTTTGCTATAGGGCATATGCACTTACCAGAGACACACCGAGAGAGAGAGAGATGCATAAAGCAAGAAATCATCTCCCAGGGGGAATGGCCATACCACAATCCTTTCTCCTCTATTCTCTCAGGATTTTGGGCACATACATACATGTGCCCAGTGTGAGTTTCTAGTCAGCAGATCTGGGACTTGAACTGCAGTTCACTATGTGGGGGTCCAGTGACATAACCATTATGCCATCTGCTGTTTTTTATTTTTTTAAGTTTCAGAAATAAGGGCTCTTATCCACACTCAACACCACAGAAATGTGGATACATTGGGGAGGGTGAAAAGAAGGGAATCAAGAGGAAAAAGAAACAAAACATTTAAGGGACCAAAAAAAAAAAAAGGAAAATTATCTATTAATGACAACATGTATGTAATATCTTTAACTGGACTAATATACAGTGTATTAGTGCTGGGAAAATTCATTTTGTATGCTTTAATGATACACAGTGATTGTATAAAAATGAGTAAAATATATATAAAAGAGAAATGTAGATAAAGGAGGGAGGACAGGACAGAGAAAGAATAGGGAGCTTGTTTTTTTCCATGTATTTGATTTTTGACCTTTGACTTTTGGTCTTATGAGGATGTCTTCCAGAGCAGTTACTCTTCAAGAAATAACCAATAGCATGTTAAGGAAAAATTGATTCCACCAATGTCTGAAGACTGAAGACTCATTGTTACATGTGAGGTTGTCCTTTTTTTTAAATTTCTTTAAAAAAAATTAACATTAACCAAGAATGGTACATTATCTTCTGATTTTCAGACATATTTTAAAACAATCTAGGACCAGCAGTTAGCATAATGGCTATGTCGCTGGACTCCCATGTAGTCGACTGTGGTTTGAGTCCCAGACCCGGTGGCTTAAACTCACGCCGGTTGTGTGTGCATGCCCAAGATCCTGAGAGAAGAATGGAGGAGAAGGGATTGCAGCGTGGCCATCCCCCCTGGGGGGTGATTTCTCGCTTTCTGTCTCTCTGTCTCTCTCTGTCTGTCTGGCAAGCGCACATGCCCTATAGCAAAAACCTCTCCGAAAAAAAAAAAAAAAAAAAAAAAAAAAAAAAAAAAAAAAAAAAAACCAGAAACAAATAAAACAATCTAACTTCACAGATTGTATAGAATTTGTGCTAACACAAACCTTCTTTTAGATAAATCTAAATCTTATATAATAGAGCACAATAATTTCTATTTTGCCAGTTCTATTTTCTAGTTATTATTGATTGCCCACATTTTATACATATTGCTCATAACAAAGAATGCTTGTTCTGATAATTATTGTGCTAGTTGTTGGTAAATGTGGCAACACAATTAACTTCAAAGAAAGGTAGAGTAATGCCCTACCTCAATTCACCACAAATCCTATTGGATTCTCTATGGAAACATGAACGGTCAGACTCAGCAGGTGTAAGAATAATTCTAGCACTTTAAATTGCTTTTCTATTAGTTGTCATCACTACAGAAAGGTGGTTAAGAATTAAGTGCTCTCTTCATCAAAATGATTAGGCTATTAACTGTACAATCTCTTTTTGGAGCTTGTTTTTATGATTATCTGATAATTCAACTCTTTCTATTTCTGGGGACATTTAATTTAAGAGCCTTTTCCCACCTCTAAAAACTGAGCAAAGTAAAGTGATTCCAACCTTCCATTTAATTAATTAAAAATAAAAAGCTTTGTTGATTTTTTCTTGCATTTCTGATGCATTGAGAAGTAATAAATTTCTCCACAGAAACACTGTGTTTGTCAAAATAAATCTAATTTTAATTTTCATAAACACTGAAGCATTAATCATAGTGTTGTTGTTGTTATAATGGTCAATGATCTTAAAAAAATTAAATATTTTTAAATCTCTCAAAGCAATGATTGTAGGGCACACACACTCTTTCAGAAGAGGGTTAAGTCCAGAAAGTATAGCTGGTTTGAAAATTTAGAAAATTAAATTTTTATTATAATTATTAGCTCCTTATTAATAAATACAATATTATATTTATTTCCTCAATTAAAAATATACTTGTAATTTAAATCTTTCTTTCTCTTCTAACATTATTTCTACATTTGAATGTGCTTCACTTAAAAGAAAATCTCTCTTATCTGTATGCTGTAAATGAGAAACAATTTTGCATTGGTTTTATCTGTGCACATAATCAAAATGGAATTATATTTCTGGGGGTTTCAGCATCATTAGTATTGAATGAATAAGTTCAAACTCAGTTGCTATATTTGATAAGACTGTAAGTTTGCTTCTGGTATTTTCTGTCTGACTTTGGGTTAAAACAAAGCTTCTAAAATCACAGTTTCTAACTGTTCAGTAGCTCTTATTGAAGATAAATACCATAAATATCTTCTCAACATACTACGTCTATAAGAGTACTTTTCCTTCTTTCACTTTTCAGAATATTCTTTGTTCTCTGTTTAATATTAAATATGGTCCCTTGATTTGTATTTCCTGTGACGAGAAAGAATTTAGGGTTTTAGAATCTCACTGAGTGCAAGTTTTAATATTAAAATAATCATATAGCAGTTCTACATTCATCAGAAAACTATTTTTAGATAAAATAGAATCTGCATGTCCTATAGAGTGTTAGCACAGAATGTGGTTAACCTTTCATGAACCAAGGGGCTCAGACATCAGGAGGTAGGATAATAGAAGCAGTTATATATTTAGTGCTCCCCTTCTTTTTCAGTCTTCCCTTCCACATTTTATTCCCTTCTGATTGACAAATAGATGAGGTATAAGAGAAACATACTAAGCTTCTACCTTAGCTGTTATACTAAGTATACTACGTATGTGGCAGTAGAAATCAAACATTCTATCTCTAATTCTAGTTCTTATTTTGTATTTAAACTCAGTGTCTCCGAATCTCACCTGAAACTCTTAGCTGAGAAGGTGTACATGAACATCCTCATTCTAAAGACTGCTACAACCAATGAAACCACTTTCATTGTTTAGCTCCAGGCAATATTTACAAGAAATCCCTGTTCGGAAGAAACTCATAGAAAAGAGCAAGACATCGTGCAAAGGGACAGGGTTTTCTCCCAGTTCCCAACTAAAGCTGAGTAAAGGAATTCCAATTATATTCAAGGGCCGTTGTTAGCCTTTGTGAGGTGAAAAGTGTCCAGAGGCCTCTGTCTCTGTGGTGGTGACTCAGAGGCCTCATTTTCTGTGGGGACTTTCTGGAATCCTTGGTTTTAGTGGAAGTGTCTGGAGGCTTCAGTCTCTGAGGGATGCCTGAATCAATCCCCTAAGTTTTAGGGGTATCCTCCCACTGTAGTGTACCTCTTATTTCCTGGAGTGCAGAGTGGTGTACAGGCTCAGGTGCCAGGTCACTGCTGTTTCACTGTGCTCAGCTACTTACCAAGCACTGCTGCCTTTTTGTATGAGCAAGGTGGAATGACAGCAGGGTCCCATGGGTATATTAGACCCCAGGGCAGGAAGCACTTTAGCTGTGACTTGGCTGCCAAAGTGGCACTATGCCACTAGAGTTTGGATCCAAAGAAGGGGGGAGGAAGGGAGAATCCAGTGTGTGTTCCTTTCCTGTGATGAGGCTTTTTGCATAGATGCCAGGTAATCCTAAGTTTGAGATCTCTAATGATGGGTGGCTCTTGTTTAGCTAGGACTGGATGTGTTTACGATGACAGTGGGAAAAGGTGTGTGTTTTCCATTCACCTTTTCCCCACAGTAGGAAGCTCCCCTCAGTTCTGGGTCAATCCTGGCCTGGTGTCTTGTCTCTTTATCCAATCCCCATCTTGGATTTTTGTGTCCCAGAAGTTTTTCATTACTTCCTTTCTTTGCTGTTTTCTGATGTCCTTCTCACTCCTCCAGTTGGACTGGACCTATTTATGATATTTCAGTCCTTTTTAATGAAGTGAAGGGGCTCTAAGTGTTTCTTCCAGGCCATCTACCCCAACATCCAGTGCTTATTTTTTTATAGATGCAGCAATAAAGATCTAGAAGAAACACAAAGGCATGGGACAGGCTCAGGGTGTAATGAATACTAGAATGCTTCAGGGAATAGTCCCATCACAGGCAGAATGTTTAATATGTTTTAGATATTTCTATGAGTTGCATTTCAATTAGAATGTTACTTAGACTGCTACTCCTCATTGTATGGTAGGTAAAAGACAACAAAAAAAAAATCCATCTCATAAAAATACTGAAAATATTCATCTAAGTTGCAGAGTAGGTTAAATGATTAATGACAACTCTGACAATGCTAAAGGGAGGTGTTATTTGTATTGTATTACTTCTCTTAAAACAGAACTTGAAGATACAATACAAATCAGCAGAACAGTCAATACAAGTGCTTGAGGTACCATCTGTCTCTCCTACATGGAATTTAAACTTTTGCTTTTTGGGGGACCAGCATATGGTGTAAAGATTATGTTGCTGGACTCCCATGTATTCGACTGTGGTTCGAGTCCTGGACCCGGCAGCTTAAAACTCACGCTGGGTGCGTGTACATATGTGTCCAAAATTCCGAGAGGAGAATGAAAGAAGAGGGAATGCAGTGTGACCATCCTCCCTGGGAGGTGATTTCTCACTTTCTGTGTCTCCAGCAAGCACATGTACCCTATAGCATAAACCACTCTCAAAAACCTCTCTGTTTTGCCAGAGGGCATATGAGTGTGCCAGAGACAGAGAGAAGGAGAGGGAAAAAGCAACCTTCCAATGGGGTGTGGCCATGTTGCATTTCTCTATCTTTTCAGGATTTTGGGCAAGCACATATGGTTAGTGTTTCTCAAGCCACTGGGGCTGGAATTTTAATCATGGTCAGTCATGTGGGTTCTAGGTCTCTAAACACTATGCCACAGACCTGGTCATAGTTTGAACATTTTAAGAATGAGATAAAAGCAACTGTGAAACTCTGTACTGACAGAGGTGTTTACCTATCTATTTGCACTCATGTGATACTAGGTAACTAGGATTTCACTCATAAGAATATTTGACTAAGTGATTTTCTTCTGAGGAAAAATGGTTGATTCTTCAATGACATGTATTCAACTGCACCCCATTTCCTGTGGAGATACATGGAGTGGGACCCCTGGCTGATTTGGATTAGGGATTGATAGTTTAATGCTTGATGTATAATATTTCAGAAAGAACTAAAGCAATATCTCTTAAAGGAAACATGAGAGATGTATTTCTCTACACAAGATTCCCAAGTGTGTAACACAGCTGCCTGGAAGCATGACATCATCAACCAAGAAGCTCATTATTCGTATCGTTCAAACAGTCAACTTAAAGATGTAAAAACATCACTCGGTGACTACAGACATTTAGAACATGTGCAAAAACCAAAAGTAGTTTTCTTATTAAATTTGAAATGGGTGGTGTTTACACTTGATATTAAATATTTTATATCTAATATTTATAATTAATTATTTTGGGTAGAATAAATGGAAAGTAAAATCTGCACATGCCTTAAGCTTCCTAGAGATGAAATTGCACTTCTTTTACACATATATTTTTGCAATTAATGGAACTAAGTTTTCAACAATAGTCATTTTGCTTAACTTGTCCTATTATGGTAAATTACAAAAGCATGGGAAATCTCTGCATTTCTACAGGAAGTCATGCAGCCTATTTCCTACGTTTCTTTTAGTCTGCTAGAAACACTTTTTCAACAGTGCCAATAAAGTACATATCCATCTCTTTCTCATTTAGAGATACTCCATGTTTTGTTTAGAAATGACAATTGTTTTTGTTTACCTGTGAATGACTACAAGCAAAGAAGAAAACAATTTTTCTCAGAAGAGTACAGCCACCCACATTCTAACATCTACTTGAGTTATCTCAGCTATGCAGTTAATATGCGATCATGTTTATATATATATACACACACACACGCACACACACACACAACACACACACACACACACATATATAAATTTTTTTTTTCAAAAGGCTGTTACAGGTTGTTCTTCATAGATTTCTACAGATGTACTCTGAAAATGCTTACGGTTAATGTCAGAGGAAAATTTTGAACATGTTACAAAATAAGGGCCAAAGTGATTATTCCCCAACTAGCCTATTTCAGAATTAAGTAGGATGAGTTTAGAGAAACAGAGCTTTCCCACAACCTGCTCAATTTTAATAAATTAGAATCTCTAGTGATGGAGTTTAGAAATCTCGGTTAAAGACCAGAAACTCCTGGTTTAGGAACCACTCTTTTTGTTTGTTTTCTGGAGAGATTTTTGCTATAGGGTGCATCTGCTCATGAGAAAGACAGAGAGAGAGATAGAGACAGAAAACGAGAAATCACCTCCCAGGGGGGATGGCCACGCCTCAATCCCTTCTCCTCCATTCTCCTCTCAGGATCTTTGGCATGCACACACATGCGCCTGGTGTGAGTTTAAGCCACGGGGTCCAGGACTTGAACTGCAGTCGACTACATGGGAGTCCAGTGACATAGCGATTATGCCAACTGCTGGTCCCAGGAAGCCACTGTTTTGATGTGAATGATGGTACCAAATTTGCTAAAATAACAGAGAGAGTGGTAGGTTTTTATTTTCACTTACTAAAAGGTCATACTTTGGCCCAGCTGTATAGCACACACCTGTTGACACTGCTACTTAGCAGGCTAAAGTCATGGGTGAAGCCTCGGCTTGTTATTTATTTATTTATGTTTTTGTGGGGGTGCAACTCTAAAGAAAATAGGCACCTGCAGTCACTGATACTTGGGAGAGTGAGTCAGGAGAATTGTGACATTGTGAAAACCTGTCTAAAGGAAAATGTCATACTTCTAGACTACTTGGGATAAATAAAGTAAATCTCAGACCAATACAGTTAGAGAGTAAAACAGCAGATTAGAAATGAAACAAAATGACAGAATTGTCACTTAACTGGAACATGTGAACCATTACTTTGTAAGTCTCCTCCAAGAAAGTATACAAGGATATTTCAAAAAGTTCACCAATGAGACCAACAGTTGACATAGTGGCTAAGGCACTGAACTCCCATATGGCTGACTGTGGTTTGAGTTCTGGGACTGGAAGCTTGAAAATCATGCTGGGTACATACATGTCCAAAATCCCAGGAGAAGAATGGAGGAGAAGGAATTGCAGTTTGGCCATACCTTCTAGAAGGACGATTTCTCGCTTTCCCTCTCACTGTCATTCTTTGTGATCTCTCTCTGGCAAGCACACACACCGTATGGCAATCAATTAATCAATCAATAAATAAAATAAATGACAAAAATGGAATTAACTAAAGGTTTATTTTGGTGCCTCCTCAAAAAATTAAAATCTACGCACAGTTTTTTTTATTGTATAAATTTTCCATAAACTTTGCCATAGGGCGGGCGCCACCATGCCCGAATTTTCCATGAACTTTATGGCTACCCCTTGTATTTTATGTAACATACATGTTTTCATCAGAAAAAAAGTCTAATTTGCTCAATACAAATATAATTATTTGCATTGGTATGGTGATGTTGCTTATGTCCTTTAATATGTGAATCTCCCTTGGTCTTCAAAACAGTGAGAGAGAGACAGGGAAGGTTCTATCATCAACATTCTGAGGGTCAGAATTTGTCCCAAAGTTGCAAAGAATTTTATCAAGGCACAGAAACCCATGTGTGTTAATATAATCTATTAGTTGCCATGTTTGAGAGGCAGAACAAAGAAGTTAGGAGATTGTGTTGTTAGTCATACTTCATATTCCTTCAGGATGACAGGAAAGTATATAATGCATTTATGGGAAATATTTATAGCAAAGCTTTTGTACAGCTTTGTAACTTAAAAAGAGATTTTTACATGTCTGGAAAACACTTCAAGGTGAAACCCTCATTCTTTAAAGGATTATTTAGGGTAACAATGCTACATAAATTTGTAGGTTGGAAGGAATATTAAAGGGCATTTACTTCATTTTCCTCATTTTCTGGATGAAGATCCTAAGGCTCAGAAGTTTGTATAATTTGAGTAGTAATTTATATTATGATTAGTGGCTGACTAATACTGTTGTGATTTGTATATAGTGACTAGCCAATTTTTGTCCAATTTTTGTAAAAGAATATCTTTCCTAAGCTATTTTTCTATAATTATAGATTTGTTTAAAATGTTAAAATACTCTAATGGGTGATCTATATTAGTACAAGTTGTTAATATTTTTCATTTTAAATTTTATTTTTAATGCAACAATGCAATGTTTTATAGTACTTTGAATCAAAGTAATCTCTCTCTTCCTGAAAAATGTTCAATTATGATAAATTAAATAATTTTAACTGAGCACAAATATGGTTATTTCAAAAAGAAACAAAAGTGAAATATTTTTTTTTCTTTCTTTATTTTTTATTGTTTTGCTAAAATGTTTGTACATTCACCAGAGAGAAACAGAAATAGAGGGAAGGAAAATAGGAAAGCAGTCCTTTGGGGGCATGGTTACATTGCAGTCCCTTTTCCATTTCCCCTTTGGGTATTTTGGGCACACTTGCACACATGCCCAGCATGTTTTCTTCAAGCTGCTAAATGCAAGACCTGAACTGTGTGGTTGACCTGTGGGATCCAGCCACTTAACCACCACACCACTAGCTGACTACCTTTTATTCCTTTTTTCTATTTTATAACTATTATTTACATTTAATCATTGTACATCTTTGTGGGGCATACCCTTGATTTCAAAGCACGCATGCATGTGCAACAATCAAATTCAGAATAATACCATATCCAACAATAAGCACCACATTTGATATATTTATATAAGATTAGTAATGTCTTTTTTTTTTCTTACTTGGTAGTGGTATGTCTTTTTTTCTTTCTTTTTTTTTTTTTTTTTAGTTTTATTTTTTTGCTATAGGGCACGTGTGCTTGCCAGAAAGACAGAGAGAGACAGAGAGACAGAAAGTGAGAAATCACCCCCCGGGGGGGGATGGCCACACTGCAATCTCTTCTCCTCCCTTCTCCTCTAGGGATCTTGGGCATGCATGCACACGCAACCGCTGTGAGTTTAAGCTACCAGGTCTAGGACTCAAACTGCTGTTAACTACATGGGAGTCCAGCGACATAGCCATTACAGTAACTGCTGGTCCCGGTTGTGGTATATCTTTTCACAGCCCATTTGCCCTGATTATCTGCACTCTTGTATCTGTTAAGCACTTTTTTTCTGATTCCCTCCTATCCCTCTCAACTTCCTAACTTCTATGCAGTCTCTACTTTCTTTCTTTATAAACTACTTTTTACTTTGTTATTATAGTAATTGTCAGAAAATTATATAAAATAATGT
This sequence comes from Tupaia tana, assembly GCA_026018925.1. NCBI lineage: Eukaryota > Metazoa > Chordata > Mammalia > Scandentia > Tupaiidae > Tupaia > Tupaia tana. Next base: position 61,940,798 of record JAKSZU010000013.1, read on the forward strand.
TTTGAGGGCACATTCTCGTGGTTGCTTTTAAATCACTTTGCTCCCGGAAAAATTCATATTAATTTATTTTTCAAAAGATTTATATACAGGTTTGAATCCAAGTTAAGGTTAAAAGCATAAATATTGTTCATTTCAGCTAAATTCACAATTGTTTCAGAAAAATATGATACAACCATTCAGAAAAAAAAAAACAAAAAATAGAAGAGTATCAAATTTTGGTTTGCTTGAGATATAGATAAGATACAATGCCTCTTTTGAATTTTAATTCTTCAAAAGAGATATTCATCAGTATCTAATTATGAATATAAAGACATATTAAAGAATAAGAAATGGCACTATGTTGTATATAATGTGAACAGCTAACTCATGTGCTAACATTTTAAAGGAAGGAATACAAAAATGTTCTGCCCCCATGGTCAATACTTCATAATTCATGCCTAAGTCATTAATTTTTAGCCCTGGAAATTCCTACATCAAGATATTAAAATCAAAATACACAATGATATTCTATACAGTGTTTTTTATATAATAATAATCTGAAAATATCCGGAAAATTTTTAATCCTTGGTTTGGTTTTTGAATAAAATGTTTGCTATGGTCTGTCAGCAAATAAGCATCTTCTGTTCTATCAGGAAGTCTCTGGAGGTGAATTTATCTCCACTGACTGACATGGATGAAGAAGTGTATAGTCCTTGAAACTGCAATCAAAAATAATGGCAGTTTTGGGAGAAAGCTAGAATTATTGAAGGTTAAGCAGGATGACAGAGCAATACTATGTGTTTGAGGATACTACGTTGCCCTTGAGTCAACTCAATTCCAAAAGTTGGCCTCTCTTTACTTACCTAAGCCAATTAGTGCTCAGTTGAAGACACATTGAGCTCAATTTTCTGTTGTTTAGAAATAAAGTCTCTTAATTGGTAGGTCATTTTAAAATCTAAAATTACTACTGTCATTGATGCTGCATTTTATTCCAATCATATAAATGTTGTAAAGCCTTAGGCAATATAAGTGTATTTATTTATAAATCAAACAAGCAAATAACCTCCAGGTATGAAAATCTCCTCAGGAGTATTGTTAAATAATTCCCCTGGGAATTGTCATGAGAAATAAATATTAATGCCTTTTAATTGCTTTGTAGTTTACATTATTTATGTGAAGCATCAGGACCAATTTTAGAGATGAGAGCAGATAAATATTACTCTAGAGAATAAATTCACATCCACATCTACTCTAAAGTAATTTGCTAAAAATTGCATTTGTGGCCTAGTTACTTTCTAAGGGAATGAATCTTTTATTTAAGAGTACCATAGAATGGAAAAGTTTGTCAAACTTCATTTCTTTGTACAAAGCTAAGCTACTCATAAAAGCACATTTGTAAGATAGTTGGAAAAAAGTTAATAAAGATGGATAGTGTAGGTCGTTGACATAAAGTCATCTTTATCAAGGTCATTTACATTTGTCTTTTTGACAACTTACTTGCCTGGGTAATAGTTTCTATAGGGAATGCATGGGGCAGTTTGTAGCTTAAAAACATAGTCTTTGAGAAGTTTTAATTCTCCTTCAGCACTTGATTGATAACTACTCTTCTCTGTGAAATGTTGGTGGTTTAAAGATGTATTATGAGCTTCAGGTCTTCAATCAGGACATAGTTATAAGTGGTATTGGCCATCCATGAAAAACAAATTATCATTAATTTTCTCACTTTTTTTTGATGTTCTAGGTACCAATATGACCCCTAAGTATTTCTGATAAGCATTTCTGAGTTATTCCTGATTTGTCCCTTTTTTTCCAACTCAACCTTCCGCCCTGACCTCCTAAGCCAATCTCTGGCAATGACTCCTCTTGTGATCCATTATTGAGACTAAGTTGTGCCTAACTAGAATTTTGACACAGTTTACTATTCCAGGATGTATTAGTCAGCTTGAGTTGTCAAAACAAAAATACTCTAAACTGAGTAGCTTAAACAACAGAAATACATTTTCTCATATTTCTGGAGATTAGAATTCCCAAATCCAGATTCAGCAGGGTTGGTTCTATGAGAACTCTCTTCCTGACTTGCAAATGATAGCTTTTTTTTTTTCTTGAGAGGTTTTTGCATGTGCGCTCACCAGAAAGAGAGAGAGAGACAGAAAGTGAGAAATCACCCCCCATGGGGGATGGCCATGCCTCAATCCCTTCTCCTCCGTTCTCCTCTCGGAATCTTCGGCATGCAAGCACATGCGCCCAGTGTGAGTTTTAAGCCACCAGGTTCAGGACTGCGGTCAACTACATGGGAGTCCAGTGACATAGCCATTACGCTAATTGCTGGTCCCGCAAATGATATCTTTCTTTCTATGTTCTCAAAGGGTCTTTCCTTTGTGGATATGCAGGGACAGAGAGACCCCAAGCTCTCTGGTGTCTTTTCTCATAAAAAAAATAATAATTCTATTGAATTGAGTCCCCACCTTTATGACCTCTTTTAACCTTAATTACTTCCTAAGAGGCCCTCTTTATAATATAGCCACCCTGGGAGTTAGGACTTCAACATATGCATTTTGAGTGGGACAAAACAATCAATAACAAGAGAGCCGGTGATGGTGGTATGGCTTTCAAAGCAATTATTTTCATAAATTCGAGCAGAATGGTGGGAGGTGGAGGATTAAGAAAATAGTTCCTAAGGGAAGAGAGAATTAAACCATGTTTAATTCAAGGTCAATGGATAAAATTCCCCAATGAAGTGACTAAGATCATAGAATATTATCTCTTTCTCTAATAACCTTTGATCATGGTTCATGAGTTTATGTTTGAAACTCTAAGGTGAAGGATTATAAAAAGAGAATATCAAATGAACTATATTCATACTTCCTTTGGGGAAAACGTTATTATAATATATCAAAAGACTAATTGTTGTAACTTCTATTCTGAAAGGAAATTGTACTAGGCCTTTGTCCAATGATTAGAAGAATGTTTGCAGCTTCATAAATGAAAGTTAATAACTCCATTACATTGACACAAGCAGACATTGGCATCCTTGTGGCACGCATTAGCAGGCAATGGGGTTCCTCTGGTAGTCACCATCAAAGTCTTTTATAGGCAACAGAAACCTAAATTGTAGTTTAACACATTTGTTCAGAGAGGAAAGGAAGAAAGGCTAGAGTTCATAAAGTACTGTTGAGGGTAGTGTTTCTTTTACCCTGTGAAACAACCACTAGGAATGCTACAGTAAAGTGACAAAATATCCATGAATAATACATGCAGAACACCTAATATGTGTGAGGCACTAGATTTATGAAATAGCTACCAAAATTATTTTTCTCATATTGCTAATGAGAATGACAGGAACATTTAGTACCTTAGCCAAGATCATTTAACATATAACAACACTGACATTAGAAGCAAGTTTAACTACATTTTTTAGATTTGTGCTTTTTAAAACTATTAAAATTCCTGTACTTTGAATGAATACTATGGTGATACAAGTTTTCACCCTTAGGCTAACATGGATTTGAAATTCAGGTTTATTTAATGGGTATATTATAAAGTCTAGAGAATTAAGACAATGAGAATACATTTATCAATAGCTCATGGGTGAGAAATTGCCATTAACTTATTTCTTCTGGCAATATTATTATAACCCAGTCAAAGTGATCGGAGAGTAACTTCCTTCCTTCCATACACATCGAAGGGCATGTTCATTCATTTGTCAATTCGCGGTTAGTTAAATGTCTAGCTACCATATACCAAACATTGCAGCAAGCACAAAGAAGCAGATAGAAGCTCTTCTGGAAAAATTACTTTTTAACAGGTAAATAGCAGCTAAAGAGCTGTGAAGAGTGGTTAATTGATTGATTAGCCATTTTAAAGAGCAGTGTTTTGAGGTGATAAATGTTCTGTGACCCAGGTAAAGAATGAGGAGAGAGACTTAAAAACTAATTAACATATACTGCAGGATCTGATTAACTTTAATCTCCTTACTATTTTTCTTCATTTTTGTGTGTCTATTGCCTTATTTCCAGTCCATTTCCCCATGTTATTTTCCTTTTCCTGTTTCTCTTTCTTCAGAAAATTTAATAAAATAGAGGATAGCTAAACTGTTAGTTTTATTTTCTCCACTGGCTCAGAAAGCTGAGATAGATAAAGACTGGTGTTTTCTTTTTGTTATTTTCTGTTACTTTTGTTTGTTTTTCAACTCTAGAGAGACTATAAGTCACTATGGGAAGAGGAGATCTTATTATCAGCAGAAGGGAGACTGCCAAATGGTTAGGCATCTGATCAGAAGATCGAATGAGAAGAGGAATGGGGCATTGGTGACATTCTAAAGCAAGTAAAAGAATTTCCCTTAGGGAGAAAGATTTAAACAGATCCCAGTTCCAAAAAGAACTAAAGCCAAATTTCCTCATTACCCATCAGTGAAAAAGTTATTGATTCATTGAACTGTACTCTCTTTTTTCCTGGTATGAGGCCCTTCAGAAGGTTTGTAGAAAAATGGAAGTACAAGTTTATTTGGTAAAAAATATTTTGAAATCCATGTGATATACATTAGGATTTTATCACAGAAGAATGCATTTCTAGGTATGACTCTCTGAATGAATCAGTTGTTGCCATTTTAAGTCAGACTAACTAGCTACCCCAAATTAATGGCTTCAAATAACATTGACATAATTCTCCAGGCAGAATTTGTTTAGTCAGCAAGGAGTAACTGATTTAGGTTGAGTTTGTCAATTGTACTAGATTGGGTTTGGTCCAGTGAGCTACCCAAGACAAGTTCTTGGAATAGATGGTAGAAACAGAAAAGTGAAAGTACAGGTGTATAATATATATCTATATATATCAAGTCTCTAATTATATGCTTCTGCTAACTAAAATATCTTGGTCTAAAAAATTAATCTGGTTGAACCCAAAGCCCAGAGGCAGGTAGCAGTAAATTTTAAGTCTAAGTCTAAGGGTGTGAATATAGAGAAGATAAAAGATTGGAACCAAAAATTTAACCTCTGACTGAAGGTGACGGATATAGAATTCAAATAATGCAAACCCATCCCAACATTTATAGGTGGTTCTATATAATAAATCAAAACAACTAGAAGAGAATTAGAAATCAAAGTCATGTTTAAAGAAAACATCAGAACTAGAAGAAAATGATACAAAGATGTATTTCTGAAATACTTATCCTATTTTTTAAATTAAATAAATTAAACATTCAAGTTATGATAAAACAATAAAGTACACTCAAGGGAAAGCAAAAAAAATAGGAACTAATGATATGAAAGTATAAATGATTCCATTCATAAATAAAAAAGGATGGGGCTAGCAGGTGGCATCATGGTTAAGATGCTGGAATCCCATGTGGCTGACCATAGTTTGAGTCCCAAACCTGGAAACTTAAAACTTGTGCCAGGTGCATGTGCATGCATGCCCAAAACCCCAAGTAGAAAAGGGGTTGTGGTGTGGCCATCCCCTCAATGGGTGATTTCTTGTTTTGTCTATTTATCTCTGTCTCTCTGGTGAGTGTATGAGCTTTGTAGCAAAAATCTCTCTCAAAGCAAAAGTAAAAGAAGGAAAGAAAATAAAAACAGGGAATAAATTATAAATTTTTCCTGCAGTAAAATGTGACGCTCTGAGAGGCTGAGAAACATGACAGAGTTCCAGGTTCTTACCCAGAGATCATGCTGCGTATGATGGAAATACATGTACCCATGATCGGGGCTGGCTGAAGCTGGCAGTGAATCACAGTGTCCAGACCCTTCTGGGAGTCCTATGTCTCTTTTTTTCTGACCCATAGACTAAGTAGATTTAAAAAAAAAAAAAAATTTGTTCTTGAGCTTATTTAAAAAAAAAGTGAAATAAAAATTCTGTCAAATTAAGGAGAAAATAAAAACACATGACAATTAGTGGAAAAAATAAGATTCAGCAACTTTGCGCATATTTCCAAAAATGTTGACTTTGTTAGAGTTGGATCTGAATGATTTAACTAAAATGATGTAAATTATGACAAAAATTAGATTTCTAAAATGCAGTATATTTTATTAAGATATTTAATTAATAATCCTCCAATAAATATTATCACACTAAAATTATAAATAAATGTAAGATATCAAAAAATATGACCCCTAAAGAAATTCTTTGATCATAAAATAATAAAATACCGGGAACCAGCAGTTAGCATAATGGCTATGTCGCTGGACTCCCAAGTAGTTGACTGCGGTTCACGTCCTGGACCCGGTGGCTTAAAACTCACGCCGGGTGCGTGTGCGTGCGTGCACAAGATCCCGAGAGGAGAATGGAGGAGAAGGGATTGCGGTGTGGCCATCCCCCCTGGGGGGTGATTTCTCGCTTTCTGTCTCTCTGTCTCTCTCTGTCTGGCGAGCGCACGCGCCCTATAGCGAAAACCTCTCCAAAAACAAACAAGCAAACAAACAAAACAAAAACAAAAACAAAAAAATAATAAAATACCTAAATTCATTGAGTATTTAGTTGCCAATCATTGTGTCAAATACTTTTGCACGACTAACCTATTAAATTTCCAGTCTTACAAAAGTGTTATATCTCCTTATCACAAATGAAAAAAGTAAAGATTAAAAGTTAAAAATTTTGTTCAAGTCCATTTAGTTTATAAGTGATACGGTCTGGATTTGGATCCAGATAATGAGCATAGAACTTCTACTTTTAAATATAAAGCCATTCCATGGCTTGAAACAAATATATCACTTTATTTTCTATTTATCTATTTTTTTTTTGACGTTTTTGCCATCGGGAATGTGAATTCACTGGAGAGAGACAAAGACAGAGACAGTGAGAGATAAAGTGAGAAATCACCCCCCAGGGGAGATGGCCCTGCCACAATCCTATCGTCTCTATTCTCCCAGAATCTTGGGCATGCACACACATGTACCCCGTGTGATTTTCAAGCTACCGGTCTAGGACTCAAACCACAGTTGGCCACGTGGGAGTCCAGTGATGCAACCACTACACCACCTGCTGGTCCCTATTTATTTATTTATTTCTACTTCTAAATTTGGAAGAAAACATAGAAAACAAATTGAGCGAGTAAGAGGTGCTAAAGCACAAGCTTTTCAAAACTACAATGCTGAAGAGGAAATAATTACAAAAGATATGTAAGGTCCCTGGGATTAGCATGATGTCACCCTGTTGGGTAAAGTAAACCTAAATGACAGATAGCTGTCATCATTTACACTGTGACACTACCTCAAATTTAACTGGAGAAAGGAATCCAAATTTGGTAAATAAAGTTAGTATAAAACTTAGTATAATTAAACACCTTAAATATAGTAAAAGAAATTACAAAACTTTGTTTTATGGAAAAAAATTAAGTTGATTATGTGTCATAGGTGTAAAGTGTATTAAGGGTGCAATGTATTATCAATTTACTACATCATTTTTTTTCAGAAGAAAGAAAAAAAAAGAGAAAGTAAGCACATTTAATAGTTATGTATACTTTATGAAACCTAGAATACAGAATTAGTACAAGGTGAAAATATGTATTTTAGAATTGAGGAACTACAGATAATATTGAGTAATAGACATTGAAATATAGGTTAGTATGTTTGAGACTAATCTGAGATATCCATTAATACTTTTTTCTATTTTTAAATTGCTTTAGTGTATATTAGCTATTTAGACTCTATAAAAATTTAGTCTTTAAAAAATATTGTCCATATAGTCACAAAATTTTTAAAATCTTGAAAAATGCTCACGTATTTTTAAATTATATCATATAGGGGACAGCAGATGGCCTGGACTCCCCTATGGCCGACTATCACCAGTTCTATCACCAAACCCAGTTGCTTGAAAATTACATCAGGCACATGTGTGTGCATGCCCAAAATCCCAAGAGGAGAATGGAGGAGAAAGGTTTGAGTCATGGCCATCCCCCTTAATGGATCATTTCTCACTTTCTCTCTGTCTCTCTCTCTCTTTCTCTTTCCAACATGTGCACATGTCCTTCAAAAAGACAATAATTGTGGGGACTTCACTGATGCTATAAAGACTATGCATGACCTCACTGGGATATATAGACTTCAATTCAGATAAAAATGTTCATGTGTTGGCTTATACTTATTATGAAAACATTAATTTTTGGTAAATACTTATATTTTTATGAAAAAGAGTTATATGTTTATAAAAAAGAATGCAGTTGACTGGACCCTAAATGTTTTTTTTTTTATATGATCAGTTATTTATTAAGGTTCTTGGCAAAAAAATCTAGAACACCAATTTGTAAGGATAAACTTAATTTGTAAGGGCAGACACAGGTCACAGGTAGCCCTGGAGCTGAGGAACAGCTTTGATTTTGGGTAAAATTTGCGAATCCACAGCTTTCTGATCAATCTTGCGCTGCTCTGAAATCTCATATTTCTCCTTCTCTGTGTCGAAGATCTCACCTTCCTGGTGTCTGGGCTTCTGCAGTTTCTTTTTTTTGAAGTAAGTATTGATAAGGTGCTTTGGGATTTTTACTTTGCTAATATCAATTTTCATGGAGGTGACAATGACAAATTTCTGGTGTGTTCTACGCAGTGGAACTTGATTGAGAACCAGCGGTCCAGTAACAAGTAGCAAGCCACTGCTCAGCTGCTTCAGGAAAACCACTCTCTTGACTCTGTGACGTCCAGTGAGGATGATCAGAATGGTCCTAGGAGTGATGCTAGCTCAAAGCTTTCTCACATGCTGACTGAAGGGTTTGGAACCTAAATGGCTTTAATCTAAGAAAATTCAAGCAATTGTTTAATCAGTTCTAGTAAGACAATTTCATTTATCAAAAAAACTCGTATAAGTCTGTGAACTATATATAGATGCAAAAGCATAAACATAGACTAAACTATTCATCATAGTGGTTGCTGCTAATAGGGGGTTATTTATATTGGAGCAAAGGGTGCCATACTATTATTTATCATTTTGTATTACAAAATTAGCCTTGAAGTATGAATAAAATAAACTTAACTTTTGTCATCTCTGAATTCTGTATTCACTAGCATTTTTATCATCTGTACTATTTTATTTTTAAAAACTCACAAGATGACCCTTAAAAGTTTATTTGCAATCAGAGAGTGACATTCTCTTATTCTTTCACTCAAGACCAGGATAAATGGAGTTAGTTTCCTTCGGAATACAAATACATTAAGTTGATTGTTTGATCACAAAACTGGTGCTATTGTAGAAATAAACTATAGGTAAGAGGGATATACCTTGAGAGTTTAGAGATTAAAATTCAGAGAGAAATTAGTTAAAACCATGACTCTGTTATTTAATATCCTATTAATTTGAGCATGGTGCTAAGAAATTTATTTCCTAAATGTGTCCTATATAAAATTGGAATCATAACGATACCTACCACATATGTAATTATGATGGAATGAAATAATGTATGTGATGGGGTTAGGACAATGAACATAAAGTACTGTTGATACTGTTACTCAATATTATTGCTTAATATTGCCCCAAGATTCTTAAGGAAGTTTTTTATTTAAATTTTTTTAAACTCAGTATCTGACTTTTTTGTTGTTTGTTTTTTAAGTTCAATATGTTTTCTGTCTCTGTGGAGACATTTTTTAAGAGATTTTTGCTATAGGGCGTGTGTGCTCGCCAGAAAGACAGAGAGTGACAGAGAGACAGAAAGCGAGAAATGGGGATGGCCACACCGCAATCTCTTCTCCTCCATTCTCTTCTTGGGATCTTGGGCACGCACTCACACACGCCCTGCGTGAATTTAAGCCACCGGGTCCGGGACTCGAACCACGGTCAACTACATGGGAGTCCAGTGACATAGCTATTATACTAACTGCTGGTCCCCCAGTATCTGACTTCTTTGGCAAGAGAATTTTTTTTTTTTTTTTTTTTTTTTTTTTAGTTTACAATGTAGTTACATATATCATTAGTTCCATTTTTTGTTGTTGTTAAATCATATTCTTTTTTTATGAGAATACTTGTATTGACTTTTATATATACACCACAATTTGTTTATTCTTCTGTTAATAGAATTTAGAGATTTTTTTTTTTTAAATATTTACTTTTTCCATGAGAGAAAAACAAAGAGAGAAAGAGAGAGACAGGTACCCCTAAGAGGTCTTCACACCACAATATTCCCAGCCCCAGCCAGCCTATATCATGGACATGTGTAGCATGCCAGGCATGAATAAGGAGGTCCTGGGATGTGAACCCAGGACCTTTCCCAATTGAATTGAGTTGTATCAACACTGTACTACTACCCCTAGCCCAAAATTGGGGATGTTTTCAATTTTGTACTATTTTTGAATGTAACTATTCTACACTGACTTATAGAAGTCTTTTTGTTCACACATTTATAATCTCTTGATTAAATACATAAGAATGAAATTGTTGTGTCATAAGGATAAGTTATGTTTAACTTCCTAAGAAACTCAGGTTTTCAGTGGAGTTGTGCTTTTTATATGCTCACCCCCAGTGTATGAGACTTCCAGTTGCTTCTCTTGTGCTCCATGTGTTGTGTTCTCAGTCCTTTTCATTTTAAGCATTTCCAACACTCAGTTGAAAAGACATCTGCACATCCATGTTCACCACAGCATGATGTATAATTCTAAAACATAGAATTGCTTAAAACATAAGCGTCCCAAAACTTATGATTGGGTTGGAAAACTGTGGTATTATATATACTGTGGAATATCATACAGCATTGTCTATCCCTACTCAATGTGTATTGAGTGTCTGCACTTTATGGCAGAGATTGAGAGATATGAAGATGCAATGGTAGAGAGGATCAATGTGGATGTTAGAGACAGTAAGGGGTAAAGTGGTTGATAGAGTGGGTGGTGGATGGTGAATGCAAGACAAAAAAAAAAGATTATAAATGATAAACTCTTGCTTACAAGAGCAAAACAAATCAAATATCTTTTGTATTGTCTGAAATAGTTCACAAGAGTGTGTATTTGTTAATTTATCTGTCATCAAAGAGTACTTTGCCAAAAAGAAAGGTCTGACTAGTGTGCAAAATGTTCATGATCTTTTGTGAACTTCTAGTTTTTTATCAATTTGTAAGCCATTACTATAAATATTACTTTTCTTTTTTGGTACATGTAAAATTACAACTAAGAGTTACTTTGTCAATGTTTTTTGAATGAACTGAATAAAGTTTTTGTTAAAAAAAAAAAGTTTGTGAACCAAATCTCCCATGTTTACATATAGAAATGTTAAATTGTATGTCTCAGCTTGAAATTTATTCATTTAGTGAAAAGTAGATTTCAGGAGTCATTATTTTCCAGAAGTCCTATTATATTCTTTTCTTTTTTTTTGATTGATACAGTTCTTGTGCCACAATCCATCTCTGACTCAGTCAGCTTTTATCATGAGGACATGTGTGACCAATGTGTAAAGGGATGCCCTGGGACAAGAACATGGGACCTTCTCACGTGGGTTTACCATTACTGAACATTATGTTTCTATTGTATCACTGTCTGGCCTGCTTCTATTGTTTCTTGGGGTAGAAATTCTGATAATTCATATAACCCTTTTTCCCCCTAATATAAGCATCTATTGCTATAAATTTCCCTCTAACTAATTCTTTAGATATCTCTCACAAGTTTTGATGTATTGTATTTTCACTCACTTCAAACTATTCCTTACCTTTTCATTATTTACTCTTTGAATTACAATTTTTTTGAAATGGAATTGTTTAATTTCAAATATCTTTTATGTTTCTTGTATCAGATTTTATGCATTTCTAATATAATTTCATAGTGTTCAGACTGTATATGCTATTAAGTACTTTTGAAGACTATGCTAATTATTTTAGCCTCTTTTTATACTACGTGTTGTTAAAACCCATGTGCCCTTGAAAAGAATGTGCTTTATACAATTTTTGGGTATTATATGCTATAAATATGAGTTAGATCAAGGTACTTTGCAGATTAAAACAAAACAAATCAAAACAAAACTATATACCCCCTAAAAGTTTAAAAGAAGTCCCATTTTAAGTAACCAAATTTTGCATATCAGTTTTTTGGGTTTTGTTCTTTTTTTTTTAGATTTTCATCATAGAGCATGTGAGCTTGCCAGAGAGACAGGAGGAAAAAGTGAAAAGTCACCCCTCGAGGATAACTACACTTCAATCCTTCTCTTCTATTCTCCTTCTCAGATTTTGGGCATGCAAAATTACGTACCCAACATGATTTTTCAGCTACCAGGACTTGAACCAGTGTTGACCATGTGGAAATTCAGTACCTTACCCACCATGCCACCTGCCTGCCCCTTGCATATAAATTTTAGTCTGGGTCACAGGTTTTAATGAAAACACACTTAAATGGTGTTTGGTAGATGATGTATCTACCACTTGTGGTGCCAACTAATCAACTATTGTATACAATAGTTGTTAGGTTAGTGCAAAAGCTATTGTGTTTTTTGCTTTATTAAAATCTGCCATTTGATATTGGATATATTTTTAAATAAATGTAATATTATATATCATTTTAATGTGCATTTCTTCCTTTTTTTGCTAATAACTTATGACTTGTTTATTTTATATGTAGTTAAGACTAAGGAAATTATGTCAGACAAGAAAAAAATGAGCAGTTTTCTTGTTCAAGTTAAAAATGGGTTGTAAATTAGCAAAGACAACTCGCAAAATCAAAAACATATTTGGCCCAGGAACTTCTAAGAAACATATAGTTCAGTGGTAGATCAAGTCTTGGATACATCTCAAATCGAATATACTTTCTTACTTGTTTGACATTTAAAGCATGGGGCTTTTATTTCTTCTACTTGAGGATGCAGTTTGTCTTATTTTGTACAATAAGTCCTCTTTAAATATTTCTGGTGGGTTGAAGAACTATATGATGTAATTGAATAGGTATAGCTGGAATATCTGAAATAAAAGAAAGAAAAAGAAGTTTCGCAAAGGAGAGGAGAGCCTTAAAGATGAGGAGTGTAACAGATGACCATTGTGGCCATTGGATGTTGACAACAACCAGTTGAAAGCAGTCATCGAAGCTGATCCACTTAGAAATACGCAAGTTGCCAAAAAAACTCAAGGGCAACCATTCTACAGTCATTTGGAATTTGAATTGGAAAGGTGAAAAAGCTTGATAAGTGGGTATCTAATAACCTATCCAAGCATCAAAATAATCATCATTTTGAACTATCATATTATTCTACTCAACAACAAATGATTTCTCAATCAGATAGTGATGTGTGACAAAAAGTGGATTTTACATGACAACTGGTGATGACCAGCTTAGTGGTAAGACCAAGAAGAAGCTCCAAAGCATGTCCTAAAGACAAATTTGTACCAGAAAAAGGTCATGGTTACTATTTGGTGCATTCTAATCCACCACAGCTTTCTGAATCCTAGTGAAACCATTACAGCTGAGAGGTATGCTCAGAAAATGGATGAGATGCACTGAAAACTGCAACACTTGCAGCCAGCATTGGTCAACTGAGAGGGCCCAATTCTTCTCCACGACAATGCCCAACCTCATGTCTCACAACCAGCACTTCAACAGTTGAACAAATTAGGCTACAGAGTTTTGCCTCATCTTCCATAATCACCTGACCTCTCATCAACCAACTACCACTTCTTCAAGCATCTCGACAACTTTTTGCAGAGAAACACTTCCACAAGCAGCAGGATGAAAAGATGCTTTCCAAGAGTTCATGGCATCCCGAAGCACAGGCTTAATTATTTATTTTTATGTTTTTTGCCATAAGGCACATGTACTCACTAGAGAGAGACATTGAGGGGGAAAGTGAGAAATTATCCCTTGGGGTGATGGCTATGCTACAATCCCTTCTCTTCCTTTCTCCTTCTGGGATCTGGGACATGATTTTCAAATCACAAGGTCCAGTACTTGAACCATTGTCAGCCATGTGGGAGTCCAGCGCCTTGACCACTACGCCACCTGCTCGCCCCCTAAGCACAGATTTTTAGGCTATAGGAATAAACACATTTATTTATTAGCAAAAATGTGTTGATTGTAATGGCTCCTTTTTTCATGAATAAAGATGTATTTGAGCCTGGCTCTATGATTTACAATTCATGTTGAGACTGCAGTTACCTTTGCACCAACCTGTAGTAAAGAGGAATGTGCTTACTCTGTCTGGGCTTCTCTCCCTAGGTAGGCATTGACCGTGCTTGACAGTGCGTTGGTGACCTTTCTCATCTTTGAAAGTTTTCCCAGTCAGATGATTTTCGTAATGACCTCAGAAGTTAGTGTCAGGTGGAGTCCCTCCTAAGAAAACAAGAGTCACTGGATCCACAGCACATTGGCCAGTTTGTCCTCAGTAAGTGGCTAAGCAGAGCAGGGAAGCAACAAGCTAGGAGGGTGCTGAGGTCGTCAGCAAGCCTAGGTGTCTGCTCTTTTGCCCGCATCATCTCTGGTGCCAGGAACAGATGTGTTTACTCTTTAACCCATGATTAATGAGAAAAAAATGTATCATATTTTGCCTAATGGTCTGTCATTCTATTAAATTGATTTAGAAGTTTTCTTTACTTCTGCGAGTACATATGGGGAGGACGGTCGGGGGTAGCAAGAGGCAGACAAATGTTCAGTCTTCCGTCGCAAACCAGATGCTCCCTGACTGGAAGTAAGGAATGTATAAATGGGTAGGCTAATCCCTGCCAAAACCCTGATGTCCACTCCAGAAGAGCAAATTGGTACACTGTGTCTGTACTGACATATTTGTTTCCAACCTTATCTTTTGTTTACCCAGATCAGGGATTTCCAATATGTTTTCTAACAATAAAAATGGGCTCAGTTAAACCTGAGCGATTTCACAAAATTCTTAGTGAGAAATAAGTGGCAATTTATAACCAGTCAAGCTTGTGTGCTTGAGGTTCTCAGACATTTCTAGATAGTAGAGTAAATAATGGAACCTCAGTCTTGTCTTCACGTGGAGCTACTTCAAATATGAATAATTCACAATCTGCTATGTAATTCTTTGTGACCCTAGTCAAAATTTACTGAACAGACTGGACTTGGAATGGGACAGAGTTAATAGCTATTGAGAAATTTTATGGAGAATCTGTAAAAAAAATCACAGTGGCATCTATCAAGTCTTTATTCACTCTGGTTGAGATTTGTCTAATCTTTTGGAATGATAACTAATTTTTACCCAAACACGAATGTTATGAAACCCTAGATCTTATTTTAACCTTTTATTTCAGCGTTTCCCCTAAATGTTCTTTGGCAGAGGCAGTGGGCCTGCTAATGTAGGGTTCCTGATTTCCCCTTTGGCTACTATTAATACACTAGGAGGTAATCATTTATTTGTATCAGTATGGACTTACAGAGATTTACTTACTACTTTGGGTTATAAAGTTACTCTACTACTTCTAAATATTATTCATCATTGGGACCAGTAGTTGGCGTAATGGCTATGTCTCTGGATTTCCACGTAGTCAACTGTGGTTCGAGTCCCGGACCCGATGGCTTTAACTCACACAGGGCACATGTGTGTATGTGTGCCCAAGATCCCGAGAAGAGAATGGAGGAGAAGGGATAGCAGTGTGTGGTACTGTGACGAGGGCATGAATTAAATCATTTTAAAAGTTTTTGTTGGTTATAAGAAGTTACTATCTTAAACATTTATCATTAATTTTTTTTTTATCTTTTTGGGTTGTTGGAAAAGTCATGATGCATTTTTTAACAGAAAAACATAGAAAAAATACATCATGACTTTCCCAATGACTCTATAGTTTGCTGATTTATTTTATTATTTTAATCTGCTATAATTTATCTCAATTTTTTTTCTTTCTTTTTTTCTGGAGAGGTTTTTTTTTGCTATAGGGCGTGTGCACTCACCAGACAGAGAGAGACAGAGAGACAGAAAGCGAGAAATCACCCCCCATGGGGGATGGCCACGCCGCAATCCCTTCTCCTCCATTCTCCTCTCGGGATCTTGGGCACGCACACACACGCGCCCGGCGTGAGTTTAAGCCACCGGGTCTGGGACTCGAACTGCAGTCAACTACATGGGAGTCCAGCGACATAGCCATTACACAAACTGCTGGTCCCTCCTCAATTCTAAAACTTATTTTGAAATAAGTTACAATTTGTATCTGTTATGTGGTTAAGTGTTAATGGCATTAACACTTTCACGTTATATACAATATATAGGGATGTTATTTTGCTTCATATATTCTTTTCTCATTATATAACTTTGTATGAGATTTTGCTATAGACTTTCTTTGTTAAATAATTTAGGTGAAATGAATATTTAGTGCTTCTAAGAGGAAAAAGGGGACAAAGATATTTACTGTTGTTTTACCACTTTAGAGTTCCCTCTTCTGTTATTTTCACCTATTAATCAAAAATAAAGACTCAGTTTTTGTTTGTTTTTTTTAATGAATGCTTTTTATTTTTCAATGTACAGATATTTCACCTTCTTGGTAAAATTTATTTCTAAGTATTCTTTTTAATACTATTGTAAATGGGAAACTAAGGAGAATACATTCCTAGAATTGAAAGATTACAGATGATTTAAAAGTATCACGAGATGGCTACAATGTTTCTAAGTCCTGAGAACTTCCTCTACAATTTTCTACTGATAGCCTTCTCTACCTTTTATCTCATAATTTTTTTGCCCCATGAGACCTGTTCTGCTCAATTTAAATTCTATTTCATACCAGTATTTCTTCATTATAATACTTAGGCCTAGATGGTTTAGTGTGTAGTCCCTGGTTTCATAGGACTGAGGCTCCCAGATAACTTTACCCTTTTTAGACATTCCCAAAGTTCCTTGAACCCTAAACCTAAGTGTTTGGAATGGACCATCTCCATCCAGCCTTTGCTACTGTGTTTGGAATGGACTGAGCAACTTTGCAGTGAGCATATGATGACTGTTTGGGGTTCTCTGGATCTAAGGCCTGTCACAAGGCGATTTACCCTCTCTCTACCTTCTCTAATGGAGTGATACAAAGTAAGCCATTTAGCTAGTGACTGTTTGTCTTCACCTACTTTTATTTATTTTTAAAGTTATCTTCTCACTATAGTCCTATTTCTCAAAAACTATTTTAAAATTTAAGTCCTCCATTCCATCATAACTCTCTTTCTAGATTTCTGTTTGATCATATTTTTTTTTATTATTATCATCATATTCTTCTTTATATTACATTGAATTACATATAACTTTACATTGTATTACATTACTTTTTCAAAAGGGAATGCCGTGCATGTCAGTCAGTACAGAGACATTAATCTCCCCGCTTCAACATTCAATATCTTTTCTATGTTTTCCCCAATCATTATTATTATTCTAATTATTTAAGACAGTCCATCGCTATTTCTCATGTTGCTTGTACAAATACTTTGCCCATCATGAAATACTTCTCAGACAAATCCAGTTGAGAATACTATACATGTCAACATCAACAGTTAATAAGCCATATCTGTTTCTCACTAATGTCCTGCCTCTCTATTGTTCATTTGTTATCTTTCTCTATCCTCTTCTCTTCACTTCCCCCATTCCACACTGTCCTATTCTCATTAAGTACCTTCACTGCTTTTATGTCCTCCAATTTTTTTTCACTATCATAGAATGCTGATAGTCGGTATATATTGAGTGGATACATACAATATCTTTCTTTCATATCCTGGCTTACTTCACTCAGCAATATATCCTCCGTATCTGACCACTTTCTATCAAATTCCAGGGCCTTGTTATTTTTTATGGCTGAGTAGTATTCCATAGAGTATATATACCACACTTTTCCAATCCATTCATCAGTTTGTGGACATTTAGGTTGGTTCCATGTCTTGGCAATTGTGAATAATGCTGCAATAAACATTGATGTGCAAGCACTTTTCTGACTGAGCGTTCTCCTGTCTTTTGGGTAAATACCCAGAAGTGGGATTACTGGATCGAATGGTAGTTCTATTTGTAGATCTTTGAGGAACCTCCATATTGTTCTCCACAGTGGTTGAACTAGTTTACATTCCCACCAACAGTGTAGGAGGGTTCCCTTTTCACCACATCCCCGCCAACACTTATCACTTTTTATATTCTTAATCTTTGCCATTCTGACAGGGGTTAGGTGGTATCTCATTGTAGTTTTTATCTGCATCTCCCTTATGATGAGGGATGTTGAGCATTTCCTCATATGCTTTTTGGCTATTCGTATGTCTTCCTTAGAGAGACTTTTGTTCAGCTCATTTTCCCACCTTTTAATTGGGTTAATCATTTTTTTTCGCATAAGGCACTTGAGTTCCCTATGTATTCTGGTTATCAGTCCCTTGTCTGAGGCATATTTAACAAAAATATTTTCCCATTCTGAGGGTTGTCGGTTCACACTTGTTACTGTGTCCTTTGCTGTGCAGAAACTTCTTAGTCTAATATAGTCCCACTTGTCTATTTTAGGGATTATTGCCTGTGCCTTGGGAGTCTTATTTAAGAAGTCTTTGCCTACTCCCATGTCCCCCAGAGTTTCCCCAGCATTTTCCACCAGTAGTTTTATTGTTTGAGGTTTTAGGTTAAGATCTTTGATCCATTTTGAGTTGACTGTTGTTAGTGGTGAAAGATGAGGGTTCAGTTTCATCTTTCTGCAGGTGGATACCCAGTTCTTCCAGCACCATTTACTAAAGATGTTTTCCTTTTCCCAATGGATTGACTGATATCCTTTGTCAAAGATCAGTTGGCTGTAAGCTTTGGGGGTTATTTCTGGGGTCTCTATTCTCTTCCATTGGTCCACATGTCTGTTTTTATGCCAATACCATGCTGTTTTGATGACCACAGCTTTATAGTATATCTTGGGATCAGGGAGTGATATGCCTCCTACTCCACTCTTCTTGCGCAGGATTGCTTTTGCAATACGAGGTCTTTTATGGTTCCAGACAAATTCTATGATTGCCCTTTCTAGATCTCTGAAGAATATCTCTGGTATTTCGATTGGAATTGCATTAAACATGTAGATTAATTTGGGTAGAATTGCCATTTTGATTATGTTAATTCTTCCAATCCAGGAGCATGGGATATCCTTCCACTTTTTTATGTCACTTTCAATGTCTCTTTTAAGATTTTCGTAGTTTTCTTTATAAAGATCTTTGACTTTCTTAGTTAGGTTTATCCCTAGGTATCTTATACACCTTGTGGCTACGGTGAAAGGGATTCCTTTCTTCAGCTCTGCTTCGTTCAACTTGTTGTTCATAAATAGAAATGCTATAGATTTTTGGATATTGATTTTGTATCCTGCCACTTTACTGTATTCACTTATTACTTCAAGCAGTTTTTTCATGGATACCTTTGGGTCTTCTAAGTATACCATCATGTCATCTGCAAATAAAGATATTTTCAATTCTTCTTTGCCTATTCGAATGCCTTTAATATTGTTCTCTTCTCTGATTGCAATAGCTAAGACTTCCAGTGCTATATTAAAGAGCAGTGGAGAAAGTGGGCAGCCCTGCCTAGTACCTGTTTTCAGAGGAAAAGCTTTCAGCTTTTCCCCATTCAGTATAATGTTAGCTGTAGGTTTTTCATAGATGGCTTTTATTGTGTTGAGAAATGACCCTTCTATACCAATCTTACTGAGAGTCTTAATCATAAAAGGATGCTGTATTTTATCAAATGCTTTCTCCGCATCAATTGAGATGATCATATGGTTTTTATCTTTCTTTCTGTTAATGTGGTGTATTACATTTATGGTCTTGCGTATATTGAACCATCCTTGCATCCCTGGTATAAAGCCTACCTGATCGTGATGAATGATCTTTGTTATATGTTGTTGGATACGATTTGCGAGTATTTTGTTGAGAATTTTCGCATCTATATTCATCAATGATATTGGTCTGTAGTTTTCCTTTTTTGTCATATCCTTGTCTGTTTTGGGGATGAGGATGATGGAAGCTTCATAAAATGAATTTGGAAGGTTTCCTTCCTTTTGAATCTTTAGAAATAATTTTAGTAGGATAGGGGTTAACTCTTCCTTAAAAGTTTTGTAGAATTCACAAGTGAAGCCATCTGGGCCTGGGCTTTTCTTTGTTGGGAGGTTATTTATTACTGATTCAATCTCCTGGCTTGTTATAGGTCTATTCAGGTTCTCTATGTCTTCCTGATCCAATCTTGGTAGATTATATGCATCCAGGAATTTGTCCATCTCCTCCAGGTTATCTTGTTTGTTGGCGTAAAGTTGCTCATAGTATCCTCTAATGATATTTTGTATTTCTGCTATGTCTGTGGTAATATTGCCTGTTTCATCACATATTTGATTAATCTGGTTTCTTTCTTTCTTCTTCTTAATCAGTCTAGCCAATGGTGTGTCGATCTTGTTAATCTTTTCAAAGAACCAGCTTTTGCTTTCATTTATTTTCTGTATGGTTCGTTTATTTTCTATTTCATTTATTTCTGCTCGAACCTTTATTATTTCTTTTCGCCTGGCATTTTGGGGATTTGTTTGTTGTTGTTTTTCCAATTCTCTGAGGCATGATGATAAGTTATCTAGTTGCCATCTTTCTGTCCTTTTCTTATGTGCATTAATTGCTATGAATTTTCCTCTTATGACTGCTTTTGCTGTGTCCCATAGATTCTGGACACTTGTGTACTCATTATCATTAGTTTCCATAAATTTTTTTATTTCAGCCTTAATTTCTTCAGTAGTGAAGAAGTCATTCAGAAGTAGGTTGTTCAGTTTCCATGTGTTCATGTATTTTCGGGGTTGTGTCTTGAAATTAATCTTGAGTTTAATTCCATCATGGTCAGAGAAGATGCTGGGTACAGTTTCTATGCCTTTGAATCTATAAAGGCTTGATTTGTGTCCTAATATATGATCTATCTTTGAAAAGGTTCCATGTCGGGGTGAGAAAAATGTATATGTTGTGGATGTAGGGTGGAAAGTTCTATAGATATCTGTCAAGCCCATTCCATTTATAGTATCATTTAAGTCCTGTATCTCTCTATTTATTTTCTGTCTAGAAGACCTGTCTATAGGAGATAATGGGGTGTTGAGATCTCCAACAATTATAGTATTTCTCCCTATCTCTCCTTTTAGCTCCAACAGTCTTTCCTTCACATATTTAGGCGCACCTGAGTTGGGTGCATAGATATTTATAAGGGTTATGTCTTCTTGCTGGATTACCCCATTTACTATTATATAATGCCCTTCTTTGTCTCTTCTTACAGTCTTTGTCTTGAAATCTATTTTGTCTGAGATCAATATCGCTACTCCAGCCTTTTTTCGATTTCCATTTGCATGGAGTATCTTTTTCCAGCCCTTGACTTTTAGTCTATGTATGTCTTTTTCCATAAGGTGAGTTTCTTGTAGGCAACAGATAGAGGGTTTCTGTTTTCTTATCCAGTCAGCCAGTCTATGTCTCTTTACTGGAGAATTTAATCCATTGACATTCAATGTAATTATCGATATTTCCGTACCTGATCCTATCATTAAGTGAGCCATTTTCTTGGTTGCTCTTTGTTCTCGTATAACTGTCTCTGATTTTTTAGTTTTCCTGGTATAATACTCCCTTCAGAACCTCTTGAAGAGCTGGTCTGGAGTTGGTAAATTCCTTCAAATTTTGTTTATTCGAGAATGTTTTTATCTTTTTTTCCCATATGAAAGATAATTTTGCCGGGTATAATATTCTTGGTTGAAATTGTTTTTCACTCAACACTTTTACTATGCTTCCCCATTCTTTCCTTTCTTGCATTGTTTCCGCCGAAAGATCCGATGTTAGCCTGATGGGGTGACCTTTGTAAGTAACCTGGCGTTTCCCTCTTGCCAACTTTAGTATCTTGTCTTTGTCTGTTGTTTTTGCCAGTCTGGCTATAATGTGCCTTGGAGAGGATCTTCTTGGGTTGATTCTACCCGGGGTCCTATGTATTTCCTGGGTCTGGATATTTGAGTGCCTTTCTAGATTTGGAAAGTTTTCTTCCAGGATCTCATGGAATAAATTATCTAGGCCCTTATTATTTTCTTCCTCTTCTGGAATACCTATTATCCGGATGTTGGGGCGCTTGATAGTATCCAGTATTCCTCGTATATTATCCTCATTTTTCATGGTTGTTTTCTCAATCTTCTTGATGCTTTTTTCTAGGTCAGATGTTTTGTCTTCTACGTTAGATATTCGATCTTCTGCCTGGTCTAACCTACTTTTAATACTTTCAAGGGAGGTTTTGATTTCCTGTATCACATTCTTCATTCCTAGAAGTTCCATCTGGTTCTTGTTTAAGGTATCCATTTCTTCTTTCAAGTCATTGAAGGACTTCCTCATCTCCTGGAGCTCCTTGTCTCTTTTCTCTTCCATCTCAGTTAGTTTGGTCACTACAAATAATCTGAATTCCTTATCAGACATGTCCACGACGTCCATTGTATTGACTGTGGGTGATGTAGGCTTGATGATTTCCCTTGAGGGAGAGGCCTTTTGTTGGTTGCTCATATTTCTGGAGCCTCTGCGATTGTTCTTAGTCATTAGGTATTCTATATGTTTCTTCCTAACTGATTGTTAATAGTTGTACAGGCTTAGAAAATTGATGATTTCCCTTATGGTTGGCCTACCTGTTGCTCACAATTACCATTAACTGTTGCCACTACCCTGGATGGCCCAAAGTCCTCACTGTCTCTAAGGACAGGTGAGCCTACAATTGACTGAATAAGCAACACCCCAAGAGCAAAGAAAAACAAACTGAAAAAAGGAAATCGCACAGCGCGCTATTCAAATCACCAGAATTCAGAGTCCAAAGGCTAGTGGGAAAGTGTCAGAAGATGAGTGACAGGACCAGGTTGGTCAGGTCTGGAGCCTGAGTCCGCCTGGTGCCCGGAACTGCTGGCCGGCTCGATCCGGATTGCGGGTGGGGTGGGGTGGGAGTTCGCCTTAAAGTCCCAGACAACCAACCTGGGGTCCAAGGAGGAGAAACGGTGGGGATGCGTGGAGATTCGGAAAGGTCGGGCCTGCAGCCTCAGTCCGCCTGGTGCCCGGAACTGCTGGCCGGCTCGATCCGGATTGCGGGTGGGGTGGGGTGGGAGTTCGCCTTAAAGTCCCAGACAACCAACCTGGGGTCCAAGGAGGAGAAACGGTGGGGATGCGTGGAGATTCGGAAAGGTCGGGCCTGCAGCCTCAGTCCGCCTGGTGCCCGGAACTGCTGGCCGGCTCGATCCGGATTGCGGGTGGGGTGGGGTGGGGGTTCGCCTTAAAGTCCCAGACAACCAACCTGGGGTCCAAGGAGGAGAAACGGTGGGGATGCGTGGAGATTCGGAAAGGTCGGGCCTGCAGCCTGTTTGATCATATTTTACTCAAGTATTTTTTTGCTGTCCTTTACTGGTATTTGCCTCACCTCTGCCCTATTGACATTATGGTTTGACATAGTGTTTTTAATTTTTTTCAGTTATCACCCCATTATATTTCAGTCTTTCACATTTTTGCCATTTTTAATAAAACAGAATACCAAGATCTTATTTAATGTGATCTGGAAAAAAAAATTTATGTGGTAAATTGTGCCCTATTTACATATGTGTATATGTGTAAGGATAATGAATATGATGTGTGATAAGCACCTTGAACAACTTGAGGAAAGATGCAAAGTAAATACAGAAACAACATATTGATGTATTTGCTTATACTTTATAGTTTCCTCCAAAAGAATATTAAGAGGTGATATTATAATCATTTTAATGAACTTGGACCTATGTTTTCGAATTTGCTAAATTCCTGTGGAATTTGTGCTACATTAAAGGGATGACGTATACAGCCTTTTGTACACTTGATTTACTAACTGCTTTCTTTTATTATCCCTTCCTTCTTTTCCCCTTAATTTTCTCTACTTTGCTCTTTCTTACTGTGTCACTTTTATTTTTTCCCCTTTTTCAGATTTTGCTAAAGAGTGTGGGTGTTTATCAGAGAGAGACAGAGATAAAGGAAAAACGAAATTACTGCCAAGGGAGATGGCCATGCCACAATCCTCTCTCAGGATTTTGGGCATGCATGCACATGTGCCCAGCGTCATGTTGGGTCTGGCACTTAAACTGTAAAGTCAGCTGTGCGAGATCTAGCTCTTTAACCACCACACCACCTGGCCCCCTTGTGCTGCTTTCTTTTATCTTCCTCTCTATTTCTCTTTTAATTATAAAGGAATAAAGTGATATATGATTACAGGTACTTCAAGTCTAATATAACATCAAGTTTGTAGGACGAATACACACATTGGGTAGGAAAATAGGGTTCCAAATCGAACCTGATGATTAATACTTTAAAAATAAAACTCATGCTGGGTAAATTCACTTTAGAAGCTAAGTGATATAGAGTGATCAATTGTATAAAATAAAATTAAAAAACCAACTCAACAAACTGCATTTGTTAAAGCAAACTGGAATATGACTCCAACTGCCAACAATTTAGGATGTGAGAAAAAGACTGAGCAGGAGTGCTTCAGTCAGCAGCAACTATAATTTTAGCTCAACAATATTAAACCACCACTAATGGCCTAATTACCCTTAGCGTGTAATGGTTAATGAAAAAATAAAGGTGAAAAAGCATTTTTATTTAGACTGAGAGTGTGGTATATTCTTTTTTGATGATAGCATAATTTAAATATTGTGTCTACAGTTAATAAGGCTGTGTTGTTGTTGCCATACGTGTTCCAGTCAAAGAAACTAGAATGGTGAAGGCACTCAAATCCTTTTGGGGGAATAAATAAAATCAGTGCCCACAACTGAACCTTGAAGAAGGGAAGATGTGAAAGTTTTCCTCAAATGTTGATGGAAAATACTAAGAAGGTCTCTAGTGGAAGAATTAGAAAGCATGGGGCAATATGAGAAAGAGTAGAGACAAATATGAGAGTCATCTATATATAAAAAAACAAACAAACAGACAAAGAACAGACAAAAGAAAATTGGCTACTTCTGAGGGTTTGGGCATATTTAAACCACATTCAGTTGAATAATTGGCAAAGATTCTATGGAGTCTATTCTACATCTCAAAGGTATTTGTATTGATGCCTTTTAGAATCTCTTCAAGGTATAAATATGTGCCTACAATTTTATGAAAGATGCATTTCACTCCCAAAGAAATGACAAGTGTCATTCCCAACTCAAATTCTGATAAAATCTTTAAAAAGGGAATGATTTGCACTAAATTGCAATTTGTATTCAAATGTAAAACCTATTGAAAATGTAATTTAGTGCCTATTACATTATACTTTAGTAAGATAATAAAAACTAAAATACAATTTCTGTATGTAGGTTGAAATATGTTGCTGACCTGTCACTACCTCACGGCTTTTATTGATCATTAAATGAATTCCAAAATGGCCCTTCTAGTCCATTTAATATAAAACTCATGGGAACTGTTTCCCATTAGAAGTAAATCAGGTGCAATACTATCACAGAATTTTCCTCTTCTCAAACAGGATGAAATGATGAAAATTAATTTGAAAAACAAAGTAACCTCAAATATTTAAAACTAACAGTAACAAAAAGAGTAACAACATGAAGCAAGGAACAGTATCTAAAGTAATAAACTACAAAATTATTGATCTAGCCTAAAACCGAAAATTAAGAAAAATCAGAAACGGAAAGGAACGTACTACATACATACTTTTTTGCTTCTCCTTTCCCCAGTAGCTATAATGAAATGTTGATAAAATCCTGTAGAAAGCAAGGAAAATGGAGTGGATACCCTCTCTAGTTTCCTCTCCCAGAAAGAGGAGTACAGAAAATGGCTGCTGAAGAGAAGTGTTGGGAGGGGGGAAGTAATAAACAATAGAGCTGAATTTTGTTTTCATTTTCTAGCAGGCACGCATACCCACTGAAGAGAGTCAGAGAGGGAGAGAAGGAAAGTGAAAAGCTTCCCTCTCTGACCTCCAATAAGGGATGGCCATGTTGCAATCCCGTCTCCATTTCTTTCTGCTTTTGGGATTTGGGGCACACATGCAGACATTACCAAACGTGTTTTTTTTAAACTTCCAGGTCCAGGACTTGAACCTGTAGTCGACCATGTGGAATCAAGCTGCTTTAACCATCATCCACTGGCTGGCCAGATAATTTTATTTATTTACTTTTTAAATGAAAATGATACTTCTGAAGCCAAACACTAAATTATAAACATATTTCAGAGCCAGGAAAGTATCCTGATCTGAGACCATGGCTACTTCCACTGATTTAATTAAGGCTGGTTAGGATACTTAACAGGATTGTAGGAGCCCACATTTTCAAGCTGTAGCCTTAGTTTAGGGCTTTTTCTTCTTCTACATTCCCCTCAAATTACAGGATAATGGAAAGAACAGAAAAATTCTTGATCCCTCAAACTGTATCTTTGAAGAAAAAAACAAAATTCTTTCAGATAATAAAAGATCAAACCAATGCATGGCAACAGCAAATATGCATTATAAGAAAAAAAAATGCAACACAATTCACAGAAAAGAAGGATGAAACTATGCAATGACCAGTATTTTCATAAGAAATCAGTTCAAACTAGAGAAGGAAATTCTTCCTCTAGCCCCTTAAGGATACAATGCAATTATTACTACATAAAATCTATAAAACAGAAGCTCAAGAATAAGGTGATAGAATAGTTGCATAATGTGGTAGACAAAATAATGGCCCCTGAATGAAGTCCATGTCCTAGTCCCTGGAATATGACTTACTTATGTGCCAAAGAGATTCTGCAGATTTGAATAAAGTAAGGAGTCTGAGAAGGGGAAATTATTCCCGATTTTGTGTGTGTGTGTGTGTGTGTGTGTGTGTGTGTGTGTGTGTGTGGTTGGGCAATGTTATCACAAAGGTCCTGCTTAGAGAAAGAATGAGAGAGCCAGAGAAATAGAGATTTGAAGATGAAGGAAGAGATCACAAGTAAAGAAAGGCTGGTGAGGTCTGGGAGATGAACATAAGGATACATTTGCTGCTATTATCCCCAAAAGAAATGCAGCCCTGCTGACCCATTTCAAACTTCTGGCCTACAGAACTGTAAGAAATAAATCTGTGTTTCTTTAAGTCATTATGTTTGTGGTGACTTATTTTATAACAAATAGGAGACTAATGCAAATGCCAGGAGAGCAAAGGTTGTACTTTTAATAAACACATGGAGAACTGAATAAGCATTGTTTTGTTTTTGTTTTTGTTTTTGTTTTAAAAAAAGAAAAGAATGGGTTTGTTGAAAGTTTATTTGCTCTTAAGGAAAAGAATCATGAGACAACTCCAATGAGTAGGTGGGAAAGACTGAAAGTTTAAACAGATTAGAAAATAAAGATGGCAAGGCAAAGCCAACATAGTGATGCGGATAACCTGCAGACATACTCAACAGATGAATGCAAAATTTTGAAAGCATGATAAAATTTTCATTCGAGAATTAAAGGCATAGATAATCTTCCTCAAACATGGCATGTAAGTTTTTTTGAAAAATAATTAAATTAAAATGAGATTTTTTTCTTTTTTTTTTTTGTGGTTCTACTTCCATGAAAATGTTCCTTCTTCCTCCTTTCAAGTACAACTAAAACTGTTTTGTATTATCTTAAACAAACACAAAAAGCCTTTGAAAACCAAGGAGAACATAGACTGGCTCAGGACCTCAGGATCCAAAGGTATGACTTGCTGAGGTATTTCTAGGATTTTCTTTTTGCCTCATATATATCCCAGACTTAGAGCTAAAGAAACCAGCAACTGAGCAATGCCAATAGACCTACACAAAAAATCTCCTGATCAGTGTCTGCTCTCCCTAAGTATAAGAGTAGGAATGGAACAAGCTTGCAAGAAAGAAAACATCAAAATAACAACGGCTCCCTTTTCTAGATAAATACCATAGAAAAAAATGCAGCCCCATCCTACAGCCCCCCCCCCTACTAGCCAAGAAGATACTACATTCATTATGGAATTAGGTACTCTGACCCCAAAACCTCACCAAGTGGTATCAGAGATGTCCAAGTTAGAGAGCCAGGATTTCATGCCCATCACCAGTTAAGTAGCACTGCCACCACTACAGAGGAAAAAACCAACGAGAGCTTGGGAGTCCAGAAAACAGTAAGTCCCTCTTAAAGTATTTTTAAAAAGAGAAGAGGAAAATGTGAAGGAATAGTCTGTAGTGGTTGAGTAAAAGGAAGGACTTTTAGAAGAGAGTTGAAGTGTGAGGAGAGAAGCTTTGAGACAGATCTGGAACTAAACTCGAACAACAAAGTACAAGAATAAGTGGAGAAGAGAAAATTTTAAAAACTTGTAAATTATAATTTCGTGTTCATTGAGGAACACAAATAATGATTTTAGATGTATAAAAGAAATTGAACTAAAAATATATTAAAAAGATATTCATAGAAATAAAATGTCATCCAAGGATTTTGAATGTAGAAAATCTAATTTTTAAAATGTATGGACCATAGCCAAATTATTGTGAACACAAGGTAATTCAGAGCATATTACTTCATTAACATTTCCTGGTTACCTAGGTACAGAATGCTTCAGACAACCAAAATGACTAAAAAGAAAATCAACAGAAAGACTAGAAGTGGACATTAAATATAGATTTATCCACAAAACTAAAACGTGATGGTGATGAGAGTCAGCATGTTATGTGCTGCCAGTAAAGTGCTATTAAATGTTTAATACCTTGTTCTCTGGCAGAAAAAAATAAGCCCTGATTTGTGTTTGCTAATTTCTGTGGTGTAAATACTCTAAGCATAGCTGATTTCAAAATATGTATTTAAAGAGGGTTTTACTGGTAATAGGTGGGCAATATAAATATCTGTAAAAAGAATAATAGTGGTAAACAAAGGCATATCAAAAGTGTTTAAATCATATTTTGATGATGGAATTAAAAGAAAAGGAAGCCCCCTCACTATGCACACACTTTGTTTAACTCCATTAGAGGATGCAATAAGTAATTAACCCATTGTTAAAAAGGTACTAAAAAAGATGTTAGTGTTTAATATGCCTCTCTTGTAAATAGCACCTTATGGAAACAAAAGAGGAAACAAGGGAGGAGGATTTATATTAAAATACCCTTGTTTATACATGAAAAAAGGGCAGCTTAATTAAAATAGAAATATTTTGCATCCTCTAATGAAATAGGGATCTCAACATAGATTATTACTGGCTGCTGACATCACTAAAAAGGCAAATCGACATTAGATACCTACTAAAGGAAGTACAAAATGTTTCCTAGCAGAAAATAAATGTTTCAATTAAAAAAAAAGGCTCCTAGCAAGTAGTACTGCAAATGGTAGATCCGATTAGTAATTTACAGGAAAGACAGGAGAGACATGAGTAGGATAAGCATGTTAAATGATGTTACTGGAATACAGGCAGTATTTTCAGACTATGGAGACCTATAGAACAACTCCTGGTTTCTTCATAATAGATTGTAAGAAGAAAAATAAAAGAGGAAACTATAGTAAAACAACAAAAATATCCTGATTTTTACAAAATATATTGTAAGAAGGTGACTAAATTACAAATAGACTTTTGGACAGATGAACTAATAAAAATATATTATACTTCCTTGAATCCTAATTTGATAAAATATATTATAAAAATAGAGAACAAGTTTATGATGTTCAGCAAAAAGCGTATACTGTCTACCTACTTGGAGGAGTTAGAAATTATTTTGGAAAGTGTGTGATAAAGATATTTTAATTTTATTTTAAAAGGTAGCTATGTGTTTTAAACATACATACTGTGTATAGATGAAATAATGTTGTCTAGAAATAGTTTTAAAATAATGTAATGAAGGGTGAACATGTGAGGCTATGGAGAAAATAAGATTATATAAGTTTGATCATTGTTGAAACTGGTCATGGACACATAGAACTTCAAAAAATTTCTTAAACATTTTTGTAGCTTTGAAATTTTTTATAATTATGTTATAAAAAAGACCTCTGTCAATAAAGTATAAAATTCTAGGATATCAAATTCTATAAGGTATTATTTGTATCTAATAATTCTGAAGAAAATTGAAGCCAAGTGTTTTGTTGACTGTGTGCTTGTATGACCTTTCAAGGTTCTCTCTCTCTCTTCTTGGTTGTACTTTATTTCTTTAGAAAGCAACAAAATTGTCAACAGTTCTATAGTGCTTCTTAAGATTTTAGTGCCAAGGCACTTTTTATTATGGTGACTTTGTTTTAAGTGTGCCTTTGTTTTCAATATATCACTGTGTTGGAGAAAACTATACTGAAGACTACCCACTTTAGGTCACAGAATATACTACCTTTGTCTTAGCTAATGGCTTAGAGATCAATATTATTGCAGTAGACTAAAATCACAGATGATTCTAGCTTCCAGATATTAATAGGGAGAGTTAGTGAACTCATAAGAAGAACCTTATTTGATAGCCACTTTGCTTTTTATGTGAGAAGGCAAACTTTCCATAATATTGAAAAGACATAATTCTTGTCCTCAAGGCTGTATGTTGCCATGTAATTGATTTCACAGAACTTAGGGATGTTCCAAAATGTGTTTTTCTTAAGGCAAGCTAAATTTACTTTTTATATATTTCTTAAGGAAGAAATTTTACAATTTTGGCTTTACTTTTTAGTGATTTAATTAAATATTGAACTCAAAATAGCTCTTATAACAAAAGTGCAAAGACCCAGAAAGAAAATCTAAAAGGGACATGTCTGTACCAATGTAACAAGTAGAATGCTACCAGTTCTTCTGAAGCCTCTTGTGTGGTCTTTATACCCATGCCCTCCCTCATAGAGAAAACCACTATCATAGAGGAAACCACTCTCCTGTATTCTGGCATTTATAAACTTGCTTTTCTTTCATATATTGTCTAATCTGATGTGCCTTCATAATATATTGGTTTTTGGAGAGTTTTTTTTTAAAGATTTATTAATGGAGATCAGCAGATTTGTAATGATTACATCCTTGGACTCCCCCATGGCTGTTGAGGTTCAAATCTTGGATCTGGTGGCTTGAAATTCAAGCTGGGCGAATATGTGTGCATGCCCAAAATCCTGAGAGGAGAAAGGAGGAGAAGGGATTACGGCATGGCCATTATCCCCTTGGGTGGTAATTTCTCATTTCTATCTCTGTTTCTGTCTCTCCAGTGAATGCACGTACCCTATAGCAAAACTGTCTCTCAAAGAAAAAAAAAAATTGAAACTATGTTAATGGAATCACATTATATATGTTCTTCTCTGACTCTCTCAATTTTAAAGATTATGTTTTTGACATTTATCCATTTTAATGAGTTTTGCAGGCATTGGTTCATATCCATGTCACAAAGCATATAAATTTATAAATGTACCCCAATTTATTTAGCCACTATTTTATTGGCAAGGAACGTGAGTGTTTCTAGCTTTTCCTATTAAAAATGTTTCTGTGAGCATCCTTGGTTTGCATGTGTGAGAATTTATTTCCAGAGATGCCTAATATACAGATGAAATTGTTTTTATAAAATGTATGTAAAAGTGTGGAATGACTAGGTCAGAGGGCAAGTGCATTTTCAGCTTTACTAGAAAATGTAAAACTGTTTACTCAAGGGGTGCTATAACTGGCTTCCTTCAGTAATATCCAAGAGGTCTAATTCCTGAATACTTAATGTTAGCAATTAATAGTGTCACATCTATGTCAATCAGGTGGGTATAAAACAATATGCCATTGTGGCTTTTGTTAGCATATTTCTTTCATTTTTTTTTTTTTTTTGAGAGGTTTTTGCTATAGGGCGCATGAGCTCGCCAGACAGACAGAGAGAGACATAGAGACAGAAAGCGAGAAATCACCCCCCAGGGGGGATGGTCACGCCGCAATCCCTTCTCCTCCATTCTCCTCTCGGGATCTTGGGCACACACGCACAGGCGCCCGGCGTGAGTTTTAAGCCACCGGGTCCGGGACGCGAACCGTGGTCGACTACGTGGGAGTCCAGCCACATAGCCATTACGCTAACTGCTGGTTCCCTTGTTAGCATATTTCTGATGACTTATGTCAGGGAACACACTTTGAGGTTAGTTGTGCATTTGTGCTTGTATTGGCTTCAAGTTTTATCTCGTTTCTTACTTGGTCATTTATCTTTTTCTTCTTGATTTTGTGAAAGTCTTTTATGTTCTGGGTACTAATTCATTATCATTTAATGAGTTACAACTATTTTATCTCAGTTTGTGGCTTTTGTTTTTATTTATTTCTAATGTCTTTTGACAAAGAAAAATTCTTAAATTTATATGGTTTATTTGATCAATTCTTTCCTTTATATTGTGCACTTTTTGTGTTAGATTAAAATTCTTTCTTATCTGAAGTTCACATAGTCTCCTAGATTGCTTTGCAAAATTTTTAAAATACTTGGGACCGGCAGTTAGCGTAATGGCTATGTCGCTGGACTCCCACGTAGTCGACCGCGGTTCGAGTCCCGGACCCGGTGGCTTAAACTCACTCCGGGCGCGTGTGCGTGCGTGCCCAAGATCCAGAGAGGAGAATGGGGGAGAAGGGATTGTGGCGTGGCCATCCCCCCTAGGGGGTGATTTCTCGCTTTCTATCTCTCTGTCTCTCTCTGTCTGTCTGGTGAGCGCACATGCCCTATAGCAAAAACCTCTCCCCCCCAAAAAATTAAATACTACTTATTATATTTTAGTCTTTAAATATTTGTAACTAGGGTCCATTCAGTGGTGTGGCAGTTATGGCAGCTATATCCCACATGGCCAACTCTGCAGGTTGAGTCCCAAATGCAGTGGCTTGAAAAACACACCAGGCACATATGCATGTGTGCTTAAAATCCCAAGAGGAGAATGGAGGAGGAGAGATTGTGGTGTGACTATCCTTTCTGGGAGGAGGCGGTCCTTTCTCACTTTCTCTCTCTGTTTCTCTGTGAGATGAGTGCACATGTTCTACAGAAAATTAAAAAAAAATCTATGATGATATTTTGATCATAATTCTGTTGTATTTATAGAACAGTGATGGTAGAAGTGGTACCTAAACAATATTAACATGTCCATTTTAATGGTATAATTTCTATTGTTTAAGCATTTTAAAATGTCATTTAATAGTTTCAATTTATTTAAAAAATTGTATGCAGTTGTTAAGATATATTTTTCTTATTTGCTTATATTTTTATTTGTGGTTATAGATGGTTTCTTTTGTTTTAATTACATGCTCTACATATTTACTGAGGATGTATAGTACTGAAATTTAAAATTTTGAGGACAAACAATTGAAATATTATCTTGTTAATTTTAATACTAATATATAGATATTTTTGAATTCTCTATTGTGATTTTCTCTGTAAATGCTGATTTTACTTCTATTTCCTAACCTATACATTTAATCAATATATATATTTTTTTGGAGAGGTTTTCGCTATAGGGCGCGTGTGCTCACCAGACAGAGATAGACATAGAGACAGAAAGCGAGAAATCACCCCCCAGGGGTGATGGTCACGCCACAATCCCTTCTCCTCCATTCTCCTCTCAGGGATCCTGGGCACGCACGCACACGCGCCCGGCATGAGTTTTAAGCCACCGGGTCCAGGACGCAAACCGTGGTCGACTACGTGGGAGTCTAGCAACATAGCCATTACGCTAACTGCTGGTTCTCTTTAATCAATATTTTATTTCTTATCTCTCTTCCTTCACCCAGACTTTTATCACATTGTTTAAGAATAGCAGTAAGACTATCTTGCCTTATTGCTATTTACTGCTATTCTTAAAAGGAATACTTCAGAGGCTAGTCTGTGGAGTGGTAGTTAAGGTGCTAGACTCCCACATGGCCAGCCATGTTTCAAGTCCTGAACTTAGTAGATTACTTTCTCACTTTCCCCCTCTTTCTCTGGTCAAATTAAAAAATATATATATAATAATGGGACAAGCAGATGGCCTATTGGTTATGTTTCTGGACTCTATGGCTGACCGTGGTTCGAGTTCCAGACCCATGGCTTCAGAATCGCACAGGGTGCATGAATGTGTGTGCTGAAGACCCCGGGAGGAGAATGGAGAAGAAAGGATTGCAGTGTGGCCATCCTCTCCCGGGGCGTGATTTCTCATTTTCTCTCTCAGTGTTTCTGTCTCCCTCTAGTGAACACACACATCCTAAGGCAAAAATCTCTTAAAAATAAATCATAAATAAAATAATTATTTTAAAAAGAATACTTCATATTCTTTTTAAAGAATATTATATTACATATAATAACTTCTGTAAGTTTTATGTCAATTCCCTTTTCAAAATTAAAGTATTCTCATTACTGTAAAGTTGTTAAATGAGGTCTAAATATTGTATTTCATATGATGTTATTCTGGATCCATTGGAATAATTTTATGATATATTTTGATTTCTAATATCTTGTTTATCTTGTTTAGAGTTTTTTCATCTACAATAAAAAATATGTATTTTGCTTATATACATATATACAGGACTTTTTTTCTATATCTTTATCTGTTTCTACTTTTAAGATTAAATAACAACATTACAAAAGATATTGGGTAGTTTTTCCTTTTTTATTTTCTGGAAATTTTTGCATAAGCTTGGATTTCTCTCTTTGAATGTTAGTAAGAACACACAGATAAAATTATTTGATTTGGCCTATCATTTATAAGATTTCAGTTACTTTAAAATTTATCTTATGATTGAAGAACATTCACTTTATCTATTACATTTTTTAGAATTCCTTTTTTTTTTTTTTTTTTGGAGAGGTTTTTGCTATAGGGCGCGTGCGCTCGCCAGACAGACAGAGAGAGACAGAGATATAGAAAGCGAGAAATCACCCCCCAGGGGGGATGGCCACGCCGCAATCCCTTCTCCTCCATTCTCCTCTCTGGATCTTGGGCATGCACGCACACGCGCCCGGCGTGAGTTTAAGCCACTGGGTCCGGGACTCGAACTGCGGTCGACTACGTGGGAGTCCAGCGACACAGCCATTATGCTAACTGCTGGTTCCTAGAATTCTTTTATTTAACTTGATTTACTTATTTAATTTGACCAGAGAGTGACAGAGAGAGAGGTAGAGAGAGAGAGTGAAAGTGAGAAAGCAAGCTGCTATGTCCAGGACTCAAACCATGGTCGGACATGTGGGAGTCCAGCACCCTTAACCACCACAGCACTGCTGGCCCCCTATTACTTTTTAATACAGTACATATCTGTTTTAAATGAGGTCATAGAGGAGAGATAATATCTGACTCATATATACAGTATTAGGGTTCTTAATTTTTTTTACTAGTAATAAAGTTACTGCATTTTATATTCCTTCACATTTAACTTGCTAACAAATTATTTAGATCCAAATATCTTCAAATATATATATATATATATGTATATATATATATTTTTTTTTTCTTTCTTCTGTCTCATGAGGTGTCATGTAATCAAAATTCATACTGGATTACATAGTACAGTTATAGAAGAGTGCAATTAAAACATGTTTCCCACAGAACTAAAAAATCAGTGAACAGGATAATTATTTTTCTTCTGATGAAATTAAGGTGCATGATGTGAAACAACACTAATATTTGAGATCAAGATTAGAGAGGTGAGAATATACAATTTTGAGTGTGAAGATCTATAAACTGAAGTAACTGAAGTGGAAAACTTTGCCAATATCATCTTCTAGGAGGTAACCAGAAAGGTGTGAGGCATATTAGAGACATCGCTGGTGTCCTTTCCATGCCAGTGTACAGAGGCTTGACTTCCAACTTCTAGGATATGATTTTTATTTATTTATTTATTTTTCTTTGCTCTGTTCATTAGATCCTTTTTAGTTTGGCTGGCAGCCTGACAATATCTGGGGATTAATGCCTCCTTTCTTTCCTAGGGTCTTCAGCTACTAGTTGTTGGTGTATAAATACTTCAGTTCCCTATCTTCTCTGATGGGATAACTCTGAGAAAAATGTTGCGTTGTCTTTTCCAAAATTCCCAATGAAACTAAATTATGTTTCCCTAAATGATAACTTGATTGATGCACAAGCATTATTGAATGGCTTCCCTTCCCTAACTCATTTCTCAACTCTCCTATGTCTGTTTCCTAAAATTATATTTAAAATAAAATAATTGAACTTAAATTCTTTTCTTTGGGTCAATTTATTGGGAAAAAGGGATAGGAAAATGTCAGAAAGCAATTCTAATAGCTTTTCTACACGTAGGGAATTTAAAAACAACAATAAAAAACACAATAACAAACAGGCTTTGTCTTCACAAATCCATAATATATGTGTTCCTCCTTTATCAAGAACATGCAAGAATAAAGATTTTAGCATGCACTGTGGGTTAGTTACATGCAATATGCTATTACTAAATGAGTTAGACTTAATGTTCTCAGAATTGAACAAACTAAATTTGGTATTAAACTCAAGCACACAGAACAGAAGATCTGGGGAAATCTAAAACAGACAGAAGCCCAGCATTTGCCTTTGGGAGAAAGCAGGAATGATCCAAAGAAAGCTCACCAAAATACAGAATCCTGGGGCAGGGGAAAGAAAAAGCAGGGGAAATTATTTCATCTGAGAAAAGATAGTCGCACATCAAAAAGTAAAAGCAACTGAAAAAAATTGAGAAAACAGAGAGACTGGAGGAGAAGGGATTGTGGCATAATCATCCCTCCTAGGGAATGATTTCTCACTTTCTATCTTTCTCCGTATCTCTGGTAAGCACATGTACCCTATAGCAAAAATCTCTCTAAAAAAAATGAAAAATAGAGACCAGTAGATGGCATAATGGCTACGTTGCTGGACTCCCATGTAGTCAACTGCAGTTCGATGACCCAGACCCTATGGCTTAAACTCATGACAGTCACGTGTGCGTGAGTGTCCAAGATCCCAAGAGGAGAATGGAGGGGATTGCAGTGTGGCCATCCCCCCTGGGGGGGTGATTTCTTGCTTTCTGTCTCTCTGTCTCTCTGTCTCTCTCTGTCTTTCTGGCGAGCGCATGCGCCCTATAGCAAAAATCTCTCAAAAAACCCCAATAGTAATAATCCTTGCATTTGAGGTTCTCACCATCTTGAGGCACACATTCAGGTAAACACACTCACTGAAAATCATTATGCTGTATGCCCTGTACTAGAGGTAAGAACAACGTGACTCTGGAAATAGGAGAGGATTTGTTTCAAATCAGGAATACTGGAAAATTTTCCTGGAGATATAAAAAATCAATTTTATTTTGATAGCATTTATGGAGACAATTGAGTGTAGAATAAAGAGGAGAGTTTCCAGGCAGTGGAAACAACATGAACGAAGTTCCAAAAGCTAGAACCATCACAGGAAATGTAAAGAAATGAGAGAAGTTGTTGGTGCTAGAGCCTGAATTAGAAGGCAGAGGTTGGAACTGATCAAATTAGGATATAGAAGTCCTAATATAAAGAGATAAGGGTATTAGACAAGAAGAAGATCAAGTGTCAGTAATGAAATTCTACTGATGCTGTCTTTTTCTATTCCAGGTTGAACCAATATTAGAAATTAGAGATTTTATTTAAAAAAAAAATCAGAGCCTTGGCTTCTCTTGGCAAAGTTACTCTGGCAGCACCAATTCTTTATGTTCTTTTGGCAATAAACCCTTAGAGATGAGAAGGCTTGTACTTAGAGTGTGTATTCATTTTTGTGATATTCTTGCCCAGTCTTATACAAGTTGGACTTAACACCTGGTTAACATTTGATTTTATCCAAAGTTGGCATTTAACTTTGCTAGCCCTACTTTTGGTGTTGGTCTTTACGTAAGAGAGGACTATTGAAGTATTTTAATATGTGGCATGACATGTTCAACTGGCGGAAGATAAAGACTAGATTCTTAGGAAGTTCAGGATAAGAACAAGAAACAGGAAAAGCACTGAGAGTGTTGTAATAATCATTACAAGGTCTAACTACAACTGTGAATGACTATGATAGGAGACACAAGAGTAGAACCAAAGGATAGAGGTGGGTGAATTTAATTTTGGATTCAGTGGAAGGGAATACTTACAGGCATAGTTTGAGGAGTTACCATTATATAGGTAATCACTGAAACCAGAAAAGCAAGGGGAACAGTTTATCCAGGGAAAATCCTGATAAGTGGAAAACAGAAATATATATGTGGACAAACCTATAACAAAATGAAGAATAAGAGAGTTAGGGGAGTATATACAACCAAAAAGTTTCTTTTACCATCGGAATCTTTTGCTTTCTGAGTTGAAACAGCAGTATTTTGGGATATCTTGCCTCAGAGAATCTAAGGAGGTAAAGAATTGTAGGCAATGAGTGATTAGCAGTTCCAGAATCTAAGGAGGTAAAGAATTGTAGGCAATGAGTGATTAGCAGTTCCAAGTCAATAGATTGCCCTGATTAGACAAGCGATACAATACATTTATATAGCAAATATGGTGGTTTTTACTTGAGAAGCTTCAGTGTCATGATAGAGACCAATGTGAGAATACGGGGTGCTGAGAAATAATTGGAAGGTATCTGAAGTCAGTGAGGTGAAACTACTTTCAAGAAGCTTGACCCAGGAGAGAAAGAAAGTGATGGATAGATAGCAATATCAAGGGTTGGATGCAAGACGTAGGAGAGGGAGTTTACATTACGTAGGAGAGACTTCAGAATGTTATTTACATAGCTGATGATATATTCACAGAAATGTTTTGTACAGATTTCCAGAGATAGGAACCAGAGTACTTCTAAATACAGTCAGGGATAATCCATTATCATTGTGGTTATTATTATTATGTACCTTTTTTAAAAAATTACAAAATTATGTTAGGGAATTTAAACTTTCACCTACGTAGCGTATACATTCTTTCAACAACCAATGACAGAAAAGTCCCTGTCTCTAAAGGCAACACATTCTGTTCTTGAGGAGCTCTAATTTATTATGTTAATTCAAAAAGTGCCTCTAATATTCCCACTTGCACTACAGATTCTTTTGGGAGGCATATAGGCTAAGGCTAAGCAATCTTTCATAGGAAAATCCTTCAGATATTTGGAAAGTAACTTGCTTGTTTCTCTTTTATTTAATTATTTTCCAAGATACAAAAATTTTTCTATACTTAGCTCCTATTTTGAGGTGTTTTCAGTCCCCTTAGTAACTTGACTTCTCTTTTTCTTCTTCTCTGTAAGTCACTCTGGTTTATCCATACATTTCAATGTTGTTTAATTGTACATTATAGCCCAAGGTTGGTTTGGATAGCAGAGAACACAATTGGTGTCTTGTCTCATTTGTTGGAAAATTATATATTTATTTTAAGCTCTGAAGATTGGCTAATTATTATAGACAGCCATTGGGCATTTCCAGTTTATTAGGAGACGTGTAGTCACAGATGATTTTCACATTAACTCATGTCAAGTATGTTTTTTTCTTCCTCAAACTTTTGCTGGTTATTTTTATGCTTAAAAATGTAAGTGTACATTTATTAACTTCATATTAGCCTAGGAACTTAGTTTC
The DNA here is from genome assembly GCA_026018925.1 of Tupaia tana. Lineage (NCBI taxonomy): Eukaryota > Metazoa > Chordata > Mammalia > Scandentia > Tupaiidae > Tupaia > Tupaia tana. The sequence continues at coordinate 61,979,982 of JAKSZU010000013.1, forward strand.
TCCCTGTCATGTTGAATCTTGATTATGTCACAATATTGTTTGTTCTTTATATATTATACTGTCTCCTGAAAATATAAGTGTGTAATGAGTGAAATTAAAATAATAGGCAAATGGATATAAGGCCACAACTTTGCGGTGTATCACTGAAGATTTATCCTAAGGTTGAAATCAATGTTATATTTCACATCAGGTATAATTACTAAGGAATTTGTAAACTCACCTAAAAGTATTACTCACATTTAATAATGTATTATTAACATATATGAGCACTTCAGGTCTCCAACACTTTTGTCAAGCTAGTAAAAGGTTATGAGGAATAAATGATGACTTCATAATATTATTAATTTATTCGTTTTTGGCATATCTTCATTAATTGATGTTTTAAATTTTTTAGAGATTTTTTTCTATAGGGTGCATGAGCTCACCAGAGAGACAGAGTGAGTCAGAGAGAAAGAAAGTGAGAAATCACCCCACAGGGGAATAGCCATGCCACAATCCCTTCTCCATTCTCTTCTTGGGATTTTGGGCACACACGCACACATGCCCAGTGAGAGTTTTAAGCCACTGGGATCAGGACTCGAACTGCGATAGGCTATGTGGGAGTGCAGTGGTAAAACCATTACATCATGTATTGCCCCCAATCTTCTTGAATTTTTAAGGATTTCATCATCTTCAAGTAATGGCGAAAAGTACTTACATACTGATTGAATTTTCTAGGTGATTTGTTGTGTAATTTTCTAGAATGAAACCATTGAAGAAGTTCATGCCTTTGGGGTCTAGCAAATGGGCTTATAAGTCTGGCTCTTGGGGACAGCTACTGATGTGGTGGTTGGGGCAGCTAGATCCCAGATAGCTGACAAAGGATTTGAGTATCAAACTGGTAGTTCAAGGGACATGCAAGGCAAATGTGTATGTGCATGCCCAGACTCCAGAGAGGTGAATAGAGGTGAGGGGATTGTGGCATAGCCATTTCTCCTGGCGGGGAGGGGACGGCGTTCTCTCTCTCTCTCTTCCTCTTTCTCTCTCTCCCTCTTTCTCTCTCTGTCTCTCTTCAAAAAGTCTGGCTCTGGTATATATCAACTCTTTGTTCAAAGAAAGTATGTAATCTTTTTATATATAAAAGGGATAATAATAGATGTATCACAAGTTATTATTATTATTATTATTTGGAGAGATTTTTACTATAAGGCATGTGCGCTTGCCAGAAAGACAGAAAGAGACAGAGAGATAGAAAGTGAGAAAGTACCCCCCGGGAGGGATGGCCATGCCGCAATTCCTTCTCCTCCATTCTCCTCTCGGGATCCTGGGCACTCACGCACACGCGCCCGGAGTGAGTTTAAGCCACCGGGTCTGGGACTAGAATGGCAGTTGGCTACGTGGGAGTTCAGTGACATAGGCATTATGCTAACTGCTGGTCCCCACAAGTTATTATTAAGGTTTAAGGGGAATTTATATAAATCATCCAGTCTAGGTCTTAGCTATACAGTGTATATGTAATAAAATGAAGTTTCTTACTTTTGACAAAAAAATACTCAGACTAACTGCATTGGGTAGCCAGAATTGATGCCCTTTCTGAAGATGAAGAAACAAAAGTCTAGAGAGTTTCATTTATTTGTTCAATAATTATAAAAGGTTTTCTAGAAGTTTGGAAATGTGAAGGATTAGATGTAAAAAATAGTTATGAATTGAATCTTAGGGACATAGAGGACACGTACCAAACTTACTTTTAAAGTCCAGACAATTAATTTTGAACAGAAATTGGCTAGGATTTTGTGTAATGTTTAGGTAATGCAGTGATTTAAAAATTTTTTTTAACTTTCTTTCTTTCTTTGTTTTAGTTTGACGAGAGAGAGAGAGAAGAAGCCGCAGGACCAGCAGTTAGCGTAATGGCTATGTCGCTGGACTCCCACGTAGTTGACCCCAGTTCGAGTCCGGACCTGGTGGCTTAAAACTCACGCCGGGCACGTGTGCGTGCGTGCCCAAGATCCTGAGAGGAGAATGGAGGAGAAGGGATTGCAGCGTGGCCATTTCCCCCGGGGGGTGATTTCTCACTTTCTGTCTCTCTATCTCTCTCTGTCTGTCTGGAAAGTGCACACACCCTATAGCAAAAACCTCTACAAAAAAAAAAAAAAAAAATAGGAAGCCGCCGCTTGGTTGGGACTCAAAACCATGGTCAGCCATGTGGAAGTCCAACACTCTTAATCACCATGCCACCTGCCAGCCCCACACAGTGATTTTTCTAATAGATATTTTGTATATAATCACAAATAATTTCCTAAATCCTTTCTTCTTCTTCTCTTTTTATTCCTCCTCCTCTTCTTTTTTCTTTCTTTTGATTGAGATAGTCTGTAATACAGTAACTTCTTGGTGTTGAGCCTCAAATCATTGTATGTTAGGGCAACAAAGTGTGACGCATAAAGGTGCCTAATGTCCACTTTTAGTAAATTATTAAAAAGGATATTTCTAATCAGCACACGAAGCATATGTAATTAGATACTTTATGGTATTCATGAGGCTCAAAAGTTTTATTACTTTATGGAGTTAAATATTTTCTGTGATTGAAAAATATCTTTATTAAGTTGATTATCTACCTTTTATATATAAATAGACTTAACTTAGTCATAAGTGCAGAATTGATGAAGTTAGAATTAACAGTATTTTAATGTGATTTGAAGTTGTCAAGTTATGACCTTTTTCATACAAATAAATGTATTTCATTCAAATCCTATTATCTGAGATAATTAATAATATTGTACAACTATGGAAAACTGTCAGGATAGATAATAATTTAGTAGCTGTATTTAGTAACACCAACTTAGAAAGAACATCTACAAATATGGTTTAAACATGACAAATCTCCTTAGGATTTTGCTAAATTGATCAAAATATACAGTGTTTTTCTCTTAAGATGATTTTTATTCATTCGACATGAGCTAAAAAATAGCTAATACAAGTTTTACCACTTTGAGAGGAAATTTACTGACTCTTCTCCATAAAGATCATGTGTGGATGTTATAAATATTGAATACTAAAGTAGGACTTACAGTTATAGTGAACAGGTGGTGAACCTTTTGCATACCAACACATAAAATCATATAAACACATGCACAAAGCCACAAATGGAACACTAGACAGAATTCTGAAAAAAAGACACCTGGGCTTTGGAAAATGATCAAAATAAGATAAACTGAGTAGCATTCATTCTTAAAAAGCAGCTACATTTTGGGATTAAAAAGTGGGAGTTTTCAGCATTTTTACTAGAGTTGTTGCATTCCTTTCCTGCTCTCACTCTTAATGGTGAGAACTGTTCATTTATCAGCATGGATTTAACTGCAAAAACCTGTAACTGTGTAATCAAAGGGTGTGGACTTAATTTGGCATAGCATCTGGAAACACAAGACTTTGCAGCCAAAATGGTGAATACAGTAGGAAATGAATATAGTAAAATGAAAGCTCTGCTAGCCCGAGATTGGGATCCTACTTGGGGTGAAGGCTGAACCTGCTAAAATGTAGGGAGATTCTGGAAATAAGAGGAATATAGAATATTCAGATAAACTCTCCATGCATCCCTGGCTATTTGGGAAACTATGCACATAAGAGAGCCAAATGGAAATAAATAGAAAAAGATATTTGAGAATTGGCTTATATCTTTGAATGTATTCACCAACTCTTGCATACCGGGCAACAAACAGAGAGTTCAAATTTCTTGAGCCTCGTATCAGGCCAAATCATTGGCTGGTCACTATTTATGGAGATACTGGGATGTCTGCATATTCCAGTGAAAAAAGACAGATAGAGAGAAAGTAAGAAAGGAAGAATAGGAAGGATATACCTTGAAATGTTAGTAGCACTTATTAAAGAGGAAGTATTTTAATTTTGCTGTACATATAAATTTTCTAAATATTCTGCAATTCACATGTATTACTTATAAAAAACTAAGCAAATATATGATTTTTAAATAAAAAATAAAAATAAAAAAACTCTGAGAAGACACAGCAGAGTCTTCATAGTGGGGGGCACTGTATACAGTCTAAATCTAGACTTGTTACTCTATAAGAAAATGCACAAAAAATTCATAATACAAATATTCTATGGTATTTATCTTTTATTGGAGATATTTTTGCTATAGGGTGCGTGCATTTGCCAGAAAGACAGAGAGAGACAGAGAGACAGAAAGGGAGAAATCACCCCCTGGGGGGATGGCTATGCCACAATCCCTTCTCCTCCATTCTCCTCTCGGAATTTTGGTCATGCATGCACATGCGCCTGGCATGAGTTTAAGGCACCAGCTTTGGGACTCGAACCATGGTTGTCTACCTGGGAGTCCAGCTACATATCCATTTTGCCAACTGCTGGTGCCTATAGTATTTATCTTAATTGTCTATTGAAAGTATGAGGATGCAATATATAGAATAATGTGATCTATTTTTAATTTTTAAAGAAGTCAACAGAACCTAAATTTCAGCGTGTGGGATATTAAATTTAGGAGATAAGAATTTAAAAGAAAAATTTTAAATGCACTCAATGAGTTAAAGGAAATTGCACTCAAAATATTGAAGGAAAAAATTATGACAGCAATGACTCAGCTAATAGGGACTCTCAGTAGGAAAATAGAAACTCTAACACAGAACCAGTTGGAAATTCTAGAGTTAAAAAGTCCAATAACCAACTGAAAAATTTAGTAACATTTTAAAAGCATATTTGAGTTAAAAAAGAAAGAATTAGTGAACTTAAACATAGATTAATATAGAATCAACATAAAGAGGTCAGGGGTGCCGTGGTGGTTAAGACATTGAATTCTCACATGCACAACCATGGTTTGAGTCCTGGACCTCGTGGCTTGAAAATCATGCCAGGCATGTATGCATATGTGCCAAAAATCCTGAGAGAAGAATGGAAGATAAGCGATTGCAGCATGTCTGTCACCTCTGGGGGAAGTGATTTATCACTTTCTATCTCTGGAAGTATACATGCCTATGACAAAAACTTAAAAAATAAAAAAGAATTTTCTACTATTGGAATACCCTAGAAGAAATGCTGAGGGAAGGCTGAAAAGAAACTATGTAATAACTTAAATCCATAGGAAGGAATAAAAAGCATTAGAAATGGGAATTGTGTAATATGAAAGTGAATATAGTGTATGCACACACATACATATACAAAACACATTTTTTCCTCTCATCTTCCTTAGTATATTTTAAAATGATCTTTATTTCTTTGGTAATCTTTCTTTTACTTTTTTTTTTGGAGAGCAAGAGAATTTTTTAGTATAGGGTATGTATGCTCACTGAGACAGAAACAGAGACAGAGACAGAAAGTGAGAAATCACCCCTTAAAAGGAATGGGCAGGCCTCAGCTCCTTCTCCTCCATTCTCCTGTCAGGATTTTATGTATGCACACACATGTCCCCAACTTGTTTCAAGCCACTGGGTCCAGGACTCGAACCGTGGTTGACTATGTGGGAGTCCAGCAATGTAACCATTACCCCATTTGCTGATCCGTATTCTCTGGTAATTTTTCTAAAAGTCTCTTTGCTCTGATATTTGTTTTTCCAATTTGGTTCTTTATGATTACCATTTGCATGGTATATCTTTTTATATCTTTTTAATTTTCAATCTATTTGTATATGTTAATCTAAAGTGTTTCTTTTGTATTAAACATATCATTAGATCTTGATTTTTTTTTATCAAGTCTGGCAAATTCTTTTCGTTTGAGTATTTAGTTCATTCATACTCATGCATTTATTGACATAGTTAGGTTTGTACTTGCCATTCTATTATTTGTTTTTATTTGTCTCATATCTTTTTGGTTTCTTTTTTCTCCTATACTGCCTTTTGTCTGTTATCTGGATATTTTTAGTGGAATATTTGAAAGCCTTTGCTCACTTTTTTCACTCTTTTAGAGTTATTTTCTTAGTAATTTTTCTAAAGATTACAATTCATTTTTTAAAGAATTATTTTATCTAACTTTATTTATTTATTTATTTAAATTTGACCAAAGAGGGACAGAGTGAGAAAAAGAGAGAGAAAGCAAGCCACCAAGTTTAGGACTTGAACTGTGGTTGGCCATGTGGAAGTCCAGAGCCCTCAACCACCACACCACCATACTGGTCATAATGGCAGAAAAAGGGAGGGGCAATTTGTCATAATTTAATTCAGATTAACAATGACCTAATTCTGGTAAAATATATCATCATTTTTTATAATTCAAGTCCACTTATTCGTGCTTCTTTTGTGCTATTATTAAATATGTATTTTATCACTAAATTATAATGTATTAAAAACCTGAATATTTGTGATTATTTCTTTATACAATCTAAAATGATATAATCCTTTTGGAAAATAACCATAAGACTAGTAATTTTCTCTCTAAATATTTACTCAAGAAGATTAAAATATATATTAATATACATATATATAAATATTTATAGCAATATTACTTGTAATAGCCAAACACAAAGCAATTCAAACTTCCATTAACTATTAATCATTTTAAAAATGTGATATATATGATCAAGTTCATATTAGAGTACTACATAGCACTGAAAAGCAATGAAGTACTAAAATCTATAGCAATGGATTTAATCTAATTGCTAAAGTAATTAGGCTAAGTGAAAGAACCAAACATAAAATATTACATATTGCATAAGTCTATTTAAATGACATGTCTCACAAAGATTAAATTATAGAGATAGCAAGGACATTACTACTTTCCTGGGGCTGGGAGTGAAGCATATATTGATCTAAGATAGGCATGAGGGAACATTTTTAGATTATGAGATGTTATGTAACTGTATTATAATGATGGTTTAAAAACTAAATAAATTTACTAAAAAAAATCATTGCACTGCCTACTTACATGAATAATTTTATGCTTTCAAAGTTATAGCTGAAAAAGGCAGAAAAAGTAAAAATAAAAACTTTACCATCTAATGTTGTCATTGTGAGATTATGTTTAGATATCCCATTTGTTTTCCTGGACATAAGGTTTAAGGAATTGAAGCCTGTGCCTTGGTAATATTTTCATATCAACCTTTAAAGGCAAAAAAAGGCCACTTTTTTAAAGCTTTACACATTTATGGAAAACCTTTTTTCATAATGGCAATTCAAAATCTACATTCTATTTTTTTTTTACATTATATTTTTAACAGCTTCATTTTGCATCTTTAGCGACTTAACAAACATCCACATTGTGACTGGGAAAAACTCATCTTTGAGGAGTTCCAAACTTCTAAAACTTTTCTGTGCTTCAATAAGGTAGGAGCAGTATTTTGTCTTATGAAAGTTTGAAATTCAGTAAATGACTTTCTTCTTTAACTGAGTTATCTGCTTTGCTTTGTTGTGATTTTGTTACACAAAAATAAAGTTTTCAAAATTATTCTCAGCAAATTATGGCATGCAATTGGATGGAAAATTCTTTCAGTGTATATTATTGCTGGACTGATAAGTCTTTTAGGACAAATAGGTTTCTAGATTTGTTTTATATGACATCAAGAAAATGGCTAGCTTCGGAAATGTATCCCCTCTTCAACCAAATATGTGGGTATATAAGAGAGATTGCAAAAGTCAGAATACATGGAGGCAGAAAAAGGAAGGTGCAAGCTCTAGCATGATGCGGTATCATCAGTAAAGACATTTTTGTTTTTTGCCTCATTTTACTTCAGGTTTGTTCAATCTTGATACTATTGACATTTTTGATGGTTAATTCTTCTCTGAAGGGAGCTAGTTGTGCATTTAGTAGCACCTCTGTCCTAGCCCCATTAAATATCAGTAGCACTAGCTCCCCTCATTGTGATACATGGTCAAATGTCCCTGGATGGCAGAATCATTCCCTTGGTTGAGAACCACTGGTTTTGGTGCAATATCAGTTCCCAACATCATGGCACATGCCACCACGTCCAGCTTTATAGACAGTATCTCACTATGTTGCCCAGCTTTTCTGAGTTGCTAGGATCAAAGGCACTTACCACTGCACTTGGCCTTTATGTTGGACTGGGATTTGAACCCAGGTTTCCCATGGTCCCAGCCTGTGGAGCATAGCATCTTAGCAGTGTGGATCAGTGTGGTTGGGCTTGATCTAAGGTTGACTGTGCCTTCAAATCACTCTACAGTCAATGTCACTAATAAGCTAATATGTCTAACAGAGTTGTTTTACTTTCTTTGAGTTTGCAACTATTTAATTCTAGTGATTCAAGCATTACTATAGAGCACTGAGCTGTGGGGACTACATTTGTAACTTGTTGAAAGCATAAATCCAGAGCAGAATCTGTTGTGATTATCTTAAAGAGTGATACTCATGATTATTCTTTAGTCAGCATGTAAATAATTTATGCATTTTGATCTTGGCTTTTGAAGATCTATCCACAAGGACTATGCAGAACTGATGTTGTAGCTTCTTGATGATAATAAATCATAATTTCTTTGTTCCTATACAGTTACTCTTTCACCCTTAGACTCATATAATTTCTAGATTACTTGACATTTCCAAATGAATGCCTTATAGATATGTCAAACAATATTTTCCATAAGGACCTCCCGATTTCATCAAAACGATCTTTTTCTGGGATTTCTCTGTTTCAGTAATTATTAAAGCCACCCACTAGGGACAGCAGGTGGCGTGGTGGTTAAGGCACTAAAATTCCACATGATCAATCACAGTTCAAATCTCAGACCTGTGTGGCTTGAAAATTGGACCAGCACATGTGTGTATGTGTGTCTAAAAACCCCACGGGAGAATGGAGAAGGCATTGTGGCATGCAATTACTTGGAGGATAATTACCCCTGAGGGGTAATTTCTCACTTTCCCTCTAACAATCTCTCTTTCTTGTGAGCATACATGCCCAATGGCAAAGACCTAAAATGAAAACCAAAAAAAAAAAAAAAAAAAAAAAAAAAAAAAACAAATAAAAATTACCTACTAAGACACTGAAGCTGGAAACTTTAGTGTCATACTCAATACTCCAGGTAAATTAAACCAAAACTCTTGTTGTTCATGCCTTCCAAATACGTCTTGTGCCCATTTGTTTTCCTCTCTCTAACCAATCTCTTCTTCAAGTCTTACCCTCATTTAAGCCTTTTTTTAAATCCATAATAAACAGTGTAATCTTATTGTATTATAAATTGAACAATAGTATTCTTCTTTAAAAATTTTGTTATCTTCCCATCAAATACCACCCACCATTTCAAACACAAATTTCTTATTACGGCCTATCAGATCATGCATAATCTACCTCTTGTGTACTTTTCAAATTATTTTCATTCTGATCTCTTTTCTTTATGTATTCAGAACACTTTGGCCTTGTTTTAGTTTTCATATTTGTCAAATATTTTCTCAGCTTAATGCCTTGCCTCTTAGTCTTGTTTCTGTCTGAAAAAAGATCAATCAGTGTCACATGGACTCAGTTTAAACTTCACTCTTCAAAGAACTTTCTCAAAGTAGGATAAGTTGTCTAATCCATCTTTATCATTTTGCTCTCAGTTATTCATGTACCTGAACATTTTTTTAAAAAATTGTACCAGAAGGCATGTTTACTCACTGGAGAAAGAGCAAAACAGAGATAAAGAGACAGAAAGAGGAAGGGAAAGTGAGACAGCACTCCCATAGGAATGGTCTTGCTGTAATCCCTTCTCTCCCATTTCTCCCTCCTTTCAGGATTTTTGGGCATGCCCATATACATGCTGGGCATGTTTTTCAAGCCACCAGGTCCAGTACTTGAACTACATAGTAGGTCATGTGGGATTCAGACTTGTTAAATACCGTATCACTGGCTGTTCCCATCCATTTTTAATATGCATTATATATACTGGTCTATATTGATAATAGACTACATTACAACATAATATCTCTTAGAAGTACAAACACAGCATATTTAGCACCTAGTTATTTATAATTTCTAGGGACTCTACTACTCACATAAGCAAAACAAATTCACAACACAAAAATGTACATTACTGAGTAGTGTATATTTATACCATATAAATGGACACAAATTATTTAATTCAGTAATGTCTGACCCATACCCTGTAACTACTAGCTATAGGTCTAGATAATTCAGCCACATCACAAAGTACCCTCCCAATCCTGCCACTGTGATACCACTGCAATCCGTTGTCCCACACTCACCAGCTCATTACACTTAATTCACTTCTCCAAACATAAGGATTATTTCAGAATTTAACACCTGCCTTAGGACATTCTAGAAGAAAAGTCATAATGTTTCTGGAAATTCTGAATTTATAGAGAAAGGAAATTTTTAAAGAACTGTGGAAAATGTAAAAACAAACAAACAAAAAAACCCCAAAAAAGTAATGTATCTTAATTTTCTTTATAGATTTAGTTATTTTGTTAGTTTCAAAGCATAAAAATATATCCTGTATACTTGATATACTATGAAATTAAAAAAGGTGGACATATTAAATTTTAAAGAATAGCTTATTCAGACTCTAATATCAAATTTAGTAACAATATTTACTTTTAGATATGTTTAACTGTTACAAATGGCACTGCAAGTCATTGAGCTTAAGAAATTTAACATCGTTTAATTTTTACCTATTTATTTGAAGTAGCAAACAGCTGAGAAAAGGAGAAACCATCAATATTATAATTAACCAAGTTAAGTCATCATGTTTTGCAGACAAGTTAATCTACCATGTTGAAAAACAGATGCAGAAAAACACAATTTCAGAAAACGAGCATATTGCACCTTGCCAGAAGAATGAAGAATGAAGGAGGGGGAGGTATCTTCTGGTATTGAGAGAATCACTGAGGCAGAAAGGGTAAGCCCACTAGGGACAGATACGGATCAGTGTAGAGATAAAAAGTGATGGGAAGATGGGCATAGCAGCCAGTTCCTGTAACCCTAGCTCTTTGGGAGTCTAAAGCAGTGAGTTTGAGGCTAGCCTGGGCAACACAGGGAGAGGCTTTGTTTCTAAAAGAAAATGTGGTGATAGGGAAGATATCCCAACTGAATAAGTATCATAAGAATAATGGTGTAGTATTTGAGGAAGCTAGAATAGTCCTAGCAACTTTAATTTAACTGTAATTTTTTTTTTTTTTTTTGAAGAGAGGTTTATGCAATAGGGTATGTGCTCACCAGAAAGACAGAGAGAGACAGAGAGACGAAAAGCAGGAAATCACCCCCCCAGGGGGGGATGGTCACATAGCAGTCCCTTCTTCTCCATTTGCCTCTCAGGATTTTGGGCATGCACGCACACACACACACACACACACACACACATACACCTGGTGTGAGTTTAAGCCACAGGGTCTGGGACTCAAACCATGGTCGACTATGTGGGAGTCCAACTATATAACCATTGCATCATCTGCTGGTCCCTAATTTAACTGTAAATTAATTTAATATTTGTGAAAACTCTTTGAGGTAAGTATGACTTTACTTATTTACCTATAAAAGATCTGAAGGTCTAAATCTCACTATGTTTTACTTGCTTGTCCAAGTTCCCAGGTAGAAAATAGCCAGGCTACAATTGACTTGGTGCAAAACCAAGTCCTTTCCATTAGGTAAGCATACACGAGAGCTATTATAGAAAAGAGAGCCAGAAAACAAAACTACTTCAAACCAAGAGGTGGAGAGTCAGGTGTTACTACTAGAGTATTCTACAAAGGGTCTTCAGAAAGTTTACGAGATATGATAATCTCTAAAATAGACAAGTGGGACTATATCAGATTAAGAAGTTTCTGCACAGCAAAGGACACAGTAACAAGTGTGAATCGACACTCCTCAGAATGGGAGAATATTTTTGTTAAATATGCCTCAGCCAAGGGAGTGATAACCAGAATACACAGGAAGTCAAGCACCTTATAAGAAAAAAAAAATGATTAACCCAATTAAAAGATGGGAAATTAAGGTGAACAAAAAGCTCTCTAAGGAAGACATATGATCAGCCAAAAATCATGTGAGGAAATGCTCAACATCCCTCATCATAAGGGAGATGCAAATAAAAACCACAATGAGATACCACCTAACCCCTGTCAGAATGGCAAATATTAAAAATATAAAAAGTGATAAATGTTGACGGGGATGTGGTGAAAGAGAACTCTCCCACACTGGTTTAACCACTGTGGAGAACAATATGGAGGTTCCTCAAAGATCTACAAATAGAACTATCATTTGAACCAGCAATCCCACTTCTGGGTATCTACTCAAAGGACAGAAGAATGCTCAGTTTGAAAAGTACTTGCACATCAATGTTTATTGCAGCATTATTCATGATCGCCAAGACATGGAACCAACCCAGATGTCCACTAACAGAGGAATGGATTGAAAAAGTGTGGTATATATACTCTATGGAATACTACTCAGCCATAAAAAAACCAAGACCCCAGCATTTGATAGTAAGTGGTCAGATATGGAGGACTATTGCTGAGTGAAGTAGGCCAAGATATGAAAGAAAGATATTGCATGTATCCACTTAATATATACTGACTATCTGCACTCCATGGTAGAGATAGAAATATTGGAGAACATAAAAGCAGTGAAAATAGTTAACAGGGATAAGACAGTGTGGAATAGGGCAGGAGAAGAGAAGAGTATAGAGAAATATAGCAAGAGAACAAATAGACATGACATTAGTAGGACACAGATATGGTTTATTACCTATTGATGATGATGTGTATAGATATCAATTGGATTGGTCTGAGAAGTATTTCATGTTGGGTGAAGTCTTTTTTACAAGCAAAATGAGAAATAGTGATGACTGTTTAAAAAAATAATTGGAATATTAATAATGGTGATTGGGAAAAATAATGAAAAGCTACTGGATGTTGAAATGAGGATTTTAATGTCTCTATATTGACTGATATGCATGGTATTCCTTCTGGAAAAAGAAATGTAATACACTGCAAAGTTATATGTGATTCAATGTAATATAAACAAGATTATGATGATAATAAATAAATATGAAGAAAGTTTATGAGATATGATTATGAAAACTATGCATAGATTTCAGATTTTTTACACTAAAATCTATTTTCCATAAACTTGTTGATGCCCCCTAGTATATGCCAACACACTTGTACACTTTGAGTTGATATCAGTGAATAAGAGAGATAAAACCTAATCTTTTACAGTTAGTAGAGGAGACAGACAATGAAAAATAAGGATATAAATGTACAAAATAGATTGCACATAGTGATAGATGTCTTAAAGAAAACCATAGCTGTCAACATGGATGGACTCTCTGGTGCTTGAGTGGATGTGAAGTGTTCTCATCACAAACTTGAGAACTATATGAGGGAAGGCATATGCTCATTTGTTAGATTTAGCCATTCCACCATGTATATATACTTCAAAGCATCATGTTGTACATGATAAATACATACAATTTTACTTGTCAATTAAAAAAAAACCCTAAGTTAATAAATAATAACTGGGGACCAGCAGATGACTTAATAATTACATTGCTGGACTCCCACATACTTGACTGCAGTTCTAGTCCCAGACCTGGTGGTTTAAACTCAAGTTGGGTGCATATGCATGCATGCCCAAAATCTGTAGAGGAAAGTGGAGGAGAGGGGGTTGCGGTGTGGTCATCCCCCCAAGGAGTGATTTCACATTTTCTGTCTTTCTGTCTCTCTCTGTCGCTCTGGTGGAACACACATGCCCTATAGCAAAAAATCTCTCTAAACATAAACAAACAAATAAATAAATGAAAATAAATAATAACTGGATAGGATGTGACAGGGGGTAGAAAGTGAATGTTTTAATTTAATTGCTGGAAGGGCTCTGAAAAGCAGGTAATTTGACCAGAGACATAAGTAAAGTAAGGGAGGAAGGAGGGCCTCGAACAACAATGTCCTGGGCACCAGGCAACTACCACTGGTTAGAACAAAATGAGGAAGGCCGAGAGGTCTGCTGATGGGATTAGAGACAAAGTGACTTGTTTATATGAGTCGCCAAAGTCCGTGGTGAGGAGTTTGTGTTCCTTGACATAATAGAAAGTTCTCAGATGTTGAGCAGGGCAGTGTCAGGAACTGACTTAAATTTAAAGGCATCACTTGTGCTGCTTTGTGAAGAATAGGACAAAAGTTAGGGCAAACGACCAATCTGTAAGGTTATGATTTAGGTACAGGAGAGATGATGGCGGCTTGGAATAGGTAGGCTGTGTTGAGATAGTAAGGAATAGTCATAGCTGAGATGCATTTTGATGCCATCTGCACAGAAGCCACGTGATAACTAATGAGTATGTGTCAGGTCTGCCTAGAACCCACAGGCCATGCTGTTGCTGCTGTAGTGGGCTGTGACTGAGCACTCACCCTCAGAAGGGCAAAGTGCTTCTAGGACACTCCAAAGGAGTCATACAACATCTGATAACCTCATTTTCCAGGTTCCAGTATTCTCATTAAAAACACCCCTTGCCATAATTATATTCATTATGTAAATAGTCAATATCAGAAGCTTCTGTTTTTATGAAATCTCATTTTGATCTTAGTATAAGTTTTCCAAAAGTGAAGATTGCTTATAATCTTCTCTTGTCTTTATTATTATTTTTTTTTTGGTTTATTTCTTAGGGAGATTTTGGAATATTCACATAGACATAAGATTTCTCAATGGTCTTACCTTTTGTTTTCACTTTCTACTTTTTTAAGGTTATTTTATACGTGATACAGAACAAGTGCAAGCACACTAGAGAAAAGTGATGAGCACATACGGCAGGTTCTCATCTTGTTATGATCCTCATTTCCAGTCCTCCAGCCTAGCAGGATCTTGGACACATGTGCACTTGGCCAATATGTTTCAGACCAACCTAGGGATCCAAATCTGTGCTTGGCCATGTGACCTCTAGCAATACTGTTCAATTTGCCAGCGACTGTGCTGCCAGGCTGAGCCCTGTTTTGACTTTTTGGTGAGGAATCCAGTGCTACCTCATGGGAGTACCTTGGTCATGTTGTAGGATGACTATTTTAACTAATATTGTTGGGACTTTTCCGTATGCTAAGATGGGGATCTAGCATTTTGTTCACAGTATTTCACTCCAAGGTCAGAATAACCCAGTAAATTTGCATTATTTTTATTCACTGAGGTAGAAACTGAAGCCGAGAATTTAAGTATCATCATCAACATGGTACTGCAGGTGGTCATTCCTCATTCCTGCTGCTGGGAAGAGATGGAGATTCAGTTCTTGGCTGAGTTCCGTTCACATGGCAGGGGTTGGGGACCATGGGAAGAAACAGAGCATTAACCAGCACTACTTCACACCGCCGATTGCCTTATTCAAGCCTTTCCTCTGCCAGAAATCACTCCCCGTTATATTTGCCCAGACAACTGAGTCAGAGTTTGAGTCTTTCCCTGTAATTGCAGAGCATGGATTCTGTCTGTTGTATATGCATGGCAGATTCCAGACTAACTTCCTGGAGCAACCCCTGAAGGAATGCCTTTTCTCCTCCAGAACTTTAAAGTTGCTTTCTGACATCCAGGCTAACTGTGCTGCTTATTTTGTAATCCAGTCAAATGCAGCAGCAGTTTTATATTTCTGCCTTTGAATATCAGATCCAAGAAGCTGGCAGCGGCTTGAATTCCTCAGTGTAAAAGAATTGTAATGATCTGACTTTGTCGATGGGTTGACACCAAATTCTTTTAGTCACATAGGACTTTTTATTGTTAGAAATGAAAATAGTTGCAGAGGAGAGAATTCGAGGAACAATACAGGAATAATTTAACTTAAACAGATAATTTTTTCTAAAAGATTTGTAGTAAAACTCGTTTAATTTTTCATGCCTGGAGACCACTGCTAAAAAATATACGTTCTTCAGTTTTTGTTATTCCCATCACTTCTCTTTTTTCCCCTTAAGTCCTTTCTAAAATACTCATGATCTGTTCCAGTTCTGCATCTTCTCCCCTCTGCTGACAAAGAGACAAGTAAGAATCTTTCTCCTTGATGATAATTGGGGCATATGCAGGGATGAACTAATCAGAGAGACGTGATTAATATAAACACCACCTACTTTCATCCCACATGATAGCTTTTCTGACTTAAACAAACCTATGACTATTTTACTCCCACTAGGAAAATACACGGTAAACTTATTGTTATTGTTTTTTGAGAGAGATTTTTACTCTTAGCTGCATGCATTTACAAGAGAGAAAAAGAGAGACAGAAAGCAAGAAATCACCCCCCGGGGGACGGGTGGGAGATGGCCATGATTCAATCCCTTCTCTTTCGTTCTCCTTTTAGGATTTTGGGCATGCACGCACATGCACCCAGTGTTGTTTTAAGCCTCCAGGTCCAGGACTTGAATCACGGTCCACTACATGTAAGTCCAACAACGTAACCTATGCATTCTGCAGGTTCCCATAGTAAACTTTATATAATGTTCAGAATAAAATAAAATCACTTAGTTCAACTCAATATTAAGTGCATACTATGGGATGTGGCTGAAAATACTCTTGAGGAAGTAAAGTCTTATGAACATACAAAGAGGCAATAAAAAACACATCTTAAGTTACAAATGCCATCAGACTCTCAAGACATAGTCATTTTCTCAACTTTCAAGTTGAAAAGGACTTACAAGTGGAATATTGAAATGTTGTCCAGGCAAATATAAAGGGGGAGTGATTTCTAGCAGAGGCAATCTAGGGCTTGAGTTAGTGCTGGTTAGTGCTCTGGTTTCTCCCATTGCCCCTGCCCCTGCTATTGGATGAGGCTCAGGAAAGAACTGAGGCTTTTCTGGTCAGCTATGATATAGAGCAAGGTGGTGGGAGGTGGCACTAGTTGGCACTCTGTGTGTGTGCTGATGGAGGAGGTGCAGGGGGAATGGATCATGGAGTTAAGTTTCTACTAGCATGAAGTTAAGTTTCTATTCCCACACCTGTGCAACAAACGAGTGTCTTAACCTCCTTCTCTTTCCTCTCTGCAGGAAACGTGGCACAGAAGCAAGCTGAGTTTATATCCTCACTTGGAGGCAAGGAAGTGAGACTCATTCCCCCAAAGGACATATCAGTGAACTGAATCATTACAATTTGCCCATTCTGAACAAAAAAACCTGAATATCTCTGTGTGTGTGTGTGTGTGTGTTTGTGTGTGTGTGTGTAAAATGAGCAGAGCATTACAGACCTGTGGGGCAATAACAAAAGGGCTAACAGTTTTTTTTTTTTTTTTTTAAAGAGAGATTTTTGCTAAGGGGTGCATGCACTCACTGGAAAGAAAGAAGTGAGAGATCACCCACCCAGGAGGATAGCCACACCACAATCCCTTCTCCTCCATTCTCGGGATCTTGGGCATGCATACACACGTGCCTGGTATGAGTTTTAAGCCACCAGGTCTGTGACTTGAAACACAGTTGACAACATGGGAGCCCAGTGACGTAACCATTGTGCCATCTGCTGGTCCCTGGACTAGTATTTGATTTATTGGAGTTCCAGAGAGAGTGAAGGGAGAAAGAGATTGGGACTGCAAAAGTATTAAAAAATAATGGCCCCAAATTCCCCAAATCAGTTAAAAATAAAATAATATAAAAAATGTCCATGTTTTTATTTGAAGCACTCATAAAACTTACACCAAGTTAAACTATAATATATCCTGGGCTATTAAAAATACTCAACAAATTAAAACAAAGGGAAATGTGAAGTATATTCTCTGTATAATAGAATAAAACTAGTAATCCATAATAGATAACAGCAAGACACGCATGTTTAAAAAATGCACTTACAAATATTTCACAGAAATCTATGAAGGAAAAACACCAACTTGATTTCATCAAAATTATAATCATTTACTCTATAAAATACCATCTTATAGGGTGAAGATAGCCTACAATCTGTGAGAAAGTTGTTTCATATACCACATATCCAACAAATGATTAATATAAAAAATAGATAAAGATGGCTTACCTGTGTGGTGCAGCAGTAGCACAGCACTGTGCAATGCTGGAAGCTGTATGAAAGACTGGGGTTCCGTTCCTAGGCAGATTTGTACATGCAGAGTACTTGCATATCCATAATCCTAGCTAGATGGAAAAAGCTGGAGGATTTTGTGGCATGAAGATACTTGTCTTTCTCTCTCTCTCTGATTTTTTTTTCCTCTCTCTTATGGAAACGATAAAGAAGCTTTTACAAAATAAAAACATATAAAAAATTCAAAACTGAATATTAAATTAAAACAATATAGTTAGAATATGTACCAAAGTCATGAAGAGATGTATCGCCAAAGAAGATATTTACATGGCAAATAAGCCCCTGAAAATATTTTCAATAGCATTAGCCACTAAGGGCATGCAACCCCAAATCCTCATAAAATATCACTACACACCTCTTATAACGATTAAAATAAAAGCCGGTGACAACACCAAATATTGAGGATGTAGAAAAACTGAATGACTTCTATATTGTTGGATGATAATGTGAAATGATATAGGAACTCTGGAAAGCACCTTGGCAATTAAAAAAATAATTAAACATGTACTTACCAAATGTCTGAGCAATTGTGTTCTTGGGCTTCTAAGCCAGGAAATGAAAACTAAGTTTGCACAAAAGTCTGCATACAAATGTTTACATCAATACTCCCAAACTGAAAAGACTCAGATGTCCTTCAACAAGTTGCTGGTGAAATGTACTCCAACACAGTTATAACTTGGCATACTACTCAACAAGAAAAAGAATAAACTACTATATATATATACATGTACATAAACTTACAAAATAAAATAGCCTGGGTGAATCTCTAGATTATTATGCTAATTGATAAAGTCAATACAAAGAGTTTACATACCCTATCACAACATTATTGAAATAGTCAAATTATAGAAGTGGAAAACAGATGAGTGGCTGCCAGCAGTTAAGAGACTACAGAGGATAAGAGAGAAGTAGACCTGACCAAAAAGCAGTGACGGGATGAAATACTATGCTATGGATAAGTCCCCAGTCTTGATTGTATTGGTGTTTGTATCCTGCTTGTGGTATGTTTCAGAAAAATGTTACAGTTCAAGGAAACTGGGCAAAGGGCACAAAAAACACAAAATCCTACTTATGTCCCCATCTGAATATACAATTCAAAATATAAAGTTTAATTCAAAAGGAAAGAAATAGGAAATATTAGTAGTTTAATACTATTAGAGTCAGTGCTCGTTGGAGGGTTTGGGAAATGTGAATTAATATGTAGGACAGGAACCCAGAGGGACTTGAAGTTCAGGATAGAAAGTGCAGAATTGATCTTGCAAATGATAGTATAACATTATGGTGGTTTTCATATTTATTTTATTAATTTAATATTAGCTAAGATAATTTTTAGCTATAATAAATTTTCACACTCGTAATGGATTAAAATAGCACACATTTTTATCTTACATTTCTGGAAGTCAGAAGTTTAAATTGGATTTCACTGAGCTACAGGTAAGTGTCAGTTGAGTTGTGTTTATTTCTGATAGCTATAAGAAAGTATTTTCCCCTTAACGCTTCCATATCTTGGCAAATGGCCTCCCTCTCTTTTTCCAAGTCAAGGGTGTCACATCTTCAGTTTTTTCTGACTCTCACCCTTCTCTGTTTCTCTTTTACTTATAGAGACAAGAATAATTTCTACATCTCAAGATATTTAAATTAATCATATCAGCAAAAATTACTTTGCCCTGATAGGTAATATATTCAAAGATCTCAGGAATTAGGACATGGGATTTTTTTTTTTTCTGGGAGGAAGGCATTATTCTTAGACATTTATTGCAGATGGCTTCTAAGATAGCCAAGTGAGTTAAGGCTAGTGCATCTAATTTCTTCCATTCTACTGAATATATTTGTCAAAATTGAATTCACTTAACATCAACTGTTTAAATAAAACTTAACTAGCAACTTTGCATAGTGGCACAATTTGTCTATTTTCTCATCTCCCAACCCTGTGCTCAAGGTTGAAACTCAAAGTGAAGACACATTTTGATCTCTAGATGTTTTCCCTCCAGACTGATGTGGCAGATCATGGATATTCTTTTAGTGAGTCCTGTGGTCTTTGTCTTACATTTCAATTTTTGTTGATGCTTCATGGAAATTATTTCAAAGATTGTTAACAAGGAAAATGTTCACAACAATATGCTTTCTAGTATATCATTCTCCCTTCTCCTGTTCAAAAAAGCAAGATTCATACTTCAATATTCTGTTTTCTATGGAACAACTGCATTGAAAGGGCCGGTGCTCTTAACTTTTTTTTCTTTCTTTTTTTTTTTCTAAGATTCTTTTAGGAAAATAGGTACTGATTACAATGGGCTTATCTATTCTATTTTGATGGCTGTAATAGCAAAACATTTACTTTTCTATTGTTTTAGCCAGGGACATACACTCAGTGAAAAGTTCCATATACAGTGTCACTTATTTTCCCTTCTTATTTCTGAAGGTGAAATAACCACAGACAAGATTTAAAAATTGGTTTCCCAAGATTTACACAAGGGACCTATTTCACAGATTGGTAA
The DNA here is from genome assembly GCA_026018925.1 of Tupaia tana. Taxonomy (NCBI): domain Eukaryota; kingdom Metazoa; phylum Chordata; class Mammalia; order Scandentia; family Tupaiidae; genus Tupaia; species Tupaia tana. Next base: position 62,000,388 of record JAKSZU010000013.1, read on the forward strand.
TTTAGAAATATCAACCACAGCATGGAGAATGCATATTTTGTGGCATTGGAATGACTTATGTTAATTTTTCTTGGCTTTTCCTAGTACTTTTTTCATTTTGGTGAGTTTACGTGAAATCATACTAGTTCATTGCTTACCAGTACAGGCAGGTAGAGTAACACAAGCATGCATTACATTTAGTCTACGTGTTGTGTTAGTTTTATTTACCACTGAGAAGTTGCAGAGGTCTTTGATCTAATCAGAAAACATGAAACTACCAATCTCAGTTGTCTCTATGCTTAACCAACTATATTGCCATTTCATGAAATTTTAATAAAGTTAACAATAAATTCTAAATGAGTTCAGTTTTACTATTTGCTGTGAAGCACAGAAGAAAAAAAGAGGTAGAAATGTGAAATATAAAATATAAAGTCAATAATATTAGCATTGAAAGCAGCAATCAATGGAAAGCATTATTGAGAATCCCCATATACACTGGATTCTAGACAGGAACTCATAAAGCAAAGCCCCTAACATTTTGGCTACAGCTTAAGTAGTTCTTTAAAGGGGCACTAACATCGACTTGCTGACACCGTTTTAAGCTTTTTTTTCTTTTTTCCTTTCAGAAAATAAATAGAAACCTTTAACTTGCCATTATTTCTTCATAACTATTTAATATGGTTCATGCTTGATATTAAAGAGCGTTAGTATAACACTTTGTCATACATTTAATAATTCTCTAGCACTCTTGAGATGTTATGAAGTTTTCCTTAAATCAAGTAGAATGTCAAGGGAATGGCAGAAACAACAGGAATTCAGTTTTTTGGTTCCTGGCCCCAAATATTCTCTGTTAATGTGTGTATATTATTTTGTATGGTAAGGGAGTTATTAGCCTACTAATAGATTGGGACATGTTTCTATACTTGTAGAAGGCCATCTTTTTAATTTTTTTTAAAGTTTATTTACTTGTCTCTTTAGTTAGAGAAAAACACACACATAAGGAGAGAGAGGGAAAGAAACAAGTACCCCCCACAAAGTCCTCACACGTGATCTACCTCCCTCATAGGCTCAGCTCTCTGGCAAGCTCATGAGTGCAGACAGTTTGAGGGCGTGAACCTCTCCTTTTCCCATATGGGTCCAACTATTTACCCTACTACCTGGCCCACAGGAGGTTATCTTTATAACCATGCTACTATTTAGAGTTGGTCTAGAGAACAATATAAAACAAAGTGAATGAACAGTCAGAAACCACATCTAAAATTGCTGAAAAGAACTGGAAAAAAGAAAGACAGAGAATGTGGAAGGAAAAGTGAACCAGCTGTTAGACATCTGAAAAGTTATCCCATCTAGTTTAGAAAAGTTCTACCACATAAAATTAACATAGGAATATGCTTCATTCCAATATACAGACTTAGAAAATTAGAAATAGTTAGTCATGAAGTTTGATGCCTGTTTAGGTGCCAGCTCCCCATAACAAGAAAGTTTTTTTTTTTTTTTTTTTTTTTTTGCTATAGGGAATGTGCACTCACTAGAAAGATAGAGAGAGAAAGTGAAAAATCACCACTGGGGGGGGGGGGGAGGGCCACACCGCAATTCCTTCTCCTCCATTCTCTTCTTGGGATCTTGGGCACACACGCACATGCACCCGGTGTGATTTTAAGCCACCTGGTCTGGGACTTGAACCGTGGTTAACTACATGGGAGTCCAGTGACATAGACATTATGCCAACTGCTGGTCCCAACCAGAAGTGCTTAAGTAAAAGCTGGATCACTGTTTATCCATTGTTATATAAAGAATTACGCAATTGCATTGTGAAAGTACATTAGGTGAATACAATAATTTTCTTTTACTAATTTCAATGAGCACTATAATAAAAAGGAAATACTAAAGTATCAAACTGTCTAGTGGAGGATGTAGTACATTGATGCCCAATGAGGAAACCTATCAAGATTCACTACAGACAAATCCAGATCAAGACAATGACAGGTCCTCTTCATGGTCCTTGTTCATACATCTTATGCTATGTTTACATATAAATATTTCAAGTATATTTTTAAAAATAAATATTTCAGTATACAATCTAGCTCTAATTATAACTTTTCTCTCTTTTGTAATATGTACTCCTAAGTATCTTTGACTTCCAAATATTTCTCCTCCATAAACAGCCTATTATTATATTATTATTATTATTATTTTAGAGAGAGAGACTTTTGCCAGAGGGCATGTGTAGTCACACGTACATGAGAGAGAGAGAGAGAGAGAGAGAGAGAGAGAGAGATAGTGAAAAATCATTAAGATGTTAATATTTAACCATTAAAGCAGGATTCAGTTGATTGTCATATTGATTATACAGATCTAGATAATTACTGGGACCAGTAGATGGCGTAATGGCTATGTCGCTGGACTCCCATGTAGTTGACTGTAGTTTGAGTTCCAGACTTGGTGGCTTAAACTCACGCAGGGTGTGTGTGCATGTGTGCCCAAGATCCTGAGAGGAGAATGGAAAAGAAGGGATTGTGATGTGGCCATTCCACTTGGGAGGTGATTTCTCATTTTCTGTCTCTCTCTGTCTCTCTGGCAAGCACATATGCTCTATAGCAAAAACCTCTCAAAAAAAATCTAGATATTACTTTCTGAGTGGGTAGTGGAAGTAGTGTTTAAACTTGATAGGGAAGTGGACCATTGATCTTCAAGGTTTCTGCAATACCTATGATTATTCGGGTGGGTCTAACTTGGCCTGTATGCAAATATGAGGCAGAGAAATAATCCATACCTACCTACTCTAATTGTAAATAGAATATTAAAACTCAAATTGAAATGTACAGTTCTGGGATCAGTCAGGTTGAGTGGAGGTTCAGGAAGCTGAATCTCACATAGCCAACTGTACAATCTGAGTCCAGACCTGATGGCTTGAAAAACTCACCAGGCACGTGTACATACATGCCCAAAATCCCCAGAGGAGAATGGAAGTGAAGGAATTGCAACCCCGCCCCCCAAGTTCTTTCTGGGGTGGAGGTGCTTTCTCTCTCTCTCTCTCTCTCTCTCTCTCTCTCTCTCTCTCTCTCTCTCTCCATAACCTATAGAAAATTTTTAAAAAGAAAGAAATATGCAGTTCTGAATTCCAACTAGGCCTTTTTGGAATCAAGTTCACTATTGAAGTCCATCATTACCCTAGAGGATAATATTCAAGGAATACCTCAGATTAAGGTCAGTGATCGATCTCAAGTATTTAAATCTTTCTCTTTCAAAACCAGAGAGAAAAGCAACCTAAGAAAAGTTTGTAGCAAATTTCTGAGGAAATAAAAAATAGAGAAAGAAATCCAATAAATCTGATAGGCATTTTTCTGTTCCAGTGAGATTTTAGCAAATATTTTTTGTTTTCTAAAGCTTTCAGAGAATTTAGATTCTGGCCTGTCTATGGTGCTGCACAGATAACACCTCTTGGGAGACCAGAAATGGCATGGAAGGCCTGGATTTATGACTCGGCGAACCTAAACACTCTAGAATTGTTGTGTACACCTATAATCCTCATTGATTGGGAGCGTGGTGCAGGAAGATTGCCATACAGTGAGACTATGTTAAAATGCCTATTTTTGTTTCTCTTTCTCTCTCTCATCTCCATAGCTAGAAAAAAAATTCTCAGATTCTGAGGACCAATGCCCAGTTATTTTAGAGTCAAAAACTGGAAAATTGAAACAAGCAACAAAACCTAAATAATATTTAGGAATAGAATGAGTATCTACTGATGAACACCAGATATTGTTAAAACTAAGTTTATTGTTCATAATGAACTAAATCAGAGAGAATGCACCTCTAGAAGAAGTGAAGTTGTTCACACCACTGTTCAGAAAAGTTCAGAAAAGTTCGTAACTTTTCAGCATCAGAAAAGTAAGTGGATACATTTCCCCTGTCTATAAGCAAAGCAGACATTTGAATTTAATTGGACATGGTGGTAAGATAAATGTTTTTTTGTTGTTTTTAATCGTGAATATTCATAATTTCTGTTTTTCTCCTCAGATTGTACTTTTTACATACATGGGCTAAAACTGAAATGCCAGAACTATTCAGTTTTCTTACTAGCATAGTAGTGTAAAACTACTATTCCATGCTGCAAGTGTAGCATAGAATTTTAGTATACTTTGAAAAATTGGAATTTTAATGTTTTATTCAGAAATATTCATCATGAATCAAGTAATGAAAAAAAACAAAGTATGACTACTTATCTAGAGCTATGTAGTAAATTCGAATGATAGAAAATTAAAGCAAAATGTATGTTATTAAATTAAGATATCAATAGGAGTCTCTTCAGGGAAGTATGGAATTTTTATTTTTATTCTATACTTCCCTAGTTTATGGCCAAAATGGGAGGTTATGACTTATGACCCAAACAAGATAGAGTCTTAGAACAGACACATAAAGAAAGGTAAAAAAAAAAAAAAAAAAAAAAAAAATAGCTGAATTAAGAGTGCATTTCTGCTCGACTTATACAGGTTACTTCAAAACGTTTGTGGAGGGATCAGCAGTTAGCTTAATGGCTATGTCGCTGGACTCCCATGTAGCCAACCGCAGTTCAAGTCCCGGACCCAGTGGCTTAAACTCACGCCAGGTGCATGTGCGTGTGTGCCCAAGATCCCAAGAGGAGAATGGAGGAGAAGGGATTGCAGCGTGGCCATCCCCCCTAGGGGGGTGATTTCTCGCTTTCTGTCTCTCTGTCTCTCTCTGTCTTTCTGGCAAGTGCACGTGCTCTATAGCAAAAAAACAAAAACAACAACAAAAAAACAAAAAAAAACCCCAAACTCTCAAAAAAAACAAAGTTTGTGGAAAAATGAATGAAAATACTAATTCATTTTGAAATTTGTGCACATTTTTTTTCTATCATATACATTTCTCATGTATTTTTTGAACATGCTTGCATATGAACTTTATCTGAAAGATTAAAAAACATTCTTCAGTTGAATGAATGGAATATGTTGGGCTTTGGCTTGAATTACTAAATGTCTTTCAGCTAGAAGTTCAAATTATTACTGCACCTGATTCCAGTTAAAATTTTTATGAGACAGACTACTGGACAAATTTGAAGCAGCTACCACAACACTAGAAGCCAAAATACCTCCAGAGATGGTTGTATGGAACATTATATCATCCTGTACTATTGAAATTGCTACTACAGCATATAAAAATATCTTAATATATAAATAATTTAAAAAATACAGATATTTACCAGCATATACATTTTTAGTTGTATAAATTCACTTAGTTTTATATAAACCTAAACACAAAAGACAAAGTGGGCAGTTTTTTCTACACTCCCACACGAATGCCACTTAGTTTTTGCAAGTGCTCGAGTGGTAAATTTTGATATTTAATGTCTTTAGAAGTCAGATTTCTCATAGATGCAGTCATTTTCAAAAACTGAAAAAAATAAATAAACATAGTAGTAGCACTTCCAATGATTAATATCAAACATTGACAATCATGGACTTCAATTGAGTCACATCACCATTTTTCTCATTTGTATTTCTCCTTTATTTTATTCTATTGAGATCTTATTTCTAGTTCAGTTCATCCTGATGTGACCGGAAGAATTCCTGCAAGTGTTATGTTTGATGGATGGCCTGGTGTTGTAAAATTAGTTTAACTCTCTAAATTCTCACATTTTTCTTTCCTACCTCCATGAGTACTATGCAATAAAATAAAATGACCTTGTTATAAGAAGGATAATGTCTAAGATACATATGAGCAGAAAGTTTGTTTCAAAGTACTGTGAATTTCCTTTCTATTGGTAAATCTAAGATTTGCAATTTTAACTATTCTCTCATACTCAAAATAAGATGTGATTTTGCTAAGAAAAATAATTAAACCCTTATGCCAAGAGCTAACTCACTTGGGTTTCACATACCGCCCAAAGAGTCGATGTGTACTTTCAAAACCAATCTCTGTGTTTTTCTTTTTTAAATCATTTTTAAGTTCTGAATATGGTGAGGTGATTAAGAACATTTTTCTGTAAAATATGACTTTGAAAGCAAGTCAAATACTCCTACTGATGACAAATTGAAGATATCTTAGCAAGTACTGGCATTCCTGGCTTTCCTAATCACAGAGATTTCTGTAGCTTCTCAAGGACGATGTCTGTTTTTGTTCTAAGGGTCAACTTATCTCTTAAACCTAGACACAGTGCCCAGGCATCACAATAGTTTTAGGGGCTCATGGAAGTGTTTTAATTTTTCTTTTTTGAGAGATTTTTGTTATAGTGCGTGTGCGCTCATCAGAAAGACAGAGACAGAAAGTGAGAATTCATCCACCGGGGGGATGGCCACACAATCCCTTCTCCTCCATTCTCTTCTCGGGATCTTGAACATGCAAGCACATGCACCTGGCATGAGTTTAAGCCACCGGGTCCCGGTGATCGACTACATTATTATATATTAATAACATTTTAAAAAATTAAAACACTTCCTAGTCCCCAGAAGTGTTTTAATTTTTTTAAATGCTATTAATATATAAGATTTTAGGTGAAGAAAAATATTTTAATATGTGATTAATGTATGTATTGTATGCCGATACTCTTTAAAAATGTGATTCAATATTTTTTAAAGAATTATTTTATTTTATTTATTATTATTATTACTTTAAATTTGCTATAGGACACTTGTGCTCACCAGAGAGAGACAGAGAGAGAGTGAGACACACAGAGAGAGATAGAGAGAGAGAGAGAGAGAGAGAGAGAGAGAGAGAGAGAAGGAAAGTGAGAAAAACAAGCTGCAACGATTTGAACCATGGATGACCATGTGGGAGTCCATCACCTTTACCACCATGCCACCTGCTGGACCATAATTTAATATTTTTATGAAGGAAGGTTCCTACAAAGGCAAAATTGCCTAGGGACTGCAACAGTCTTAATCTATCTCTGGTTACTCTTTTTTAAATTTATTTTCTGATTTATGTTTATATTTATTCATTTATTTATTTTGGAGAGGTTTTTGCTACAGGGCTTGTACGCTTACCAGAAAGACAGAGACAGAGAAACAGAAAGGGAGAAATCACCCCCCGGGGGGAATGGCCGTGCCGCAATTCCTTCTCCTCCATTCTCCTCTTGGGATCTTGGGCACACACGCGCACATGCCTAACATGAATTTAAGTTGCCGGGTCCAGGACTTGAACCACTGTCGACTACATGGGAGTCCAGCAACATAGCCATGATGCCAACTGCTGGTCCCTCTACTTACTCTTGATTTATAATCATAATGAGAAAGAGAGGGGATGGGAAGTAAGATATTTTGTGCAATAGTTAAATAGTAGGCTCATTAGGTTCTGGACATTCAAAAAGTAAATTTCAGCTCATTTATGCGTCATTCACTGAGTGGGTTTTAATATCCTTCAAGCTGAGGTGAAGCTATAATGTGAATATTTTCCAGTATGTTTCAAAGGCCAGAACAGTTTTTTTTTTTTTTTTTTTAATTTTTCTGCATTCAAACGAAAATTGGTATTCCTTAGAACCCTGCTACACAGTCAGTCACTCATTCAGTGAGAGCACTAGCTCTCCACTTTACTGCATTCCAGGTTGGATGATCAGTGATGATATGATTCTGCTGCGATGTATTGCTCAAATCATTCGTCTGAATTCAGCACCTGGCCCCTCTTAAATATTTTATGGAACAGAAAATTCCTGAATGAAACCATCACAGCCAGCATTAGCAGATGCCAAATTCCTCACAAGATGATTTTACTCAATTACATATGATTTCTGCATGTGTTTATTGTGGCACTATGTTGTTGAGAGATGAACTTTGAACAGACATGAGAAAATCTGGTTCTTCAGCTTTCTCGTTTGTCTCTGACCTTGACCAGAAAATGCGCTCTATCTTGGACTGCATGTGTTCAATTAAAAAAGAAAGAGTGGCTGATTCTTGATTCTTGCACCCTTTCTACCTCTAAATGTTAGTGATTTCATAAAGCTATCTGTCCTTCTTCAGCCTGTCTTCGTATAATTACTGCTTTTATCTACTGGGACATGGCCCACTGGTCAGCAGTTGCTGGACCTCCTGCTGACAGTGAGTCCTTCTGATTGTCTGCAGTCATGTACAGTAAGCACCACGTCTAGGCTGTAGGATATACCTGGCTGTGTTGTGGGAAGCACTGTTGCAATTGTACATTTCAGAGTGCCATGTCTTCTATCTATGGCAAGGTCAGCTTTTTCCCATCTTGAATAAGCACCAGAATCTGGATGTGACCGTGTCCTTAATCTTGCAAACCACACCGATGCTTTCCTGTCTTTTCTGATTTGCCTTTTTTACTGTTAGGCTTGCCAGGAATGATAAAGGAGGGATGTCTTTCATCTTTCTAAAGGTATTAGAAATGAGGTAATTTTCAGATCAGCAGATGGGGTAATCGTTACATCACTAGACTCTAAAAGTAGTAGACTGCAGTTTGAGTCCAAAACCTGGTGGCTTAAAACTCATGCTGGGTACATGTGCATGAGTGCCCAAAATCCAGAGAGGAGAATGGAGGGGAAGAGATTGCAGCGTGACCATCCCCCTGGGGCATGGTATGTTTTTTCACTTTCTGTTTCTCTATTTCTCTCTCTCTCTGGCAAGTGCACATGTCCTATAGCAAAAATCTCTCTTTAAAAAACTGAAGAAAAAGAAATGAGGTCATATTCTTAATTTGCTGAGAGATTTAATTATGAAAGATTGTTCAATTTTATCAAATGATTTTCAAATATCAAATGATATCAAATGATATGACATTCTCATTTAAAAAATACTTTGTATTGAATTGATTACTTTATATGCCTCATTTTCACATCTGCCATCATAAACTATCCATATTATTATCCAAATCCAACCTCTGAAACTATCTCACCTACTCAAGACCTCTTTGCAATAAAAATTCATCCAGGCACTGTCTATATTTATGGTCTGTATTTCTGGCTTCCAGTTTTTCAACATTAAAAAAAATATTCAAGTATAAAGAAAATTGAAAGAACCGTGTAGTAAAAACACATATACTAGTGATCTAGATACTACAATTAACCTTTTATTGTTTTCGATTTATGATGTTTCTATGTACCTCTATGCTCAATCCACCGTTTAACAGGCATTTTGAATTAAGTTGTGAGGGCTTCAGTATACTCCACCTGTAAATACCTCAGCATGTATATAATTAAAGTTTTGTCTCTTTATTGTCTCACTTTAAGCTCTTTATATTAGGTCATCGAGAAAGCCATGCCATATTTTTTCTGGTTTTCTACACAGAAATGTATTATGACTTTCCCCATGAACCAATAGCTCTGATTTTTTTCCAATGTCCTAAAAACAGAGGTGAAAGACAACAAAGCAATGAGGAAAACATACATTTATGGCACAGATTCAAACAGACATTACATAGCTTTCAAGTATTTCCTCCATTACTATTAGTACTATTGAATTGTGTTGTAGTTTATGAGGTGTTTTCTGGTTCATTATCTTATTTTAATCTCCAAAATAATCCTGTGAATTAGGAAAATAGGATTTTTTTATCCTTTTAGACAGACCGGTTTTGGGAGATTAAGTGAGCTACTGAAGGATATGTAATTGGTTGCAGAACTAGGATTGAATTGCAAATACTATACTCATTCAAATACATCACACTGAGTTTTCAAAATATACTAGCAAGTAGAAAATAAAATTGAATTATTTTTGAATTTCTCTTCATTGTTACTAAAAACTGTTTTTATAATGACTGTTCATAACCATGCTATTTTAACTATTTTCCACTGAATAAATAAACAGTGGTGCTTAATGATAACTCAGCTCAGTCTCATAATTTTTCATTCTTTTTGTCTATCCAAAGAATATTTTAACAGTTCTTACTGTTACCTCATCCTGTTCATTTCAAATCTAGAATATCTTATTTGATTGAGAGCTCTTTTCTTCCCTTCCTAGTACTTATTAAATTAATTCTAGCACTGAAGAAGAAACTTCCCTGGTGTTGGTAAGATTAGATTTGAGAGGAATAAAAGAATCTCCATATCTGATTGGGCTATGTTGTCATCTCCAGCAAATTTACTGTCACAGTATTTCTAGTCATACCTGTTCCATCAGTTACAAGGTGACCATATTTGTATCTTTCATGGAGCACAATGTGTGCTAATAAATACTAGCATACATTCTATGAGGACTCTGAGTGTCCTCCTTCTTGATGTATTTTCCAGGTAAGAGAACCATGGCTTGGGTATTTTACCTTCTTCATTTACCTTAAGCCCTGTTGGAAAGGTTCCATATGATAGATATACGCAACTGAGGTCCAGTAGCCCCTTCTTGGACTCTTGTCCAGTCACTGGAGACTGTAAACCAGGCTAAACAGCAGAGTGTAGTATGACCCACCCTATTCCAGGACTGTTATTTTCCATTCCTCAGCAAAATCAGATGCAATATTGGTCAAAAAATTTAGCAAATGTACAGGAAAGATGTCCATTAATTTTCATCATAATAGAAATGAGGTAGTTCAGATACCCATTTTTTTTTTCTTATTGACTCTTCTAACCCCCCATTGCTTGACCAAGAGGAAGTAACACTTACTCACCTATTCAAGTGAAGTGGGTTAATGAGTAGACATTCTAGACTACATAAAAATGCCTCTCAGGAAGCCCTGTGAAGGGGCTGGCCCTATCTGGAGATCCTTGGATTGCAGGTGTGTTACTTTTGTTTATTATTCACAACCATGAGTGTAAGCTGCAATGTGTAAACATTAGGATAAATAACATAAACACTAAGTATACTATTATATAGCTGTTAAGTTTTAAATATTGTCTTTTAACTCAAAAGAGATGATAAACTTCATTCTTAAGTCATGTGAAATTCTATTCACTGAGATGGTGTGTCAGAACTGAAAGACATATAAATATCAGCTCAATCTAATTTTATTTGATGGTGAAAATGATGCATGTATCTTACTTTAATGGCAACCAACTCGATAGGAAATGTCAGAGATGTAAAAATTGGCTGAAATGTTTTTTTTCTTATTTTAATGAGTGACATTAAATCTAAAATAATACACAGAATCAGTCACTTTGAAGAAGAAGATAAATTCAGGAAGCAATATCTCAGAGGAAAATAGTAAAAAAGTGATTTTCTAAAAATAAAACTTGTGAAAAAAATAATCTCACCTTTTGCAGTGCTGTAAATATAATTAATTTTTATGTAGTGCTTTGTTGCAGTATTTTCTAGGATTCAGTAGTTCTCTCAAAAATATATAGTGTGAACATGTCCTAAAAATATCACACATGTACATTTATTAACAAAATCAACACTTCTATTTATTTATGATATATTACAATATTTGATAAAATAGGTTATGAATAGTGCTTTCTGAGAAAATTTGGAGAAAGTGTATTGCCAAAAATAATACCCAGTTTTAATAGAGAGAACAACCCAAACAAATCTGTTTTTAAAATCTGTTTCCAATTTGCCTTTAAGATTTTTATGATCTAAGTAGCTTTGAAGATTAGAAATATAATAAATCCAGATCCAGAGATCCAGTCACTCAAAAGAGTAAATAAGAATGCTTCGCTTATTAGCTATGGTTTTAGGAGTGGACAGCACTATAGAAATATAGAACCTTTAATCTCATACAATTAGAGTCAGTGAAATTTTCCAAGTGAATCTGTCATTATCTACTTTAAAATAAAATTGTCACAAAAACTTAAGTTATCTAGGGACCAGCAGTTAGCGTAATGGCTATGTCGCTGGACTCCCATGTAGTCGACTGCAGTTTGCGGCCCAAACCTGGTGGCTTAAAACTCACGCCAGGCGCATGTGCGTGTGTGCCCAAGATTCTGAGAGGAGAATGGAGGAGAAGGGATTGCAGCATGGCCATAGCCCCTGGGGGGTGATTTCTCACTTTCTGTCTTTCTGTCTCTGTCTGTCTGGTGAGCGCACGCGCCCTATAGAAAAAACCTCTAAAAAACAAACAAACAAACAAAAAATAACTTAAGTTATCTGGATACCTTGGGATATCCAACTGAGTGATGGTTAAGGCTACTGGATTCCATATGGCCCACTATAATTTGAGTTCTAGACCCAGCGACTTGAGAAACACAGAAGGTGTTTAGATGCCCCAAATCTTAAAATGAGGAAGAAATGGAGGAGAATGAATTGCAGTCTGATCATTTCTCACTGAGAGTACTTTCCCGCTTTCTTTTATCTCTCTCTGGTGAGTGCACATACCCTCTGGCAAAAGGTAGAAAGCCACCCAAGCAGGAATATGGTCTTCAGTAAGGTAACCACTCTTCCTGTGACCTGTAAGAGAGGGAACTAGGAGAATCAGTTCCCTGACCTATGTGTTCCAGCTTCCTATTCTACTGAGGACTAAAATTGGGCTGAAGCTAACTGAAGCAGCAGGCCAATAATTCATTGATACAGTCTTCCTGAAACATGGAGCAAAGTAGAAAAGATAGCAAGTGGATTTGGAGGGAAAAAGGAAAAGAACACACTACAGTAAGGAAGATTATAAATCACAACTTCTCAAATGAAAGAGAATGACCACATGATACAGCATCCCACTTCTGGCTCTTTATCCAAAAGAATTGAAATCAGCATTTCAGAGACGTCTGGGTCTAGTCTGCTGGTACAGGCAGTACCAAACTGAACTCCGGTCCTGAAGGCCACATGACTAACCCTGATTTCAGATCCCCAAGTTTACCCGAAAACATGCCAAATGCATGCACAGAGGCACAGAATCCTGATGAGCTGATGGGCTGGAGAAAGTGGGTTGTAGTACGATGAGCCCTGTTGAAGTGCTTCTCTCTCTCTCTGGACTTCTCTTGTGCAGGTGTGCTCATGATCAAAAATGATAAATACATTTAAAAAAATTATGCCTCTTTTTTGGTAATATTTTCTAATTGCTCTTCAGCCCTTTCTCCTAAGTTCAAGGAGAGCCGAACCAGGACCTTGTTGGATATATATACATATCCATGTATATATATATGTCTATATATATATACATGGATATATATATATATCCATGTATATATATCCAACATATATATCATATATACACACAGACACACACACACACACACACACACATATATATATATATATATATATATATCCCATATGTATATATATTTGAAATCACTATCTGTGCTTATAAATTTTTAACTTTCTGAGGATGACTTTATTAGGAGCATACAACATAAACATCCTTAACTTGGCAACTCTCATTATCAAATGAATCAATTTACTTATCCCTACACAGATTTTCTCCTTCCTTTCTAAAGTCTAATGAGAAAATGTTTTTCTTGTCATATCCAAAGTCCCCTTGCTCTCATCATTTCGAGACCTACAGAATTTTCTTCATCACCATTTTTATCTTGCTAGATCTAATTCTCTTCTTTTCCTGTGTATCAAACTTCTTATAACAAGTATGCCCTGGACATTCTGTACACTTAGTCAATTTTTCTGACCATCTTCTTTGAAAAAAATATTTTTTAGCCTATTAGCTCTTCCTTTGCATCTTTCCTATCACTTCCTGCTATGTATTCACCATTCAAATGACTTACCTTAAAATTATAAACCCAAACTTCTCAAGTGTTTTTTTCTTTATTTTTTCCATAATTTGTTTTATTACGTTCTAATATCCATACTATACAATAAAATACATATCATCAGTGTTCAGTGTTTCATTTCTACAGTTATGTATACCAACGAAAACACCTCTGCAAACAAGATACGGAACATTTTCATCAACATATAAAGTTCTCTTACATGTAAATTCTCTCCCTCCAGTGGAATAAATTTTATAATTTATTTAAACACAGATTAGTTCTGCTTGTTTTTAAATTTCATATAAATGGGATAACAAATTATATATCATTCTATATCTGGTTTGTTGACTCAATATATTGGTTTTGGGATTTACCTATGATGTTATATATATATATTTATATTTCTTGCATTTTTTACTGTTGTGTATAATTTTTTTGTATGATCATACCACTTTTAAAAAGAATTAATTAATTAATTAAAATTTGACTAGAGATGGACAGAGTGAGAGAGAGTGAGAGAGAGAGAAAGTGACAAAGCAAGCCACCAGGTCCAGGACTCAAACCATGTTCAGCCTTGTGGGAGTCCAGTGCCCTTAACCACCATGCCACCTGCTGATCTCAGATCATACCATTTTTAATTTGTGTACTTGTTTGTGGGTATGTAAGTTGTTCCTAATTTTAGGCAAGTATGAATAAATAAGACTACAGTGAATATTTTTATAAAAATCATTTTGTGAATGTATATTTTCATTTATCTTAAGTAAATATCAGAATAGAATTTCTGGGTCATGGAGCATGTATGCATTTAAATTAAGAAAAACCTGTGAGGCAATTCCACACATAAGTGGCTATACAATTTTACAATATAATTTACACTATGTATGTGCATATACACACACACACACATAGTGTAAATTATATATATGTATATATATATATAAATATCTTTATTTTTAAATATTTTTAGAGAGAGTTTTTTTGCTATAGGGCATGTGTTTTAATCAGAGAGAGACAGAGAGACAGAGAGAAAGAGAGACTGAAAGCAAGAAATCACATCCCCAAGGGAGATGGCCACCCGGCAATCCCTTCTCCATTCTCTTGGGATTTGGGGCACACACACACACACACACACACACACACACACACACACACACAAGCCCGGTGTGGGTTTTAAGCCCCCATGTCCGGGATTCAAACCGTGGTTGGCCATGTGGGAATCTAGCAACATAACTATTATGCCATCTGCTGATCCGGATTTACACTATATTTTTACACTGACATTTTTGAAAGTAATTATAGTTGCTCCATGTTCTCAGTAACATTTGGTATTGAGTTTTGCTTTAGCTATTTTGATGGATGTTCAATGGAATTGTTTTGTTCAGCTTTCTCTGACAATAAATAATTTTGAACACTTTTTAATGTAGTTTTCTATTTACACATTTTGTTGTATAAAGTTTCAATTCAAAAACATATTTGAGGGGTTGTTTATCCCTTTGTTGTTGATTTGTAGGTGTTAAATACCTTATATGAGCTCTTTTGTCAAATGCATGTAATATGATTATTTCTCTATCTGTGGCTCACTAAATAGTTTTCTCAATAGGGTCTTTCATGAGGAAAAATTTTAATTTCATGAAGTTCACATCATTGAATTTTTATTTTATGGTTAGTGCTTCTAATGTTATATCTAAGAAATCATTGCTTATTATAAGGTTTGCAAAGATATTGTCCTAAATATTCTTCTAGAAATGAAATAGTTTGAGATTTTATGTTTAGGTCCATGATGTATCCCAACCAATATTTATGTAAGAAGTGAAGTCGAGGTTGAGATTTCTCTCCCATATAAATACCTATTTTTCTAGCACCAAAATATTTTCTCTTATCATTGAGTGAACATGGCAACTTAGTAAAAATGCAATTAAACATGTATGTATGAGTCTATTTCTGACCATTCTTAATTGCTGAATTTATCTATTTTTAGCCTAATACCACATTCTTATTAAATATCACTTTATATAGTATGTCTTGAAATTAGGTAGTTCACTTTAGTAGATTAGTCTTTAGTCTTGTTTATCAGAATAATATGAGGCTATTTAGATTCCTCTAGTTCTGTATAGTTTGTAATATCGCCTTTCTAATTTTTGTAAAATATTTTCCTATGATTCTTATTGCAACTGCATTGAGTCTAGTACAGATCAATCTGGGTAGAATAAGTGTCCTAATAATTTTAATCTTCCAACACATGAACATATGAAGTATTTTAAAAAATTAATTTTAAATTTCTCTAAGCCTTTGTATTAAGCAATACCTTTTTGTTAAATTTATTACTAGGTATTTAAAATGATTTGATAACTTTGTAAATGGTATTTTTTTCTACTTTCATTTTGAATGGACCTGGCTAGATAAATATACTTTTTTATTACATTGTGACCTCATTATTTCTCATGTATCTTTTATTCATTTATCTATTTATATCAATTTATTAAATAATGTAATCTGCAAATAGGCAGTTTTACCTTTTCCTTCCTGATGTCTATGCTTTTTATTTAATTCTCTTAATTGTCTTGACTTATTACATTGGCTAGGATTTCCAGTACAATGTTAAGTAGAATTAGCTAACTGATATTGTTGACTTATGTTTGACCTTTTGGTAAAACGTTCAATGTTTCATGGTAAAGAATTATATTAGCTGTTGGGGCTTTGTGGTTGACATTTAAATGATTGAAGTATTTATTTTGTATATAGCTTACTGATAATATTTTGAGTGCAAACTGCACTGAGGCACAGTGCTAAAATGTGATACTCTGTGACAGGCAATCTCACATGGGAAGGTTACCAGTTCAGATTCAAAGACCTCCTTGAGTATAGCAGGCAGATACTACCCATGATCTGGGGCTAGCTGAAAGCTGGGGGTGGGTTGGGGTGTTGTAATTTCTCTCTCTCTCTCCTGCATGGAAGAAACAAAGAAAAAAATTTAAAAATGCATGAATAAGGTTTGAATTGGTCAACTTTTTAGGCAGTTGTTGAAATGAGTATGATTTTTCTTCCTTACTCTGTCGATGTCATGAATTACTTTGATCACTTTAAGATGTTAAACTAACCTTGTTTTCCTGAGATAAGCTCCAATTAATTATGGTATAATATACTTTTAGTATATTTATGCATTACATTTGTAAATATTTTATTAATTTTTGTGGTTATACTCACAAAGGATATTAATCTCTATTTATATTATAATACTTTTATAATACTTTGATAAGAGGCTTTTACTAGCTTCATAGAACAGGTCAAGAAGTATTCTCTCCTGCTCTATATCCTAAAAATATTTTTAAGACTGGCATTACTATTATCTACTTTGAATTAAATTACTTCCTAGTTTAGTTCTAATACCATGGTTCGAGTCCCAGACCTGGTGACTTGAAAATTATGCTGGGCATTTGTGTGTGCATATCTAAAATCCCAAGAAGAGAAGGGAGAAGAAGAGAGTTCTTCATGGACATCCCAAATGGGGGGTGATTTATCACTTTCCCTCTCTGTCTCCAGAGAGTACACATGCCTTATGGTGAAAAAACAAAATGCAACAAAAGAAAACAAACATCCACACATTTTAAATTGTTTAGTTCAAAGGCAGAATGTTTTAAAAAATTATACAATATACTACTAAAATTATTTCTAACTTAAAAAAATACTTAGTTCATTGTTTTAATTACTTAAGGAATATACTTTATGACAAGTTATAATTTGTATTTTTCTAATAGTTAAAATACTACATGGGTATGGATTTGATAGTTTATAATAAGTAAAAAAATATAATTCTTTTCTTAAATTAAAAACAGTCCAAAATATAAGTATAACCTTTAGACATATTTCTTACAGTAGTAATTCTATATATCCCATTTAGCTTGATAATATACAGAAATAATTCACTTGGATACCCTCTGCACTGCTTTTTGTTCTTCGTTCTGTGATTTTAATACCATCAAATTCATATTTTAGTCATCCCTCAAGCCAAATGGAGCATTTTTCTCTAAAGCCCAGGTTAAAATGTTTGTCTTTGATGTATGCCATTTTACTTAAGAGATGACCAATGGTGGTAACACAGTGAAAAAATTAGTCCCTAATAGCAGATTGATTATGACTAGCTCTATTTGGTTCCTGACAGGATGATATTCTAGTTCATAAAATTCTTTGATATGGTATTTATTGCACTTTTATTTTTTAAGAGAGATTTTTGCTATAGGGAATGTTTGCTTGCCAGAGAGAGAAAGAGAGAGAGAGGTCACGCCCTGAGGAGATGGCCATGCCCAGATCCCTTCTCCTTCATTCTCCTCTTGGAATCTTGGGCGTGCACACACAAACACCTGGCATGTTTCAAGCCACTGGGTGGACCAGCAGTTGGCATAATGGCTATGTCGCTGAACTCCCATGTAGTCAACCACTACTCGAGTCCAGGACCCGATAGCTTAAACTCACTCCAGGCGCGTGTGCATGGGTACCCATGATCCCGAGAGGAGAATGGAGGAGAAGGGATTATGGTGTGGCTATCTCCCCTGGTGGATGATTTCTCGCTTTCTGTCTCTCTCTCTCTATATATATCTTTCTGGGGGGTTCATGCACCCTATAGCAAAAACCGGTCAAAAAAAAAAAAGTCAAGTCACTGGGTTTGGTACTTGGAGTACAGTTGGTCACGTAGAGTCCAGTGCCTTAACCACTATACCACCTACTCTCCCCTTTTTGCACTTTCAAAGATGATTCCATATCCTAGTTTCCTTAATTATACATGGGGTCTTGCATTTGCTTATTTATTTATTTTTTACAAATACAACTTAATTTTATTTGCCTGAAATAGAAGTTATACATACCAAAATTATTAGCTCAGGAGAGCTGCCATGTAGCTCCTTATTAAATTTAAAAATGTATAAGTACATATGTTTTATCCAAAATAACAAGAAAAAAAAACGAAAAGAAAATGGAGATATTGTGGAAGTAATTGCCATGAATTTCAAGAATTTTGGAGTGAGGTACTCTTCCACTGAAAGAAAGTGATAAATGGACTTGTATGAAAGTGAAAGACTTCAATTAAATTTTACCTTGATAGAATGCCTTAGGGTGTTAAGTTCCACAGGTAAAGTATAGGGTCAGGAATTGACCCTTGGGGAAACCAATCTTTAAAGTTTCATAAAGGTCAAAGCAGTTCACCTCAAGGTTGTTTCTTAGTGGCTATTCTGGATCATTGTATAGTAAATTTGATAGAGTGTGCCATTTGAGACACCTAAAAAAATCTACCATAAGAGAAAAATATCTGCCAGGAAGAAGTCAATATATTGATTACTTATAGACAGAAACTGAGAAAAGCACTTTCCTTTTTTGCATTTCACGCTTCATGTAAAAAATTTTTTTGCAGTGGAAAAGATTTGGGATGTATAGTAATCATTTCAAGTATCTTCAATGTTAACTTTTTATGTGTATTGGGTTGTTGGAAAAGTCATGTGGCATTTTTGAAGAAAAAAATAGAAAAAATACGCCTTGACTTTTCCAACAACCATATAACTATCTATGTCTAGATAGATAGATGATATGCACATGCACACACATACACACAATATGCTATTTGCCTTTTCTAGCTTTTTATTTTATTTTGTTTTATTTAACTAGATGGTGAGTGCTCACCCGAGAGAGACAGCAAGACAGAGCATAAAACAGAGAAAGCATCTCCCATTAAAAACAATCATGCTGGGAACCAGCAGTTAGTGTAATGGCTATGTCGCTAGACTCCCACGTAGTCGACCGCGGTTCGCGTCTCGGACCCGGTGGCTTACAACTCACGCCGGGCGCGTGTGCGTGCGTGCCCAAGATTCCGAGAGGAGAATGGAGGAGAAGGGATTGTGCTGTGACCATCCCCCCTGGGGGGTGATTTCTCACTTTCTGTCTCTATGTCTCTCTCTGTCTGTTTGGCAAGCGCACGCGCCCTATAGCGAAAAACCTCTCCAAAAAAAAAAAAAAAAAAAAAAGAACAATCATGTTGTAATCCCTTCCCCTCCGTTTCTCTCTTCTTTAGGGATTTTGGGCGTATACCCATATGCACATGTCTGTTTCTCAAACCACAGGGTCTAAGACTGGAACAAAGTGGTTCGTCATGGAAGATTCAGTTGCCTTAAAAATCAGGTAACAGAGACGACCTTCTAAATGCCTATTTTTAATCACCAGGTGCAGTGGCAAGCACCTATAATCCCAGCAATTTGAGACCCTGAAGCTGGAGGATTGTGAGCTCAAAGTTGATCTTGGCAACATGGCAAGATACTTTGTCTAAGAAAGAGCTGACTAGGGTGGTAGCACCTGTAGTGCCAGATGGGTGACTGAGGCAGGAGGATGGTGACATAAGAAGGCCCTGTTGTTATTTTAAAAAAAAAAAAAGCCTATTCTGTCTATTTTGCCTGTTTATTTGACTTAATAATTTGATTTCTGCAATGATAGAAAAAATATGTGTATCATTGAGTAATAGACATTGAAATACTAGATTTAGAGCAATAATAACAATAAAATGCAACATTAAATTATTTCTTCTTAAGAATTCTTCATTGGAAAAGTGCTTGCACATCGATGTTTATTGCGGCACTTTTCATGATTGCTAAGACATGGAACCTACCCAAATGCCCCTGTACAGATGAATGGATTGAAAAACTGTGGCACATATATTCTATGGAATAATATTCAGCCATAAAAAACAACAAAACCCTGGCTTTTGACAGAAAGTGAAAGCATATGGAAAATTTACTGCTGAGTGAAGCAAGCCAGGCTATGAAGGAGAGACACTGTATGTCCCCACTTAATATATACCGAGTATTCGCACTCTATATCTGAAACTGACGGGCTAAAGGATGTAAAAACACAAGAGGTGGGTGTGAATGCCAGATGTGGTGTGTGTGGAGGAGTGGGGCCTGGGGAAAAACATTTGGAAGAGGGATACGGAGACAACATTGTTGAGACAGGGAGGTAGTATTATTGTATTTTGATCAATTGGACTGGGGAGAAATGGTCACATATTGAAATGATCACCTTGTAAGCTAAATAATGTGATTGAATGTATTTAAAAAATGTAAAAAAAACCACCAAAAACAAACAAAAACAAAATAAATACATAAATAAATAAATATAATTAATGAATACAAAAAAATATATATATTTCTTCTGGTTCCATAGTTTCAGAATGACAGAAAATCACTGAGTAGATTCTTGATTTCTGCAAGCCAAAAGACAATGAAGTGGTAATAGCAGGTAGCAATCTGTTACCCTAAATGAATGATAATCCTACTGAAATGGATAACCTTTTGAAGCTGATTGAAAGATTAGTGGAGAAACTAACACATAGGTTTATATTGTTTAATCAAACTCACAAATCAGAGATCTTACCCTGTAGACGAGGACAGCATCATTTTCCAGTTAGTCCCGAAAGTGGTTTTCCTCCAGGTTGGAGATTACTGTTTATTTTAAGAATATTAAAGTGGTTGACTTTCATTTAAGGTCTATGAAATATGAAAAATATGCACCAGACATTAAAACTACACTCAGTGAAACTTGCTACCCACACCAAGATTCATATGGGTTCTGAAATTTAGTGGACTAAGAAACAAGTTCCTCTCTCTTCCCAGTTTCCGTCATAGCCCATAAAAGAGAAAAAACAGTGATAATTCCGTATTCTGTTTAAATTATAATATTTTCACTTTCTTTATCATTCTGCTTTTCCTTTTTTTTTTTTCCCCCTTTGGAGGAGGGAGAGTTTATGGAATCAAATGCACACATGTTAAATGAAATTTTTGTTGTCAAGAAAGAAGCTTTTGTCCAAAAGTAGCGCAAAATAAACTGAAAACAGATTAAACATTAAGGGACTTTTTTTTCTTTATATTTTTGCCATAGGGTGCATGCATTGGCTGGAGAGAGACAGAGGTAGAAAATGAGAAATCACCCCACAAGGAGGATGTTCATACTGCAGTCCCACCTCCTCCATTGTCCTCTTGGGGTTTTGGGCACACTTGCACATGTGCCAAAGTGATTTCAAGCTGCTGAATCTGGAACTTGTATGATGTTCGGCCATGTTAAAATCCAGCACCCTAGTTGCCATGACACCTGTTGGCCCTAAGGGAATTTTTCTTTGTGTGTGAGTTTTTTGCTATAGGGTACATGTGCTCACCAGAAAGACAGAGATGGAGAGACAGAAAGTGAGAAATTACCCCTCAAGGGGATGGCCACGCTGCAACCCCTTCTCCTCCATTTTCTTCTTAGGATCTTGGGCACGCACACACACGCCCCAGGCGTGAGTTCAAGCCACCAGGTCCGGGACTCAATCCGAGGCCGACTACATGGAAGTCCAGCAACATAGCCATTACACTAACTGCTGGTCCCAGGAATAATTTTTATATATCAATGTTGGATCTATAAATTAGATGATTAAGTTGGCACACACAGAATCTAGGTCCAGACTTATCTTTTCATTTATTATCTTAGGCATAATGCAAACTTTCTTCACATGTATGAGGTGACATCTCTAAATACTATATCCTTCTGTTGACATCTCTAAATACTATATTCTTCTGTCTCTTTCATGGAAGAAATAAATAAGTCAACTTTAAATAAAAGACCAGTTGTAAGGAAATTTTAGTATTTAATAAATCATGAGATTTTAAAAATTAATCAGTTTGAAGGAAAAAACAGAATGAATTACCTGGATTCAAAAAAGAATATGTAAAGAAAAGGTGACCTAGTTACAAATTGCAGCATGAGCAAAAGTAAAAACTTAAAGCAATTTGAAATTCCAAACCTATGCATCTTGAAATATGATACCTAACAATGCACCACTAGATAAGCTAATTTCGTGTAGTTGGGGGGGAAGAGCTGCATTACCTTTTAGACATTGAGTTTGAGTGGAGACAGAGGTGATTTTTTTCAGAAAATCTTCAACTACTGTGTCTCCTATCCATAAAAGAATGAAGTGTTTCATCCTTTCACTGTTCATGATATCACATATATTATTCTACTGAAGCTCTTTTCCTATTGGGAATAGCTCTTCATCTCAGTGTCTCTTACACTGTTTGATAGAACTTGATATTCAGATTGTTTGACCCATAGTAGATATTCAATACATATTTATTGGATAAGAATGTATTGATTAATATACATGACACAATTGAAGTTATGTAACATGACTCCAACACAAAATAATTTGAAATTATCTTCACATTTGTAGTATCAGCAGAATGGGATCTGAGTGTCTCATAGGGGTGTAATAGTGAACCTAGCTTTGCATTTCTAATAATTGTTTTTATAAAGGATTTGAATAAATTAGAAAGGGCTTGATAAAGCATGACCAAAGCACTTAAAGGACTGACAACTAGATTCTTATGAGGAAAGATAAAATGAATTTGTACAGATTAGTTTAGGAAAGAGAAAGAGGCAACTATTTGAAAGGATTTATAAAGGTGATAATTAGGTTTTCTTTTTTTGTACCATTCATCTCTAGAAGAGACAGAACAGGAAAAAAGTTTAAATTATAGTAAGAGATTGGATTAACATTCCAAAGAGAAAATTATCTGTGTGTGGCTAAAAGGATGCCAGAAATATATTACTTGTGCCTTATTTTAAAATAAGATAAAAAATATTGAATTAAGAAATTTTTCCAGAGAGCTTTGAGAACATACCTGACTTGAAAAATAAGCACAAAACAGAAGATAAGAATGAAAGAATATGTTAATGGTTATTGGGCTTGTTATTTCTTAGTCATCCTGTAAGCAAATTATTGTATACATATGAGCAAAACCAATCAACAAATGAGAGTATTATGTCCATATTAAGGGTACTAGTCTCAATGTAATTACCTACTTATTTAATAGACAGCCATTAACTCCACAGGCTCTTAGTACATAATAGGGTTTGTGAAAAATAATGAATACTTTTAGAAACCACACCATAAACCAAAGTAGAACATAATATTTTTAAACTGAATTTTTTTATTGTTTGAACAAGTTTTTCATGCATTGAAAAAGAATCAAATGCAAAAAGGATAACAATAAAATTGTTTTCTTCAACCGCTATTAAATTCTCTTCCACAATAGTACACCTGTAAGAACAAGTGCAATTTCCTTAGGGTGTCATAAAAGGGCCTTTATATCTTTGTGTCTACCCACTTTCCCAAGTGGGAAAGACTAGTTTAATCTGCCTTTTTTTTTCTCCCCAAGAATAAACACCTCCCAATACATATTCTGCCCCTAAAATATCAACTATTTTATAAAATATCTCAGACATTTTGTTATAACTCATTTTTTTGAAAATGATTTCATGTTATTCCATTTCACCTCTGTAATATAATTTACATCACTATTGACAGTCTAAGACTTTTCCAGACAATAACATAATACGAGAAGTCTCTCCACTTGTATTGACATAATTTGGTGAACAAATGGACATATGAGTAAAGGCCACAGGCTCAGGACATAGACACTACTCTGAAATTTTACTTTTTAGTAAAAGAAGCTCTTGACCTTATATTTGAGGCACGTACCAGATTTTTCCTAAAGCCATGTATTTCTTTAAGCACAGTCTTTAAATGAGTCTAAATGTTACCATGTACTATGAAATATTTATTTTTTGAATCTTTGAAAGAAATTTAATAAGATATACAGTAAAAGGCTGGCTAGCTCATGGCCTGGTGGTTGAGGAGGATGAATTTCATATGGCTGTATGTGGCTTGAGTCTTGGATCTGGTGGCTTGAGAAGCATGGGTGGCATGGACATATTTGCATGCATGCCCAGGATCCCAGACTGGGGGAAGAAGTGGAGGAGAAGGAATTGTAATATGATCATTCCCTCATAGCAGGTGCTTTTTCACGACCCCCCCCCCCCCCCACCTCCCCACTTCTCTCTTCAGTGAATAAACCTGCTCCCTGGCAAATTAATTCCCCCCCCCCTTTTTTTTTTTTTTTTTTTAGAGGTTTTCTCTATAGGGCGTGTGTGCTCGCCAGACAGACAGAGATATGGAGATAGAAAGCGAGAAATCACCCCCCAGGGGGATGGTCATGCTGCAATCCCTTCTCCATTCTTCTCTCGGGATCTTGGGCACGTACGCACACATGCCCGGCATGAGTTCTAAGCCACCGGGTCTGGGACGCAAACTGCGGTCGACTACGTGGGAGTCCAGCGACATAGCCATTATGCTAACTGCTGGTTCCCCCTTTATTTTTTTTCTCGAGAATTTTTTGCTATAGGGCGCATGTGCTTTCCAGAAAGACAGAGAGAGACAGAGAGACAGAAAGTGAGAAATCACCCCCCAGGGAGGTTGGCCATGCCGCATTCCCATCTCCTCTATTCTCCTCTTAGGGTCTTGGGCATGCACGCACACACGCCCGACATGAGTTTAAGCTACCAGGTCTAGGACCTGAGTTGTGGTCGACTACATGTGAGTCCAGTGACATAGCCATTACTCCAACTGCTAGTCCCTGGCAAATTAATTTTAAAAAGTCCAGAATGATGTAATAGGGTACCATAATAGAAGAACACTGAATATAGTCAGAATTATTGAATAAATAGAGCCTTTTGTTGGAGTCTAAAGTGTCTTTGGAAGAAATAGTAACAGAGTTAAATTTTTTTCTCCATCACATACCTGTGTTATTATCAGAATGGATCAGAGGAATAGAACTTTCACAAATAATATCACCTTCCAGGGTTTGATGGAACATTGTCACTGTAGGACCAAGATGGTAGTCAATATTCCCATCTAGAGCATTAAGGTAGGTTCCCCAATATCAGAACAACCATTCTATAGGTTTAGATTCTAAAATTTCTGTTCCCTTTATTTTGTTCACTTTCTCTTTTGCTTTCCTGGTTCTATAAACTCCACTATAAACTGTGTTTGATGGAACATAATCATTAATCAAATGTAATCATAATCAAAGTGATAGGAGTTTAAGAGTGGCAGTCAACAGTGGTATTACTTAAGATAAATACATAAAGGAGACTGGGATGAGACATCTGAGGAAAGGCTTAAGTGACTGCTGTTTTCCTATGACCTGGTTGACTAGTGGCCTGTCTACTGTATTAGGGCTACCCTCTTTCCTTTCAAGATCTGATCTCTCAATCTTTTCATGCACTCTAATCCTTTATACTCAGTTATGTAACTGCCCCATTAATTATTTACTCTACTTCAGCTGTGGGGAGGATATATTTAGTAGGAAAGCCAGTCAAGGTGAAAAGATCCATTGTTTACAAATATGTACAATCCTTTACCTTGGAAGTGAGGAAATATAAATAAATCATTTCTCAAAACCTAGGATTTCATAAAAATCACCCAGGTAATAAGCAAATGTTTCGATAAAAGGTATAATTGATTTGAATGTTCATATATTTCTCATGAGGCTAATAGTCTAGAAAGCATAGAATCAGGATCACTGAGAGGGCACTGGAAAGAAACAGCTTGCTGAAGGAGAAAAGATGTCCTGATGCCCATGTCCCAGACTCAGTGTATGTGGTGTTTATGTGGAACTTGCCAAAACACAAAGAACAGCTATTAAAGGACTATCTTTTGAGTAGAAAACAATTATAAATAGACAGTAGTTTGTCCTTGAATGTTTCAAGTGGACTCTTCAGGGAAGAAGATAAAAGGGGATGTATGTGGGAGAGAGGAAAGACTTGTGATAGGTAAATCATACATTTATGAATTCCTAAAGACTGTAAATGGAAGTGAGACAGAGTTTAGGCCAGCTGTTTAAGCTCTGAAGATTTAATAAAACCAAGAATATATTAAGGCAGCCTAGATACCCTCCAGGAGAGAATCTGGCAACTCCTTTTACCTAACTGATGAACTAAAAAAAGTATATGAGAATAAAATATCAGATGACGATATGTGTAGAATTTTCATCCTAGTATTTAAGAGTGGCTGTAAATAAGAGTAAACAAGGAGAAGATTTCTCTCTATCTGGTTGGGATTTGTGGCCAGTAGGTTTGTCAAGGCTTTGGGTGCTGTGGTTGGGTAAAAGCAGCACCATCAGAATGAGCCACATCTAGGACGGAACCCCAGGTAAGTGCCAGAGGAACAGAATTGAGCCAGTGTCCAGGGAAGACTCAAATATATAGAAGTCTAATCCTTGGGTCAAAATAGAAGGAAGTAGAATATGAGAAGGGTAAGTAGGAAGCATGGTGTGTGATGGGTGGAGGCGAGCAGCTTAGTTTGTAGAGTCTTTACCAAAGAAAATAAAGAATGAGACAGATCTATACAAAATGAACTGGGGTAATGATGAGAAAAAAATGGGACTGTCTTCTTCAAATCTCTGAAACATACAAATTGATAATTTGAAAAACATGGAAACTTAGTTTAGATCTAGGCAGTAAAGAAAAATAAGACCATTGTGAAGAAGATGGGTGTGCTCCGGGCCTGTGACAAAGAAGAAGCCATAGTGAGAATTTGTCAGGTTTGTGCAACAGAACATCAATTTTGGGGACTTGCAGAAGGGGATTGGCTATATAAAAATTTACTCATGCCCCTCTTCTATAGATGCTTTAGTTCTTGGTTTGAGACAGAGGAATAAGGACTTTTAAAAGCAGGAGACATACATTTTACAGTACCCAGTGGGATGCTGGTAAGTGAAGAAACTGATTGAGATTAGGGGGAAGTATTTTCTGTAACTATGAACAGAGGCCCTTGGCTCAGCCTGTGTCCTATTTTGACTATTCATTTTTCAGGCTTCAAATTTTCAGTCTATCTTTTTCCTCCTCCCTTTATTTCTTCAACTTGTCTTGCTTTATTATATTTAATATTTAGTTTACTAAGTATACATTTACTATGAAATCATTGAAGGTTGTGACTTCTGGGATAAGGACTATTGGTGAGAAAATGAAAGCAGGACTGGAAGGTGGGGTGTGGAGTGCAGTTACTGAAACAGTTCTGCAACAGGACTTTGTACAACCTGAGTTATAGGACTTCACACAACCTGTTGTCTAGTACTAGTATGTTCTTTACAGTGGGGCCATTGACTAGTCTATTATTCTATCTGCCAGGTAGATTTTGAGTAATACTGAAAGGAATTCAGAATGCTGAATTGCAATGGAAACCTAAAATTAACTTTTAAGATCTTACAGAAGGCAAACAAATTTGTGTTTCTTTATGGACTTAAGAAAGAACAAATATTTTGATAAATGGCTGAAGGGACATTTTAAATGAATTCTAAAGTTAGGAAGGGATACTTTTGAGGATCTGATCAATAATAAGGTTGACAAAAGTTTAGAGTCCAGAAAGCATGTTTCAGAACTCTGTGGGATATGATGAATCTAATTCATAACTATGATTATGGTCAAGTTTGAGTCAATGTTAAATTTGTCTGGACAGCATTGGGATAGGAAGAGTTTTGAAATCAGTGAAGAAGTGCCAGTGGAGGAAAATCAAACAATCGAGCAGTAGATGAGAGAATAAAAGTGGGCTATGCAACGTGGATGGTTTTAAAGGATACAATTTCCAGACTCTCAACATTCACTAACACTGTTTTATTAAATTCTCTTACAACTGGCATTCATACTAGCCCTCTCAAACCTAATCCAAATCTTATAATATTTCATTGCCTAGGATGCAAAATCCACTTGGTGACATGGGGATAATGTGCAAGCAGTAGCACTGATCTGGGGGGAAGCTTCCCTTAATAATTTTTGAGCCACTCTAAGTCATGGAACTTACTGGTGTCATCTGCTTATACATTTTTCTTTAAGTATAAAGCTTGTTCTTTATTGGGACATACTGAGTTATTTTTTGAAAAACCACTTTATTGAGGTATTACTGACATAAAGAAGAGCTGGAGATACTTACTATATACAACTTGATGTATTTGGAGATAAATATATACCCTGAAATCATCCTTACAATGTCATAAACATGCCCTTCACTTGTAAAAGCTTCCTCCACACTCCTTTGCTTTTTTTCCCTTTTGTAGTCAGAGCACTTAATATAATAGCTATATGCTCACAAAAAAATTTAAATATGCAACATACTATTAAGATATGCTCCATGTTGTACAGTAGATATCCTGAGTTTATCTTTCTTGATGGAAACTGTATTCTCTGATAAACAACTCACATTTCTTCCTCCCTCCAGCCTTTAACAACCACTATTCCAATTTCTGCTTTTATGAGTTTGACTATTTTAGATTAAACATATCCATGAAATCAGGTAATATTGCAATTTGTCTTTCTGTGTCTTATTTCGCTTAGCATGAGGAATTTCACATACTTTGATGAAGGTACTAAATAACAATGTAGAAGTATAAATCTCACTGCTAAAGGTAAATATAAGTACAAATATATAATATGATAATACAATAATGGTGACACATAAATCCCTTTTTAATTTTTTTTTTTTTTTTTAGATTTTTTGCCATAGGTCACATGTCCTTGCCAAGAGAGACAGAGAGATAGGAAAAGTGACAAATCAGCCTCCCAAGCTGGGATGGCCATGCTTCAATACCTTCTTAATACATTCTCCTCTCAGGAATTTGGGCACACACACACACACACACACACACACACACACCTAGCTTGATATTGAAGCCACTGAATCTGGGACTGAAGGAGTAGAATCAGCTTCTTGGTATCCAGTGCCTTAGTCACCATATCAGCCAACTGCTGGCTCTGTAAATCACTTTAATACTAGTACATAAGTTATGAGACAAAAACAATAACTGCCCGAGGCTGGCTTGGGCAAATAAAATGTAGTGTTTCTTTATTGAAAATTGAAGTTAAGTTATTATCAATTGTGATAACTATAGGATATTTGACACAAGCTACATTGTAAACACACATACACAAATAGCATCAAATCACAAAGAAATACAAGAGAAGAGGGGAATGAAAAAAATCACAAAATAGAAAACAGTAAGTAAGGGCTGTCTCATAGCCTAATGGTTAAGAAAGATGGACCCCCAAATGGCTAACTACAATTCTAATCCCAGCCCCAACAACTTGAAAAACACACTGGGCACATGTGCATATGTGTCCAAAATCTCAATAGGATAGAGAAATGGAAGAGAATTGATTGCAACATGACCATATTTCATTGGTTTGTTCTTCCCCCTCCATCTTTAACTAGAAAATGTAAGCATCTATTGGCAATTAAAAAAAAAAAAAGAAAACAATGAACAAAATGACAATAACTACTTTAAATATAAATGGACTATACTTTCCAATCAAAAAGCAAGAGTTATTCAGTGGATTAAAATAAACCAAGACCCAAATACAAGAGACTCACTTTAAATTTAAAGATAAGCATATGCTGACACTAAAGAAATAAAGATATTTCACATAAAAGGTAATCAAAAAAGATCAGACATGGCTATATTTATATTGAATAAGTAGACTTCCAGTTGAAAACTGTAGTAAATTATTTTTTCTTTTATATGTATTTCATTTTTAAAATATATTCAACCACTGTATATTATTACAGCATGCAAAATGAATTTTCCCAGCATGAATGCACGGCATATTAGTCCAGTTAAAGATTTTATCATATGCGTTGTCATTAACAGATAATTCTTAACAACAAAAACTGTAGAATCTACTGACCCTCATTTTTATAAATTAGTATATCTCAATGGGGAGTGATATTTTCCCACTGAGGGACAGAAAATTCTTTATTTTTTTGGAGAGGTTTTTGCTATAGGGTGCGTGCGCTCGCCAGGCAGACAGAGAGAGACAGAGAGACAGAAAGCGAGAAATCACCCCCCAGGGGAGATGGCCACATCTTAATTCCTTCTCCTCCGTTCTCCTCTCGGGATCTTGGGCACGCACGCACACGCACCCGGTGTGAAATTTAAGCCACCGGATCTGGGACGTGAACCGCTGTCGACTAAGTGGGAGTCCAGCGACATAGCTGTTATGCTAACTGCTGGTCCCCCAGGGACAGATAATTCTTAACAATAGAAACTATAGAATCTACTGACCCTGATTTTTGTAAATTAGTATCTCTTAATGGGGAGTGATTTTCTTTTGCACTGAGGGACATTAGGAAATATCTTAAGACTTTTATTGTCATAAATGTATATGTGTGTATTTGTGAGGGAGAGCATACTGATGTTTATTGGTTATGCTGCTAAACACATTACACTCAACAACCAACCAAAATATTAATAGTTTAGGAATAATGTTTTAAATGTAAATGGAACACTTTTTGGAGTGCTACATTTTTCAAAAT
The DNA here is from genome assembly GCA_026018925.1 of Tupaia tana. Classification (NCBI taxonomy): domain Eukaryota; kingdom Metazoa; phylum Chordata; class Mammalia; order Scandentia; family Tupaiidae; genus Tupaia; species Tupaia tana. Next base: position 62,031,107 of record JAKSZU010000013.1, read on the forward strand.
GCATATATAAAATCCTCGTTTAAATAAATGCATTTTATTGTTATTCCACCAAATTTTATTTTTCATTTTATCACATATTATAATTGTTTAACACATTATATTTTTATTTCAATATAAATTTATTTAAACTTAGGGTAAAATGTATGGATATTGGCCCAGCTTTTGTAGGACAGGTAGTAGGGTGTCAGAGACAATATTGGAGACATGTAGGAGGCTCAGATTTAAATCCTAGTTTGACTTAAGCATGTCCAACATACCCTCATGTACCAGTGGTCCTGGCTGGCTGGTAGACTAGGGTGAGAATCACAGTGTGTCAAGAACTTGTCAAGAGTTCTTGTCTCTCTTTCTCTCTTTTATGGAAACATAAATAAAGTTTAAAAATATATACATGTCAACTAATAACAGTTGTCAGTCTCTCTGCCTGAAATAATATATTTCTTTTAGAGAACTTCATGGCTTACTCACTCAGCTCCAACAGCCATTTGTTCAAATACTTTTGTTTTAGCAAGGTCTTCTGCACCATACTATTTAAAATTGTAATCTATCCTTCACCCATTTACTCCTATCTCCCTTCCTTGTTTTATTTTTCTATCTTATAGTGAGTAACTAATAAACTAGTGCAAACAAATATGCCTAACAGAAAGGGCAGTCTGAAATGAAAAGAAATCATGGAGATTCTATGGGGAAGCGCTCCGGAGGGATTAAACCTTAAATTTCACTTGACACTTAAAATTATAATATATTTAAATCTCATCACTTATTATACACTATTTGGTATTGTGAACACAGAAAACACAGTCCTGACCTGATAAATTAGTGAGTAATAGCCTAGCACTCGTATTAACAGGTTTATTGATAAATAGGCTGTTGTTATATGGAAAATGTTGTTGATAAGTACTTGGGATTGACTGACAAGGGAGATTTTCAGGGAATGGCAGGTGATGAGGACAAGTTATCAGTAATGGAGTAAAAGCTTTTCAAATTTAGAAATATTTACCAGTGTGTAATGGCCTGGTCAGAATAATTTGTGCAATCTATTATACAATAAAAGAGAATCATTTGCATACAGTTTTCTGCTGTGAATTTTTTATACAACTAAGCTAGTTAAGACAGGCGTTTTTGGGACCAGCAGTTAGCGTAATGGCTATGTCACTGGACTCCCACATAGTCAACAGCGGCTGGAGTCCTCGACCCAATGGCTTAAACTCACACCGGGTGCGTGTGCGTGCATGCCAAAGATCCCAAGAGGAGAATGGAGGAGAAGGATTGTGGTGTGGCCATCCACCCTGGGGGGTGATTTTTCGCTTTCTGTCTGTCTGTCTCTGTCTGTCTGGTGAGTGCACGCGCCCTATAGCAAAAATCTCTCCAAAAAAAAAAAAAAAAAGACAGGCATTTTTTTGGTGGTGGAGCTATTGATGTGACTGAAGACTGAAGCTACTAAGGTCAATTTTCTGGGAGACTCTCTTTATTAAATTGATTGAAGGAGTCATTCATTCAATTGACTGACATTAATTGGTAACCTGTCAGTAGTGTGTCTTGTTTAAGAACCCTGATTTTGAAGTCAGACAAAACTGGATCCAAGTGATAGTTTTTTCTACTTAACAACTGAGTTCTTTGAAAATGAGTGAACTTCTGAACCTCAGTTCAATACCTTAAAAATGAGTGAGTCATAGTTAGCACATACCATGTTGAGAGGTTTGAGAGGGACATAGCCTGCCAGGGCTTTGACTGGAATGTCCTATCTGAAGATATGACCAGAAAGCTATGGAACTAAAGCAGATCTCAAGAAAGTCAACAGAAGCTCTTGGAAAGATAGCCTGGCACCATAAACAGTTCTGCCTGGCAGAGAGGATTAGAGAAACCATACGAAAGAATTTGTAACATAAAATAACCACTTTCCCAGCCCAACATTGTAATCAGTAAAGATTGTGAAAGAGTAGCCACAATAATAGGATTACCTTGAGGAAGTCTCCGAAGGAAGAAACAGAGACTGATCTTTGCTAGCAGATAGTAAACCACAGAATACTTGGTAGGCAGGGCTGAGTTGGGAAGGTTCATGAGTAAATTGTGTGTTGAGTGTTTGCTTTTCAACAGTTTGAGTAGTTGACATGTAAATATTTTCTCGTAAATATTTTCTCAAAAATATTTAAAGCCATATGTCTCTATTATTATAGAGTCACAAACAAAATTATAACAAATATTTTGAAAGTTATCTTTAAAATTCAGTTTTTTAAAATTTTGGAAGGTGTTTATCTATTAGCTCTCAAGAACTATGGAGTATGAGGAAAAATTTTCAATATGTAAAGTAAATGTTTCTTGGAAAATGTAAAAATATAAAATAAAATAAAATATAAAATAAAATAAAAGATGTGGAAGCAACCTAAGTATCCAACAATGGATGAGTACATTAAAAAGATTGTGTTATATTTACTCAATGGAATGCTATTCAGCTATGACAAAGAAGAAAGTTCTACCATGTATGATAACATGATAGAATTTAGAGATTATGGTTAGGGATATGAGCTAGGCACAGAAGGACAAATACTGCATGATTTCACTTACACACCGAATCTATAAAGTTGAACCCGTAAGAGAGTGGAATGGTTGTTATCAGGGGCCAGGGTGGGAAAAATTGTCAAAAGTACAAATTTTCAGTTAGGAGGAATAAGTTTTAGTGATGTACATGAAATGATGAATATAGGAAAAGATATTATAAATTTCAAAATTGCTAAAGTGACAGATTTTAACTGTTCCCATCACAAAAAATGCAAGCATGACGTAATAATGGATATGTTCATTAGCTTGATTTAACCACCCCACAATGCATACATATTTCAGAATATCGTATTGTACTCCATAAGTATATGCTATTATTATTTGTCAATTTAAAGTAAAATGTGGGATGCAGTCAATGGCATGGTAGTTAAAATGACTAGATCCCACATGGCCGACAGCACGTTTCAAGTCCTGGACCCATTGTTTGAAAAACACAACAGGCATGTGTACTTGCATATGCAAAATCCCAACAGAGGATATAGAGAAAGAAAGGATTACTGTGTAACTATTCCCCATGAGAGGTACTTTCCCATTTTACAACTTTGTCTCTCTCTGCAAGTCCTCTGGGAAATAAAATAAAAATAAAACGAGCTAAACAGTGAAAAAAAAGGGGGGGGGGAGACATTGCCTATAAATTGGGTTAGGTTTCTGGCATATAGTGATTTCAATAAGTGTAATAATACTTTTTTGCTCCACTTTGCTTAGAGATTAGCAATGCTGGGGAGAGTACCCATAGGTATGAGTGACCCATAGGTGTGGCTCAAAAATAGTTACAAGAATTCAAATGCCTCCACTAAAAGTCAGGTTTAAATCTATTGACGAAGATGTGTATGGTATTCTCAACTGGCTGTACTGTGTATATCATGCTGAGTAAAGTCTCTTTACAACCTAAATGATGTATAGTGATTAAATGTATAGGCAGTAATAATAATAATAATAATAATAATAAAGTTTAAAATGTAAAAGAAAAAAAGAAAACCAGAGAAAATAATCTTGACAATTTTAGGAACAACTGAAAAAATGAAAAGGATACATTTCTCTGTCTTCAAAAAGAAAAGAAAATATCAAAACAAAACCAAAGAATGAACAAAATGAATAGGCTTTCTTTGAAAAACAAAAAACAGTTAAGTCTAAATCTTCACATTGAATGTGAAATACCAAAAGTCACACGTGATGTCACATGGGACACCTGTACAGGAGGAACAGGATGTAACACAGCTTCGCGAGGTGAGTTGTGTGGCTGTACTGGATAAAGTGACCTGAGGTGCTCCCCTGTGAGGCAGTGTGAGGAAGACATCATTTGTGACCAAACCGCATGGTAGCTAGAAACCACTGAAGGACTCTGAATTGTAGAATAGGAATGCTTCTCTTATGCCAGCTGGTCCTTCCCTTTCTGGGGCTATACATTTTTCTGATTATTTGTCTGTCATTCTTGTATTCTTGTTCTTTCTCTCTCTTTTTTTATATTGCATATTTAGTGGCCTGTAGTAAAAAAAAAAAAAAAAAAAAAAAGATGTACTTTTGAAACATTGTATGAGTTAAGGATAAATAAATATCTGGAAAAAAATAAATGGATACCTTATGAATGAAATTAGAAGCATTGGGGATTAGACTGCCAACTCCTTACCAAAAATAAATAAATAAATAAATAAATAATACAAACGATAAGAAACAAATACTAATATCACAGAGTACTGGATTCTTAACATGGTGTGTCTCTAGGGAAATTAGTTAAAGGGATGGGGGCTTTCATTGGAACTCAGATTTCTAGGACAGCTACATTTAGTGCCCTTTAGAGAAGCATTGGAGGAGAATTGTTCATTAAATCTTGATTTGAGTACGTATAGCCTTCCAGACCTCAGCTATGAAGACTCACTGACAATCAGACTGGGAGAAAATAGTTCACCTATTGGTATGAGCTGAATAGTTTTTGAGCTACTTAGGAAAAAAAAAATCACCAAAGAACAAATAAGAGGTGATAGTAATGAAATAAAATCCGCTATTTAACATTGGAAGTACTAAGCTGCTAAGGTAACTCAGAATAAATAAATCATTTGTCAAGGTCATGCATCTCATATTTGTGGCTACTCTTAATTTGTCACAAGAATTAATGATTTTTTTTTTTTTGGAGAGATTTTTGCTATAGGGCGTGTGCGCTCGCCAGACAGACAGAGAGAGACATAGAGACAGAAAGCGAGAAATCACCCCCCAGGGGGGATGGTCACGCCACAATCCCTTCTCTTCCATTCTCCTCTCGGGATCTTGGGCACGTATGCACACGTGCCCGGCGTGAGTTCTAAGCCACCGGGTCTGGGAGGCGAACCGCAGTCGACTATGTGGGAGTCCAGCGACATAGCCATTACGCTAACTGCTGGTTCCCAACCAGAATTAATGATTTTTGATAACAGAAATTATTGCAAAAATTTTAAATATCAAGAAAAATAATACTGACTTTAAGGCTATTAAAATATTCTCTCTCTCTCCTCTGTCTCATTCTACCTCTATGTAGTACTTTCTTTAATAATTGTTTGTTTATTATTTGAAAGTTGCTATTGTTATGTTTGAAGTATATTTTACCCTGATAGTCTAGAGCAACTTCCTAATATATATATTTTTTATGAGAAATTTTCACTATAGGATGTGCCCACTTCCCAGAGAGACAGAGAGGAAACAGAAAGAAAATGAAAAATCAGCCCCTACCCCTCCAAACCAGGGGGAATGACCAGGTCACAATCCCATCTCCTTCATTCTTCTCTCAGAATTTTGGCCATGCACACACACACACCTGGTGAGTACATAATGATATTTGTTTTTCAGAGTCTGACTTATTTTACTTAGCATTATTTCCTCTGGATTCACCATTTTTCTTAAAATATACACACACCACTTTTTCTTTATCCCATTATCAGTTAGTGGACACTTAGATTGATTTTATATCTTACCTACTGTGATAATGTTATAGTAAACATGAAAGTGCAGATATTTCCGACATACTAATTTCTTTCCTAAGAGTATGTACCAGGTTGGGATTTAATATACTAAAACATTCAGTTGCATAGAAGTAGAATGATAGCTATCAGAAATTGGAAAGGGTATGGGATTGGGGGTGATGAGGACAACCTGGCTAACATACAAGAGTGCATGTAAATTAGTGGAATATGTTATAGAATACTATATATAGCACAGTGGGATAAAGAAAGCTGGTGATAATTCAATGTATATTTTAAAATAACCAGAAGAGAATATTTTTATCCTGATTTGTATAGAAAAAACACAAAGTATGATAAATGTTTTTGCCATGGAAGTGATAGATATGAAATTGGACATTATTATCCTGATTTGATAATTTGATAAGTCTAGAGCCTTAACCTCCACACCATGTGCTGGCCCTATAAAGTGTTTACTCTCTTTTTTCTTTTTCTCCCCAAACTCATGCTATCTTTTTTCTGTATTTTATTCTCATGTGTTTCTCATTCAGATTTTGAGATGATTCAAGAAAGCTTGAAGGGACTTATAAGAATAGAGTCAAGTATGTGGCAACTAGGGAACCATGGAGTAACCAGTACCAGTTTATCTGAGTGGTTAATAGTACTGAAATAATATTTGCTCTTCAATATTGAAAAAACTCTGCAACAATGGTTGATAGGTGATCTGTTTATCTTCAAACCAAACCATAAAAAGTAGATATTTAATCACTCAGCTGTCAGATGAGGAAGACTTTTGATATCTTGTAGAAGTGAGGAGCATTAGAGGCATCTCTGCCAATATGTGCCAGTAATTACTAGTTAGATGAGATCCATGACACACGAAGAACAAGGACAGGGAAATAAATGAGTTACAAGCACTTTTCCCATTTGGAATTAGTAAAAAAAAAAAAAAACAAAACAAAAAAAAAAAAAAAAAAAACCCAATATGAAACAGAAACCAAGAAGTGGTTTAATGAAATGCAAGCCCGTGATATATAAGTGCCCTAGAATGTGGCATTTAGTGTTGGGTCAGTAGACTGGTGAGTTTCATACAATGAAAATTATCAAGACAATTTGAGACTATGTATTTTCTATTATTTCTCTCCCTATCTCATTCTTTTCTTTTTAAAGATTTTTACCATAGGGTGTGCGCACTTGACAGAGAGAAAAGAGAGACGCGGTGAGAGGGACTGTGAGAAATCGCTCCCTACTCCAGGGCAGATGGCCACACCGCAATCCCTTTTCCATTCTTCTCCTAGGATTTTGAGCATGTTTGCACATGTTTCCAGTGCGGTTTTCAAGACACTGGGTCCAGGTCTTGAAATGCATTAAACCACGTGATAGTCCAGCACCTTAACTACTATTGGCCCCTCTCCTTATCTTGTTCTACTCCTTGTCTGCTCTTTTTCATACAATTATGTATATATGTAGACACAATTCTACTGTACTGTTTGCATATACAAGATGAATTTAAGCATGATGTCACCAGTAAAATTTGATAGGGAAAACCATGTAGGAAATAAGAGTGAGGGTGGAAAGATACTATCTTTAGAGTGGCTAGAAAGATCTTCCCATGATCTTAGTAACTGGATTTATGTCTTCAGTGGACAGAGGACTAACTTCCACAGTATGATTTTTCATATTACGACACACTCATGTTCAGGTCAGTATCCTTTGTCCTGTGACTGGAATACCTTGACTATGCATGGTAAGGATATTTTTGAAGAGTTCAGAAAAAAATCCTGAAAGAATCATCAAGATTTGACTGAGAGAGTATGCAGTAAATTCTAGAATTTCTAAATATTTGTAAATTTGGTATCGTCAGAAAAGTCATGATGTATTTTTCTATGCAAAATTGTGGCATGACTTTTCCAATGATCCAATAGAAGTTAAAAGTCTTGGGACCAGCTGATGGTGTTATGGTTACATCGTTGGACTCCCACATAGTAGAATGCAGCCCGAATCCCTGAGCCAGCAGCTTAAAACTAATGCTTAAAATTCATGCCATGTGCGTGTGCATGCATCCAGAAAGGAGAATGGAGGAGAAGGGGGGGTTTGCACCAGTCTATCCACCCGGGGTGGATTTCTCACTTCCTGTCTCTCTGTTTCTCCAGTGAGCACACCTGCACTATTGCAAAAATCCCTCTCAAAAACAAAAAACGAAAACAAAAACAAAACAAACAAACAAAAGTTAAAGACCTAATGAGAAAACCTAGGAATTTGGACATACCCCAGAGATTAGATTATATTAAATAATGGCTTAAATATATAATAATAAATTATGAGAAATTCTTGTTTAGAGCTTGAAGCATAGTGTTAAATCTGTTTACCAGCATTTTGTAGTAGTTCTTGGACAGATAATTTTCAGTCTTAGAAAGCGCTGGTGGTAAAATCAATGAGGAAGCTAAACTTAAAAGAATGACTATGGGAGAGAGAATTAGAAATGCTTAAAATAAAATTTGGAAAGATGTGGACAAAGTACTTCTGCTTTAGATTAGTTGGTTAACAGGAGTCCAAGTACTTTCATACCCTATGTGAAAACAAAAGCTGCAACAAAATGTTTTTTTTTTTTTTTTAATGGAATGAAGGAAGTATAGTACCTTCAAGGAAACCTTGATGAATTAAATTACAGGGGAAAACTAAACTTTTCATAGTCTAGCAGAGAGTTGCAATGTTGTTTCTGGAAAGAAGCAATGGGGAGGATGGGCTTGCCACAGGAGAGAGAGACTTCAGAGGCACAAGGCAGTATCTACTGACAATGGATGACATTACGAATTGGATGGATAAAGTATAATCTTGAAGATTCCTAAATGCAAAAAGAAATCACTGAAACTAACAATTTTTATAACACCATCCCCTCTGAACTTTGCCCAGAAATCTGCAGATGAAGAAAGGATCGGAGAATGAAGAGAAATGATGTTGTCACAGCCTTTTTCATGACACTTGCATTCTGAGGCTTTGAATTAAATCTGAACATAATCCAAAATTATATGAAACTTCAATTTCAATCCCTCCCAATTTAAATAATGACAAGATCAAAAAAGAAGTACAACCACAGTAAGTTGTAAGTTAGATCAATTAGAGATGAACTCAACCTAATTACAGCCAGTCCCAATGTCAGATCAATTTGATGAGAGGGAGAAATTGAATGATCAGCCTCCTATGCCGTCATGCAAAGGAAGGGACACAAATTATTTTTTAATAAGTGAAATAAAACAAAATATTATCATACTCTGTCTCTACAATTTTTATAACAGTGTCAAGAATAATTTAAAAAATATAAAGAAGTAGGAAACTATGAGCCAAATTAGAAGAAAGCACAATTATTAGAAGGCTATACAGAGATGGTCAATTACTGGAGCTAATATACAAGAACCTTTAGAACAGCTATTTTATCTATGTTAAGAAATTATAGGAATACATATAAGTAAATGTGAGTAATAGTACAGAAATAAAAATAACACTATATATATATATATATATATATATATATATATATATATATATGCTGGATGGACTTATGGACAAACTGGGAAAAAAAAAAAAAAGGTTGGTGAATTTGAAAGTAGATCAGCAGAAGTAATCAAAACTATTGGGCCAGCCTGTGTTATAGTGGTAAAGGCAGCTTGATCCCATATGGCCAGCTGTGCAATGTGAGTCCTAGACCCATTGGCTTGAGGAACATGATGGGTGTGTGTGCATTCATGACCAAAATCCCCAAAAAAGGGAGAGGTAGAAGAGAAGGGATAGTATGACCATTTCGAATGGGAAATGCTTCTTCGCTTTCCCTCTTTCTTGCTTCCTTCTTGTCTCTCTGGTGAGTGCACATGCCTTCTGGAGAAATTAAAAAATAAAATAAAATAAAACACAAAAACCTGTCACACAAAGAGAAAAATAATTGAAAAAAAAATGAAGCACGTCTCTAACTCATGGGACAACAATAGGCAACCTAACATACATGACATGGGAGTCTAATGAGAGGTAGTAGACTTTCTTTTTTTAAAAAAATAAAGATTATTTTCTTCTACAACTATGAGGAAAAGCTCTGATCCAAGAACTGAAAACATATCAATCAAGTTAAATACCCATCATAACCAAATGGTTGATAAGAAAAAAAAAAATCACATTAAATTTGCTTATAGCTTTGGGTAGTATGGACATTTTAATAATATTAATTCTTTTAATTTGTGAACATGGGTATCTCTCCCCTTATCTGTATCTTTTAAATTTCTCAATGTTTTATTGTTTTCAGTGTACAGAATTTTTTACCCCCTTGTTTTTTTTTTTTTTTTTCTTAAGTACTATATTATTTTCAATTCTATTGTAATTGAGATTACTTGTTATTTTGGATAGGTTGTATTGATATAAAAAATGCAGTTGAATTTTGTATGTTGCTTTTGTATCCTTCAAGGAATTCACTTAAAAATTAGTAAAATTAAGATATTCTGAAAATTCTCCAGTGTTGGAAAGTAAACAACATATTTCTAAATAATCACCATGCCAAGGAAATCACAAAAGAATTTAGAAAGTATTTCAAATTAAATGACAAATTATAATATCAGCAACTGTAAAATTTGTGGGATGCTGCTAAGGGATTCTTGAGAAAGGCATGAATTTAAATGGATCTATTAAGAAAGAAGACAAGTTTGAAATTATTGATCCAAGTTTTTAATATAAGGAACCAAGAAAGTCAAGAGCAAATTAAAGCATTTAGAGAGAGATTTGATACTGACAAATAGCTGAGGGAGGGGACTCCATACTTCTTGAATGTGTGCCAGCCAAACGAGAAGTGCTGACTTTACAGCATAACCTCTCTCTTCCTGTCTGCTCCTCCACTTCGCTCATGACACACATTTTTTCTTTCTAAAGAACCTAATGTGTGTGATATCTAGGAGCTCTCCAACTCCCACCTCCATCTGAGTGTGTTTTAACATAAATGTACACAGAAAGTCTGGTTTACTTACATAACTTAGTCAGCTACTGTGACCCTGCTATAAATCCAAGGAATAGTTTATATATTCAGAACTGGCATGAAATGCCAGAAAAAGGAAGTAGTCTTTTAAAATGGAAAAATCCTCATGAAAAATGAACATATGTATGCATGAGCTGTGTTTTAGCAGGAATAGTCTATGAAGTTTACTCTTCAAAAAGAGATTTCAAGTGAAGAATAGGAGACAGCTTCTGAGACAGCCTCTGGGCAATAATGATAACTCACCAAGGCTCTCTGTATCGTTTTCTTTCCTTCTTTCTTTCTTTCTTTTTTTTTTTTTTTGAGAGTTTTTTACTATAGGGCGTGTGTGTTTGCCAGAAAGACAGAGAGAGACAGAGAGACAGAAAGAGAGAAATCATCTCCCAGAGGGGATAGCCATGCCGCAATCCCTTCTCTTCCATTCTCCTCTCGGGATCTTGGGCACGCACGCTCACACGACCGGCATGAGTTTAAGGGACTGGGTCAAGGACTCAAACCGCAGTCGACTACATGGGAGTCCAGCAACATAGCCATTACCCCATTTGTTCGTCCCTTCTGTATTGTTTTCTAATTATGTTGATGTTTCAGTATCCTGGCTCCCCACTTAGCTTTTCCATCTCCAGTAATCAATAGCCTTTATTAGAAATAATGATTCCTGGATTAAAAATGAGGGAAGGAAGCCAGTATCTGGGGGAGTTAACAAAACAATGTTTCCTAGAAACTAATGTTCAGTAGCTTTTCTGTGATGTTTACCTTGCTCCTCATTACCCTTTCGAGATGTTTCTTCAATCCCCTTTTATTTTATGTGAAATGGTTGGGCTGGGGCAGGATGGTGACATAGCAGAAATGCTCTGTGAGGATGATCTGCAATGCAAGGTTCTGGATTCATATTCAGAGATCTCATGAACATGTCTGGCACATCCCCCCACCTCGATCCAGGGCTGGCTAAACCTGGAAATAGACCGCAGTATCGATACTGTGTTGGGAGTGCCTTTCTCACTTTATTACACATTGAAGAAAGATAAAATTTTTGAAAAGACCATTGGATCAATGCATTGGTTCTAAATTTTGAATTATGAATGAAGTTTTAACATTAAAAAGTATTTTATTAAGTAGCCTTATTCCAGAAAAAGTCCCACACAAGTTTGTTAAAATTTTGTTGAGGAAAAAGATATATTTTTGAGAATTCACATTTTCTAAGCAAATATTAATAAATAATTTTGAACCCCAGGCATCTTAGGAACCTCATGGAAAGAGGACAAATATATGTAGGTATGGGAAACAGGAACTCACCCACATCCCATTATGCAGACATGTAGATCTATTAATAAGATAGAGAGGACAACTTAGTCACCTGCTCGATATGCATGTCTTAGACTTGGTTGGTCCTACTTACCTGAAATGCAAACTAGAGAGATGGACGCATACAAACACATACATACACACACACACAGACACACCTGTGTACTGGATGAACATAAACTTTTCTATTGTATTTAAAAATATTATCAGACTTAAAATAATAGATTTTTATAATAGACATTTTCTAAGAGAAAATGTACTTCAAAAGAAGTAACAAGATATTGTAGGAGAATCTAAGATTTGTAGATGCCCTGAAAGCAGTAGGGGTTGTAAACAGGATATTTTCTAATAGTAAGCAGAAGGTGCCTATCTTGGGACAGCTGAGCTGTGTTCCCTACTCCTACTTGTTTCTTCCATTCATTTCAGAAATGAGATCTCATTTCTGGTATTCCCCTCAGCCACCAACATTTAAAGCAAGAAATATCCTAAATATTCCTTTCCTGTGTCTTTTTAAGATTTAGTTTTTTTTTTGTTGTTGTTTGTTTGTTTGTTTGTTTCCAACAGGGCATGTGTACTTCCTATGGAGAGACACACAGAGACAGAGAGAGTCAGAAAGTATGAAATCACACCCCGGGAGAGAGGACCATGACCCAATCTCTTCTCCATTCTCCTCTTGGAATTTTGCTTCCAAGTGTGATTTTTACTCTTACTTGCTTCCAGTGTGATTTTTCAAGCCACCGAGTCCAAGACTTGAACCACAAAGTTGACCATGTGGGAATCCAGCTGCTTTAACTCCCACACCATCTGTAGGCCCTTCTATTTCTCTTTCTTTTGCTCTCACACTTTCCCAGATTTGTGATGACTTTCCTTGTTGAGTTAATGCTAATTATACAGCAAACATTTTTACTTTACTATAATCATAGTAAAAGTGTGTGCAGCTTTACTGTTGAGTAGATTTAATAAGGAATGTCAAGAATTGAAACAGGGTGTGAACATGAAGGAAGGGTATGAGCGGGAGCCATATTTCAGTTCTCCATGGTCTGGGTAACCAAGGCCTTCCTTGTTCTGGAAAGGGAGATTTAATTTTGTCCTCCTCTATTTCCACATGGCACAGATGGTTCTGTTGGTGTTCATAATAATATTTGGTACTGTGTATCATGGCTATACAGAGATCTGAAGATGAGACCATTCATTTAGAAAACAAGATTCTAAAGGAAATATTCAAGGTCTGGTGATGATAATGTATCATCCTAAATAAATATGCATTTTATTAAATGATTTGTAAATTATTCATTTTTTAGCTAATATGAACAAAAATAACTTACTGACATGAAGTATACTAGATATTTGGGAAATATGTTTTAAACTTCTTGTACTTTCTTTTCAAAAATATTTTCTTTATGCATTCAAATTTATTTATTTTAATTTGATAGAGAGAGAGAGAGAGAGAGAGAGAGAGAGAGAATGAAAACAAGCCAGAGAGCCACCAGGTCAGGGACTCAAACCGTGATCAGCCATGCGGGAGTGTTTAGCACCTTAACTACCACACCACCTACTGGTCCCCTCATATACTTTCTGAAGTACTCCCAAAGAGAGAAAATGCAAGTTAAAGGAATTGCTTTTTTTAAGAAGTAAGTCTATGTATTAAGAAAATTCAGAAATCACTCCCAAAACATAGTCAGCTGATTGTCAGATGGTACAAAACAATGTAGTGGAGAAAAGAAAGTTTTTCTTTAAGTAACTGTTTCTGGAAAAACTGGATATTTACCTGCAGAAAAATGAAACTGGAACCCTATTTCTTACCATTGGCTAGAATCAACTCAAAATGGATCAAAAATTTACATATCATACCTCAAACTCTTAGAGGAAAGCATATAGGAAACTCCTAAAAACATTGGAGTAGACAAAAATTTCTTAAACAAGACCCGTAAAGCACAAGCAATTATCCAGAAAATAGACAAATGGGATTTTTATCAAATTTCAAAGCATCTGCACAGCAGAAGAAATAATAATTAAAGAGAAAACCTCAGAATGGTAGAATATATTTGTAAACTATATTTCAGATAAGGAATTGGTAACCATAATATGTAGAGAACCTAAGCAGCTCACTCACAAAACAACAAATAGTCAAATTAAAAATGGGCAAATAAGTTACATAGATAACTCTCTAAGGAAGACATATGAATGGATGGCCAAAATGCATTTGAAAATTTTCAGAAATGTTTCTGCATTATTATAAGGAAAATTCAAATAAAAACCACAATAGATTCAACTTAACCGCAGTCAAAATGGCTATGATAAAAACAAAAACAAAAACAAAAACAATCAAAACAAAACAAAACAAAACCCAGCAAGTGCTGATAAGGTTGTGGTAAAAGGGAACCCTCTTGCACTATTGAGGGGAATGTAAATTTACTGTCCACTGTGGAAAACAATATGGATGTTCCTCAAAAATCAAAATATAGAACCACTGTATGATGCAGAAATCTCACTCATTGGTATTTACCCAAAGGCTAGGAAAACAGTCAGAGAGATACTAGTACATCTATGTTTTGGCAGCACTATTCAGAATAGGGAACCAGCAGTTAGCGTAATGGCTATGTAGCTGGACTCCCACGTAGTCGACCGTGGTTCGCATCCCGGACCCGGTGGCTTAAAACTCACACCGGGCGCATGTGCGTGCGTGCCCAAGATCCCGGGAGGAGAATGGAGGAGAAGGGATTGCGGTGTGACCATCCCCCCTGGGGGGTGATTTCTCGATTTCTGACTCTATGTCTCTCTCTGTCTGTCTGGCGAGTGCACGCGCCCTATAGCAAAAAACCTCTCCAAAAAAAAAAAAAGAATTGCTAAGACATGGAATCCACCTAAATACCCAAATGCTGATGAGCAGATTCAAAAATTGTAGCAAATATACTCTATGGAAATCATCATTGGAGAACAATGAGTCCCCATCATTCAATTCAAAGTGGACAAATATAGAAAATCTTAGCAAATTGAACCAAATCTTAGAAAACACTGTATATTCTTGGTTAGTATATACTGAATGTCTGTACTCTATGGCAGAAATCGAAAGACCTGAAGATGTAATAGGGAGGACAAGCATAGATACTGGCCACTGTATGGGAGTGTCTACTGAAGTAGTAAAGGGTGGGTGAGTGGGACTCAGGGGAAAAAAAGAACTTTTAACAGACACAGGATTATAAAGTTCTCTGATGAAAATGAAGAAGGAGTGAAAGGAACCAATTAAATCAAATTCTCACTGAAACAGACAATATTACAATAGACGTAATACAATTACAAAGCATTATTAGAAGACACTATAAGCTACTATATGCCAACAAACAAGAAAACCTGGATGAGATGGACAAATTCCTGGACGCATATAATCTACCAAGATCAAATCTGGAAGACATAGAAAGCCCGAATAGACCTGTAACAAGCAATTAGATTGAATCAATAATAAATAACCTCCCAACAAAGAAATGCCCAGGTCCTGATAGCTTCACTTCTGAATTCTACAAAACTTTTAAAGAAGAGTTAACCCCATTTTACTCAGGTTATTTTTAAAGATCCAAAAAGAAGGAGCCCTCCCAAATTCATTTTATGAAGCCTCCATCACCCTCGTCCCCAAATACAGATAAGGCATGGCAACATCCCATCCAGAATCTTACTTTGTCACCTATATTCCAAGATTGTGCCCTCATTGTTTCTTCTTCAGTCCTGCTGCAACCATTATGTGCACTTCCTCCCCCACCTGACTGTGAGTTTCCTTAGAGACATTATCTTGTATCACTTACTTCTAACATCATGGTGGCTGGCACGGTAGGTGCACGGATGTTCAGTTAATAAATGAGTGAATGTATTCCAGTAAAGAAAGAAAGAAGGAAAGAAAATGATGTGTATGGTAATATCCTTGATTTGATTGTCATGCACTATATGCATACCTTGAGAAGCATCCTGTATGCTATAGAGATGTACAATGATTGAGCATACAATAAATACTAAATCATAAAATAAAAGCATGAGTAATTATAAAAAATTTCAGAAAAAGTTTTGAATTCTAAAAAGTTATAGTTTGTGACAGTTTTTTTAAAAAATTTCTCTTAGTTCTATAATCCACAAATTGGTGTGACTATTATCTCCTTTATAAAGTTACTTTCCAAATTGAATGAGATAATTCTTATAATTTGCTTAGAATGACTAGACTCAGCATGGGCTCAATAGATGTAGCTATAGTTATTTTTTTTTATGATACATAAAAAGGATATAGACCCTGGGAGATTACAGAGGAGTTCCCCATGAGTGATTAAAATATGAAACTCAAACTATTTCCAAGAATAATAGATGCTCTCTATTGAAAATTAAGCCCTTGTCAGAAATAAAATATTAAGAAAATTACACTGTACCATATTTAGTACATATGATTCCTAAAATAGTATGTTATACAAATATAATAAATACTATGCTGAAGTTGAGCCAATTAGAAAAGTAGAAATTATACTAGGTATATTTGAAGCCTGTGGAAAATTGCAAAACTTCCCAGCAGAATGTAGAATATTTAGATATTTGGGGACTACTGAGCTGACACTCCTGCATCACACACAGAGAAACACGTTTATTGATGGGAGGAGAGAGTGATAAAACTCAAGAAAGAAGGTACTGGTGTGCAGACACCAAGATGAAATTCCTGGGCTGGACACACCGTGATGTAACACAGGTGTCTAGAGAATCAAAGGAGGATGTTTTTCTTCTTGTTTCAGGACTAGTCATTTATTATTTGTCTCTTAAGTTTCTCTTTTTCAGTGTCAGTGTTAGTGTCTCTATATATCTTTTATCATTCTCTAAGCTCTTTTTTTCTCTCTCTCCATTTCCCACTCTCTTCCTTTTTCTCTAATAAGTAGGGTTTTTAAGATTTTTTTTTAGATTATCACAATTTGGCATATATATATATATATATGTATATATATATATGTATATATATATATGTAGATATATATATATATATATCAGTAATGCAGATTAATTTATGGAAAACAGTAAGTAAGATTCAATAAAGACTCTAGAATAACTTTGATGAGAGAAGTTGGTGACTAAGGAACTATAGCTCTAACATCGACTACTGGTCTTGTACATGGAGTATGTCTGAGAGACAAATGGGTAACTTGAAATGAGCTGTGTCTTAAGAGCAAATAGTTAAGACAATCCATGTGTTCTCATAAGATATATCATGGTGGTTATAGTGGCTAGATCCCCAATGGTCAACTGTGCAGCTTGAAAAGCATGTTGGGCATGTATGTGCGCTTGTCTAATATCCCCAAAGGAGGGAGAAATGGAGGGGAAAGGACTGAAGCATTACCGTCCCCCTTGGGGACCACTTTCTTACTTTCTCACTCTTCCTCTTTCTGGTAAGTGCACTCACCTCCTGTCAAAAATTAAATGAAAAATTAAAGAAGAAGAGAAGAGAACTATCAGACAAGTCTAAATCTGGTCATTGAAAATGAGCCTAAGATGTCTACAGAGATATAATTTTGGACTAAGGGACAAATGTTTCTATTCTAAAATTTTCGTAAAACTAGAATTGATTCTATCAAATTTCTTCCTCTTTATTTTGAGTTGTGAATATTGCTATCTTTCTACTGGGAAAATTTCACTCCAAAGCTTTATATGTAAATTGCATATATGAGAGTTGCTCATGTGTAGGATGAATTGGGAGAAAAATTCTAGAAAGTGGGATGGATGGCAGGAATTCAGTGACCAATGAGTGGCGAGAATGATGTTCCTTAAAGTTAACAAAAATCCTGACTCCTCACTTCCTCTTCAAGACTTTCAACTTTCTGGGACCAGAAGTTTGTGTAATGGCTATGTCGCTGGAATTCCATGTAGCCAACCGGGTTCAAGTCCTGGACCCAGTGGCTTAAGCTCATGCTGGGCGCGTGTGTGTGAGTGCCCAAGATCCAGAGGGGAAAATGGAGGAGAAAGGATTGTGGTGTGGCCATCCCCCATGGGGAGGGAGTGATTTCTTGCTTTCTGTCTCTCTCTGTCTTTCTGGTGAGCACACACACCCTATAGCAAAAACCTCCCCCCCCCAAAAAAAAAGACTTTTAACTTTCATAAATATTATTTTATATACAACATAATAATAGAAGTCTGAAAAATTAAAAATTAATTTATAAGTACTTGAATTCTAGCATTTGTAAACAATCATGTAGAAAAAATAATGACTGGTTTGAGGAAGATCAGAAATAAGGGGAATATATTTGAGACCAGAATGAATATTTCAGAAATCAGAAATATTCAGAGCCATAAAGAATAGGTCTTGATAAGCAGGGAGGTATAGCTTAGCTTGTTGCTTCACCTGTGAGAGCTAGGTTCATTACAACAAATATACCATACATGGTAGATAAAACAATATTTCAGGACATGCTGATGATTGAGAAATAGTATTTATGAAAAAGGAGAGAGCCGAGAGCCCCATTTAATAATAGAATTATACAACTTGATATACATAATTTTCAAAAAAAATAAACCTGAAGCAATTTCTGGGTCACTCAGAACAACTTAGGACAGAAAAAACATTAGTTATGGTACTGGATATTTCTTAAAATATCTTTTGAATGTTGTAAGAAAGGTTTCTGAATTTGGAAATACTGCTGTCAAATTGTAATGACATACGAGACAAATAAAATGATAGGGTATGCTGAGGTAGTAGTCACTCAAGTCTCAAATACTAATGCAAGACATGTATGAAGGCAAATATCTGTGTTTCCTATCAGTTTTTGGGTTCAACCAAAGGGTGGCAGATTCAGAAACCCATCATTAAAGAAGACTTCTGTGAACTGAATCAAGGTAGAATTAAAAGCCATAGATATTTTACTAAGTGCTAGAAAAATGAAAAAGCAGTGTACTATCAAAGAAGGTTGAATCTGGGCTTTGTGGGAGAGCAAATTAATGTTACAGAATATTTCATGACACTTTTCTATGTTCTAAAAGTGACTTTCATCTTAGACTGATGACAAAGAATCTAAAGCACTTTTTTTTTTTTTTTACAAGAGGGTGCATGTAGTCACTGGAGAGAGACAAAGAGACAGAGATAAGAAGAGTAGAAAGAACACCCATGGGGAGTGTTCACACTACAATTCCTTCTCCTCCATCTTTCTCTCATTTCAGGTTTTTGGGTATAAACACACACAAACACACACATGCTCAATGTGTTTCTTAAGACACAGTGTTTTCTAAACTGCCAGGTACAGGATCCAAAGTACAGGATCAGCCATATGGGATTCAGCTCCCTTAACCACCAGACCACAATGCCCGTCCAAACACTCCTCATATTCTAAAGAAAACCTAAAATAATTGGAATCAGATGTCTTCCAAAGACTTAGTCAATCATGATTAAATCAGCTCTTCTCAAATTGTTAACTTCCTTTTCTTAATACTTTTTACCTAAAACCACCATGGAGAAAATAGATTTTTCAAAAAAAGTGAACTTCTCTCTAAAAGTCAAGATAGGAGTAATGTAGCTTGTGCTACTCTTTTCTGCAATGGAAGAGGAAGAGTGTCTCTCGCTCACAACGTAAGGGAATGTGGTTCTAAGAGAATGATTTGTAGAGATGAAGGATGTCTGAGAGATAGGGAGACTGACATTAATTCCTCCTTTGGAAATGTTCTTACAAAGCAATTTGTTGATCTAACACCTGTCTCTTGAGCCAGCCACGTTGCTGTCAACCTCCCACTCCTTGTGGGTTGGCAAGGATGTATGTGTTTTTGTGAGTTTATTGGATACTTGAAAGAAGGTGAACCTGAGCTTCCCTGCAGGCTCCTTACCCAAGAAGAATGTTTTCTGAGTTAAGGGTTCTATCAAAAAGCTGGACTCTAGAAGAGAGCAGAAAGGAATTAAATGAGAATGAGATCTCTCTTATGAGAGAACTGGAGAAGTTCCACAAGGAACTCACATGAACCTAGTCCACATTTGCAACAAAAAGATTATTAAGCCACAGTTACTATTTAATGAGAGAAAGGGCAGCAGCCAAAGGGGGCTCTGAAAACTGGCTGAGATGCTGGCTATGTGGCCCAATGGTTAAGGCAGTCAGAGCCCACATGGCCAACCACACTGTTTGAATCCTGACCTTGCAGCTTAAGACATAAAATGGGCTCATGTGTGTGTCCAAAATCTCAAAAAGAGAGAGAAATGGAAGAGAAGAGATGGCAGCATTACCATTCCTCTTGGACAGTGTTTTTTCACTTTCTCTCTCTCTTTGTCTCTCCGGCATGTGCCCTCTAGCAAAAACAAAAAAAGCAAAACAAAACAAACAGCAGCCTAGAACAAAAGTGATGCAAACCTCTCCTTACTCAAGCATCTCTAGCAGAAGTATAGGGTTAAAGAGATAAACATGAAATACCCAATATTAGAGACTTAAGTCTGAAGTGTGCATTTTTAAAAGGTATGGGAGTTAGGGAATACTTCTAATATGCAGGGACTCCAAAATGTATGTGGAAAGCCGAGTTAAATTATGAATTTATTTTGTTGCAAAGAAAATTTCAGAAATCTGTACACAGGTTTTCCATAATACACATTTTCCATGATCTCTTTGAAGAAGCAGGCACTAAGGTGATTAAGGTTGTTTCTTTAATAAGGTTTATATGGAAGTGTCTGTGAGAGCAAGTGAGAAGGAATCCTGGATAAACTGGGAGAGCCAGGCATCAGCTGGCAGTGCTGTACTGACCCCTCATGAAGGAGGGAGGGGGAGGGCGGTTAGAAGTGTCATGATCACTTATGCAGTCTAGGGAGGTGCAGCAAGATGCTTAGGGAGTCCTCAAGCCAAAGTTGCTGTCACCTGAGCCCATGTCTTCCAGGAACAGACTTGCTTTAAAATCCCTGCCACAATTAGTTATGGGCTGGTAGCAGCCTATGTGAAGCATGATCTTAGAATAAAGATAACGGATTTCAAAAGACAGCATGTGGGGCCTTTGGTCTATTTTGTGCCCTGAAGTTGAAGATCTTTAAGAAACATTCTCATGTCTACTTTAGTAGTTAAAGAAAGTAAAGAAGGGTTGTAGAACATGAATAATGCAAACACTGAGAAAAAATAGAGCCTGAACCCCGTTAAGTTTGACTTATAAAGTATTAATAATGATGTAAGATAGCGTTTGACAAGCAGTGCATAAGAACAGTAGTGGGCAATGATTGAGGGTCCAGGACATGGCTGAGGTTGGTTTGTACTGGCTGTGTGGTCTAGCATAATCCATGATCTAGACAAGGGAAAGAGGGGAGACTAGAACCTTCACAATGACCTGGGATGCTGAACCCATTTATTTTAAATACTTTTCAAGGAAACAATTTTGTTGTTTCTTGTGTATTTACTTTCCTCATGTATTAGTTTATTTTTCCTCAGTATTAACTAATTTTTAAAAGATATATGATCTAACCAATGCACTTTTTTGATCATTTCTTTTTTACTTTGATGCTTCAAAAATTAAACTTTTAGGGATTAGCAGATGGCATAATGTTTACATTGCTGGATTCCCGCATGTGGGAGCATTCCTAAAATTCCAAGAGAAAAATGGAGGAGAAGAATTGCAATTTGGTCATCTCTCAGGGGTGCTGTTTCTCATTTTCTGTCTCTCTCTGTCTCTCCAGTGAGCTCATGCTATAGAAAAATATTGTACAAAAATAAATAAATAAAATGAACTTTTATTGTAGATATCATCATGTTTTTCTAAAGCTGTTAAAATAGTACTATGCATTCATTGCATCAACTATCCCCTTCAAAAATTTTCAACAAAACACTTTAACAAATGTGTCATCAGCATCCTTCACTCATTTTACTTCCCTTTGATTGAATTAATACGCATCTAAGATATTATTATATAATTTTACTTTGATAGTTCTTCTAGATATTCAAAATGATAGGTATGTTTCTTCTGATCTCTACATGAAATTTGTAGATTTACAATTCATATTTCATTGTCACTATGAGACCTTAAAAGGGTAGCACAAATTATTGGCACTACTAAAACCAATTTAGTTTGCATTGATTAATTGATTCTGAAGTGATTTATTAACTAGGTTAATAAATGGGTTATGAGGAAGAAATTTTAGTATTGATTGAAATTATCTTTAAAGATTTGGTGGATTTGAGTCCAAATCTCATGCACTTTCTACCTAAATAAAATCTGTTATCCATTGTCTTCATTTGTGTGATAAAACTTATATTACTTAACTAATAATTTGGTTACAATATTAAATATGTTTTGAAAACAATGTGTTTTCAGCAATGACTAGTATTGTAGATGATGGTGAATGCCAGTATTTGTTCTACAATGTAGTGAAGTAACAATGTGAGATGCTCGAGAGAGAGAGAACTCCTCACAAGAAATTCATTAGGTGAAAGTAGATTTTCTTAGAATAATGGAAATATGACAGAATTATGTTGCCCAGGAATCTAGGTGCATGAATCTTTCTGTGGTGCTCAGAGGTCTCATTTTCCTTTCTGCTTAGTCTAGGTGACCCTGAAAGGTTATGCAGTCTAACATATTTGTGATGTCACCAAGTTTTCTTAAGTTTCACAGATAACATGTAAAACAACATGCTAAGCAATTCCTATCAAATGAAACCTGGCTCTTTCAAAAACTGACTGATTAAAATATAAAGAAAGAAAGAAACTATGAAAATGCAATAGATGTAGAATAGCCAAAACAATCTTGAAAAAGAACAAAGTTGGAGGACTTCTACCACTGATATATTTAAGAAATAGTATTCTATGTGTAGAAATAAACTTTACATGTAAGGTCAGTATATTTTGAACAGAATTTTTCAATTGGAAAGGAACAGTCTGTTCAACAAATGGTGCTGGTATAAATGGATATCTATATTTGTACATTTCAGTCTACAAAAGACTTAAATTGAACCCACCTCATTCCCTACACAGAAATTACCTCAAAATGGACCAATGACTTAAATCTAAGTGTTAAAACTTAACTGCATAATTTGCAGTTTAAGCATAATTTCCCAAGAATGCAATTTCTAACAATCACCTACTGATTAAATTTATTTCATCTTACTATTTTTTCCTAACACTTGATTCTTTTCTTCAAATTTAAGATTGCATGTGCATGCATAGATGTATGTGTCGTTTTAGATTTTTTTCTCTTCTTTAGCAGACTGTAAGCTTTTTAAAGTAGGAACCGTGTCTTTTTGTTCTCCATTGTCTACCTAGCCAATTTGGCATATATCAGATTATCAATAAATATTTCTAGACTTAATGAATATGGAGCGTGACTGCAATATAATTCCCTAAAATGAAATGGATCTATGCTTAACTTAGTGTCCTCTGTTAAGGCAGCGTTACTGATCAGAAGGATGTATCAGAGAAGCAGAACGAGGTCATAAAAATATCTCAAGAGTATCTCTTTGATATTGGAAAGTAATTTGTCCCTAATAAATTGGCAGGAATAATTTTTTTACGAGTTATAATATAGCAAAAGAGACAATGACTGACAAATGCCAGAAGAATAATGAATTATTCCAGACAAGAGAATAAGCTTGTGTTTGTTTAGGGAATGAACATACCATCTTTTTACAATAGTATCCAAAGATTGGTTAAAAACAAAAACCTTCATTTGCAGTTCCTCTAGCATAAACACTCAAAGCCTTCTCCATTCAGTTACAGTGGAATCCGGACTTTGCAGTACAAGTCTGTACATATCTGAGCTTTTCCTTCCACCTTCCCTACTGCATTTGATATCATCTTTTCCCTAGTTTGCTAAGCTCCAATCCCAAAGCCTGATCTCCATGCAGCAGGGCTAAGCTCTTTGCTGCTTCAGTGATTTTGTACTAACTCCCCATTCCCTTGGCCCTTCACATGTCTGAATCCTGTTTACTCTCACCTCTTAGTTCAAATACTATTTTTCAGAAGGGTTTCTCATGACCAACTTTTCTCAATAAGTTCCACACTTCCTTCTTTCCTTGTTGCCTTCCGTCACAACACCTTTATAGATTTTTTCATAGCATTTGCTATAATCTGACATGATTTTGTCAATTTTTGCTCTTATTTTTATGCATTTCTTCTCCATGATGAAAATCGTTGTCTAGATTGATGAGCTTGGCAAGTGATGTAATATCTGTTAGCCTTAGTTTTCTAAAGTATAAAATAGAGAGTATAAGACATATCTCAAGGGTGTGCAATAAAGATCAAATGATGAATACCGTATGACTTCATTAAACACATGCCAACTGTCTTCGCTCATTAGCAGAAGCAAGAGGACTCGATAACACAGAAGTAGGGAGAATAACGGTGGATAGTAGAAGCTGTATGGAGGGTGGAGCAGGAAGTTTGTAGGTGTTCAGGGTAAAAATGACAAACAGGCATAAGAATGCATGTAAACAAATAGAATAGGCTGTGGAATGCCTATTCCATAGAGTAAAAACTGTAATAGACAATTCAATATATATCCCCTCCCAGCTCAAAAAAACTCCAGTAGAATGAATAGCACATGTACACAACATAATGTAATATTAAATGTTAATGAGGATAAAAATATAACCTTGATTTGATTAATAATATACACTGCATACATGCTTTAAAAAATTCTATATCCCATACAGACATATAATGATTATATGTAAATCATAAATTACAATAAAAAATAAAATAACTGAATGGCGAATAAAAGGTTAAATGTGGTAGTATATGAGAAGCAATAGAAAAGTGACTGGAACTCAAGAAGCATTTAGTTAAAGGCAGCCACTGATAATTTTGCTGCCATTACTGTCACCATTACCATCATCATTCCAAGTTCTAGTCTCTATACCTGGGTTCCAGGTGTAACGAAACAGAAGACTGACAAAATGTTATTATCTGTTGCTCCATTAAAATTACTTCAAAACTTAGTGTCTTAAAAGCATGTTTTTAATGCTTACATATAGGATTTCTGTAGGTTAGGCATTAAACCTGGGTTTAATAGGACAAATTTTCCCATCCCATTTTATCTGGGGTCTTATCTGGCAAGATTTGAAGCCTGGAACTAGAGTCATCTGGAGTCATGTTCCTTCTGCCTAGATATTGGTTGCTAAAAAGAACATCAGCTTGGCCATTGGTCAGGACATCTCCATTTTTATTTTCGTGTGATTTCTCTGTGTAAGCTAACTTGGGCTTCTTCAAAAGCTAATACCTTGGTTTCTAATGTAAGAGTTAAAGGCAACAAGATTGAAGTATGTGGCCTTTTTAGTGCTTTATTCTCAGAAGTGATGAAATTACATTTTTCAATTTTGTATTGAGACAGATAAAAAAATTCATTCCAAGTTCAAGGATAGGGGTACTGGGTTCTACTACTACCTAGGATCATCTCCAAAGTCATTTTGAAAGCATGCAGCATGGAAGATATTGGTTCATCTATCTTTGAAAGCCTTATTCTTTTGCAGAAACCATCAGTAGTAGCCTTCTCTCTGCTCCTTTCTTAACTTCGCTAGGCTAAACTAGTTGTGGTTTAGCCTGGCAAACTACACCTAGGGCTGTTCACTCAATTGCTCACCTTATCCTGACTCGCACATGCCAGTTCCTCTATCAGGATGCCCACATATCCATGGTCTTGTTTATTTGAATCCTAATATTCCTTTAGATCCCAGCAGTAGTAACATGTCTTCCCTCTCATATATTCTTACTGCATTTCTAAATTTTTGTAAGTTGGATATATAAGAATTCCATTAAATAAAAAGTTGGAGTAAGGAAAAAGAACACATTATGAGGAGTGGGCGATTAAAATATTGTGACTCTGTTTAGTTAGGGGTCTCTAGATTGGGGAGATGAAAATGGTTTATAAAAAATGTAAAGTCAGGTATTTTTTGCACAAATTATTTCAAGCACTTCAAGCCCTATTTATGAATTCAGGTATAGGAGAGATTATGAAAGTGATGAACACAATGGTAAGAGATTACATTTTGTGTGGTTCACCAGAAAAGGAGAGGATTTGACTAACTTACTTGGGACTACTAGGCTGGTCAGAAAGATCCCCAAAAATGGATAGTTAAATTTGAGTAATAAGAAGGAAAGAACCTTTGGGAACGAAGACACTAGGAGGATAGTGGCCAAAAAATGAGTATGTTTAAAGTTGATAAAAAAAGTCATTGTTTTATGAAACATACAAGAAAAATGAGAAGAAGTCTGAGATTTTGCTGCTGTGTCCAAGACTGGTCAATCTTCTCTTTTTTCCTCCCCTCTTGTCAGTTTAAAGCACCTGTAGTGGTAGTTTCTGTTTACTCTTTCTCCTTTATTCTTTGTTTCTCTTTCCTCATTCTTTCAAAGGAATTTTTAAATTTTTCTGGTCTGGATGCCCAAATAAAAAGTAGCCAAGTAGGGCCAGTCCATGGCATGGTGTTTGAGGAAGTTAGAACTTGTTGACTGTGTGGTTCAAGTCCCAGACCCTGTGACTTGAGAAACATGCCAGATGTGTGTGTGTTTGTGTGTGTGTGTGTGTGTGTGTGTGTGTGTGTGCACCCAAAATCTCAAAAGGAGTCAGAGGTAGAGGAAAAGTGATTGTGGTGTAACAATTTCTCATGACGAGTGCTTTATCACTCTGTTTCTCTCCCCACTTTCTCTAGCAAGTGCATACTGTATCTGGGAAATTATTTTAAAAAAATAGCCATATAGTTGATTTGCTTTTATTTAATGTACTTTGTGGACAGGATAGGGCAATGCAGTCTTATCATAGTCTAATCTTTGGTTGACTGATTTCTGTCAATGGGTCCAAAGTTGAATATAGTCAAGATACACTGAAATAAAGTGGGATTTTAGGACATAAGATATAAGCAAGAGTGGATGCCTGATTAACTCAAGCTGGAGATACCTGAAGCCTATTAGAAATACAGAATTTATGAAGGGACAGCAGATGGTGTAGCAGTTACATTGCTGGGCTCCCACATGGCTGACTGTGGTTTAAGTTCTGGAAACTCATGGCTGGTATCTGTGTGTGCATGCCCAAAATCATGAGGGGAGAATGGATTGTGGCAAGGCCATGACACTTGGGTGGTGATTTCTCACTTTCCCTCTCACTGTCTCTGTTTCTCTCTTTCTGCCTGGTGAGTGGATTTGCCCTAAGGCAAACACCTCTACCAAAAAAAAAAAAAAAAAAGAAGAAGAAAAGAAAGAAAGAAAAAGAAATATTGAATATATGAAAGAACTTAGTTAAATGAATGTATTTGAAAAATTGGTAATAAATAGATTAAACTGCATTAATTTTTTTTTTCTTTTTTTGAGAGGTTTTTGCTACATGGCGTGTGCGCTCACCAGTAAGACAGAGAGAGACAGAGAGACAGAAAGTGAGAAATCACTTCCCGGGAAGATGGCCATGCCACAATCCCTTCTCCTCCATTCTCCTCTTGTGATCTTGGGCACACACGCACACACACCCGGCGTGAGTTTAAGCCACTGGGTCCGGGACTCGAGCAGTGGTCGACTACATGGGAGTCAAGCGACATAGTCATTTTGCTAACTTCTGGTCCTGATTTTTTTTAGAGAGAGATTTTTTCCATAGGGTGTGTGCACTTACCAGAAAGACATACAGAGAAAGAGAGACAGAAAGCAAGAAATCACCCCCCAGGGGTGATGGCCACACCACAATCTCTTGTCCTCTGTTCTCCTCTCCATATTTTGGGCAAGCATGCATATGCACCTGGTGTAAGTTTTAGGCCATTGGGTCCAGGACTTGTACCACAGTTTTATCTGAGAGTCCAGCAATGTTATCGTTATGCCACTCTCAGGTCCAAAATTGCATTATATTGATATAATGGATTGGCAGAATGATAGACTGTCTTAATGTTTTTCTTCCCTCTTTTCCATGTATTTATAAGTTCAAAAATACATATTTTTGTCATTAGTAATTAAGTAAATATATTACTTATAAATATAGTAATGGCCATATTTCATGGTACAATTGTGAAAGAGTCATGTTCTGAGGGTTTCTCAAGGACAAAAATAGAACTAATAGGAGGATGCCTTTTACACTTGATTGGCTTAAATATGACCAAGTTATTTTTAAACTGGAGCTGGAATGCCTAAAATTCTAAAAAAATGCAAATGCTTTAGGTATTGATGGATTGTTATTGGAAAGATTTATAGTTTGATAGAAACCTTTCGATGAGAATTAGATTGACACAATCTTCCTGTTTTGAGAAGCCTTGATTATAGGTAACTGGAATATCTAGTTCTTCCCGGTGCTTGTAATTAAACTAAAAACTTCAAATAACCTTTAAAGTATGGGTAGAATTTCCAAATTATTTTTATTGCATATTTTAAAATGGAATTTATTCATGGACCTTTTTGATGTCTCAGAAGGAAACTGATAAATCCCAGTAATACTGTTGCTGTTGAAGCATTTCCAAGTTAGGTGAGATTGGGGAATACTGAAAATGTCACAGAAGGAGATGTAGTATTTAATTGTATAGATAATTTCTTAGTGCAAACAAAACAATCTGAAAATATACTTTGGGCCAGATGCAGGCTTTAAATGATTCAACAAAAATTAGAAGAGGAGATAGAGAACAAGCATCTTTTTGTTTTTCCTTCTTGGTTGGTTGTTTGTGTTTATAAAAGTATTTTTCTACTAGAACAAAGTATAATACTAATTTAAATTAAAAAAATATTACTATAATTTGAGAAGTATGACACTGTGTTCATTTTGGAATAATGATTTTTATTTCCTTTAATTCTCAGAAATAAGTTTTTTCTTAGACTAGCAGTTTAATAATTACTTAATTTTATTTATTATTCTCATTATTTTTTCAATTTGAACAGAGGAGACAGAGAGAGAGGAAAAAAGAGAACGTAAGAAAACAAGCCACTAGGTCTAAGACTCAAACCATGGTCAGCCATGTGGGAATCCAGCACCTTAACGACCACACCACTTGCTGGCTCTAAGACTAGTGGATGTTAGTACTCATTCTAGGAGTCAGTTGATACATCTTAACAAAATTAAAAGACCATTTGTATTTATACATGACATAACTGTTCATGTAGGAAATCCTAAGCAATCTATGAAAATAAAACTATTAGGGTTAATAACTGAATTCAGCTCTGCCACAAGATTTCTGGTCAATATACACAAAAAAGTACTTATATGAGACATATTCAAAACATTGATGAAAAATACATATTATGAAAAAAACTATGCATACACTTCAGAATATTTTGCACCAAAATAAATTCGTACTTGAATTCAATTTTAAAAATAGCATTTTGAATTCTCCTTTATATATCTCCTTAGTTTATAGTACTTCTCTTAGCATTTTTAAAGTTTTTTTATTCCATGAATGAGAGAGACAGAGAGAGACAGTAACTCCAATAAGGTCTCGATGTGGTTATCCGCTTCCAGCCTCAACCAGTCCAAGATCATGAGCATGCACATGTGCATAGTACTCAAGGGTGGTATTTGGGTCAAATAGGTGAATTATGCAGCATGTTTGTTTGTTTGTTTGTTTGTTTTACCCTAGTTTCTTTCATTTAGCATAATGCATTTTAGATTTACTCATGTTGTATAATTCTCCTTTTTATTGCTAAGAAGTATACCATTGTACGCTTGTATCACAGTATAGCCATTATCCAGTTCAGGCACATTTCGCTGTTTCCAATTTGTGTGGGTCTTTATTTTATTAAGTTTATTTATTTATTGAGAGAGAGAGAGAAAGAGACAACCTGAATGGGGTCTTCACACTGCAATGTACTCCTAACCTCAGCCAGCTAGGGTCAACAGGCATGTGCATATATTACCTATCCTGTACAGGGGAACCTCAGGACACAAACCCAGGACCCTCTTATGTGGTTCAGCACACAGAACATTGAGTTATTGCTGCACTATTGTCTGGTGCCAGAGTGGGTTTTTGTTTGTGTTTTAAAGGAGAGGGAGGATTTTTTTTTCCCATTCCCAAGGAGTCTGTCTTTTATTTTCTGAGAGATAAGGAAAAAGAACTCAGGTAAAGTTTCATACATTTCCATCAGTAGTTACTTTTCCCTTTTCCCAAGCCTGCACCACAAGGAAGCTTTCTTTGATCTCTCACCGTGGCTCTGATCTTTCTTTGAGAATTGAATTAGATCTGTGAAGAATATCTTGCAACTTGTTGAGAATGTCTCTGTGTCTGTGGTTCACAGGGATTCTATGTTTTCTTATTTGCCACACTCAACTTTTAGCAATTTGTTTAACATTTATCTGAATTCTTGTTAGCAGTTTGTATGTATGGCATCTGGTAAATTCCCCTAAGGAGCAACCATTCGAGTCTTGTTTCTTTTTTAGTCGAACTTGCCTTATATTTGGAATTAGTTGGTTGTCTTATGACTGTACTCTTTGATGGGTTCAAGAGAAGTCACAACTTTTATATGATACAGTGTTTACTGTTGCTGTTATGTCTCAAGGAGTAATTATTTTCTTCATCTTTCTACATCCAAAGTGGAAGCAAGAAGATGACTCACCTTCATTTTTAAAGAATATTTTGATTAGTTTATTCCTTCAACACTTTAAATATGTTAATCCATTTTTCTGTTTTACTTCTAATCCTTCAAATGAGGAGTAAACCATACTTACTACGTTATGTATGTAATGTTTCTTATTTCCATGGCTGCCAGACTTTTCTCTTCATCTTTAGACTTTGTCACTCTGACTAAAATGTTTTACATTGGTCAGGGTTCTCCAGAGGGAGAGAACTGACAGTATAAACACATACATAAAGTAAGGAATTTATTATAAGAATGACCTTATATGATTATATGCTATCTGCAAACTGGAGAAATAGCTGAAGACTCTGAAGCAGAATTCAGTCATGTAGCTCCCAGTCTGAGGCAAAAGACCAGAAGACCCTTCGGAGGCCACCGACCTACTTGCAGAATGGCAGTCACTGGTTTATTTCGAAAGCCCAAGTTAAAGAACTTAGAGTGTCTACTGGGAGGAGCTCAGTGGCCAAACTGTGGAAGGGGCTAATTGCAGCCAAGGGCTGAGTTGTTGCACAGGGATACAACAGAGGTATGCAGACAGCAGGAGCTGGACACCAACCTGCTCTGGAAAGAAGCAGAGGGATAGAAAGAAAGGGAGAAAAAGGAAGAGAGAGGGAGTGGGAGGAGAAAACAATATCCCACCTCCTCGGTCAATATCCCACCTCTTCAAGAGTACAATCTACTTTAAAAACAATATCCCACACCTCTCCAGCAGGTGGAGTCAATTGATTGATGCCCTCCCACATGGAAGTGGGTCTTTATCCCTCAGTCCACCGACTGATATATTCTACATCTTAAACAGTAGTGGAAATTGAACTGTGTATAAATTAAATCTAAATAGCTTGTAGTAGTCAAGGGGATATGGTTTAGTAAACAGATATTCAAATAGAACAAACACATGAAAATGGAGTCCAGAAATAGACTAGCTTGTATTTATCTAATCTCAAGTTAAAGTAATTTCCTCATTAAAGTATTCTGTCTCTTAAAATTTCAACTATAGATAAATCTCTACGAGTCATCTTTTGTACAGTATAGTACCTATGACATGAATACTAAATAATGATTTTTAATTGTTTATTGTTAACATCCTCCATTAGACCACATATTTATAGTGGAAAGTATGTCTATTTTGTTCATGCATATGTTAAGACTTAATACAAAAGCTGGCTCATAGGTATATAATAAATACCCAATGAATGGAATATTTCAGAGTTATGTGAAAGGTAGTAAACAATTTAAGATATATATGTAACTGGGAAATAACTAATTATATGTAGTTCATTATAGGTAGGATATAACTAATGAACATTTATGGAAACTCTCTAAACTATAAGAAAAGAACACATTTTATTCTTTTGGTATTGTGGGCTCTTTTACTTATTGTTTCTCTCTTTCTGGTCTCATCAAGTTTTTAATTGCTCCCTGTAGACTGCTGTATCAGTTGTTCTTAATTTTAAGCAATCAGAAACAAATGTTGTGCTTCTTTGTAAGTGATAATGTGCAGCAAATTGTCTTTCTCTTATGTGTGAACTCCTCAGAATGAGCCACTGGATTTCTCAGATTTTCACAAGATTGTGCTCTCAGTACAACTGTTAAAACACTTTTTATTTTGAAATGATTTGAGAATTACAGAAATTTGCAAATTTAGGGATCAGCAGATGGTATAATGATTATGTCTCTTGACTCCCACATATTTGACCATGGTTCAAGTCCCAGACCTGATGTCTTAAGACTCACACTGGCCGCGTGTGTGTCAGTGCCCAAGATCCTGAGAGTGCCTGGCCATCCCCCTTTGGGGGTGATTTCTCGCTTTCTGTCTCTTTGTCTCTCTAGCAAGCTCACATGTTCTATTGAAAAATTTCTCTTGCAAAAAAAAAAAAATAATAAATAAAAGTTGCAAATTTAATACAATAAATTCTCCTGTATTTTTACCCAAATTGCCCCATATATTAACATTTTCACATAAGATGTTTCATCTTCTACCTTTTCTTTATGCATGTACACATATGCTCATATCATATATGCATGTGCTAATATCTATACACATATATGACATACATATACACTTCAGGGCATAGTACCTACAAATGAAGATAGTCAAAGTAAAATTATCAAAATCAGGGAATTAAATTGATACAATACTATCAAAAGTGAAGACTTTATGTGAATTTCTCCAATGGTCCCATTAATTTCATGTTTTTTAGCAAGAAAATCTTTTTTTTCTTTTCTAGAAACTCATCCAGGTTCATGTAATAAATTTGTCTTTCACAATCTTAACATTTTTGAAGAGTTCTGGATTTTAATTTTCAGTAATATTACATTTCTATCCACATTTTAAATTTTTGATGTTGCATTAATTTCTTTGTTTCCAAGGCATGTTTCTGCTTTTGAGGTAGTAGAGAAGACATAGAGAAGAAGAGTACCAAAGATATCTACATGGTCCTCTTATCACTATAGCCACTATTCTGGCTATCAGAGGTGCTTTCAGGGGCTAATGATATAGTACATATCATTATAGTCAAAACCTGATAAACAGAATTTTCAGATGCTTCACTGGAGGAATGCTAAGGTGTATTCCCCTCAGGACCTGTTGATTGTCCTGTCTTCACAAACTTACATATACACTGCTAAGCATCAGTGAGAATAGGTTCCTTGATTATATTGTTAATTGTGCCCAGGATTTGATAATATCAAATACATAAGTTACTTTAAAAAGTGGTTGCAGGTAACTTTGGTAGAGACCAGGATAAAAGTAAATGAACTATGTGGTTGCTGTAGTTTTTCCCAACTTCTGCTTTGTTCAAGGCACTATAGAGCTAAAATTTGATTCAAGCCTTGAAATGGGGAGATAGAAAATCAGTAGGATATCTATGTATTTAGTCCAGAGCATTCCATGATTAATTATTATCCAATAAAGTGGTTATTTCTCATGGATCACCTCACTCTGACTAATGTACTAGCTGTGTACCCTGGTTTTGTTAACTAAGTCTGCCTCTTTTTTGTTTCTGAAGTTAAGAAATATGACTTGTTCAGGCCCACCATTGTAACCACCTACCCTAAAGTGAACAACCTCAGAAAGCACTTTTCAGAGATACTCACACTCGTACATTCTCTGTGCATTTTGAAAACTTATTGAAAGGCATATATTCCCAGTTCTCTTGTAGACCTTAGAATCATGTCTGAATTTCTATATCTTGAAAAATTTGATGAATTTGCATGGGAATTTTTAAAAACTTATTTATTTATTTCTCTCTTTAGTGAAAGAGAAAGTGAGTGAGCAAACTCCTGCCACAGGGTCCTGACGCCAAGATCCACACCCAGCCTCAATCAGCTTGGTTCATGGGCACATGCCTGTCCACCACTTTGGGGAAGTTTCTGGATGTAAACTGGTAACCTTCTCCTGTGGGTATGACTTGTTGCATGTTGCATTTTACCTCTGTACCATTGTCTGGCCACTGTATGGAAATTCTGACATTTCAACGAGTAGACCCAATAACAAATATAGTTGTTTATTTTTTAATGATTTGAAAGTTTGTCTATTTCTTCTGTGAGATAGAGAAAGATGTACCCCAATAAGGCCTTCACACCTCAATCCAGGCCAGCCTCGGTCAGCCCAGATCAGGGGCATACATATGCATGCCTGACATGTACAGACCTCGACC
Organism: Tupaia tana; assembly: GCA_026018925.1. Taxonomy (NCBI): domain Eukaryota; kingdom Metazoa; phylum Chordata; class Mammalia; order Scandentia; family Tupaiidae; genus Tupaia; species Tupaia tana. The sequence goes on from JAKSZU010000013.1 coordinate 62,065,035, forward strand.
AGGAACCTTGTGACGTTGCCATGTGGATCCAGCTTGCTGAGCATTGGCTTACCACTGTGCCACAGCCTGACTCCAAGTATTTTGTTTCTCTTAAAATAAACTTTGCAAATAAAGCATTAGAAATCTCCTGAGTTGATCAAGTGAGCACATTTCATCCAATATATGTGGATGTGTATTGACATGTTGACTATTAACATATTCAGCCTGACCTAAAATTGTTTTTCTTCCTTAAAAAATTATCCTCAAGTCATTCCTATACGTCTTACAGAGATTTCTGCTTATTATGTTATAATTTTCAAAGGTTATGCTTTCATGGGTCTTCTATTTAAGACTCTCTTTCCAGATCTTACTTTATAATTTATCTATTATAGAAAGTAGAGTATTTTTCTAGTTGTAATTCTGTTTTAGAGCAGTTGGGTGTATAAAAATTGGCTTTATATGAAAACATAAATACTTCATTTGAGGTTGCTATGAAACATTAAAGAGGTGAAGAAAACTTACTGGACAGATGAGAAATATGCTGCTTTATCTGGCGGGGAAGGCTCAAGAAGGGTGGAGGTTTGGGGGAACTATGATTCTGAAATTCCCATATACCTGTATTTTACTCTGTAGATCCCATACTTTTACAGTCTATGTCCTGACTTCACATAAGGGACCTGGAGAGTCAGCATATCTAATTTTCATTGCAATTTGCTCACCTATAAGAACAAGTGTTGTGGTGAATTATTAGCTACCTAATCCCTCGAGTTGCTAGCAATAACAGCTTTTGAAACTTATGTAACGTCCATTGTTTCTGTCTAGGTAAAAAACAAATTTTAGGGATTTGACCTTGTCATTATTTTCCTTGAAATTGTTCAACACCCTTAGGAAGAGTAAACCCATGCTGAATTTCTTAAATGCCTTTTGCCCCTCTTTACATTCCAAGAGCAATAATTCCAACCCCTGTCCTATCCCCACAATTTGCTTTGAGTCAACTCTTTAATCATGGTATCATAAGGAATAACTTAATTTTCTATTTCATAACTGAGTGTTATGGCCAACTGGCTGCCCATCCACTAATGATAATGGGATTTTCATTACCTTTAACAGTGAACACAGATAATCAAGCTTGTATTTTTTTCCATTTTCCTCCAAGTCTGCAATGTATTCTTTGTTCCAAAGACTGAATAATGCAAGATTTGCAATCCTGAGAAATTGTGTCAGTTGCAAGCAACAGCCAAATGTGTTGTGTGGCATATCTACACAATAAGAGTAGGTATGTGGACAGGAATCTATGGTGGAACAAAGGCAGAAAATAAATACCCAGGCTACCACCAACAGCACTATCTCCTACAAAAATACACTCATATCAGGGAAAATATAGAAGATTTAACAACACATCTAACAAGTTTAATTTAGGGACCTCATCTAGAACCTCATAGCCAACAGTGAGGGAATACATATTCACCACAAAGGCAGAAGATGCATCTCTAGATCTTCAGCCTGCATCTTCTAAAGGAGACAAAAAAGGATGATAATTAGTGTGATCTCTAGGTCTTCCTTTTCTAGTGAATTCTGAAATGGGAATATCAGACATAGCAAATTCCTCGCAGTAAAGGAGGATACAGATTTATACGAAAAAATGAACGTGTAGCATGGGATCAATGGTAAGTCATTTTCATGACGAATCTCTGCCATAAACAAATTCTAACAGAAGAAAGTCACTGTGCAGCTAAGTTTTGATTGGAATACAAATTTACTAACCCAATTTTATAGATTTTTATAGATCAGTTACTGTAAAAACTTACTCCTACAATAAATGAATTAAAAAAATTAAAGAGAGTGGAATGTCTTAAGATTTTTTTTTTTTAAATTTTGTTAGAGGGCACACATGCCCCATGTAAAGAAACAGAAAGAGAAAGAGAGAGAGAGAGAGAGAGAGAGAGAGAGAGAGCGAGAGCATCTTCCATGGGAAACGGCCAAGCTGCAATCTCTTTTTCTCTATTTCTCCCTCTCTTCAGAATTTTGGGAACACATGAACACATACCTGGTGTGTTTCTCAAGTAATGGGAGGGACTTGATCTATGCAGTCAGCCATGTGTGATCAAGCTTCTTTTTTTTTTTTTTTTGGAGAGATTTTCGCTAGAGGGCGTGTGCGCTCGCCAGACAGACAGAGAGAGACATTAGAGACAGAAAGCGAGAAATCACCCCCCAGGGGGGATGATCACGCCGCAATCCCTTCTCCTCCATTCTCCTCTCGGGATCTTGGGCATGCACGCACACGTGCCCGGCGTGAGTTGTAAGCCACCGGATCCGAGACGCGAACCACAGTTGACTACGTGGGAGTCCAGCGACATAGCCATTACGCTAATTGCATAGCGTATGTCTTGGTTTTCCTATTTTGACTCAGCCTTATATTTTGTCAATATAACCAGTCTCTGTCTATAATAATTTAATGGATATTGTATCACAATTGCAATGATACTCGATGGCATTTTATAACATCTAGGGTACCAATTTAAATTTTATGAAACTAAAACCTTATTCTTCAATTTTGAAACTTCTTTCCGTTTCAGGCATGACCAAAGTTCTTTTTTTTGCAGTTTCCATAAGCAAAAATTAATTACATTCTGCCTAAGTTTTGAATATCAACTAATATTTAATGTGTACCCACTGACCTCATAGCAGTGTAATAAGTATTCTTAGCTTTAAATGTCTATTTATTTCTAGGCTACAGTGTCTTTTTGAGATGCTGAGAATCTTAGCAGTTTTACAATATGAAAAACATAATAGTCCCCTTATGAAGAATGAACATTCTATAAAATATTTGAGAAACCAAAGAAAAAGAAACATTACATCTCTGATTATTAATCACTCCTAAAATTGTAAATTCTTATAGAAAGAACTACTTTTCTTCAATAGTTTTTCTTAATTTGCCCGAGGACGTGTGTCCTACCAAAGAAAGAGAGGGTGAGAGAGTGGGAAAGTGAATCCCTTGTAGGAGATAATCTCACTGAAAACTCTTCTCCTACCTTTCCCCTCCTTTTGAGATCTCGAGTATGCAGGCACATGCAGCCAGTGTGTTTTTCAAGTTGCTGAGTCCTGGACTCTAGCTGTACAGTCAGCTGTGTGGGATCCAGTTGCTTTAACCACCACAGCCATGGCTGGCCCCTTTTTTCAAGATTTTAAACAGCGGTCAGTATATATAGTTTAATCTTATCAAAAAATAAAAAAAGAATGTGAACAATGGAGCAACAAACTGAACTAAGTTCTCTAAATTTACTAAGTACTAAAAGATATTTATTCCTTTTTCTATAAAACTAATAAATTAACCTTTCTATGAGGGTGGCTATCAATGATATAAAACAGTAGGAAAACCCAGTGGAAATAGAAGTCTTATCCTAAAACATATATCTTAAACCTGAAAAATATTTCCCAATGGTAAAGGACAAAAAAATCCAGGTTAGTGTTAGGGCTATCACTTCCTTCCCTTGTTGATGAATAGGTTGAGGTGAGTTATCAAGACCAGGTGCTATTAGCAGATCTAGAAACTCTTGATAGAGACTAAAAGACTGGGTATGGCCTTATCTGAAAGTGAGATATGAGGGCTGGGTAAGGAAGTATCATGCCTAATCTTTGTTTATCTAAAGTAATGTACTGGAAACTGATGAGGGGCAGTCTAGGTTAGAGAATTATCAGAATCTACTGTTAGCAGAGAGAGCAGCAGAAGATGATACATATGTGCTTGCCAGAGAGAGAGAGTCAGAGAGAGGGAAAGTGAGAAAGAAGCCTCTACAGTGGACTATCATGCCGCAGCTGGACAGGACTGAACCTGGCAGTCATCGTTAGGAACAGTGGGGAACATTGTGGTACCAGGCAAAGGATTTTAAAATGTTGCTGGTGCTCTTGATCACATCCTATTGACCTAGAGAGAGATCTATGAACAGTGGATTCATCAGTCAGGCATTCTGCCAGATTTGTGTTTGATATAAGAAAATATAAAAATGTTCAGTATAGGTCAGAAAAACTGCTATGAAAACCACGTGTATTCTAACATATAGTGTGCTACCTAAAGGCAAAAGAGAAATTTGCTCATGAAAAAATGTCTATTAGATGAGAGATACCAATCCTTTTCACTGCTGTTTTTCATTGGCGACCCAGTGAAAAGTTCTTTTATCTTCTCTTTTTCAGAGAAGTTGGTGCTGCAGTCTCTAGGAGAATGGAGACTTTTCCAGTAGTCCTGAGCCAATTCAGGAAATAAATAGTAAATATTTGACATGTCACATTTAGAGTTCCTCCATTCATGTTTTAAGAAATAAAACAAAGTTTCTTAATTAAAAAATATAAACACTTTTCTTTTAAGGAATTAATTGCCCTACACTTATTAAATTAATCATCTTTGGAGTGCCCTGAATATGTCAGGATCTGGATAAGTAATATTATTGAGAATAATAATAAAATTTGTGATGATAACAATGATGGTAATGATGATAAATGGTACTCTTGATTTGGGACTTATGTACTAAGTACAATAATAAATACTTTCTAGATATTATCTATTGTAAGTAGAATGTTTGTGTCTCTCCAAACTGGCATGTTGAAGACCTAAACCCAGCATGAACCAAAATGTTCAGCTTCCTGGCCTACTGTATTTGATCTTCATACTCTTTGCATCTCAACACATTTAGAAGATTGCAAAGCCATAATATGGAAGTGTGCTGATTCTGTGTGTATTTCTTTAGAAAGTCACATGTTCATCATGAATATTCATTCAGAATTTATCTGAGCAGCAAATAATCTCCTATTTTAAAAAAAGAACTCATTTAATTTTATTTATTATTATAGATAATTTTTATTTATTATTATTTTTTTACTTTGACCAGTGAGAGACAGAGAGAGAGAAGGAAATGAGAAAGCAAGCTACCAGGTCTGGGACTCAAAACATGGCCAGCCATATGAATTCAGCACCTCAAACACTATGCCACCTGTGACACCATCTTGTATTTTTTTGAACCCCTCATATATGAGAATTTATTTGCTATACTAGCTACATCATTTTTTAAAATTACATACATTTTTAAATATATTTGAACATGTTTTAGTATGTTTTTCAATATGTTCTATATTTCATCTACATATTAAAATAAGCATACGATATACTTTCTATCAGAAACAGATGAAATAAAAGTAAAAAACATAATAAAATGTTTGCTGTGTTCCAAATATTTTATGTTTATCATCTTTAATTCATTATAATCCTGGTTTTATAAGTGAGAAAGTAAAATTTAGGAGAATAAACAATTCTTATAGGGGATGTAGCCAGTTGTAGTCTCAACTCAAACTTTTGACCAAAGGCTCTATTCATTCTCCAATTCCAGAACATAAGATAATTCCAGAGTGCCCTGATAATTCAGAAGGCTCTTTGAGATCAAGTTCATTGACATTGGCTATCACTTTTGGTATGAGTTCTTATACGTCTATGTTTAGATTACTGTGAAAACTTTCTAAGATATTATCTGTCATAGGAAAGCCTTGCATAGTCTTGTGGAACTGCCACTGGATCTACTATTTATGCCAATATTTTAAAGAGTTTGAGTTCTCTTTTCTCTAACCATACGGACTCTGAATGGTAGAGCCTTTGCTCACATTACTTACTGTATATTACAAATTCATATATAGAAACAAAGATCATCTGGTTCATATCTGTAATGTATAGACAGATTTTCTACTGAATTCTGATATAAAATCGAAATAATTTAATCCCAATGGCACTCAGTTGTTACTTTGTTGATTACTGATGATTGCTATAATTGCATCATGGTATTAACAATTTTAATTATCTAGTAATATTACAAATTTAGCTTGCTTTAGGTGAAAGGGATTCCATAAAGGCATAATGCAGAAAACAAATAATTGAGAAATGTCTTTTGTATGTGGTAAGATAATAAATTATTAAATTTTTATTATTATTAATGATATCATAATATCATAAATAAGTTTTTTAGTAAATTAAATATAATCTTTTTATTTTTTAATTCAATTTCTTTTATACATTCAATCACATTTTTTATCTTGCAAAGTGAATATTCCAACACGTATTGTTTTGTATGGCTGAGTAGCATTTTATAGAGTATATGTGCCACAGGTTTTCAATTCAACCACTGCAGTTGACAATACTATAAAGTTATCTTTAACAAATAATAACCCATTTCTTTGTCCCATAAATGCTTTGCCTATTATTCTCCTTAAGGTCTTTCCTCAGACTCTACCTCTTCACCCACCCTCTTCCCACACTGTATCTGGTACACACAACCATTTACTATGTTTCTATGTCCTTTAGTCATTCAGTTTAAGTCATTGAGTGTGGACACTTGGTATTTATTGAGTGGAGACATACAATGTCTCTCCATCATAGCCTGACTTATATCACTCAGCAGTAAATCTTCCATATTTATTTATCTACTTTCTGTCAAAAGCCAGGGTCTTATTTTATATGGCTGAGTAGCATTCATAGAGTATATGTGCCACAGTTTTTCAATCCATTTATCTGTGGTCATTTGGATTGGTTCCATGTCTTAGCATTTGTGAATAATGCTGTAATAAACATCTATGTGCAATTAAATATAATCTTGACTTATTAAAGTATATTTGGTATTTCCCATAATTTATTACTTCATTTTCTTTGGATTTCCTCTCGAAATTATAAGGCAAAGTGGCTACACTGCTTCATTGGAAATATCCTCTCATGTGCACTAATTCCTTTCTTTTTTAAAATTTACATATTTATTACAACCATTACTCATTGTATAAAAACAGATAACAGAGGAAAAGTCCAAAATGTTACAACTGAGTTTTTCTTTGGAATAAATTTTTAAAAAGACTAAAATCAAGAACTTTGTAAAACCTATAAATCACCAAATCACTGACTTTATCATGTCCACGCCCACTAGTTCTTAACCAAGTAGTCTTTCGCCTTCTATCTGAGGACAGGTTGTTGCTTTCACACAATTTTCTTGGCATTCACAAGATTTGTTTCTGAGGACTTCTGCCAATCTCCCAAAACTTTCGACTCACTTACCTAAATTTATTTCAGCATTCCTTCTGTTCTGAGAGGGAAGTGGGAGTCACTGTTAACTCCAGTATCTAACAGCACCCTCTTCACTCCTCAATTACATTTATGGTATTTTAGTTATTTTCTAAATAATAGCCAATCATTTCACAAAATAATTGAGGTGAATTTTAACATGTACAAAAAAGAGATTCTAAAGAAAAGTTGAAAATCACTGTTATGGAGAAAAGAATACTGAAATAGAGAAAAATCAAGTGTAAAGTATTTTGGGTGGCTAAATTTGATTGGGCTGAGTTTCCTCTCAGAGTTAAAATGGGGAATAAAATAATGAAGAAAATATAGCACTTGATTATAAAATAAATTTTTCATGGATTATTATTTATGTAAATATTGATTGATATAAGAATGTCAACAATAATTTGGAAGCAAACATTTTGAAATAAAATATAGTGATTCCTTTTGTATAATTCTTCCTTGTAGATTCTCTCCTTAAACACTCAAAACACAAATTTCGTATACTACTTAACAAAATAATTTTACAAAGAGGTAAGTGTGGAGAGGTAAGACCAGTTTTTAAATAAAAATAATTTCATTTAAAGTATGGAGAGTAGAATGTTTTAATTTTCTATTGAAAATTAAATTTCATGTTACCTAAAAATAGCAATTTCACTTTAAATTCTTTATATTAGGGCCAGCAGGTGTGTGGTGGTTAAGGTGCTGGATTCCCACATGGACCACTGTGGTTTGTGTGTTGGCTTGAAAATCAGACCGGGCTCCTGTACATGTGTGCCCCAAATCTGGAGAGGAATATGGATCAGAGAGGACTGTGGTGTGGCCATTTCCCTTCAGGGGTTATTTCTCACTTCCCCTTTCTCTCTTTTTCTCCAACAAACATATATACTCTATTGCAAAAACCTAAAACAAAAACAAAACGAAACAAAAAACAAACACAAAACTTTATATCTATTTCCAATAATAATGTCAGCAGTAGATACATAGCATGTGCTAATAAAGTTGCAGCATTCTCTGGCTGAATAAATGAATGAAACCAATTGTCCACCATTGGGAAGTACACAAAGTGATTAAATTTCTTTTCTAACAATTATAAAGATGAAATCAAAACTGAAAGTAGATAAAAAATTAGTGTGTGATCTTATACACCTGAGTTACAACACACATGTACACACACATACACACACACACATTGAAATATATATTCACTCTTTCAACATTTGGTTGAGTTTATTAAATTTATTTTTCACTTTCCAATCAGGTCTTTTTGGTACAGCAGTGCCTATGTCCATGCATTTATTTCAGTGTTTCCAGAGTAACAATATGCCCACATATTTTACTATTGTTTCTTACGCTCTTAATTTCTCATTATTATGTTTTGTTTGGTTGACTTCACTTTGCAGGTTTTTTTCACTTACATTATCCGATTCAGGACACTGACATTTTAACCTCACAACCTTGGTGAAGTTTTCCTTTATTCAACCAAAGCTGAGTTTTCTGAGGTGAGGCTAAATATAGGTTGACTACAGATTTGCTGCTTTTGTACACTTTTCACAGGCAAAAGGCACACCAGGTTGTACTTTTGTACCATAGAATTAATGACTGAATATGCAGTCTGCAGTCTTATAAAGGTTCCATTGCATAATTGGGATTCTAAATACCCTTAATGACATTTCCAGCCAAAAGGTTGTGTGGAATTCAAAATATCACTATACCTATTCACATTCTAGAAGATGTGAGAGAATAATTGAATAAGATAAAGACTTAAGATATTCTAACTACATCAATAAGTTAATTATGAAATGAATTATTAAGTTAATGTGCACTTAACTTGCATACAGAACAATTTTCACTTAGCATTTCCTAATGATTCAAAAAAATTGAAAAGGGCAGATTTTAATGTTAGCATTTTTACTAATAGTTCCTATTTTTCAAGCATAGGCTGTGCCTAATGTAGATGTTAAAGTTCTTCCATCTAAAAGATTTTCTTAGATTAAAAACTCAGATGTGAGTTCCCATAATGTCAGCAGGTTCTGTCCCTCTGCTCTACTGATTTTCCTTACACTATTAAATTAATCACGACAATACATTTATTCATTTAATTTTCTTTTCTCATTGGGTGTTTAAATTCATTAACAAAATGCTGTAGGACTGAAAGTCTTGATTTTGAAAGGATCTAGTATCTTCAGAGTTTGAGTTACACAACTATAATTTTATTAAGGCAAAAGAGGAATTTAAAGAATAACTCTAGTTTTTTTAATTTTAAAGATAACAATTGTTCAAGATAAAAAGAGGAAAGAAAAAGAGTAGGTAAAATAGACAAAACAAATAAGAATTATTGGTCACTTTTTCTTTTTTGTAAGAGGTTTTTGCTGTAGGGCATGCTCACTTGCCAGAAAGACAGAGAGAGACAGAGACAGAAAGCAAGGAATCACTGCCTGGGTGGGATGGCCACATTGCAATCCCTTCTCCTCCATTCTCCTCTTGGGAACTTGAGCAATCATGCACATGTGCCCGACGTGTTTAAGCCACCAGGTCTGGGACTCAAACTGCAGTCGACTACATGGAAGTCCAGTGACATAGCCATTACACCCACTGCTGGTCCCAATCACCATTTTAAATCTGAGTCTTTGACTTTACTCTTTCATTCCACCATAAAAAACTTTCCAAGGTATACTTAAGGCAAAGATTTCTGAAATTAAACATGAATTCTTCTCTATCCAGACCTCTGAGAAACTATAATCTTATAAGTGAATGATATACACTTAAGTGTATATAACTAAATATTATTAATAGATAAAGGTATACATAAAGTGCTACAGATTTTATTTTTTTGTTTATTTTTTATTGCTAAAGGACACATGCATTTGTGTGAGGAAGGGAAGGAGAGAGACAGGGAAAGAGGAAAAGAGACACACAGAGAGAAGATACCCTGCAACAGGGGCATGGCCATACTGCAATAATTTTTCTACTCACCATGATTTTGGGAACACTTGCACATATGCATGTTGTATTTTTCAAGCCACGAATCTGGTACTCGAACTTTGGCAGACCATGTAGATTATGGCTCCTTTAACCACTGCACCACACAGTAAACACTACTACAGATTTTAGAAAACTAAGAGTATGTCTAACTGGGGAAATGAAAGAATCTTCTACAGAAGATGGCATTTGAGGTAGGCCCAAAATAATTAGAATTTGAATAAATATGGATAGGAAATGGCATTCTGAGAAGAAAATAGCAAGAAAAATATAATTGGAGAGTCATGACTTTTTTCATTTTACTTTATTCTATAAAATGTCTCTTTAAAAAAATAGAGAACATTATGATTAACTAAATTAAGCTTTTGACAAATATAGAACTCTGCACCTAAATCTATGAATGCATCTTTACATTTTCAAGTACACATAGAATATTTAGAAAATGAATTATATGCTAAGAAATAAAGCAAATATGAGGAAATTTCAGAGGCTAGATTGATAGTATATTTTCTGACCACAGGACAATAAAGCTAAAATCTAAATTTTTAAAAAGGTAAGTAAACAGTATTTAGATTAATTAAGATATTTTGTGAATCAATGAAATATGGGAAAGAATAAAGAAATAGAAAGCAACTACAGATACCAGAGACAGTGTGGGAAATGGCAGAGGGTGAGAAATAAAGGGGATACATGTGTGTGTGTGTGTGTGTGTGTGTGTATATACACATATACATATATATATATATATACATATACATATATACACACACACATATATGTATATATGGAAAATTATTTTTTGACAATAACATGTATGATTAAGCTGCTATACACTATATTCTGGATGGGAAACTGCATTTTGTATGCTATGATGATGTTCAGTGAATGAATGTAAAATAAATAAATTTAAAAAGATAGAATTCAGTTGTGGGTATCCTACCCTTCTAATCCAATTCACCTCTCAAAGACGTCATCTCTTAATCTTATTGTTAGATTATGCTTTTTCCCTCTTGTTTCAACCAAATTTTATCTTTTTTTTTCTTGAAAGATATTTCTGTTAACATGGCATGTGTATTCACCAGAGACAGAGAGAGAAATAGAAAGTGAAAAGTCAACCCCCAGGTGTTATGGCCACACCACAATCCCTTATCCTATTCTCTTGGGATCTTGGTCATGCTCACACACATGCCTAGCATGAGTTTTAAGCAGCCAGTCTGGGACACAAACTGCTGTTGACTGTGGGAGTTCAGTGACATAACCATTATGCCTTCTGCTGGTCCCCCAAATTTTATCATTTGAGTTTTAATGGGACACATTCAAATCACAGCACCTCCCTTACATAAGACACTTAGCATTTCTAATTTTATTTCTGCAATAATGTTTCTATTTAGTTTCCTAGACCAAGGGTAGTTCAATTCTATGTGACTTAAAGAACTTTCTACCACACAGACTCAATCATGTTATTCATTATCCTTCAATGTTTACATATTTCTTATAGAATTCAGAATTTTAAAAGGAAAACTACCTTGATGCCTTAGTCAGTCAAGGATATTACTTGATGCCTTAGTCAGTCAAGGATATTAGAGAAAAAGTACCATAAACTGCGGGACTTTAAAACATTTATTTTATACAGTCTTGAAGTCTGAGCAATCGAGGTGTCAGCAGATTTCATGTCTTTTGAAATCTTCTTCCTTCTTTGCAGAAGGCTATCTTTTTGATATATCCTTATGTGACCAAGAGAGTGCTCTTCTGTCTCTCTGTAAAAAGAAACTAATTCAGCAAGACCCTGGCATTTAATAGAAAGTGAACAAATATGGAAGATTTACTGTTGAGTGAAGCAAGCCAGACTATGAAAAAGAGATATTGTATATCCCCACTCGATGTATTTCAAATGTCCAGATTTTATGCCAGAAACTGCTCAGCTATTTGTGTGTCTTTGGTGAAATGACTATTCCAGTCATTTGTCCATGTTTTTGTTGGAGTTGTTTCTCTTAATGTGCTGTTAGTGCTATTCAAAATTGTATATACAAGTTCTTTATCAGATATATTATTTACATATATTTTTGGCCTGTGGATTGTATTTTCATTTTGTCAGTGCTATGGTTTGAAATAAAATGTTTATAATTTCAAGGTGGTCTGTTTCATTTTAAAAGTGACTAGTATTTTAAGAGTTATACCTAATAACTCTTTGCCTAATGAAAGGTCATGAGGAATTTTTGCCCATTTTTTTGGCTTCATGTTTGAAAATTTTAGTTCTTGCATATATATTTATAATTACTTATGCTAGTTTGAATTAATTTTTGTGTATAAGAAAAGGATATGATATGTTTTTAATTTTATTTTTAACTTTGCTATTCAATTTTTTTGAAATATTTAGTGAAAAGACAACCTATTACATATCTTCTTATTTTTTTTGAAAATCAATTGATGAAGTGTGTAAGAGTTTATTTCTGAATTCTCATTTTTTTTTCTGTTTACATGTATGCCTTTTAAAAAAATAATAAGTTTTTTTTTTTTTTTTTTTTTGCCAGAGGATGTATACTTCCCACAAGCAACTAATTTATCAGTTCAGATTTTCATTTCTTCTGATACTATCTTCATGTTCACAAATAAATTTTAATTTTAGACATTTTTTTCTCCTTAAATGAAAAGTGAGTCAAACTTCACTACCTTCTCATCGTATTTCTGCTCCTTTGAAGTTCTGATAATTTTTTATCATTTTAAATTATAACTGTCATGTTAAGCGATATTAGTGTTTCCACTTTTCATTAGGATTAAGGCATCATCTAGTAGGGTTTTTCTAATTCTTTGCTTAAAAACAATTGTTAACAACAAATGGGAATAAAATACAGTCTCTATGGCTTACGCCATTAGGGAGAAGAAGCTAGGGATAGATAGCTCTCAACTCTGTCAGCAGGAAGCAGGGAATATCAAATGTAGCAGAATTATTCTAAATAGCTGTGATAGTGTATGGGCACCATGGGGAAAACCAAGGTGCTCAGATAAGACCCTAACAGTGTAGAACCTGAAGAACACAGCAACAGACTCAAACTTATCCTCTGAAAGAGAGCATCCTTACCCACAGTGGAACCTAATCTAGTCAATTCTGAGAATAAAGTAGGTGTCAAAGAAGTGCTGAACATGGCTGATGGAGGAAAACTCGTCGTAGAGAAAATGAGGTAAGAGGTCCCAGTGTTAAAGAAATTGCACGTCACTTTAGCAGTTAAAAAAAAAAAAGTGCTGAACTGCTTAAACTTTTACCTTATTCCTCCAGAGATCCTCTGGCTGATCCAAGAAAATCCAACACATACAAACATATTTAAATATGAATAATTATTTTTAAAACATTCATGAGAATATAGGGCTTTTTATTATGTAAGAACAAACATGAAGTCTACCTACTTAAATTCTTAAATGTAGGATACAGTGTTGTTAGTTATAAACTCTGGGTTGTAAAATAGCTCTCTAATCCATATTTATCTTCAATAACTGAAGCTTTATACCCACTGAATAGCTCTTGTTAATTTTTTTTCTTTTCCTTAACCTCTGGAAACCACTGTTCTAGTCTCTATTTCTATGAGTGTGACTAGATCAGATTTTTCATGTAAGTTCAGTCATGCAATATTGTCTTTCTGTTATTGTTTATTTCACTTAGCACAATGTCTTCCATAATTATCCATGTCATTGCATATGATTGAATTCTCTTTTTAAAATGTTTGTTGATAGGTGAACAGAAATTATAAAACTTTGAAATTATAAAATATAAACTATAATACCTTTAGAAAAAAAATTAAAGAAATCCTTGGGAACCAAAACTAGGTGAAGTGTTCTTATCCTTAACACACACACACAAAAAAAAAAAAAAAGAAAAGAAAAGAAACACAATTTAAATTGAAAGGAAAATTTTACAAATAGGACATCATAGAGTTGTTTAAAATTACTGTTTGAAAACTCTGTTAAGTAGATGAAAATACAAGTTGCACACTGGCAGAAAATATTTGCCAGCCGCATAGTCAACAAAGAATTTATATCTTAAATGTATGAAAAATATTATACAATCAATCCAGATAAAAAAGGAATGTAGATATTTCACAAAAGAGGAGATACAGATGGAAAATATGTGTATGAAAACATATCCAATACCCTTAGCCATTAGAAGAAAGCAAATTAAAACAACAAGTTATCATTATATATCTGTTGGAATGGATAAAAGTTTTAAAAATAGTGATCAAATAAAGTATTGATGAGGATATGAAGAAACATGCTCAGTCATACATTGCTGGTAAGAATTTTAAATGACATAATCACCAGAGAATATTGTTATCCATAAAATCTAGAAATTATATATTAGATATATATTCCAGAAAACTGAAACCTTCTTTTCTTTTCTTTTTTTTAAAGAATTAGTTATTTAATTTTATTTATTATTATTATTATTCAGTGTGACCAGAGAGAGATGGGGAGAGACAGAGAGAGAGAGAGAGAGAGAGAGAGAGAGAGAGAGAGAGAGAGAGAGATGGAAAATAAGAAAGCAAGCCATCAGGTTCAGGACTTGAACTGCAGTCTGCCATGTGGGAGTCCAGTGCCCTTACCACCATGTCCCCTGCTGGGACCCTTATTTTCATGCAGAAAGGGCCCATTATTTTCATGCAGAAACTTACACACAAATGTTTGTAACAGCTTTATTTGTATATTCCTAAACTGGAACATATATATCCTTTAGTAATAAATGGTGTAACAAAGTGTGTTCAACCATGTTATTACATAAAATACTATTCAGGGGCCAGCAGATCACATATTGGTTATTTTTCTGGACTCCCATATGGCCACAGTTTGAGTCCCAGACATAGTGGCTTGAAAATCACATTGGGTGCATTGGCATGGCCATTTCCCCTAGGGGATAATTCTTCACTTTCCTTCTCTTACTGTGTCTCTCTCTCTATCTGGTAAATGCATGTGTTCTAAAGCAAAAACTTCCTAAAAAATAAATACATTAAAAAATAACTAAAATCTAGTCAGTAATAAAATATAAAGAGCTATTGTTACATTCAACATCATCGATGAACGTCAAGGAAATTATGCTGAGTGGAAAAAAAAGCTAATCTCTAAAGGATATATACTATGTAATTCTCTCTATTTAAAAGGTCTTCAAAATGTTTATGGAAAAAGCATATTATGAAAAAGTTGTTCTTGAATTTCAAAGATTTTTTTGCACCAAAATAAACGTGTACTTTTTAAAAGTTCCTTTACTAGGAGCCAGCAGTCCAGCCATTAAGGTGCTGGACTCCCATATGGCTGACCCTGGTTTGTGTCTCATGCCTGATGGTTTGAAAATCATATGGGGCATCTTTGCTCAAAATTCCAATAGGAGGATAGAGGAGGAGGGATTGTGACATGACCATCCCTCTTGTGGGGGGTTATTTTTCACTTCCTCTCTCAGTTTCTTTCTGACAAACACACATTCCCTATGACCAAATAATATAGAAAATTTAATTTACCCATTTCTTCCATGAGCAATATATAAATATATAGAGAGAATCAACACATTCAACAGGATCTGGATGCTGTGATCCACTTCCAGCCTTTAGCCACCCCTCGGTCATGAGTGAACATGAGCCTGTTGTACTTAAGTAAAGACTTCGGTCTCCAGACTTGAACCAGATTCTTCCCTAGTTGGATTGCTTCACAGAGCTTTGCCTTTTACCACTACACCACTGTCTGCTTTAATAAGATTTTTCAAGAGCTTTTAAAAGTCCCTTCGTATAACATTTGTGAAATAACGTAAGTGTAGAGGTGGATAATGCTTAGCAGCTGCCAGGTAATGAGGGCAGTGATTACAGAGCTGGGAGGGGGTAGGTGAGGAGGAGAATTATGGTGATGGTGGTGGTATAGTCATATATATCGATAGTGATTAAGGTTGCACAAAGTTGTAACTGTTAAAATGGGAGAGAGCTATACATACATGAGTGGATATCTAGTTATACAGCTAGTAAAATCTGAAAAACCTCTGTGTCTCGTACCAATGTTCTTATTTTGATTTTTGCTATAATTTAGTAGGATGTCAATATTGGGGGGAAAACAAGGCGATGGTTCAAGAGATCTCACTGTACATGTTTTGCGATGTTCTATGATTAATCATTTCAAAAGAAAAGTTTAAAAAATGGAAAGAGAAGAAAAGTTGACAAAAGAAAAAAATTCATGGTTTCTTGGACAAATACTTTTATTTTTTAAATATAAAAGATAACTGGTAAACAGGCTTATTAAAACTTTTTAAAAGTAACACAACACTGTATAAAATTAAGAACAAATACCCCCCCAAAATACAAAAAGCATGATTAATTCTCACACATAGATTACTGTTACTATTCTGGTGTACATTTTTTCTTTCATTTCATGCATGTAATAGATACTATTTTCCATTAGTCTTTTAAAAATATTGTTTGTAAACATTTTACCATGTCATTAAATATTCTTGCATGTCAATTTAAATATTTGCATTAAAAGGAAATATATGCAAATGTTATAAAACTTCTATTATTGTACATTTAATTAGGTTCTTATTTTTACAATGGAAACAAAGCTCAAATAAATATTTTTTCAGATTTTATATAAGCTCATAATTATTTTTATCAGGATGCATTTCTAGAGATGGAAATGCTAGATCAAAAATAATTGCCAATTGCTCCCAACAGACATTGTATCAACTTAAATTCCAGTCAGGAATATTTAAAGAATACTACATATCCATATACTCCAAAACAATGTTATCTTTAAAATGTATATTTTATATAAAATATTATAAATACATAAAACAAATATTTTTTTCATCAAAAGTGATATGAATCACTATTTTTAAAAATTTGCATTAATTACTATTTTTTAAAATTTGCATTAACTTTGTTTTCACAATCGTATTGGCCCTGATTTTTGTTTTTTTGTTGGTTTGCCTCTTATAGTCTTTGCCTATTGTCTGTTACAATTTGTAATATTTTCCCCAAACAACTTTTGACATAACCAGTTTGCAGTAACATTCTGTTTCCAGGATTTTAAAGAGATTGAAGAAGTCATTAATAGAAATAATGCATTATACGTATGGAATGCATTATACTTTTCCAAAGTATAAAATTCTATGAAATTGCTCCTCTTGTATCTACCTATGAGTATGACAAACCAGTGTGCTGTATTTTACTAATTTGGAAAGCACTATAGAAAACCAGTATAATTCTCTACTGGTTAGAATCCAAAAGATTGATGAAATACTGACTTTTTTCTGTAATATTTTCCAGTTGTCAATTTAATACTATTTCAATATTTATTTGACAATAGTTTATTAGACTTACTCTATAATTACTAGACATAATATTAATCTTATTCCTTATATTCTCTTCTAGTTCAACATCATAAACACTGTTCATTATTCCATAAAGACATGGTAGAAAGGAAACTTCTTTTTGGTCTTAAGGCCACTTTTCAGAGTGTAAATATCTAGGGGTTAGTATGAACACACATCAGGACTTTTATATTCTACTTTTTCCAATTAAAGACTCCTTGTGAAAATCATTTAACATCTCAGTGCTATGGCTTAACCATCTGTGAAATGTGTGTAGTAGGAATACAGGGTGATTTGAAGCTTAATTAGTGTTTTAAATGTACTTTGAAATCCCTGGATTAAAAAGGTACTAAGTTTGAAAAATCTATGAAATTATAATTAGATTATTTTTCTTTCAAATTTATTGAGCGTCATTAATAAAAAAGCACAATAGGGACCAAAGATCCATTTTTGGAAACTTGGTCACATTTTGCATCTGTATATAATTAGGAACAAATGTAACAAGCTTCAACAAAGGAGGCATAAGACAAGGTCACATTTTAAAACTTAGCTCATATCTCCAATTTATTTCTAACATGAAAATGTCATGTTTCTCAGCACAGTTTTGGGAATTCAGTTATGTACATCATAAAGATCTTTTGTTGTTATCTTGTGGGTTTTCTTCATAGTATTATGAAGACATTTTAAAATACTAACTTTCAGGCTTTGACATTCATTTCTTGGGATAAATTTATCAGAAGAATATCTGCTTGTGTTGTGTGTGAGTGTGTGTGTGTGTGTGTGTGTGAGAGAGAGAGAGAGAGAGAGAGCAATAGTGAGAGTAAGGGTATTATAGGTAACTGGTGTGATCTTTTTTTGATTAATCAGAACAATTTATTGAAGACTTATATGAAAAATCATCACCACAATGACCATTTTTTTTTTTTGGTAGTTTGTTTTTGCCATAGGGTATGTGCACTTGCTGAAGAAAGACTGAGAGAGAAAATGAGAAATCACCCTCCCCCCCCAGAGGGATGGCCATACCTCAATCCCTTCTCTTCTTGATATTTTGGGCATGCATACACATCTGTCCAGTGTGATTTTCAAGCTGCTGGATCTGGGACTTGAACTGCGGCAGACTATGTTGAAGTCTAGCACCTTAATCACCACACTACTTGCTAGCCTGTAATCATCATCAATATTTTTTAAGTTATTATTGTTTCGATTTGTCTGATATTCACTCTTGTTTCCTCTATCATTATATCTTTGACTCTCAATTTCTGTCGTAGACTACAGATATTCTGTGTATATTGAGAGGGGACATACAGTGCTTGTCTTCCATAGTCTCTCATACATTGCTTGGCATTAAATCTTCTATCCAGTTACAGGAAATACAAAGAATGCCAAATAGAATCAACATAAGAAGATTCTTCTCATGACACATCACCATTTTTATTTTGAAATTTTTCCATCAAAACAGTGTATTTTTTGTCATGGACTTCACTATGTTCAGTCCCTCTAAATGTCTTGTTGCCTCCTAATTTGTTCCACTACTCTTTTGAGTTCCCATGCATCTGACTGCTTAATTAAAATATTTTTTTTTCTTTTTTTTTTTGTATATTCAACCACTGTATATCATTCTAACATACAAAATAAATTTTCCTAGCATGAATAAATACATACTTTAGTCCAATCAAAGATATCTTCATGCACATTAACATCAACAGCTAATTTTCCATTTTTGTGTCCCTTAATGGTTTGCTTCTTTTTAATACTTTATTATCTAAGAGACCTATTCTAACTTGCATTCCCCAATCAGAAACTCTTGAGTCCTTTTGGTAAGTAATGTAACTTTTACTTAAGCCTATTTCTATTTTGACATATTACTGGCTGGTATGAATCATAAATGCTTTCTATACATTAATTATAATGATGAATAATACATATTTTTAAAATCTATAAAATATTAATGCATAAGTAATATTTCATAAATGTGCATTTTATCAAATCATCCTTTGGTAATGTTCTAGGATGAATGGCTCAATCCTAGAACATCACCTAAAATTGACAATGTGGCTCATGATTCTTTATGATCAGTTCAAGATGACTACCTCTTCAGCCTTTTTTAACTTTCCTAGTTAATTTCACATTTGATGGAGTCCACCTTTACCATCAGTTCTTAGCTATGTCTCTTCTGTTTATATTTTTATAATATTTTTCATGATTCCACACTTTAGCAGTTTCCTGTGTTTGGAGAACAATCTTAATTCCATATTTCATCCCCTCAAAATATTAATAGTGCCTTCTAACCACAATCAGCATCCCCCCACCAGTTCACAAAACATTCTTCTTTTCAGGTGCTGTGACAGTTTTCTTTTAGATAAAATATTTTGGTTTCTCAGTTAGTAAAGAAAGTGGTTTTTCTACTTTCGGTATGAGTTATATAAGAAATGATTAACATTAAAACCTGACTGAAAACCACACTGTCCTCTCTAGAACTCACAAAATGTTAAAAATACAGTTCAATTCAAGCAACTTAATGTGTGTTTTGAACTATAATCAAATCATATCTTGAAGTTTTAAATAATAGAATAAGTGGTTATTATTTATTCACATGGTAATAATATTTAAGATAAATTTAATTATCTCTCTGAGTAAAAAGAGGAAGGATGTTCTTTTATGTAATATTGATATTAAAATTTTAACACCTAAATATTGAGGGACTCTTAGAGAGTTTTGTGCATCATCTAAATTATTCAATGCTGGCAAAATCCCAATACCCATGTTGCTTACTTTGACAGGTGTTAGATGTTTAGAGGAACAGAGTTTGTGTATTATTTCTGTCATGCTGTGCCATGCTGTTCTTTTACTTAGTAAAGCTAAATTCCAGGAATTTAGCAATTGAGAACTTTTGAGTGATTTTTTAAAAAAATGGCATTAGTTGCAAACCTTTCCAGGTGATCTAATATTTAAATTTTTTTCTAAAATTATAATTTTTTGGAAAGCAAGGAAAATATATTTCCACAATATTTTGTAATATAAAATGTAAATAAAACGTGAATTTTCTTTTCAATCTATGAAGTAGCTAGTTTGCAAAAAAAAAAAAAAGACAAACTTGGGGTTCATAGCTACTGATGGTCTTCAAAGAATCTATGGCTGCTTAAATATCATCAATATGCATATAAATATAATTTATATTATTTTCATTTTTTCCTAGAGAATAATTCCTAAGTTCACCTACTTTCCAAAGGGTATCTGTAACACACATAAAAAAATTAAGAATCACAGCTTATGTCTCTATGTACCATTACCTTCATTCTCAGTATGGTAGTACTGATTTGACTTATTTGATACTTACTTTTTACCAGGTATTGTTTCTAACAGCTTGCACATGATAAGTTATTTAATGGTCACAATAATTTTATGAATAGGCTTTCATTTTATTTCCCCTTTATATATGAGGGAACTGAGTATAGAAGCCTAGTCATGTGCCAAAGATCATCCAGATAGTAGGTAGTAAAGCAAAAATTTGAGCCTTGGCCACTGTTTCCAGAATCTGTGTATCATGCATAATATTAAATGATTTTAATTAACCATCCATATGCCTAAATTATAAGGGCCAGACATTGATTTAATCACTTTATACACGTTCTCTCATGATCCTCATGATTACACTGTAAATTAATACAGTTTATTGTCTACATCTTAAAAAAAAGAAAACTAGGATTTTGGTACTTATACAATCTATGAATGAAATGATGTGTATGCCACTTGACACAAAGAAATTGCCCAAATGAGTGAAAATGTCCCTTTTGAGGCCAGCAGGTGGCGTGGTGGTTAAGGAGCTGGACA
This sequence comes from Tupaia tana, assembly GCA_026018925.1. NCBI lineage: Eukaryota > Metazoa > Chordata > Mammalia > Scandentia > Tupaiidae > Tupaia > Tupaia tana. The sequence goes on from JAKSZU010000013.1 coordinate 62,086,238, forward strand.
TCCACGTGACTGATCACAGTACAAGTCCTGGACCTGGTGACTTGAAAATAACGTTGGGCATGTGTGCATGTGTGCCCAAAATCCTGAGAGGAAAATGAATGAGCAAGGATTGCTATATGGTCATCCTCCCTGGGGGGGTTGGTTTCTCACTTTCGCACTGTCTTTCTCTGGTAAGCCATGCACTCTACGGTTAAAACCTAAAAAGGTAAATTATAAATAAGAATTTAACAAGTTATTTTTTTTCTCCCCTGTAGATGTTACATGCAGGCATAGAAAATGTGAAAATGTGAAAGTGTGTTTTCTATGATGTTTATGTATCATATAGGAAAGTACAAAAACAATGAAGCTGAGGTAGATGAAAAATTCCAGTATTATCATTCCTATCCAGGAAGTATTTTTATAAAAAGGAATTAAAAAAGAAATTTTGGATTCATTAGATATCTACTTTTGCTTTGGTATCTAACTACCTTATAATCTTTATAAAGTCTCCAAGTAAGAAAAAGCCAAATTCTATTTTGGGTACTCTTTCTCTGAGGACCTGTGTTAAAACATTTTTATCCTATCTTTAAGAGCTTTTTATCTCACTGCTTTTTCCTTGAATTTATTAAGTTCATTTCATTTTGCACAACAGTCACTTAGTTTGGTAGCATCCACTGAAAATCAGCTTTCCTCTTAATTACCTTGAGCTTCTTGAGCAGTTGAAATGTTTTCCAAATTCAAAAATCTTAAAGACATTCTGCACACGTTAGTCTTGTTTAGTGCTCATTATTTGCTTTCTTCTGTGGTCCATGTCTCTACCATTAAAAAAAAAAAATCCTGACCTTTCAAAAATCCCTCCAAAAGGCCTAACTTCCAGGAAGGAATGGGATATCTACGAGCTCTAGGCTTTCAGGTCCGGGGTTTGGGGTAAAGCCCTCTCCCATGACCTGTTGCCTGCCAGGAGCCCTTCTGCCATTTAACCATTCTCTTTAATCCTCCCGTCTCCTTCCAACTCTATGCTTTCTCCCCTGAATTTTTAGACCTTGCTCATTCTATTTGTCTTTAACCTGTCACCATTTTAATTTTCTGATTTTATCATCTTTGCTTGCAACATACCCAAGCATGGCTGACATCCTTGCTGTCATACTCAGTACCCAATAGTCACCTACGAGAATCTCACTGGAAGCTGAAAGACTATGATAGACATCATACTGTAGTAGAGGGAGCCCAGGCATTAGAAGCAGATCAAGATACATCATTTCCTAAGTGGGCAGTTTAATTCAATTAGTGTATTAAGGTCTTTTATCGGTTAGCAAAAATAATACATCTGTCTCACAGAACTATTGTGAAATAGTACAAGTTATCTTTAAGCTAGAGCTGGCCAGACAATTATAAAATAAAAGTGACCAAAGGAGATTATTATTACATCAATGATGATAAGAGTATCATAAAACAAGAATTATGAATAATCCAATTCTGCATAATATATGTTCCATTCTGTCCTATAAAATGATAATTCGTGTTCCTTTTAGAATTTTTCATTTAATTTTCTATATGATATATGCACTTGCCAGAGAAAGACAGAGAAAGAAGGAAAAGTGAGAAAGCATGCCCCAGGGAGATGGTCACATTGCAATTCTGTATCACCCATTTTCCTCTCAGGATTTTGGACATGCATACACATGTGCCCAGTGTATTTTTCAAGTTCCTTTTGCTGAAATTCGAGCTTCACAGTAGGCTGTGTGGGATCCAGTCGCCTTAACTGTCATGCAACTGCTGGCCCAATTCTTAGTCCTTAATTTATTTATTTAGAAATTTTGCTGAGTATCTTCTATGTGCTGGAATCTGCATTTAGAATTATATCAGATTCAAAGTTGTGTGAGAACCACTTCTGTTAGCACTTTGGTGTAGATCCTTGTAGTACTTAAACACTTCTCTGTCTAGATATCCTTCAATTCCATTTCTATGAGGATACAAATAAATTATTACATTTAAAAAATTTTAAATGACAGCCAATAACTCCAGTCCATTTTCCACTCCTATCCCACCATAATTCAGCTTTAGAGCTCATTTGCCCATGACTCACTGTGTAAAAGGAGCTCAGTGAATAGGCTAAGATGAAGATCTAATCTAATGAAAGAAATGTATATTCCTTCTACTACCATATCTAAAATAGAACGTCTTCCCCTGCCGTGCTCTATCCTCTAATTGTGATACTTATTTTTTATTGTACTCATTTATTTGCCCTCACACATACCTATTTTTCACCTCTCCCACTAAAATAAAGGTCCCATGAGGATAAGATACTGTCTATCTTTTTCATGATTGTACCCCCACCATATACATAGTTATTGACACTGACAAACAAGTAGTGGCACAGTGGTAACCCAACTGGACCCACCTGGAAGAGGGCCTGTGGTTTATGTCTTAGAACCTCTCTGAGCTTGCTGGGTGTTCACATGCCCTCGATCCAGGCTGGCTAGGATGGGATTCCCACAATGTGGGAACTCTTTTGGGGGTGCCTATCTTTCTGTCTCTTTCTCTCTTATGGAAGAAATAAATACATAGACTTTTAAGAAAAATCAGCCCGTAAAAGTAACTCTATGCATGTGTATTGCATAGTAATATATTCGCATATTTATTTGAGGTTTTCCTCTGAATGTCTTTGTCTCTGTTTTTATCACTGTCTATCTCTCTGTGTTATTCAAACTCCATAAAGACACGAATCAGATGTGTTTTGCATATTGTCTCAGTATACTGTCCAAAATACATGGCACATGGTATATGTTTGCAACTATTATAAATAATTGATCCAGTAAAAAGAAACCCAGACAGCCCTTTTTCATTTTTACAGAGAACAATTCATTGTGGCAACTTACTCTCCTTTCTGGAGTAACTTATATTAACCTAGTTAAGACATTTTGGATTTAAGTTGATATTTGGTGATAGTTTTAACGTGTATAAGTCTTTTTTCCTTGATTAGATCTGTTTTTTTTTTTTTTTGGCAAGGACACTAAGTTACTATTTGTTAGACACTTCATAAATAAATCTTTTAAAAATGGGCACCAATTTCATTTCTTCTATAGTTGCCGTGTCTTTTAGGATCATTGTCTTGCTTTATCTTCCTTAAGGCTTATGGATTTCTTCCTGTTAGACTTTTACTGTTTTATATTGAAATGCCCTTTTTTACTAAGAAGCTGCTTATTGTAGCTTATAAAAAATAAGATAAAATTTTAAATAGGTAATAGAGAGAAGGTGAAGGGAAAACAAATGGAAATGGGACACACTGAAAATTTCCAAATATGATCTTTGCAAGGATGAGCCACAAATTTATCTCCAAGTGGCAGCTGCCACGAAGAGAATAAAACAGTCCTTTATGTTATTTACTAATTTATGTGATAAAAATTAATAATTCATTTCTGAGATGTATGACTGTTGCTCACAAACAGACTACAAAGAATTCTTTCCTAGCTACTTTCAGGACGAATACCCAATTTAAATTAATAAACAACATCCTCCACCACAGTCTTATTATTGTAGTTGTTCTCCACAGCACAAGTCCATAAAGGCAAGTCCACCAGGAACAATGCTTTGTGGTCTAAGCCTGTGTCTTTCTGTTGATGTAGCTTAGTCTGAGGAATTGGGACTGCGTGCCCTTAGGAGACCCTGTGATTTCTGACAGACAGTTAGGTAGCAGTTTCCAGATTTATTCCCTTGCCTATCCTTGGAGTGTTGTACATTCACATCATCGGGTAAACTTTTGCAATTTTCCACTGAAACCAATTCCCTGGGGCAGAGGTATGGTTTTTCAAGCCATGCAGTCTGCACTGTGAGTGAAAGCACATTTTCGTCACTGGAGGGGTCATTGCAAGAAATTCTAGGCCAAGGATTAAAACTAGAAAAACGAAATCAATAATCAAGGATTTACAAGTTAGGTGAAACTTGATCAAACTCCCTAGCAGTGGTTGTGGGAGTAAATCTGAACACTGCCTTGGCCAATTGGCACAGAGTTCTTATTACTGAGCATAAGAGAAAATATTCATTTCTATGCCTTGAGCAAAACTTACGACTGGGAGAGGATTCTTCATGGTGTCTGAGGTAAAAGACAGAGTACAGGAAGCAGGATTTCAGCCTCAGCAACATGAATGTAGATGCCTTATTGAAAATATACTTTCTCTTCACTTTCTTGCCTCAGATAACTCTCTTTATAGACAACATTACTCTAGTTCTGGGAATACTCTTTAAGGAACAGGCAAAAATTAGATGTGAAATTAATATTTCATGAGAATAAGAAAGCAATTAACATTTTTTAAATGATAAATATTACAAACATCACAAAACCGAGAAATCTGTGCTAGAGGACTGTGAAACTTATATGTCAACTTCGATGTTCATGGAAAATCCTCTGGTCTTCATGACAGAACTGCAGAGAGAACTGTGATGGTTACCATAAACTGGGTAGGGAAGGGAATGAGCAATTGATGGGGAAAGGAGAGATGCTAGTCCAAGAGTACAAAGTTTCAGTAAGTTAGATGAAATAGGGTGATCTATTGCACAAGATGGTTACATAATATATGGTTTTATTGAGAGATTTTTGCTTGCTGGAGAGACAGAGAGAGACAGAGAAAAAGTGAGAAATCATCCCTCAAGGAAGATGGCCATGCCACAATCCCTCTTCCTCCGTTCTCCTCCCAGGATCTTGGGTATGCACACACATGCAACCAGTGTGATTTTCAAGCCACTAAATCTAGAACTAGAACAACAGTCCGCCACTTAGGAGTCCAGCGACATGACCACTATGCTATCTGCTGGCCACAATTATTATATATTTTAAAACAACTAAAAGAGAGGATTTTAAATGTCATTACCATAATGATATGATAAATATTTGACGTCATGAATAAAATAATTAGCCTCATTCGATCATTCCTCAATGTATATATGTTTCAAAACACCACATCATACCCCATAAATATTTTCAATTATTATTTATAAATTAAAAACACAAAAAAACTTATAAAGTCATAGTCATAAAAGGAATCAAAATTCCTATGGCCATGGAATCCCTTTGACTTTATATTATCCTAGGTGATATGATAGTTCTTCTTCAAATAATCTCTTCCAAACTGGGTAAAGTGGAGGAGTCCGACCCGGCGAGGCCCCAGGATCTGTCTGAGCCCACCCCCCACCCCACCCCCGACCTTTGAGCTCCGCTTCTGGTCAGATCAACACGCTGGCAAGGCCACTGTTGTGCACCCCCTGACCTTGGAACAAAGTTTGGGTCAATTAGCATGTCAGTAAGGCTGCTTGCTATTTGCTCCAGAAGCTGGTAGCCTTGCTGGGAAGCCAGCCCCCCTCTGACTCCCCAATTTACTACTATAAAAGAATTGCATAGCTCTCTTATACATCATGAGTATATGATAAAATTTTCCAAGAACTCCCCCGACCGCTCCCCTTTGCTGTAATTACCTACTATTAATTACAATGCTTTATCTCCATGGTCACAGTAGAGGGTGGGCTGAAGTTCTATCTAGGCGGAAATGGTCTTGACCTTTGGAAGGCCCTTCAAAATACATTTAAGGTAAACTTAATCCTTTCTTTATGTAAAATAGGATTAGGCCAAAACTGGCCCAGGACACTTCCCCCCCCCCCCCGCCCCCACCGCCCTCACCAAGCGAAATAGATAAATATTTTAGGACTCCTCAAATCAAGTTTTAGATCCCTATAAAACTATGTAAGTATCATTCTTTATTAAAGATCCATAGGAACTAATCTATTCTTGAGATTTTCTTTTCTCAGAGCCATTCCTGGTAATCATAAGATGGCTGCTGCTGCATCAGCTGATAATCATCTCTGCTTACCGGAACCACTCTCCGGAAACTGCATTCCATGGAGATCCACCCTTAATCCAACCCTGAATAGAATCTATGTTCCCTATTGTTAAAAACTTTATGAGCTGATAATTAAAACACGTAGCCTCTCTCCCTTTATTTGCATGTAACACATTTTCAATAAAAAGGCACGATGATTCCTAGCAGTTGTCACTCCTCAGAGAGCGATCTTTGAGGAGTGTCCGGCATAGGACGTGCGTGAAAAGGCACGGAGGCCTCTGTCTTCTGTTCACCTGCACCGCCTCCATCGAGATAAACCACCCACGCTGAGGCTGGTCCCTGGCAGTAAAGCAATTAAAAAAATTGTCCCTACAATCTTTCTTTGCTGCAGCTGCCACACTGGCTCCCTCAGATGACAGCAGCTGTGGCATTTCCCAGGCTCAAAAGGCATTCATCTGAGGCCTACTGTCACCGATATTTTGGAATAAGCAGGATTACTCCTTCCAACCACCCCAATTCCCTTCCTGTCTTCTTGCCCAGCTGTTGTGCCCACCCTTCATCCTCAGACCTCCCCGCTGCTATGGTTTTTATATGACCCCCAGAAATGCACATGTTAGGACTTGACTATATTGTCTGTATTGTAAAGGATATTAAGTGAAAACTCAATTCCTTCATGGCATTCTTGGGTAAGGCTGAGTGGGGTATGATTGGTTTATGGATCATAGAGACAACAGTCTTATGAAAAGATTAATGATACCATCTGAGCTCCATTGGGTTCTAGCTCTCTTGAAAAGTAGTTTTCACAAGAGCCAGTTGCTATTAAATAGAGATCAGTTAGGACCTCTCTTTCTCTCTGCATGTGCATACTATCCTCTGTACTTCCATCAGCTATGCTGCAGGCCTGTGACTTTGGACTTTCTAACCACCAGAATTGTGAGTTTGTCAATGAATTTTATCTTATGAAAGCATCCAGACTCAGGAACTCCTGTAACCAGTGCAAGAAAAAAGAAAAAAAAAGACTAAACACCCATCTAACACACACACAAGTTCAAGCACATTTTAGATCTTGATCATTTTTAAACTTAATTGAAATAGATTGGATTTTCTGTTAATCTGAAAATTAGAGGGATTTTCAAGCATGTGAGTCTTATCTACACTCCAAATGATAAATCCAGACATTGTTTTTATAGTTATTTGGAAAGACTTAGTTCACTAAGAACACGTTTATTGAGATCACTGTCCTAAACTTCAAGGAAACATAAACAATAAAAATTTTCATTATTTCAATTAATGATAGTTCTTTTGGTTTACCAAATCTAACCATATTTGGGAAAAACTGTCAGTACTAATAAAAAAGCTCATATTTCCCGTGAGTGCCTATATAACGAATGCTGAGTTAACTGAAAGTTAGGGAACCGTATTTTTTTTATTTCTTCAATCCCTGTTTATGTCCAAATGGCAAGCCGATATACTACTTCATACCTAAGAGTGAAGTAAAAACGTATCTAGACTAGAGGTATAGTTTTCCATTTTTAAAAGATATAAATAAACCCCTGGTTGGTCTTGGGCTCCCCCTGTTTATAAATTTAGGGTCTCCTCTTAGGTGGAGCAACCACTCTGAAAGCACTGGACTGTAGCTGCTAAGGTGGGAAGGGAGAGACCCAAGGATGATGCACGTACCCAGCTCTTCCTGAGTCTACCTGCCAAATGGTTATTTAAAACAAGATGAACATTAAGTAGAAAAATAGAGAGGTAAGTCATTTATGGGCCAAGTAATGGATTATTATCTATTGAAGAAAACTTTATAGTATTAACTGGACTGGTGAGAAATGTACACATGTTGGAATATTCACTTTGCAAGCTAAGTAACATGTTATTCAACATATAAAAGAAATTGAAATTAAAAATTTAAAGAAAAAAATAAATAAAACAAGATGATACAGGAAGCCTCTATAAAATGTCACTGCATGGTGTCACTTCCATTTATGATGGAAACATTTTATTGGATCTGATCTGTCTGAGACAACCAAGGTGATTCATGGTTTGAGTAAAAGAAGACTAGTGAGACTTAATTAAAAAAAAAATGATAGGAACTGGCAGTTGGAATAATGGCTATGTCGCTGGACTCCCATGTAGTCTACCCTGGTTTAAGTCCTGGAACTGGTGGCTTAAACTCATGCTGGGCACGTGTGTGTGCGTGCCCACCCAAGATCCTGAGATAAAAATGGAAGAGAAGGGATTGCGGCATGGCCATCCCCCTGGGGAGGGGGATGACATCTTGTTTTCTGTCTCTCTGTCTCTGTGTCTTTGCCCTATAGCAAAATCCTCTCAAAAAAAAAAAAAAAAAAAGATATAAATACATCCCAAACCTTGCTAACATATATTATAGAATTCATCTACATATTAAATAAAAATGAAGGACAGTTATTTTATGTGATCATATTAATAACGATAACAAAACCACATGTTCTGTAGAGTTCTCTGCAATCTCAAATATGCTTTTGTATTTGCTCAGTTTGTGTTCTTCACAGTTCTTTCATTCATGAGGGGAGATAGACATCTATTTCTAATTGTACCCTGTGATGAAATAGCAAACCAACATTTCTCCTTTCAGCGCCACAGAATAGAAGGACTTGATTTCATTTTCATAGGAGTTCCACAACATTTTCAGTTCTTCACACATCAGGCTAAATGGCAACTAGCCCTTTATTTAGAGAATCTTCATTTTCAGCTGTTGGCACTGCCATCCTTTCAGCTGCTCTTAGCCTCTAGAGCCTGCACATAATAAATAATACAATCTGCTGGAAGCCTCTAACAGCTTTAAATGTTTCTGCTAATGTGCCTGTGGCATTTTAGACCAGGCTTTGAAAACGTCTCTAAAATCTAAGAATTACAAAACATTTATGGGTTTAAAAGGGCATAAATTAATGAACTGCTCGACTTTCCTTTAGATAAGACGTCCACTTTCCATCTCCATCACTAAGCACTTATTGCTGTCTGATATCTTGATGACTGAGGCAGCAAATCACCTATTATAAATGACCATACTCTCTACCATATCTGCATTAAGCTTGATCCACAGGATTGCACTATTAGTTTGGGAACCAGTATATTAGAGCTATAAAACCTAAATGAAAAATGAGCTCTCATTCAACTCTGAAAAAAAAAAAAAGGCTTTTGTCACTCATTCATATCTAAGGATATAACCTTCCCACATATTCAAATTCTAATCCCTGTGGCGGGTACCTGATGGCCATCAAGGAAGATTTAAAAAAAAAAAAAAACCAAAGAAACAAAAAAACTTGCATAGCATTTCAAAACTAGGAAATGCAAGTCTTTCTAGTTCTTGAGGGTTGGAACATTGATGTATTTTAAGAAGCTATACTTTTGTTCAAAGTGCTAAAATTTGGGCCAGCAAAGGGCATGAAGATTAAGGTTGGTGACCTTAACATTGTCAAGTTTGTGGTTTGAGTCCCAGAACGAGTGGCTTGAAAAATCACACTGGGAGCATGTGCAAACATGCTCAAAATTTAAGAGGGAAGTGGAGAAAGGATTGTGCCATGGCTAACCTTCCAGGGGGTAGATTTTCTTTTTTTCCCCTCTCTCCCTATGTTTTTTTCCAGGGAGCGAAAAAAAATAAAAAGTAGCAAAACAGAAATGAAGTACTCCAAGTGCTGGTGTGGAACACAATAAAAACAAAACAAAACAATACAAACAAAAAAAAAACAAACAAAAAACAAAAAAAAAACTTCACTCAACAATTTAAGGACACCATTGTGGATCAATAGTGTACATTCCCATTCATTATAATTTAGCTATTATCCCAAATGGCTGTGAACTCACTTATTTATAAATTTGAAGTTCTTTTAATTCTATATACCTTGCTATGATTTTGGCAAAGGCTGAGATGGGACTAGTGACATCATTAGAGTAAAATGTTCTGTTAAAGATAATGAACTGACTGCAGAGACTACATCAACTCATAAGGGGGAGAATATCTCAATAAGTCTCAGTGACACTTCTAGGCAATAAGGATGCCAGCTATAGGTAATTGTATTTTTCTTCATCTTCTATGACCCTGGATGGTCCTGGCCTTCCTGGAACTCCTCTGTTCTAGTATTTTGGACTCAATAGTTAAAAATTTATTGAGAACTAAAATTGCTACTGCACCAATTTCCTTTAAAATGCTCTCATACATTTGATGCTTCATTACTTAATCCAGGAATCTTTACTCGCTATCATTATTTCATACCAAGTTCCCATCTACTTATCTAAATTATTTGTTCTGTACTTCCTTTTTGCTTCCCTACTATTTCATCAAAGAACACCTAAAACAAAGCTCTAGTAAAATCTATTTAAATTGTTTAATGACAAATACATATGAGATTGTAATAAATAAAGTAATTCATCATCTTTCCCCTTACATTGACATGCTACTTGACTTGGTATTTATGTTAACACACATTTTTAATTTTGCTAACCCTTTTAAAATACTCAGTAAATGCAAAGACTTGGTAAAATTGCTGTAAATCAAGGGTAAATAAAATGTGTATCTTTTATTATATTAAGTTTTTGGGAAAGTCACAATGTACTTTTCCATGTTATTCTGTGTAAAAATGCATCATAACATTCCCAGGGACCCAATACGATATTATGAGAAAGGTCTCAGAGTAAATCTTCATAACATTTATTTGAATTGAATTTATAGATGTTCAGGTGGTTTGAAAACTTTTCTAAGAGACAAAAGAGAAAAGAAAAGCATAACAGACAAAAAGAACAAATAGTTTAAAATGGACATATGAAGTACAAACAGAGAAAACTTGTGTTATGTTATATATATATATATATATTCACCCCAATTACAAGGTAGGACAAAGGTCTTGCAAATTTTGAAGCTAGACTGAGATATTTAAAAGGGGTAAAAGAGTGTCCTCTAGCCCCTAGTGAAGAACAAAACTATATCATCTCTGCAGGAAAAATCCAGTTTAGACTCAAAGTTTCAACATGTTAGAGCCAATAATAACATAAAGAGCAACAAAAGACTATAAAAATAACCATAAAGATCTTAAATATAATCAAATATAACTTTTAGGGATAAAAGAATATTGTTGAAATAAAAAAAAAACAAAACATGTGTATCTTCTGGTTCAAAAGTAGAGTGTTGTAAAAGAATATTGCACTTGTCCTAAAATTAAAGCCAGTCAGATCAAATACATGTTTGTAGTCAGTGTTACTATGTTTTTAATCATTACAGAGGACATAATGATTATAAATATTTAAGTGACCTAAATTTCAAAGAGTATCAAAATAAAATATCCATGGTTGCGCTCATCCTTGACTGAAACAAAGAGAAGATGGGGATTTGCCATAAGTTAGTACATTGGTCAGTTCTCCAGAGAGACAGAAATGTAGAATATGTATATAGATAATAATAATAGATTTATTGGGAAGATTGATGTATGGTGGCTGAGAGGTCCCACAACAGTCTATAAACCGGAGACACTGGGATGCGAGCAGCATGGATTAGTTCAAGTCCAAATATCTCAGAACCAAAGGAACTGATAATGTAACTCTCAGTTTGAGGTCAGAAGCATGAGAAAGAGGCAGGTTGGTGGCATAGAGACCTGCTGTGGGTTTAGGTCCTGAAATCTGAAGGTGGCAAACCTCTAGTTCTTCTGTCCAAAGCAGCAGAAGCAAAGAATATCCTCCACTCTGGAGAAGAAAACAATCAAATCTTCCATTTCTGTTCTGTCCAGACCATTGGCTGTTTGGATGGTGCTTACCCACATTGACGGAAGATCTTCCCTATTTAGCTCACTCAGACCCATATGTTGATCCCCTCTGGAAACATTTTCATATACACACCCAGGATAATGCTTTACCAGATTAAGTCTTAATCTAGTCAAGTTGATATTTAAAATTAACCATCACACAAAGAGTAAGGAAAATGAGTCTAATTGTAAAAATCTTTTAACTGCAATGTGTTGAATGGCATGGCCGATCAGGATCAAAGATCTCTAGACACAGAGCAAGACTGTGTATTCTCTACAGTACTTTTATCTAGCCTCCACAGAGTGCTGGAGATTGTACCAGAAAAACAAAAGTGAGAAGAGAAAGAAAATCTTCAGGGATTCTATATTTTTCAATAATGAAGTGACAGGAGCAGGAGTGTACCCTTTCTAAGGATAGATTGAACTCACTTCATTCTTTATGGAGTTTTCATATAAATGTAGGACAAAAAATAAAAATCCATGGAATAGTAAGAAAATGTGATACACATTTCAGAAAGGAAATGGTCAGAATTAAACACAAAAAATGGTCACTGATGTAGTGGTTAAGTCACTAGACTCCCACATAACTGACCATGATTCAAGTTCTGGCCCAGAGGCTTGAAACAAATGCCAGAAATGTGTGCATGTGTGCCCAAACTCCTGAGAGGATAATGAAAAAGAAGGGATTGTGGGGTGACCATCTCCCCATGTGTGGTGGTTTCTCACATTTTCTCTCTTTGTCTCTCCTGCAAGTGCATGCATCCTATAGCAAAAATCTCTCTCTCTAAAAAAAGAAAATAAACACATAAAAAACCCAGATGTTGTAATTATTAATCATAGACTTTAAAGTACATACAGTAAGATGTTAAAGAGTAGTGGAATACGTATGCAATATAAATTAAAATACAGAATATTCCAGGAAAGGTGTGTAAAGTAACAAAACTACCATCAAGAAAATATAAGATACAATAAGGCAATAGAAAAAAATGCTAGGATCATCAGAATTCTACATATAAGCCAATAGAGAATGACAAAATGGAAGCACAAAGAGAGAAATTGCTTTTATTTACCTATTTAATTTTTAGTTTCAATTTTTGCTATAGGGCACATGAGCTTGACAGAGATGAGAGAGAGAGAGAGAAAGTAAGAAAGCACTCTACGGGGCGGCTGGTCATGCTGCAATCCCCTCTACGCCATTCTCCCCTCAGGACTGGGGATGCGCAAACATATGTAACTAGCATGTCTTTCAAGCCACCGGATCTGGGACTCAGACAACACACTAAGCTATATGGGATCCAGCTGCCCTAATCATCATCAAGTGACCTGACAGCTTTTGAAGAGGAGCAAAGCATTAACAATTGTGCGGACAATATAAAGTGGTTTAATATACTAATAATTAAAAGAATGAGAGAAGTTGGATATGTGTTTGAGGAGAGAACAGCAGAGATTTCTAAAGTAGATAAAAGGTATCAACTCTCAAATCAGTAAACAAAAGGCAAGCTAAGTCAACGGAAAACTATATTTAACTTACTGTAATCAAATAAATAAATAAATATAATGTTATCGCCAAACTTAAATGCATCCAGAGTAAAAGATATATTATACATGGAGAAAAATCATATTTTATCAGAAACAATAAAGACTAGAAGCACATAAAATTATATCTTCAAAGTCTTCCAAGGACAAAGTCAAGCATACATTTACATTTATCAAAAACATTAATTAAGGACTGAAGCAAAATTAAAAAACATTTTCAGAGAGCGAAACAAGGAAAATTTGTTACCATAAGCACTCACAAAACTAATAATAAAATAACAATGTTCAAGTAAAAAGAAATGATAAAGAATTAGATGAACACATCTGCAAGAAGGAATGAAGGCCACCATATAGGTAAATATCTTGGTGAAATAAAAGGTGGCAATCGGTAATACACCTGTGTGTTTGTATTCATGTATGTATGTACACACATACATTCTAAATGAATGTGTGTTTGTGTGTGTGTGTGTCTAATCCAGTCAAATTGAAGAAAGAGCGATTACATTTACTTTCTCACATTAAATCACAGAGACATGGACATAATATATGGAACAACAGTTTCTAGACAGAAAGTACAGGACTACAGCCCCTGAGAAATGAAGCAACAACAACAAAAATATGAGCCCCATGCTTTTAACATTTTGCTGTCTAGAAACTATTCTGAGACATAGAGAAGAAAAAAAATCAAATGATAATACTTACTATGTATCAATGACAGAGACTATATTTCAGGGAGACCAGGGTACCTAGAATTTGAAGTCCTAAGACCAAATACCAGAAAGGAGAAAGAAACAGTGATAGTGAAGGAATGAGTGAGAGAAAGAGTATGCCAGAGGGAAATAAAAGAGGATGTTTTCAAGTCCGAGCTGAAATACTGTTTCTAAGTGAAGCTGAATGAAGCAATATTGGGAGGAGTGGTTAAAACAAATATCCCCAGGAGTACACAGGGCAGAGAATATTTTTTTGTTCCCACAATGAAAACTACAAACAGGACATAATAAATTAAGGTTCAAGCATAATTGGCTCAGTAGTGCTCTAATTTATTCTGAACCATTCTTAACAAAAACTAAAAAGCAACTCTTAAAAGGATCCAACTCATTACAAGTAACTACTGCAAAAACTACAGTATTTACAACACTATTTGAAACAAACACTATGTGAAGGAATAAAGCAAGATACCAAAATATTGCAACAAGCAATCTTAAATCCACACTTGTTTATCACCCACACACACAAAAACAGGCATTAAAGTAGCAGGAAAATGTGACTCATAACCAATATAATAAATAGACAGAAACAGGGAAACTTAAGAAAAATGAAACTACTATGTTCATTGAAAGTTATAAAATCATTAATGTGCTCTCTAAATGAAAAAATAAAGCAGATATAAACTGGATAAGAAGAAAAATGAAAAATACAAAAAATCAAATTGATAATTTAGAAATGAAAAGTACAGTATCCAAAAGAAAAAATGACATTTGACATTAGCAATGAAAGATCAGTGAGATGAAGACAGAACATTAGAAACTATACAAAACATACAGAGAAAAAATATTTAAAAATAGAGGATTAATCGATAACCTGTGGGCTGACATCAAACAGCTTAGAATATATGTACATTGAGTCTGAGAAGAAATAATTTTTTTCCATAAAAAAATAACATGAAACAATAATACTGAAAAATTTTCCAAAGTAAGCAGAAATATATAAACATACCTTGACAGAGCTCCACCCTAATAAAAACATAACGAAGGAAAATCATGCCAAAGTACTTCATAAGCAAATTGTTATGAATTAGTATACCAAAGATATTCAGAAAATTATTAAACATAAAGAAGTAAATATAAGAACAATAACAGACTTCACATCACAAATTATGCAAGCAAGTAGCAATGGAAAGATGCTTTTAAAATAAAGAGGAATAAACTGTCAAACTAGCTGATATATAATTAAAAAGTGAGAGCACAATTTCAGTAAGTGACAGGGACAAATTCAATGAGGAAAAGGAGAGATTTAAAATATTGTAACAAATAAATGTCAGCATGTGAAAGGATAAATTTAGAAACTTTGCATCATAAAAATATTTCAAAATAGACCATAGACTAAATGCAAATTATAAAGCTATAAATCCCTCAGAAGAAAACAGTGTAGTAGGGACCAGCAGTTAATGTAATGGCTATGTCGCTGGACTCCCATGTAGTCAACTGTGGTTCGAGTCCCGGACCCGGTGGCTTAAACTCACACCAGGTGCATGTGCGTGCGTTCCCAAGATCCCGAGAGGAGAATAGATGAGAAGGGATTGTGGCGTGGCCATCCCCTCTGGGGGGTGATTTCTCGCTTTCTGTCTCTCTGTCTCTCTCTGTCTTTCTGGCGAGCGCACACATCCTGTAGCAAAAAGTTCCCACCCCTCCAAAAAAAAAAGAAAAGAAAAGAAAACAGTGTAGTAAATAAGGTTGGAAAAGAACAAGTGACAAAAACTTTACCAAAAGTAATTTGTATGTAACATTAAAAACATTTGCAATTTAAGTGACCCCAAAACAAAATTGAAAG
The DNA here is from genome assembly GCA_026018925.1 of Tupaia tana. NCBI lineage: Eukaryota > Metazoa > Chordata > Mammalia > Scandentia > Tupaiidae > Tupaia > Tupaia tana. Next base: position 62,101,905 of record JAKSZU010000013.1, read on the forward strand.
AGAACTGGGAGAAAATAAATGACAAAGCACATATATGCTAAGGTACTTAAATTCAAAATATATAATGACTTTTATAATTCAATATTAAGATGAATGTTCTTTTTAAAATGGGCAAAAAATTTGAACAGAAATTTCTCCAAAGTGTATGAATAGTCAAAAATCATGGGGACTACCTCAGCAGCAGTGTTCACTAAGGAGATGCAAATCAAAACCACAATAAGATACTGTTTCTCACCTACCAAACTGACTATAATAAAAGATAGATAACAAAAGATACTAGCAAGAAATTAGAGTTCTCACATATTGAGGTTGGAAATGAAAAATTGTGTAACTACTCTAGAATACAATTTAGAAGTTTCCCCCCAAATTTTAAAGTAGCTATTGTGTGACTAACAATTCCACTTTCAGGTTATCTACCCCCAAAATAGGAAAAAAAATATGTCAAAAGAAATAAACATACATACATATTCATAGCATCATTATTATTGATAGTCAAATGGAGAAACAATCTGTGAAGGTTTAATTTTGGGTGTCAACTTGACTGTCTCATGTAATCAGGTATTTATTTGTTTAAACATTATTCCAGCTGTATCTGTGAGTGTGTTTTTGGATAAGATGAACACTTGAATTGGTAGAATGAGCAAAGCAGAAAGCTCTTCCCAATATGGAAAGGCCTTAGTCAATTAATTTAATATAAACTTAGGACAAAAAAAAAAAAAGAAAAGAAGAAGAAGAAAAAGGATGAGCCGGCTAGTGGTGTAGTGGTTAAAACAATTGGATACCACAGTTCTTTTGAGTTCTGGACCCTGAGGCATGAACATGTGTACCCAAAATCCCAAGAGGAGAATGGAGGAGTAAGTATTAAATCATGGCCATACCCCCTAATTTCTCACTTTCCTTCTCTCTCCCTCTCTCTCTCTCTCTCTCTCTCTCTCTCTCTCTTTCTCTCTCTGTCCAAAGCACATGCCCTATTAGGAAAACAAACAAACAAACAAAAAAGACTGCAGAAAAGTAAACCAAAAGAGACTGAAAGTATGTTGGGAATTTCTCTACGAAATTCCAAATGAAAAAAGTATAAGTACATTTTAGCTTTAGATGAGGTGGGCAATATAGTAAACACTATGAGATTAATACAGGAAATTTTGCATCAAAGGACTTCACAAAAAATAGAGTAAATATAATTAAAAGATAAGTAAATAAAGCATATCAAAAATAAACTTAATTATCTAAGAATTGTCATCATTAAGCAATCTAAAAACTGAATTTGATGGGAAAATATATTTTAGTATTTTACTTCTGTTAAAAAATAATTTGAGCAAGGTATGAGAAAATTATTTTTTTATCTTAACAGATGGTACTCTAGCTACAGTAGGTCAAAAATACAAGTAACTACTAGAATGTTAAAACATGAGACTGATATTCCCCTTGTTGCTTCATTCCACTGTATTATACATATTGAAAATATTTGTGCTTGTTTCAGAAGCAGACTTATTAAATTGTCATGATACAGTTGTGAAAATTGTATAGCTTATATGACAGATGCTATGAATCATTAACAGTTTATGGAACTTGCAGAAGAAACAGAAGACAATAACTGCAAAAATCTTGTGTTGTTTGCCAATTCACTCTGCTTCAACATAGAAGAGTTTAAAAAAAAAAAAAGATTTACGGTACTGTTAATTCCAATTGCAGATTTTCTTGAAGCCAAAGGAATGTCTGCCAAATATTTAATAATCAAAGACAGAAAATGGCAGTGTGATTTATGTTTTCTTGTAGTTATCACACTGCATATGAATGAGCTCAATTTGAAGCACAAGGAAAGAAAAAACTTATTTGTTACCTAAATATACACATATGAAATGTATGTTGAAAATGAAACTTTTCAAAATAGGAATGAGTACAATTTTACACATTTTTTCTAACATGAATCAACATGTATATAATTTTAGTTGCAATTTACAATGTTCTACACTCACATACATATGGTGCAAAGTCTACAAAATTGAAGAATACTCCATTGGAAAAGATAAATTTAGAGTTTCGTAGTTGTTTTTTGATATATGCAATTGAATATGATGCCAATAATACTGAGTTACCATAAGAATTAATAAATTTGCTTGTAAAGATGTATTTTCAAATTTCTGTACTTTTTTCAAAGTCAAATCAATTATTGCACAAAGGGGATGAATCCAGTTATTGGAAAATTCTTAGCAATGTTTAGAAACCTTGGTTATATTAATCTACATTTTTTTTAGAAGTTTTTGCCTTAGGGCACATGCACTCACCAGTGAGAGAGACAGACAGATACAGTGAAAAGGAAAGTGAGAAATCACTCCTGGTTGGATAGTCACGCTGCAATCCCATCCTTCCATTCTCCTCCCAGGATCTTGGGCACGCACGCACACATGCCTGGAAAAATTTTCAAGTCACTGGGCCTGGGACTCAAACTGCAGTAGACTGTGTTGGAATCCAATGATGTAACTGCTATGTCATCTGCTGGTCCTTTAATTTACACTTTTTTTTTTTTTTTGGAGAGGTTTTTGCCATAGGGCACGTGCGCTCACCAGACAGAGAGAGATAGAGAGGTAGAAAGCGAGAAACCACTCCCAGGGGGGATGGCCACACCACAATCCCTTCTCCACCATTCTCCTCTCGGGATCTTGGGCACACACGCACGCACATGCGCCAGGCGTGAGTTTTCAGCCACCAGGTCCAGGACGTGAACCATGGTCGACTACGTGGGAGTCCAGTGACATAGCCATTACGCTAACTGCTGGTCCCTTAATCTACACTTTTGACTGCAAATTTTATAAAGTAGAAATACATGCCAGTGAGATCCAATTACAATTCATCATTCAAGCAGAAATGTACTATAATTATAAAATTTACACTGGACTTCAAAAACTGTATGAAAAATGTAATACATCTTAATAGTTTTATACAGATTGAAGTTATTGAGAATATATTAAAATTATTTTAAAAGATAGTATATTGCAAAATTTAGTTACATGTAATATGTTAATAACTGAAGTTCACGTCTTTCTTTTTACTTTTTAAAAACAATGTATTCAGTATTGAGAAAAGTTGTGCATACTTGAGAAAGAAAGAGTGAGAGAGAAAAACCTGCAGTAGGGTCTTGTCATGCTATAATCCCCTTCTCCTAGCTTTGCAGCTTCCCAGAATCTTCGGATACTAGACTGTTTTGGGTAGCCAGGCTGAGGATCTGAACCTGTGGTTGGCCGTGTGACTTCCAGTACTGCAGTTCAATATACTCTTGACTGTGCCATGAAAGCTGGACCTCTTTATACTCATTTTAATAATAATACCAGAAATTTAAAATTATCTATTGGGATCACATTACATTTCTACTAACCAGCACTTTAATAATGCAGTCACTAAAAAAGTAAGACAAAGAAAGCAACAATGAAAATAAAATTGTGTCATTAAAATAGTCAATGAATGCAGAAGAATACAGAAAAATGAAAAAGAGACTAATAGACTTTTATGAACTAAAGGTCTTCAATAAAAGTATTTCAAAAGTCTGACATTTGGAGGATTTCACTTCCTTACAAAAAAAAAAAAGAAGGAGGGACCAGCAGTTAGCGTAATGGCTATGTCGCTGGACTCCCACGTAGTTGACCGCGGTTCGCGTCCCAGACCCAGTGGCTTAAACTCACGCCGGGCGCGTGTGCGTGCGTGCCCAAGATCCCGAGAGGAGAATGGAGGAGAAGGGATTGCGGCGTGGCCATCCCCCCGGGGGGTGATTTCTTGCTTTCTATCTCTCTGTCTCTCTCTGTCTGTCTGGCGAATGCACGCGCCCTATAGCAAAAACCTCTCAAAAAAAAAAAAAAGAAAAAAAAAAGAAAGAAAGAAAGAAAGAAAGGAAGAAAGAAAGAAAGAAAGAAAGAAAGGAGAAAGAAAGAGAAAGAAAGAGAAAGAGAGAGAGAAGAGGAAGAGACCAAAAAAATAAAAATCTTTCAACTATTCAGCAGATGAAAATATTTGTCACCAGAAGACAGGCATGACTAAAATCTTGCAGAAGCCCTTCAAGAAGAAGAAAATAAAAACTGGTATATACAAATAAAGAAAGAATGAAAGAGGAAGAAAACAGAAAGAAAGAAAGAAAGAAAGAAAGAAAGAAAGAAAGAAAGAAAGAAAGAAAGAAAGAAAGAAAGAAAGGAAGGAAAGAAGACAAAGTAAATGCAAAATGGCTTAGAAGACCTTGGGCATTAGAAAATGAAGCAGTCGTCCTTGAAAGATGAGAAACAGACAACTTGAGCCCTACTGTTACTCCAGTAGGGAGTAGTTACTTAGAATCTACCAAGGGTTTTTTGGGCACAACACAGGGATAGGAAGCATAGGTCATTACACAGGATGTGTAGATGGATGTTAGGTTCTAGAAAGATCAAAGGGGCTTTAGTTTACAGATATAGTAACAAATAGCAAGGAATTGTACACAGAGAACTCTCCAGATCTGCACAGGGTTTCTCCAGAGTCTACAATACTGAATTTATTAGAGCATATCTATAAACAAATGAGGTCATAGAAAAGAACTAAGCTAGAAGATAAGAGGGTACACCAGACATTCACAGATGACTGGAGATAGTGACTTTTACCACCAGTCAAACTGATATGCTTCTCTAGAACATTATGTTGGGAATGTAAAATACACCAAATGAGACTGATAACAGATTAGATACTGCAGAAGGAAAAATGGATGAACTTGAATGTATAGTAATAAAAACTGTCCGAAATGAAACAGACAGATAAGAGTCTAAAAAGTAAAATAAAAAAAAACTGTATTAGTGAGCCATGAGGGAGATCTCAGTGAGCAGTATGTAAAAAAATGCCAGATAAAAAAAGGACAAAATAAATCTGAATAAAGGCTGAATTTTTTCCATATTTGATTATAATTATAAATCCACAATTCCATGAAGATCAGTAAAACTTAAGCTCAATAAAAGAAAAGGAATTAACACAAATGACCATTCAAATCAAGTTGCTCGAAAGTCATGCTAAAGAAACAAGAATTAAGAACCAGATTGTGGTATAGTAGTAACACAAATTTACCCATATGAGAAATATACTGTGTTCACATCCTAGAATCTCCTCTAACACACAGGTTACACTTGCTTGTGCTTGTCATCCAGATTGACTATGACTGGAGTAGATTATTGTATGAAGACACCATTTGGGGTTTCTCTGCCTCTCTCTCTTATGGAAGATATAAATAAATAATAGAAAAGAGAAGAAAAGAGAAAAGAGCAAAAGGAGAAAGAGAAATAAAAACACAGGCGCACACACACACACACACACACACACACACACTCATCTTTCCATTTAAACTCCGGAAGTTAACATTCCACTCCGGACTTGGCCCTACCATTAGGCTGGCCATCTTCTTGGTTGTTTTTGTACTCTTATTTCTGTGGACTGACTTTAGTTTTCCTGGTATTGCACTCACTTCAGCACCTCTTGGAGAGTGGGTATGGTGTTGGTAAATTTTTTCAGGTTTTGTTTATCTGAGAATTTTTTTCCCCCATATGAAAGATAATCTTGCTGGGTATAGTATTCTTGGTTGAAATTGTTTTTCACGTAACACTTTGAATATATTTTCCCATTCTTTCCTTGCTTGCATTGTTTCTGATGAGAGGTCCAATGTTAACCTGATGGTATATCCTTTGAAAGTAACTTGACATTTCTCTCTTGCTAATTTTAGTATCTTATCTCTGTGGTTTTGGTCAATCTGGCTACAATGTGCCTCAGGGAAGATCTTGGGTTGATTCTATGTGGGGTCCTTTGTATTTCTTGGATCTGGATATTTGAGTGCCTCTCTAGGTTGCTGATGATCGGGATGTTCAGGCGTTTAATGGTATCTAATATTACTTGTATGTTCTTCTCATTTTTTTTGAGTTATTTCCTGTCTTTTTGATTAATAGAATTATTTTTTGTCTTTTTTCTAGGTCAGAGTTCTTTTACATCTGAGATTCAATCTTCTGCATGATCTAATCTGTTTTTGATATTTTCAATCGAAGTTTTGATTTCTTATACTACAGCCTTCATCTCTGACAATTCCATTTTATTTATTTATTTATTTATTTATTTTTTTTATGATGTGTATCTCCTCTTTCAGCTCATACAAGAACTTCTTCACTTCCTGGAACTTGGTGTCTCTTCTCCTGCATCTTCTGGAGTTTGTTGTCTCTATTCTCTTGCATCTCTGATAGCTTTGTCACCATGAATATTTTAAATTCTTTATCTGATATTTCCATGAATCCCATTGTATTTTTTGTGGAGGAAGAGGTGTTATTCTTTTCCATTGGAGGAGAGATATTTTCCTGGTTTCTCATATTCTTGTGCCTCTGTGGTGGTTTCTGTTCATCTGATGAATTATACAATTTTTTTTCTATTTTTTGGTTTAATTTGAGAATTTAGAGGAATGCAGAAGGAGGTGGTCTGTAGTCTGTAAACAGTATTGTTTTTCTCTTTGTACTGCATATTCAGTAAAAATTGAGGATTAATCTAACCTTAAAAGTATTCAGATATTTAGCTACTGAGCACCTAGACCTGTCTAGAAAATCAGTGTCTGGAGGCCAAGCAGAAAAGTGAGAAAAGTAAAAAGAAAATGAAAGGAATAGGGAAAAAAAATACAAAAGTTACAAAGAGAAAAACAAGACAAAAACAATAATAAAAAGAGAAGAAAAATTTTGGTTTTCAAAAAATGAGGACCACGTAGTATGCTAGCATGCAAATAGGGCCACTCAGAATTCAGATATAGACAGCTCTTGATTGACTTATCCTATGGGGAAAAGGGGAGGAAAGGTAAGAATTAGAAAGACAAAGGAGCATGTTATCAAGTCTTACTAAAATAAGTCATCAGTTAATGCTCACCCAAAAGGTGAGCAAGATAGAGGAGAAGGAATTGTTGAGTAACTATTTCCCACAGAGATGCTTTCTAATTTTCTCTATCTCTCTCTCTCTTTCTCTGTGTCTCTCTCTGGTGAGTGCATATGCCCTCTGGTAAAGTTAAGAAAATTAAAAAACCTTCAATACCTTGAGGATATCAGACTATATCATTTATTTATTTCTTCACAATAATTTATCTTGAAATATAATAATTTTTTATATTCTTGGTTGTTTGAAAGTAATTATTCTTCAATTTCACCTAGTACTAAAAATGATATTATTTAAGGTAGAGTTTTTTTTAATTCAGTGGATCTAATGCTTAAACATTTATAAAATGTTTTAAAACATTTTGCAAAGCCAAACATATCATATCACTCTAGGAAATGTGGCCCTTGTGGAAGTAAATAATATATGATAATCATTCTCTTTTGTTTTTCTCACAGATGGTGTTATATTATCTGTAAAACTCATAATTGTGCTTTTATTTTTAATTATGTCCATAAAATATATCTTAAAACTAGTTATTCCCTTTCTGTTCCTTTTGAAGTTATTTTTTGTTCTCTTCCACTATTCCTAATATGTATAGAAGATCATGTGTAGCATAAAAATTATAAGGTTAGCACCAGAAAAGCAAAATACTCATCAAATATAGAAACAGTAATAGGCTTATAAACACTGCTACAATTTGAGTTTCATTAGAAGGGTTTTGGATGATGTCTCTAAACATGAGTGATTTGTTTAGAAATTCAATAAACAGAGTTTCTGAGTTCTATAAAATCCATGAAAATAGATGCTGATGTATTCATTAATGCCAATGATTTGTTCTAAGAAAGACAAAAATGGGTATTTAACAAATACGTAATTTTTACATTTATAGAATAAGGTTATTCTAATATATATAATAAAAAGGCCTAAGCTAACTTTTATATAATTATAAAAATTACATTGTTTTTCAAGGATAGCAATTCAGTATCCCTGAAATAGTAAGTTTAAAGACTAATGATTACTCTTACAGTATATTTTATATAATATCTGGGTTTATATCCTAGCATTTAAGAAGCATTAATTTTATGATAATTTCCCTCAGTGAGAAATCTACTATTTGGACCAGTTGCTGGTGTGATGCTTAAGGCAGCTGTTTCCCATATAGCCAACTGCAAGTCTCAGTCCCGGTGACTTGAGGTATATGCCAGGTATGTGAGCATGGATGCCCAAAATTCTGAGGGAAGAATGGAGTAAAGGGGACTGTGGGGTGGTCATCTTCCCTGGGGAGTGCTTTTTCACTTTCCTTCTCTCTCTGTCTCCAGTGAGCTAATGAGCCCTATAGCAAATTAAAAGAAAAAAAAATTCTGCTCCTTATTTTTAAAAATGTAGTTAATTTTCTCCATTTCTTAAAAAGGAAGAAAATCCACCTATTGATATCATACTTACCTCAAGCTACAGTTCTAATCTCACCTGTCATTCATAGCCAACATTCTCAGTTGAGTTGTACAGTACCGTTCTCCATTTTCTGACTTAAACTCAACACATTTGTCAATAATTTCAATCAGATTTCTAATTCTTGCTTTCTTTCAAAAGGAGAAAGAAAAGTCTCCATATTACTAAATCTAACAGGCATGATTCAGTTTTTAGTCAGCATTGGAGGTCTTATCAGCAATCAATATTTCGACTAACATTTCTTTCATTGAATCACTGTCTCAGAATCAGACTTAAACTCCTAATTTTCCTTTCCTTTAGATCTATCTGCCTAGACATTTCTGTTGTTCCTTCGTTCTAATGTTTAAATGATGTTCTTAGGACTATTTATTTCTCAATAATCTCATCCACCTTCTGTTTTTGGTAACATTTACTACTCCCTAAACTATATATCTAATTCAAATATGTATTTTCAGCTGCAAACCTGTATATACCCCATGGGTTATTTGTCATCTTTATGTATTTGTTCTATGTAAGTCTCAATTTTGAAATTTTAAACTCAAACTCATCTTCCCTTCTATCTGTAAATATAAGCTTGTTCCATGAACTAGTTCATTACCAATTTTTTCAAATTGGAATCTGGGCATCATCTTTGAAAAATTAATTGAGAAATAACATGGCATATGTTTATTATGTACAACATGATGTTTTAAATGGGTCAATTGTAAAATGGACCAATCAAGTTAACTGACATGCATTAATTTGCATGTTTTTATCTTTTGGTGTGTAGTGAGAACACTTAAAATCTACTCTCTTGACTATTTATGTCATCTTTATTGCTTCCTCTTCTATTTATTTACCCCTTCCAGGTGATTGCTCACTTTTTCTGTCTCTCCAATTCTGTGTCTCTGGTAAGCACACGCACCCTATAGCAAAATTCTCAAAATAAATAAATAAATAAATAACAGTTAATTTAGTCTTTTTATGGTAGCAGTGTCTGTACTTTTTTTGGTGTCAGTTTCTTTTAGTCCCCCACCCCCTACCATGAAAGGGCTATGCTTCTTTGTTTCTTTCATGTCTTATAATTTTTTGTTGAAATTAGACTTTTTTTTTTTGGAGAGGTTTTTGCTATAGGGCACGTGCACTTGTCAGAAAGACAGAGACAGAGAGACAGTAAGTAAGAAACCACCCCCCAGGGGGTATAGTCATGCTGCAATCCCTTCCCCTCCATTCTTCTCTCGGGATCTTGAGCATGCACGCACACACACCCGGCGTGAGTTTAAGCCACCAGGTCTGGGACTCGAACCATGGTTAACTACATGGGAGTCCAGTGACATAGCAATTACGCTAACTGCTGGTCCCAGAAATTAGACATTTTTAACGTTATTATATAATATCTCTGAAAATGAGACCCCTCCCTCAATCTTTACCTACAGAACTTGGTATTATTGAATAGTCTGGGTTGTAGTTATTTGGTTTTCGCAATTATTTTTGTAAAGACTGTATTCTTGGTCTTGTGTGGTCTCAGAAGTCTCAGATAATTTAGCTTCCTGGTCGGAAGTTTCACAACAGAATTTCTTAAACTTTCAAAGCAATTAAAAAATAAAAACATAAAAATTTGCTCTTATCTTTGCCATTTAGCTCTTTTTTGGGAGTACTTCTTCATTGTTTAGCCAGTTTATTTATAACTTCACCTGATGCTTTATTTCTTACTTGTGTTGAACTTAAATATTAGTCAACAGTGAAAACTTATGGTCCTTCAGGTCTTTTCTCAGCATGCATTTTATATTTTGTCTGTGTGTGGCATTCCTAATTTCCTAGTATATTCAGAAGCTTTTTAACTCATTTATCCCAAAAGGTATCTTACTCCATAGCTCTTCTCCAAGTCTCTCTTCATATCCATGATTTGCTTGAACTGTTATCCTTTACCCCAAGTGATAAAGGCTTGCTCATTTGACTTTTAATTATTATTATTAGATTTTTGCCATAGGGTACCTGCACTTACCAGAGAGAGAGAGAGAGACAGAGGGAGAGAGAGGAGAGAGAAAGTGATAAATCACTCCTATAGAGGGATGGCCACACTGCAATCCCTCCTCCTCCATTCTCCTCCCTGGACTTTGATTATGCCTGCAGAGGTGCCAGTCTGTAACTTGAATCATGGAGTCTGACATTTAGGATCCAGTCCCTTAACCGCCATGGTACCTGCTGGCCCAACTTTCCAATTATTTTGATGAGCTTCCTTATCATAATTGCTTTTCTATCTTGAAAGAGTTCTAAGTTGCATAAAATAAAGCCTGTAGTGGCAATTCTCTATGGAACCCCTAGGCAGGGAAAATTACTTTGGAATAAGAAATTCTTTGCTTTCTTCAGAACCAAGAATTCACATTAAAAATACAGGCTGCTGTCTTTAGGATCACTACCATACTAGGGAGATGTGTGTGATAAAGGTAAGTTAAAACTCCACAAAGTGCTCTAGTGTGTTTCAGTAGCTTTTCTCCTGAATAAACATTCTATTTCTTACTGCAAATCTTTGACTATCTTCCCAAGTTCTAGTAGAGTGGATTTTGCCGGTTTTTGTCAGTATTGGGGTTTTGAATATTTTCTAGGTGGTAGTGAACCCCAAATTCCCTACTTCACCATTTTTACTGATATCCTGTCTACTTTCTGTTTCACTACTGTTACCACTTTAAACTAGGTCACTTTCACCTTTTCCCAGGGTACAGTTGTATTTTCTTCAATTATTTAAATACTCAGAATACTCGTGAGTTTCATGTAAGCCATAGGCTGTAAGCGAAAATCAGTCCAATAGTTTATAAGACTTTGTGGCTGGGCTTTTGCCTCTCTTAGCTTGTTACTTCTTTTAAATTTTTACCCTTCAGATGCACAGATCTTTCATTTTATTGAATTAGTCTTCCTCCTGTCCACGTCCTCTTTCCCTGTGTCTTCCTTACTTTCTCTTTTACTTTTTATCCCCCATTACCTCTTTACCTCAGAGTTCTAACACATTTTAATGTCCGTGCTAGTTATTAGCTCACTACTTAACTAGTTACTTTCTCGGTTTAAGTCTATTCAGAATTTACCTTTGTAGGGATGACCACTGATATACTCTGCCCTTTTTGAACTGAGAGGATCTATATTTCATAAGCTTAACAGAAAATCAAGCTCCTAAACAGCAACCCAGGCTTGTCGAATCAATAGTTCTGGGGTGGGAGTGGAGAGCAGGCATCAGGCAGACTAATTAAAGAGGCCTAATTGTGAGGTCTGAGATTCTGCATTTTTAACAAGGTCCCAGGTGATGTCAGTTGTTCCCCCTTCCAATGAAATTTAAATAGTGGGTTGTTGGAAAAGCCATGATACATATTTACATAGAAAAAGTATGTCATGACTTTTCTGACAATACAATAGCAAGGATAGCATATTCCATGAATTCTATTGTAATTTAGAGTTTGGCTTGAAGCACCCTATAAAGCTCCTTTTTTTTTTTTTTTTTGTCTTTTTTTTGGAGAGGTTTTTGCTATAGGATGCATGTGCTCGCCAGACAGAGAGGGACAGAGAGACAGAAAGAGGGAAATCATTTCCCAGGGTGGGGCACCCTGGGGGGGGGGGGGGGCACGCCACAATCCCTTCTCCTCCTTTCTCCTCTTGGGATCTTGGGCATGCACGCACTCGTGCCCGGCGTAAGTTTAAGCCACCGGATCCGGGACTCGAACCGCGGTCAACTACGTGGGAGTCCAGCGACATAGCCATTACGCTAATTGCTGGTCCCAAGCTCCATTTTTGATGACTGATATTTTAATAAAACTGTAACTTGTCTTTCTGTGATTCATATATACCTGCCGATGACATATTAGCAAAATTATATTACATGGGTCGGGACCATTTGGTTTTCTGTGGGTAAAAAAATAAAAGATTTAACCACTGTGTAATAATAGTCTCACACGAGTTGAGCTATTCTCTATTTTTTTAGGGCAATAAAAATCGTATCCATTGTTGGGCCAGAAGGTGGCACAGAGGTTAAAACAGTTGAATCCTGCATGGCCAGCTTCATGGCTCGAATCTCAGATCCAGCAGGTTGAAAATCATGCCGGGTGGATGTCCATGCATACTCAAAATCCTGAGAGGAGACTAGAGGAGAAGGGATTACAGTACAGCCATTTCCACTGGAGGGTTAATTTGCACATTCCCTCTTTTTCTGTTTCTCTATAGCAAATGTATGTGCTCTATAGTAAAACTTGACAACAAAAATCTCACCCATTATAACAGCAACATTAAACAACAGTATGGGAAGAATTGGTTTGTCAAAAGTGGTACTTGTTAAGTTAGAGGAGTTGATACATGTCAATCAAAATGCGAAATAAAATCTCTTGGAAAAAAATCTGTATTAATTTATTTGACTAATTTTTTTTTTTTTAAGTAAATTTTGAGAAGAGTATCAGTAATCTAAAGAGGAGAATTTTAACTTAGATTTGACAGTATGGGTCACCAGAACCCAATGGTAAACCTTCTACAAAATTATCTTAAAATATATTTTTAAACAATACAAAGGACAGAAATCCTGTTAGGAAAGAATGTTAAAAATCCAAGGTAAAAATGTGGACCCAGAAAGCTATGCTTTTTTATTTTATTTTATTTTATTTTTAATTTTATTAGCTGTCAGTCACCAGGCAAGTCTTTAATGAGTCTAGGTTTCGTCTAATGGGACTAATAAACCTGCTTACCTTATATGATTGTTTTACAAATAAAATCAGCTAATAGATAATAAAATGCATTTTAGTGCTCCATGAAAATGTTAAGTAATTTTTATTTATTTGTTTACCAGTTCTTAAAATAAATATAAAGCTGCTAATATGTATCTGGTTTAGTACATTATCATCATAACAACATCATATGCAAGTTGTGTGGACAATTGACATGCCAAGAGCAGTATCTTTGGGTAAAACTTGATTATCCATGATGTCATATGTATGCTTATGAGTCGGCATAACGTCAAAGAAGGTCTGAAAAAGAAAGCATGTTAAAAATTGAGTAAATTGGGTAACATAACCTAGGATATACCTGAGTCATAAATTACTTTTTCAACATTAGTTTTGAGAAGCTTTGAGGATCTCATGAATTATTTAAAATTAGACATAAACATCTTGGTGACTTTTATAAATTAAATTACTGATGTTTTTAATTTGCTCAAGTAAAGTGTTTCTGAATATTCATCTTTCCTTTCTCTCTCTCTTTCTAAATTATATCTTAACCATTTACTTGCATTTTTTTCCCTTCAGGTATGAAACAGATCATATAAAAAACCAAGGTGTCAAGAGTTACCATCTAAAAATTTTGCAAAACGAATTGGTGTTCCAGGAATTCAATTTGTGCCCATGCCGGAAAAATTCTAGTACAAATGGCTTAGTGTGGAAGCAAATTCATTTATGTAATACATTGAGATTCTTATGTCTTCTCCTATAACAACAACAACAAAAATATAAAAAGAATGAGTGAAATTAAATGAGGGAAAGGGAGAAAAGTCTGGGCTATTTCTTTGTTCCAGTATTGCTAATTTCACAATTTATTTTTAGAATGAGAAGATGATAATTTAGGACAAATAAAATCTAAGTGGATACTACTCTACAGCACTCCTGGGATGCTGAAAGCAAGGCACACTGGAAATATTTCTGGAGTTATTGGAAAAGACACAAGCACATGTGGAGTCAGGGTGAGCAATGATGGGTGCAGCAATTGTGGTGACAGCTCCTGTGGCAAAGGCACCTGCTCTGGTGCTTCCCAGCCTTCAGTGTTAGGTTTCATGACCAAAGATGAACACTCTTGATTACTGCTACTATGATATTAGTTGTGCTGTTGGAAGGTAGCAACTCCGGTCACACAACTCCCTGTTTTTGGTGATACTGGTGTTAAGAGACATCCCTGAAGCAAAAGAGGTGGAAAACAAACACCTTCCAGTATCCAATGATATGTCAAAAGCATCTCTTTGAGATTGCCAGAAAAAAATTAGGAGAAACACATAGCAGATCAGACTCGGAGTAAAGAGAATGAACAAGAGTCACTGAAATACGATTTTCTGGTGAGAAATGTATTCCTGTTGGAGCATTCACTTTACAAGCTAAGTGACATATGTGATTGAATGTATAAAAGAAGTTAAAACTAAATTAAAAAAAGAAATACTATTTTATGGCTATTATCTTATTTCCTAACTGTTGAGATTTGAGAATCAATGGACATATTTGTTTTATTATGATTTAGTTCATTAAAACCATAACAAAAGCAATGTTCATTCTATCACAAATGACATGCATTTGAAATTCACTACAGTAGCATTTAATTTTCTTTTTTTAGAAGAGAGATTTTTTGCTATTGGGCATGTGCACTCACCAGGGAGAAAGAGAGAGACAGAGAGACAGAAAGTGAGAAATCACCCCCAGGTGCATACACACAGACACACCCCCTACCTGAGTTTTAATCCTCCCGGTGTGGGACTTGAACTATGGTCAACTATGTGGGAGTCCAGCGACATGTTTTGCTGTTTGCTGGTCCCAACATTTACTTTTTCTAATAACAAGATTTAAGATCTATAACTTTTGAGCACAACACATTATGTTTTAGCCCATTCAGTTACATCCTGGAGGGGGGGAACTTAATTCTTTATTTCAACTCTGAAATCAACAATCTCCTTTCTTTGTATCATTCCAAATAACATACTGCAGTAGCTCTCATCAAGGACTTGAATGAAGAATTCTAATCCCTTTCTCTTCCATACCCACCCAGTCCTCCCCCCTCAATCCGATGAAGTTGTTCATATCAAGAACACTGAGGGCTTCATGCTGTCAAATCCACAAGAAACCTTTATGTCTTAGCTGGATGACATCCATCAATGTTGGGCATAATTGATTACTTTTAAAAATGTTCTTTGCACTACCTCATTCTGTTTCGTTTCCCTTCTTTTCTGGAAATGTATGTTTAATCTTTATATAACTTCCCCATTTCTTTTTTACCTCTATGTGGCAAAATGGTATAATTGTTTGAATTTTGTGTTTATGTTCACTTCCTTCTTTATGTGAGGTTTTTATTTAGGTGAGTGGAAATATGTATGTCGTGTGAGTGTGTGTGTGTGTGTGTGTGTGTGTGCATGTATGTGTGCATGTGTGTCTGTGTGGCAGAGAGCTCTCCTATCAGCCTCACTTGTATATTCAAGAAATCACTTGAGATCTTTACTTAAAGATCTTGCAGTATTTAAAACTAGACACTTGATTTTATCACCTCCATTTTTTCTGATGGAAGGTTTTTTTGTGTTGTAAACTAAAATAATAGTACTGTTACATATTGCATTTATTCAGTCAAAACATTAGGAGTGTGGGAGGGGAAGAATGTAGGAAAGGAAATTTGGGGTAAAACATAGAGAGGTAAGACATTTGTGGGACACAGATAGGTTTATTATTTGTTGATGAGGACGTGTATAGTATTCTCAACTGGGCTGGACTGAAGTGTATATCATGCTGGGTAAGGTCTCTTTATAATCTAAATGATATATAGCAATCAAATACATAAATAATCATTAAAATTAACAATAATAATTAAAAAACGTTAGAAATAAATATTAAAAAATGAATAAAGACAGCGTGCAAAAAAATGTATTAAATATCTAAAATAAATATAGTATGCTCGGCCCTGGTTATAGAAGAATGACTAAGTAAGTAAAATGTGCTGCCTAAAAAAGATTCTAAGGTCCCAATCTAGAAGACTGCATTATGAGTTTTGTAAGTTCAAAATTATACATGTGTGTATATATATATATATATATATATATATATATATATATATATATATTCAGCAAAGCAGTGAATGGTTTTATGTAGAACAGTGATGTGACCAGAATGAAATCTTATGTGCATTACTCTGGCATTCTGCAAAGAAGACATAAGAACACAGGTATTGGATGGGCATGGAAGAAGAAGCTTGCAACAGATCAATAGAAAGATAAAGTATTGGGCAATTTACAGAAACAGCTATTGGTACTTTGAAGTAAGTAGGTTTGATATAAATTTTAGTTATGAAATCTATATCACTTGCTAAATGAACTACTATATATCCAAAAAAGGTATTGTGTAAATACCTGCTGAAATAATTTAATCACTTCTGTCTCTGAGATTTAAATACATTTCCATAGAACCTGGGAATAACAGGCATTTAATAAGTGGCTGACTGTGTATATGAATAGATAGAGGTGTGAATAGACGAATAGATGAATAAATTTGTTTATCCTTTAGTGAATTAGACTCAAACTGATAAGAAGTTACGTAGCTTTTATATTAAACAATGCTTTGCGTATTAGCATACATAGCTGTAAATACAGATATATATATATATTTGTTTGCTGATTATTTTGTCAGATAGTTTGATTTTTAGATTTCTGTAGGTTTTTATTATTTTTTTAAGGTTTTGCCATAGGGTGTATGCACTCACGAGGGAGAGACAGAGAGAGACAATGAGAATCAAAGTGAGAATCACCCCCACAGAGAGAATGGCCATACCATAATCCCTTCTCTTCCATTCTCCTAAAATTGTGGACTTGCACACACACACACACTGGCCATGATTTTCAAGCCACCAGGTCCAGGATTTGAACCATGTTTGACCATGTGGAAGACCAGTGCAGTAACCACCACGACCCTTCTGGCCCCACTTTTGTAGATTTTAAAGGGATTTCTAT
Source organism: Tupaia tana (assembly GCA_026018925.1). Classification (NCBI taxonomy): domain Eukaryota; kingdom Metazoa; phylum Chordata; class Mammalia; order Scandentia; family Tupaiidae; genus Tupaia; species Tupaia tana. Next base: position 62,118,940 of record JAKSZU010000013.1, read on the forward strand.
ATTCTCACTAAAGGCCTTGGGAAAATTGTAAATTAAGAAAGAAGGGGTCACTTGCAAAAGAAGTATCCATGTTTACTCACTAAATAAACCTGGACAAAATCTTTTTGGAAAAATAAACCATTGAGATCCTTCAAATAGATATTTACCTTTATATGCATATACTTGTGGTCACCCTCTTTTCAAAAATCATAGAAGGTGGGAACCAGCAGTTAGCGTAATGGCTATGTCACTGGACTCCCATGTAGTCGACCGCGGTTTCCGGTGGCTTAAAACTCACGCCAGGCGTGTGTGCGTGCGTGCCCAAGATCCCAAGAGGAGAATGGAGGAGAAGGGATTGTGGCGTGACCATTTCCCCTGGGGGGTGATTTCTCGCTTTCTGTCTCTATGTCTCTATGTCTCTCTCTGTCTGTCTGGCGAGCACACGCGCCCTATAGTGAAAATCTCTCCAAAAAAAAAAAAAATCATAGAAGGTCAAGAACTCCTCTATAGAGGTCTTAGTACCTAAAATAATTCCTTTAGGAAGATATTAATATCTTTCCTTTTTCCCTAGAAACAATGTGCTCTCTTTAGTCTGACTTTTGCTTTAATATTTGTGAAAATTAAGATGATGATGCATTTTAAATAGACAGCTTTGATTTGCATAAAATAAAAGTTAGCTCAAGCTCTTGAAAGCACTTCAGAGAGTACTTACTCTGAGTATATATCCCTGCTCATTATATATGCAGTAGTAAACTGCATCTGGCAATATATAGTTTTTATTAATAATGCTTCCCCATTCTTTTGCCTAAATCTCCCAATTTACTGATGGCTTCTTTTTAGCTCTGCTATGACTCCATTTCTCTCATACCTATTTATTTTCTCTTTGTTCTGTTCTGATGGTTGGATGGAATGCTGTTGCATGGGTGAAGGTCAAGAGAAGAAAGATAATTTTATTTTTTGATTCATATGGCATGCACATGCATGCTCAGAATCCTGAATTGGGGGAGAACTGTAGAGTGGGATTGTGGAGTGACCATGCCCTATTGGGGTGTTTACTCAGAGAGGGAATCCCTCTCTGGTTAGCATATAGGCCTACTGACAAAATTTTTAAAAATTGTCAACTCATCTTGATAATTAAAATCTAAGTAATTGCCATATGTGTATTCTTCAACAGTGATAGATTCTTTTTTTTTTTTTTCTTTTTTTGGAGAGGTTTTTGCTATAGGGCGCGTGCGCTCGCCAGACAGACAGAGAGAGACAGAGAGATAGAAAGCAGGAAATCACCCCCCAGGGGGGATGGCCACACCGCAATCCCTTCTCCTCCATTCTCCTCTCGGGATCTTGGGCACGCACGCACACGCGCCCGGCGTGAGTTTAAGCTGCCGGGTCCGGGACTCGAACCGCGGTCGACTACGTGGGAGTCCAGCGACATAGCCATTACGCTAACTGCTGGTCCCAGTGATAGATTCTTTATACTCCGTTTTGATGTAAAGCTGAATGTGATGTATATACAATACATGACTTGTAAAGGAAGAAGACACTATCTGATTCTAAACCTCACAAAGGTCCAAACTTATGGATTTTTATCCAATTTTCAATACATGATATTGAAGAAAAATTCTACTAATGAATTTTTAAACAAGAGCTATCCAAATTGCTAATTTCTACTAGCATTTTCTTTACCACTTATCTATAAAATACCATGATTACTTAGGCAGACTGAAACCCTCATCCATTATCTTCCTTTAGTATTCACTAGAAATCAAAATGACCATTCTAACAAGCTTGTAAAATGCAATATATCTTAGCACTCACTATGGTTTCTTCATAAAAACCAACATTATATTCCAAAACTCTTCAACATTTCAATGATTTTACTTTATATAGATCTAAGATTAAGAAATAGGAAGAAAGTATTTTTCCTGAGGTGAAAATTATAGTATACTGGTTACTTGACAATCCTTTTCAGATGGTTTGGGCCTAATGCCAATATTTAGCTGTGAGGTTCCATTTCAGATTCAAAGATCATTATGCTCTCAGTCCAATCCACAATGAGTATTTTTTATATTATGGCTTTCAATTAAAAAATGTGTTGCTATATCTTCAGATAAAAGATTGTATTAAACTTTAATTATTTAAAAATTGCTTAATAGAATTGTTAAAAATATATTTGGCATATTTCCCTGATATACTTCAAACTTTCCAATGAAGGCTTATTTTCAGATTTAAGACTTTACATATGATACTATTTATTAACTCAAAATTCTACATTTATTACTGAACACAAAAGGAAAAAAAATCTTTTAATCATTTTTGTACCATATAATGAGTCTTTAAAATCTAAACAAAACATATCTCCTTTGGAGTATTTAAAATTTTATTTCATCTTGTTTTTAAAAATAGTATTCATTATACTTGAATCTATTTTTCTCTTGCTACTACTTTTCATTGAACTTTCAAAAATATCTTTGCAGTAGACTGAATAATGGCTCTCAAAAACAATATATCCTTAACCTGGAACCTGCGATTATTATTTTATTTAGTCAAAGATGGGATTAAAGTAAGGATCTTGAGACTTGGGGAGTATCTTGATTTACCTAGGCATACCTGAATTGTATACACAAGTCTTATATGTAAGAGAAGGGAGATTTAAAACAGACAGCAGAAGACAATGTGACCAGAGAAGCAGATATAGTAATGGTATGGTCACAAGCCAATGCACACTGAAAGAGTCTAGGAACATACTATCACCCAAAGTCCGAGAGGGGGTACCACTTTGTCAACATCTTAATTTCACCTCAGTGACATGTTAAATGGAGATAGAAATAGCAATTACTTCGGAGTTTCCTTTAGCTGGGAAACAATAAAATTTATCTTCATGGTGATTTGTTAGAATAACTAAACAAAATCAATTCAATATAATTTGCAATTAATATTTTAATTTTAGGGTTCTTGCCATAGGGCATGTGTGCTTACCAGAAAGAGACAGAGAGAAGGAAAGTGAGAAATCGTCCCCTGGGGGAATTGCCATGCCTTAATTCTTCCTTCTCCATTCTCCTCTTGGGATTTTGGGCACATATGCACACGTGCCCAGCACAATTTTCAAGCTGCTAGATTCCTGATTGAACTGCACTCTACCATGTGATAGTTAAGTGCCTTAACCACGTGCCACCTGCTGGCCCCTATAATTAGTCTTTAATAGCAGGAGGAAAAGAGATGATTTTTTTAAAAAAATGATGTCTAGGATTCTGTATCTTTTTAAAATCCATAACATAAATATTTAGAGTAGATTTTAAGTTTTTCCCCTGTTCTATGACCTATTTTTTACTGTTATTAGAAAAGGTGGATAAATATGGAAGATATAATGCTAAGTGAGGAAAGAGAGACTATTAAAGAGAGACATTGTACGCCTCCACTTACTATACACAGAATGTCTGAACTCTATGGCAGAAACTGAAAGATGGAAGGTATAAAAGCATTGAGAGCAACTGTGGATACTAGAGACAGTGCGGGAGGAGGATGGGCAATGGGGTGTGGGAGAGAGGGAATCAAGGGAAAAAATAGACAAGGAAGACATTTAATGGAAACAAAAATAGAAAATTATTTGTTGATGATAATGTCCATGATAATATCCTTGGGCTAAAATGCAATGTATTCATGCTGCAAAAGTTTATTTTGTGTGCAGTAAAGACATATAGTAATTAAATGTAAAAAAAAATAAGAAAATAAAAAGACAGACATAATTACATGTAAATTGAAATATATAATAAAATAGAAAATAATAATAAATAAAATAGGTATTGATGAGGTTCAGGTTTCCCAAGGGGGTGTTTCCACTTTTTGAAACTCAATTGCCTTACTTCTAAGGAGAACAATGAATCAAGGGCATATTAGCCTCCACTCTTTTATCTTTTTTTCCACAATATTTTACAAATTTTTCTCTTTTGGATAATATGCAAAGCTTGCTAGGTGCTACTTTACAGTATTTTCATTTTACTCACTGAGTTTTATGTCTAAAGTCAGACATGTTCACAGATATGTATATATCAGCTGCACTTGTTATTGAAAGTTTGAAAGTACTTAGATTAATTAAGATCTTTTGTGACACAATAAAATGTATAAAAAATAAATAAAAAGGGCAACTGTAGATACCAGAGATAGTGTGGGAGGAGGTGGGAAATGGCCGAGGGTCAGAGGAAGGGAATCGAGGGAGAAAAATAAAAGCAAGCAGCAAAATACATAAGAAACAAGAAATGGAAATTTATTTGTTGACGATAACATGTATGGTAATATCCTTGATTGAGCCAGTATACAGTGTATTCTGTATAGGAAAACACATTTTTGTATGCTGTACTTATGTACAGTGAAAGAATGTAAAATAAATAAATGTAAAGTTATAAAAAATGTGAGATTAAGCAAAAGAGAACTGCAGTTGATATTATTCCAACAATCATCTTATGTTCTGGTTGAAAATCCTTAAGAGGGCAACAGTAGCTATAAAAAAAAAAAAAAGGAAAAAAAAGTCCTGATAGAGGAGAGGCTCATAGAAGTTCTCTGGGTACATTTGTCTGAAGGGTCTTTGACAAGCCTATGGACCATGCTTATGATAGAAAAACTATGCAAATTCAGTTTTTGCTTATACCCTAAGTCTATTTTCCAGAGTCTTGTGACATTATCATATTTGATTATATATGGAAAATATAGATATAAACCTAGGACAAAAGAAAAGTGTACTTCTGTGGCCAGGTAGTAGAGCAGCAGTAATGCAACTGGACCCAAATCAGGAAAGTTCTCGGTTTGCAACCCACAAGTCCTGAGCACACCAGGTGCACATATATACCTGCCCATAATCACAGCATGGTAACCTGGCTCAGAATGCCTCCGTCCTACTCTTATTCTCTAGGAATCTCTCTCTTACTGAATAAATATATAAACAACTTTTAGGAATATTACTCCTAAACTTTCCCCTGCTTTCCTTTATTGTCAATCCCTACCATCTAAAATCTGGTAAGTAGGTTTTTTTAGGCCCTTTCAACTTTCAAGACAAAAGTCAGGTCTCTACTTCAGTGAATGCTATTCTATCTACATTTAAAGCATCTAAGATTTAAGATACGTAGACTGAGAAAATAATTAAAATGGACATGTCTTCTGTAAGAGAACATTTCACTAAGTTCTATTGCTTTAAAACAGGTTTTGACATGAAATAAAATTCAAGAAACATTTGGTAATACCACCTTCCTGAAATATATCTGGTATTTATATTAGCTGATGTCCCAAGCATTTCTATCTTCTTGTTTGCTGGACTTAAATACTGTTTCAGATTGGCTATGATTTCTGCCACTCTCGCTTTGATAAAACATAGACTTTCTCAGTCGACAGTGGGATTCATAAGATCTATTGGTTTTCTGGAACAGGTCTGTTCTTTGTACATTGAAACTTATTCAATCAGCCTTTGCTCTCTCTCCTCCTATTCTTTAATTTTCCTTTCTCATTTAGCTTTTCTTGTCAGGCTTTCTGTTTTTTGCTGAAATATTTTGGAACCATTTTTTGTTTAAGTTTGGGCATCATACACTAAAAAGTTGACAAAGTCCAGTGTGTATTACTCTTTAACTGAGGTGTGAGAAATAAGAAGATACATTGTCAGTTTAGATACAACTACAATAAAACTGTCAATTGACCTCTGCTATTTTTATTCCCAATAAATTACCACAAGCAGTATCATCCTAATACTAATCCCTGCTGGGACACATTGCTCCCATTGCTCCACCTCTCTTTGTATGCCCCTTCCAGACAGTTTTCATGTTCAATAAACACCCTTATGAATGGCATGAGAACTGTATGAATCTTTAAACTGATTGAATGAGCTCAACTACCTTACGTAAAGAAGTCTGCCTTTCTCAGTCTACTTATTCAGCTGTTAATCCCATCTAGAAACCCTCACAAACCCAGAATGTTTATACAAATGTCTAGGCATCCATGGCCCAGTTAAGTTGACACGTAAAATTAGCCATCAGGGTAGTAATGCTAAGTTTCGAAGGCGAAGACTTTTACTCTAGAGCTTAAAGCCTTCTGTATGCTAAAATACATTGCTAGTTCGTATAGGAAAATAATATTTTGAGTACTTTCAAAATATTTTTATAATATATTTCTGTTCTTTTATCAAAGAACAACAAAATAATGTCCCCTGTAACTGTGTTGCCAGGAACAGTTTGGAATATAGTCACCTAAGTCTCTGAAAGGTAAGTTAATGACCCCCTCCAAAAAAAAGACCATTATCATAAATTCTTATTTCTTTTTATTATTTAGCTTTTAGGAATTTCCCATCTGAATTAGAGTAAATTATTATCTTTAATCTCTTTATGTAACTATTCTTTGTCACGGTTGGCCAAATATATCAATGTCTGTCTCTGGGATTCAGTATTACTTACTTGGAACCAAAATGAAAGTAAAGATAATATCGAACAGACTTCTACCTAAATAATGATTTATATATTTACATATTGTTTTTCAGTGACCTTATCTTCATAATAAATAATTCAGATATTTTGAGTATTTCTTGATATATGTAATTATATGATACTTTTCTCATGAGTGACTATATCAAAACAAGCCAAATGGAGATTTGATAAACACATTTATTGGTAATCTGGTGATATTATAGATACATTTTCAATCAACAAGCGATTCTTTTTTTTTATTATGATGTGTAGGACATATTGGTTGGAAACTAAATGTGAAAATTTGATTTAGTTCAAATATTCGTTCTATAATTTTTTTTTTACCTTGTGCATACTTAAATAGACAATTGTTATATGAGTGTAACCCTTAACTTCTTACTGTTTATCAAGATTATTGAAATGGCAGGTCTGATCTTTTGGCAGTTTGGTACTGTCAGTTTGCTGTATTAACAGTTTTAAATCAAGTATTTAAAAATCCGCTTGTGTCATTGTACTTAAAGAACTAAAACGTATTTTGACAATATTATTTAAATAAAAAACCGTCTCCTTTTGGAAAATTAATAGTAATCACCAAGAGTATCTGTGGTGATAATCAATATATGTTCACTAAATACAAATAAAAAAAGTTGTATAATTCTGAATTTCCAGGCAAGTAGTCAGTTAAAATAGTAGTCACTTAAAATACTGACTTTTACAATTTTATGATTCTAATGGCTAGTCTTCAGTGAAATAATTTCAGAATTTACAATATAATTATCTTTGCTAATTTCATATTTTCTTTTTTTGGAGAGATTATTGCTATAGGGCACGCATACTCACCAGGCAGAGAGAGAGACAGAGAGACAGAAAGTGAGAAATCATCCCCCAAGGAGGATGGTCACGCCACAATCCCTTCTTCCCCATTCTTCTCTCAGGATCTTGGGGCACACACGCACACATGTCCAGCGTGAGTTTTAAGCCACCCGGTCCGGGATGCGAACCGCAGTTGATTACGTGGGAGTCCAGCGGCATAGTCATTGTGCTAACTGCTGGTACCACTGATTTCATATTTTCTTAAGTTATTGTAGTTATTTCTAAAAGTGGGCTAGAACTCTAATCTACATTTATGATTTTTCTTCTTGTTACTTTTTTGATACACTTATTATCATATTAGAGTATCTTTTGAGCTGTCCCCTTCAAAGTCATTATGTTCATTTCAGCTGATGGGCACATTTGCATTGGATGAGCTATACAATTGATGAGGTTTCATGAGACTATACAATTTATGGAATCCCTTAGTAATTTAGGAAAACCTCAAGAGAAAACAATGAAGGGAGTAAATAAAGAATACTGAAGAGAGGAGAAAGATCAGAGATAGAGAGAAATTGAGGTAGTCACTAGTGTCAAATGTGCCAGTCTGTCATAATTGTAGTTACCATGTATAATTTTAATTTTCTCAGAAGGGTAATTTTTGAAAGACATACTTTCATTTCGCATTTTTTCTTCCAGTTTTATTATGCTATGGCTCTTTTATTAATGGGATTATACATAGTAGAAGACTATTGTAGCTGGAAAGAACTTCAAAATCATTTAGTTCAGTCATCTGATATTCTGTACATAACAAGGTCAAAGTCAAATAGCTGGCTCCCAGTCCCTTAGCTAGAACAGTAACAGAACCCAACATCTTGGCTACCTCATAAGAGCTCTCTATTATCCTGGAGCTTCCTTCTTATTACTCTTTTCTTTGTATTTCCTCCTTTTTTTCTTAGAAGATAGTCAAAGGAGGGACCAGCAGTTAGCATAATGGCTATGTCACTGGACTCCCACGTAGTCGACCGCGGTTCGAGTCCCAGACCTGGAGGCTTAAACTCATGCCGGGCACGTGTGCGTGCGTGCCCAAGATCCCAAGAGGAGAATGGAGGAGAAGGGATTGCGGCGTGGCCATCCCCTCTGGGGGGTGATTTCTTGCTTTCTATCTCCCGGTCTCTCTCTGCCTATCTGGCGAGTGCACACCCCCTATAGCAAAAACCTCTCCAACAACAACAACAAAAAAAGATAGTAAAAGGAAACATAGTGTGTCTGGATGGTGGACAAAGTAGGATGATTTTTGTGAACAGATAATTAGAGAAGTGCAATCACTGATGGCTGTAATATTTTATGGCCTTGAAGTTCCTGCTTTTGGGTGTATTGAGATGACACTTAGCATTTCCTTCAAGCAATGTGTGCTTTTGTGTAGTCAGTTTTATTATAGTCATAAATCATGAGGACCAGAAAGATAGGAAGATTCTATTTTCTTACTTTAGTTTGTTCCCTCAAGGAAGGACCACAATGCAAAAGGCCTTTATATCTTACTACTGTGCTAATAAAGAAAATGCCAGATGATGTATTTTATCTGCCACGTCATACTCAAAACTATATAGCATTTATCTCAGGTTCCACTTTATTATATTACACATGAAAAGAAACATATTTCTGTTCATTATATTATGCATGAGGACAAATAAGACAAATAGCGTGTCCCCTGAGTAGAAACAGTAAATGCTGTGCATTGGCTAATAATGAAATTATTCACTTCTCTTACAAACAAAGGATCAAAGGCATCAAATTAAGCAAAAGTTTTTGTGAAGAGATATTCATGTTTTTAAAAGTCATACTCATTTAACTTGTTCTCTAAAATCTTTATGATTGAGAAAAATAATATTTGGCTTGACATTTTACTCCCTTTCAAAATATAATAATGGTACAATAGCTATAACAATTATAACAGCAATAACTAACCTATCATCTGTTTATGTATCAATCTATCTGACTTGTTACTTTCTTTATACCATGCACAGTTTTATGAATTTACATTATTATAATCTCTATAAGATTGATGAAGAAACTAAAGCACTGATGAATAACTTTTACAATAGCACACAGTTAAATTCACTGTTAGCCAGTTATATGCATTCATCCAAGTTTTCTTCATTTTTACCTAAACTACCTAAAAGATGAATAGGTATAATAATTTATCTTCTGAGACATGATGTACATTTAATTTTGGATAAAAATATTAATCAATTACATTACGTTAATGACACTTTCTAACATTCAAGGCCTATAGAAATTTTTAAATAAAAAGCTTCAAAAATAGTACTAAATTCAAATCTCTATTAAAACTATTTGATGGGACCAGCAGGTGGCGTGGTGGTTAAGGCGCTGGACACTCCCACATGGTCGACCAGGGTTCGAGTCCTGAATCTGGTGGCTTGCTTTCTCATTTCCTTTCTCTCTCACTCTCACCCTCTGTCTTTCTCTGGTCAAATTAAGAAATAAATGAATAAATAAATTAAAAAATAAAATAAATAATTATTTAAAAAAAAACAAAACTATTTGATTATGTGTATATCCTAAATAATAGTCAAAAAGTAAAATTTTGTTCTAAAGCATTCATTATGGCGTTATGATAAAACAAATTTGAAACAAAAATTTTCATCTTTAGAGAACCATTTGATTAAGGCACATTTATATGTGCTATATGTATAATATTACACAGCTGTTAAAGGAGTAGTTATGAAAAATGCTAAGATCATAGATAATAAACATGATAAAATATTCAATAAATAAATTTTATATGCAATAAAATCTTTATTATGCAAACACATACACATACAATCCAGAACATAGCAAAAGAGAGAAATACAACCAAGAAGCTACAGATATTTTGCAGGTGGTGATGGGATCATGGAAAATTTTTATGACTTTATACTTTATTGTCTTTCCTTGTTTTTTTTTTAAATTTTATCCTGTATAAATAAACAATAAAATACACTTCTTGTAATTATTTATGCCTTTCTCAAATATTATTAGTATAGTTGCTATTCCTAAATAAATTTCGGCTCTACGGAGAAAAATATATTGATCTTAGAAGACATCTGATTTCTAGCCCCTGTACAAATTTGAGCTTTCTTTAGAAAATAGAAGGTAAGATATTTAATAAAATTGACCTATACTTTTCAACTCAAACTAAGAAAAGAGTAAAATCTTGCACAAAGAAATTCATAAGACATATTAAAATATTATAATTTTTTCTCTGATATGGAATATTTACAGTATAGAAATATGTAGACAGTATATAAAGTTTAACTGAGCATAAAATCCATAGCACTTAAAAATGTTTCTTCACTTTTATAATAAAGGAAAGTCATGTGAAGGCAAATTCCTATAGGCAACTTAAGTTTTGCTAGTCACATTCTAGGGGAAAAATCAGAGTAGTTGCTCATTCACTTTTTTTCTATTAAACTCTCTGAAGCTATCTTTTTTAATCAGGACGTCTGTGGAATGAATGATGCTTCTAAAGAAAGTCAACACAGAATCATGCAGACATATAGTGATATAATGGTGACTAATACCACTTAGAAAAGATTCTCAAAACGTTTTCTTTTTTTGGTATAACTTATAAAAAAAAAAAAAAGACAAGTATCCAGCCAGTCTTATTAAATGGAACACTTATTTCCTAGAATATTACAAGTAGGTAACATTTTCCTAAATTTACTTAAGGCACATGACTTATTTTTTTCCAGAAACCATGCTTTATTTGTCTTTGTATCATTCAGCCTCTAATAGAGAGCCTAAAATAATTCAGACACACACATAAAAATAGTTGATAAATGAATTCATAAATGATTATATTTGCATATATTTACATATTGACATTATCTTTATACTTAATTATAATTATCACATGCTAAAATGTTTGTTTTTTCCTTCTAAATGAAATTAAACTAGAAAACCTTTCCCAACCTATTTTTTTTTCTTGCTAACATTCATGGCAAAATTGGTCAGATATAAAATTGATTAGAGATGTTAGAATCCAGATATTTAAATAGGTGTTCACTGGCTATAAAAAAGTCTCACAATTTATTTTAAAATATGGATTAAAATATAATTTGTATGGTAAAGCTTTCTGAATTGGTTTATTTTATTCATATCCTTTTTTTTTTATTTCACAGCAATGACCACCTACTAGCTAAAACCTTAATTATCATTGGCTTTAATGCCTCCACTAGGGATACGCATTAATGTTTGGCTTCGCCAGAGGAGAAAACATCTTGTTTCCATACTTCTGCATTAGCTCTTTGGAGTCATAAAAGATAAATTATGAATGTTTGGATGATTTAACTAAGTCTATTGAAGACAGAGCATTAGCTGGCATTTGAAGGCCTGTGTGGAATCATCCTCCACTAGTGTGTGCCCAAATCACTTATAACTAATGTGCAAATAGGCAAGTAATGGGGTCCGGGTTCACTGCATGAGTCGTAATATCCTACCCACACTTCAATTAGCTATTTAAGAGTCCAGTTTTGTAATATTCTACCCACACTTCAATTAGCTATTTAAGAGTCCTGTCTACTCTGTTCGCTCCTATATAATGTGTCCCCTTGAAAGAGAGAAGGGGCTTTGATTCTTATAACATCAAGGTATATCACAGAGGGCATGTTTTTGATGATTGATAAATATTTGTTGAATAAATGAAAACACATATTTGAGTGGTGTATTTGTATAGTAGACACTGAGATGACTATGTTTTGATTTTCAGAGGTTTTTTTGGTATATAGCTGCACACTGTAATCCTTAAAAATTTGGAATAGACTTAAACTGCAATACATAGAAATATGTTTGGGGTAGGTTTGCATTAACCCAAACAAATACCAACAGAGATTTTGTAGTATCTTTTTATTTATAATGTAATTTCATGCTCGTGCTCTGAGGTCAGCATTATGGTAAATCAGTTGAAATCTAGTAAAGAAAAAAAAATTACATTGCATTCTGCACAAAATAATAAAAAAACCCTGAACACTCATGAAAAATTCCATATAGAAATATTTTATTTCAATATAAAGAATAATCACATGAACCTTCTTTCCAGCATAATGCTATTAATTGCATAACACAGCTTCCTATATGGTAGTGACAAATAGGTAGTCTTTAAGATGAAAATGACTTAGGAAGACTAAAATCTAGAAATATCATGCAGAATAGCCCAAAATAGGAGTGGTGAGTCAGGCTTACATTTAGTCTACATTTTACAAAGAAAGCAAAGAATAATAATGAGGCAATTATCTAGCAATTTATTTAAAAAAAGAAAACCTCTGGTTATAGAAATGAGGATTTACGCTGCTTTATTTTCAAGCCAAGTTTATTTTTTGATTGGTGGCCAATTCAACCGATATGGACTACCTAAGTGTTCTGTCTTCTAGCACTGTTAATAATTATAAACACAGACCTATATGATTGAGGCTAAAGTGTAATTCTGGTGTCAGTATAGTCAAAGGATAATGACATCTACCAATGAGGATCTGTAACTGCTTCCTAATATGTTTATTTCTTTAATGATATATATTTATTAAATGCCCAATTATAGGGCAGTATAACATAATTTATTCAGCTTCATTGGCTAAATGCTTAATCCTGAACTTTGCAGTATGTTGTAATTATTTTGGTGGACATAAATTTGTATTCTATAGTTTAAAGGATTAGGAAGTCCTTGTTCTGACACTGGCTAGCTCAGTGATTCTGTTTAAGTCACTTAACTCCTTCTGTTATTTTTGTCCTCATCTGGTAAAATGGTAAGATTAAACTAAACACAACTAAATTTTTCTTTTTCAACTCTTAATTTTGAAATTATTTGGCTTTTGCTAAATATAAACATTAAAAAAAACAAGATTTCAACAGAGGGTAATGTCTGAGGTGAACATTCATATGAGACTAATCAAAAGGTGCAAACTTGGGGGTTCAAATACGTCGTTTTTTCATCTGAGGATTCTTGTAAGAAGAGAAGGGAATAAATATTTAATAAGTGCCTAATGTGTACCAAGAATTTGGTAAGAGCTTTTATTTTCATTTTTGTCAACTTCACCTAACAATCAAATGAGAGAATTATCATTATCCATTTATCAATTAAATGAAAGCTAACTGAAGAACAAGAGCCAAGGAATAGGATTCCTCCCTGCATTTTCAGTGAAATGTCCCAGGCACATTTGCTCTTTGGTTCACATACCTTGTTCTGATGCCTCCTCGTGTGACTAGTTGGATAATTGTTATTTCTACATCTGGAGCTTCTTTCTTTCACTCTGGAGATTCTGCCTTGTGCCTTTGGATTAAGTATCCTTCAGACTTAGAAATTATTGTCTACTTTTCCAATAACTCCTAATCTTGGACTGTTGCCCTTTCTATGAGTCTTTTGTTCCATTTCCTGAGTTCCAAATTTGGACTCTGTATGTGTGTGTGTGTGTGTGTGTGTGTGTGTGTGTTAAATATGTGTTGAGAGACTGAATATACAAAGGGACAATGGCCAAGTCTCATATAAAAGTAGAACTTCAACCCACAACTTCAACCTGTAAGAAACCAATCTCCTAATTTACATGAGTAAGCCAGGAAGCTATCTTGCTTCAAGTCAGACTTGCAGGAAGACAGATTGTTATCTCTAGTACAATCAAGAAAGCCAAACAGTAATTTCTGTAATGATGACCCTAAATGGTCAGGACTTGAGTAATAACTGACAACTTCCTTAATTTTTGTCCTTAGTTTCTTTATAATGATTCACTCAGGATATCCTGCTTCAAGATAGCAAGCCTCCAGCTTCTTTATACCGATAGCCTCCAAAAAGGACATCTGAAGTCTCCCTCCCTTTTCTCACTCAAGCTTTCCCACTTCTTTCAGCTCTTCCAGACACAAGTGACAGTGGCTGAGTCCCTTGCTATAACAAGATCAGATTAAATACTTGTGATTTTCTCATTTGGTTAGTTTTCATTTATTTCTACAGTATTAGGTATATTTTTGTGCACATGCAAGGAATACACAAAGAGTACATGACTAGAACAAATAGTATCTCTTAAAATATATATTAAGTAGCATGCTAATGTATTATTAATATAATATTATTAATGCTGTATGTTAATTAAGTAATATATATTAATATATTAGTATATATTAATATAATATTATTAATATATATTAATAAAGAGATCGACTTTTGTGAGAACAAAACCTTAGTTCTCTACTTGTAGCTGAGAATCTAGAAAAAAATCACATTTTCTTTTTATCCACTTCTCTCCACTTGTAAACAAAATGGACACAGGAAGTACCTATAGATTTAGTTTCTGAAATGTGAGGCAATAGTAAGCCCTGTGCCAGGTTTCTAAGCATGATGGGGCAGAGGTGTAGATTCCCTGACCCATCTTTAGGGCTCAGGGTGAGCTGGTACTGCTGAATCACTCTGCCTGCTGCAATGCTGGTGCACTACTCTTAAACTATGGAGTGTGGCATGTGTAAGCCCCTTCTCCAGCCCCTGGGTTGCTTTTATGTCTAGTGATCCTGGCTGATTGGAGCTACTTTATATGGCTTTAATCATGCAGCAAACATTCATCAAGCATGTGCATAATGCTCAGAAACCGTGGGTGAATTAGACATATAACATTTTGGCATGTGCCCTCCAGGAATTGTTATTCTGAATGTGAATTTGATATATACATATGAAAAATTAAATAACAGGATAAGGCAATTGTATGCCAGCTGTCCCAGGCAGTAGAAGATTAAGCCTCCAATTAAGACAAAATGATGGTTAGGCTTCTTAATTGCAATAAAAGTAGAGCAACCTCTCAATATGTTCACTATCATGACTGCCCTAGTAAGTCCAAGTATAGGCACTCAGTCCTTGTTGTGCAATGTACCTGTCTGCTATTATCACATACTTCTATAACTCAGAGAAAAAATATATATAACATATATATATATATATATATATATATATATATATATATATATAAAACAGAGAAATTCTATTTACAGGAAATATTGAAAATGTGTGGTTCATCCATTTGTGTTAACTATTCCTATGGTCTACATTTTTTCAAGCCACTCCACTATGATCTACAACTGACCTGTTTGAAAATCATATTTTCTGAGTTGCAGTTTAATATTAAAGGATGCCTTTAGCCAAGAGCACTGTAAGGAGTAACTACACAACATCCATTATTGTATTAGCAATAGATATGTTAAGGAATATGTTTATGACTTTTCTCAATTTCCCCTTTATAATGTCCCACAAAAGATAATTATTTTAGATACTGACATGGCACAAAATTTTGCTTTCATTGAGAATTTCATTGGGAGGTTCTTGAGTTAAGTACAGACTTGAAATTAAAAATCAGTAAGCAGCTAATTCAAATACTATCTAAAATGGATTGTGGTGAAAGAAGGAGAGGAGAAAAGAAGGGGAAGAAGAGCAGAGGATGTATGATATCTACTTGACCCCACATTTTCACTCTGATACTTACTTCTCACTTTTGCTATTCTAAATCCATTTTGAAAATGTTAATTTACCTCTATATTGGGATTGTTTTGGGAGGTAATTTTATTTTTACAAATTGGACTCCAGGGTCAATTAAGGCACTGTATTCCACATGGCTGACTGTGTAGTTCAAGTCCTGGGCCAGCAGCTTGAAATCACACTGGGAAAGTGTGCGTAATTGCCCAAAATCCTGAGAGGGTAATGGAGAAGTGATTGCAGTATAGCCATCCCTCCTGGCTTCTGGTGGTGGGGGGTGATTTTTCACTTTCTCTTTCTCTCCCTCTTTCCCTCTCTCTCTCTCTCTCTCTGGTAAGCACAGGTGCCTTATAGGAACAACAACAACAAAAAAGTACTCTAATCCATTATATTGTTCCTTAGATAGAAGTTATTCTATCTGCCTTCTTGTATGTAATTTACACAAGAAATTATCATGAACAGTCACTGACTGGAAATCAGTGTTCAGGATCCAAAGTGATTTCTACATAATTAAAATTAGTATGAAAACATTTGTAAGATTGAGCATCTAGGTTGATAATTATCAATGGCTCTGACTTGAAATGATTGATAGGACATATGATGAACGATCACTGGACTGATGAGAATACAAATAACAAATACTTATTTGTAAGAGTCACCTTTATCCAAGCAACATCAATGTGGTTTAAATATCACAAAATGGAAGCTTTTACCATTTTCTTTAGTAGTATATTTTAATGGCAAATTTCTCAAGAGTTTCACTCAAGGAAAAGTATAGGGAATAAATTCTTATTGAATACTAATAGTAGTCAACTCCTACGTAAAAAGATTTTTGATAACAACTTGAGATAGCTAATATATATTCTTATTTGACAAATGTGAAAACGATGTTGAACATATTTTCTTAAGTCATATTTTAAATAAATGACAGAGACAAGATTAAAACAAAAGTTTATGTGACTCCAAGCTCTTTCTTGCCTTATGTCTTGCCTACCTATTACTGAAGGTTTTTATGGTGTTCTTTGAATAAAGACATCTATTTCTTCACTCATTGACTCATTATTTCATGGAGAAAGGGTTACCCCTTGAATCACTGATTCATTCACTTTTTCAAGAAGGAACTTTTGGGTGTCTATTATGTTTTATACACTGTACTGGGTGCTTAGAATACAAAATGAACAAGCTTTTTTCATCATGGAGATATTAGTCACAGCAGTTGGCCTAATTCTGACTTGAGTGATTCCATTTTCACATGCTTAAATCTTTCTTCTCAGGAAAGAAAGTGATTAAACATGACAATTTCATTTTCACTTCTTGCAGCTAAGCTGCTGTTGTGCACCCTCTTAGACATGTATCCACTTCAGAAAAGATGAACTGATGTGAGCACTTTGTAGATGTTCAAATATTAAACAACGATTTATAAGCTACTTCAGAATTTAATTCAGAGAGTTGGAGCTCCCTTGGGTTTCCAGGAATTTGTTGGTAAAAAGAAAAAAAAAATCAGTGCCTTCAGATAGATAACTTTATTAAAGAAAAGATAAAATTCTAAATGCTTTCTACTTCCAGAGCATATTGAAATCTAAATTTATTCATGACTATCTGTAGATATTTAAGTTCATCAGCCTGTGATATTTAACATTTAACTGGATCTTTTAGTGCTGTCATAGAACAGTTTGAACAGAATTTTATTTCATAATTTCAAAAAAGGAAGCATCGATCATCTCATGAATTCATCTTAGTTACCTTCTGCTCTTTTGAAAAGTGTAAATTAAGCAGGACACACAATTCTAACCCTAGATGCATATGTGCATGGAAACAGATTATGAAAGTTACAACACTAGTAGATGAATAGTTGCACGGAACATCCTGGTCTATTATACTTATTATGAAGGTCATGATACATCTCTTCTGAGGTCTGCATATATATAATTGGAATTAGAATCAATCATCAATACATAAATCAAAGAACTATCATTAATGTTTGTATTAAAATTTAAAGCAGGAAGAGGATGACGCAGTGGAAGTATAGGTTTGGGATCCTTATATATCTCCACATGAAAACAAAACAATGAATAGAAAAAACAAAATCCCATGGATACAATGACATCAGCAACATGGTGGAATATTAGGCTCCAGATTATATCTCCTCCCACAGAAACTTCAAATAAATACCTCCAGGAATATCAAATTTTCTCCATGAGAAAGACAGAATTTGGTTGAAAGACTTCTACACAGCAGATGACAATAAATAAATAAACAAATATAAATAAAAAGAGTCTGCATTAAAATGGTGGAAAAGTGGAGATGGACTTGAGTACAAGCCACCCTGAGCACAGTGCTTTATAACTGAGAAGAATCCCCAATTCCAGTTTCTTCCTGGGACGTGAAAGGTTTGAATCACATAAAGTGTCTGACTTTCATAAATCCTACAAAGTGCTTTAAATCCTTAAATCACTTAGTTTGAAGGACTTGGCACTTAAGGACATAAAACAAAGGTGCATTTTTTTTTTTTTTTTTGAGAGGTTTTCGCTATAGGGCACATGCGCTCGCCAGACAGACAGAGAGAGACATAGAGACAGAAAGTGAGAAATCACCCCCCAGGGGGGATGGTCACGCCACAATCCCTTCTCCTCCACTCTCCTCTTGGGATCTTGGGCACGCACGCACACGCGCCTGGCGTGAGTTTTAAGCTACCGGGTCGGCGTGTGTTTTAAGCTACCGGGTCCGGGACGCGAACCGCTGTCGACTACATGGGAGTCCAGCGACATAGCCGTTACGCTAACTGCTGGTTCCCAACAAAGGTGCATTTTTGAACTGCATAAAAATATTCAGCTATAGCCTCTAGGATCAGTCTAGGTTTCAACTGCTCCACGTAAAAAAAGGTTTCACTACACGCTTTTCCAGTAGCTTCCTTTGGTTCTGATTTGTAACAAGTCTGAATCTGGAGGACTATTTAGCAAATAAAGAATAAGTCTCCTCAAGTTTAAATGACTTGCTTCAGTGGTAAATCTTTGTAATCTCTTATTGGAAGGAGGGTTGAGAGAGCTCTCCTTGCCTGAAGGGAAAAGAAGGCACTCTCTCTGCCTTCTTCCCTGGCGTACTTCATCCATAACTTCACACCAGAAGTCTGTGCCTGCAGGGGGGATAGGATGCTTCTACTTTCCTGAAGAGAAGAGTATTCACTCTCTGCGTCTTCTTCCAGTGATAATACCCACCGTGAATTACTTCCATAGAAAGTGGCTGAAGACCTCTGTCAACAAGAGTGGGAAGGACAGTGCTCTTCATGCCTACTTTTATGACTTGGTCCAGCAGTACATCCAGGTCTGCAGACTTCGGAAATAATTTCTGCATACATCAAATGTCTAACTTCTATATTGCCAGCCTGAGAGACTGGCTGCTACCATACCTAGCTCTGGGTGTTGACAAGGCTCTTCATTTCTTTGTCTCCTGGACCACCGTGAACAATGTGTAGGCACCTTTGAGGAACTAACTGTCTCCTTGGTGCGGGGCAGAATGAATAGTAGATAAACTCTAGCTCTTTTTTTTTTTTTTTTTTTTTCCCCAAATGTTAACGTGTATTTTCTTTTCTTTTTTTTTTTTCTTTTTTTTTTTTTTAATTTTTATGCTACAGGGCACATGTGCTTATGAGAGAGCGAGAGAGAGAATTTGGAATCACCCCCAGAAGGGATGGCCATGATGCAATCCCTTCTTCTCCCTCCTTCTCAAGATTTTGGACACACACATATGCTTGGTGTGTGTTTTTTAAAAATTTATTTATTTTATGTTCATTCACTGAACATTATCACAGCATATAAAATGTGATTTCCCAGAACAAGCAGTTAGTGTAATGGCTATGTTGCTGGACTCCCATGTAGCCGACTACAGTTCGAGTCCTGGATCCAGTGGCTTAAACTCGTGCTGGGTGCATGTGTGTGTGTGCCCAAGATCCCAAGAGGAGAATGAAGGAGAAGGGATTACGGCGTGGCCATCCTCCCTGGGGGGGTGATTTCACACTCTCTGTCTCTCTGTCTTTCTGGCGAGAGAACACGCCCTATAGCAAAAAACCTCTCCAATAATAAAACAAACAAACAAACAAACAAACAAACCAAAAAAACACAAAATGTGATTTCCTATCCAGAATACGCTGTATCATGACTTAATCATACATGTTATTATCAACAAATATTTTTCCATTTCTTGTTTCTTATACATATTTTTTCCTCCTATTTCTCCCCCTCTATCATTTCCCACCCACCTTCCACACTGTCTATGGTATCTGCAGTTGCTTTCCTTACCTTCCCCCCCCCCACATTTAATTGATTCACAAAATATCTTTTTTTTTTTTTTTTTGGAGAGGTTTTCGGTATAGGGTGCGTGCTCTTGCCAGACAGACAGAGAGACATAGAGACAGAAAGCAAGAAATCACCCCCCAGTGGGGATGGCCACGCCGCAATCCCTTCTCCTCCATTCGCCTCTTGGGATCTTGGGCACGCACGCACACACGTCTGGCATCAGTTTTAAGCCACTGGGTCCAGGACGTGAATTGCGGTTGACTATGTGGGAGTCCAGCGACATAGCCCTTACGCTAACTGCTGGTTCCTGCAAAATATCTTAATTAATTAATCTACTTTCAATAGCAAGTTCAGCTGATATATACATATCTGTGAACACATGTTTGACTGTAGGTATAAAACTCTGTGAGTAGATTTGAAGGACTACAAAGAAAGAACACCCACATAACACCATGTAACATCCAATCTTTCCTCTCTGCCACTTATAGCAATAGAAAAACTTGTCACAGTCTAATCTTCTGTGGGCTACTAGATTTATTTATTCTTAGTTTTTGCTACAATTAGAAATGGTTATCTCATTTAAAGTTCTTTCTCTCTAATTTCGACTTGTCTTTCTCTCTCTCTTGACAAAGGCACAGGTAGTGGTTTGGACAAATGTGAAGCGTTAAAGGCTTTTGAAACTTCTAATTAGGCTGATTTGGGAAGAATCTCTTACACAAGACTAGCCTAATAGGACACAGGGCAGATATTGTCTTATCTAATGAATAGAAATCAACACAAGGAAAATAAAAAGGAAAATATGTTCCTAATGAAGAGCAAGATGAATCTTCAGACATTGACTAACGAAATGGAGATATCTAATGTATTTTATAGCAAGTCAAAAGAACAGTTATGAAGATGCTCATCAAGGTAAGGAGAAAAATTTGAGAATGCCAATAAAGAGACAGGAAATATAAAAAGTACCAAATAGAGATCACAAAGCTAAATAATATAATAATTACATTTAAAAATTCAGTAAGGGGTTCAAAAACATTTTAGAGCAAGTGGAAGAAAGAATTAGTGAACATGAAGAAAAGTCATTAGAAATCATCCTGTCCAAGGAGAAAACAAAACAAAATGAAACAAAAAAGAATGAATACATGTGAAGATAGCTTAAAAGATTTTTGAGATCACATTAATTGAATTAATAAATGCATTATTGGCTCATCAGAAGAAGAAAGGAAGAAAAGGAGGGGCAAAAAATATATTCAAAGAAACTATGGCAGAAAAAGTTTCATGTTCTTTATGGCATGGTTCATAATAAGCAAAATATGGAAGCGACATAAGTGTCCATTAGTGGATGAGTAGATAAAATAATGTGGTATATATACACATTGAAATTCAATATAGCCTTAAAAAAGAAAGAAATACTTATTATTTGCAACAATATTTATGAATTTGGAGGTCATTATGCTAAGTGAAATAAATCAGGCACAGAAAGACAAATACTGCATAATCTCACTTACATGTGGAATCTAAAATAATCACTCAGTAGGCCAGATGGTGGTGCAATGCTCGACCACAATGCTCTGTGAGGCTGACCCACCTGGGTAGATTCTGGGTTCATGTCAGGAGACCTCCCTGAGTATGCTGGG
Source organism: Tupaia tana (assembly GCA_026018925.1). Lineage (NCBI taxonomy): Eukaryota > Metazoa > Chordata > Mammalia > Scandentia > Tupaiidae > Tupaia > Tupaia tana. The sequence continues at coordinate 62,140,592 of JAKSZU010000013.1, forward strand.
CTTGGGTGTGCCCATGATCCAGGGATGGCTGGAACTGGAGATGGATCACTGTGAGGACCTGTTGGGGGTGCTAGCTCTCTCTCTGTCTTTGTCTGTCTCACTTACGGAAGAAAGAAAGGAAGACTTTTTTAAAAAGGTAGTCTCATAGCAACAGAGAATAGAAAGGTGGGTACCGGAGGGGAAGGATGGGAAAGGGGACACATTGGTCAAATACAAAATTCCAGTCAGATAGTTGGCATAAGTTTTAGTAATCTGTCTCACAGCATGGTGGTCATAGTTAATCATGATGAATGATATATTTCAAAATTGCTGAAAGAATTGATTCTGGTCCTCTGACCAAAAAAATGATAAGAACATGAGGTGATGGATGTGTTAATTAGCCAGGTTTAATCTTTCTACAATGAATACACACATCAAAACATCACATTGCGCCCCATAAATCCATGCAATTATCATTTGTCACTTAACAAATAAATTCATTAATTAAAAAATAAAAAGGAACAATAGCAAACTAAAAAAAGTCAATGCCTTGACTCTAAAACAGTTTGCACCAGCTGAGTGTAGATATAGATTCTTCCTATTAATAAACACATCTCTCCATTTACTTATATCTTTTATTATTTTAATAGAAATTTTAACTTTCTCCAGTAAAAGATCTTATAAATCTTTTGTTAAATTTATTTATTCTTAGCTTTTGCTATAATTAGAAATGGTTACCTTATTTCAAGTTATTTCTTTTTAAAAATTATTTTATTAACCTTATTTATTTATTCATTTATTCATTTATTTCATATTAATTTGACCAGAGAGGAACAGAGTGAGAGTGAGAGAGAGAGAGAGAGAGAGAGAGAGAGAGAGAGAAAGCAAGAAAGCAAGCCTCCAGGTCTGGGACTCTAACTGTGGTTGACCATGTGGGAGTCCAGCATCCTTAACCACCACATACCTGCTGGCCCCAATTTAAAGTTATTTCTCTGTAATTTCAACTTGTCTTTCTTGTGCTGTTTCTTTTCTACTAATGTAAAAAATATATAATATTGTATAATAGTGTACAAATGTAAAAAAAAGCATGGACAGTGTTTCCCACAAAAATAGATGACAAGGTATTAACAGAAACTTCAAAATACAAAGAGGTGGAGGCAAATTATTAGGATCTACAAGAATCGTGTATTATTTGCAGCTGTGTGGAAAACATCAGAGAGAAGTAACAGGACACTGAAATACCTGAGAACAGAATGATGACAAAAGTCTAAGTTATTCCTTGGGAAACATAAGCCAACTGGAGATGATCAGCTGAAACACAGTTGGGTTTTGCTCATTCTGTTCCCCAGTTCCTGCTACATGCCTATGTAAGAATTCATTGGGCAGGAATAGCTAGGTAGCTGACCTATAAGGTTGTGTTTGCAGGGAAAGGTCTCATATGCAGAAAAGCTTCTAAGAACATAATTAAAATTGAGCAGCCCAGAGAAAATGGTATTAAAGGAGAGGACAGTTCCAGATAATAGTAAAAGAGAGAAACATATCCAGGAAATCTCACACAGCAAGCTGTTTTATATATATATATATATATATATATATATATATATATATATATATATGTATATATATATATATATTTTTTTTTTTTTTTAATAGGTTTTTGCTATAGGGTGCGTGCGCTCGCCAGACAGACAGAAAGAGACATAGAGACAGAAAGTGAGAAATCACCCCCCCAGGGGGGATGGCCACGCCACAATCCCTTATCCTCCATTCTCCTTTTGGGATCTTGGGCACGCACGCGCACGCACCCGCACCCGGCGTGAGTTTTAAGCCACCGGGTCTGGGATGCAAACCGTGGTCGACTACGTGGGAGTCCAGCGACATAGCCATTACGCTAACTGCTGGTCCCGCAAGCTGTTATATTTTTAAACAAAACTGTGAAAACATCTGCAAAAGGAATTTTATGAAATTAGAAGAGTTATCTTGAAAGAGCTTTCCTTGTGAAAGTTCAAAAAATAACACATAAAAATGAACAACATAAAATATTAAGGTCAGATATATTTCACTGTTACCATAAGGAAAAAGAAAGAGAGAGAGAAAGAGAATAAGGAACAGAATAATATCATTTCAACAAAATTAAACCGGCTAGAAAAGACAACCACAAAGCATTAAAAGTCAAATGTATGTATGTGTGTGTGTGTATATATATATATATATATGTATTTTTTTTTTTTAGAGGTTTTTGCTATAGGGCGCGTGTGCTCGCCAGACAGTCAGAGAGAGAGAGAGAGAGACAGAAAGCGAGAAATCACTCCTCAGAGGGAATGGCCACACCACAATCCCATCTCCTCCATTCTCCTCTTGGGATCTTGGGCACGCACGCACACGGTGTGAGTTTTAAGCCACCGGCCCGGGACGCGCACCGCGATCGACTATGTGGGAGTCCAGCGACATAGCCATTATGCTAATTGCTGGTCCCTAAAAGTCAAATGTATATTTTAAGATAAACTAAATATATTAAGAGAATTAAACCAAGCATGACCAAACATCATACAGAAAAAATAATTCAAAATGAGATCATAGAACTTAAGAATAAGACATAAAATATAAATCAAAGTAATGTAAAAGGACTACAAGAGCAAATAAATCAAAGAGCAGGCCTAGACAGCAATCGATGGCAACAAGGGAGGACATTTTATACACTATTTAAAAACAGTAAAAGAATTTGAGATAAGTAGCAACCAATGAAGGCAAGAAAAGAAAATTCAATGTGAATAATATGTAGTAGGAAAGAACACCTACGCAGGGTAACAGAATGCTGAGAAGATCGGTTAAAACTGTAATGCAAAAACTTTAAAAATTAAAAAATAAGGTTTGAAATGTCTGTTTTTAAAAATCATGATGAATTGAGAGACAGACTTATTCTAAGTCTAGTCACATGTAATGTGGCATAGAGCAAAATTAGTAATCATGAAGTATTTTAATTATAAAATTCCTATATTCTTCAGAGTAAAGATTTTGTGTGGAAAAAAGATACATATAGATATATAGGAAAACAAATAAAAATGGCATAATTATTTGTGTATTAGAATTGGTAATACTTGTATGAGTAAGAGTGTATGAGTTTTATTTTTTATTTTACCTATACATACATATCTACCTCTTTTCTATTCTGATTTCTGTTTTTTTCCTTTCCTCCATATAAAGGAGCTACATATCTCTAGATATTTTAGTGATTACACACACATGCATCTATACATATACATGTAATCTGAATATATCACTTGTGTAGTTGTGTACATATGTATATCATACACATATATACTTCAGCATCTACTTAAAATATATGCAAATAATAATTCTGAGGCCCAATTTAAAATATTTTTAAAGATTAATTTTATTTATCATTATTATTTTTTTTTAAATTTTCTACAGAGCATGTGCACTCATGAGAGAGAGAAAGAGAGAGAGATACGGATAAAGTGAAAGATCAAGTTGCAAGGGACTCAAACCTTAGTTGGCTGTATGGAAGTCTAGAGCCTTAACCACCACACCATCGGCTAGCCCTAATTTCCAATATCTTTAAGACACATTTTTAGAAATCACATATCCAAATATAACACAATACAAGCACTCAGCCTCTGTTACGATCCTTCTAGTGATTAATAAATAGCCGCAACCAAATACTTCTCCCAAGTGGTGTCAGAAATATCACTGCTGTTTATTGAGTGTTATGTCAGGTGCAGGAAGTTTATCTGCTTTGACCTTCATGACAAAGGCAATAGACACTTGTTTTGCCTAAACTATTAAACTTACTAAAACAATAATTATCTTTTATAAATTAACATTAAAGCTCTCTGGCAACTTTATCTGCTACACATTCTGACCTAGGCACATCCTGAGAAGACTCAGCTTCTTTAGTGCAGGAGGTATTTGTATGCCTATGAGTGAGTTTAGAGTCCTGGTCATTTTTGTTTGTATGGTACACACACACACACACACACACACACATATACACATATATATACATACTAGTGAATATACATTATACTTAGTTCTAGAATGAAATAATGACAGCTAAAAGAAACTTATAAATCAGTTCATTCCATAATTAGTTCAGGATAAAGTTTCCTTTAAGAAGTTTGTATTAAACCATTGTCTGGTCCAGATCTCCTATAGTTCCAATATTTTTCTGCTTATCTGTTTTTGTTTTGACAAAAGTAGACACAATGCTCTACAATAGCTAATTTTCCCCTGAACACTTGTTCAAATAATTTAACATTCCTGTTTAAATTATCTGTTTCATGTGAATGTCACAACATGTCACAGCACCTCAGAAACAGAGACTATCAAGTATATCTGTACTCCTAATAATTTGTTTAGAAGTTGTGTTCTTTTCCTTTGCAAAATGAAAATAAGAGCATCAGTTGGGGTGGATAGGTCACTAGAGGTGTTCATATTTTATACATTTTGGTATGCAAACCTGTTGGAAAGTAAACTATTTACTCTTCAAACTATTTTGCTAGATGACATAAATTTTCATGCAATTTTTATTATGACTTTTAAAATAAAAGGGGGCCAGATGATGGTGCCGCAGTAATGCAACATTCTGCAAAACTGACCTACATACAAAAGTTCTTGGTTTGTGTCCAGAGACCCACCTGAACATGACAGGCATGTGTGTGCCCATAATCTGAGGTGGACTGAAGTTGGAGATGGATTATAGTGTTAATCACCCTGATGGGAGTTGTTCTCTCTTTCTCTCTCTTTCAGCCTCTTTCTGTCTTTCTCACACATAGAAGAAATAAAATTTCAATAACTTAAAAAAATAAGGAAATTAAAAAACGTTAAATATTATCACTTTGAATATAAATGGTTAAATTTTACCATTAGCCATTTAAAATGTTTGTCACACATTAACTAGACAAAGTGTGGAAAGAAATAAGAAAAATAAAGAGAATGTTTTCATTATTATAATGCCAGTATATTCAGTATAGCATTAATTAAAATCATACTGCAGTAATGGAATCTTACTGGCTTTCAATTCTCTAGCTGGTTGATGTTCTTTCAAGTATATTATAATATTTTAAAATATATTTTAGGAAGAAGAAAACCATCTAAGGTATGGGAAAGAATAATAATGGTGGCACTAGATTAATTTTTTTTTCAGTTAGAGAAATCAAGGAAAAATGAAAAAAAAATTCATGGAGACACCCAATTTTTACTTTCATATTCCAATTCTCAGAGCACCATTTGTGTGTGAGAAGATGGATACGGGAAAAGCAGGTATAAGAGAAAGAGGCAGGAAAAGTCTCTTTTTTTTCTAAGAAGAAAAAGAAGTAGAAGACAAAAATGTCAATGGAAATATCAGAGAAAGGAGGATTAGTCAAGAATAATTAAGAACTATTTGGGGACCAGTAGTTAGTGTAATGGCTATGTCGCTGGACTCCCACGTAGTCGACCGCGGTTCGTGTCCCGGACCCAGTGGCTTAAACTCACGCTGGGCGTGTGTGCGTGTGTGCCCAAGATCCCGAGAGGAGAATGGAGGAGAAGGGATTGCGGCGTGGACATCCCCCCCGGGGGTGATTTCTCGCTTTCTATCATCTCTCTGTCTCTGTCTGTCTGGAGAGTGCACGCGCCCTATAGCAAAAACCTCTCTAAAAATAAAGAAAAAAAAGAAAAGAAAGATTTGGAATCTAAAATGTTTCTATATATCATCAGGACTGAGATTATTTTTCATGTAAGTTCTTCAAGAAACAATTTCCCATATTTTTTATTTTTCTATCAATCATACTTTCCATAGCAACAAATAGTAAAAAATCACTGATAAAGACCATATTATATTAATTGAGGCCAGTCAGAAATGGCCCCCAAAATGTCATTAACTGAAAACCAGAAACATACATTTCACATATATGTCACTAATGTTGAGAGTATCTAAATATTGACTGCATATTTTTTACTGTTCAGCAGCCCATCTTATTCATTCTAGGACAAAGGCTGATGGATCATCTTCTATCTACAGCATATTCATTTTGAGTCAGAATTCAAGGAGTGAAAGTGAAATCTTGTGATCGGTTATGAAGCTTCTGATCAGAAGATATGCTTCTTAATTTCACCCATATTCTGTGACCCAAGCAAACTCATACATGTGGTAGACATTAATTGGAAAAACAATAAAGTTATCACATAGAAAAAAAGTCACAAGGGGATAGTGGGTTGAATCTCATAAAAAGAGTTAATAAATAATTGAGTAATATATTTTCTACTGCAGATATTTACAAGAAAGCAGTAAAAATAAGCTTTGTCATGGACTCATTTTGCTACTATACACTTTATAAAAATTGCTCAACAACGTCAACTAAGTATGTAATACTGTTACTTCATCTTTAAATTAGAAGAATCTAGAGCTATGTAAACACTTACTCTGAATCATAGTATCTTATGTATCTCTTTTCCCTTTAATTAGAAAGATAGAGTGAAAATTGCAACAGGAAATATACAATTATCCAACAAGCCGTGGATAAAATCTGGATTAGAAGATGATCTCTCTCCCATTCGTTCAGGGTTATCATTGTAGGGAAATAGTGACATTCCATGGATAATTATTTAAATATGTTTCCATGAAGGAATCCAGTACCTTAACCATCACGCCACCTGCCATGTTAAAAATAAATAAATAAATAAATAAATAAATGTATTTCCAATAGTTAGCTGCTCTTTTAGTAAAATCTGACCAACTGTTTATTCAAAAAATTTTATTGTACATACTCATTGTGCTGAGAAGTTACATTCTGTGTAATAGCCACGGCCATTCTAAGTGGTTCTATCATAACACTGTAGGCTTTTAAATTACTATGTGTAATTTGGAACAAAAGTAATTTTCTTTCCTAGGTACACATGCATACAGTACAGTTAAATTCAGTGAAATAATTCTGGAGGTATTAAACACACTAAAGTTTAAAGTTTCATACAAAAGTCATTTATTTTTGTTCTTGGAGCTGCTTTTTAACCAGTGATGTGCAATATCAGGTAAATTACCTAAGCATGCTATACAGTTCATGCTATAGTAAGATTTCAAACCTTGCCTTAAAATTATTTTAGAAGTCATGCATTTACAGTTTGATTGAAAGAAACCCAGCAAAATAATCCTGTAACCCAATGTAATTTCTCCAGCTCTCTCCTCTGTCACTGTAACCTGTCAGTGCATGTCCTGATAGATCATTATGGCAATTGTCTGCCTATCTCAAACACTGAATTCCCCTCGTTTATAATTAAAGAGGCTGTTTAAATGGAGAAAAACATGTTAGGTCAAGAACTTTGGGGAAATCATCATTTTGCTCAGAAGAATATACTATTTATTGTTAAACAATTATTTATTTTATCATTAAAATTAAATAATAAAAAAGAGCTAAGCAGAAGGTTTAAATAAACCTTAAAAATGACACAGAGTAAATAGTGTGAACATAGCTGGTATCTACCTTTACAAAAGTACTGTTCTTGGGCTGGCACACCTTGGTTGTTAAGGGAGCTGAACCTCCACATCGCCTACTGCAGTTCGAATCCTGGCCTCAGTGGCATGTAAACCATGCTGGACACATACTCATGCCTCTTCAAATCTCAGCAGGATGATGATATGAAGGAGAAGGGATTGTGGTGTGGCTATGCCCAGTTAGCGGATGTTTTATCCTTCTTTCGTTGTCTCTCTCTGGCAAGCATGAATGTTCTCTAGCCACTAAAACAAAACAAAACAAAACACAATTCCTGAGATTTTTATGTACATATTATATATAATTATAGCATGTGAGGAAAAACATATGTTAATTAGCTTGATAAAGCCATTGCAATATATTTCATTATGTCATTTTGTCCATCTATTAAAGTTTTCTTAAAGTTTGTTTCTTTTAATTAACAAATATTTACCTTGACTGACAAAAAAAGGAGGAAAGAATCAAATTACTAAATTTAGGAATGGTGGGGGATCAGCAGTTGGTGTAATGGCTATGTCGCTGGACTCCGATATAGTTGTCCACGGTTCAAGTACTAGACCTGGTGGCTTAAACTCATGTCAGGTGCATGTGATTGTGTGCCCAAGATCCCTAGAGGAGAACAGAGGAATGGTGGGGCCATTACCAATTAGAAAACTTAGGTGAAATGGACAAATTTATAGAAAAACATCAACTACCAAAACTGACTCAAATTGAAATATATCTATGAAAAGAAATTGAGTCAATAATCAAAAATGTCTAACAAGGAGAAGCTCAGGATAAGGTAACATCATTACTAAATTAGGATAAATGTTTAAATAAGAATTAATACCAGTTCTTCTCAGTAAGCACAGGAAAGGCTCCTCAACATCATGAATCATTAGGCAAATGCAAATAAAATTCATAATTAAATGCCACTTTATACCACCTAGAATGTATATGAAAAATAATAATTGTTTTCAAGGTTGTGAAAAGATTGGAAACTTTATAGATAGCTTATGAGAATGTAAAATGTTGCATAGTAGTAAACAATTTCACATTTCCTCAAAAAGTGAAATATAATTACCATATGACCCAGCAATTTCATTCCTAGTGTATAACTAAGTGAACTGAAAACATATGTTCACTCAAAAATCTGTAGGTCAAACACAAACATACAAATATGTAGAATAAATAAGTCTAGAGGGCTAATCATTTAGAGTATATAACTAAAGTTAATATTGTATTTTGTACTGAAAATTTGCTAAGGGAATAGATTTTACATACTCATACCAAAAGGGAAAAAAAAAGAAATTGTAGAATGTAATCATAGGATAATTTGTTTAATGGTAATTTCACTATGTATAGTATATCAAAACATCATGTATATCTTAAATATTTATAATTAAAAAGAATTATCTTTAAATATCAACAATAACATAAGTGTTACTAATCTAAATATATCAGTTAAAAAAAGAGATTGACAGTTGGAAAAAAAGGAGATGACCCAAATACGTGATATGTTGATATATATAAGAAACTCATTTCAAATATAAAAGTATAGAAAGGGTGAAATAAGTGATGGAGAAAGATAAACCGTACAGGGACCAGTAGATGATGTAATAGTTACGTTGCTGAACTCCCAAGTCACATCAGGGGTGTGTGTGTGTGTGTGTGTGTGTGTGTGTATATGCGCGCGCGTGTACGCATGAGTGTGCGCTCAAACTCCTGAGAAGAGAATGGGGGAAAAGGGATGTGGCATGGTCATCCCTCCTGGGGACTTCTCATTTACTCTCTCTGTTTCTCTCTTTATCTCTGATGAGTACATGTGCCCTATAGCAAAAACCTCTCTCTAAAACAAAAAAGAAAAAGAAACACCATACAAAGATTAAACAGAAGTAAGCAGTAGTGACTATATGTTTATACTAGACAATGTTTACTTCACAGCAAAAACATTACCAAGAACAGAGAGGTACTTTTTATTAAGATACATGGGCCAATCCATCAAAGAGATATTGCAATCTTACATGTGTATATAATATGTCTGCAAAAAATGAAAATAGATAAAAATTAAAGGAGAAATAGACAAATCTGGAAAACTATCATCAACTTCATTATTAATATCTTAATATTTGATGAAATTTGAGAGAAAAATCAGCAAAAGTGAAATAGTCACTGTCAACCAATGGAATTCAATCAGCATTTAAAGAATACCCTACAATCGCAGAATGCACATGCCTTTCATGCAAAATATGTAAAATAGATTTTTATGTTTTCTATAGAAAACATACAAATAGATTAAAAAAATAACTAAATCACAAATGAAAACTCAACAACTTTCAAAGGATTGCAATAATATAATGTGTGTTTTCTAACCACAGTGAAATCAAACGAGGTAGCAATAACAGAGACAATAGGAAAATCATCTAACACCTGGTAAATAAACAACTCACTTCTACATAATCCACAAGTCAAAGTTGAAATTGCAAAGCAAATAGCAAAGCTACATGGAGTTGAATGAAAACAAAAGATACGTAGGATGCAATTACGTCATTTCTAGGAGGGAGTTTAATTTTATGTCACTAATGATTTATTTTAGAAAAAAGGAAAGGTCTAAAATCTATAATATAATTTCTTACCTCAAGAAACTAGAAAAAGAAGAGCGAAGTAAACTTGATGCAACCATAAGGAAAGAAATAATGGTGAACATTAATCAATAAAATTAATGAAATCAGTAAGGAAATCAATGAATCAAAAGTTCAAATACTAAAAATAGAATGTGATGGACGAAATTTCTCTACCTAACATTAAGACTTATTATATAGTTAAAGTAATCAAGATAGCATGGTATTGCTGGAAGATTAGACACAAAGAGCAAAAATAAAGAAAGAAAGCACCCTCAAATTGACCCACAGAAATTTACCCAATTGTCCTTTTACAAGTGTACAAAAAAAAAATAAATAAATGAAGGAAAGATTGTCTTTCCAACAAATAATGCAGAACCTCAACTTAATTATCATGCATTTTACAAAATTTAACCCAATGTGCTTCACAAACTTCAATATAAAATGTAGAACTCAAAAATTTTAGATAAAAGCTGGGAAAATCATTGATTCCTAGATAGAAAGTTCTTTGAATGGCAAGTAAAATCACAATTCATAAAAAGAAAAATTGATAATCAGAACAACCTCAAAATTAAAACTATCTTATTAAGAAACCTTCAAAGAGGATAAAACAACAAGATAGATACTGGGAAACAATATGTTCAAAGTAGAAATATAACCAAGAATTTATATCTAGACTAAATAACAAAGGCTTAAAAATTAGTAAAAAAATACAAAAGAACAAAAAATCTGATGAGAAAATGGGCAAAATAAATAGACATTTCACAGAAAAGGACATACAGATGGAAAACATGCCAAGAAATATGTGTGCAACTCTGGAAGTCATTTTCCAGTAGATAAATGCAAATTAAAACCAAACAAGTGGCAAGAATGAGCCACTCACTCATTGCTTCAAGGCATGTAAAACAATACAACCTAAATACAGGCTACATTTTCTTAAGAACTTATACCTACCATGTTGGTTGGTTCCCTAAAATCAATTTTTTTATAAATACCAGTATCTTTGTTGTGATACATAGAATAGTTAAGAAATGTGTTTTCATTTTGGGAAAATTGATGACAAATATAGGAATCCTCTGCCTTGTTGCTTGTAACTAACTACATGTGAAGCTACAGTTATCTCAAAATAATAAAATTAAAAATAATAGAAAAAAATAGTTAAGTAGTTCCTTTTATTTAGGGATTATAAAATATAGAGGGGCCAGCAGTTAGCGTAATGGCTATGTCATTGGACTCCCATGTAGTCGACCGCGGTTCGAGTCCTGGACCCAGTGGCTTAAACTCACACCAGGTGCGTGTGCGTGCGTGCCCAAGATGCCCAGAGGAGAAAGTAGGAGAAGGGATTGCAGCATGGCCATCCCCCTTAGGGGGGTGATTTCTTGCTTTCTGTCTCTCTGTCTTTGTGGAGAGTGTACGCACCCTATAGCAAAAACCTCTGCAAAATAAAAAGAAAGAAAGAAAGAAAGAAAGAAAGAAAGAAAGAAAGAAAGAAAGAAAGAAAGAAAGAAAATCTGCATTTTTTGCCTTTACTTAATATTAGATCTATTTCTTGAAAGGTATATATGTATTTAACTACATGGGTGCATACCCAATTCTTTTTCCAGGTCTACCATTGCAGACTTGATTGTTAAAAGTATTGTTCTTTAGAGGTAATTTATCTAAAGAAAAACAAATATTCCTGTATAATTTAGTCCCACTTGTAGAAAATGCTACAGGTGTTCTATTTGAATCATAGTATTTCAAAACAACAATACCCCTATTAGTGCTTGACATCCCGATTCCTTCATACTCAAATTGGTATGCTTGAAAATTAAACTTTCATTTACATTCTTCAAATTTACCAGCTTGCACCTGCATGAAGTATACTTCCTTTTAAGGCATCTTAATTAGGAGCACAAGGTACAAACTCATCTTTAAGTGGGTGTGTGGTTTTCCCATCTCCTTTTTCTTTTACACTGATGGATAGTCTGTGACAGATTCTGATATGTCATGTTGATGCTCAAAAATTTGGTTTTCTAACCAAATACTAAAGTTTCTCATATCTGAACTATATCTAAGGCCTTGACTACATTCTCACTTTATACTTTTCCCAAAGTTGGAAACTCTGGATTGCAGTTGTTACTACAGTGTTGCCATTTAGTTTTTTTTTTTTTTTTTTTTTTTTTTCACAAACAAGATTGAGAAATACCTTTCAATTGTCAATGCTTTGTAAGCAGTAAGAACTTCAGAGGATCCTTTAGTAGATGAGGCCATAAGACTTTCCTTTATTAATTGTGTAGCATGTGATAGTCACAGCATAGCTTCCTTTAGAATAATTTACTAGCTTGAACATAAGAACTTCATTGTCTAAATGTCAAATAGATATAAATTCAACTACTTTTGTGTGAAAGAGAAATCTGATTTCTTCTCTCTCTCTCTCACGCACACATTTTATTTATTTATTTATTTATTTATTTATTTATTTATTTATTGTGTGTGTGTGTGTGTGTGCTATATGGCACATGCACTCACCAGAGTGAGAGGAAGGAGAAAGAGAAAGAGAGAGAGAGAAAGTAAGAAATTGCCCCCCCAGAAGGGATGCCCACTCTGTCATCTCTTCTCCATTCTCCTCTCAGTATTTTCGGCATGCATGCATACTGGCCCAGAGTGATTTTCAGTCCCCCCAGTTCTGGGACTCAAACATCAGGTTTGGTCATGAGAGATCCAGGCACCTTAACCATCACACCATAGGCTGACCTGCCATATATCTTCTTAAGGGTCAATTTTACTCTCTTGAGTTAATTCAAATAATCATATATTTAATATGCACCTTCTACATACAAGACACTGTGCTTGGTACATAAATATATAGTGCAAGCAGAAAAATCTCGTCCCTAATCGGAAGTTATCTAGAAACTAGCCAGGTAAAAAAATCTCACTGCAAAGGATTTATAATGAAGTATGGAAATGTTATGAAAAAAAGATGGTTTCTTTATGTTACTTATTCTTTAGTCTTATGATGATTCTGTATATCAGATTTTTTTTTTTTTGGAGAGATTTTCGCTATAGGGCGCGTGCGCTCGCCAGACAGAGAGAGACATAGAGACAGAAAGCGAGAAATCACCCCCCAGGGGGGATGGTCATGCCGCAATCCCTTCTCCTCCATTCTCCTCTCGGGATCTTGGGCACACATGCACACGCGCCTAGCGTGAGTTTTTTAAGCCACCAGGTCCGGGACGCGAACCACGGTCAACTACGTGGGAGTCCAGCGACATAGCCATTACACTAACTGCTGGTTACCTGTATATCAGATTTATAGTTTGTAAATAATACCACGCTGAATCGGTATGGCCGTAATTTAAAATCGCCACTGATAATTCACATGGTGTCTTTTAAAATCCAGTTAGAAAAAAAAAGAGAAAAGGAAAATGGCAATGACACACGTAATTCTTCACATAATAATATATCTCTTTTGACGATGCTACTGTGATCTGTATTGAGAATGAAATTCAAGAGTAAAGAGACAGAGATGAAAGTTTATTTTAAAAGATAGATTGATAATTTTTCTGTCAATCTTCAAAAAAAATGTAGAACTTACCCTCTCTTTTTTCCTTATTGAGTTCCTTGAACTCGCTTTCTGGATAAGTTATTTGGGTGAAAAAATTCCATGTGTCATGCGGTAGGGTTTATTCATGTTAATTTCTAGAAATACATATTTCTAGATTCTTGGGATGTGTGAGGCATGTACTAGTGACACAAAGGCAATAATGAGATAGAAATTAGGGAGTTAGTGTTTATGTGTTATATTGTTTAAACTTACTGCCATATTTGATCCAATTGTTTTATTTGATCCAATTCTTTTATGTAATCTTATGGTATTGTTTAATCCACATAATATCTCCAAGTTTTGATATTTTCCCTGTTCTGCATAACAGTATTCAGGATATGTTGCTTAGGTTAAGAGTACAATTTTATTATTACACAGGATGGCACAATAAGTGACCACAGGAAATTATTAAGAAAATGTCTAGCATAAGAAGTTACTCTTTTAGCCAGTGACTACTGTGGGAATGAAAATAGAATCCTGTCTGGTCCCCAAATCTTCTTGGTATACTGAATGGCACTAAGAGCTCCCTGGTTACATAACGTAAACATACATGCTTTGGAATTTGAAGTTTCAAAAATGTAGACAGACAGCCTTTCCTGGTTCAGTTCTATAAACATTTGCAACTAAATGTGTTCTTCGAGGTTTGTAGTCAAGTAATGGTCATAATTTTATAGCAGCCATCTCATATTCCCCTTTAACACCAGGGGAATGGAGGATGGCACTTGGTGCAGGGTGAGCTGTACAAGGACCGAATGCTTTTGTGTATCTCGTACTAACACATCAAAACTAATTTAGAAGGAAAGAATAAATTGATAGGAACATTATTCCTTTTTCATTTGTGAGATTTATGTGATTTTTGGAAACTCTATTACCTTGGCATCTACCAGGCAGAGAGAATGACAGAGTAGATAATTTGGGGACATTATTCCTTTGTAATTAGATTTTTCATTTATACATTCATTCATTATTTTTTTCCATGTGAAGGTGATGAGTCATTTTTACCAAGTTCTCCTAATTGTTATATGTGGTAGTTCAGATAACTCACACCCGAATGCTTATAAATTAGGAAAATAACCTGATGACGTAGTCTGATATTTCTACTTAACATCCTTTGTGAAACTTAATGATATTCCAGTAACTCCAGTGTTCTCTAAATTCTTTATCTTTGTCTGCCTGATGGAATTAAGGTTATAATATATCATTCCAAAAACCAAAATGCCCATTTCACAATTCATGAGTCATTTGGTTAACAAATATTTACTGATTACTTTTTACAAGGTGGGCTGGGAGAGATTTTTTTTTTTTTTCTCCCTTGCATCAGCATCAGTATCATGTTTTTACAAATCAAGGTAAAATGATTTTCTTTCCTTAGTATTGTCTTTCTGGTTTTCACATGCTTCTAGTATCTATGATATAGCTTCTTAGAGATGGTGAAGGTACAACTTAATAAATCTAGTTCCAGGTAATGGTGTGGTGGTTAACCTGGATCCTACATGGCAAACTGTGCCATTCGAGTCTGGGATCCAGTGGATTGAAAAACACACTGTGGGGACCAGCAGTTGGCATAATGGCTATGTCACTGGACTCCCACGTAGTCGAACACGGTTTGAGTCCTGGACCTGGTGGCTTAAACTCATGCTGGGCACATGTGTGTGCGTGCCCGAGATCCCAAGAGTAGAATGCAGGAGAAGGGATTGTGGAGTGGCCATCCCCCCCTGGGGGGTGATTTCTCACTTTCTGACTCTCTGTCTCTCTATGTCTTTCTGGCGAGTGCATGTGCCCTATATATAGCAAAAATCTCTCCACAAAAAAGGAAAAAGGAAAACGCCCTGGGTGTGTGTCCATGATGCCCAGACTTCCAAAAGAAGGGAGATGGAAGAGGAGGGATTGCAGCATGACCAGGCCCCATGAAGGGTGATTTCTGCTTTCTCCTTCTCTCTCTCTCCATTTAGTGTATGCACCTCTGGGAAAATGTAAAAGCAAATAATAAATGAAATTAATAAATAAAAACTAGACAACTGAAAATTTCCTTCCCAGGATTATAGTTTAGTTGAACCCCAATATCCATACAACTCACCACCTCATTTTTATGTCAATACCTTTGCTTTGATTGTCCTCAATACACTGGAAAAGTTATTGTAGAAAAGTCTGATCTGATTCTCTCAGGGCTTTCTGACCTTATCTATCTATGGGTAACATTTTTAAGCATCCTTAGATCATAGGCTAGAAAGTGTTCATATTGACAAGCGGTTTAGACTGCCTAAGCAATCAGAGGTTAGCTTCACATACATTTTGGAAGTTAATGTGTGCTGAAAAGAAAATGATCGCTTGTCTTTCCAGTTGGTCATTGCTCCAGAAGGAATTAGAAGAGGACTTTTGGGGAAGCAAGAACTGATGGATGAGGCTCATCTGAAATCACATGTGGCTGTAAAAGATGCTGCTCTAATAATCAGGATGTTAGCCCCAGTGTTCTGGAGAACTTCCAGTTCCGTAATTACTTCTGCCTACTTACTTTCCTCCCTGTAGTTTTAATGGAATTATTCTCTTTGCCTTGGAAAGAAAATAAAAAAGCTAGCAAAGCCATGTCCAGTTAAAGTAACAATGTGATATATACTACTTACTTCAATTTTAATTTCAGAATACAGTTGCATATGAGGAGACTTCAAGAAGTTTGTAGGAAAATTGGAATTTTGGTGCTGGTCCCATAGACTAGTAGGTAAAGAAGCCAGATTCCACTGAACCAACCACAGTTCAAATCCCAGTCAGGGCAGAAGCCATCAGGCACATGTGCATGTGTACCTCAAATCCCAACAGGACAGAGAAATGGAGAGGAAAAGCTTGTGCCATAACCAACCCCATTGAAGAAAGCTTTCTCTCCCCTCCCCCGCAAGCCCCATCTCTTTCTGGTGAGTACATATGCTCTCTGGCAATTAAAAAAAAATGTACAAGTTTATTTTGGTACCAAAAAATGTTAAAATTCATACCTTCTTGGTGGTTCCTAATACACACTTTCCATAAACTTTTTCTTTTCTTTCTTTTTGAGATTTTTGCTATAGCACATGTGTACTTGCCAGAAAGACAGAGACAGAGAGACAGTAAGTGGGAAATCACCCCCAAAGGGGATGGCCATGCCACAATCCCCTCTCCTCCATTCTCCTTTCAGGATCTTGGGCACTCATGCACACACATCTGGCCTGAGTTTAAGCCACAGGGTCTGGGACTTGAACAATGGTCGACTACATGGGAGTCCAGCGATGTAGCCATTACGCTATCTGCTGGTCCCAAAACTTTTCAATTATTCTCCACTTTCACACGTTTCCTTATCAAAGATGTTACATATTTGAAATTAGAAATTTCAGCCATTGTAAAGTACATGTGGGAGTTTGAATTTTTCAGTAATATTTTATATACAATATGATTTGGGGAACAATAATCATCATACAGCACAATTTTTTCAGATAAAGAAATTTTTATTCTAAATACCCCTAATATGTTTAACTATTAACTAATGATTCAGGTCTCAGAATTGACATGTTCTATAGAACTGTTTACTGTTGGGAACAGTAGGTAGTGTTGTAATTAAGGCACTAGATTCTCACATTGACAATCATGGTTCAAGTCTCAGACCTGGTGGCTTGCTTTGTTATCTCTCTCTCTCTCTCTCTCTCTCTGGTGTGTGTACATCCTTATAGCAAAATATAATAATAAATAAAATTTTTAAAAAAGGAATTTTTTTACTAGTGTCTTTTTAGAGTCTCCTTGATTTTAGAGACAAAATTCTGAAGATATAAAGAATAATTAACAAATTTCCAGAATTATTGCAGCAGTAAATTCATTTAATTTCTCAATATGAAAAGAACCTCAAGATTTCAAATACAGCTTTGAAATTGTCCTTTACCATTCATCAGAGGAACTGAAACTATTCCTTAACAAACAAAAGGACAGTTTAAAAAAAGAGCAATTATTCAAGAATATAAATGTTATTTACATTTTCAGTTATCATCAATTTACAAAGTAGAAACGCACTTTGAATAACTAAAATTTAGTTTATTGTATACATCATATACTATTTTACTAAAATTTAGCTTAACATATGTATTATATATTATTTTATGTTAACATTGCATAATATCATTATATTTTTATTCTTCTTCTCTTATGTAGCCTCAGTGACCACACAAGATTTATGTCATAAAAACTTTTTGTTAAAAATAATGTTTTCTTTATATTAACAGAAATGTGAACTTCTAAAGTTGGAAGTGTTGTTCTACTACCTTCTTATTCTTACAGTGCTTTCTATTCTGAAAAAAATGTATTAAAATTTATTTCTTGCTACCAAACTTCTCAATGATGTAAAAAGTGCAGCATCCAATTTGCAGGTTAGATAAAAATGTGGGAAGTGATATGACAGGATTACCTAGAGGTCACTTAGGATGGTCAACTACAGGAGAGCAGCTTTGGATCATGGACATGTGTGTCACTGTCCGGTGACTGATTAGGAGGCATGGTTGTTGAAATGAACATCATTACCTTTCTTCTACAGTGTGGTAACACTGTGAAATAGTGTTAAAGTTGCTTGTTTTTACATCATTTCTCTCATAGGACCCTTCAAATATTCCTTAAAAAACAACGACCTTTTAAGAAATTAATAAATCACAAATGAATGAAAGATGATTCTAGAGTTACCAAGGCATCAGCCCATGAGTGCTATCTTTTAATTTCCAGAGCCAGGTATATTTTAATCGATCTTTTTCTGATGGATAGTTTGACTGCATCCAAGATTGGGAATTTGGATACCCTAATGGCTAAACATATAATTGTCTCTTAATTGTCTTACAAGTAGACCTTATAAAAAAAAGTGAGAGTACTTCAGTGATCACAGTCACCCTCCCTCCCCTTGGCTGTGTCCATTTCTTCCCTTTGCTCACGCACTCCTGAAGTGCTCCTGAGCCAGTTTCTCCGTGTTCAATACTTCTATTGTTAACATACTGACTGATCTTTCATATTCATTGATTTCACATAGCCAAAACATAGTATAGAACTTACTATTTAGAGTGCTAATATGTAGCTTAATATCTAAAGCTGTCATTTCACATAAAGAGATTAAAGTTCTTGCTAAAATTATTTGTCCAAATTCATAGAGTGAGATAGTCTGTCAAAGGACATTGAGCAAATCTCTCGGAGTTATAAGGTAAATTAAACTTCATTAAGATGGTGATGTAGGAAATGAAATATCGCATTATGGCAAAAGATCAGAGCACATTAGAATTCCATTATATGTTAATAGTGTAGCTATAGCTATATTTCATTGCATAAGGCAAACTATAATACTAGTAATAGCTTGTCCATTTTTTCTTTCAGGAGCATTTACTAAGGGAAGGTTGTTCGATGAGCATAATAAAAGTATACTTTTTATTATGTGGTCAATGCCCACCTGGTCTTAATCTTAACTTTGTTTATTGTATATAGTAGTGTTTTAATCCTATGCAACTTTTTTTATTCCTTGAGGCTTTTGAGGAAGTTGAGCTTGATCATTCTTTCCAGCTCTGAGATATTATATCTTGCTAGAAGACAAAAATCTTTATTTAAAATAAACATATCTTTAAGATAAGGAACTGATGTATTCATTTATTATGTCAATTTATCAACTGCAAGTCATTTGAAATATTTTACCTTTTGGGGGGCATTATTTGAAATAAATAGTCCCCTTTGTTTACATCTTATTTTTAATTTTGCATGTACTTAGTTGATCTTTATTAGTTAATTTATTTTCCAAACTAATCATATGTCTACTTAAATTCATATGGAAATGCAAAGGGCATAGAATAGTCAAACAATTTTGTAAAAGATGAACAAAAAGATAAACTAATACTGTCTGATGTCAAGATTTATAAACACGATACAGCTTTCAAGGCAGTGTGGAACTTGCATATAAAGACCAACAAATAGATCAATGAAACAAACCAGAATGCAGAGTCTAGAAACATTTCTACATAAACACGGACAGCTGGTATTGATAAAAAAAATGCGAAAGGCAATTCAGTAAATGGAACAATTGGTATCCAAATGCAAAAATAAATAAATAAATGTATAAACTTAGAAACATTTTATACCATGTACAAAAAATAAACTAAAAATGAATCATAAATGAAAATATAAGATCCGTCAACTAATAATGAACGTTAACTTGAACTTTATTAAAATAAAAATGTCTACTGTTTAAGCTATAATATAAAACTTTC
The DNA here is from genome assembly GCA_026018925.1 of Tupaia tana. NCBI lineage: Eukaryota > Metazoa > Chordata > Mammalia > Scandentia > Tupaiidae > Tupaia > Tupaia tana. The sequence continues at coordinate 62,160,486 of JAKSZU010000013.1, forward strand.
AAAATAAAACATAGGCATGGCCCAGCTGTAGTGGTACAAATTCCTAAGGGGTTGTGTTTCATAGGCTGGGACTACATGGTAAACTGGGATTCAACTCTCCATGTAACCTAAAAGGCTAGAAACAATGGTGTGGGTCTTTATTTCCAGCAACTTCAGAAGGCTGAGGTAGGAGGAGCTGGGCTGAAAGCTGGCCTGGATGGCATAGTGAATCCATGCCTATTAAAAGAGCTGGGGGCCCAGCCACCGTGGCACAAGTGGGAGGATGACACTGCAATGATGGCTGAGACCTTGTGAGAGACTTGAATTCAGTTTCCAGCCCAAACTAAGGAACAGGCTGGGTGTAGTGGTATGCACCTCTGCTCCTAATTTAGGCAGGAGGGTTTGACACCATAAGACCCTGTCAAAAAACAAACAAACAAACAAACAAACAAAAAACCTGCCTCTTTCTCTCTCTGTCTCTGTTTTTCTCCCTTTCTCTCTCCCCTTTCCTCTCTGCCTATTCCTTCTATGCTTTTTCTTATACAAAAAGCAAAGCAAAACAAAACAAAACAATCCAGTGAAAATTGGTGGTGCATGTCTACAGTCCCATCTGGAAGGCTGAGGTGGGAGGATCAAATATTGAAAGACCCAATATTTTTAAAAAAGTCATATATTATCATTATTTTTAATTTGCTATAGGTCATGTGTGCTCATCAGAGAAAGACAGAGTGAGGCAATATGAGAAAGTAAGTCGCCAGGTCTGGGACTCAGTTTGTGGTTGGCCCTGTGGTAGTCCAGTGACTCAACAACCATGCCACCTGTTGGCCCCTGGACAATCTAGCTTTAACTTTATATATATATATATATATATATATATGCATACATATATATATATATATATATATATATATGCAAATGTGACTTTGGGTTATAAAAATATCTTATAATATGATCCAAGAAATAGGCCAATTAGTAAATTGGACTTCTTAGAAATTAAAAATGTATTCTTAAAAGATAGTGTAAAAAGTCAACACACAAGTTATAGACTGGAAGAATGTATTTACAAATCATATTTCTGATAAAAGACTTGTATCTACAACTTTTTTTGAGAGAGAGAGATTTTTGCTATAGGCTAAATGTGCTTGCCAGAGAGAGAACGACAGAAAGAAAACGAGAAATCACTCCCCAGTGGGAATGGCTACAATACAATACCTTTTCCTATATTCTCCAATGGCCATACCACAATCCCTTCTCTTCCATTCTCTCAGAATTTTGTGCAAGCAGATGTACATACCTGGCATTAGTTTTAAGCCACCTGGTCTGGGATGCAAACCACAGTTGATCATGTGGGAGTCCAGTGAAATAACCATCAAGTCATCTGCTGGTGTCTATATCTGTAACTCTTAAAATAACTCAATTTTAAATAAATAAGCAAAAGATTTAAATAAATTCTTTACCATAGAGGATATACAGAAAAAATATGCTTATGCATGGATACTTAGCAGGTCCAATCACAGTGTATAGCAGTAATGCAAGTGTTCTGCATGATTGGAAGCCATAGGTAACAGCAAGTTCATATTCTGAGGTTGGCCTGAAATATGCCAGGGATACATGTGTGTACTGGTCTCCCAAGGAGCTGGAGGGCTAAGGAAAAAGGGATCATGATGTGATAAAACCCATTGAGAGTGTCTCTCTTTCTCTCTTATGTATACACATGGGATTCCCATCACTAGATAAAAGACTCTTAGCATCAATAATCATTAGACAAATAAAAATTAAAACCACAGTGAGATACCACTACCTGCTTATTAGAATGGAAAAACTGAAGAGAGTGACTATTATAAATATTTCCAAAGATATGGAGGAACTGAAATGCTCATACAATGATGGTAGATATATAAAGTGGTATAGTCACTTTGATAAAGATTCCTTAGAAAGTGAGCATATATGTCCTATCTTATCTATTTGTTCAGCTCATAGGTATATAACCAAAAAAATGGGAGCATATGTCCACATTAAAACTTGTGCATAAATGAACATCACAGCTTCACTTGTAATAGTTAGAACCTGGATACAACACAAATATTTATCAATTATATCTGTAAAACTGAGTACTACCCAACAATAAATAAAGGATTTTTTATTTATCTGTCTTTATCTCTATATATCTGTATATGTATGTATTGCAATGTAATATTTTTAAAGAGATTTTTGCTATAGGGTGTGTGAGCTCATGGGAAAGACAGAGAGACAGAGAGAGAAAGTGAGAAATCACTTCCCAGGGGGTATGTCCACGCTGCAATTTCTTCTCTTCATTCTCCTCTCAGGATCTTCAGCACGTACACACATGTGCCCAGCATGAGTTTAAGCTGCTGGGTCTGGGACTTGAAACACGGTCAACTACATGGGACCAGTAATGTAACCATTATACCAATCTGCTGGTCCCCTGCAGTATAAAATTTAAAAACAGTTACTCTGAGTGAAAAAACTCAAGAGTATAATTTCTTACACATAAAATGGTAGAAGTAGAAAATGAAAAGAAATCATCAGAGCCTCTTATTAAATTTCCTAGAGGGCACGCTACTCACTGGAGAGAGACGGGTGGGGGGAGAGACGAGAAAGTACCTCCTTAAGGAATGGCCATGCTCCAATCCCTTCTCTTCCATTCCTCCTTTCAAGATTTTGGACTCATGGGAATGGCATATTTTTCAAGCCATTGGATCCAAACTCAACCTCGTAGTCAGCCATATGGGATCCAGCTTTCTCTATGCCTCCTGCTGGCCCCTTAGAACCTTCTTAGAAAGTTTATCAGTGGTTTGACTGAAGATGGGGAAAGGGAGCCTGTCATGAAAGGGAGGGAGGAAAGGATTACAAAGGAATATGTGGAAACTATTGAAGTGATAAATATCTATCATGATTGTGGCAATAATGCTGTGGGCATGCATATATGTTAAAACCTATTAAATTGTATACTGCAAATGCATGCAATTTTACTTTAATAACTATTTAAAATATGGAGAAGAGATTGTTCAAACTCTAAAAATAAAGTTTTAATTTATTTATTTCTTCCGTAAGATTGAGTGAGAGAGACAGAGAGATCCGCACACCCAAGAGTCCTTATACCACGGTCCACCCCTAGTCTTAGCTGGCCTACGATACTGGGCATGTGTGCATACCTGGCCTACAGAGGGAGATTCCGGGACGCAAACCCAGGACCTTTCCCATGTGGGTCCAGTTGCATTACTGCTGCACCAATATATGGTTCCAAAGATTATTCAAAATTTAATCACTGGCTGCAATATTAATTAATATTAATAAACAACTAGAGAAAAATAATGGTATTATATAAAAACACACATATGTAAACATATGGAAAATTATTAATGCAAAATGAATGGAAAAAATCGAGTCTCAAAGCTATAAATGTAGGGCAAACTGAGGATGGAATGATAGAGAAAAAAGAGATGGAAATAAGCATACTTAATGAGCATTCCACTTTACTGTAAATTTGAAAGAAGCAAAACAATTTCATTAATCTCTTATTTGTCTTATCATAATTTGGTTGGTGAGTATTGTAACTGCAGTCCACACAAGGTCAAATAATATTGCTTGTAGTCTCTGGAGTCCAGGCAGTTTTAATTGCACATTGGAAAATAAATATGTTTATGCTTTGCAGTATGTGTAGGGCTTAAATGAAGGAGAAGGGAACATCTGGGGTGTTATAAAATGAGAGGCATAACTACAAAAAATTAATCAGCTGCCATTTCTCATTATCATAAGGCTAAATGACTTTCAAAAGACCACAGTATCTGTGCTCATTTGGACATTAACATTAAAAGGTAGTAAGTACATTATAGCACTGCTCTGACATATTTTACCTCATTAAATAAAATGCCGTACTGTGAAGAATGCTACTAAAAAGAAACTATGAATGGCCAGAAGCCAACTTGTAAACCTCCCTTTTCTTTTGTCAGCGAATATTAGTTGTGGTAACTAAATGTTAATTATGAGAAGGTTTTTCAGGCCATTTCATATCATGTCATGTCATGTCAAACTGTTTCATATCACATTATTTCCCCATATAGGGTATTCTTTTCAACTTTTTTTCCCAGTATCTTTCTTTCTCCAGTCCTCTTTGACTGTTTAAATCTTTACATTCTTTAGTACTTAGTGTAAGCATTATTCTTCTATGAGCTTTCCCAAGACTCTAGGCTGACTTTAGTATTCTTCTTATCTGTTAATTATGCCTTCCCATGCTTATCATCTTGATAGCATTTAGTCCATTAGACTATCTGTTGTCTTTTCTGTCTTCTCCACTGGGCCAGCTTGGACTAATGACCAAGAATCCTGACTCTGTGCTCATGCAAAAGGCTTCCTGACGTTGAATAAAGTAAGGAATGAATTGTTCCGGGACTCTCCAGAAGGAACTCACGCATGTTGAAACCTTGATTTTTATCCCTGAAACATCTCCTTTCTGAGTTCAAACCTCCAGACCCAGAAAATAACAAATCAGTGATGTTTTATGTCATCAAATCTGTGGTAATTTGTTATAACAGCAATTGGAAACTCATAGAACTGTGGAGTTTTATATCAAAACTCAGAATCAATTAGAACATAAAAAAACTTGAATACATATTGTAAAGCTGTGGATTCTTCCACAATTAATCCATAAGTTTAAAGCAAACAAATTGTTTAAGATTTTAAAATGTATATAGTAATGCATTACTTTAGTCATTGAAAATGATTATTATTGCTTACTATTTGACAGCATTGATTTAGACGTTGGATATAATCACAAGCAAAAATATAAATGGCATTGCCTACATTGAGGCTGTATTTTTGTGAATAAGAGAAAAATAAACTTTAAAAATTATAATGGTTATATACATGTAGGGTTATGCATGTGTGTGTTTGACAAGTGCAAAGAAACTATAATAAAGATAACTTAGCTAATTAGGAATATTAGGAAGTAATACTTGAGATGAGAATCTGCAACTGAGTAAGAGCAGCCTACCGAGGAGGAAAACAGGGGAGCATGTGCAGAATCATCTTTGTAGAAAGATTTATTGCACCTTGTCCATCCATGGTTCATAGAAATAAAGGTCAGCATATATTAAATCTTGTTGTCTATGTAGGCAAGTAAAGGACTGTGTCTTTGTCTAAATAACACAAGTGCAGCACACACAAATCTTCCTAGAACAATATCATAATAGTGTGAAAAACTTAGATGTCTATGAATGAATGAATGAGAGTATATTACACACACAGACATACACACACACACACACACATATATATGAGTCTAGCAAAGAAAAAAAATGTAGTGACATTTACAAAGGTCTTTACCAGTATCTTCATAATAGAGGTTTTAATCTTTTCTTTTTTTTGGAGAGGTTTTTGCCACAGAGCGTGTGCGCTCGCCAGAAAGATAGAGAGAGACAGAGAGATAGAAAGTGAGAAATCACCCCCTAAGGGGGATGACCATGCTGCAATCCCTTCTCTTCTATTCTCCTCTAGAGATCTTGGGCACGCACGCACATGCGCCCAGAGTGAGTTTAAGTCTCTGGGTCAGGGACTCGAACCGTGGTCGACTACATGTAAGTCCAGTGACATAGCAATTATGTTAACAACTGGTCCCTAGAGTTTTTAATTTTTGAAACTTATCATGTACATATGTAAATGCATAAAATGTAAACATATGTATTTATGTTTCTATGTGATTTAAATAGAGTGGAAGATATATACCAAACTTTTAACAGTAGTTTCAGTGGAAGGTGAAGTTAAGTAAATAAAGGAACTTTCATATTTTCTTACTGTATTTATACATTACCTGAACAGATTATAAAGAGATAATTTTGTTATAAAAATATTATGAATGAATGTTAAATTTGAATGAAAAAAATGGGGTTAACATTTCTAGAAAACATGTATAAATTATTGTGTTTTGCCATACAGTTAATAACTCATTAACTACTACTGATATTTATTGAGAACTCATTATGTTGAAGTAATAAAAACCAACTTAGTCTTAAACTTATCATTTCATTTGAGTTTACTTCAAAATTCTGTAAAAGTAAATATGCTGAATGTCAAAACTATGTAAGAATTTGTTTCTGTTTCAATCTTGACTATATTAGTTTGACTACACATAATTAAAATTCTCAAATAGGTAACTTCTCAGTGAAGTTAATGCAAAAAATTACAAACAGAAATCCAATGAAAGAATTTTTAATAATTTTTTTCTAGGCAATGATATCAGCCAAACATATCTTGAGTGATATAATAATAAAAATATGTGTTATACTTCTGATATGTGAAATGATACAGAGAGAAAAATAAGTGGACAGCAACCATGTGAACAAAGATTTCCCTAATATCTCTTTTAGTATAATCTTTGATAGCTTGTTCCCATCAGAAAGACATCCAAATTTTATGACTTGAAAAAAACAACCTAAAAACACAGTAATGTGAAAACCAAAATTAAAAATTTTCAAGTGAAAATATATTTGGAGTGCTGCTTTTGCATTTGCATCTTAGGGAGCTCACAAAATTATTGCATATTTTCTCAAAAGCCAGTTTTGGCCTCAATATGTAGTATGATTCCCACTGTGCCTTATTAAAATGTTTGTGCCTCTGATGTTTTCCTATTTCTTCTTGGCTACTACATAGTTTGGGCTACTACATTCCCCTATGTAGTCGAGGTCTCCTGGACCACTTGATAAGGTTCCACTTTGGCTATTAATGACATCACATTTATCTTACTAATAGGATAATAAACCCAGGTCTTTCTTCTCCAGATTCTTCTTATCTAAAAGCTTGTAATGTATAGTTTCCTAGCTTTTGAAACATTTTAAGTTTAAGCCCAAGTTTTTTGATGGGATAAGTATAAGAAAGAGCCATCATAATGTTTTTGAAACTCAACTGTAGAAACGTACTCACTGTGTAAAATACCTCCTTTCCGTCTGATGAGTGTAACTTTGGCAAAAAATATTATTCATTATTACTATTACTTCTGTAAGAACGTCCTCATCCAGCTCACCATCCATACACATATATATGTAAACCCTTACTATTAATAGTGTTTGATTCTTTCCCATGAGGCTACTCAGATCAGTGGATGCAAATAGAAGGAGATTTCTATTAAACTTGGCCTAAGCTGTCTTCTTTATAGGAGCAAATAGTTTGTGTCCTTTTTTTCCCCCTATAGTGAATTTGAAAGTCAGTCATAACCTATGTCTATCCTTTCAGTACTAGATATTTTGAAATAATTTGATTATATTTAAGGAATCAAGACTTGTATGCATGCTTCTAAGTCTTGTTGCATTAGGGTGAGAAGAAAAAGGGATTATCGACTGAAGTGCTGTCTATGTTTTGTACCTAGTTTTCCCTGAGTTTTAGAAACTATGTCAGAAATGTGAATGCTTATTTATATAGAACTCTATATCTGAGAAAGGCACATGGGGAGAATTCTTGAGATTATTTATTTATTTATTATTTATTTTGTTGTTGGAGAGGTGTTTTTTTTTTTTTTTTTTGTTTGTTTGTTTTTTTTTTTTTTGCTATAGGGCATGTCACTCCCCAGAAAGACAGACACTGACAGAGAGATAGAAAGTGAGAAATCACCCCCCAGGGGGGATGGCCACACTGCAATCCCTTCTCCTCCATTCTCCTCTCGGGATCTTGGGCATGCAGGCACATGCGCCCAGCATGAGTTTAAGCCACCCGGTCCAGGACTCGAACCATGGTCGACTACATGGGAGTCCTGCCACATAGCCATTACACTAACTGCTGGTCCCTGAGATCTTTTAAACCTACAATACAGTCCAGTAGAAACCTAGCAGGGGGAACACACAGTAGGGTGGCAGTAAAACGTGACACTCTGTGAGACAACCCCACATGAGAAGGCTCTTGTTTCAAGTCCTAAGGCCTCTCTGAGTAGCCTGGGTACACGTAAATAAATAAGCTTTAAAAAGAAAAGAAGAGAGAAAAGAAAAGAAAAGAAAACACAACAGTACTCTTAATATTATATTACAACATTGTTTTAGTCTGTCTGGATTGCTATGACAAAATCTCATGTACTGTGTGGCTTATAAACAAAATTAATTTATTTCTCATAGTTTTGGAGGAGGCTAAGAGTTAAGATCAAGGCATCAACAGATCTGGTCTCCCTTTGGTATTCTTCCTAATGCCCCCCTCCTTCCTATTTTCTTTTTCCCTATGTACTTATATGGCAGAGGGTTGCAGCGTTTCTCTTAAGCTTCTTTCATAAAGTCACTATTACATTCGTGAAGACTCAATCTTTATGACCAATTCACTACCCAATGACCTCACCTCTAAAGATCATCTTTGTGTTAAGATTTCACATAACATAACATTCAGACCCAGCAAAGTTCCCTGGTAGACCTGACAAAAAATTCAACCTTTTCTTTCAATTCAACTTCTTTCCTTTTAATAAAACATCAGAAGATACAAAACCACAGCTAGAGCTTACATCATTTGTTAGCAGTTGGCAGAGTAAAATACTCTAAAATTATATCAGTTAGCTTGTTCTAGTTTACAACTGGTGGCATTATGAGTTTGTGGCAGGTAACTTCAATCTTTCTGAACTCCTGCTTTCATGTCTACCATCCCCCATTTTTTATTTTTTTCCCCCAAAAGTTGACAGAATAGCTTTTAGTTTGACCTTTGGTGATGTCTTTGCATTTACAAAGACTCCCATGGTGTTTTGGTCCATTTGGGTTACTGTAACAGAATAATAGGTGGCTTATAACAACACAAATTTATGGGAAGCTGGGAAGCTCTGGAAACTTGGAAGTAAGATCAAAGTGCCAGAAGTTTGGTTTCTGGTGAGGGCACTTTTCTTGGTTCCTCGATGGCTATTTTCTCATTGTGTCTTCACACAGTGGCAAGACCTCGACCCTATCCTCATGACCTAATCATCTTCCAGATGATAACTGCTCATACCATCACATTGGGAATTAGGGTTCAACTTATGAATTTTAGAGGGATGAAACTTTCATTGAGCACATGAGGAATGAGCAAAACCCTCAGTTGTTCTTCCTTCTCAATCGTATTATCATCTTTAGATCTTGTTACAATTTTTGTGCCTACAACAGTGCCTGGTATGTCAAATGCTTAGTTTTTATGCTCACCTGTGTTTTTAAATGCAAAATACTAAAGCGATTGAGGAATATAAGACTAGGTCTGGCTTGTTGGATAAGCAGCAATGAACGGCTCAAGCAATGCTGATTACACACGAAGATTGTGGATTTGGTTTTCCAGCTGACTTGTATACACTGAGCACATGCCACTTATGACTCTGGTTGAGCAGGAAAGCTAGAGGTGAGGAGGGGATCATGATATGAGACCCTGTTGAGGGTAATTTTCTCTCTCTCTCTCTCGTTGTTTATTCTCATGAAAGAAACAAATGAGCTTTTATTTTTTCTTTAGAAAAACTATAAACTGAATTTCTCAACTGAGTAAATTGATGAAATCTAAGAATTTATTATGCAACAAAGAAATCTATTTGTCAAATATTTACTATGAAGCAATTCTGTCTAATCTTTTTGCAGGTTCTGAGAATGCACAAGCAGGAGAAAAAGAAAAAAAAATGATTTGCTTCATAAAACTTACACTTTAGTTAGAGAAAATGGAAATTATCAGATGGCTATACATACAAAGAAGAATAAAAAGATATGTAATTGGAAGAGAGAAAGGTGGTATGGAGTGAGCTATTCTTTATTGTTTTCTTAAGACTTTTGTGATAAAATCATATTTATCATCAATTTGAAGACGAGGAGTATGTGAACCATAAGGAAAGACACTCCCAAATAGAAAAAACAGCAAATATAAAAACCATAACAAAAATCACATTCTAGAAATGTTCAGCAAGGAGCTAAATTTGGCAATGGTGAGTGAAGCTAAGTCAGAGAAGCCACTGGACAAGGATTGTGGAGGACTTCCATGCTTTTAGCTTTGAGAATCTTTTGTAGCTGGGCAAAGTGAAAGTAGAAATAGTAGTTAGAAGGCAAACAATCCTTTTGAAGCATGATGCTTAGATTTTGAAAAAAAAAAAAAAAAGATGATAAAGTTGGATATGGAATGTGAAAGAGAATAGGTAAAAATCAGTGTTACTTGCCTGTCATTTTTTGAACTGATACCTATGTACCTGATACCTCTTCTTGGAAGTGCTTTGGGTAAAAGGAGGGGCAAAAAGAGAAATACAGACATGACAACAAGGTTAGAAACATTGAGCATGAAATTTGTGCCAGAAAACTTTTAAGGTTTTTGTATGCATTATGTCATTAGATATGCATACTAATACTCTGAGGTATTTACTGTTAGTAACCACAGTTTTTGATAAAGAAACCTAACATTAGGGAAGATGTATCCTGAGCAGTGAGGTAGCATGCTTAGGAAGTGATGAAGGTAGCTAATGAAACCAGGTCACATAACTTACAGCCCCAAATCCTTAAACAAAGGAATATCCGTGGACTACCCACCGTATTACAAAAGGCTGCATATCAAGAGACTCATAAAGACACTCTGGTTTTGTCATCGTGGTGAGGTAAATATGACCACATTTTTAATTAGTAAGGATATTAAATTTGTCAAAGATCACCGAGGCTCCAAACTTTAATGATTCTATTTCCGGTTTAAAGCAATATTTAAATGTTAGCTGAGTTGTTAGAAGAAAAAGAGGGATTTATAAAATCAAAAGTTGCAGAAAAAGCTGGAATAATATGTTTCCAGATTGTAGGAGGTCTTTCAGTGTTTAATATTTCATGAATACAGTGACTATTCAAAAAGAATTTCAGCATGCAAACTTCCCTGGAATTAGTCAGTTACATTTATACTTTTGGAAATTGCAGTTGAAATTATTTCCTTTCACACTTTTTTATTCTCAGATCTACTGTGAGAATAATGACTGTTCCTAGCACCTAGCTAAACTAAATTCATAGAGAATTTTAATATCTCTTGGAAGAGAAGTCATAGACTTATGAAGGACTTTACAGGAATTTTGTTGAATTTTTTTTTGAGATATTTTTGCTATTGGGCACATGTACTCACTGGAGGGATAGAGACAGAAAGCTAGAAATCACTCCTTAGGGTGATGGCCACGCTGCAATCCCTTCTCCTCCATTCCCCTTAGGATTCTGGGCATGGACACACATGAGCCTTGCATGAGTTTTGTTGTTGTTGTTGTTGTTTGTTTGTTTATTTGTGGTTTTTTTGAGAGGATTTGCTATAGGGCGTATGCACTCGCCAGACAGACAGAGAGAGACAGAGAGACAGAAAGTGAGAAATCACCCCCCAGTGGGGATGGCCATGCCACAATCCCTTCTCCTCCATTCTCTCAGGATCTTGGTCATGCACACGCATGTGCCCATCATGAGTTTAAGCCATCAGGTCTGTGACTTGAACCACAGTCAACTACGTGGGAGCCCAGTTACAAAGCCATTATGCCAACTGCTGGTCCCGAGCCCGGCATAAGTTTTAAACCACTGGATTCAGGACTCAAACAGCAGCTGACAATGTGGGAGTCCAGCAACACAACCATGGCACCACCTGCTGGTCCCAAAGAATTTCAACTATAACATTCTACTTGGAAGGAAACTGAAAACACTCCAAGTTGTCAAATAGTGAAGAAGAAAAAGGAACCTGTTGTAATATCCACCATTTAGAGCCAGTGCACAGCATGACCAAATTTGCCTTATTCACTTCCTATGTGAAATAAAATATAGGCATGTTCATTGATTCATTAGTGCAGCTAATGACAAGTGACATGTTCATTGATTCATTAGTGTAGCTAATGACAAGTGGGTCATTAGCTGCACATGTATATCTTTTTGCATTGACAAAATTATTCCTTGAGACCCATCTTAAGATCCAAAAGATCAATCAATTATTTACAGAATTGAGTCTTTCAGATCCATAACAAGCAATCACTTTGATTCCATAAGCCACAACAGATAAAAATAAGCTTAGAACATTTTTGGGCCTGATAGCTATGCCTCAGCAAAAAGAATTCCATAAGCTGATGAATGAGAACTAGCCTCATTCAGCTGCTGAAACAAGATGCTGATTGATATCTAAGACTAACTCTTGATATTAAAAATGGCCACAAAAATGCATCAGTCTTTCCCACTTACTTGCTTTCTGACATTGACAGGTGACTAATAATAGTTCTTACTTTATAAGGCTGTTAGGAAGATGTGCAATAATGATGATGATGATGATAAAGAACTTGGAATAGTTGATGACATATTGTAAGTGTATGAGTCCTTGTTAAATAAAAAACATCAGAGTAAGTTAATATAGTACAATAATATAAGATAATCAGTTTCCATATATCTTTTTAAAAAATCTATAAATCTCTTAAAGTTGAAGCAAGCATTGACATATTATCAATCTTTCACAACTGAGGAAAACAGAATTTTTCCAACAGAATTTTTCTAGTGATAATTTACTGGAACCAAAGCTCAGATGGATGCTGTGAACAGAGATGTGAATTACTTTAAACAGTGGCTCAGCTTAGAGCTTGTTTCTTCACATAAATATTAATTAAAAATCAGTTTTAAAGAATACAGAATGATCTTTGCATTTGGAATGTTTTATGAAATTATTGATCTGAATTTGATATTGGTTGAGGTAAAAGACCTTACTAAATGTGCATATTAATTAAAAACTACAGGGTACATTTTTATTTAAAACTAGAAGACAGCATGTGCTTCCTGTACCTTAAATATAACAGAAATGCAGAAATGTGAAAGACAAGTGATATTCAGACGACTCTTGAATCCCACAGCTTGTGATTTGATTATAAACCTGGCAGTGTGCAGCACTGGATTATACAAGGGCACTTTCAAGTGAGGTATAATCTGAAGCCCCTGTTAGGTCTAAGTAGAAACGCCAAGCAGCAGTTCCATCACATGGATGTCCAGATGCCTGGTAACCGGGTGAGTGTACTAAAAGAGGTCCTGACCCTGCATATGACATGCTTTTGGTTCTTACTATTTTGAAGCAGAGGAAGGAAATTCCTATTTAGAAATACAATGAATGAAAAATAAACTAGCGGTAAAAATCAATGAATTTTAATTCATGCACATCCTTTATTTTTTTAAGTTTTAATATTTAATTTAGAACATCAATAAATACATGATAACATTAGACTAGCTCAGGAACTGAAATTTTAAAAAGCTCTCCTTGAAAAACATTGTATCTATGGAGTAATTTTTGTGTAGTGTCTTCAAAAATGTTTTCTGAATTTTCTCAAACTTGAAGGTATAATTCTCTCTCTCAGAGATAGATAGATAGACTATATGACTGATGTTCACTGAATAGTGCTGATTTTCTCTTTTTTATTGTATTTTTAAGAATGATAAACTGCACACAACTAATATACACGTAATTATTTAAGGCATAGGACCTTATCGCTGTCTCTTTATCTAAAACTCCCAGCAGTACTTCTGAATAAGGAATCCTGAGAGATCTATACTTTTGAATATGGAATCCTGGGAGCTCCAGACTTTTTCAAACTGTGACTTAACCCACTTAAAACTTATTATGGAGTAGCAGGCTATGAGTTCAAATTAGAGGGCTGGGTGACACAATTGTTTTAATAAAACAGAATAGTGTAGGATGAAACAGCAAAATCAAAGATGTATATATTGCGTGGTCAGAAAAGTCATAACATATTTTTTCTATGTTTCTCTATGCACAAATGTATCATGTCTTTTCTGATGACCCAATATATGCATGGTACTCTGAGGAGAGTGTAACTGTTGGCTCGTGAAATCTTACGTCTTTTATGTGCTTAGGTATGTGTGTACCTGTGTGAATGTGCATGCATACAGAATTGTTGAAACATACTTATACTATTAATAGTTATTTAAAGCATTTGAATGCCACTGTATGAGTCTGTGGCTCTAGTTACCAAGTTTCATATGCCCTAGAAAGGGTCATGTATATGCACAGTCTCTGGGAAAAAAGTGCTATGGCTTTCACTTGATACTTATAAAAACATTTTATAAAAGGACTCAAGATACGTACTTTACTTGGGCCAGCAGGTGGCATGGTGGTTAAGATTGCTGGATTCCACCTGACTGACTTCATAGTTCAAGTCCTAGACCCAGTGGTTTGAAAATCAAACATGGGCCATGTGTGTAGGTATGTCCAAATTCCCCAGAGGAGAGTGGAGGAGAAGGGAATGTAGAATGGCTATCCTCATGAGGGAGGGGATGGTTTCTCACTTTCTTTTTCTCTCTCTCTTTCTCTCTCTTCAATGAGTGCACATGCCCCATAGTAAAACTTAAGAAAAGAAGACATACTCTAAAGCAAATTCAATTATTATATTTATAGATTTTGAATAATCATGCTTAAAATATGAATTAGCATACATAATAGTTTATACTCATATGCCTCTGTATTTTACAAATAGATTACATAACTAATTACTTATATGTTCCCAATTTAAGTTAGAGTCTAAAGATGACAGAGTAAGATTCTACAGCAACTGTCCCCTCACAGAATTATCAATTTGAACAACCATCCACACACACACACACACAAAATTCACAATAGCTAAAGAAACTAGATAAGAGATCATAGCACCTGGTTGTAGCACAATCACAGGAAAAGACCAATTGAAGAGGGAAGATGGGACAGTTTTATGTTACCTGCATCACCTCTCCCCCAACCCCAGATAGTATAGCATGGAGAAAGGAACTCTCTTTTGGTATAGGAAAAAGAAAATGGGCACGAGACTTTGCCTTGGAGCCCAACACTGAGCCTGCATAATAAAACTCAGTACCTGATAAACCCCAATGTTCCCAAACTCCAGGTCAATTCTCATGGACAGTCCTGGCCCAGGATCAGGCAGCACCATACAGCCCTAGGCTTTAGGCTTGGTAGCAGACCCGACCTCCTTTTCTCTTATTGTCAGGCCAACATTAGCAGGATCGTGCTCCAGAGAGCCCTCGCCAGCATACAGCTCTCTGTGACTCTAGGCTTCTGCATGCCCCAGAAAGGCACCATTGCAGGTGATCTGATATACACCTGCTGAGTTTCTGGCATGTCCAGGATCAAGCCTATTGCCACAGGCCCCAGGCTCCTGCTCTTCCCAGAGGACATGCTAGTAGTTTCTGCTTTGGTTTCTGGCACACTCTGATGTCATGTCAACCACAGCAAGCTGTGGGCTTCTGGTGTACTCTAGTGCCATATCTGTCCCAGACCTTTCCCTGACAAAGTCCATCAGTAAAGACTGGAGTAAGTACCTACTTCTTTACGTGTGCAGATGTTGGTACACAACCACAATGACCTAGAACAACCAAAGAAGATGACATCCTTAAATGGACACAACAAAGGGCCAGTGACCCTAAAGACTTGGAGGTTTCTTATATATCTCCAATTTAAATGGAAGTGTATACCATCAAAATTTATTTGTTGAAATTTAGTTGCTATTCTGATGATAATAAGAGGACAGAAACTTAAGCTGACTATAATATTAATAGGTGGGATCTTTGGGAGGAAACTAGGATGAGATAAGGCTATCAAGTGTCCCCCAGGATTGAATACTCATTACTTTATATGAAAAGAAAGACTCTGGCAAACCTTCTTGTCCTCTAGCCATGTGACACTCTAGATAACCTCGAGACTGCTTACAGTTCCCTTCAGCAAGAAGGCCCTCACTAAAAGTGGTCCATTGATTTCAGATGCTAAATTGTGAGCTGAATAACCTTTATACAATATCCTGTCTGTAGTAGTAGTATAGCAACAGAAAACAAGACTAAATTAAACACAGATCTTCTCAAACTCTTCCAAAAAAATTGAAGGAAAAATAATTCCAGTCTCATGTTTTGAGACCAGAATCACCCTGACACCAAAGCAAGACAAGACCAAAAAAAAAGAAAAACAGAAACTAAAACTGAAACAAAACCAAAAAACAACTACAGATCAAGTACTTGATGAACATAAATGCAAAAATTATCTAAATATTAGTAAACCAAATTCAACTGCATGTTGAATAATTATGCGCCCCTATCAAATGGAATTTATCCCAGGGATGCAAGGTTGGTTTAACATATGTTAATTAATAAATCACATTAGAGAATGAAGGACTCAGAATGTAATCATTTCAATAGATACAGAAACAAACATTAGAAAAAAGTAAATATTTTTTATGATTAAAAACTCTCAACAAATTGGGCATAGAGGGAATGTACCTGAATATGATAAATGTCATATATGAGGAACTTATAGCTAACATAATACCAATGAATAAAATTGAAAGCTTTTCCTCTAAGATCTGAAACAAGACAAACATACCCATTCTTTCTATTTCTTTTTTTCTTTTTAGAGAGGTTTTTGCTATAGTGTGCGTGCACTCTCCAGACAGACAGAGAAAGACATAGAGACAGAAAGCGAGAAATCACCCCCCAGGGGGGGATGGTCACGCCGCAATCCCTGCTCCTCCATTCTCCTCTCAGGATCTTGGGCATGCACGCACATGCGCCCGGCGTGAGTTTTAAGCCACCGGGTCTGGGACGCGAACCGTGGTGGACTACGTGGGAGTCCAGCGACATAGCCATTACGCTAACTGCTGGTTCCCCCATTCTTTCTATTTCTATTCTACATTGTATTCAAAGTCCTTGTCAGGGGTCCAGCAGGGGGCATGGTGTAAGGCTCTAGATTCCCATGTAGCTGACTGTAGTGCAAATCTTGGACCCGACTGCTTGAGAATCATGCTGGGCACATATATATGTGTGCCTAGAATCTGGAGATGAGAATGGAGAAGAGTTTCTGCCATAGCCATTCCACGTGAGTGTGTGTGTGGGGTGACTTCTCTCTCTGTCTCTCTCTGGTGAGCACATGCACCCTATGATAAAAAAGAAAAATAAAAATTCCTAGCCAGAGTAACTAAGGAAGAGATTGAAATAAAAGGCATCCAAATTGCAAAGGGAGAAGTTAAATTATCCTCCCATTCAATAGACTTAACTAGAATTATTGCAAAACAAGAGGCAGTCATGCACAAAGAAAATGATGTTCTTTAGCTCTACCCAACTTATGCCAGTTTATCAAGGCTAAAATGAGACAGGGCTGATTTGACAGCACTATTTTTGTAAAGAATTATTTTATCGAAGTTTATTTATTTGTATTATTTATTTTAAATTGACCAGAGAGAGAGAGAGAGAGAGAGAGAGAGAGAGAGAAAGTGAGAAAGCAAGTCGCTGTTTCTGGGACTTGAACTGCAGTGGGCCACGTGGGAGTCCAGAGCCCTTAACCAACACACTACCTGCTGGTCCCTTGACAGTACAATTAACAATAGGGGTAAAAAGGATCCTGAAAATGTATATAAAAACAAACAAGCAAATATCAGTTTTAAGACAGTAATGGATGACAGGACTATGAGAGGTTTGAGCCAACACCATGACTAGAGAAAAAGAGAACTCATTCGTTGTACAAGTGCGTGTAGACAGTTCAGAGGTAAGTAGTGGACACTGTGTGATGTTTTCAGATCCCTGTTGAAAAGGACTTATTTCTCCAGGTGCTGCAAAAGCTGCTGCATGATAGCTCTCTGCTGTTAGCCTTTTCTCAATGTTGCCCTAGATTGGAGTCACTGCCTTCCTTCCTGGTGAAAATCCTGCACCCAGTGACTGGTAACTTCTATAGCCTACAGGCTTGGTTCTCTCATTGCAACTCAGAATAATCTAAAGGGACATCTCAGATTCAGGAACCTCTTGTTAATATAGAGGCAGCTGAGGCTTCTGCTAGGGTGACTTTGCAACCTGACCTCTCCCTTTCTCAATCTTCCTGCTCCTTTCACTCTTCTATAGGTGTGCTCTATGATTCCAAGAACACACCTACCAATATTCCTCCTATTTATTCTCCATCTCACAGTCTGTTTTTCAAGGAAACCAAGCTTCAAGGGGGGCTATCGTAGCCTGAGTCTATATCCACTGTCAGTTACCAGAAGATCCATAGGAAATGAGCAAGGGTAATTGGTCAAATAGCTGGACAAATGGTAACGATTAATTATTCAAAGATTTTTTTTAATGTAGTTTTGGGGCAATAAGTACTCAAAGATGAAAAAGGAAAAACTCTTGACAGTAATCAAGTCTCAGATGAAGATAGCTATAGTAGAAAGAAAAATTACTTTCACAGTTGTCCATATCATAATGCCTAGAAACTAGGAACATATTACTTCAAATGACAAAAGGGACTTTGCCACTGTGATTAAGGTTAAGGACTTAAGAATAGGAAATTGGGGACCAGCAGTTAGCGTAATGGCTATGTCGCTGGACTCCCACGTAGTCGACCGCGGTTCGCGTCCCGGACCCGGTGGCTTAAACTCACGCCGGGCGCGTGTGCGTGCGTGCCCAAGATCCCGAGAGGAGAATGGAGGAGAAGGGATTGCGGCGTGGCCATCCCCTCTGGGGGGTGATTTCTCACTTTTTATCTCTCTGTCTGTCTGGCGAGCACACGCGCCCTATAGCAAAAACCTCTCCAAAAAAAAAAAAAAAAAAACAATAGGAAATTGTCCTCAATTATGTAGTTAGGATCAATCTAATCACAGCTTTTTAAAAGCAGAGGACCTTTCTAAGCAGAGTGGAAGATAAGACCAGGGAAGAATATTACTAGAGATGGTGTTGCTGGATGGAGGGAGGAGGACAAGAGCCAAGGACTGTGGTTGGCAATTAAAAGCTAGAAAAGGAAACAAACAAAAAACTGATTCTGCCCTAGAACCTCCGAGAAAGAACACAGTTATTCTGACACATTGAATTGAACACAATGAAACCTGTGTTGGGTTTCTCACCAATAGAATTAGAAGATAATAAATTTGCATTATTTTAAAACCTCTAACTTTTAGCAATTTTATACAGAAGTAACAAAAGTATACTATTATTGAAACTATTACTCCTTACAGTATTTAAAACACCAGTGAGGGAAACTAAAAGCTTAAATATGGCAGTTAAAAGAGGTGTTGAAGGGACCAGCAGTTAACGTCATGGCTATGTCACTGGACTCCCACGTAGTTGACCGCGGTTCGCGTCCCAGACCCGGTGGCTTCAACTCACGCCGGGCGCGTGTGCGTGTGTGCCCAGGATCCCGAGAGGAGAATGGAGGAGAAGGGATTGCGGCGTGGCCATCCCCCCTGGGGGGTGATTTCCTGCTTTCTGTCTCTCTGTCTCTCTCTGTCTGTCTGGCGAGCGCACGCGCCCTATAGCGAAAACCTCTCAAAAAAAAAAAAAAAAAAAAAAAAAAAAAAAAAGAGGTGTTGAAAAAAAGAATGAGTCATTATGGAATCTCTTTGAGACATCTTCTTGATAATAGATTAAATTTTTTTTTTAAAAAAATCCAGATTTTTGAAAATGTGAATTAATGTTTATGTTATGTTTATATAACCTTAAATTCAAAGCTTCAGATATATACAACAAATGTTCCATCTCACGTCAGATCTAAAATTAAACCAAAGAAATCTGGGGTCCTTCTTTGTCGGAACAAACAATTTATATTCACTCATACAATTTTGTATTTTTTCTTTGCATATGAAGCATGAGTAGGTTTGTCTTGTCCTCTACATGGTAGCAGGTACTTCACTGACTATAATTATAAAGCTTTTCTTCTTCTTGAATGTTTTCCTTTTCACTGAATTCAAAAGAAATTGCTTCTTTTATCTCATCTGATTTGACTGAAATACTTACATTGTAAAGTGCTGACAGACCAGTTCTTCAGAAAGAACAATGTTACACTATTTTTTCCATTGTTTGGAAAAGTGCTTACAAAGAGCAGGGTTTAACCATTGCAAAATTAGTTGATTTGATATAACTTAATAGGTAGATTTAACAATTAACTTCTGGAAATGGTTTTAAAATGTGTACGTAAATCCAGGTTGTTAGAAATATTTCTTACAAATGCTGAGTTTATAAGACAATTTTAATCTATGATATGAATAGTAATGCAGAATAAGCAGTGTGTTCATATCTATAGAAAAGTAAAAACCCTGTGTCACTAAATATGTGCTGTTTGAAAGGGAATTTTCCAGTCTTCAAGGCGAAGTAAAATTTTCTTAATTCGTTTAATGAGTTTTTTCCTGCAATATTTTATATAAACTTTGTTGGAGTTTCTTTTCCAGTGCTGTATCATAAGATCTTTAATATTATTTTATAAATTTAGAGAATATGTAGAGACTCACTTTACTGAGTGTGTGCATGCACACACACACACAAACTCAGGTTTGAGTGCTAGTTTGGCTAAATATAGAACAAAATAACGTTCTCAAAATTTTAAAGGAAATTTTACATTAGCTTCACTTCTATATTCAGGTGTTGATGACCAGGTGTCATGTCAATGATTTATATTCTTTTATAGATGATCAATATCATCTTCCTTGAAATATTGCCATTAATGGAATCCTGACATCTAACATATTGCTTTTCATTTTATCTATTTAGAATGATGAGAATTGGTGCATCCTGAATGCATTAAATTTCTAAGATGCTTTAGATCAGAAACATCATTCTGTCACCTGGTTGATAATTGTCTTATTCTCTCTTTCTAGAACTCCTACTATATGGATTAATTATTTTTCTTTCTTAATTTAAATTAAAAAAATTGCTGGAGGTCATGTGTGTTCACTGTTAAGGAGACATAAGACAGAAAGGAGAGGGAGAAAACACTTTCCACTGGGCGTAGGCAGGAAACACCCAGTAATCTATTCTATTCCATTTCTCCCCATTTCAGTTGTGTTTCTCAAGCACGTGAACCATGCAGTTGGCCATATGAGATTCAGCTACCTTAACTACCACCAGAACACAGGGTGGTTCAATTTTTCATATATCTGAATTATTTCATATTTTCCTTTATTTTCTCCCTGTTTTGGATTCTAGGGAATTTTTCCCAACTAAATTATGATTATCAATTAGGAAGATAACTTCATTCATTTTGTTTATTTTTGTTATTCTATTAAGTTTTATTTGATATTGATACTTTAAATTTTCAAATTTTTCTTGTGCTTCTTTATTTCTTGTTTCACAAAGAGGGTAGTTATTCACATCTTCTTAAGAATATTGACTAAAACTTTAAAAACTTTTATACCTCTCTATGTTTTTTTAACTTTTAACTTATTTTGTGCATTCAATCATTATATATCACTACAGCTTGTAAAGTGAATTTACCCAACATTAATACACTTCATACCAGTCTAGTTGAAGACATTATATATGTTATCATCAACAGATAATCATCCATTTCTGTGTTTATGTATTTTTGACATTTTTCTGTTTGCACGTCTTGCTCTTTATTAAATAATTTATTTTGCCCCTAAGCTGTGAGGTTATCAGGTTGTACAGATTTTTGAGTAAGTATTTAAGCTGACCAGTAGAGGTAGCTGTTGTATATTTTCTCTGCAAGTATGTAAGTCTGTTTTCCTATTAATTTCTTCTCCTGGATGAAAATCAAAAGTGGGTTTTTTGTCAGCTTGTATGATGCCATATAGCACATTTGGCTTAAGTATGTTATATGGTAGACTCACTTATTTTGAAAATAGGGAAGTGGATATTGCTTCAGAAAATTTATTTGATGTGCCAAATTTTAGTTTTTCTCTTTTTGTTTATTCAGGAGATTCAACTCTCTCTCTCAGATTACCAACTGAGAAAGAGGCTTTCCTTTGTATGAAATTAATGCTTGCTTTTAAAGAAAATGTTTATGGTATATTATGATAGTCCTCACTTTTGAAGAATGGGAACATTTTTACTTAGAACTCGGAATATCCTGAAAATTTCTGTTCTTTTTGCTAAAGTTTGCTCCAGCTTGAGTTGTATGTATGCAGCATAATGCTTTTGCTTTATTTTTGATCTAATCTCATTTGCATTCTGTATTCCAGAATTTTTTTAATTTTCTGGCTCACTAGTGGCACCTTTTCGTATTATGGAGATATATTTCATCACAGGAGAGGAAGTTTGGTGTGTCTTCCTCTAATCTGCACAGCAATTCTATAAGGAAGCTTTGAAAAATTACCTGTGGTCAAGAAACTGAAGGCCAGGTAGATGCCTCTATGACATAATTTTAAGCTATTGAGCTATGATTTAACCTCGGTTTTTCTGCCTCATGTCTAGATCTCACATTCTTAAACAGGGATAATCTTGCATTTAATTCCTTTAAATTCCATTGAGCTCAACAACAAAAAATTCTTTTATAGATTTTTTGTTTTATTTGTGGTAGACAACATGTGTGCACACATCGTGGGGAGAAAATACCCTCGACAGAGTCCACTCATGCAGTGATTCCTCCCTTCCTCCAGATCTTCAGCTCATTGGGATCCTGGGCATTAGCCTGCAGCTGGTGTATTTCAGGTCAACAGGATTGGATTGAAACAGTGGTCATCCATCTGGCTTCCAGCACTGTATGTAGTCCGGCATGCTACCGACTCCGCCACAGAGGCTGAATCAAACAAAACGTATTCTGAATGTTTGCAATGACAGTACAGCACAAGCTCTGAAAGTACAGCAATGACTAAGGAAAAGATCATAGCGTTAGAAGACTTAAAGTTTTCTATGCAGAATTAAGTAAAGAAGAAATATTGGAGAAAACATATACTACATGATTTTGGCTAATAGTGTATTGTTTTCTATATAATTTTGCCTGATTATTCTGATAAAGGCAAATTGAAAAACAAATGTAAGTTCAAAGAATATTCTGTATGGAACGCTCCATATAAGTTAGAGAACTTAAAGGACATGCCAGGATCCTTCTATTTTTCACCTTGTTATAATGTGTTACATATTGTATATTTGAAGTATTATGCAAATAATAAAAAATAAACTTACTTATACACACATTATAAGATTAATCTTGTTTTTCAACCTATTTGATATTTATCAGGGTTAATTTCTGATAAGCAAATAAGTAGAATCACAAGTAAAACACATTAAAATAGATCTAGAAAAATCAATGACTTTGCTTAATATATAATTTACAGCTTGCCTATAACAATTTGAATAAATAATATTGAAACTGTCATAGAATGTGACATCTTAGAGATCATTTTAGTGCCTGTTTTTAGTTTTAGAGAAACTGAAATCTAAGGAAGTTAAAAACATGCCCCAGGACACATATATAAAGACATAGTCAAGCCTACTCTGAAAGTTTCTTCTTTTAATCTCCCCCTTTTTTTAATGGAGTGGAGGATGAAAGGTCTTTTAGTCACTTAATTCTCCAAATTGTCCTTCAGGAAATTTTTTTTTCCTTTGGTGTTAGGGGAATACAGTATTTCAGTCCATTATTATGATTCCTTTGAAAAACAACTTCATTGAAGAAGACTAGATGATGATAAAACAGACAGAAGATGAAGAAGTTTTTCTTACATGTAGTCAAATTTGCTCCATTAATGACCCAAACCCAGGATACCTAATACAATCAATGAGATTTCTTTAGCTGTTGACATCTATCATATTGAAAATGATACTTCTGATATTTTCCTCCATCATCAAACTCAAATGGTATGCTATGGTCTTATTTCCCATTCATTTCACTCTAGTCTCAAAGTAAATTAGGTGGCTCAGAAAAGCAATATACTAATGGTATGTAGGTAGCATTGACTAACAGTGACTAGCATTTTTCATGGAATCCAATAATTACTAAGGGAAAGAATGATATCATGGAATCCAATAATTACTAAGGGAAAGAATGATATTAAAGATTTATTTACATTTTCTATAAGCACAGAGAACTGGAGGAAGAGGGGAAATGTATCTGCTGCAATGTAGGAAGTGCAATAACAAGTAGTTTACTGCAAATTAAGATTTTGTTTCAGTAGAAAACCACCAACAGACAAACACCACAGAAATAGTCATTGCAGATAGGAACCACCAATGGATGCTAAGAGTACTGACTAAAAGTTTGAGAACAAGATATTATCATAGTCTCAAAGTATCCAGCCCAAGATATTCACTAACTACAAATGGAAACAGACTAACCCAGTAAACAACATTTTAAGCAAGTGACCAAAGTTAACATTACTAGTAATAAGACATATCACACTATAGACATTTTGATACGAGGCAATGTTATTTTTGAGGTATTTATGACAAGCATTCATAAGCTCAGTCCAATTATAAGAAAATGTCAGACAAACCCAAACTGAAGGACATTCTACAAAATAAATTAGTAGCATTGTTCATTAGCATCAAAGCCATAAAAGGCAAGACTAAGGAACTGCTACATATGGAAGAAAACAGGAAAAGTAACAATAAAAGAATGTGGCATCTGATATTGGATCTTGAAACAGAAAGAAGACATTAGTGAAAAAGCTGGTAAAATTTGAATATAATGTGTAATTTAATTTGTAGTGCTATATCACTTTAAAGGTTCTGGCATTGATACTTTTACTGTAGGATGCCAGATATTAGTATTTGTGGAAGTTGCGCGATATACAGGAACTTTTGTACTGCTTTTGCAATTTTTCTGTAAATTTAGCGTTATTTCAAAATTAAAAGCTAAAAATGAGGGGCCAGAAGTGACATGGTATTTAAGGCTATAGATCTCACATGGTCAACTCTGTGGTTCAAGTTCTAGACCCAGAGACTTGAAAAATATGCCAGGTGCATGTGCATGTGCATGCATGTGCACCTAAAAATCCTGAGAGGAGAGTGGAGAATCCCACCTCTAAAAAAAAAAAAAAAAAAAAAAAAAAAACACTATTCACAGGCATAAGAATGCATGATTATTATTACTTTTTTTCTTTTTTAGAAAAATTTTTGCAATAGGGCATGTACATGCACCAGAGAGACAGAGAGATAGAAAGTGAGAAATCACCCCCAACCCAGGGGGGAATGACCACACCGAAGTTCCTTCTCCTTCATCCTCCTCTCTGGATTCTGGGCATGCACACACATGCACCTGGCATGTCCCAAGCCACTGGGTCCAGGACTCAAACTGTGGTTGACCATCATTTGTAGATGGAAACTTAAGTTGCTTGTATTTTTCTGCTATAATTGCTATAAATAAAAGTCTACAAATATTTATTTGAGGCTCTTCTTTCAGTTATTTTAGATATATCCCCAGTAGTGGAATTACTCAATCATACAGTAATTCTATTTCTAATTTTTTCCTGTTTTTTTTTTTTTTTTTTTTTTTTTTTTGAGAAATTTTTGCTATAGGGCGCATGCACTCGCCAGAGAGACAGAATGTGACAGAAAGATCAAAAGGGAGAAATCACCACACACGGAGAATAGCCACACCACAATCCCTTCTTCCAGTCTCCTCTTGGGATTTTGGGCACACACACATACATACCTGGCCTGAGTTTCAAGGCACTGGGTCCAAGACTCGAACCGTGGTTGACCACACGGGAGTCCAATAATATAACCATTACATTGTCTGCTGGTCCCTTATTTCTAATTTTTAAAGGAACCAACATACTGATTTCCTTAGCAGCTGCAGCATTTCACATTTCCACCAACACTGCCCAACTGTTCCAGATTCTCCACAAGTTTGCTCATACCCAACAACCTTGCTTTTATTTTGTTTTGTGTTGCCTTTTTATACTGGCCATCCTAATTATGTATAGATGCATAGTAGTACCTCGTTTTGGTTTTGATTTGCATTTCCCTGATAATTAGTGATGATGAACATCTTTTCATGTACTTTTTGGCTATTTGTTGATCTTCTTTAGAGAAATGTATATGTAAACAATTGGTCCATTATTTAATTATTTTTCCCACTCTAATTATAGGAGTTTTCAACTTGGAATCAAAAGGCAGGACTAGAGAAGAAATAGGAAAGATATGACTAAGAATTTTGGTCTGGGGTCAGCTTGGTGCTGCGGAGGTAATAAGCACTCAAGTGATGCAGAATCTGTAGGGAAGACCGTGGTTTCGGTTCCTCAGTAGATCTATGCATGCTAAGGGTGTGAACCTATGATCCTGGCTGACTTAGAAGGCTAGAAGCGGGGATGCAAAAGTCAAGTATGAAATACGAGTGAACATACTTATTTTTAAATTTTATTTTATTTATTCATTCACTCATTCATGCATTTTTTACTGTGACTTCTGCAGGACCACATTTTTCAAAATGCCTATTCCTTTTATTATTGTTTCTAGAAAAGGAAGTTGTATTAAAATTGTGTTAGTTTAAATATGGTTTTGTTTCTTTAATTAGGGCTTATTTTGAGAAAACCGGAGTTTAATTCACATGTATGCCAATACCTTCCTAAGGTAATATTCTGAGACAGTTGTTCATTTGATCAGATGGCTTAGAGATATTTCTGGAATACTCACATGCAAGGATTCTTTACTACTGAATGTCTCCAACTTAAATCTCACTAAAAATTACTACATTATTCTTTCTACATTTTGTTACATGGTTTTCACAGCTTAGTTGCAAACAAATAAAATACTGAAGTTATTTTTTAATAAATAGATAAATAAATAAGCAAGAGAAAGGTGATGGAGGTTTAGGGCAGAGACTCAACTGTCATCGTCAGTACTGAGAGAATGGTGGAGCTCAGGGGTTTTCTTCCACAGGGACAGAGTGGAACAAAGAGTGCATGTACTTCTCTCTCTTTCTCTTTCCTTCCTCTCTCTCTCTATATATATTTGTGTGTGTGTGTGCGTGTGTGTGTGTGTGTGTGTGTGTGTGTGTGTGTCTTTAGTGAAAAAAATGAACTTAAAAAAAAGAACTTCGGCTCCAATACAATGTATTAGACTACCTGGATATTTCACATGTGTCAATAGGAGGATAATGAGAACCAGTTGTTTTTCCCTAGAGAGTACTATATCATCGTTGAAATAATGGTAACAAAGGCTCCACAGGTTATGGAGAAACGACAACATCTGGAAGCCCCGGACCCCCAATTAGAGCAGATGGCTTTTCCTCAAGGGATATAAAAGTAACTACTTTCCTTAAATACGCCATCTGTCTGAATAATCATTTTCACCAATTAATAAAGAAGACATTTGAAGGGCTGAGAAATTTGTTATCTCTAAAAACAGGAAGAAGAAAAGAACTATGATTTGCCTAATTATACAAATATACCGTTCTAAGACATTTATGTTGACTATGAAGTAAGATCTATTTTTGTTGCCCTTTCTGAAACCTTCTGTGGAGCTATCGGAATTGGAGAAAAGAAAATCAATAGATGAAACTAGGCTGTGATGACAAATTTGACTTGCTTGACAGCAATGTATATGATCATTGATCACCAAGATCAGGTCAGTCGGAACAAAGCAAGTCACATGCTCTTGTGATAAAATAAAGCCCTGACTCCTGATCTTGAACTGGTAATAAATTCAGGAAGGTAAGGAATTTTATATCTTTGTGTTGCTTCATTACTGTAATATCGGTTTACCCCATGTCCTCTGCTCACTGGCCCTCATCTTCACCACTTATACTTTGGGCATGAGGAAGCATCTACAGTTTCCCCGCCTTCATGGTTTCCCACTAACAAGCCCATGTATATGGGGATATCTGCCACAAATGGCCTTCTCCACTTTGACAAACTGACAAATCCTTCTTTTTCTTCAGCTTCTAGCTCAATCTTCTTCTTGGTAAATTATTAAATTTTAAAAGAATTATTTTATTTTTAACTTCATGTATTTATTTATTTATTTATTTATTTAAGTTACACTAGAGAGAGAGGGAAAGCAAGAAAGCAAGCCACCAGGTCCAGGACTTGAACCACAGTTGGCCATATGGGAGTCCAGCGTCTTAAACCACCACACCACTTACTGGCCCATGTAAAAGATTATTTTATCACTCAAGAAAACTGTTGATGCTTTCTTAGCCTCTTCTCTGTTTCTAATACACATCAATGTTGCAGCATTTTTCTCACTGGACTTTTTCATTGTACAAGGTTGACACCCATATTAGAGTATGATGACACGAGGAAACAGACTTTATCCACTCACCTTTGTAGGCCAGGGTCCTACAAAGGAAATAAAAATATTTGTTAATGAAATAAAGCATTAGAAATACTATTGACAAAATTAGAGTTTGCTTTAAAAAAAAAACTCTATATCATTATTTATTTTGTTAAACCTTTAATTACTTATTACTTAGAAAATAAAAAGCTATGAATAAAATTAAGTATTTTCAATTTTTAAACAGCTAGCAGAAATAAATGTCAATTCTTTTTAAAGTTTCCAGAAGGAGGGTGTGTGTGCTCACCAGAGACAAAGAGAAAGAAAGAGAAGGGGAGAGAAAAAGCATCCCCTCAATGGGGCATAATCATGCTGCAATTCCTTCTCTTCCATTTCATGATCCTGTTGAGATTTTCACACACACACACACACACAAAACACACACACACAGCCTCTGGAGTGGTATTTGAATCACAGTCAGTTACGTGGGATCTGGTTCCCTCTTTTTTTCTTTTTTTTGTTTTGTTTTGTTTAAGAGGTTGTTGACATAGAGAGCGTACGCTTGCCAGAGAGAGAGAGAGAGAAACAGATACGGTGAGAGGGAAAGTGAAAAATCACCTCTCAGGGGGATGACCATGACTCAATAGATTCTCGTCCTGGGATTTTGGGCATGCACACACATGCACTTGGTGTGATTTTTAAGCCACCAGGGCTGAGTCTTGAACCTTGGTTGGCCACGTGAGAGTACAACAACGTAACCACTACACCATCTGCTCGCCCCAGAATTTGGCTCCCTTAATTACAGGCCGTTGACTGGCCCAATACATTTAATTTAAAATAAATGTTCAAGTCTCTGGATACAGAGCTATAGAAGTTTGTAAATCTGGTTCTTCGGATCTAGGATTGATACTTACTAAAAATGACTTAAAATCTGTAACCCAACTTGAAACCTGAAAATCTGTGGGATTCAGAAATGTCAGTTTCCTATCCATCCCTATATTTATGTCTAATAGTAAAATGACAACAACAAAAATTTAAAAAGTTTTGGGTGATGAAAGTGGCTAATCTAATTTTTAACTAGTTTCATTATTTATTCTCAATCATACGAAATGGAAAAAAACTGATTTTTCTTCAGGTCTGCTCATGATGGCTGCAGGCTTATAATATTTTTTCCTGTCTCTTACCCAAAATTCCTGGGACAAATATATAAGATAGAATGATATGCTATAGGCATAGCTTGCACATCACAGCGAGGGTAATGATGGTATGTACACAGCAAAATTTGCACACCTTTCCTTCCATAACACAAAGGAATCAGTTCTTTCAAGGGGCTCTGTTTGAACCCATAAACCTGGCTAGATTTATAGAAGGCTGTTCACTGCCAGTTGGTTAGCTGTCTATACATACATAAATATAAATGTGTGTTTGTATATATATGTGCACATATATACACACATATTTAGATTTAGTTATTGCAATTGAATGCCCACAGTTGCCAGGATGATGGGGAGTGGCTTGCATTTTTTGTGTATTATCTCAAATATTTATCCAGCAGTTTGTCTTTTTATATTTGCTTATCCCACATTTTTTCCTCTGTAATTATCTGAGTACTGCTCTTGGCAGCACTCAACAAGGTAACTTAACCAAGGAAATGCTCAGAATGAACTTTTTGTTTGCTTGTTTGATCCAAATAGGAAAGTGCTTCTGCATCCTATTCTTTGCCTAGCCTCACTGCTGCTTTCTCTCACCATTGATGGATTGGTTCTTGTCTGCAATCACTAACCACAGTGTCTTTTAGTCTGGGTTCTTGCACGTTAACTCAAGCTGTCTCATTGTCCTGTCCTCTTAATTTAAATGCTTGTCTCCTCGGCTCTCAGTCTAATAGCTCATTCCTTCTCCTCCCCTATTACCCAGCATTGTTTCTCCATCATATCACTTGCAATTTCCAGGATGACATATTTTCCCTCAGATCATAGCTCATTTAGTCTTTTCTCCTGCTGGTATGCTAATAGCATCTCAAGCTAATCATTAATTTCCACCCTGTGGTTTCTATAATTCCTTCCATGCTAAATCTTGCATGGGAAAATTGTTTTAGGTTTGACACCTTAACTTAGTCTAAGGGAAAAAATGAACCTAAACATGCTGAGTCACTGCCAGAGGCCCTTCTGGTCAATGGGGGCCTCTTTGCTCACCTAGTTAAAGTCTGTTTAAGGGGTGGGATAATAAAAGGCACAGAAATGATATTAACCCCAATGCTTCATGTGTGTTTAATTAGTGCCTTTTGGAAATGGATAGGGAATTTTTGTAAAATTATTGTTTATGTGACTTGCAAGTAAATATATGTTATTGGGTGTAAAAGACAAAGTTTAAAATAGATGAAACAAATGATAAAATGTTAGTGCTTGGAGCATCTTCCATGATCATGTTCAAGTTCCTCATTTTTAGAGAGGTAAGAACTGAGTTCCATGGAAATTTGCCATGGGTCACACATTCAGTTACGAAACATATTATCATGGTTGACTTATTTGTAGTACTTATGGTAAGAGAACAAACAACTAGATGAAAATCCTGTCCGGATCCATTTCTCTCTTTCCATTGCTAACTTACTAGAAGAAAGCAGTTTCTCCCAGGTCTTCGTCATGACACAATACAACCTATTGAAGCTCCTTACACACAGTAGCCCCCCATACCCAAGTAGCTACCACAAGAGTAACGTGTCTGCTGTTGAAGTACAAGGAATAAAAGAAAAGCAGAATAACATGACAACGGCTCCGAGTCTTCAGGCCAGAAAGTCCTAGAGCACTGGGTGTCAGAGCAGAGTCTATGAGGGGAGACACAAGAACAAGACACAGACTCTGAGCTCTAATTCATTGTACATCTTCTTCCTCTCTCTCTTTACACATGGACATTAAACCAATTCCTCTTTTTTTCTTAATTCTTTGTTTTGGTCTCTGTTTTCTATATTGTTATATATTTGCAAATCTGCCCTCTACCACAAATACACAACATACACGTACACATGTACACACACACACACACGCTCACGATATGTTTTCTTTTATATTTAAATTCAGGACACTAAAATACTGGTAAACACTGTGTGTAGGTAAAGGAAGAAGATTGTCACTGGTGGCTTTCCATGGAGAAAGATTGAATGCTCATCTATTTAATTGGGAGACTACTACATATCAGTATCTGTAAGTCTTTCCTACTGAGTCATTCAGGATTTCCACAGCAAGATTGACTTATCTCATTCCTTGGGGATATACCTTTGGCTGCCACCATTCTAGAAGTTTAATCATAATCAAGTGTGCTGGAAGTTCCACTCTCTCACGTACTGGATTTCACTTAATGCTTCTGTTTTTAGAGTGCAGCGCGCTCTCGCTCTCGCTCTCGCTCTCTCTCTCTCTCTCTCTCTCTCTCTCTCATTCTACAGTGTTCAGTGTCCCTGGGTCTCATGCCCCTCTGGTTCTCTTTACCCAGTTCTATGGTAAACAAACAAATTTGGATGTAGACACTGGCATCCAAGGAATGAGAAAGCAGCAGGAGACTATATCTGTTTTCTACCATAATTTTTACCAGGTTCTCTAATTATCTCACGTATAATGCACAATCCCACTCTTGAGCCTTATACCCTACCCCTAATATCAGCGCCTCTGATTTCCAAGTCTTTATAAGTTTCTGAACCATTGGTTATCTTGGTATTTACTTGTATTATCTTCTGTGAGCACTTGATAATCAGTTTTCATTAATGATTAATGCTTCATCCACATTTCACCATTAAAAATTGGTTAACAGGGGGCTGGATGGTGGTACAGTGGTGAAACTTGACTGTTCACAGAGTGACCCACATATGAAGGTTCTAGGGTTGCATCCAGAGACATCCCTGAGTATGCTAGTATGTATGTGCCCATGATCCAGGGATGGTTGAGGCTGAGGCAGGATTGTAGCATTAAGGCTGTTAGGGTTGTTATATTTATCTCTGTTGATTTTGGAAGATACAATTAAATAAACTTAAATATTTTGTTAACATCTCTTATCCACTGTATTTTCTTATCCTGTTTTCTTTGTAACTGTAAATTTACAATTTGATTTTTTTTTAATTAAAGTTTCAGAAACAGTATAGAATTAATCTAGATTCAGCTGCTGACTATCAGATACTCTCCATGTAAGGTAGGAAGAGGAAGATTTATTATTTATTATCTTATTACAGGGCTTGGAAACTCTCTGAAAAGGCTAGATAAGCAGGTCCTGACAAACTCCATGAACAGGACCGCTGAACTGGACCACCAAGATAGATGCTGACTCTATCATGCTTAAGATATTAGAAAATAAAGAAGCTACTGATGTTACTACTGATTCCAGGGCCATAGTGTGTCAGCCATGAGTTGGGCCAAGAAAATAATTGTTCTACATCAAATATTTGTTCCAGAACCATCAAATAAGATTTCTGGATTTGGATTATGATTCATACAGACTAAACATAATGATGGTCATACTTGCTAACAGGAGCCATATCTCTGCTTCATAATGTTTTCTTGACCTTCATGAAAATGTACATGATCTGAACTGTAGTAGGAAAAAAATGACTTTACCTTTCTATTCACTAATATGAAGAAAGAAATATTGCAAGGGAGTGGGAATAGAGTTGAGTGAACCATAACGTATCTTTCTTGAATGCTAATACAGCCTTTATTCTGAAGCCCCTAGATCAAGGAGAAATTGTGACATTCAAGTTTTAGTAAGAAACAAAATTTGGGGCTGGCAGGTGGTGTAGTAGTTAAGGCAGTTAAGGACTGGTTAAGTGGTTAAAGATTCCCACATGACTGACTGTGGTTTGAGTTCTGTACCAGGCAGCTTAAAATTCATACCAGGTGCATGTGCAGGCATGTCCAAAATCCTGAGAGGAGAATAGAGTAGAAGGAATTATAGCATGGTTATTTATCCCTCCTGGAGGGTGATTTCTCACTTTCTGTCTCTCTGACTCTCTGGCAAGAAAAGACGCCCTATAGCAAAAATCTGAAGAAAAAAAAAAAAAAAAAAAAAAAAAAAGAAGAAGAAAAAATAACACATTTTTGGGGCCAGCAGATGGCGTGAAAGTTAAGTAAGGTAGCTGGATCTCACATGAACAACTCTGCTGTTTGAGTCCTGGACCCAGCAGCTTCAAAATCATGCTGGGAACATGTATGTGCATGACAGAAATCCTGAGAGGAGAATGGAGGAGACGGTATTATGGAGTAGCCATCTACCCTGGGGAGTGATTTTTCACTTTCTCTCCCTCTGTCTCTGGCAAGCACACTCATCCTATGGAAAAAACTCTAAAAAGAAAATAACAACAACAAAAACAACAATAATAAAAAGCTATATATACCACAGACCGTGATTCCTCTGGAAAAATAAATTGTAAACATTCTAGATAGACTTTACCATTGTATGGATACTATTATGAACATTCATGATTTATGGTAGTAAATAAAAATATCAACATTAAAAGGAACTTGCAATATGATTCCAATCCTCATGAATGAGAAGTTGCTTCTTATGTATGAGCAAAGA